>JACTTY020000028.1:0-2400000 GCA_014595695.2 Epargyreus clarus clarus
CTCCATAACACACATCTTTTAAAAAAAATGTTTCATACGATGGCCCTTAACCTAGTGGTACATGTGGAATTGGGGCTACTTCACACCGCACCGTTTTATCAGTCAAATAATAATTTAACCTATAGTTATAGTACGCTTTTTTTACATAGCGTTTGTTTAATGACAAGTTTAAACTTTTTTTCTGTGAGATTCAATATGTGGTTGGCTATTTTATTGTAGTAGCGAATACAGTGAAACCCATGAAAGATCTAGCCACCTTACATACTCTATATTTAGGTATTGATAATTTATTTCTATTTCTAGTATTAAAATTATGGTGGCTCCTATTTTTTTTCAAACATATCAGTGTGTTTTCTTACAAACATTATATTTTCACAAATTAACCTCGGATGCAGTGTTAAACTTGAAAATCGCGTCGGTATGCCTCGATGAGGATGTTTCGTCTCGCTATACCTATTTGTAGGATGTAGGCCTGCTATGATACGGGATCGATTGGGTCTTCGGGACAGAATAATACTAAATTGAAATGGTTTACATATTTTTATTACATTATATTATAAACATTGATATGAAGATTACATGTAAACATCATTTATTATATAGTATACATGTATATCACTTAATCAAAAAGCTAAAAAGTAAAGTGATTATTGCCCTGTATCAAAATTCTAGGATAAACGTATTGATATTTATATTTAAATCTTTGGTCCCCGTTACCTTAAATTTATTGCATACCCCAAAAGCATCATCACAACAATCTAATATATTAAAAGTAAAACAAAATATATCCTTACATATTATCTTTAAATGTATCTATTTCAGGGAAATTATTTTGCGTCCTTCCTTTTAAGACAATAGCGTAATTAGGTACAACAGTGACCGCCATCAATAAGACATCACACTGTCGGTAGGTGGGAGTGTCGCGGCGCGTACTCGCGGCCGCTGTGCGGCGCCGCGCTGCAGCTGCCCGTCGCGCGCCTCGCCTGCTCGCTGGCGCACCCCGCGCTCGACCTCGCCTGACCGCCGCCCGACCGCGCCCGACCCCGCCCGACTCCGCCCGACCCCGCCCGACCGCGCCCGACCCCGCCCGACCGCACCCGACCCCGCCCGACCGCGCCCGACCCCGCCCAACCGCGCCCGACGGCGCCCGACCCCGACTGACCGCCGCCCGACCGCGCCCTACCGCGGGAAGGACGTGAGCATCCTGCGGCGCGCGAGCGAGCACGCTTTCAACTTTGAGCTTAATCGACTCCACTTTGTTCCAACAGGCTCATATCTGTGCTCCGTATTAGTCGAAACACCCTGCCGTGTTGCCTCGCTTTGTCTCCATTAGTGGAAACCAGCTTTAACAGTTGGGTGCAAATAGGTGACAAGCTTTGAACTATAATCTTTTGTATAATGTTATTTTTTTTACTTACACTTGACACTTATATACATAATTATTACCCATTATAAAAAATACTCCCTATTAAGTAATATTATAGTAGACTACATTATCATAATTAAAGACTGATGTATGTCATAATTATTTGAAGTCTATATTGATATTATGGTATGTATTGAGAACATATTGTATAAAAAAAACAATATAATTACATGTTAAAATTATTACAATAAGCAACTATTAGATCACTCTCATAGAGGTATAGATTAACACTTGCTGTGATAATATAAGCAAATAATAAGTAGATTATTAATCAACCTTTTATAGTATCTTTGAACATAATTTAACTTTAACTTAGAGTTTACTAAAAATAAAACTATTATGTTATACTTATGACTTTTTTACAATAAGCATATATTTGTGACAAATAAAATTTTAATAATAAAAATAGAAGTTTGATTTGAAATACACACGTCCACAGCTTTATTAAATTATTAAGATGAATATTTTTTGCAAAAAAAGAAAACAAATAATTATGTTGATGATTCTGAAGACAGCTCAAAGTTATAGTACCGAATAAACTGAGATTTAAAAAAAAATTAAAGTAAATTATTAGTTAATTAAATTTTTTAAAGCTTTTACTTTGATAAATCAATGAAGTGACTACAGTTGGAAGCCCATAATGCTAACTGAAGTGTTGTTATTACCTTTTTTTTTTGTTTACGAGCACGAGTGTACTTATGCACGTGTTCACGTAAGCTACTCTGGCCTATTAAATAATTATCTGAGGGAATCATAAAAATCAGTCATCATTTTTCCCAAACACCCCAAAACAAAACAATACTTAAAAACTTAAAAGGTCTTGATATATAACCATTATGGTCCAATTTATAACAATACAACTTACGTAAACATTGCTACGCATCGGGCTTGCAAAGCTCCTGCACCTTGTTCCAAAACACCTTGACCTGGAACAGAAACCATCGCTGTACCAACGAGCGGAGGACGCGGTGCGGCCGGCGCTCGCGCACCCACCTCCTGCGTCAGCGCGGCCGGCGCCGCGCCCAGCGCCCCGCGCCCGCGCGCCGCCGCCCGCAGCGCTCGCAGCTGCTCCGCCGCGCCCAGCGCCGCCCAGCCCACCCCCGCCCCCGCCCCCCGCGCCGCCCGCCGCGCGCCGCAGCAGCTCGCCCAGCGGCTCCGCGCCGCCGCGCCCGCCGCGCACCGCGTCGCTCAGCGCCAGCAGCTCGTGCGGCACCAGCGCGTCCTGCAGCGCGCCGCCCAGCCGCTCCACCTGCACCGCACACTTCGCCGTCAGGGCGTTGAGCCCTCGAACGACGCCGAGAATCGCTCGATCGAACAGATTTTACTTATGTAAACGATTAATATGAATACATATTATTATGTCGAAAAATATCAGAGATAATCGAGAAGATGGAATATCTCAACTTAGTAATAAATGAGAGACATGGAAGTATTTTGGTCTATTAAAGAATATTCTTGAAAAAATAACTTTAATCGACCTGTAGAGGCTCGAAGGCTTCCAGCAAGCAGAGCAGCGCGGAATGTGCGCGTGGCATCCGCGGCCACGCCCACACGACGGCGGCGCTGAGCCAGGCGCCCAGCGCCACGCCGGCGTCCCGCCCGCACGACGCCGCGCTCCCGTCGGCCGCCAGTGCATCCTCTATGCATTGCATCAGCTACATAAAAAGAAAATTCATTCGATCCAAAGTTCTTAAATTTTGTAGCAGTCGAGCACGCAATCCAGCCGGTAGTAAAAAGAACGAAGGACCTCCTCGGTGACAGCCTGGATCCTGGGGACGTCGTCGGTTTCCAGCACGCGCAGGTAGTCGTGCAGGAAGCGCGCGTCGAGCGCGGCGGCGAGGCGCGGCAGCAGCGCGGCGGCGGCGCGCGGCGCGGCGGGCGCGGCATCGGGCAGGCGCAGCGGCTCCAGCTCGCCCGCCAGCCGCCGGTCCTCGCTGTCGCTGGACGAGTCGCCCGCGTCGCGCATGGCCGCCAGCTCGCGCTCCAGCATCGCCACGCGCGCCCGGCTCTGCGCCACCTCCAGCGCGCTCGGCATCTCCGGGTGCACTTCGCCACATATCTCATCTCTAACCTGGACAGCCGCTGTAACCTAATGAACAACATTAGCATGCAGAATGAGGTTCATATATTCTGCTTTATCAAGCTAGGTAGGAGGTGGTTATCAATTCGGCCGGTACCTTTTTTTTTTTTTTTGCATGTACACGAATTACTCCGCCGTTAGTGAACCGATTTTAATAATTCTTTTTCTTTTGTGTAGAGACGAGCTGGAAGTTGGTCCCATTTAAATATGGTTAGGATCCATCGATGGGTTCTGGAGAAAATGAGGGGGTGGGAGGGGATTTTGTTAAAATAAATAAACTCCTCCACCTATGTAAATATAACAGCCATAACTTCGCCGTTTATGAAACTATTTTAATGCCTTTAATTTCGTGTGTGGACTATTGCTACAAGTTGGTCCCATTTAAATATGATGAGGATCAGAGTGGGTTCTGGAGACGAAATATGTAACTCCTCAACCGATGGGTATAATTAAGTTTTGTTTGAAGATATTTGGTGTAGGTTCTAATGTAAATTGCAAAACCAGTTTATCATTGACTATTTAAGGGTCTGATAATGTGGCTGGGAGTCAAAATATGTAACTCCTCAACCCATGGGAATAATTGAGTTGTGTATGAAGATATTTGGTGTAGGTTCTAATGAAATTACAAAGCCAGTTCATCATTGACTATTTAAGGGTCTGATAATGTGGCTCGGAGACAAAATATGTAACTCCTCAACCGATGGGAATAATTGAGTTGTGTTTGAAGATATTTGGTGTAGCTTCTAATGAAATTGCAAAGTTTGGTCGGTTCCAATCAATGTAAATTCAGACCTTACCTTAATTCATGATCACGTTTATACAATTTTATATTGTATTAATGTAAATTTTATTATGTCGTCACTAAAAAGGGTGAAAAAAAATACAACCGACTCCTGTCACTACAAAGTAAAAAATAATTCCAATAAATGTTGGTTTAGTACATATTTCTGAAGTCGGCGCTCATAGTAGATACACTGTTTACATCGTTATCCAACGAAATATATAGAGCGCCGACTTCAGAAATATTCAGAATTTGAAGGTGGTAGAACCCTTTGTGGTTCGACTCCGGCGGCACCACCGCCACACCTATTTCTACCTAATAACAGCAGTGTTAGGCGTTGCTGTGTTCCGGTTTGAAGGGTGTGGTAAGGGAGACATACTTTTCCGAGGCGTTCCAGCTTAGTCCTCAGGGGTAGCGGCGCATCTGTGGCCGACCTCAGGTAGGAATATCTAATCCTATCTGGGGTTGATTACAGATGTCCATGGGCGGCAGTAGCCACTTACCATCAGGTGGACTGCATGCTCGTCTGCTACTCCTATATTATAAAAAAAAAAAAAAAAAAAAAAAAAAAAAAAAATATGTACTAAACCAACATTTATTTCGCACTCGCGAGCTAAAACTGTTGAGTTGAAGAAGATCTTATATCCGCAATCGTATGGACCTATGAACTGAACCATGAGATGCGGATATAAAGATATAATTCAAAATCGTCGGAGTAGATGAGTGATTAGCTCTTTGGTGAAGATATATATCTTTTATATCACTCACTCGCGAGCTACTCAATTCTACTTGTGTGTTTTGTTATACTAGGATGCCAAAAGTTTCGTATGCACAAAACATTATTTATAATAGATAGTAGTGAATTTGAGAAATGCATGTAGGGGTAAGGTTTTTGGTGGACCTAACAATCGATTCCTTTGGTGAATATTAGAATTCCGAGGTAAAAATTGGATAATATGCAATACTTACTGAATGTAACACATCTGCTTGCGACTTAGTCGGGCTTTTCTTTTCCTTCATGTTTATAATGTTATTAAATAGCATGCACTATACTCATATATAATATGCCCTCAATATTTAATAGCATTAAAATAAAATAAAATTGAATATAAAAGGGCAATAATAAAGGAAATAGGAATTGTTTATCAGACTTGACATATTTACAGTACAGTACCTACTAGCGATGCGCGATTGTTACTTAAAACAATCGAACTATTCGATTGTTATTGTGTTCGATTGTATTCGAATAACTATCGAACAATCGAAAGTGTTCGATTGTTGGTCTTTGTTCGATAGTCCGAAGTGTTCGATTGTTCCATTGACACGGCTCCCGTTTTTTTTATGCTCGCCACGCCCGCTTGTGACACGGTTCCCGTTTTTTTTTTGCTCGTCATGTTACTTCATGACACGTTTAGGGCAGGTCGATTTTTATTCGAACGTCGATTGTTATTCGACTGTTTTTTGTTACTATGAATAAATCGACAATCGATTGTTGATTCCGTCGATTGTCGATTTATTCGATTGTTTTTTTTAGAACAATCTCCCATCGCTAGTACCTACTCCGTCTGCGGACAATGGACATGACATATTTGACATATCACGTCACAGAACACCTTTACTTATCACGTAGTCTGTGTAAGGGTGAACGGTATATCGAAAATTCGAAACTTGTATAATATCGGAACCAAAATACCGATATTTAAATCGATATATAAATCATTTCCAAACGAAATTATCCTTACGATTGAAAAGATTGAAATATGGATATCGATTTATTTTTTAATATTTTATGGTTATAAAAATAGCTATGGGCCAGCCTTTCGTAATTTTTAACGATACACCAAAGAGTAAAATAATATATGAGAACGATACACTTGGATTTAACGTATAGTTCCTATATAGGTTACTATAGTCTTTGGTATAGACGTTGCTTTATAGTTCGGAAAAGTTGGCAACACCAATCCCTGTATACTTGTATATTTTATGTTTGTTGTGATATTTGTGATGGAATATCAATACAATACTAATACATAGCTAAATATAAATGTATGTGTCGACTGTAGGTAGATAATTTCTTGCACTCTGTGACTTTATTGATCCACGGCCCGGCAGTCGGTTCAAGTTAGTGGCTAGTGCTGGAAATAGAAATAGTATCGCAGGTCGCAGGCTCGTCGGGCACCGGCTAATCTTTTTACTCGCGGCGGTCGCCTCCTAGAACTTCAGGATGTCGAGTACCAGCGACGAGATGGACGACGACGCCAAGAGCACGGAGACGAAGTACCACGACGCGGTGTTCGCGGAGCTGATGAGCGAGTGCAAGAACAACGACCCCGACGCGCGCCTCTCCAACGGCCTGCGCCAGAAGCTCGAGAGGTTCGTGAAGTTGACCCGGGCTCGGTATCCCTTTCTGTACAAGTGTCCTTCTAGGTATTTCGATTTAAGCATGACCTATAGTTCCGTTTATTTATTTCAATACTTTAACTATAATAACACAGCTAATGATAATTGCGACGCAATATTATCTGGCATGTTGTGTATAAACGCAAAAATATTTTACTATTTTTAAGCTTCATCGGAACTAAAGTTTTATGAGCGAGCCATAATGTTCTGGTTATAATAAATAACAAAGAAGGTCACATCTTGATTTACTTGCATAACATTTTGAATGTAGAGTAAGGGTTTCTAGTATGACTCCTTTTTAACGCTATGAACACCTACTTCTAACTAATATTATTAGGGAGAGGTACGTGTAGGGGTTTGAAGGGTATGGGTAAGGGAGATATATTTTTCTTGGTATTCCAGTTTAGTCCTCAGGGATAGCCGTGCATCTTTAACCGACTTCAAGTAAGAAACTAATCATATCTGGGGTTGATTATACATGTCTATGGGCACAGTAGCCACTTACCATCAGATGGACTGCATGCTTGTCTGCTACCCTGATATTACAAAAAAAATGTTATTAGTATATACTGAGCAGAGATAGTGATCATTAACATCATGTAAAGTTCTGAATTAAGATAAAATGTGTTGAGTTGAAGTGGTGATAAGCTTAGTGCTTAAAAAATTACCTCACAATAGAGGGGTCCGAGATTCATATCTCAGTCAGATTCTATTTATTTCATTTGTGCTATGCAAAGAAGTCCTAGAACTTAACAATCATGTAATATGCCAGTTGAACAGGAGACAAGTTGTTATAGTTTTTCCAAAGATAATATGGACCTCTCTTGTAGAATAAGAGACAGGAACACATAAAATACTGAGCCCTTTGTTGCAACATAACAACACGTTATTGCTCTATTACACCAACATAGATGTAACATGCCAGAAGCGGGGAGAGGTCTCAATTAGGGGGCAGAGGCAAAATCGCAAAATCAAAGCAAAAGTAGCAGACAAACATACAGTGCACCTGATGTTAAGTAGCTACTGCCGCCTACCCCAGACCTTAGACAAAACCAGATTCTCTTCTGAGGTCGACCACAGATACACAGTAATCCCTAAGGACCAATTTGGAATGCCTCAGAAATATATGTCTCCCTTACCACCCCTATCAAACCATAACACAATAGCCCTTAAAACTGTTGTTAGAAGGCAAAAATAGGAGTGACTATGGTGCCACCGGAATTGAACCGCTAAGGGTTCTACCACCTTTAATTGATTGTATTTGTATTTTGATTTTGTGTTTGGGTTTTGTATTGTGTAATGTGTATTTTATATAGGGCGGACTTTAGAACTTAACTTGCGCCAATGCCATGCTACTGGACATGACGTCCCAAAGTGTGATGCTACTTCCTATTGTATGCGTTTTAGCTCTAATGTGTTTTTTTTACTATAAGATATAAAAACATACATCTTTTGCTGTTTTATGTAGAAAACGTAAGTATATCGTGCCTGTGCTGGGCGAGTGAGATGATAATTGTGCGCAACAGTGCAAGTTTCTTACGATATTGTTAAGTTATAATATCGTGAGTCATACTTGTGTACATAGTATAGGCGTTTCTCAGTAAAATGATCAGCAACGGCTTTCCGCTAGTCGCCCGGGTATCCTGTCGATGCGATCGATACAGCAAATAGAGCGCGCTGCCCTTTGCGCGCGACGATCGGGCGGGCGCGGGGAGCGGGGCGGGCGCGCGGGGCAAGGTCGCGGGGAGAGGGGTGGGGGCGCGGGGAACGGGCGAGGCCGGGCTCGAGCGAGGTCCCGGCCGTGACGAGGATCTTTCCGAGGCGAGCCGCGCTGCAGATCGCCCTCCTCCGCCGGTGCTTGTGATACCAGGATAAAATGGACGCCTCCTTGTTTTGTCTTAATCAAAACAAAATGGCGGACGAATCTCACGGCTTTCAATATACATCGGATTTTGAAGTAAACGTTGAAAATAATTTCCAAAACGGTATGTTATATGATTATATCTTCAAAGCTACATTTTGTGTTAATTATAAGTTGGCCAGGAAACTTTTTACAATTACGCATTGCTGCCGCCCCGCAGTCATTTAGACTTAAAGTTTAAAATTAATATAAACAGCGAATGTCATTTCATTTTACTATGAAAATAATAGTGTAAGTGAAAAATGAATGCCTGAAAATTTTTGCCAGTTCATTACTGGCAAAAATGTTCAGTCCACTCGTTAGGCTCGCTAAGCGCACTGCGGTGTATACTGATGCGTCCGTGTGCTCGCAGCATGCGTCCGGGCGAGCGGCGCGCGCTGGTGGGGCGCACGCGCGACGGCTGCGCGCCGCTGCTGGTGGCGGCGCGGCGCGGCAACGCGGAGGCCGTGGACTATCTGGTGCACGTGTGCGCCGCCGAGCTGGAGCAGCGCGGCGTGTACGAGGTGGCCGAGGACCGCAGCCGGCACGCCGTCACGCCGCTGTGGGTGGCGGCCGTGGCGGGCCGCGCGCGCGCGCTGCGCGTGCTGCTGGAGGCGGGCGCGCAGGTGGACGCGCCCAGCGACACCGGCTCCACGCCGCTGCGCTCCGCCTGCTTCGTGTCGCACGTGGAGGTGGCCGAGCTGCTGCTGCGCGGCGGCGCCGACGTGAACCGCGCGAACCACAACGGCGGCACGTGCCTGATCAACGCGGTGCAGTCGCCGCGGCTGTGCGCGCTGCTGCTGCGCGCGGGCGCGGCGGTGGACGCGCGCGACGCGCAGCTGAAGACGGCGCTGCACTACGCCGTGCAGGAGCACCGGCTGGAGACGGCGCGCCTGCTGCTGCAGCACGGCGCCGACCCGCTGCTGCGCTCCGCCGCCGGCGACGACGCGCTGCGCATCGCCTGCACGAAGGGCGTCGGACAAGTACGTACGAGGTTGCAAGGAAAACCGCACTTGCCATTGTGTTCTTCGACTCTTCGGTTTTGTCGATGGAGATTAGTTAGCCATCATCGATTGATTCAGTGATTTAATAATCACTCAATTATAGATGAGTTGAAGGTTTTCTTTCAGGAACTTATACCATATACTCTGTGATGCTACAGCTTATGCAAAATATAGCCTATTTCGGGGTAGAGACTACTATATACCGCCACTAGACGAGACGATATCACTACATGAGATGTGCAATTATACTTGTATGTTGTCAGATAATGAAGATGTTACTGTCGCGCGGCACGTACCCGCTGTGGCGCGTGGCGGACGCGTACGAGCTGCTGGGCGCCACGCAGCTGGACGAATTTAACGACGTTAGTGCTGCGCTCGTCTCCTGGCGGCAAGCCACCGGTGAGTCTCCCCCCTCCCGTCACACTCATTAATCGCATTGCTGTAAATACTTTAAATACTTAAACAAGTATGATACGCTCATAAATATAGATAAAACTTAAATATAAGTTGCTGTGGCTAGAATTAGCGGTGGCTAGATTTTTATGGGTAACTGTATTCGCTACTATAATAAAATACCCGACCACATCTTGAATCTCACAGAAAAAAGTTTAAACTTGTCATTAAACAAACACTATGTTAAAAAGCGTACTATGGGCTGAGTGATTATTTGACTGATAAAACGGTGATCGAAGTAGCCTCAGCTCCACATGTACTACTAGGTTAAGAGCCATTGTATGAGACATTTTTTTTTAAAGATGTGTGTTATGTAGTTTCTTTCGCCACTTATTTTCCATAACGAAACACCTCATGAAGTGGGGGTAGCCGGATTAACTTTCAAAAAGTGCCCTGGAAAGAATCTATTTTGAATAAAAAATGTTTGATTCGATTCGATTCGATTCATACATGACCGGTGAACGTCGTGCACGCAGCGCTGCGGCACTCGACGGAGCAGTACGAGGAGAAGCGGTTCGCGGACGAGGCGGAGGAGGCGGAGGCGGGCGCGGCGCTGGCGCGGCTGCGCGCGGGCGCGGCGGCGGCGCTGGGCGGCGCGCGCGAGTGGCGCTCCGTGCGGGAGCTGGACGCGGCGGCGGCCGACGCGGCGCTGCTGCGCGCGCAGGCGCTGCTCGTGGCCGCGCGCGTGCTCGGCGCCACGCACAAGGACGTCATCTTCCGCTTCATGTACCGGTGAGCGACGCAGCCTCGTACATTACTTAGATAAATTGTTGCGATTACGATGATTAGTCGATTTTAATTAGGATTCCGTACCCGAAGGGTAAAAACGGAACCCTATTGCTGAGATTTCGCAGTCTGTCCGTTTGTCCGTCTATCACGGGGCTATATCTCCGGAACCATAATAGATAGACACTTGAAATTTTTACAGAGGATGCATAACGGTGGCCGCTATAACAACAAATACTAAAAATAAAATAATGTTGAATATTAAAGGGAGTTTCCATACAACAAACCGGATTTTATAGACATTTTTCGATCTAACTGTTAAACCGTACTAGGAAGACAGTCGAAATTTTTACAATCCATTTACTATAACTGGTATTATAATGAATACAAAAAGAACTATAAAACGTATTTTAATTTTATTATACGTTGTTTACGTATCATTTATTATTTCCATATACCATATATATTACCATCTATTATTATATCATATAACTAAGTATTGTTGAAAATAATAAAATTAATAAAAATAAGTAAAAAAATATGAATATTTGATGGTACGGAAGTTGTTGTTGTAATGTTTGAATGTTTAATTTGAAATTTTGAACGTCAGCGGCGCGGCGTACGCGGACTCGTTCCAGTATCAGCGATGCATCGAGCTGTGGACGTGGGCGTTAGAGGCGCGGTTGACACGAGACTCCGTGCTGTGCCCCGGTACGCTTTCTCCATATATATTCAACTCTGTGTAACAAAATTAGGTAGGGGGTACTTTTAACGTTCCGATTAATAAAGGTTAGCACGTTTATAATGATCTCACAGATGCGATGTAAAACATATAGTAGAAAAGTGTAAATATTGATTAATCGACAAGTATCTGCCATTAAATATAAAATAAAAACAGGCCGTATTTTTCAATGTTAGGATATGAACTAGATTTCGTCAGTTACAGTAACGGCGCGCGTAAAGCCCGCTCTACATTCTCGCGACAAAAGCATGAGAAACTTGAATGTGGAGCCGATTCAAATCTGATTCAAATTCTCGTTTTTCGCGTTATTCTCGCCTTCTCGTGAGAATGCGGACCGGGTTTAACAATCGAATATATAAGTTTTGTTACCCCGGCTACAGACGCACGCTGAGAACCCCCGAGGACACTCGAGAAACGTGAATGTGATAGCTTTCTTCCCTTCTCGTTGTCGCGCTCGCCGGTTCTCCGATCGGTGTCGGTATTTTGCCCGCTTCAAAGGGTTTCTCGGGCGAGAAAAGAGAACGGTATTACATTCTCCTTCGGTCTCAGTGCGACCATTACATCGTATGTCGTCGTGTAGATAAAGCCGCTGCACTGACGTTCGTTCTGGATGTCGGTCGAGAATGCGAAGCGCAAGTCTGTAGCCGGCTTTGCTATAACAACGAGTAATGAATGTGTGTGTGTGCGTGCGCGGTGCAGAGGCGGTGCAGACGGCGAGCGCGCTGGCGCGGCTGCTGCTGGACGCGGAGGGCGGCCGCCTGGCGCGCGCGCGCGGTCTGCCGCGCTTCGCCGACGCGGCGCGCGCGCTGGAGCTGCTCGCCGCCGCGCTGCTGCGCGCCCAGGCGCTGCTGCTGCTGCGCCCGCACAGCCGCCCGCAGGTACCGCACACCCTCACAGGATACAGTGAGGCTGCCGCGCTTCGCCGACGCGGCGCGCGCGCTGGAGCTGCTCGCCGCCGCGCTGCTGCGCGCCCAGGCGCTGCTGCTGCTGCGCCCGCACAGCCGCCCGCAGGTACCGCACACCCTCACAGGATACAGTGAGGCTGCCGCGCTTCGCCGACGCGGCGCGCGCGCTGGAGCTGCTCGCCGCCGCGCTGCTGCGCGCCCAGGCGCTGCTGCTGCTGCGCCCGCACAGCCGCCCGCAGGTACCGCACACCCTCACAGGATACAGTGAGGCTGCCGCGCTTCGCCGACGCGGCGCGCGCGCTGGAGCTGCTCGCCGCCGCGCTGCTGCGCGCCCAGGCGCTGCTGCTGCTGCGCCCGCACAGCCGCCCGCAGGTACCGCACACCCTCACAGGATACAGTGAGGCTGCCGCGCTTCGCCGACGCGGCGCGCGCGCTGGAGCTGCTCGCCGCCGCGCTGCTGCGCGCCCAGGCGCTGCTGCTGCTGCGCCCGCACAGCCGCCCGCAGGTACCGCACACCCTCACAGGATACAGTGAGGCTGCCGCGCTTCGCCGACGCGGCGCGCGCGCTGGAGCTGCTCGCCGCCGCGCTGCTGCGCGCCCAGGCGCTGCTGCTGCTGCGCCCGCACAGCCGCCCGCAGGTACCGCACACCCTCACAGGATACAGTGAGGCTGCCGCGCTTCGCCGACGCGGCGCGCGCGCTGGAGCTGCTCGCCGCCGCGCTGCTGCGCGCCCAGGCGCTGCTGCTGCTGCGCCCGCACAGCCGCCCGCAGGTACCGCACACCCTCACAGGATACAGTGAGGCTGCCGCGCTTCGCCGACGCGGCGCGCGCGCTGGAGCTGCTCGCCGCCGCGCTGCTGCGCGCGCAGGCGCTGCTGCTGCTGCGCCCGCACAGCCGCCCGCAGATGCCCGACACAAACATTGTTTAATTAACGACATTGAAAGAGATGAATATGCATTTTTTTATGCACGAAGTTTTTTTCTGATGGTTTTGTGAAGTAATAATTGCATACTTTATTGTAAATTAGTTCGATTTTTATTATTATACTTATCATTTTTTCTTATTTTTATCTTGTTGTCTAACGTCTTATTCTCACTTTGTAAATTATTTTTACTATTTTTCGAATGGACACTGTATTGTTATTAATGTAAGATTAAGTTAAGATTAAAGTTACTTCGCAACAATTCACTACAAATATGTATAATGGTATATATTTTAAATCATGCAGTATGTACCACCCTCCTTCCCATGAGGGATGCGTGCAGGTGCCAAAAAATACCTTAGTTTAAAATATATAATATCATACATATTTGTAGCGGATTGTCGCGAAGTAGTTTTAATCTTACCTTAATAGCATGGATTTCTGCAAAGCAACGCCTGATACCAGTAACTATTTATGTAAGATTTTTTTATATTGAATCTGTAGGGTTACATTCTATTTGTGGACCTAATAAAAAAAGAAAGAGTAAGCGATATATCACGAATCGTTTGCGTGTGGTGCCGTCAGCTGGAGTGCATGGACGGCGCGGTGCGGTGCTTCATGCACGTGTTGGCGGCGTGCGCGGCTGCGGCGCGCGGCGCGGCAGCGCGGCGGCGGCTCGCGCGCGCGGTGCGGCGCGTGCTCGCGGCCGACGTGCGCGCCGCCGCGGGGGACTCGCTGCTGCACCTGGCCGCCGCGCGCCTCGACCCCGTCGCCTCCACCTACTTCGCGGACGACGACACCGCGCCGGTACGTCCTTGCGTCCGAGTGACCGCTCCGTTTGACTCGGGATTGACATTTGGATGGTTAAATACAAAAGAATAAAACGTTTTGCATATTTTCTATTTATTGTGGAATGTAGCGTTGCGTCCATATCTACACTATAAGATCGCACACTTTAAGACGTGAAGACGTCAATCTACTTTTAATTTCAGTTTTCAGGATTTCCTAGTCATTACAAACATTACAAACGACTTCCTAGTCATTAATAATAATCGACGTATAGAATATCAACTCTAGTTTAACTCTCAAATATAGGTATTTTATTAAAGATAACAAATGATACAAGTATCGAAGCAACTATCCCGCAGATGGAGAGCGTGTTCCCGAGCGCGAGCGTGGCGCGGCTGCTGCTGCGCTGCGGCGCCGACGCCGCGCGGCTCAACGACGCGCGCTGCACGCCGCTGCACGTCGCCACGCTGCCGTACAACTTCTGCAACGAGGTAACCTTCACGCGACGTGTTAGTTCAGGATCGATCCACACAATGTTCCATTTTTATAATAATTAGTAGGAAAATGAAGCGAGGCGTTCGTATTTAAATCTGCCGGGCGCGCAGGAGCTTGTCAAAAGACAGCGTCACATGTTTCCAAATAAGTTTTCTCAACAACTTACATATATGTAAGATCCGAACTGTAACTCTCATAGCACGGCCACTCTCTCTCATAGCACGGCCACTCTTTTCTATGCCAAAATGATATTACAATCGTAACGTTACAATGGAAATGTTAAAAAATCAATAGTCATCAGTGCGTGTAGCGGACTGTAGCGGGTGTGCGTGCGTGTGCAGGTGGTGGAGGTGCTGCTGGAGGCGGGCGCGCACCTGGACCAGCCGAACGCGTTCGGCGACAGCGCGCTGGAGCAGCTGGCGCAGTGCGCGGCGTCGCGCGTGCGGCCGCTGCGGCACGTGTCGCTGGCGTGCCTGTGCGCGCGCGCGCTGGCCGCGCGCCGGCCGCCGCCCGCCGCGCTGCTGCCGCGCGCGCTGCACGAGCTGCTGCGCCGCCACCGCCCCGCGCGCCGCCAGCCGCCGCCCGCCCCGCCCGCAGCAGACACCGCCGCCGCATAGACCCTGCCGGCGCGTACGGCGGAGATATCTATACGACTTTCGAGATCTCATTATTTTTTAAATTTCGTTTATATGTCAGCAAAATTTGGAAGACTTTGTATTTGGGTTGCACCATTTGACTCTAACGTTAAGCCCGCTCCACATTTTCGCGATTCGTATCGCCTCCACATTCACGTTCCTCGTGCTTTTCTCTCGTTCTCGCGAGAATGTGGAGCGGGCTTTAATAAAAGCCTAATCAAACGCCAAATCTGCAATTAGTTATCAAGGCAACGCATTAATTGCACCAGTTGAAATAACGTCCTAGCTGTCGTTGTCGTAGCTTCCGTAACAACCTCATTTCGTAAAAAGTAGTGAAAGTGACGTTAATGACATCTCAGTAATTAAAGTATCAATATAGTCCGAATAACTTTTCAGAGCGTGTGTAGCATTGGCGCCACTGGCGATCATAATTTTCCTAGGTAGTAAAAAATACTTAAGTTGACATTTTAACAATAAATTTATAAATACAATTAATATTTTATATAAAATTGAGACTCTTTAATATATCATGTTAACAATTATTATTAATTTTATTGACAACAACCAAAGGTCTTAGTTTTTAAAGTCGGCATTTTATTAAATTATTCTAAAAACTGCCACACGCACAAAAAAGCACGGAACTTCCATTACATGTCAGTAACATTTAGGACACTTACTCGTAAATAGAATTAGACGTTGTTTCAATCAAAAATGTATTAGAATGTGTTATAAAATCAGTTTTAATCTTAATTATACTATTTCTGTAATGAAATATTGATCTATGGCGATATTAAGCTATAAATATGGGACAAAACCATCGATCTACCGACGGATCGACGTTGGAGCTGTGCACAAAACCATATTAACTACAAGCACTACAAAATGCAGTGTTTCAACGGCAGCAACACTGCGAAATCCGTCAGTTGGAAATGAATAAGCACGGAGTGCGTCTCGAAATTTCCCCAATTACGCATTCTGTATATTACACGTGTTCGAACTCGGAGAGAGGTGAGGGGGTTGAGGGGTTGTTACTAACCACACTTGTAACAAAAACACACTTGTATGTTTCACTGAATATATATTATTAAATTTACAAGCGGCCTCTTATAGTATCTACGAAAGGTTCTCAACAGCGTGATTCAACGGCTATTTTAGCAGCGCCATCTAGTTGAATATTACGGAACTATCACATACAAATTATTTGAATATAGAACACAAATTTGAATATTGAACATACCGCCCACCAAGGGCAAGATGGACCTTGCTCTTTAATAACAAATTAACAATATTACAACAATTACGACCGCCCACCATAGAGAATCTAGGAAATACAAAGGTTAAATATTTACATAAAACTTTCTTAAATGAGTACCTTTAAAGCACTTGCACATACATAAACATTGTCCAGCAAAATTAGAATGTAGAATCTAATTCACTTATTATATTGTTACACATACAAAAAATATTAGTTTACTTTTCTATTGGTAAGAAACATAATTTCGACACAGGTCGTTTCAAAATTCCAGTTTTAGTTTTTAAAGATACAACTCTAACAACCTTGTCTTCTCCTGGATGAGTGGCAGTTATTAGACCATAAAGCCATCGGCATGGGGGCAAATGATCCTCCTTTATGACTACTACATCGCCCAGGGAAGGTTGTGATTGGCGATCAGTCCATTTATACCGATGTAAAAATTTAGTTAAGTATTCCTGCGACCACTGTCGCCAAAATGTTTGTAACATTCGTTGGGTATGTTGCCATCTCCTCAGACTGCTCACATTTGACTTTTCAAAATCATAATCAGGTGCTGCCACTGGTGGTTCACCTATTAAAAAGTGCCCTGGTGTTAATACCGTAAAATCATCTGGTTGGTCATTGAGAGCTAACATTGGCCGAGAATTGAGGCAGGCCTCTATTTGGGCTAGTACCGTGGCCATTTCTTCGTATGTCAGCGTCGAATTACCGACGACTCTCTTTAAATGGTATTTTACAGATTTCACACCAGCCTCCCACAAACCTCCAAAGTTGGGCGAATGAGGCGGTATGAAATGCCATTCGCAATGATTAATCGCCAGTGCTTCAGCTACCTCCTGATGCATACGCCTGTACTCATCAGAAGAACGTTTTTGTAACTCGGTTGCTGCCCCAACAAAATTGGTTCCATTGTCGCTCCATAACTGAGAGCAATTTCCTCGTCTGGCTACAAACCTCTTGAAAGCCTGCAAGAAGCCTTCCGTCGTTAGATCAGTCACAACTTCAAGATGTATGGCCCTAGTAGCCATACAAATAAATAAGCAGATATATCCCTTATGGGATTTATGACCTCTGCCCTTGGTCGTGCGGATTTGAATAGGCCCTGCGTAATCTACACCACTATGACTAAATGGACGAGTTGGGGTAACACGAGCAGCCGGCATTTGCCCCATCAACGGATTTCTAGTGACTGCTGAGTTTTTGACACAGGTTACGCATTGTCTGTTATGTGACTTTATTAATTGTTTTCCGCCCAATATCCAATACTTGCTTAGAATATATGCCAAAGTCAATTGTAGTCCACCATGAAGTGTTTGTTTGTGGGCATCAGAAATGATTAGTTCCGTCAGATGAGACTGCCTTGGTATTATTATTGGATGCTTCTTATTTATATTCAACCTTGAGTGTGACAGTCGACCTCCCACTCTTAATACACCATCGTTATCAAGAAATGGATTCAGTGTCTTAAGTTTGCTGCCTTTAGGTAAGTTTTTATTTTCTTTTACTAATTTAATTTCATCATTAAAGTTGTTCGATTGACATTCTTTAATCCAGATTGTTAATGTATCTCTTAATTCCTTCGCTGTAAGATAGTTTATAGTTATTTTAGGTCCTCTTGTTTTGTTGCAATTGACTATGAACCGCCTGCAATATGCCATGACTCGTACAGTTTTCGTTAACGAAGAATATTTATCCCATGTAGATTCTTCTAGCGTAGCACAGTGTGTTTTAAGTGCTTCCATTTCAGTCTGAACCTCTTTTGGTCTGAGATAGATGATAGGCTCACGAGATATAAAGTCTGGACCGTGAAACCATAACTGATTGTTCACCAGTTCCAAAGGGTGTAAACCTCGAGATGCTCCATCTGCAGGATTCTGTTTGGAAGATACGTGGCACCAGGTGGTTGGTTCCAAGTTATTGAGAATTTCTGACACTCGATTCGCCACAAAGACATTCCATTTGCTTGGATGGTCATTTAGCCAAGCTAGTACCACGGTCGAATCGGTCCATGCATGAATGTTGTGCTTCTCCACATTCATCACCTGTGCAACTTCCAACAACAATCTGGTAAGTAACACGGCACCGCATAGCTCTAACCTTGGAATGGAAACTACTTTTACAGGTGCAACTTTAGTCTTGGCCGTGACCAAGGTAACAGTCACCTTTCCTGCTGAGTCAAGTACACGGAGGTATACTGCCGCTGCGTATGCCACCTTAGATGCATCGCAGAAACCGTGAATCTCACGACAAATCTCGTTCACGTTCGTGCCATGCCATCTAGGTATACGTAATTTATTAAAGTTGGTCTGCTCTTCGCGGTAAGTCAACCATTCATTTAAGATATTGTCTGGTACCTTATCATCCCAATCAAGTGCCGCTAGCCAGAGCTTTTGAATTATGATTTTTGCTATTATTATGCTTGGTCCTACCCAACCTAGTGGGTCATAGAGACGAGATATATCTGATATAATTCTTCTTTTCGTTACAGGTTTTTTCAGCTCAGGCAGATTAACAACATAGCGAAAGGAGTCTTCACTTCGGTCCCAGGTAAGTCCCATTATTTTTGTAATATCATCTTCTTGTATTTTCAGGTTCCCAGTATTGTCCCCTTTTGTTTCTATACTTTTCATTACTTTTAACAGCTCATCGCTGTTACTGCGCCATTTTTGTAGTTCGAAACCTGCTTTGCTTAGTAGTTCGTTCATTTCCTTGTATACTGTTTTTCCTTCCTCGACGCTATTAACACCGGTCATTAAATCATCTACGTAGAAATGTTTGAGTATATTTTCAGCTGCTGAAGGATAATTTACACCGTGATCATGTGCTACTTGCTGAAGAGCCTTTACTGCCAAATAAGGCGCTGACGCCGTACCAAAGGTGACTCTGGTAAGTCGGTAACTTTTTATTTCTTCCTTATCATTTTCTCTCCAGAGTATGCGTTGACAATCAGCATCCCGCTGGTTGACCTTTATTTGCCGATACATTTTAGCTATGTCGGCTGACATACAAATGGGTGAAATCCTCCATTGCATCACAATGCACCTTAGTTCTGGTTGCAACTTGGGTCCAACCAGCAACTGATCGTTTAATGATAAATTATTTTTCCCTTTGCATGATGCATCGTAGACGATCCTTACTTTGGTAGTCTGTCTGTCATTTTTGACCACCGCGTGATGAGGCAAATAAATTGATTTATCATTATCAATCTCATCCTTAGGTACCACTTCCATGTGATCTAAGTGTAAGTACTCTTCAATTACTTCCTGATATGTTGCTTTCATTGTTTTGTTCTTGTTAAGACGATTTTCTAAAAGTTTCAGTCTTTTTTCAGCTATTTCCCGTGAAGCCGTTACTTCAGGAGTACCATTTCTGAATGGAAGACGTACGATATACCTGCCATCCTCATCCCTTTGAGTTGTTTCCTTGAAATATTGTTCACATCGTTTTTCATTATCTGTGAACATGGTTTCCTTAGGTTGCCGTTGGTCTGACTCAAGTTCCCAGAATCTTTTGAGCATGTCATTGCTTTCCGTGCAACAGTGCATAACTTGGATCTGCGAAATAGGATCATTTGATGGATTCACCATACCTGAGAGAATCCAACCGAAACTAGTAGCCTGTGCTATTAAATTACCAAACGGACCTTTCTTCATGCCTTCTTGTAGTATT
Organism: Epargyreus clarus clarus; assembly: GCA_014595695.2. Taxonomy (NCBI): domain Eukaryota; kingdom Metazoa; phylum Arthropoda; class Insecta; order Lepidoptera; family Hesperiidae; genus Epargyreus; species Epargyreus clarus. The sequence continues at coordinate 20,183 of JACTTY020000028.1, forward strand.
TGACTGTATGTTTCTGCACCTAAAAGAAGGTCAATGTGATTTGGAACATCAAATTGTGGATCAGCTAAAACTAGTTCCTTTAATTCTGGCCAATCCAATTTTTCAACTTTTCTCGTAGGAAGAAGAGAAGTTATGTTTTTGAGGACATATGCCTTCACCGGAATCCTGACATCAGAATTAATCAAAGATTTGATTTCGATGGTAATCATCGCCTTGGAAATAATTTGCTTATCTCCACCAAGACCAGTTATTTTTCCTTTAATAAGAGTTTTATTTAAACCCAAATACTGTGCCGTAGACTCAGTGACAAAGGATGACTGCGACCCCTGGTCTAAGAGTGCGCGAACCTTGTATCCTACTCCGTTCCTGGAAGTAGCCTCCACTAGTGCTGTGGCGAGCAACACCTGTTGCTGAACTGTATCCTTTGCAAAACAAGATACTAATGGTGTTGGATTGGTTTCCCCATTAGCATTTCCTGAAGAAGAGGCAACATACCCGTTATTTTCATTGTTATTGTTGGTAACCATAGGACTCCTTCCCTTGGGATGCAGGAGCGAATGATGATTTCGTTTGCAAATGTAACACTTTACCTGAGACCGACAGTCTTTAGCCGAATGACTACCACCCATACAATTAAAACATATATTATTGTCAAAGACAAACTTACGCCTGGCATCTACACACTTTCTTTGGAACTCTTTACAAAAGCTCAGTTTGTGATCATTTGTACAATATGGACAAACAACATTTTTTACATGTAAAGATTTAATTTTGACAAGTTGGCTAACTGCAGGAGTTGGTTTGGTATTTAGAAATTCTAAAGCTCTAAACCTAGTCAATAAGAAATTCTTAAATTGATCATAAGTAGGCAATTCTTCACATAAACTAGCGATATTAAATTCCCACTGTCGACGAGTTTCTGGGTCTAACTTTAAAGTAAGAATATGTATGATTAAAATGTCCCAGCTCCTAATATCTATCCCTAAATTACTCAAGGTAGCTAAGCAATCATCAGTTGTATCGACAATAGACTTTAAACCGGTTGCGGACTCATTAATAAGATTCTTTTGACTTAACAATCGTTTTATTGCATGATTAGAAACAAATCGTTTGTTATCATAGCGTTTTGTAAGTAATTCCCAACATCGCTCAAAGTTTTCTTCTTGTATGGGAATGTGTCTAAGAATTTGTTCTGCTTCACCCACTAAACAGCCCTTTAAATAATGCAATTTTTGAATGTTATCTATAGTACTGTTGTTTATAATTAACGATTTAAATAGTTCCTTAAACGAACACCATTCCGAATAACTTCCGGAGAACGATGGAATATTTATTTTGGGTAATTTAGCTATTGAGATTGGGGGAGCTGTATCTGATGGTGTACTATATTTTACTTGGAATTTTGATAACTGGCATTGCAGTTCACATTTGTAGTCTAAATAAATTTCCTCTACCTTGTCATACATCTCGCCAGTGACGTATATAGACTTTTTTAATACATCGGGTGGATAATTCTTAGCTAACTCCTCGTGTCCTAACATAAACCTTGACCACAACTGTTCTAAACCCTCTAACCTTCCATTTACGTATTCTAGTGTAATTCTTTCCTTAGGAGACTTTTTATAATTCAATTTACTTTTGTAAACACGTGCCGCTAAATCATTTTGTAAATTTATAATTGACTCCATTATGAACCAATAACCATAAATTAATAAGTATTAAACTTAATAATAATTAATAAGTAATAAGCATAAGTCAATAAAAACTACTTTCAGACAAAATTGCAAATTCAGAATGTTCAAATTTTACAAGTGTTTGACGTATTTATATTGCTCAGAAATCGGGCATAGATTTATATAATTTATATTAAATTTGTAATGTTCTATGTTCTAATATTAATTCAAAAAGTTTTTTAATATCACCAAAGAGTTTTTTATAATGTAAATTACTCACTATTTTCTTCGGTTTTACTTAACCTCATGTGATTTGATTCACACGACCTCGGGCTCCGCTGCCCGTTGTGTAGCTTCGGGCTCCGCTGCCCGTAGTGTAGCCTCGGGCTCCGCTGCCCGTAGTGTAGCCTCGGGCTCCGCTGCCCGTAGTGTAGCCTCGGGCTCCGCTGCCCGTAGTGTAGCCTCGGGCTCCGCTGCCCGTAGTGTAGCCTCGGGCTCCGCTGCCCGTAGTGTAGCCTCGGGCTCCGCTGCCCGCCGAAGTTCAATTTCCTCGGGCTCCGCTGCCCGTCGAAGGTTGAACTGCCTCGGGCTCCGCTGCCCGTGGTCGTTGCAGTGCTCCGACAGCAACGCTCCCTGCTGCACCTCACCGCTGGCTCCGCCTGACAGTCACCTCCTCAGGAGACCGTCCGAATTGACAACCATCCACACTTGGTCGTCTGACTTGCGTTTGCGACAACAATCCGCTGCCCGCAAGTCCGTTGCTTCACAAAAAACCCTCCAGTCCAATCTTATAGAATAAGATGGATCCGGCTCGAAGGACCATGTTCGAACTCGGAGAGAGGTGAGGGGGTTGAGGGGTTGTTACTAACCACACTTGTAACAAAAACACACTTGTATGTTTCACTGAATATATATTATTAAATTTACAAGCGGCCTCTTATAGTATCTACGAAAGGTTCTCAACAGCGTGATTCAACGGCTATTTTAGCAGCGCCATCTAGTTGAATATTACGGAACTATCACATACAAATTATTTGAATATAGAACACAAATTTGAATATTGAACAACACGAAAGGTGTCAGCGTGCTTTTCCCCTGTTAGAATTACAGTAATATGTAGTAATGGATTATACGAATGTAGTAAAATGTAAATCAAAATATTTTAAAGATTGGCGTGTTTAATCAAGACACTGTTAAAAAAAAATAATAATACCCTAGATTATTTCACTAGCAACATATTGAGCACCCATCAGTTATGTAAACGGTTGTCCGGCGCGTGTTCAATACGCGCAACATCATCTTGTTGTAATTTTTGTTAAAAAGTGTTGTAGCAGCGCGTGTGTAACGCTAACTACTGTAAACACGTGCCGTACTGTTGTATTTCTATATGTCTAGTCTTTACTTCATAATGCAATTTTTCATGAAATTATAATTAAGTATAATTGTTTCCTCACTTGTAAGATGACTTCGATGGTCGGTATTTAGATGTTACTCTAAACAGATATTATTATAGAGTAGTTATATTTAATTAAACATTCCTTTACCTCATTCTTCCCTGATAAAATAAGATTTTTAGTATCCGAAGAATTCATGATATTGTTAATTTATAATGTCATTGACTTTTTTGTTTAGAGTAGTTTTTATTATAATAAAATATGATTAGATGTAGTGTAGGGTCACAGAATGTAACATTCGATTTAGCTCACATTACCTTGCGACATGCGTTTATAATATTCAACGTTTAATCGATCGAGGTATGTATCAGTAATTACGCTTCGCTTGATGTATTTCCTGTATAAGTAAGTATAACGTAGTGCACGGGCCGTGAGGCCCCGGCATAGAATAGGGCCTCCCCTTGTCTTCCCGCGGGCGCCGTAGAAGCCGGCTGAGGGAATACGTGCAGACCATCCATGCAGAACATTCAGGTACTCGGATCATGTTTGGTTGCGTGTAGCGGCTTCGCAACTAAACGTCTTCCTCTAGCTTGTAAGGGCAGTAGGCGGTGCGAGGCCCCGCCCGCGGCGGCGCCGGGCGCCCGGCCGCGGCGAGGCTCGACGCTCTCGTAAAGCTCTCCTCGGAGACCTTTGTGACATGCGACCTGCTCGTATATATCGCGCTTCCTGTCTCGTTTCTGTTGCTCGAGTTTAATTATATAATATTATTAATATTATTATATTCGTTAACTCTTCATTCTTCGATGGCGTATGTAACTATGTATTTTAACATTTAATTTACTCTGTGTAAGTATCTATATTAGGCGTATATATCGTTAGCATCATGTATCTATAAAACTACACCGTTGCTAGTAGCCAATCTATCCAACCCTCGCCCGCCGGAGCTCGGAATTAGATAATTTCTGAATGCAAAAATTGTCAAATTTCAAACTGCGATGGGCACAATCATCGGATAGATCGAGTATCAGCAGCGGGATATGTATCGGGTCGCCCGGAGCCAGGTCGGAGTCGCGCGGTGCCTACTGCCGTAGCGTAGGGAGCGCTCCCGCGGCGGCGGCGCGCGGCGCCTGTAGTGTAGTGAGGCGCGGGCCGCCGCCGCCTTTTGCTTTATTTTGATTTGCTGTCAGCTGACGGTTATTTATTTGGTTATGTTGTTATTTCTCGCCTGTTAAATTAAGGGTACCCAAATTATGTCCGCCAAGTCAATAAAAAAATAAAAAATATTTACCTTGTTTTATTTCGATACAAAATTGTCAATAATCCTTACAATATTTACATGATATCATTTCGTCAAGCACTTTATCTATTAAATAATGGAGACGTAAAAATAAAAATATATTATTTTAATAACAATAAAAAAGATATGCAATTTAACGATACGTGAGCCGTAATGCATTGGAGCAGTATCATAGTAATCAATTATTTTTTTAAATGTATAATAACTAACCAAAAAAACCGACGGCATCTAGCAAACAGTCCTATTTATTTATTTATTATAAACTATATAATGTATTTTTGTATCACATTTTAATAGCAGTTGTAGTTTATAGCAAAGTTCAATGAGCAAGAAATAACTGAACATTATATAAAATCAATATAAAATATGTAACTATAACTTATTTTACAGTGATATTAATTAGACTTTAAATTTGTATTTAAAATATATAAAAGTAACAATCAATAATGGGCATGATGACATTATTAAGTTCTCTTCCATAATGTAAGTATAGTGTCATATCATGTTATGTTTCCAGAAATCATATTATTTCTATATATTAACATTATTTCTACCTATTTTGAATTAAGCCCGAAAACGCTTTCAGGTAAAATAGCGTCAGCTGGTGACGTCACGTATGTTCACGTAAAGTTCAAACGATAAGTGTCCTCACGTATTTTAGCGTTTCTAACAATATGATCTACTATAATTTATTTATTGAAAATATTATTTAAGTTTACATTAAAACTGGGTCATTTTTAAAATCCGTTCAACATAATATTTTTACGAAAATAATTTAAACTCCAATACTGTTACAATGCCTTTCCACTACAAATTCAATTATACTAAAAGCAGTAGAGGCACGCAGTTACTATGTTATGAGATGTTACGAGATCGCCACGGCAACGGCCATCTATGACCGGCCTCAAAAAAGAAAGCCGTATTTGCGCTCGATTGTGGAATTATCACCCAAGACTGATAAAGAATACGTCGGGCATGTCGGCCGGCTCAAACCATGTCTTTCAAATTAGAACACAGCAAAACTTGTCTATTTTTTACCGAAATTGAAACGTTAATTGTTTTACTGTTACGTTAATTGTTATCTGGCGAATCATATAGAAATTAATTGATGTATATAGCAATGATTGACTTCTTAGCTAGGGAACTGGGCTTCACGCATATAAACGCAAGTACACATACACACACACAGACATATACAGCCCGCTACATACAGCGGCCAGTCAACATACATTAAAATCTCTAGATTGGACGGAAAAATTTCAAGCATGGTAACTTCCATTCGATCATAATTTGTTTATAGCAAGTAGTCGGAGCCACGTCCGCTCCGTGCGTCCGCATGCAGTTTACGCGGAACGCCGCGAGTTTTCAGCGGGGATGATTAATTTTATCGTCTTTAAAAGACTTATAAACTAGAGTAGCGCCGGCAGAGGTCAGAGTCGCAGCAGGGCGGCGGCGAGGGCGGGGAGGGCGGCTAGGGCGGCGAGGGTGCGCCAGGGCGGGGGCGGGGCGGGCGGGCGGGCGCCAGGGCGACGGGGCCGCGCGCCGCCGTGACGGCTGTGCCGGTCCACCACGAAGATGCGCCCGCCCATGTCTGCGGACAAACTACTGTTAACATTGTTGTGCGGGGCTATTCTATGTCAACTTAGTGATTCTCTTTTGGAGTGAGCTGCCGTTAGGCCATATTTCATTTGAGTTGGTACACTTTTGTTAACATTTTTTTAAAACTCTCAGGCGTGTAGGTTTCCTCATAATGTTTTCCCTCACCACTAAAAGAAAAGATAATTACTCTATTTCAAATGCGTCCATAAGTTCTAAAAATCTGATTCTGTCTGATTTTCAGATTGGCGACATTCAAGTCAGACATCCCTGATTGAAAGGTAGAATTCGAAACTACTAGAATTTCACTGTTTTTCGAGTATATTTATGTCATGTTTTTGGCGCGCCCTACACTCTAAAAGGCTTGCTAAATTTTAACTCTAGTCAATATAAAAGTAATAGAGCATTCAAATAGTTGTGTTTGCTTAAGGAATGGAAGTCGGCTCCTACTGACCAGGGTGCGTGAAAGAGTGGTAGTAGACGAGGTCGGGCCAGGTGGAGTTGGGCGTGAGGTCCAGGTCCGCGGGCCGCGCCCGGCAGCTCCAGCGCAGTGAGCGGTTGAAGGCGCGGAACGTGTCGAAGGTTTCGCGGCGGCGGTCCGCGCCCTCGGGCAGCTCGCCCTCGCACAGCTCGCCCGCTGGAATACATCGTTATTTTTAGTCAACCTTTCTACTAATATTTCTTAGTAAAAAACATTTGAGTATTCAAAATGATTAGAGTATGATGTTGAAGAGTCAGTATCGTTAAAGTAAGGAAACACAATCGATATATTTATTTCTAACCTCAAACAGTTTTTGCAATTCGGTGAAAGAGTGTAGAGTTAGCTGATTTATTTACTTTTGAAGCAATTATTTTGATCCCCACTTCCGAAGTGAGGAAGTCATTCTGTATGGCGTCGGTTACAAATGGTTTATAGATGACCGTATGATGTGTACGTTATGTATCTCTGTACGCGGCATCTTGACGTTCAGTAATAAACTAGCATTCGTGTGAGCAGTGTGTTTCATTCAAATATACCTCACTGGCGACGACGTAGTTGTACCCGCGTTTAAAAAATAAAAATTGCAATGGCTTTTCTAGGAAATTTAACGATATTTGATCATAAAACTGGCGAATGGTCAATATTCAAAGGCAGATTATCGCAATTTATCAAGATAAATAAAGTCGAAGAGGATAATAAATGCGGAATTTTTCTTACGCATCTAAGCGACGAGACGTACCGTTTACTGCGTAATCTCGCATATCCAGAAGAGTTGGACACGCAAAGCTACACGAATCTTGTGAAATTACTCGACGGCCACTTCAGACAGAAACAGGCCTCCTTTGTGGGACAAAGCAAATTTTCACGGGGGCGATGAGAGGGTCAGGCGAAACTTTGGGCGAATGGGTGGCGCGATTAAGAGGTCTTGCAAGCTACTGCGACTTTGGTGTGCTGCTTTAGAAACCAATCTACGGGACCGTTTTGTCCTCGGCCTGGGCCCGGGTCCCGAGCGCGACAAGTTATTCGAACAGAACCCGGCGACGCTTACATTGTCGAGGGCTATAGAATTGGCGGAGCAAGTGGCTTGTGTAAAGGAGGCGAAGGTGATGTTTTCTAATAATGAAGTTGGTGTGGTTAAGGAAGAGCCAATATTCGTGCTGGGATTCCAAGGCAACCGAAGCCCGCGGTGGATAATAGGCAAGGCGGTTCGACAGCGGCGGGAGCAGCGTTGAGATTGCGGGGCGCCGTGATCAGCTGGGTAACGGTGCCCGGTGCTCAGTATGTGGATTGAAGAACCATAATAGTGAAAAGTGCCGCTATAAGGAATATAGGTGTCAAAGATGTGGTGTAAAAGGGCATTTAAAGAAGGTGTGCGGTAATGTGGTAAAGCGTTCGTATATTAACCACATCGCCACGGATCCAGACGGCGAGGTGACAACGGACAAACCGTGCGAGGAATGTCAAAATTTTAATTTAAGGTATGTGTCGAATAGGCCTTTCGAAATAGAATTAATGTTAGGACATAATAAAATTACTATGGAAATTGATTCTGGTTCTGGTAGTAACGTCATTTCAGATAGGTTATACAAAGATAAATTTTCTAACTTGCCTTTAAAGTATTGTAATTTAAAAATGTGTTTATATAACGGGCATAAAATCACCCCTTAGGTTATTTCATCGTAGAAGCTACTTACAATAATATTAAGAAATTTTTAAAAATATTTGTTGTTAAAGATGGGGGACCGCCATTACTAGGGAGGGATTTCATGTCCGCCTTTGATTTAATTATTACAACTGGTAATTATTCTTTGTCTAATGTTACGGAAATCAATACCATATTAGAAAACTATCCCGATTTGTGGCGTGATGAATTGGGGTCTTTTAATAAATTTAAAATTACACTGCAATTAAAGCAAAATTCGGTTCCAAAGTTTTTTAAAGCACGAACTGTACCCTTTGCCCTAAAAGATAAGGTTGAAAAGGAGCTAGATAGGCTAGTAGGCTTAGGTATTTTAATTCCTGTTAATTACTCTGTATACGCTACCCCTATAGTGCCAGTATTGAAAGATAACGGTCAAGTGAAAATTGCAGGAGATTTTTCTGTCACCTTAAATAAAGACCTTCTGATTGAGAAATACCCCTTGCCTCGAATTGAAGAGGTCTCGCCAAAATTGGAGGGGGGCGAACGATATAGTAAAATAGATTTAAATAAATTGCTTACAATCATTTATTTAGATGAACCCTCGCAGGATCTTACTACGATATAATACTCATAAGGGTTTGTTTTAAATATTACAAGATTAGTATATGGGTTGGCTAACGCCCCAGCAATATTTCAAAAATCTATGGAAAACACTTCTCTCAGGGATAGAAGGGGTAAGCGTTTGGCTCGATGATATATGTATAACGGGACCAGATAAATTATCTCACAATTAAAAGATTAGAGGAAGTTTCTTAATCGATTAAACGAAGCTGGGTTACGTTTTGCAGAGGGAAAAGTGCGATATTTTTTTCAGGAAAGCGTAAGGTACTTAGGATACATTATAAGTAAGACGGGCTTGAAGACTTGTCCCGAAAAAGTTCAAGCGATACTTGAAGCACCCGAGCCCCGCAACGTTATTGAAGTAAAGAGGTTCTTAGGTGTAGTTAATTATTACAGGAGTTTTATTCCTAACGCATCATCCGTATTGAGCCCTCTTCACGAATTATTGCGAAACAATGCATCGTGGGAGTGGGGCGAAAGACAGCGGCGTAGCATAGCAGCTATTCGTCGTGAATTGGCATCAGAGCGTGTGCTCGCGCATTTCGAGCCCGACGCGCAGTTAGTTCTAGCGGTAGACGCGGGTCCCGGCGGTCTCGGGGCCGTGTTATCGCAACGAGACGATGAAGGGCGCGATCGCCCTCTAGCTTATGCCTCTCGTTCACTCTCGGCCAGTGAACGGAATTACAGTCAGATTCAAAAGGAGGCGACCGCGATCATATTCGGGGTGAGGCGTTTTCACCAATATCTTTATGGCCGTAAAGATCCGTTTATATTAAAAACAGACCACAGACCCTTAGTGTCTATATTTAATACTAAGACGGGGATACCGGTTACTACCGCACTTAGACTTCAGCGATACGCAATTATTTTATCCGCTTATAATTACGTTGTGCATTATGTACCTAGCGATGACAATTGCGTAGCAGACTATTTTTCTCGCGCGCCGGTAGAATGCACACGTGCGTCGGATAGCATCGAAGATAATTTAGATACCTACTACGTTCTTAAATTTATGAGTGAAGTGGCCCCGGCGACTACAATCACTGACATAGAACGAATAACCCAAAACGATAATGTACTAAAGACGGTCATAAAATATATGTGTCGTGGTTGGCCCCGTAAAATTAATTGTAAATCGATATTACCATATTTCCAATGTAAATCAGATTTACAGTACGAAAACGGCTGCTTATTTAGGGGTCATAGAATAGTTATTCCGGAGGCTTTGAGAAAAAAAATGCTACATGAATTACACGATTCTCATTTAGGTATTATAAAAAGTAAGTGTAACGCGCGAAGCAGAATGTGGTGGCCGGGCATCGATATCGATATTGAAAGATGGATAGGTTCTTGTTCTACTTGTGTGAGCGTTCGCACAGCGCCGCCGCGTGAGCCGCCCGCGCCGTGGCCCGCCGCGACCGCGCCGTGGCAGCGCGTTCACATAGATTATATGACGGTGGGGCAAAGGGTATTTTTGGTGGTTATCGACTCATATACAAAATGGCTGGAATGCTTGCACATGCATAATGGCACATCTAGTAAGGCTTTAGTGTCACGATTAAAAATTATTTTTTCTATTTTTGGGATACCAGAAGTTCTAGTGTCCGACAATGACGTAAAAATTAACTCTATTGAATTTAAAAAATTTCTGTGCCTGTAACGGTATTAAATATATGACGTCTCCTATTTATCACCCGCCGAGCAACGGTCAAGCTGAAAACGCTGTTCGGATATGTAAGAAAAATGTTAAAATGTATTTTAAAAGATACTTTATCATTAAATCAAATGAATGAAGAGTTGTTAGGATATTTATTTAATTATAGAAATACCGTGCATTGTACCACAGGTGAAACACCTGCCAAGTTAATGTTTGGACGAATGCTCCGCTCACGTCTCGATTTAATTTTACCATCTAATAAAATTACAAATAACTTACCAATATCAGGAAACAGGAAATTTGAATCTGGCAATGTTGTTTGGATCCGTTGGTACAGTGGACGGAAGAAAACTTGGAAATTAGGTTCAATAAGTGAAAAAGATAGGAAATAGAATGTATAAAATCTTTATAAAAGACTTGGATGTTTTATATTATTAGACATGTCGATCAGATATTGAAATATACGGGTTATAATTTACATTGTAACGTAAAAGATATTAATAGTGACGTGCCTCATCAGTTCCATTCTCCGCCGGGCGTATGATACAGATTTAAGTCCTCCAGCGACATCAATGAAGTTCCGTCACCCTTAATTAATGAGACTACTGCCGAGCATACCACGGAAACTGGAATTAGTGAGGCACCGTCGGCATCAATGGCTGAAAATGCTCCAGATTGTGATGATGGAGAAGAATGGGGTGACTGTGAGGGTGTAGAAAACGAGCCGAAAACCTGTGCGACCGCGGACACACAGACACGCGAGTCTTTACCGTCCTTGACATCATGCATTCCAAGTGAGCCAACTTCTAGTACTAACAACCGCGCTGATATCTCACCAGCACCGTCACCGTCACTTACACGTGTCAAGCGGCCCCGGAAGCCGGTAGATTATAAAAAATATTTTAAGTAATGTAGCTGTTAGTTAACGTGTACAATTTATTGTTATTCAAATAAGTTATCATTTTGTCACCAGGTACCAAACAAATTAAGTGTGGAGGAATGATGTGTACGTTATGTATCTCTGTACGCGGCATCTTGACGTTCAGTAATAAACTAGCATTCGTGTGAGCAGTGTGTTTCATTCAAATATACCTCACCGTAACAATTTATCTTTAGGGAGATTGCAAAAAATGAGTGTTCGTGTGGGTGTGTGTACGTGCGTCCATGTGAAATGCGGAGTATGCCCTTGTGCATGTGTGTGTGTGTGTGGATGTGTGTGGATGTGTGTGTGTGTGTGTGTGTGTGTGTGTGTACCGGCGGTGGGGCTGAGGCGGCCGCGGCGCGTGTGTCGCGCGCCGGCGAGCACGCGCACGGCGCGCTGCGCGTCGTCCGAGAGCCGCTCGAGGCCGCCGTGCGGCTCGCTCGTCACCACCAGCGGGTGGTACGCCTCGGCCGAGTGCGGGTCGTTGCCGCCCATCACCTGCACACACATGGGGAACTTTACTAATGTTTCACTGGAAATATATTCAAGCTATCGCTACTTTTACGTTTAAATTTGTCGAATAATCCATTAACTATGCCATAAATCTTTATAAGCCGTGATGTTTTCTGACGTATTCGATCCGTTCTGTGATCTGTCCGTCGGCGACGTACCTTGACCGTGTAGTGCAGGCCGCGGCGCAGCTGCAGGTCGGGCGCGAGCTGGCCGTTGACGTACCTTGACCGTGTAGTGCAGGCCGCGGCGCAGCTGCAGGTCGGGCGCGAGCTGGCCGTTGACGTACCTTGACCGTGTAGTGCAGGCCGCGGCGCAGCTGCAGGTCGGGGCGCGAGCTGGCCGTTGACGTACCTTGACCGTGTAGTGCAGGCCGCGGCGCAGCTGCAGGTCGGGCGCGAGCTGGCCGTTGACGTACCTTGACCGTGTAGTGCAGGCCGCGGCGCAGCTGCAGGTCGGGCGCGAGCTGGCCGTTGACGTACCTTGACCGGTGTAGTGCAGGCCGCGGCGCAGCTGCAGGTCGGGGGCGCGAGCTGGCCGTTGACGTACCTTGACCGTGTAGTGCAGGCCGCGGCGCAGCTGCAGGTCGGGCGCGAGCTGGCCGTTGACGTACCTTGACCGTGTAGTGCAGGCCGCGGCGCAGCTGCAGGTCGGGGCGCGAGCTGGCCGTTGACGTACCTTGACCGTGTAGTGCAGGCCGCGGCGCAGCTGCAGGTCGGGCGCGAGCTGGCCGTTGACGTACCAGGCGCGCGCGGGCGCGGCGCGGGCGCGGCCGGCCAGCCCGCGCGCGCCGCCCGCGGGGCCGAGCGCGGCGCGGAACACGCGCAGCGCCGGGTCCGTCAGCGCCGCGCGCTCCCACGCCGCCGGCGCGGGGGCACGACCGCCGCTGCAACACACACGACATATACACATATACAGGGTGAATTTTTCAAACGGGCCTTCAGGGCCAAATCCTAAACTATAAGGATTAGCGAAAAATGCTGAAAGGAGTTACGAGGCCGATTTTGATAAAAACTAAAACTGCATCATTACTTTTTTAAAATATATTTTTCCTTAGCCGGGAATCGAACGAGTTCATTTTGAAAAAAATTACACCCTCTATATTATGCCACTGTCTGATAGGGTCACTTACAAGGATTAAATTCTGGGAAGTAATGTTATGTGACAAATTAAAGGAAAAGGAAAATTTTGAAGAAAATACATATTTATCCATACATTACCATACTAATCCTTAAGGTTATACATAACAAATGATTTATGTATAATTCTTTAAAAACACACATAAGTCATACCATTGAAGAATTTGTTGGTTAATCAACTAATTATTCGATGTTATGACCATGACATACGGCCTAGTATGAGAAAGTAATAGTTTGGCAAATAAGTTACCGCCGTTTTTAGGATTTATTTTTAATAAAAATAGATAACTGAATAAATAGTAAATTCTTATTGCTTGTTGTTTACAAATTCGTTTCAACGTTAAATATGATTTTCTATATCTCTTTGGTTGGTAATCACTCGAATTTTACTCGAAAAAGTAATTCTCGCAAATTGTCAACTTTACATCTGTATTAAACGAAACTCCGCCCATAGCAAGTTAAATCTATTATAATGGTCCTAAAAATAACCTTAACTATGTCGGAAAAAAATATAAATTCTTTGAGAATAAAACGTCCGTTTCAAATGGAGAATTAAGGATACTGTCCGGAGAGTAAGCATTGTAAGAAATGGTGAGACGGTCAAGCGTGAGTCAGCGCCGAGGTATGTTCGCGCACTGGCCCCCGCCCGCCGGTGAGGTCAATGCTCCCGGTGCGCGGTCGTTGACCTCCGTCCCCGCGCTCCACTCCCCTCGACCCGCTACTTGCGTACAGGCACACTAACGCAGTTATATACTCGTGAGCGAAAACGGGCTGCGCAGGGTGCCGGGAAGTCCCGCGCTATCCTCGTCCCGCTGATATCTACAATTTGGTGTTGCAACGCAAATGGTTTCATTATTCGGAGCGAACTAACAGTTCGGAGGGGACCATACCATAATAACAATCATGAACATGGTGAACAATTCAAAACTCGTACTCGTAGCTCGTACAACAGTCATGTCAAATAAACTACTTTAAAAACTAGAATTTTAGAGCTACCTCAAAAAGGCACATCACCCTTACCACACGCTTCAAAAGTAAACACGGAAATATTGAACACTACGATTATTAAGCAAAAATAAGTTAAAAATGCTGTCCTCACAATTACACCGCAGAGTTAAACCATCGTATTACAACACACGACTCACATAGTGAAGGGGAAGCAGTCGTTCTCGGGCGGGTTCTGCGCGAGCTGCAAGCGCACGTCGTGCGTGTGGTAGAGGCGGTGGAAGGCGGGCTCCAGCTCGTGGTCCAGCGCGCCCACGGCCCACACCACGAACACTGGCTTCTCTGTCGGCCATTCACGGTCTATCGGCTCCGCGGGAATGTGTGATGTTTTGTCGATTTTTAACCAAAGCCAAATAATTATTTTTTGCATTCAATTCAAATTACTAATAATAGTTATTAGATTTCGATCTTTAATCTATAAATTCTATCTATCTTATATTATTTAATCTATCAAATAATTTTTATTGTAAAACATAGTTACATAAAAAAATTTGAGCAAAACATATTCTTGCCACAGATGGACATACAATGAATTGTGCAATAAGAATGCAACAAAATATACAAAAATATTAATTAAAAATAGAAGTATAAGTATTTGCTGAGCACGGTGAGCCCGTCGTCCCGCGCGGCGCTGAACACCTGGTTGGAGTGTTACTAACAGGGCGCCAGCTGTCGGCGGTAGCTGAGCACGGTGAGCCCGTCGTCCCGCGCGGCGCTGAACACCTGGTTGGAGTGTTACTAACAGGGCGCCAGCTGTCGGCGGTAGCTGAGCACGGTGAGCCCGTCGTCCCGCGCGGCGCTGAACACCTGTTGGAGTGTTACTAACAGGGCGCCAGCTGTCGGCGGTAGCTGAGCACGGTGAGCCCGTCGTCCCCGCGCGGCGCTGAACACCTGGTTGGAGTGTTACTAACAGGGCGCCAGCTGTCGGCGGTAGCTGAGCACGGTGAGCCCGTCGTCCCGCGCGGCGCTGAACACCTGGTTTGGAGTGTTACTAACAGGGCGCCAGCTGTCGGCGGTAGCTGAGCACGGTGAGCCCGTCGTCCCGCGCGGCGCTGAACACCTGGTTGGAGTGTTACTAACAGGGCGCCCAGCTGTCGGCGGTAGCTGAGCACGGTGAGCCCGTCGTCCCGCGCGGCGCTGAACACCTGGTTGGAGTGTTACTAACAGGGCGCCAGCTGTCGGCGGTAGCTGAGCACGGTGAGCCCGTCGTCCCGCGCGGCGCTGAACACCTGGTTGGAGTGTTACTAACAGGGCGCCAGCTGTCGGCGGTAGCTGAGCACGGTGAGCCCGTCGTCCCGCGCGGCGCTGAACACCTGGTTGGAGTGTTACTAACAGGGCGCCAGCTGTCGGCGGTAGCTGAGCACGGTGAGCCCGTCGTCCCGCGCGGCGCTGAACACCTGGTTGGAGTGTTACTAACAGGGCGCCAGCTGTCGGCGGTAGCTGAGCACGGTGAGCCCGTCGTCCCGCGCGGCGCTGAACACCTGGTTGGAGTGTTACTAACAGGGCGCCAGCTGTCGGCGGTAGCTGAGCACGGTGAGCCCGTCGTCCCGCGCGGCGCTGAACACCTGGTTGGAGTGTTACTAACAGGGCGCCAGCTGTCGGCGGTAGCTGAGCACGGTGAGCCCGTCGTCCCGCGCGGCGCTGAACACCTGGTTGGAGTGTTACTAACAGGGCGCCAGCTGTCGGCGGTAGCTGAGCACGGTGAGCCCGTCGTCCCGCGCGGCGCTGAACACCTGGTTGGAGTCCTGCGCGCCGAGCCGCTCGTCCCGACACACGCCGCGCCACTGACCCAGCACGCTCACACACTGGAAACACACAATATTATATAATATTATCCACCTAGACGGTGTTGCAACACTCAACGCTTTGAATGTGGTAGAACCCAGTGGCGGGGTAAGGCCGTGGGAGGCCGAAAAGTGGAATAGAGGCTGTCAGTCAAAAAGTAGTTTTAATTTTACAAATAACAAATGTCATATAGACTTATTCGCCGACAAATACATATTATAGTGATGGGTTTATTCCGGTAACCTTTTGCGAGGTCGTAGGAGATGGTCCACGTCGCTCAAGCCTTACGCTGCCACTGGTAGAACCCTTTGTGGTTCGACTCCAGCGGCACTACTGTCACACCTATTGTTACCTCATAACAACAGTGTTAAGCGCTGTGTTCTGGTTTGAAGGGTGTGGTAAAGGAGACATACTTTTCAAGGCTCCAGTTTAGTCCTCAGGGGTAACGGCGCATCTGTGGCCGACCTCAGGTAGGAATGTCTAATCGTATTTGGGGTTGATTTCAGATGTCCATGGGCGGCAGGAGCCACTTACTATCATGGCCTGCATGCTCGTCTGCTACTCCTATATTATAAAAGAAAAAAGTGGTGCTGACCGGCGTCTTGGCGGTAATGTTGTAGTCGGTGGCGAGCCCGCGCTTTAGCCTTGCGTCCCAGGCCGCCACGGCCACGTCCGCGCCCAGCATGGCCGAGCTCGTGTCGGAGCCCGAGATCCCGAACGCCATGTACTCGTTCTCACCCACCTGCACGCACACACACAGAAATTTTCAATGCTACGTCCTAAGATAAAATACATAGATTGATCTAGCCACAAACGGGCAAGATGTGGAATGAACTTCCTCCTGAGGTATTCCCAGAGCGCTATAACATGCGCCTTTGCCTTTTGTGAGTTCATTTCAAGGCAGTGAAGTATTTATTACTATATATATTAATTTAGTATAAGTATGTTACTTATAAAAAGTTACGTCATTGTAAAATAATATTATACTCACTGAAGGTGACCTTCATGAAAACTGTCCAGGCAAAGAAAACATGTAGAGATTCAAAGCATTGATGCAACAATATTCAATAAAACCCATTAAAGTTATAATAAATAATAACATACTTGTCCAGCCAGCTGTATGGTGACCTGGTTCCCAAAAACTTCCCACGACACCTGGTAGTCTCTGTGCAATTGCTTGCAGTGTGGTAGTGATGTCCTATGGAAAATAACACTGTTTTATTACTATTGTAACAAGAGAATAAAATTGATTGGAATTGTAAATGATATAATATGTAGTATGTCTGTAGGGAATAAATATTTGTTGTTTTAATTAAGATTTCTATTTACTTGTGATTAATTATAGTTATTTGAAATGAAATGAAATATATTTATTGTGTATGAGCTAACGGCGGCACTTACAAATTTTCAGGTAACAATATTTTCTTAAAGTACTACCGGATCGGAATTTGGTATAGCAATAACGTCTCTGATGTCGAATTACGGCTTTGAATTTGGAAAATTAAGCTTTCATTATCTACTTTAAACTGCTCCCAGTGTAACATTACAATGTGTACCCATACTCATGGGTCTCGAGTCTTGACATACTTGTGATTGTGTATCTTCATAACCCCGGGCGGCACGTTGAGCGCATCGGGCACGAGCACCGAGGCGAGCGCGGCGCGGCTGCCGGCGTCCCACAGCGCGATCCAGTCCGCGTCGAACACGGTCTTGCCGCCCGGCAGCACCAGCTGCACGTCCTCGCCGTTGTACGCGCGGATGGGCTCCAGGCTGCCGAGGATTCATGGATTTAAGTAATTTCATAGCACTAGCTTTTACCCTCGGTCAGAGTTCTTTAGCTACCCCTCAGGAACAGTTTTTGTTTTTAACATAAAAGGTACCCTATGTCCTTTTGCTGAAACCTTGACATTGCATGTTTAGTATTTCAATACGATCAGTTATGTGATTAAGCAGATTAGGATAACATTTTATAATCATCTTTATTATCATTATATAATAAATAGACCGAGATAAACAAGTTAAAAACATTTTTCTACATTGTTTATTAACCAAATTTTTTTTTCTTTAATAACTATTGATAGAATATCTATCACCAGAAAAAATTCATACGTGATAATTGAATCTTGACTCTGATGCTGTATTCACGAAAATAATATCTATAAAACTAATATGATGTTGCATAGCAACACTCACTATCCATCCTCATCAGGAATCTTCATCCCTCGAGAGGAAGGCTGCGGGCCCACGCCGGTCCAGAAGTAAACCTCCTCGCCACTGCCGTCGTAACGGAATTCTGGAATACTGTACACACACAATAGTTTAATATAGCAGTTCCAAAATGTTACACAACAAGGGTAATAAACCTTTCCTATCCATATCCTTTATATTAATAGTACATCCTTTTGAAATTTTACGTGTTTTATTATGACAAACCTTTTTAAACTTATAATCAGTTTTTATTTGCTAAATAAGGTATAAACATGATAGGTGTTAAAATAATTTACAATATCCTCTGAGTTTTTGAGGCGTGCAAATATTCAGTTTGATATCACAAAATTATGTAATTGTCAAATAAATGATAATATCATTACATTATGATATTATTTCCTATATTATTTTATAATATTAAGTAGAAAGTTTTATAACATTGGTACACATATTTGCTGTCCATGAATGTCTGTACTTAACCTTAAGTAGATGGTGACCACTTTACATTAGGTAGCATGTTTGTCTCATTGCTCAGGTCATAGAGTAGTAAAGATTACTCACTCCTAATAAGAAAACGAAACCAGTTTTGACAATTGAAATTGTCACTGTCATCTATTTTCGTGTTTGAAAAATATTAAAAGAATGTAGTTTTTAGATCATTTACGATTGAAAAGATATTTCTCCGCACTTTTTCTTCGATTTCGTGTTTTTGCACCACTTAATTGCGCATGTCGGCATTGTTCCGCGTAAATTACACCATGACAGCCATTAAATGGCTGACAGAATTGTTAGCCGTTTAAGACATTTAATGGCTTCCTTCAATTACAAGGTGCTGAGATATCTATACTTATCTATGGCTCAGGTATAATTCCTATCTTTCAAAATACCATCAAAGGCCGATTTACTCACATGAAGGTGGAGGCGTCCAGGAAGCGCACGCGGCCACTGGACACCCTGGCGCCGGGCGTGAGCGGGGCAGCCATGATGTTGCTAGCTGACATGTACTCACATGAAGGTGGAGGCGTCCAGGAAGCGCACGCGGCCACTGGACACCCTGGCGCCGGGCGCGGGCGCGAGCGGGGCAGCCATGATGTTGCTAGCTGACATGTACTCACATGAAGGTGGAGGCGTCCAGGAAGCGCACGCGGCCACTGGACACCCTGGCGCCGGGCGCGGGCGCGAGCGGGGCAGCCATGATGTTGCTAGCTGACATGTACTCACATGAAGGTGGAGGCGTCCAGGAAGCGCACGCGGCCACTGGACACCCTGGCGCCGGGCGCGGGCGCGAGCGGGGCAGCCATGATGTTGCTAGCTGACATGTACTCACATGAAGGTGGAGGCGTCCAGGAAGCGCACGCGGCCACTGGACACCCTGGCGCCGGGCGCGGGCGCGAGCGGGGCAGCCATGATGTTGCTAGCTGACATGTACTCACATGAAGGTGGAGGCGTCCAGGAAGCGCACGCGGCCACTGGACACCCTGGCGCCGGGCGCGGGCGCGAGCGGGGCAGCCATGATGTTGCTAGCTGACATGTACTCACATGAAGGTGGAGGCGTCCAGGAAGCGCACGCGGCCACTGGACACCCTGGCGCCGGGCGCGGGCGCGAGCGGGGCAGCCATGATGTTGCTAGCTGACATGTACTCACATGAAGGTGGAGGCGTCCAGGAAGCGCACGCGGCCACTGGACACCCTGGCGCCGGGCGCGGGCGCGAGCGGGGCAGCCATGATGTTGCTAGCTGACATGTACTCACATGAAGGTGGAGGCGTCCAGGAAGCGCACGCGGCCACTGGACACCCTGGCGCCGGGCGCGGGCGCGAGCGGGGCAGCCATGATGTTGCTAGCTGACATGTACTCACATGAAGGTGGAGGCGTCCAGGAAGCGCACGCGGCCACTGGACACCCTGGCGCCGGGCGCGGGCGCGAGCGGGGCAGCCATGATGTTGCTAGCTGACATGTACTCACATGAAGGTGGAGGCGTCCAGGAAGCGCACGCGGCCACTGGACACCCTGGCGCCGGGCGCGGGCGCGAGCGGGGCAGCCATGATGTTGCTAGCTGACATGTACTCACATGAAGGTGGAGGCGTCCAGGAAGCGCACGCGGCCACTGGACACCCTGGCGCCGGGCGCGGGCGCGAGCGGGGCCAGCGCGCGCGGCGCCGGCGCCTCGAACTCCTCGGGCACGTACACGTCGCCGAACGCGTTCTGCGACGCGATGTCGTACACCGCCAGCCATGCGATCTGCGACACCTTGCGCCCGTCCGGTAGCCGCAAGCGCAGCTCCTCGTTGTAGTAACGCTCCAAGATGTTCGTTCTGGAAACATATCCCACATATTCAATCCCTCCGTTAAAGTATAATATAATACAAGTTAGGAAGAGAAAAAAGTAGGCAAAATATTTTTATACAAAAAGGCAGTTATGCCATGATAATATTGAAAAACATTAGTCTTAATCAATAAAGATTGTAAGCACCATTGTGCAAGATATCTTAAAAATTGCATGTGTAATTTATATTAAACTATCTCTTGAAGGTTTTTTTAAACAATAAAACAGACTAAATTGCGATTACAAATAAACTAAAACAATTTAATTATAGTTCTCAATCATTAGTAAGATTAAAAATGAACACCACACTTACTTTCCATGCTGATCTGGCACAATATACCCCATGGGCCCAGGTCTACCGGAGTCTCCCGCCCAGAAGAAGGTGTCGTCTCCCGTGCCATCGTAGTTGAAGTCTACCAACAGGAGTGTCCAGTCATCTACTGCATACACATCTCCTGATACCTGAAATATATTTCGTAAAAGGGTAATAACTTCACATACAATAATTTATTTTATTTTTCTAATATAGAAATAATAATTAGTTTATATTATAGGATTCATTTCCTGTAAAATAATCATACTCTAAATCTCTAAAAAATTACATTTCGGTGGCCCCTAAACCCTAGCCTAAAGTTTTAAAATTTATATATTTCAATTATATTACATTAAAAATATTTAGGTTTTTACTTACTTATATTAAGAGGAGGCTTGAAAAGAAAACATCAACAAAATTAAAAGCATTTCATATTAAAAATATAAAAAGTTTAGTACACTAAAATTCAGATAACATTTATTTATAAATAGCGAAAAATTAATTAATTCATTTGTTACGGTCAATTTATAAAACTGGTTTAGGCTAATAAATGTCAAGTTTGGTATAATCCTTATGGCAGGCGATTGTGGACATATTTAGCTTAAGTCTCAGCTAAACAGCACTGACTCACAAGGTTGACCATTGTCCAAACTTTTAGTAGTTAGATAGTTTTGTATTCCATATATTTAATAATATTACCTGGTGGTGATAAGAGTTAAGCTTCCCAATAAATTTTCCTCGGTAAGGTCCTTCGTCATCTTGAGAATTGCAGTCTGAAATTTAAAAACAATGGAACACTAAACACTGGGACAAAAAAGGCAAGAGAAAGTCACATTCGAATTTCAAATTCACACTAAAATAAACGCGCTATACCTCGTGCGATGAGTACAAGTAACACAAAACATATTGGAAACATGTTTTAAGTGATGGTGGTAATTATTAAACTCTCGAATGCAAGGTCAAAGCATTTGTAAAACTTTTCTATTCTACACTTCTACATTCACAGTTCGTACGGACGTTTACTTCCGGCTGTTTGTACAACTAATCCAACTTCAACTTGACATGTCACTTAAAAAGTATGTTCTATATTGGACTAACTTAAGTAAGGCCACGCATTTCATTGGTAGATACGTAACTTGATAATACTATCGTCCAATAAGCTTGGAGTACTTTCACTTTTGTGTCATTGTATAAAAAGAGAACGAAGTTTGAATTCCTTAAATAACTTTGTAATGTTGCAACTATAATAAATAAACACATAACGAGGCAGAGAACAATGAGTATTTAAGGTAAATATAAAGATAGTTATAACTTATAATAAATAAAGTTTTTTAATACAGACTTTTTTGATGGTGAGTTGTACTGGTCAGAATAAATTGATGTTTATTTGTACGTCGTTAGCTTATGATTTTATACTTATGGTATCATTTGCACGATGGCGGAAAGCTTAAAAATGACTTTATGGTACGTAGTGCTTTTGTTATTTTGTTTTTGTTTTGTTTAATAGCTGCAAATATAGTAGAATCGATCAAACATCAATCATGTGATTGATATGCTTAACATTTTTTCGAAATTTATTTAAAATATCAAACTATTTTGTCATTGTCGTTTGTTGCGTCTGAAATAGAAAGTTTGTTTATGATGAAGACTTATTTTTTTGTTTTATTTCTTGCTTTTTGTATTCTG
Organism: Epargyreus clarus clarus; assembly: GCA_014595695.2. Lineage (NCBI taxonomy): Eukaryota > Metazoa > Arthropoda > Insecta > Lepidoptera > Hesperiidae > Epargyreus > Epargyreus clarus. The sequence continues at coordinate 42,435 of JACTTY020000028.1, forward strand.
GAAATAGCTAAACAAAACCTAGTTATTTTTAAATTTTAAATTTGATGAGTTCATAAACCGGTCTTGCGGCGTGGGGCTGGCCGCAGAAGGGAGAGGCAGAAGGTCGGCCTGGCCAGTGTCGCAATCTAACAGACACGTTGCAATTATGTAGTTAGGGCGCGATGGTCGGCGAAATTGGCCTGTTGCAATATGAACTGCTAATTGCAGTTTGCAAAACGTCGGTCCGAGCGTTATGTTGAATATAATTTAAGAATATTATGTAGGTTTATCTATTTCCTCTAGAGTCTGTATTGTTATTGTAATATACTGCGGAAAGATCCTTTTCGTTACAGTACTAGCTGCTAGGTTGAGATGTTTTAAAAAACACGATTTATTTATCTTTGTCTAAAACATTCAAAAGGAAGGAATAGTTGCTAAATATCTATAGGCCTATCGTGTCGCTGCTTGTATAAAATTATACAAAAGATTGTCGATTTAACTATGTACGTTCCATTGATTTTTCTACGTCTACGAGTATTGCAAGACACTGACGTGTGTGACTGATTGATGGCTACCTATAGTACCTTTTCACGCCTAATTTTGACTTATAACAGTTGTGTTGCGCTGATTTTGTTCGATAGGTGATGTACACTATATTTTCCAGGTGTTGTGTCTTAGTCCTTCAGAATGTAGCAAATATGTGGCGATGTATCTGTAATCATTTAAGAGTCCTACACTCCTATTATATAAATCATAAAATGTCTATATGATAATGGTGACAGATGAAAGTACGTATTTAAAATCAGCCGGACCGCACGCTCGTACTCAGTTTGGGTTCTACGTACATTCATAATGATTTATTAGATAATTTCGTTTACTTCAGATTAGCGAGTGCGTTCCCGCAAATGCGTTTGTAGCTTACGCAAATAATTCACTTGCAGTATATGAATGAATCTGCGTTTGCATAAATGCATAGCAATGAGGGAATGATTAATGTCGCATAATTGAGCACTGTCTCCGTGCTCTTGCCTAATTCGTGTTAATTAAACTTGCTACGCTGTTAATTCGTAATAGTATTGCTATAGCATAATCTACGAATTTGAAGTTCAATTTTCGAGACACAGAAAGCATTAATATTTCTTCCTAAAGGAGATTGTCTATTCGCTGCGTAGGTACTTTTATTTTCAAATATTACCTTAGTTTGCAAAATAATAAATTTGTTAAGTACTTGTATTGAAACTGATTTATTTAACGTTCACCGCTAGTGAAGTTAGTCACTTTTGTATGCTAGATAATTTTCTGTTAAACGTTTCCATGAAAATTTGGTAAAATAGATTCAGCCGTTTTTAAAATAGTCCTGTGCAGTCAGACAAAGATAGATACAAAATAACAAATGGAATTTTTAAGCTTGGATATCGCGCGAATAAGGAAAATTAATATAAGCCTTATATATGAGCGTAAAAAAGGCTGTAACTTTGAAGTCTCTAACACTTTAATTTTATATACTTATGTCTAAAATAATAATATAATATACCTGCAGGTTTCTTGTTGTGTGACTTGCGGTATTTCTTGTTCATTTATTATGGCTGTGTGTTACGATAACAAAATCACACCATATTCATTCTAATTAGGTTCGTAGTATGTTTCTGCCAATCCAATTTGCCGCTCTCCCTCATTTTTAACCGACTTCAAAAAAGGAGGAGGTTTCTAAATTCGACCGTATATATGTTTTCCTTATGTCAGTTCCTTAGACGATCTTTAATTTGCAAAACATTGTTGTCTTTGCCTAGGTAAAATGTGTCGAGTTATTTTTTGCTTTCCTCGAGCGGAGCAATACCGCTAAATGATTGAGCGTGCGCAGTGAAAGTGCGATGACGCAGTGACCGTCGACATTTGGACAAACTAGCCGCAGAGAGCACATACAATCGCGCGCTGATTCCATGATGCGGCGTCACGTTGTATTTACCGTAAGGTCTTGAAATACATAGATCCAGCGCAGTCTAATTTACAAAAAATACGGATATATATCCATAGGTCCATACGTCGATTTCCTTCAAAATTTATAAAACGTTCCTTATTCGATAAACGAGCATGAAATTTTTATGTTTTTTTTTATAATATAAGTTAAGCAGACGAGCAAGCAGTCCACCTGATGGTTACTGCCGTCCAAGCACTTTTGTAATGAATCCCAGAAAATATGAGATTCCTACCTGAGGTCTGTCGCAGAAGCGCCACTACCTCTGAGGGCTAAGCTAGAATGCCTCGGAAAAGTATGTCTTATACCTCTCATAATATATTTTATTACTCTATATTATTTAACTCTACTTAAACTGGATGTCACGAACATTTTGTCTCATTAAGCCAGACTTCTGTCCAATCAGCATAATTATGAATTTGTTCTCGCACCAGCATATTATCGTTAATATAATACGTATATTAACGATAATATGCGTATGATAAATATGCTTTTTCCCTATATGTTTCTTGAGATAATTATTGAATACCCTTATGGAGGATCATTGGTTGCTTTTATTCCATAGCGATACATTCCGAATATTTTAAGAAGCGGTGATAGTTAAGGTGATGTTGCAAAACAGTTTATCGGAATTGAAGCTGGTAGAGACCTTTGTGGTTTAACTCTGGAGGCCCTCCCGCTAGAACATTTTCAGTCTAATAACAGCAGTATTAAGTGAGATACACATTTATAAGCTACGTTCCAAATTAGTTCTCAAGTTTAGCAACTCACTGTGGTTGACCTCGAGCAGGACTCTAATTCTATCTCGGCTCGGCTATATTGGCCAAGTTTCAAAGTAGATTCTGTACAGACTTCTATTAAGGCGTCACCTTAATCTACCATCACTTCAGCAGGTGTTTTGTTATGGAGAAGAAGCGGCAAAAGAAAACTCCATAACACACGTCATAACTGTATGCTCGTTCGCTACTTCTAAAATAAAAAAAGTGTCTTAAGAAGCGTGACAACTTTAAACTTTATTCTCGTTCACGTAATTTATAACAGTGTCGCAACACACTACTGAAGCCGGCTATTATTTGGAAGCGGTGTTGCTAATAACAAAGGCTGTGCATAGATCACAGACACAGTTATCTATCACTCTGTTTTAGTGAGCTTGTCATTCGTTGTATTTAGGCAACTTGTTGTGTAACTTGTTTGTATGCGTTTTCGGTTAACGAGGCATAGTGCGCGGCGACGCTCGCGTGCACTTGTGCGTGAAGATTGATTAATTTTTGTCACAGATAACGCTAATGTGATGGGAGAGATAAATTGCCTCCTTATGAGCAACTGCAATCATGAATGTTTACCAAGACTAGTCAAACATTAAACAAAAACTAAAGGCTTTTTATAATATCATGATTATTAAAGTAATTAATACGTAAAAATACTTAAAAGTTATTTTTATATTTGACTTATTCGTATATACCTACTCTATTAATCATATTTATAAAAAATAAGCGTGCAGTCTTTGGAGTTATAAGTCGTCATATCGTCACTATTGCCTAAGCAGATCATTAATCAACCCTAAACAGAATTGGAGTCTTACTTTTCAGGAGACCTTGCAAGCCTTGGACGCCCACAACCCGCCCGTATCAGTTGCCACCTTATACGATGGTTTATACTGATATGCTTAGTAGGTGCGTGGGATAATAAAAAAGGCATTTAAGTAGATGTTTCGCAAATCTAGAATCTCATCAGACAAGTGTTAAACAACGCATTAAGGCTTGCATAACAGCATATAACACCAAGGCGGTGATGTAACTTCCTAAATACGAAAAGCAAACAGTTGCACGTTGCATTGTCTTGCACCCCACTGTCGTTGTGCAACGAGATGATACGCCACTCTCTGATTACTATCTTAATGGTTTTAGAGTTAACGGGTTTGGTACATTTTAAAGATTTTAAAGATCTTCCGGCAACCATGGCGGCTTCGCCATACTTATTCCTACCTTATATGACTAGTGTTAAGCGCTACTGTGATCTGGTTTAAAAATGTGGTTCATTCGAAATGGATATTGTAATTTACCCACCTATGTTTGCCTAATAACAGCAGTGTTAAGTGCTGCTGTATTCTGACTTAAAAGGACGGGTAAGAAAGACTTACTTTTCAATGTAGTCCTCTAAAAATTTACCCCTTATTGGCTAAATTTAATTAAATAAATAAATTGTGAACCTTAGGTAGGAATCTAATCTTATCGGGAGATGGTCATTAGCGGCCATAGCCACATAACATCAGGTGCACTTCATGCTTGGGATTGTGCCAATCCAGATATCGATTTTCCACCATCATTGCTTATATGTTCCATGGGTCACATGGGTGGTAGTTACTATTTAACGTCACTTAATGTTCACTAAATCAGCTATCTAATTTTGAATAACAATCAGTTGAAATTTTTAGGCAATTTAATTGTACGCTCGTTCTTATATCTCTGTTATCCCTTCATACGATGTCCGAAAATCTATATCGTGGTAATGGGGTAATTTTTCCTCATAAGCGAGCTGACTAATAACTCGGAAAAGGTCCTCTGTTTGTGTACAGACAAATAAATATACTGCCCTGAGAGCAGCAATTTCTTTAGTGCGATGTAATTTTTCTTCATTAGGAACCATAGCTCTTAAGGCGACCTTTAACGATACAGCTATGTCGTACGAGTATTTGCAGAGCTTTAGGATTTTTAAATAAAGTTATTTCAGAAATATATGTGGGAAATGTTCCATAGTGAATAAAAATGTATGAGGAAAATTAATAAATATTTGAGGATTTCAAATTGCCCTGGAAAAGTTATTTTTAGGTTTATTATTAATAATGTTGTTTATTAAAAAATAAATCGCATTAGATTTAAAATCAAATAAACAATTAGTTGAAAAGATTTCACTTCGATTTCAAAGCAAATGAAATAAAAGCGCGTAAACGTAAATAAATCTGTTTGATACGTCCATGGAGCACGGTAACTGTATAGCATCCCAGCTTCCCAATCACCAGAAGATCGTTAGTTGCGCTTTGCATAACTTATGCGCGCGCGCAGCAAAACTAGTGCGCGGCGGCCACCGCGACCAGTCTAGCGCCGGAGACGACACGCGCGCCACGCGTGCGAGCGGCCGCGATACGAACTAACTGTGTTAATTTTATATATTAGTGAATCAAATATATCGTGATGTATTTCGGAGCAGCGGCGACGCTGCTGCTTTTTATAGGTATGTTCTGTATTTTTTATATATTTTATTACAGATAGCATTATTTATAAAAAAAAACAAGTGAAATAAAAATATATAAATTACATGTTTAGTTTAAGATTTTTTAATTATTAAAATTTTAATAGGTAGTTGTTGTCAACAGAGGTACTGCGATAAATAATTCATAACGACCTTATAAACTTTTCATGTTTGTTAAGTTTTCTTTATATTTCACTTCAAACTTAAATATTCCTTGAATTTAAATTCTAGGAACCCGGAATTCTCGTGAACCATAAAGCTAAATCATTTTCCACCCCAAAAATGCATATAATGTGCTGCTCAAATATTCTATTGGTACGTGCAGAGCTTTTAAAGCTCTCCGAGAGCTTTAGCAAAGCGAATCTAATTTAGCAAAATTTTTCAGCAGCAGTTTACAAATTTAGTCTGGCTTTGCTTCGCCCGATATTTTTCTCGTTTTCACCAAACTTTGAGAGCTTTATTAAATACTGCACTTTGCACTGGATCTCCAGTGTTTGTATTGTTTAATATTGTCGTGGTTGAAATAAAATTATTAATCAAAGTTAAATATTTTTTTTCCTTTTAGTGGATCAATTATAAGTTGATCGTTCTTTTCTTAATTATCATTATGTTCATATAATTGTTATTGTTAAAATTTTCAAGCAACGCAGTCATTACTGTGAACCAACAAACTGCTATGTTAATGACTATTACTTCTGAAGGGTTTAACTAGAATTTCCGAAAGTTGGAATGAGTTATTACATTTATGGATCAATTAATAGTTATAAATTACTACGCAAAAATCTGTGTGATACGTATAAACTTGTGTTACACTCAACTCATAATCCTAATATACATATATACTATAAGCTTAATACTTCATCAAATTAACATAATCAAATTATACGTTGAACTCTTTTAAAAAAAAATACACAGCCGAACATAGACCTTATTTTTCGAAATTGGTAAAAATTTACCGAAGTTGAAAATATACCGCACCAACGCATAGAGTTAACCCACATTTTATTCAACGAGCTTTATACCCTAATCTCGGCTGCTAACTGTACTCGGAAAGTTGGCCGATCCGCAATTATGTGTAAACTCGTTCTTTTATGTATAATTGCGGCGAACACGAGCGTTTGTATAATTTCTATACTTTGTTTGATAGCTGGTTGCTTGCTTATAACAATAGCTTTTGTGTTACAAGGCTTTTTGAGCAGCTTTCCCTCACGTGCTAGAATACGGTTATGTTGCAGCCAGCATTCAGCTGGAGCCTTGGCCGACCTATTTGCAACAGACTAAACAACAACTAGATACCTTCTATCCACTAGAAATCAGACCTAATATAAATTATATGCTACAGCTCTGTAGCGATCTAGAATCTTCATTTTCAAATTGTAATTTCTAGCAGTACGAAATGTAGCTTGAAAATGTTAAAGTGATTATAACACAGGAAAATATCAGTGGCACATAATTGCTACCGTAAGCATTAACGAATGTAAAAAAAATACATCTCCTAATCAAAAATATGTGCAAGGTTTTTTGTCTGTCACAATAAATACAATGAGCAGGACTGATAGTAATTATCCTCAGATTACATTGTCAGATTTTTTCGCTTAAAATGTACGATTGTTCGTTTGTATGTCAAAGGCCGTATCAACTGTAGGATAAGGAGAACATGGTAAGAGATTGGCCAAATATGCATTTGTGTATTAATTAAGTTTGGCTATTTTAGTTATTATTTTTTAATACTTACCTTTAGGTATCTCTATATTCTCAATAACAACACATACACTTTTTATGCAGCTTCATATTTTAGTTTCTTTTGTAGTACTAGTGTTGATCAAAAACATGACACGAGTTCAAGCATACACCAAAAAACAATACCGTTACTTTTTGGAATTCTTATTATTGGAATTGGAGTTTTATATTAAGGTCATCTTAATAACCACTTCCAATAGTAGTAAATAATTGTGAAAAATACATCCCACATCAAAAGATATAAGACAAACTTTGTTTTCATAATAAAATCTGAATGTAGAGTTGTATAAACAAGAGTATTAACCCAGTTCACACAGATATTTCTTCCAAAACTGTGTCAGTATTACATCGATCATGTTATTGGCAAGAATAGCGAAGAGTACGAATATACATTTACGAGTAGAAAATGATCTTACAGTCTACCACTTAGTAATAGTCTGAAGGTGGTAGAACCCTTTGTGTTTCGATTACCGCGGCATCACCACCACACCTATTTCTATCTAATAACAGCAGTGTTAAGCGTTTCTGCGTTCTAGTTTTAAGGGTGTGGTAAGGGAAACATACTTTTCCGAGGCGTTCCAGCTTAGTCCTCAGGTAGGAACCTAATATTTTCATAGCACAGCTTATTCGCTTAATATAGCTTACCGTAGCTCTTTTAGCTAAGCTTTGTTTTAATATGGACAGATGCGAGCGAAGGATCGCGACCGGGGTAGCTTAACATTTTCAAAGCACATTTTATGCGCTTAACATAGCTTACCGCAGCTCTGGTTAAAGTATGTATTTATGTATATACTTGTATGAGTATTCTAGAAAAAAAGGATATAGCCAGGTAGAGACTTATGACTTCTAACTTAGTTCTCAACGTTAGCAATGTATCTCTGGCCGATCCCAAGTAGGACAGAAAGGGGATTAACTTTTGGACCTACAAGATTCATGCATTATGATAAAAAATGGAGTTCTTTCTAGGTCGTCGTGATGTCACGTTTTAGTTGTAGTAACTGTTGTGGCACACATTTTTATAGCTTCTAACGCATTTCAACCAACATGTGATATACCTGTTTTACACAAAACACACTTATTCTAGGCAGTGAATTTGAAATACAGCCTCAGCCAAGGGGTCTGTGATTCGTAACCCAGGCATATTAATAGATTTTTCAAAGTAATGTGTATATTAGAAATTAATTATCACTCGTTATATCGGCGAAGGCAAAATATCGTGAGAAAATCGATATAGAGAGTTTAAAAAAAGTACAAAGTAAAAAGTAAGTGTGTGAGAAGTATACTAATTCGCACTTAGCTAGCTCGGTAGAACATTTCACTCTGAGAGGGGACTTGGGCCCAGCAGTGGGACAATAATAGGTTGGCGACGACGACATTATTCTCAAGGTGTTAAGTAGTCAAACATTAGTGTAAGTGATAGAGATAGCTTTGACTGTAGCATATAATTAATTAAACAAACAAACCACCTTTCAAAAATGATCAACACTGTTGAACTTTACACAAGGACGGTAACCTACTTTGGGCACGTTGCCGAATGCTGTGAGATGAAATCTCAGTAGGTACTTAGATAGACGTAGATAACTAAGCATTGGCACGCGACTTTGTTTTATTTTATAAATCTATTTTGATGGTGTCGTTTTTTAATATAACAAAAGAAGGAAATGAGCATGCTTACAACCTGGTGGTAAGTAGCAACTGCTACCCATCTGACTTAGATTTGAGAATTAGTTTTTGTTACACATATTACCTGTTTCGAAAATATTTGAGGTTCTAATAAAGGATATGTAAAGCAGAACCGCATTTAATACAAGCAAATATACGTTTGATTTTAGAACGTCATGTGAATCATCATCATCAACCCATTACTGTTCCCCTGCTGGGCACGGGACTCCTATCAGAATGAGAAGGATTAGGTCATAGTCTACCGCGCTGGCCAAGTGCAATTTCGTAGACTTTACATACCTTTGAAAACCTTCTTTATTATCCACGCAAGGAATCCATGAATGATACCAAGTTTTATTTTTAACATAGAATTGGTTCTGGTTGTTTAAAGATTGCAGTGGTTAATATCACGCGGTCCATGTACTTCTAAGTATATAAAGCTATGCCTGTTACCTTATGTTATGCAAATGAGGTCACCGAGCGACCTCATCTCCTCAATGTGTGCTATATTCGCGTCGTGGCGCCGGTGGTCAGTTTAGAGTCGTGCAAAAAGTGTTATTTGGCGCCGGAATGTTGGCGCCGGACGCTGGTGCCGAGTTGTAGGCGAGAGCGGGAGCGGACAGATAGACATTTGATGACTCGTGAAGCGGAGCGGTTACCGTACCGGTCTGACGCGCAGCGGATTCCAGGTTGAATTCCCGTCCAGACAGATGTCTTAATGATAAATTTAAACAACTGTTCTGAGGCTGTGTGCGTGTACTCGTCTTTGTGTGTGTCCATGGTACGACAGGGAATCCTAATGTGGGGCTGTGTTTTTAAATTAGTAGGTAGTGACCGATCGAAGTATCGGTTTGATTCAAGCTCAGAAAAGCAAGTCCAGAAAAAGAATCGGGGCAAAGATTTTTAGGAAATTAGGGATTGACCTATAAATTCCAGGGAATTTTTAAACGTTTTTCCGAAACTTAAATATTCGTAATACACCGTCATTTTAACGTAAACTTAATATTCTACTATATAGGTATGTGTTACAAGTATAACAATGTTATTATATGTAGAGTACGTGATTAATTCTATTTTAACCAGTGAACCACATATTCATTGGCAATTTGGCACAACAAAACAACTTTTTGTTGAATGCTTAATGCATTATCAGATCATTAATTCAAAATTGCGACTTAAAGTACACAAAAACTGTTTAATGACCGGGCTGTTATTTCGTTATTACAAGAAACTATATTTAAGTATGCGTGGTGTTGGCAGGGTCGGTACCAAATACTACTACTCTCTTCTTTTTTGTGGATTTCGTAAAGTTTCAAACCAGTTAATGTTCATAACCAAGTGTGATATCAATTTATATTATGATATACTTGTTAGAAAATCATCCTATTTTATTGAAGATTTTTGTCCGACTGTGGAGGGTAATATTTCTCAAGCATAATTCGTAATAGTCGTAGAACAAAGTCGGATTTAACAAATACCAAACTTTACAGGGCAGTCATTTCAAGTTATTCACAAACGTAATTTACTAGGAGCACATTTCAAATCCGTTGTTATACTGACTGATTAATTTGAAAACTAAAATACATTGAATGTTTTGTGTAATTCAGTAATAATATTTAGACAATATGTTATCCAAATGTGATAAGAAGTGAATTTCGCATTTTGTCAAATTCATCTTTGTTCTACGACTATGACGAATTATGTTTGTATGTCTTATTGTTTGGCATGCTTGGTAAGTTCGTAACCCAAACGGCTAGATGAAATTTAACATGAAGTGTCGTTGGCTTCGTCTTAATTCTGAAAGTTACATAGATTATATTTTTAGTCGGTTTTTGTACGAGTATAATAATTCTTTATTTCTAATACATTGCTAAGAGCGGCAATGCCTAACTGCCATAATATGTATTTAAAAACCGTTCTATGTTATGTAATACACTTGGACCAAAATTAATTAATTTACATAAGATGACATTTTACGGGCCCCTCTTAAATTAAGATATGCATTTTTGCCATCTAATGCACGCATACACACCACATTAATTAACCTACACGTGTATTGTATCCACGAGGCACCTTCAGAAACACATAATAATTGGCAAAGGACGAGTTGAGCTCGCACATGGAGAGTTCCGTACCACCAAATTTCCATTTTTTTATTTTTAGTATTTGGTAATTTTATTATTATGACATTTTAACTCCATCTTTTTTTTAAATAAGTAGTTTTAAATATTTTTAAAAAAGTTTACATAAGTTTTTTGTTTAAATAAAATAAATTAAACTATATACAAATAATTAAAGTACCTATCAAGGTGCTTTAGTAAGTACGAAAATTCAGAAAAATACTGGTTTTAAATGAATAAAACAATTGTGTCTATTTATTACGATTCAAGGGACAGAGGTTTGTGACAGAGGAACAAACAGTGGAGGCTTTAAATCACAGAAAAGATGCATGAGGGTCATGTGGGATTTTAAGCCGCGAGATTCGTGCAGGCCTTATTTTATCAAACATGAAATACTCACATTGCCATCACTCTACATTCTTGAATGCGCCATTTTCACACGAACGAACAGCGAAAAATTTCGATTTATCTCAAGAGCACGCCACAAAGATAAGTTGTGCGCAATCCCAGCAAAAAGTCGTTGGTTTCAAAAAAGTTTCTTTGGAATAGCGCCTACGATGTATAATAAAATTCCAAAAAATATACGCAATATTGAGTTTATCAATTTTAAAAGAAATTTAAAAACATATTTAATTGACAAATGTTTTTATAGTCTAGTCGAGTTTCTCAACTACAGTGAAGAATAGTTACATATGATTATTTATGATTTGCTGAGTGGTCTGAAATGTTTTGGTCTTAACATTGAATTATAAATACAATAATAATCTACTATTGTCCACTGATACTCCTTTGACATTTTCTATTGTGATACCACTGACATTATTCATTATTCATTTTTATCTTTATGTGACATTTTATTGTTATTGACATTTTATCGTATTAACGTTTTAATAATATTGGAAATTAGTATCTACAATTTAATAATTTGAACTTATAAAATGCGACTTAAAATTATATTTGTACGCCATTTATGGCAGAATGAGCGAAAATTCTTGACTGTAACACCAATGTATACACCTTATTCTACAAATAAAGACTTTGTATTTGTATTTGTATTTGCTTAGTAATAGGGTTCCATTTTCACATTTTAGGCACGGAACCCTAGGAAGCAGTTTTCCATATATTAATAGCTTGATTTGTAAATATTAATGAGTTTCTCGTCCACGCGCTTCAAAATAGTCCGAAATTTATTGTAATTTTATTAATGGCGCCTCTACTTCTTTTTTGATAATGTTTCTTATTATATTATTATACTATCTCTGTTGTACTAATGTTTTATTTATTCAGATAACGTTATTTTCTTAAGTTATGGGACCTGTTTACGATAAGCAATGATGTATATAACTGGGTTACATCATTTCTTAAAATCTGAGAGGTTGATTAAATATGAATCTCCAACTATATTTTGCGATGTTCAGTGGCCACCGCTGGCCCTAAAAATCTATAATTACTTATATAAAAAGTAAATCGCAAGTGCAGTCGATAACATGCATTTTGCTAACCCTCATTTACAAGGTAGTAGAATGTTCTGTGATTCGACTTCGGAGGCAGCACTACCACATCAGTACCCTTACCATGAGTTTTTACGTTTTGACAAATATGACTGTTTTGGTATTTGCTCATACAAATTCCAATCACCGCCCCTAGTGGATTGTATCAGAACTATAGTGTCAGTAACGTAACATTAAATGTCTTAATTAACAAAATGGCGCTTTATATTTTGTTTCTCTTTTTTGCGAATATGTGAGGCAGACAAAAAGACTTGAGCACTTACTTATTGTAACGTTAAAGTAAATAAGAATTTTCAAACTCATTTTGATCCTTATAAGGTCCTGGCTCTCTGCGTGGACTAGTATCTTTAAAATGTTTGATCAATGAAGCCAATATTTACAGTAGGTACTATATAAGATCCAATGTTTGTCAACATGCGCTGGAGACTGTTTGGTCAACATGATTCAATTGTTTGCCTTCGAAGCGAAACAAATAAACCGCACACCTTAAAAATACTTAAATATGTTGTGGGTATTGCAGAATTTTCTATTAGATTTTTTAAACACTAAACTAGTTAATAATCTTTTAGTAAATTGATAGTGACAGCCTAATTGTTAAGAAACTCGACCTCTCGATAGAGGGGTCCGAGGTTCAAATCCTCTGATTTTTTAAAGTTATGTGCGAATTATAAATTAATTATCACTTAGTTAAACGGTGAAGGAAAACATCGTGAGGAAACTTGAGTAATATGTGTGATCCACCAGTACGCACTTGGCGGTGGACTATGGCCTAATCCTTCTCATTAAGAGAGGAGACCCGTGCCCAGCAGTGAGACAATAATGGGTTGATGATGAATCATTTAGTTCCTAGACTTAACTGAACAATTTTTTGCAAGTAAACCAATATCATGACGCGGACGAGATGGCAAACGAAACCGAAAGTAAGGCGTAATGGCTGTTTTTGTGAGTGTTATGAAAACAATCTGTTTGTGAAAGATCTGCGATCCAGCGGAGGCTGCGGAGCGTGTCGCTCGAGAAAACATCTCGAATCTTAAATCATCACTGTCAATGCTAAGTTATACAGAATTATCTTACAGTTATTTTCGCAGACAATACCTAGTCGTAATACTCGTTTATAGTTACTTAATTTAGTTTCATTGCCGTCTTAAATTCAGTGAGGTCATTTTATTACTTTGTTTAAATCATAAATCGACAGAGGTAGGTTTCTATCAAAATAGGTTCAGTGAGTCATTTTTAAATAAAAAAAAAATACTAAGGCATCTCCTCTGCAACTTAAAGCTTAAATGTGGCAACATAATCTAAATTTATTGTAAAATCATGGCAAATTTTATTTGTGATGAAAAATGAAGCTGGTCAAAGATGCTTGTTCCCATGTAAAAGTTAACGAGATCTTTAAATACACTTGGTTAGAAGTTATCGCTCTTTGTATGCTTGGCTAAAATATCCACTAGTTTGACGTAGTTTGTATATCCATTGCTATGTGATACCTACCTACTGCCTGAAGATAATATTGTCGCATGAGCCAGAAGTACGCGCTATACCTACTTACTTGGCATTTGAAAGTTTCGTCTTTTTAATTCTTGTCAATTTGTCCACAATATTCGAGCCAAATTGTAACAATAAAATGAAATGAAACTCTGTACAGTTTTAGCGATTTTAATGATAAACGATCAAGAGATTAGATGTCGGAACTAAGTCAAGTGCATCCGTCAAATAATCCATAACTAATTACATAATCGTACTCGGGTTTTCAGTTACTCTTTACAGTCAAGACCCATTTCACTTGTAAATATAGTCTAAAAGTAAGTTGAAAAAGCAGAATGTTATATGATTTAAATAGCTAGTCCTAGATATTATAGTTTAATTATATCGTTGTTAAGTTCAGTTGATTAAACCAATTATAGTAATTATTAAACTCATTTATATTTGTATTACTTATACCATTAAAACAATTTATTATTTTATTATAAGGCGCTCCATGTTTTTATTTAATTAAATGTGTAAATAATAGTACCGTAAATTAACAGAACTGAATACATAATTACATACTCACTAAAACTAGAAATTCAAACACGACTTAAGAGTGTGGCGAATAAATGTTTTGTTATAATTAATGTCTGAATAGTTTAACTAAATAAATGTACGACGAAAAACATACTTTTGTACAACTTACATTATTCATGAGGTTTGCGATGGAAATTCAAACTTTTAGTGGAAGTTTATTTTGCAAATGTATGTAACTAGCATTGCTAAAGATAGCAAATGAAGTATGTACACGTTATGTTATGTAGTTAATCGTTGATTAAATTGTGCGCGACTTGTACGTATATGTATTTTATCTTATATTAAGTAACTGACCCACTAACATCTTAAACATTAATTGTGCAGAAATATTACTCGAGAAATATAATTAAGATGCGTTTCAGACTGAGGATTTATTTATTTATTCAGACAAAGTCTATTGAACGTTAGAGTTCGAATATCGAATATGTCTTATGTTAGTATAGCTGCTTTTAACATACTTTACAAATCAGGACATAGCGTTGTTACCCCACTGTAATAAGGGAGGCTGTAACTACGTATGGCGGCGTAAATACAGTTAAACTATGAAAAGTTCCATCACCATTTACCCGATTAGATTAGTTTTACTTGAAGACTGAGAGATGGAGAGACAATAGAGATTGGCGACCCCTTAAACTGTGAATTAAGTTAGCAGATATGTTACTTTTAAAGTATGAGAAATACATGGATCAGTCAAATGTATGGTCGTCGCAATTTTATGCAAAATTTTGGCTCAAGTCTTTTGTCATTATCTTTTCCATTTGAACACCTTGACACAGGGTAGGTTGTGCGAAAACGTTCCCTCTACCAAGCGCAAGCGAATCGCTGATTATGTAAATTTTGGGTTTCTTCATAAAAAGTGTATTAGGATTAGGAATGAAAGGGAAGAATCACGGGTTTTTGGCAAAGAAAATAATCGTAGAAAGTTTTATCTTAACGAAGCAGCGCTTCGTAACATCCAAATTCATGTAGCGAAGCTTTGTTACTTGTAACGACGTTTTATGTTTTCGACTTGAGAATGAGACAATGACAATACGTAAGTACATACATATACGTAATTTTCATACATGACTTTATGTTTGCTAGCGAATTTAAACATACTGACTAACTTATTTATGTAAAAAAAGTAGTGAACAATAAAGAAATAATCGGTTGGAGGTGTCAAGCGAGTATATTAGTCGCCTGGAGTGACCACGCATCTCTATGGTAGAACACATGTTCTTCCAGAGAGCTGGTCACCAATGCTCATGGACGGAAGTGAGCACTTACATTAGGTGGACCGATTCCTTGTTGACTACTTCAATAAAAGAAGAAAGATAACAAAAGTACACCTATTTTGCATTGAAACAAGACAATATTCCTACCTCAAGCTTAGCACAGCATTGCTATCATTGAGATAAACTAAACTAGTTTGGGACGTGCATTTCTTTGCATGAATAAACTCATTAAACGCTATTATCATTAAATGCTGATATATCTCTGCAACTCGTTTAATACAAAAATAGATATAAAGACAGTGACAGTATACGTTACCTACTCTTCTGTTAAGTACATAATCTTATTCATCGTTGTTTAAAAGACAAGGACAACATAGTTATAGAACTCAGAACATTATCTTTACTATGAAAATCTCAACGAGATTTCTCGCAGCTAACATTATTCTTATTTGCTGCGAACTTCAGAACGAAGTTACTCGTAGTTTTAAAGTTACAAGCATTTAGTGAAATGCAAGCAACTCTGCTCGCTCGAGGTTAACTGGTCGTTATACACTTGTTATTTAGATATTATCTATAATTGTCTGGTTTATGTACCAATTAACATAATTAGTAGGGTTATAGAAGAAAAAGATCTATTTTTTCATCAAAGCATAATGATACACGGTAATTAAAACTTTAATGTTTTGGAGTCATGCAAGGACATAAATATCATACGCCAAAGCAAAGATTACATACAATTTTATATTTCGACGAATTTTTTCCACCTATCCAGATTAGATACGGAAAATCCTAGTATTATTTCTATGAATTTCGACAGTATACTTTTTCCTATTTGGTCATTAACCCATTACTGGATACGGGTCTCGGGAATGAAAAGCATTAGGCCATAGTCTACCGTGATGTGCAAGTGCGATTTGTTTCTCTTATTTATTTGCATAAATACACGAGTGTCTGAAGACTGTAAAGTGCGCTACTAGTGTGACGGCTTACATGCTCAGTGATTTCGGCCAAAGTCGTAATTTTGAGAAAAGTGTTATCGTGTTAATACTGAAATAATAGTGGCTGTTCTAGCCGAGAACAATACAGTACAGTAGGCGACACACTTACCCACTGGTTTCACCACGGTTAATACGATGTAATGGCATTGATGGTTGCTAACTGTATCGAAATTTATATTTGTAATGTGCGGAAAATTGGTGCATTGTATTGTTATAAAGTGGCAGGTACGAGGAAGTGGAGCGAAGATTCAGTTTGAGGTGATCCAGATCACAATATGCAGTATGTATATGATTAAATGCATATGAATGATTTAAATGAATTCTGTAGGAGACAAATACCTTACCTTTTTTGTAATAAACAAAGGAGCATGCAGTCCACCTGATGATAACTGGCTACTCAAAAAGTCTGTCATTGATCCCTGACTAGATAAGATTTCTACCCGAGTTTGGCCACAGGTGCGTCGCTACGCCTGAGGACTAAGTTAAAAGGCCTCGGATGTGTATGTCCTTCCGTACCCCACTCTTCAAAGCAGAAAATTGCAGCACTTAACACTGCTGTTATTAAACTGAAATAGCTGTGGCGGTGGTACCTCTGGGTCAAATCAGAAAGGGTTCTACCACCTTCAAAAATAGTGTATGCATATCGCAGTAGAGTATGTACGTTGTTGGTAGTATTGTATTATTTTATATTATGCGTAGACAGTTTGTATACACCTACAATAAATCAATATTGAGTGATTCTATATTGTATACCTCACACCTGTCTGACCTCTGTCGAAATGTTTTTGTATTATGAGATCAGTCTTGCTTGTTTTTCGAGGATTACGATTTCAAGAATTTGCTACGTAGTTTTCCTCCTAAACTTCCATATTTATTGAGATATATAAAAAGTGTGGCTGTTGTATTGTTACCGAGCACCAAAGCTAAAATTTATTTAGTTTAATTACTTAAATTTTATTGTATTTACGTACGTAAGGTTTCTTAATCTCTACATGTGTGTGCGTAGCACACAAACAATCCTAATTGGATTGAATAATAAAGTCATATAAATGCTCTTTTCGTATTATTTTTAGTAAGCCCTATCCTTATTAAATCTTAAGTAAGCATGTTATCGTGAGTCTTTATGAAGGCATAACAAATAATTCGTCCGACATGTTCGGTGGTTCTCTATAATGGATGACGTCACAAAGCTAATCATTCAAACCAAACGTGTATGCAAATTCCATTTTGATCGGATATCGGAAAGTGGGTCAAACTATACTTGCTAGCTTTGACCCTTTAAAAGCTTTTAAAAAGCGGCTGACAATAAAACCTAACAAAGCTGACCAATTTGCATCGTTCCATCAAACATGAGATTAGTCCACAAAATATGTTTAGTACACCGAGCAGCGTGTGTAGTGTAGTGGAGCGCATTCCGGGCGGGCAGTGGGTCAGATGACAACGGTACCCGCACCGGTGCCGCCGCTCCCCCCGCGCACCCCGCGCACCCCGCCCGCCAGCCACCCCGCACCCCCCACCCCGCACCCCTCGCACGCCGCCACTCGCGAGATCCGACACGCTTTGGATGTTTCCATGCTTGCTTGTGCTGAATTTTTAATTTTATAAGTAGTGATCGCCTAGAGGTCGAAACTCGGCCTCTCGATCGTGGGGTCCGAGGTTCGTATCCAGGGACGCATCCCTGATTTTTGAAAACTATGTGGGTATTAGAAATGAAATGTCACTCGCTTTAACATGAAGGGAAACATCGTGATAAAACCTGCAAACTGAGAGATTTAAAAAAAATAAGTTCTTAAACTTGCGTGAAGACTACCAATATGCGCTTGAAAGACGTGTTAGACGATGTCCTAATTCTTCTCATTCTGAGAGGACACCCGTGCCCAAAAGTGGGGCAGTTGACAGGTTGATAATTTAAAATAATGTTCTGTGACCTTCTGGGAGACGAGAAAATATGTACTTAGAGACCTTTTCTTATTCCGACAGATTCTTATATGATGTTTTTAAAGCCTGATTTCTGCTGGATCAAGCTCGTCCCAAACGAAAATGGATTCATCACTCTCCCAGGCTACGCGATATGCCTGACTAGCCACAAACTCAATACATTACATACATACTGTTTCAAAGTTATACATTCTGTATCTTTTTTATAATATAGGCGTAGCAGACTCAAAACGCTGGAACGCCCTGGAAAAGCATGTCTCCCTTCCAGCACCAGCAGCGTGTAACGTTGCTGTTATAGATGTGGCGGTGGTGCCGCCATAGTCGAACCACAAAAGGTTTCTACCACCTTCAAATGTTATAATATAGAATGTTACAATATAGAATTATATATTCAGGTAACAGGCTCAGGTACGTAAATCCCGCTCGGAATGTCCCTTTGAGGCGCATTCCCTAGTTTCAGACTCCAGGCGAGGGAACAAAGAATTTTGCACAAGTTACACTTTTAAATTTTCTCCCGAAAGCCTCAAAAGGAAAGGAACGACAAGCGCACCAAAGGGAAATTGTTTTATGTTATAGTAAAGAATTATTCTATTCTCTTATGTAATGGTAGAGTTCCTTTATAATTATATACAATATTTTAATGAAAGCACATGACATTAACTAATATTTACTTTTTAAATAGTTATTAAGCAGGTTGAAGAATATTGTGAACCAAATATTTATAAATATTCTAAAAGTGTTTTCAAGAGAAATATGTTATGATAGAAATGTTATAACGAGTTATCACAAAAAGTAAGGTAAAGTAAAATGTATACGCTAAAGTGAAACAAAATGGCTTTCACCTAGAATTCTAACAATTTCCAGCGCGTCTGTGAAATAATTAATGGAATCTAACGCGTACAATAATTAATTGTTAATAACGCACGAACACGTGTCGCCGCGGGCGGAGTTATTAGGAATAATTAATTATTATACTGAACGTGCGAAAAACATACGAAATATACCGAATATATATTTATCGAAAATCTCTCAAAGATTGGAAAGGAGAGCTTTGTGTTAAACTTACGTGCTTCCACTCCCAGGGCGCTATGACATGACGCTCCTCAAAGATGGTGCAAAAAGAGTTTTTCTTTATAACCGGCATAGAAGAGAAAAGTAAGTGTTGTTTGTTTTTTCTGTTCCATGATAACCGGCGATATATAGGCTACTTCTCTAGATTTGGAATTGTCAAATATGCGTTAAAGCTCCGCGGAGGTTTTGGCCTAGTATCCCTCTTTGACTGTGTCTGTGCCCATGCTATTGCCTTACTCCTAAATTAAATACCTTAGTCGCTTACTATGCGGAGTCTACGAAAGGAGAGCGAATGCATGTGAAGATAATATTTAAATAAATAAATAAATTTTAAATTGCAAAGGTAGAATTTCTTTGAAAATGTACAAATTACTTTCCAGTGTTGGTATTTATTTCCACCCTATTTAGCTACCCTTAGCAAAACATGAGAAATACGAGGGCTTAAACATTTGGAAAATATAATGTTCTTCTATATACGGTAAGCCTACGTAATTCACAGGTGTGTAACAGCTTTTATGTATCGTATTAATATTTCTCTCAAATAAAACGAACATAAAATATTTGTGTAACCACGCATAGAAACAGCCAGACTCTTTTGATAGTTTCTAAGAAAAATCTCTCAATGGAGGAGTCGTCAAGATAAATAGAACATAATATATCAGTAACCTAACACCTGTATAAGGCCATATGTACAGTCAGCTTCAAAAGTAGATGAACAGATTAAAATTTCAACAATACCTATACAACTAATCTTTCATAAATAGCTAAACATCCGTAGCATCATATGTCTGTATGTATGTATGTATATCATCGTAAAGCTTCAAAAGTAGATGAAAACTAACGCGTCAAAATTAGCTGAACACCGATGTACAAAAACAGCTAACGTCACTAGTATGACATGTCATTGTTTAGCTAGTTTTGATAATGTTGTGTTCATCTACTTTTGAAACTTTACGACGTTCATCTAATTATGGTGCCAGTTGTCTTCAGCAACTTATGAACGTTTGGGTGTATTGGGTATTTTTGAAATCTTAATGTGTTCATCTATTTTAGGAGCCGGCTGTACCTACATACGGACACCTCTTAACAATATTGATCGTTTGACAGGTCACTTCTATGAATGATGGCGACCTCATCTTTAAGGTGATTTCACATTATCCAATCCGGTATTTTACTGCATCGTTGACTACTAATCATTTGATTCTCGACGTTTGTTTTCACATAATATTAGGTGTTTTTTTTTCAATATTTATAAATTTTTTTTAAAGAAAAATATTTATATTCGGTTGTGCTCTCCTTTTTAACCGAACACGGAGTGTAATGTTTTTCAATCATACTTATGTCTCATTCTTTAGCACGCTCAGATCTAGTGGATTGACGGATTTTAGCATAATATGAGGTGTCCTTTGATTCGTCTAAAGCGTAGCAGTTCGTGTAATATTTAAGCACTTAGGTATGCTTTATAGAACTTATATTTTATAATAATAAAAATTGTATCCATAATCAGATTAAAGATGTGAATATTATCATTCATTAGCTACATACTGTAAGGCTGTATAGCTTTTGAAAGCGACCTGTCACATCCGACATTATTACGACAAACACATCGGATGGTGTGGAAACGTGCTAACTGTACCCATTTGTATACGATGTATTGCGCAATAATATGAATGCACACACTCCACTCTGTCAGTTTTTGTTTTAATATTACGATTGTATGTTGCCTAACAAACTCTTTGTTACTGTAACATAGGGCAGGTAAAAGCACTGGTCGGATAATGGTATGAATGGACCAAGTAGACCGACAACATAATGTATTTTACGAAATATGGAAACGTCTTTTTACAAGCATATGATCATGTATGCATCTGATGGTAAATAGTCATGCCGCTAATGGACATCTGATCACAGATGCATTGTAACTCCTAAGGACTAAGATAGTCGTCTCATATGTAACTATACCTGGATCCACACCCTTCATCAAAAAGTAGAAGGCATCGGTGTCATATTGGTATCAAAATAAAGGATGTAGAGAACTATGTGGTATCATGTCGAAGATTCCTCTGTAACACGTTTTATTACCTTTACGACAGCAGTGTTACGCAATGCTATGTTCTAATTTGAAAATTAAAAATGAGACATATTCATTGAGTGTTATCCTAGTTCTCGGGTTTAACAAAGTAACAAATAAATAACAATAGCATTTTGGGGTTGTTTCAGTTGTCTACAAACATAGTAGACCATTTATTATCGCATTAAACATCATGCGACTGAACTGCATGGTCACCTACATCATTATTTAGATGTTTCAAGATATCAGATATTTTAAATTATAAGCATTACAAACACAATGTATCAATACGGTGACACAGATTTTCTGAATAGATCCAACTCAAAATAACAATAAACAACCCAGTTATGTATACGAGTCCCACACTACGTGATTTCGGTGTCAGATGCGTTACGTCATGTCACAATTGGAGGCAGCGGTTACGTGTGTTACGCCTCTGGTTCCCAGGCGGTTGGGAAACCGCCCCGTGTGAACCGCATCGTTTGTTTTAACGGAGACACAGTTTATTTTGCGTTTTGTTATGTTAAAACACCATGAAAGTATTCATAATAGTAATTAATATGAGATAGTGTTGATATATTATATTAGTAGAAGCTTTAAATGTAGTAAATCTTCTAGATTCGTGGTCGTTGATCTGAAATACAAATAAGTGTTTTTTTTTAATTAAGAATTAAAAAAAAAAACATTTATATTTTTTATAGTAGCAAACGAACATGGAATCCACTTAAATAAATCCATGAATATGTCATACCTAGATAGCATTCGACCATCCTGAGGACTAAAATTTAATGCATAATTTGCGTGACTCTCCTTTATCATATGTTTTATAAACTTTTCATACTCTTCACTCAGATCACAGTGGAAACAGATGTTATAATGTAGAGATGGATTAATTATTAAATTGATTAATTATTAAAACATTTAAGAAAAAGAAAAATCTTAATGATTCTAATGTTATCTGTCTGATATTAAAATAAGGTTTAATTTAAGTAACACAGTTCCTACATTACGTTGGCTTAAGTCTTACAACGTTACACCATTAAGTTTATTTCCACAAACGCAACAATAATAATTAATTAAAAAAATCAAAAACCCGACTGCACCAAAAAGGCTGAAGTAGAATTTCCAAAAGCAGTGAAATAGGCATTTCATTATTTTTATCCAAAAAGCCAAATACAAAGTTTCATAGTAGGTGTTTGCTTCAAAAACAAAAGATGTTCAAACAATATTATCCTATTTTATCCTCGTAGTCTTCATTTACGCTATATAAAGAACCTATATGTAAAATTCCAGCACGCTTAAATTCAGCGGTTTCCCTTTGCGTTGATCTCTGGCACAGCAACTCACTCATTTAGTCAGACAGTCATCTCGATGTGTATATACGAGTAAATATGTACTAGCTGACCCAGCAAACGTTGTGTTGCCATATAAATAAATAAATGTTAAGGATGAACAACCCTTATCACTTAGGTGTAAAAAAAAATTGATAGTGGCCGATTCTCAGACCTACTGAATATGTATATCAAATTTGGTGAAAATCGGTGAAGCCGTTTCGGAGGAGTACGGTAACTAACACGAGAATTTTATATATAAGATATATTATATAATGTATGTGTAATCTCCTCTTAATTTCCTTTATTTTGACACCCTACTCGATAGATTTGGTTAACTTTTTTAAAACGTGTTACTATTTCGCGAAATAATTCACCATTTACGGTCTATAAAATATATAACTTCGGTAAATCAAAGTTTCGGTCATTATTTTACATCGTTAGAGGTAGCATTTCATTATTTTTATCCTGATACAAAGTGTCATAGTGTGTGTCAATTGACGATTATTCAAATGAACTTTTAACCCTTATTTTACCTTCTACGGGGTTGATTTTTTGGAGGGGGATAAATAAGTGCGTCCTTGTTCCTATCCAGAAAGCCAAATACAAAATTTTATAGTAGTTGCTTCAAAATTAAAGGATTTCAAAAAAACTGTTTTCCCCTATTTTACCCTCTTAAGGGTATAATTTCCAAAAGGCCTTTCTTAGTACTTATTTAAGCTATATAGAGAACCTGTGTGCAAAATTTCAGAACTGTAAGGTCCTTGGTTTAGGCTGTACGTTGATTTCTGAAAAATGAAAAAGTCATTTAGTTAGTCAGTCAGTCAGTCACCTTACTGTTTTATATATATACAAATATGTTTTTATAATCTCCGTTTAATTTCCTTCCATTTGATACCCTACTCGATAGGTTCGGTTAACTTTTTTTTTTAAATGTGTTACTATTTCGCGCCAAAAATCCGCCATTTTGATTTTTTTTTACTAACACCTATCTAAGGACACTCGGGTCATTGAGACAAATATAATGACACTTTAACTGTTGAAATTCATCCAGCCGTTTGTTAGATCGGATCAAATAAAGAAAGACAAACATACAAGATACGCGCGAAAAACATAACCCTTCCTTGGCAGTCGGGTAAAAAGGCCAACAAATGAACAAAGACAAATAACTGCCAAATTTTATTAGCTATTTCGTAAACAAAACAAGTGTTGCAGCAATTTTTTAAATATTTTTTGCCCGAAGTCTAGACCAGAGGTTCTCAAAGTATGTCGCCCAATTTTATAGTCATTCGTTCATCATATCGTTTAGTATTTTTCAAAGGTATTTGATAACAAAAAAAGCTTTCCCATATAAACTGGGATAAAAAGTCTCCAAAATAGGTCGTTGAAAAAGATCCTCCAACTCATACACTACTATATCTTTAAGAAACTTTATCAAATCGAACTTCGCCCACCAAATCGCTTGAACTGCCTTTGATGTTCTGTACGCCCTTTAAATGAGGGAGGTATAGGCCTCTAGCGCCTACAAGGAACATTATCGCTCACTTTGGGATCCTCTGGTCTAGACAATAACATGAACTCGTTTGTACGCGCTAATCGCCCGCAGCTCGCTTACCTTCATAACCGTTTATTATATCTTATGCTTTCAACAATATGCAATCTAATACAATATCGACAATCAACACTAGAATATAGTAGTAATACTAATACTTTCTATGTTTATAGCCTCTTACTAGGATCTAGACTCTTGATGCCAAGGACGCCAAGTACACCAAGTAAGTTAGTAAACAAACGTTCAGACTTGTAATTAGGTGTGTGCTTGGCTAGGGATCGAACCAAGAACCCCTTGCGTAACTAAAGCTTAGTTAGGGTGTATATCGATAAGTTTTTGAAAAAATATGGTGCATCGCAGTTATATCCAGGGTTGAATAATGTGGTAAATAGTTTTCTTAAACGAGATGTTTAACCTGTGTCTGAAAACCTCAACATGACCTACCATGGGACATGATCCCGTAGTGAATTGACATACAAATAATAAAAAGTGTCATTATTGTTTAACAAACACTTATAACGAGTTTACTTATAAATAATGTTGAGATTTATTTTTGCAGTGTAAAGTGTGTACATAATATTATTTTAAACAAACATAAAATCGAGTCCAGTATCACTACACAGTGAAAAATAATTTAAACATAAGGTTAGCTACATATTTATGAAGCCAATGTACGTAACGGACACACTGTATATCGCAATCTAGCGAACTACGTAATGATCATTGGACATACATAAAAATGGGTTAAACAAGGAAATATGATTGTGATGTATATCGGATGCAACCAACATACTCAGAATTATAAGCTTAAAAAGCTTCCACCAAATATAGCGTTAAATTCATATCGTAGTCATGGCGTAATAGAGCCTTGGTTGTTAATAAGCAAATGACGCACGAACTCTAGAAGACAGAAATTAACTAATTATTTACTGGGCTAGGTCTGATCGTATCGGACGTCACGCCGACTGCTGTGGAGTCTCGAATTATATTCGTTTTAAAATTTCAAATAATAACTTACATTTTAAATTTCAATTAGGTCTTATTTTATTGATTGCAATTTATTTTGACCAAGATTTCAATCTTGTGTTTTTATTTTGTTTGTAAAGGTGAAAATGATTACGAACTGTGTAAATGACAGTTATTTATAAATTTTATTTTCAGTAATCGAAAATTATTTAACACTGAAAATTGTAATTTTCAGACACAATTTTACTTTCACTTTAAGCTTTTGTTGGGTTTGTTTGTTCGTATAACAGACTCAGTGTGTAAACAAATCTAAGACTAAGTTTTAATCTTCTAATTACGTAATAATTTGTACGGCTTCAAGAAAGAAAAGAAATAATGTAAGAATGTGGAAAGAATAGTATTTTCGGTATAAGTATGCATGAAGTACAATCACAATAAAATAATTTACAAAGTGGTGAAGAAACTCGGCCTCTCGACCGAGGGGTCCGAGGTTCAAATCCCAGGCACGTACCTCTGATGTTTCAAAGTTATGTGCGTATTAGAAACTAATTATCACTTGCTACACGGTGAAGGAAAACATCGTGAGAAAACCTGTAGACATTGAGAGATTTAAAAAAAAAATCTCACAGGTACGTGAAGTCTACCAATACGCACTTGGCCAGCGCGGTGGATTATGGCCTAATCCTACTCATTATGAGAGGAGACCCGTGCTCAGCAGTGGGACAGTAATGGGTTGATGATGAAGTTTCTTCTGGCCTGCTCAATATATATAATATAGATACATAGTTTTTGACGAGGGCCAGTAATAACATGTATTTTACTATGTTTTGTTAGCAGTTTTAATTTGAAGTTTTATGTAAAGGTGCGAACAATATAATCAGCATTTATTACTGTTTGTGTTCAATCGGTAGCCACCTTTAGTCGACCTCCATTTACTGGAGATATCAAATAGATAAGATTTTGTTAATATATCCTGTCAGGTGTCAGCTAGCAGCCATGTAATGTAAATAAATTATTATTGTTAATTAATACACATGAGCGTTGTATCTACCTCATGTGAAAGGAATAATTTTCTCGAATTAACTTGTGTTAAGTCTAGATACGTGCAACACAATAAGCTTTTAAATCTCTATGATTTAAAGGTCTTATGTATTGAATTTTTAATCCAATACTTTCAATTATAGCAAACAATTGCATTACTTATAAATTATGTATGACATTATAATTATTATGTTTATTAATTTATTTATAGTTGATCACTGTGCAGTCCTGTCACAAATGAAAATAATTTTCATAATAGAGCCATACATCGGCTCATGTCTTTTTTGTATGAAGTGAGGACCAATCATACACACTAAATCCAGAAAATAATTACGATCTTACGTATTAAATTCAAATTACTTTTTGTACGTAAGAGCAAAATAAGTAATAAAATTTAATGAAAGGCTTTCTCGAAAGTATTTTCCTTAACTCTATTATTTTTTAGTTTTTCATAATATAAGAAATTTTGCAGGCTGCGCTGCCCAACTAACACAATGTATTCTTCTGGCGCGCGGCTAACGAGCGAAGTTGTGTACAAGTTGCACAGCCTGCCAGATATGAGCTTATGAACTTATGAACTTTCTTAGTGCTCATGGGGAGTGACCTATATACAAGGTTAAAAATATAATAAATCGTGTACAAAGTATATTGCTATGTCATTGGATGACTACTTTTAGAGGGATTGGAAGCTTTGTTGATGGATGGGTGCAAAAGGCAGAGTCGGATTTGGTAGTCTGGAGGCCCTAAGGCACCGAAGGAGGCCCCTAATTATTTCCGGAAAAAAGAAATTATTTTCTAATATTTCTTTAAGGAATATTACATTAAATTATTTAATTATTATTATTATTAAATCGACCCCTCCTACGTATCGACGACTCCTCCTCCTACGATATTATTATCGTAACTGCAAAATGACAACTTTACAGGAGAGCGTTTCAAAGTTTCGGATATGCTAAAATGCGAATAAAATCTGCATTTCTGCAGGTATCTCTAAGAAATTTCGTATATATATATATATAGATATATTATTTTATACGTTTTATAGCGTTACTTGTGTCGATAATACACATTAAAAGGCAATTTATGCAACGAAAACGAAAAGGTACTTTTGTGGTTTACGATATTATACCTAGGAGGGGTCGCCCATGGATTCGCCCATTTCTTATATTTTTATATCTATTATGAGGACTTCTCTCTTGTAGATACCCTAGGGCAGTAGCTCCGCTAGCCCCCCCTAAATCCGGCCCTGGAATTATGCTCATTGTTAGTGAAGCTGGATAGACCAAGCGATAGCTTACTTAGCCAATAATTATATCTTGTTTACTTCTTAGAGTCACTTTGCATTTACAACGGTATCGTACGTTTCAAAGTGGAGTAACAAGTGTTACTGTTAGTCGAACTCGTAACAGTTTTATGAAAAACCATAAATATGGGTATTTCATTTTAAATTATTAAAGACTCTTTACTATTAAAGTACTGTTTTGTGAACGAAAGTAATTGCTTCAAAATTTCGCATATACATAGTTGTGAAAATCCATAAATATTTTTATCGTATTTTTAACAAGAGAATTATATTAAAAACGAATTATTCAACTGCTTAAAAATTTAGCTCACTCCCGAAGAGCCAAACGATATAGTCATATTATGTTATAAAATCCGCAACGCAGTTTGGACCGCACGGCATGCCAAATTGCCAAAGAATGACACATATATACATAGTGTTAGTTATAGTTACACGGATTTCAGTAAATTCTGATTTTATTATCGCTTCAAATCCTATGTACGTTTTAAAAATGAGTTACGTTTGGTTTATTATATGCTTTACATAACTTTAATATAGCATATTAGAATATAGTTATTATTCAAATATCTCTAAGGTATCTGTATATTATCTTGATGATAGTTAACTTATCGGCAATTATTTCATAGAAAGCCGGTGTCAGAAGGTCATACCGATTTCCCAGTCATTACTCGGGTCAGCTCATAAATACGGAGAGGTCACGTTTGAAGGAGAAAGTCATGACTCAAATCCGTGATAGAATGTAGGTAATGTACTTTTTATTACGATTGCTTGTAAGAATTTCTTATTATCATTTAATCTAAATATTTTTATTAATACCACTATAGAAGTAATAAAGAATTAATAGTTAAGAAAGTGGATATTGATATAAATATTTAGTGGAAGATTTAGGCTTTCGTAGAGCTTGTGCTTTTTATGAATGAAGTGTAAGTGTAAGCAAAATTGATGGGAATCATTACAATCAATAAATATTAAAGTAAGTATCGCGACGAAGAAGTAAATTATTCATTCTCCATCCACGTGCTCGTGCAATATTAAAATGATATACATATTAGGGTAAAGTAGCATATTTTCAAAATTCTCTATCATTGGATGAAAGGTTCGAAAAAATCGGTTAGGCTCGTCTCAAGATTAATTTATTTATGAAAAGGATGAATGGTATACAAAATTTGTCAAATACTAGTTGGACGGCTACAATTAGTTTGAAATAATCAGGCATCACGAAAATAAGTTAAGTAATAATCAATTACCTCAACATAACTACATACATCAAGCTTAATTTAATTAAACACTTAAATTATACTTACCTATATACAGATATCTACAAATAAATTATAGCATCAACATTTATAATAAATTAACTCTGTTACTTAACACCCATATGATGTCTGAGAACCGGTGTTGTCATCGTTAATGAGTCACGATGTAACCTGAGACTAATTTTTTGATTAATATTTTATTAGCGTAACATAATTTGTTTTGGTTTTATATTTTCGAGCACCTGGCAGGGTGTGGTGTAATGAAAATAGCGAATGATGCTATGTTACCATACCGTGGGATCGAGACGATTCACTGGTTATTATTGGTATTAAATACATTTAAGTTGCATCGTGAAGAAACCGCGTGATTGATGGGTCATTAAAATAACTAGATTTTATAAACTAAATGCAATAAAATATATTTAATATATTTGTTAATATATGTCTTTTTGCATGTGATAGTGGATATCGAGAGTGTAAATCTATTAATCTGGTATATAAGGTG
Organism: Epargyreus clarus clarus; assembly: GCA_014595695.2. NCBI lineage: Eukaryota > Metazoa > Arthropoda > Insecta > Lepidoptera > Hesperiidae > Epargyreus > Epargyreus clarus. Next base: position 71,981 of record JACTTY020000028.1, read on the forward strand.
TTTTTATTTGCTTTATTGGGATATTAATGTTTTTGTGACTGACTTTAGGTAAACTTACAGTACATATCCGAAAGATTGATGAAGTTGAAAGACTAAGTCAAGAAGGGTAGGGCTCAAAAGACAGTGTAAGGCAAATAGACAAAATGGCACAGATTGGTATTAAAAACAAGAAAGACATCAGGGCAGTCTGTCTTCCAATGATTGGAAATAGATAAAAGACAACTGAAAACCCCAACACAAGAATTTCTCTCTCGTTGAGAGATTTTTTAACATTTCAACTGATCATTTGTAGGGCTAAATTCGAGGTAGCACGTTGTAATGACTATCATGCTGGTACTAGCCGCACGATACTGATAGATTCCCAGCCTCAGAGCACGTATCTCATTACGGATTAGTCAAACCAATTCCCTCGCAATCAGACGCCATGAATATACACGAATAATTGATCTCAAACACCTGCCACACGCTTCGCTTCGTATTAATCGTTGCATATATCATTGTATCATTTATTATGTGGAATCATCGACAAAAGCTATGAGTTGAAATTGGTTTGCTATCCAATGTCAAAAGATAATTAAAAAAATACTTTTCTGCTTCTTATTTCCTTTTGCTTTACTTCTCTCCTGTCCATATTGTGTATACATAAATATTAAGTAGATAAAATAAATAATTATCTAAAAATATGAAGGTTAAAAATATATCGACTATTTCTTAACCGTTAATCAGTTGCACATTCCAAACCTTCAAACACGAGTAAAAATAATAAATAATAACTGGGTATTATATCTATGCCATTACTTTACACACTAAAATTTTATTTTTAAAGGTTTAGTGACAAATAAAAATGTAAAGTAATGATTAGTCATAGTTATTAGTTTATTATGAATGACCAAGCGCGTTGATGTCTTTTATATAGATTATAATAATGCTGGTTTAATCTTATAATGATTAGTGATTACCGCGATGTTGTTGGTCAGTTATATGTATGCTGAAATGTGGGTTATTTACAATTTTGTCAATTAATAGATATTAATCATGTCTTAGTAATTCGTCCGGCGTTAATGGTAAAACGTAATTGAACATATTTTCATGATTTATAAATAAAACTTATGTATAAAAATGTGTAGTGTGCTTCAAATCTTAACTAAGGAGTTTCAAATTAGTAGAAGTATCAGAATGCACTTTTCACTTAATTCAGGAATGATTCCGATGTTACTGGGAACTTGATACGCTCAATGGACAGGGAAGATTCAAATTGAAATAAAAGAAAACAAAGCAGATGTTTTATCATCTGCATTGGATTTTAAGTTATTTCCGAATCTGCCAATCACGAGATCCATTCATCACAAGACATTACTGAAAGTGCTATGATTAGCCAGCCTCGCCATCAGATCACAGATATCTGTAAACAATGTGATGCATTACGCTTCTGATGCAACTATGCGACTGCATGTGAGCATGTGTGCACGTGTGCATTGTGTGCATGTGTGCAATTTGTGCATGTGTGTGACGTGCTCTCCGGCGCAAAAATGCGTGGAAAGCGAGAGTGGAAAGTGTTTCTGTGAAGTGTCGTCATTAGAACACTGAAACTTGTCTCTTCGTGTATGTGTATTTACTTCTACAGCTGTTATTGCAATCATTGTTTGATGCGGAAAATTTTCACATGACGAATTATAACTTTTAAATATAAAAACCGTTTTAAAGTTAATTATATTAAGCATAGTTATTTCTTTCTCTAATAAATGAGCATATAAATAGTAATTCAGAGGGGAAAAATGTCTCCAGTTTCATATACACAGATTCAGATGCAGGATGTATACAAGTCGACTTATGTATTACTACAGAATGTCACAAGAAAGCATAATATTTTCAACATATACTGTCATTGGAAGAAATATTAATGTTTATGCAACCTGGAGTGCTTTACGCAAATTCCGCGTTAAATTTACGAGTGTAATATCAAATATGTAATTAATATATTGGGAAATGTTTGGTGTTTAATCCGATCCCATTTATTTTATGTCACAAATTTCCGGATAAACGTAATGTCTGTATTTCACACGTAACGGAATTCACATTAGCATTCTGGTTCGGTGTGTTTAAGATATTTAACTGCAATTTCGCAAGTCGGTTAATGCAGCTTCTTAAATGAGGAATGAATTACAAAAAGGAGGGCAATCTTAAGTAGCATGACTATCTTTGACTTAAGTATGAATAAAGTTTGAAAAAAATATATAATACGGTATGACACATGAATGCTTATTTATCAACTATGTGTGTAATTAGACGAAAAATGTTCCAACCGTCTCTACCTTTTGTGGAAATTTATATTCATAAAATTTATTTCAATCCAACTTAACGATATTGTTAATTGCCAATTAGTGATGTATCTGCTTGTGACTGACTAATTCTCTAACAAATATTGTATGATCTGAATACCGCAGTAACAGAACTTCACAAAATAGGCGGTAGTGTCTTCCTGCGATAGACTGCACGATACATCTGTGTTTTATTTATTTATGCATTTTTATTTTCATGGCATCATTATCACATTATCATGTTAGGCTACAAATTTTGAAAGCATTTTCAAAATAAAAAGTAACCGGAGTATCTATAATTTTGACATATTTTTCCTGACCTCCGACTGAGCACTTTCTCGCGTCTTATCGTGTGATCGCAGCACAATACTGCCTCAGTGATCCTATCAGATCTTTCATGAGCAGAACTAGTACCAGACGATATTATTACTGAGGAATGTTATTACAGGTTACATAACAATGTTTAATATAGGCATAAGAAAGTTGTGATGTCATGATTAGGTTTTGCATGCGATATTTCGTGTAAAATGTCTAGTTGTCAATGTACTAGCGATGCTGTGGGGATATGTCTACGATATAACAGATTCTTGTTTACCTACATAAATAAAATGCATTTTGTATTAACGTATAAGTATATACTTTTATTTATTATATTTGTTTAATATTCTTTCAATAGCTTTATATTCGAGGAAGAAACATTTTAGCGTAATACAATATTTCAAAGTTGTGTGAAGTATTTAAATCCGTTATTGGTTAGCTTTCTGGACTGTAATGTAATCTTAATTTAGGACTACCATCTGTAAGGGAATTCGTGCTCACAAGTATACACACATATTAATCAACAAATTAATTCTCTTTGCTTTGTCTGTTTTGTTGCTTTGTCTATTTTTCTTTCAACTCAATTAGAAAAACGTAATAAAACATCTTGCCTTCTATACCAATCAAGTAAATCTCACAGAATCCACAGTTTTTCTAAGACAGCACAATAGCATTTATAGTATATCAATCAATCGTACGAGCTATGAACAATGAAACCTGTTTGATCGCGCACTAATTGCCGTGAAGATGGTCATTGATTGCCGCGACGCGCACGACGCCACATTGCTACACGCGATCGCACTATCTGCTGATGATACGCTTATTTATGGTGAAAAACCATAGATATATTATCCTACTGATATATCTATGCTTAAAACAACAAATAACCTGACATTCAAAGGTGGTAGAGCTCTCTGTATCTCATTTGCGACAGGACTCATGTCTTTGCAATTAGCAGAACTCTTAATGGTTCGACTCAGTATGCTTGCTATACTTCTGACTATAATAGTAGTGTTAAGCGTTGCTCTTCTGGTTAAATGCTATAGTAAGATAAACTTATATGAGGTATTCCACTCTGTCCCACAGAGGAACTCGTTTGTGGCCGAGCCCATGTAAAATCCTACTTCTGTCTGCGTTTGTGGCCATATCTGTGGGCGACGGTGGCTACTTACCATTACGGGAGTAACCTAATGCTGCTTTGTCTATATTTACAGAAAATGGCCAGAGAAGTGGTAGCGGTTTATCTAAATTTGTCAATGTAAAAATGCTGGTTTTCAGGCAAATATTCAGTCTTACTTAAAGTTTAACAAGTTTTATTATATGGGCTACATACTGATTCATCGTTGGATCTGTTTCCGTATACTGCTACTAGTGTATTTGCTGAATAGTAAGAAAGTTTAAATATCCGCCACCACACACAGAAATGAAGCAATTTAACCTAACCATACCGTTCATGTATAAATATATGTTTATGGTAAACAACATTACACTAATAACACCATTTACGCACTCGTGGAGAGATCTAGAACATGTGTGGTACGCGGACGCTGTGTTGCACTTTCATTAGATTAGTTTTGAAAGTGCTCTCTTATTTTAAAGCGAGAAAAACTGCATAGCCGCAAATCAAATTATCGACTCGAATTTTCTCTAAATCATTATCTATGGAAGAGTTTTCTATTCATTTATTTAGTCCATGATCGGTCGGTGAGTGATGTAAAATATGTGATTATCGTAAAAAGCTGTGAGAGTTATCGCGTCCTAGAACGGGAGTATGGAAGCCTATTACGTTTTTTTTATTAAAAGATAATAAACGAAGGTATTCGTAAAATAATAAGTGACATCTAATCATCACAATGGACATTTAAAAGGGATTGCTAATGAGAACTTTTACACTTGAAATACATGACTTTTAGATGCAATTATCAATAAATATTTAGCAGCCAACCTTAGATACGAATGTTATCTTATCTGAAGGCGATTACAGATATTCATGTGCGGCAATAATCAAATACCATTATCTGAACTACATACTCTACTTCAATATTATAAAAAAATAATATTTGTTTTTATGTTCATAGCCTTCTTAACTTCTTTAACTTATTTCTATGACATAAAAGAAATTCTCTACACTCTTCCATTTCACAGTCCAGGTACCGTTTAAGGTTACACTATCAACGCTCACAGCACATTAACCTTCGATGAACTGCGCTTAACCGGATTACCACAACCAGTGCACATTGCCACAGGATAATCAACTTTATTGTGTAGGCAGGAGGGTAATGTGAAACGCAAAATACATTGGTGTGTGTATCGCGTACTTTTTCTCCAACCGCTTAAGGCTACGTCGCATTCTCTAGATCACTTTCTCGGATGTCAACACGTAATACTGAGAATATATGGTTCTAGTTTTCTGGCTAGTTCTTTATATACTTTAATATTTATTTACGTAGATTCATTTACTTATTAATTTTGTTTTTCATTAAACGCTGTATATTGTTTAATACACTATGATGTCGAATATTCGATTGTAATTTACTTTTCTGAAACTGACGGTAAAATACATTTTATATCGTTAGTAGTTAGTATATAAATAATTGTTATTGATGTCATATAAATAAACTATTTATTATTTCGTTTACATAAAATAATATAGTAGAAGGACAATATATTTAAATATTTTATAACTTAACTCATTAAAGAAATATGATTTATTATTTTCTCACAAGTCCTCAGTCTTCCAGACAATGAAAATGTATTTTATCGCATCAGTTAATGAGCATCGGTATAACTTTTCGTAATCTTACAGTTTTAATTCACTCTCTTGGGTACTAAGAGAAATTAAAAGAGCGGAGTATATAGCGGAGTTTATTTAAAGTCTAGTTAGGTAACCACTTAAGTAGATAAAGTTAGATTATAATGTATTCAAAGATCTAGGCGCAGGTTACCATATTCCATAGTTATAAAATGGAGACTAGAAGTTAAAGGAAATTAAGTAACACAAGAGTTAATGGTGAAAATATTTTTAAAGACTTCTCAGGTATGAAGTTGTCTCTCACAATGTTATCGTTCGCCATTAAATTAAATGATAATTAATTTCTAATACGCACACAACTTTGGAAAAATAGAGGTACCTGTGATTCGAACCTTGGTTCCGTCGATCGAGGGGCCCAGTTTCAACCCCTAGGCTATCACTACTTGACCTCAAAGTAAAGTTTAATCATAGTCTCATTCAATATATGGGACGTAACATATAAAACTTATGATGTGTCACAAGTGTGTGTTGATGACGCACACATGCACACGTGCACGTGTCACGGCGCTCGTGCAGCCCAAATGTCCCGCGCTCACCTTGCTCCACTTCCGATCGTGATCGTACGTACTTTACGAAGCATTTGCAACTGGCTTGGGATCGCGGGACTTGCGGTATGTGACGTAATAAATCAAATCAAAGCAATCGAATCAATTTTTGTTATTCAAAATAGGTACTTTATAGAGCAGCTTTTTGAATGTCGATACACAATAATATAAAATAACATAAAAAGCAGTGATAGCTTAACCACTAGTTAAGAAACTCGGCCTCTTGGACAAGGGATCCGTGGTTCGACACCTAGATTTCTCGCATTTCTGATTTTTCAATGTTACGAGTATGTGCGTATTACAAATTAATGTCACTTGCTTTAACGGTACAGGAAATCATCGTGAGAAAACCTGCATACCTCAGAAATCTTAACAATAAAAAGAAGTTTTCAAGGGCACGTGAAATCTATAAATTCGCAAATGGCCTGCGTAGGACTATGGCCTAATCCTTTTCATTCTGAGAGCAGACCCATGCCCAGCAGGGCAGTAATGGGTTGATGATGATGTAATGTAATGGAAAAAGACGAGATTGTAATGAAACTAAAGCAATAAAGTGGTGATTACCGCATGTATATGTAATAATCAATTCGATTGGGAGTTGTATCTTGTCGCCCATGGACCGTTGCTAACTTTGAGAACTAAGTTGGAACGCGGAGTGTAAATGTGTGTTCTTCAAACCAAAACACTACAGAACGTACTTAACACGACACTTATACGAAGAAATACTCGTAGTTATAACTATACTGAAGTGGAATATGGATTTATTATAAACATAGTTTTTTTTTTTTAATCTTAATAAATATCGAAATAAAAACATTATTGTGCACAGAATCTGATAGGTAGAATCACTATACATCGACCAGGGAGGCTCGACCAGGACAACTGCTATCCCTATTTTTAACGTAAAACGGTTCTTCCATTTCGGTGGAAAAGTGTAGATACTGGCTAACTTACATATTATGATTGTAGCCAACTTAGTTCCCAAGAGTGGCTACACCTCTGTGATCAGTATGAGATAGAACCCCTGTTACATAACAGGGGACAAAAAAGGGAAATAAACTATATTATAGACGTAGTTCAACCAACAATACATTCTATTTACCATCAAGTGGACTGTATGCTCCTATTCTACTTGAATCATATAAAAAGAGATGCCACATGTTGGACGGAAGCTCATCTAATTCCACTCAGGTCGTAACGTCATTACTTTTTGTCCGTTACGCACATGTCGTATGACGTAATGCATACGTATGTAGAGAAAGTACGCTCTCTCTTCCGGATCTTTGAGATCACTTGCTGATAGGGATGTGCTCGCGTTGTCATATTTCATTATCAAACTATTCGAATCGGGTCATGATGATTATCTATTACGGTTAATAATATTCATAGACTAGAGTAACTAGGCAACAATTCAAATAATGCGTATCAATTAATTATATAAGTTAAGTTAAAATTATCCGACTCGATTTATGTATAAACGTTTTTTTTATTATTTCTTACTTTTGACTTACAGTCTTAAAGGTTCTTTAAAGTTTAATTACGTTGGTTTTGCGGTGATCACAGTGACGCAATGCAAGTGGACGTTATGGATTATTTAGTTGCAGCTAAAACACCTATATTTTTGTACCTTAACCGTATATATTTTTGTCCGCAGGCGGGCTGGAGGCGCGGTACTTCGGCAAGGAGATCGGCGCGCTGTCGCAGCTGCAGCACGGCGTGCGCGGCCGCGTGTTCGCCGTCGACTCGCGCACGCTCTACCTGCACGACCTGCACTACGACGGCGAGGGCCCCGGTGAGCTACCATCCATTCATTAGCATTTGGAGGTCTCCTACAGGACATTGGTCTTCCCTTGTTGGCGGTACTTGATTCGGTTATAATCGGTCAGCCTTCAGAAATCCTACCGGAAATGGCTCCCGCGTTGGTGTCTTGCAAATAGACCGCCACTACATCTAGCAGAGATCTGCTATACTCATTACATTAATCGATCCATCTCGTAGTTAACGTGTTTTTTATTTAGATGTAGGTCTTGTTGGTTGCTAGTCCTTCCATTGATCAGGTCGTTCCATTATATTATCATAGACCATTACATAGACAGTTACTATTAGGTACACACTCATGAAATAAAAACAAAACTTACAAAGTAATGTAGGCAAACCGAGTAAACGTGGGATACTATACTTGTATACACTATACTTGTGTAGTTTAAACATAGATCTACGTTTTAAATTATTCAACTAAATAGGTGAGAAATAACACCTTTAATTTGACGTAGGTGACAATGAAATAAAAACAAAACTTTCAAGAGAGCTTAGGTTAATCCCCTCAAGGTTCAGTGGGATATATGTGAAGTAGTTAAACACCTCCAACTGTCGTTGAAGTCGGCCGGATCCTTTGATGTGGAGCAAGCGGCGACAACTTGTAACATTCACACGTCCCCACAAACCGACACATATTATAGTAGAAATTAGTTCAAGTTTGGTTACATTTTGTCAATTTGTATTGTACTATTTGAGGCTTTTTAACTTAACCCAGAAGACCTAGAATCCTTGTGTTGTGGGCGCTATACACCTGTGTAAACCTAACCCACCGAATCGGGAATGAAACTCCTACGATTACATGAATCCAAAGTAATAATTATACATTAAGAAATTGTTGTATTTTTTTACCGACTAAAAGGGGCTTCCGGGGTTGCGAGCGGTAAGAGTGGGAGCTCAAACCGCCCGGCCAGCAACCCCGGGAAGGACGGCGGTATGTGTGGTCGCATACCGTCGTGTACAACAGACGGTATGGCGAGCCGCATGCTCACCTGGACGGAGCAATGCGCTAAGAGGACTCCGGTTGCGTTCCTCTGTAGATCCAGAAGTCCTTTACGCAGCGCCGAGGACGGCCACCGGGGGTTTTAGTGCGGTAAGAATCCCACATAACTCTGTGTCGCTCCCACGGCACCGGGTACCTTTCGAAGGTTTCCCCCTTGAAAACAAAAAAAAAAGTACGTGTATAATTTATGGCTGAGACATAACGTATAAAGCATACATACTAAATTGTGCTCAATAGTAATTTCAATTTTATCCATTATCATAATTAATAATTTGAGTACTTCCGAGTTTAAAATTGTACAAGATGACATAACAGCTAACAGTTAATGTTAAATTACAACGAGCCAGTTGTGAAATGTTGATAACGATGTTTTATTTTCAATTAAATTAAAGAAGTGTCGACAATTTGCCACACCAGCTGCTGAGGTCAAGGCTCTGTTAGGGGTGGTGCACATCACAATATTTAGTTCATGATGTACTTTATTTAAGTGTCGTTAATTTATTTATCTGAACTCTGCTTGGTAACCAGTGAGTGCCAATTGGAATAAATATGTAGAAGATTTGGGGGTTAGGACCAATGCTCCTTATTTTTTTTATCCCAAGTGAGTTTTAGAAATAAATGAAGTTCGTCAAGAAAGGTACAAATGAATAATTTTTCAAATTTCAAAATAGATACTCATTGATAAAATCCCATCTGTCAGTTAGAACGTAAATCAGCCAATGCCAATTTATGCAGTCATGAGACATGACTGATAATATACATAGTGCTTTCGACTCCCAGAAATCCCATTCTATATATTATTCCATTTAGAGAACCAATCACCATCTGGATAGTGTGTTAGAACCTTTCTTGGTGCCGATGTCTCTTGTAATAACGTCGGGGAATCAAAATCTGTGTGTCCATCAAATGTAAACTCTATTTCAACTGAACTCAGTGTATTTTAACTTGTGGTAAGCAATCAAAATGGGGGGTTTTGAAGTGAAACTTGTGTTTTAAGCGAGAGGGTGGAGTTTTGCGTGTTTGGCTAAGTCAGAGGTAGTCATATATAAGTTCGGTGGGCCGCTTTGTCTGTGACGCAGATGTATAAAAGTAATGAAAGTGTTGTGGAGTTGCGTCGTCGCTCTGAGCGCCCACACTTTTGTTTCTTCGGAAAATTCTCTACAACGTTTTTTATAAATAAGCCGAAAGGGCAGTAGGTCGCTTTTTTGCTTCAAAATATATTTTATTTTATTAAAGTTTTCATCGCGATGCCACCGCTGAGTAAATACCGTGGCGTGGAAATGGCGCGAAAATTTTTAGATGAACATGTTGGAAGCTCGTTATAGTAAATTTTGACTTGATATCTTTACATTAGTTATTTTTAGTAAGTATATAAAAGATAAAGTTCATAGTTTACTATATTTTTATTGCAGATTAGTGTTTTTATAACATAAATATTATGTGGAAATCTCAGACCTGTTTCCTCATTTTCTTTTACCGTGATATGAAATCATACTATTAATTTTTGCAGCCTAGTTTTTCATATTTAAATTTGTATAATAGTGGTCGGATTCCAAGGGTGTGAATAGGGAAACATACTCAAACGAGGCGGTCCAACTTAGTCCTTAAGGGTAGCAATGTATCTGTGGCCAACCTCAGGTTGAACGCTTATCTTATTGATGATACGTGGTCATCTTATCATGAGTTTTTACGTTTTGACAACTATGAATGTTTTGCGTCCCTAGCGGATTGTATCAGAACTATAGTGTATCAGTAACGTAACATTAAATGTCTAAATTGACAAAATGGCGCTTTATGTTTTGTCTCTCTTTTTTGCGAATATGTGAGGCAGACAAAAAGACTTGAGCGCGTACTTATTCTTACGTTAAGTCAATCTACTGAAGCAAACGGAACAGAATAATGGATTGAGTAAACGTAACATTGTGGGATGTTTTGAAAACTCATGGTAAAGGTACTGATGAAATGCTCGTTTGCTACTTCTATGTAAAAAAATATACACGAGACATAAAACTTTCTAAGTGAATATTTCTTCTCAAAACTTGGTGAAAACTTGGTTGTTTATGGATAATGACAACAAATATATTCTGCTCGCGTCTCGGATAGCTCGAGAGCTGCTGATGCAGATTGGCCGTTTCACTTTACACTTTATGTTGTTTTTCCAAATATATTTTAAAGTATCCAATTGACATTTCTATCGTATAGTCGATCGTAATAAATGGTAGGTGGTAGGTGGGGTTCGATTCTCGGGTATACACCTCAATTATTAAGTTTGTATAACTCTTTATAATTTGATTCAGAAGACATTATATGTTTCTGTATTTATTATTAATGTGAGTTACTTAATATTCAATTTTGCTCGATTTTTTCTTCAATTGCGGACTTTGATAATACTCGTATTAATATAAAGTACATTAAATATTCAGTGTTACTTGTGTATTGTATGCATTTACATCTTTAATTATAATACAAGAAATAAGTCATCCAATACTAAACCATACGCAAATAACGATGCAGAAGAAAAATTTATCAGAATTTATTTTAAAAACTAGAAAAGTAGAAAAACTAGAAAATAAGTTAAAATATTCAAGTGGTGTTTGGAATTTTTCGAGAAACAATTGCATATGTTGGTTTCCACTTTACCGCTCCTATCTTGTTTGTTTCCGAATAAATTCTATTTGCCAGGACAGCCGCTGTTTTCCTATCCCGTTGGTACTTTTTTATCCACTTTGTGCAGCAGAACTTCGAAACTGACACAAGTGGAAGAATAAAATGCTCTTTGGTTTATAATGCTATTTTTTACAGTAAGTATAGCTCACCATGGATTACGTATTACTTATGTTGATGACGAATTTATTCGTAAGCAACCAATTACTGTCCCACGGCTGGGTACAGGTCTCCTCTTAGAATAAAAAGGATAAGGCCATAGTCCACGGCGATGGGCAAGTGCGTATTGGTAGACTTCATATACCTTTAAGATCTTTTTGTTTTTTTTTCTCTATGGGTATGTAGGTTTCTTCACGATGTTTTTCTTCGCTGTTAAAGCATGCTATTATTAATTAGTAACTCGCACATAACTTAGAAAACACAGAAATGCGTGCCTGGGATTCAAACCCCAGACCCGTCGATCGAGAGGCCGAGTTTTAAACGCGATGCTATCACTGCTTCGATGACGATGTTTCGTTATTTAGATGTAGTTCAATACAAAACAAACCGGGCAGTAACTGGCGTGTTATGTTGAAAGTGTCATATGAGTGTTTATTGTATGAGTGTTTATAATATTATGCACACAATAGGCTATCGTTGACAATATAAACTAGGTAACTAAATATAAACATTAATTAAAAGTCTTATATTTACAGCTCAAGCAGTGATGTGTATTCATATTCATATTCATATTCATATTCATAATCTTTATTGCATCATGCAGTTATCACATACATACAGTGTACAAGGTATGATGCTAACTTTTGAGTCAAATTAACTTAACTTAACGATTAATATAACTGGAAAACTGATTAATATTCTGATTGGTAATGTTTCCTTCTAATGGGAGCCTATGTTAATTCAATTATGTAGTTATAAATTACGTTAAATGGATTAATTTTTCTCACTTACGCAGTCACATTTGGTACACCGGCTACAACTAATTTAGGGAACCTGCATATGTCAAGATTCATAAAAGATGTGCTTTAGATTTTATATCAAGCGTGCATGTAAAATATTTAACTATTTTCATACTTGAAAATAAACAAAATGTCATAAAAGATCAACATAAAATTGTGGACACTAATAGTTGGGGAGCTCAAGAGGGGATTTCGGGAGTATCTCGAGCGTGTCAGACTAAGATTTGGGAGATACCTTACACCCTGTAGATTATCCTAAACCATAAATGAACTTTCTATGTCGGGGGGTTTGCACAGTCAAAAAAATCGGTCACTGGACATGCTCGAGGGCGGTCAACTTTATTTTTAATATAAGGGAAATAATGCTAGAAAACGGAAAACATAATCTGCCGATCACCACACGTCAAAGTAGTGAAAAAAATTACACCCTCTATTATTATGCTATCTGATAGTTTCACTTATTAGCATGAATCCATGGGGAATAATGATGTATCACAAACTAAAGGAAAATGGCAAATTTTTAGGAAAATACATTATTCTTCATACATTCTCATACTATTTTTTTTTCAAATCGTCAGAATAAGAAATACCTAGCTAAATCGAAAAATATTATATAACCTTTTCTTCATTCTAACGTCTAATATATACAATCGTATAGGTTCCAATGACGATCGAGTTTCTACACATTTAGCATCATGGGCTCCCCTACTATAATGCTAGTTCTTTTTTGGTTTCGTATCGTGCACGTGCTCGTATATTACATTTAAGACAATAAACTTTTTGTATCTAAAGTTCAACAACATTACGAAGACAAATGGTGCATTTTATTATGTTGAAGTAAACTACAATTTCTGATATTTAATAATCATTCTCAACGGGAAGTACCGAGAAAGTTCAAACGAAACTTATGAGTAAGTATTAAAGTTCGCTGAGTATTTCCGGCTAAAACCTTGAGAGAAATTTAAGAACTTTGTTTAAGTTTTTAACATTTTTTGGAATTTAAATGTTTTTTCTATTAAACTGAAATACGCAAGTTTAATTCAAATTGCATTTAATCAAAACCAAAGATTATAAAACATCATTTCATGAAAAAAGGGGTTCAAAAATCTCAATAACTTACCTACACATAACACTATTATAGCTTAAATATTTTCTGTCTGATTTCTGTCTATATGTCTGAAAGTATATCTGAAATAATATCGGTTATAAAATAAGTTTAATGCAATCGAATAAATGATTTACATTTAATGAGATTCTGATTGAGCCATTCTCTTTTCCTCTCTGTCAGTTCCTTCTCTTCTCTCTATTCCTTTTATATTTTTGAATTAAAATTAAAAGTCTAAACCTTAGAAATGCTTGTGCCCAGTTTTCCTAATTATTTGTTGTAACAAACCAAACTCAACATTTTCTTCGCTCATTCGTTCGCCTTCAACACATCAGTACGAAGATTACCATTTGTTGAGCGCTAACCGGCCAGATGTAGCGAGCACAGCGGCGGTGCTTAAGTTTTGTGCTCGCAATAGATACCTCTGTAAATACCGCAAACACTCGCCATTACTGCGTCGTAAAGTGTTATTGCAGCGTCGGCGGTCGTTTACAAGGCACGACGTTTGAACTTTACTTAAACAGTGTATCAGATCACGTGAATTCTGTTGCATGGAAAATTCTGTAAAAGTGGAGGTGACAAATAAAACTGGTCTAATGATATGTATCTATGAAATTGCATATATGCCCTGAATTTGGTGGAAGCTCTACCGTGCGCCTATATTATGGACTTCTTCATTAGAATTATTTGACTTATAAGTTGGGGCCATATATTAGTAAAGATAACTCACTCCTAACACGAAAATGTAACCAGTTTTGAGAATTGAAATAGTTGCATAAAAAAGTTTTGCCACGTCTCCGCGCTAAAATGTCCCTAAATTATTTGAAATAATTATTTATTTATTATGTAAATTATGCAGTATTAGTTATTTATTCGTAAATTTTCTCTAAAAATGATTTTATTTGTCAAGAATTCAAAAAAAGAACTTTCTTTCAGCCGTTTGTGGCTTCATTCAATTTCAAGGCGGCGAAGTATCTTTACTAATCTATGTTTATGGCCATATTTGTTCTTGCAAATTTAGATAGAGCGTGAAAACGATTTTCACCCCTTTTTCAAGATCCACCCAAGGAACAAGAGTTGCGACAAACTAGAATTAGGCTTTACACTAACCCCTGTTGACTTCCAAAACATTATAGAAATAGTGTGTATTAAAAGAGTTTATAAAAATAAATTATAATTAAATTATTTTTCTTAACGATCAAATGAATGTTTCCCTCCATGTTGACATCATATTGGTGTTAATAAAGGTCAGTTGGCTGACCTTTGCAGTAGTCAATCGTGTTCGCCGATCACTAATTATAAAGTCACTTTTGCTTAACACTACTCCGCAATGCAAAAATGTAGTCAAGATACTTTACTTGCAGTAATAGCTTAGTGGTTGAAACGTACGAGGTATGAGAGATTCAAATTCTAGGCACGCTCTGATTTTTCAAAGATATATAATAAATTAATTATCTATTAACGGTGAATAAGAATATCGTGAGGAAAGAAAAAAAGAAGAGAGAAATAAAAATAAGTTTTTGAAGTTGGTAGAACCCTTTGTGGTTCGACTCCGGCGGCACCACCGCCACACCTATTTCTGTCTAATAACAGTAGCGTTAGGCGCTGCTGTGTTCCGTTTTGAAGGGTGTGGTAAGGGAGACGATACTTTTCCGAGGCGTTCCAGTTTAGTCTTCAAGGGTAGCGGCACATCTGTGGCCGATCTCAGGTATGAATATCTAATCGTATCTGGGGTTGATTACAGATGTAAAAAAAAGGTATGTGAAGTCTACCAGTTCTTATTTGGCCAGCGCGGTCGCCTATGGCCTAATCGTCATTCATTCTGAGAGACCCGTGCCCAGCAGTGAGACTGTGATGGGTTGATGATGATGATAACAGCATCTGCTATCAAGTAAAATAGGTTGGTGACAGTATCACTAATAACGAAATACGTAGAGTACCATCAACAGCGACAGTCTTACAAAATATTTAGCCGCACATACAAAATTTTATTTTATGTTTTATTAATTAAAATGTGATGGCGTGATGACTTACATAGCGGAGCGGTTATCATACTAGACTGAAACACATAGAACCCGGGTTTGATTCTCGGTTAGGTAAATACATAAACAACGAATTTAGATTTATTTTGTATTATTTTATTACAGTATGATTTTATTTAGATTTTCCTTATGTTTATCGCATCCACGACATCAGGAGTTTGAATTCGTTTATTTACCCAAAATAAACGAATTCAACTCGAAATAGTTTTCTCCGAATCGTACCATATAACAAGGTTCCCCAATTGCTTCTAGTAGATTGGTTCCCGGCGAATCGGCGACGGCTCGCCGGCGGGCCGCGGACCGCGAGATCGTTTATTGAACTGCCCTCCAGCTCGCCGCAAATAACTCTAGTATTTTGTACGAGTAGAAGCTTAGTTTCGTTGTAGCTAAGTATTTATTTAGTTTAAATTTGTTTGAGAAAATGCGATTCGAACATGTTAAAGACCGAGTTGGGTAACAGCATCGCTAAATCTATTTTTATTAACACGCTTTTATTAGCTTGGGTTGTATATGTAGTTATGTATGTAACTATGTAACGGAATCTTTGAACCCGATTTCTATCCACTTTGAACATTCAGTTTCATTTAAAATTTTGAAGAATTATCAAACATCAATAACAATGCACGATTTTAATAATTTTGTACCATTGTCCTTATCAACATCCTTAGGATTAACGATTTTCGAGGAGATATTGTTCGAGCGCCTTAGAGAAAGTTCATCGCAAAGCTACTAAATTGCAACGCTTTACGAAAACTGATAAATGGAGCACCCCACGCTTTTTTTCACAATTATACTATTTACTGTTCCTTAATTGATTCCTAGATTGAAAATGATTTTCTACTTTTTAGTTGATTTTATCATAAAAGCGTGTTTTTTATTTTTTAAACTAAATTTATCTTTACAACAACATTAAATTATGTTGTGGTCTACTTTAGTAGTACGGTAGTAAGGGCTCTATCTAAGAGTGTCTCTACTTTTAAGAGTTATTCCAATCTAGTCTTTAGAGGCAGCTATGCATCTTTTGTGGATTTCAAATAGGATATCACACACTTTAGTCATATTTGGTCATGTTTACTTATGATTATAGGCAGCGATTATAATATAAACATCGGGAAGATTATTTCATGCATGCTACTTCAGTTTCATGGAAAATATGTGTCTTTCAATAATCATGTGAAGTTCTAGATTCAATTCCTAGTCAGAAAATTCAATCAGAAAGTGCTTTCAAAATAAAGACTAATATTTAGCAAAGTATATTTGTGGGTAGGCTTCACAAACTTAGTCAAATATTGCTTCCTATCTCGTATATATATAGCAGAACACGACAAAAATGAACTATGAATTTTAAAGTAAATTTGTACAGTACAATATTCCTAGTATCTCAGTACGAGGAGAAGTGTCTCATGAAACATCAGTACGACTTGCCACGTTTTGAAATAACAAACGTGTCGCCGCTGTATCTGAAATGTGCCAGACAACGTTCGTTTTTGAAAATTCTAGCATAGATTTACTGTAAAAGTTTCATAATTTAAAATAATAATTTAAGCTAAATTAGAACCAAATTCTCCTTGCTAGTATTCGTCCATAATGAATATTGATTTGACTGCTAAAATATAAGAGTCTATATTTTGAAATATTGGATACGCTTTATAAAAAAACTAAGTTCGTATAAAATACTGAAAAGAGTGATTGTACAGTGGCATAAATTGATCTTCTGCTTGAGAACCGGCTTCAATTCCTGGATACAACTTACGTCTTTATACGAATTTCTATTGCGTTATAAACTAAGCCCTTCGAGGCTTAATTTTAGCAGTACCACTGCAATACCCATTCCTGTCCTAAAGAAGCAGTTCTAAGTGCAAGTTTGAAGCAAGTTTGCAGGGTAGATCATTACATTGCAAGGCATCCCAACTTGCTCCTTAGAGATAGCAACCCACATATAAAAACCTAGGTAAGTTTTAATCGTATTTGGTGTTTGTTAGAAAAGTTCATGCAAGGCAGTAACCACCTAATATTGGTGAGGTTTGCTACAATTCCTTAAAATTACCATTCCTTAAAATTTCATACAAATACAGCGTCCTTTATCAAACCTTTACATTAAATAACACTCAAGAACGCGTTACAAAGACACTACGACAACAATATATTCCAACTTAAACTGTACGGGTTTATAACAATACACGTGTTCCTCAACGCACGTAACACGGAGTTCCCAAGTTTGAGAACAACAGGCGCTTCTCCGCAAAATCTCGAAAGCGCACGTCAAATAAAATACAAGAAAACATATTTCGGCTATTTTGCATTGCGAGAAAACTTGAACAGTTTTGTATGCAAGAGTCAAATATGAAATGGTGCTATGAACTATGGTAGTAGTCAATGTTTATGTGTCTGCTGTCTACTATAAATATAATGAATTTTAGTCCCGAGTATAAATTATCTAAAAATATTGTAAATACTTGAACACATATTTAGTGATTTAAATAACTTGGTCAAAATGTAGTAGAACAAACTACGTAAAATTTTCTATGGAAATCTTTTCTACGCAGATAACTGATATCTATAATAAATCCGAATCCGAAAGTCAGAAAGTCGGTTAGTATTCTGATCTCTAAAGTCTAAGTTAGAATGCCACATGTTTCTTTGCCTTGAAACGGTCATAAAAATAGAACATAACAGCGCATAACACTGATGTTATGAGGTAGAGGTACCTAGGTGTGACAGTCGTTGTCCCTGTAGTACCAGGACCAGAATAGGGTTAAGGTATCCCCTGCCGGCATCGCGATTGGAGGACTCCGGTTGTTGTCCGTTGGAGATCCCGGCGTTCTCCACCAAACGCTGAGGACGGCCACCGGGAGGGTTCTAGTGCGGTAAAAATCCCACAATACCCCCTGTCGTTTACCCCTCGTCAACAAAAAAGAAAAAAAGGTGTGGCCGTGGTGCCTGTAGAGTGGTACGACTAAGAGCTCTACCACCCTCAAAACGATAATGTTTGATTATTTCTCACATTTAGTACAATTAGAAAATATATAAAAGGTCACTAGGATCTCTAAGTAACTTGTCACTTACGATGTCGGGAAAGTTTTTGTTCAAAACTTCCGATCTCGAGCAATGGCCGTCTCGTGTCTTTTTGCAAAAAGCTGTCAATACCACTTTCCTCGAGTGATGATAAAAACTTGATACGAAGTCTATATGTATATTTGATCTGTCTGTTCTTTGTTTGAGATTATATCTTTACATTGTTTATTTATGATTTTTAGGTCGCTGGTTTATATCCGAAAAGTGTTTTTGATTGATATCTGTTATCAATCCCTGTTAAGATTAGATTCCTACTTGAGATTGGCTACAGATGCGTTGCTATCTTGAGGACTAAGTTGGAACGCCTCGCATAATTATATATTACCTCCTTTCAAAGCAGAATAGCAGTACTTACACTGTTGTTATAAGGCAGTATTTATCGTATACCTCTGAACTCGAATAAGCGAGTTACGTTAGCAATATTATAAATTAATTTATTTTGACACAAGTACATTAATATAATAATTAATGTACTTCTATTGTAATTATTTCTATTCTATTGTATTCTATTTCTAGTCTTACTAACGACTTTACCACGAAAATCCAAGTGTATATAAAAAAGGCACAAAATCGATTCATCATAGAATTTAGGGCACTTTCTTCCGAAGTTGTTACACTGATTGACAGTTCAAATTATAGGCAATCTTCCATAATGGATTATCGTCTTACGGCTCTTAACTTGAAGCTTTAACTTGAAAAGATAAGATTTAGGTAGAAAATACTTAAGTCAGATATTTTGTGATTCAACTTTAGAGGCACAAAAGCGATACTTATTTCTACCTAATAGTGATGTGCTGTGCTGTGTTTCGGTTTGAAGGTTGAGTTAGGGAGACATACTTATCCGATGCATATTTTACATATTTTCAACTAAGTCCTTGAGGGTAGCAACGCGTTTCCAGACGACCTTACGTAGGACCATAATCTTATCTGGGTTTGATTATAGATAGGGATTTATAGTTGCCACTTTCTAATACGTGGACGTACGTTTCTTTAATTACCTTCCAAACAAATTGCTATTTGGTAATATATTCCAAAATTTGTCGCAAGCGAATATTGTGTTTCAAAGTTTTCAAGCTTTCGAACTTTGTTTCCCAATTTCCAATTGGCAACTTTGCATCAAATTTTGTACTTTAATGAAATCGATTATCCAAAATATGCTCTTCACCGACTGACCAATTAGAACTGGAAATTATTTGTGTCATCATTCTACTGTAGCATTCAAATTTCGAATTTGAAACCTTAGCCTAAATTATACATTGATTTGATGACTTCCTTACTGAGTAAATCTTATACCTATCTTAATAAAATAAGGTTTGTTTTTCTATAAACTTGTGATTACTTTCACCAGTTCCCACGATTGATTAATTGCCATCGCAGAATTTTAATGAATTAATTATAAACAAATTTCGTTTCCTTTCATTGATGTTACTTGACTTGCTGTAACGAACTTGGTCAATTGTGCTAGTTTCCATGCTCTCAATTCAAAAAATATAGTCGTTATGTTCAGCTATATCTATATACAAGTGCCTATTTGTTTGTTTTCTCATTTTGGCATATTATGTCCACTTTATGGTTTACAATGCGATAATAAATTGTGTTTAAAATGTATTATTCTTTTAAATCTAATATTATCTGCTTAATTATTTTTTAAACGTTTTCACAAAGCTTTGTGATTAAGGTAGCCTGTTAGTACTGTATGTTAGATAGAGATTTTCTTTCATCGAATCTTATCACTTTATCAAGCAATTTAAAATACGAAACCGTAATGATTTTTTAAATAAGAAAGATCCTTAAGCTTTGTAAATTTGGCTTCAATATTGTAACTTGTAAGTTGAGTGCTTCAATCCGAAGTGTACTCGAGTGCGCCGAGCGGCGTCAGGCCGCGTGCCAATCTGGTAACGACGGCGCAAAGTCTGCCTGTATTATAGAGAACTTGACGGCTATGTGTTGCGAATGTAGTTTGAAGTTGCTTCAGAAGTTGATGGAAATAGTATTAGAATTATTGAAGTTTTGGATAGGCATTGGAAGGTTGTAAATAACGTATTAAAATACCTAAGAGATGATCGGCTTTAAGCACAAATCTTATATTCTGCATCATAAGGTGAAGAATAAATAGTTTTTAGAAATTAAGGGTTTAAAGAATCTTAAATTGTTCCTTCTTGAAATTTAAATAAAGCGTAGCACGAATACATTTCTAAGTAAAATAAAAGAGTGAAAAATACGGAAATAGATATTTTCAAAATCTTACAAAAGAAGACAAGTTTTTTAAAAAGCACATAAGTTAGTCGCATAAAAGTACGGATACGATTGGACATGATTATTATAAAATAGAATGCAAAATACATTACATTATATACAATTCGTACATATATTCAGTTTCAATATTCTAACATCAGTTGAGTGCCTCAATCCGAAGTGTACTCGAGTGCTCCGAGCAGCGCCGGGCCGTGTGCCAAGCTGGTAACGACGGCACCGAAGTCTGCCTGCATTATGCAGAACTTGACGGCTATGTGTTGCGAATGTAGTTTGAAGTTCGCCTGAGAAGATGATGAAGATATTGGGCATTATAATTTTTCTTTCATGTTTAGGCGGCTATTGAAAAACTGAAAAAATGTTAAGATACTTTATGATGATCGGTAGGGGAAACTTTAATTCAAAGTTGTTACGAGTATATGTGATGAAGAATAAAAATATTCTTTAATATTCATGAAGAATTGTTAATTATTAAGTCTGCTTCTTTAGTTAGGTACTTTTCGAAGTGGAACCAAAGTTAGCGAGCCATATTTATGTAAAACATAGCGAAAATGTATCTTTTCAACACTTTTGAATAAAAGTCAATTTTTTTGAAGAATACTCCTATATAAGACAGTCACTTAAAATACCGAAACGTTCAGACACGTTTAATATAAAGCAGAATACAATACAAAGAGCACGTAAAGTTATGATGAATTGGTTGCAGCGTTGTTTGACGTCGACTGCGGAGCCTTTACATCTCACAAAGTTCCTCGCATTTGCCTTTCAAATCGCCGATCGACGTCGAGTCGGGAACTTTACACTTCGCTTTATTGTTTATTGGTCTCGAGGTTGGGGTAAAAAACTTGAGCGTGGCTAAGTCTGAGAGTCATGCAGGCGGACTTTGGGGAAGACGCTTAAAGAGGCTGCCAGGATACTTGTCCCATTGTTAGGATACGTTCTGCCCAGAAGTGGTTCTGACTTTGCCCGATGTCGCTTAACTTTAAAATGGCCAACACTGACAGTGCTCCTATGCGTGCTTTGCTGCTAGAAATAGAAAGTTCACCAATTACAATTTGGTCTGCGTGATGTATTTAATTATTTTCTGCCTAATTATAAATGAATACTCCTGTCTAGCTGTAAATAGTGAGGAATTCAGTTAATGATGACTATGATAATGATGATACACAATATTAAAGTCTATTTCTTGTTTCAGCGGCGTTCTTCTACGTGGGCACCTCGAAGTCCCCCAGCGCGACGGGGGCGATCCGACTCCGTGACGAGCGCGGGGGGTCCGGCCCCCTGCGCCGGTACCGCGGGGAGGGGATCACGCTGTCTCTACCCGACGGGAAAAGTCTGAAGGATGTTAACTGGTTCTCTATCTGGTGCGATGAATACGCGGTAAGTTTATTGCATATAACTAGTTTTTTAGATTAGTTTGTCGTATGAAGAAAGTGTACTTTTGTCTCTAATGTACAATTAGTTTTTCTATGGTCTTCTGTTCTATTTTTTTTTGTAAATGTGTTTGTTAACAATTGCAATTGATCGTGACTATTAAGAAGCCCGCCTTGGCGACTATCTTGTAATTAACTTTCCTTCTATCGTTAGTTTTAATTACTACAAATAATAATAATGTCGAATGAGCTTATTCAGAAAGGCCAGAGCCGCTTATTTGGTTATCTAAAAAGTTTGTTAAATTTTATATAAACCAGCATATTAAACATTAGTAAAGCATGTACTAAATTTTAATGGAATCCTCTCACCAACCAAGAATACTTGGAATTATATTTATTATTCTTCAGTAAATATAAACAAATAATATGGCACATAAGATCCTGAAATAATAAAAGAAAATGTAAAAAAGTCGCCATAAGTACTTTATATAAAAAGTTAGAGATATACAGATGAGTCAGACAGGGCTGAACAGGACAGGTTTAATGCAAACAAAGCGCGCCAGGAGAGCCTGTCTGAAGTCTTCCGAACAAACATGTCCCAGAGCCTCCACTTATTATCATGTCTTAAACAGCGATCTCCTGACAAGAATTTATTTTTAAAACGAACTCATGTCACGTATTTGCCAAAAAGAAAGTCACTTCTCATTATAAAACTCGAGAGTTTTCGCTTTAATTACGTTGTTGGAAAAATATAATGTTGTAATTGTAACAAAAAGTACATTATCGTTAAAATAGAATTCAAGTATTATTATAATTAAGAAAATACAAGTACTTAATATCATAAGTAAAGTCATTGAGTAAGATTTTAAACATTGAAACATTTATTTTTTAATTATGTATTTTAACATTTATGTATTAGCAGTTGAATGGATGACCATTAGTGACATTTTTTTTACTTAATATATACTTATAGAGTTAGCAAACAAGCATGTAGACCATGGCCATGACTATGTAAAGCATGGAGATTGTAATTAACTTATTAATAAGATTAGAGTCCTACTTGAACATAGCCACAGTTCTGTTCCTACCCCTGGGGGACTAATTGGAACGCCTCAGTTAAGCATGTCTCAACTCAAACCAAAAATATTTTATTTATAGCACACTCTTTATAAAACTTCAATATATGTATTACCACTTCGCAAAGAGTTTTGTTATGGGGTCTCTTTTACCACACCTTTTAATGCAGATCACAGTAGCGAACATTTTCGCGTCGGAGCTTACGATAAGCCATTGGCGTGCTTAAGTCGCATATGAAAGTAACAGCCGTACGTATTTGTTTATGAAAATCATGAAATTTGAGACTAATATTCAAATAGCAACTGTTACGAGGAGATAGGCCTGTTCACGACAGTAAGTACGCAACATAACACAACTGTTTACTAACAGTCGGTATCTTATAACAATAACAGGCTGGCGTTAGGGGTGGCGGTTATTTCCGATAAAAATCGATTCTTGAATCGATTTGAATCGAATTGCAATAAACCGATTCAAGAGAAAATCGAGGCCCAAAGAATAGATCCTCCAAAAGTCGATCTTCGATCTTTTTCCGCTAAAAAGGGCGAAGATAGCGAAAAAAAGGTCATTAGGGCCAAACAAGCACGTACGTATATATGGGCGCAAATCAGTATCTTATGTTTATATTATAATATTTAATGTTTAAAATAATTATTCGTAATTACAATACTGTTATTGATCTAACCTCAATGTCTCTTAGACATAAAACATTGATTTTGTAATTTATTTTTAACAATCATATTGTTGCAAACCTTCAAAGTAAAAATCAATTAGATTATTGTGACTCCAATTTTATTGTTTTATAAACAAAACTTAGTTTAATTTGCATCCTACTAGTAGCGCCCTCTTTTGGCGATTTATGAAAACTTGTAAGGAATGTTTGCGTGTTGTAACGCGCTTGTTTATTAAAACAAATATAATTTGCTTAAGATAAATTATTTGGAGTAACATAAAATTCATTATTAATTTTTATTATGTCAATTTTGATTGTCAATGTGGAATTAATATTTAGATTAAAATATGGACGATTTCCGGTAGTACTTAAAAACACTTTGTTAGTCATACCAAATAAATTATGTAAATTATAATAATATTAAAATACTTATTCTCGTATTTTTAAAACAATATTTTCAATATAATGTTATTTTATTAACAGTTAAATTTATTGTGAATCACGTCACTTGTTATAACAAAACAAGTGATGTGAGGTAGTTCTTATGCTGTTTGTCACTCGAGTAGTACGAGTATTTAAGCCCACGCGCTGGTAGAGCGTGGTACATTCGCATTTAATCAGTCGTGTAAGCCGTTACTCTGCTCGAATTGTAAATAAAAGTGAATAAAAGTGATTCTCATATTAAAGTCGTTTCGTTCAGTTTATTAATAAAGTGCGGTATTGGGATATCGTCGACATATACGTATCCGTCAGCATAAAACGTTTATAACCCATTCCACCAACTTCAAAAAGATCGACTTTCGACTTTGATTGAATCGATCCATTACTGGAGATCGATTAAAATAATGGATTTTTTGGCCCAAAAGATAGATTCTTCGATTAATCGATTTTAGATCGCCATTCCTAGTACGCAACTGTTTACTAACAGTTGGTATCTTATAACAATAACACGGGCGTTTCTCTGTTATGTTATGTAAGAGTACTAAAACTTGTGTTGTACCTAGGTCTTAAGGTAAACAATAAGCTTGGTTTAGATTAGTTAGGAACAATAACAAACACAATAACGTAGCTAAGAACGTAAGGCAAGCTTTCATGAGTTTCTGCTTCTTAGTTTTAATGTACATTCGATCACGCTTAACATCAGAAATCATGTATGCTTATTTTAACAATATAATTTGAGTATACTACTTTTCTGTTGTATATTTATAGAAGAAAAATCATTTATCAAAATATGTACAGTTTTTTAGGATTTCCTATTAAACTTATAGTCATTAAGTGAAATATATTTTTCGGACGATTATCACCTTTTCGCGAATCAAGTATATGTCGACATAAATGTTTCGTTCCTGTCTACTAAAAATTGTTAAATTTCCATCTTGGTAGGTAAAACATAGGATAGATTGCTTATTAATACCGGGCGTTAGTGGATATATAACTCTATCTAAAAGACAGTTTCCTAGAATATCACCAAGGAGCTAGCGCTAACGATTTAATTATACGGAATAACATTATCCCGCGGGAAGCGCTTAAAGCGCTGTAAGCGATCCAGCGCTCATTAAGCTGCGGTTTAAATTGTGCTTACACAACGTTATGTTAATCGTATCTCAACATCTTAGTTGCTAGGGGACAGACATTCTCAAACTAATCGTATCAGTAAGATTTTGAAAATATCGACGAACCCTAAAACCGTGGCTATAAATAGAAAAATCTGTTTTCAAAAACGAGTAACTATACAGCCTAAATTTTGTATCTTCTCGCCGAAAAAAATACATATTAAAGAAGAAGGTTTTTCTTATTATTTTGATTAGTCCATTATCATTCGTGATAGAAAAGTCTATAGCAAATATAATAATGTTAAAATATGTAAATTCATTTGGGCTTTCGAGTAGTTAGCAATTTTTGGTGGCAGTAAAGTATTTTTATTTCTTTCTTTCTTTTTTTCAAAACGTGTATTACACTCCCAAGCTGGCTTTACAAGTGTTGACGCGTAATCTTTACGATTAACTGGCATATCTCAAGGGGTACGCTGACCACACTTTGAGAAGCCCTGCTATAGGATGTTTGCAAGGCACTAATTTAGTCTGCCTCATATGGAAGATTTAGAACGAAAACTGTCATTAGTGAATTAATATGGACCTAAAATAAAGTTTATTTATAATAATACTAAATTTACTTTATTCCCAATAATTTATTAATGTTTTCGGTTCGTTTAATTACACTTACGTAAAATAATTTGAATCACATTTAGGATGAGAATTAAATGTTTCATGGCTAATCTATGCCGAAACAGCGGAAATAGCGCTAACGACTTAATTATACGGAATAACGTTATCCCGCGAAAAGCTCTGAATGCGCTGTGGGATGCGCGCGCGTGTAAGCGGTCCGGCTCGTTTTATTAAGCTGTATAAGTCATGCGGCTTGTAGGGGAATTGTAAGGTTGTTGGCTTATATGCTTACAAAGTAGGATAAGTTCATTAGCAATCAGTCAAATAATAAAAACAACATAAAATAAGCTATCAAACAAGTCATCTATTTAATATGTAAGCAGTAATAATAATGGAAGAAAATTCATACAAACTTATGTATAAAACGAAAAAGATTTTTTCAGTAAGGTCTATAAGTAACAGTCAGACTACTAACTACTAATAGTACAGGATCCCTAGTATAGTTTTCATCATTTATTAATAACAAGCTGATTTTTCGTGAGTAGCTTCGTTTCGACAAGACGCCCAACATTTTTCCTTACAGCAATGTTGGTAAATGGTAGCTTGATGGGGCAGCAAGGATAAAATATGTTGACCGGACGAATTCTAAAAATTTATTACTAACCAAATTTTTCTTTGTTAATTATCAAGATAATTATTTAAATAACGTGAAAAAATATTTGTCCTACAAAATATAAGGTTTTTATTAAGGCGTCCCCCCTCTCCAACATGTATCATAAACAAGGCCATGAAAAATAATTACTAACCAGCTGATTTTTTTTTTATTGGCTGTCTACCATTTACATAGTCTACCATGCACATTGTCCTACAAATTACATGGTATGTCATCTCGGACCTACACTTAAAAGTTGTAGTACTAATACTTAATGTAAAAATAATTAGTATCAAGCTGAGTGTTCCAGAATAGCTTCGTTTCAATGAGACGCCCAACAAATTCTCGTACGAAAGTTCTCGATTGTGGTTTATAACTAAAATAATAGGGATGAAATATGTTGATTTGACGAATCAAAAAAAAATATTACTAACCGAATTTTTTTTTATTAATTATCGAGACAATTATCTAAATAACGTGAAAAAATATTTGTCCTACAAAATATAAGGTTTTTTTTAAGGCGTCCCCCCTCTCCAACATGTATCATAAACAAGGTCATGAAAAATAATTACTAACCAGCTGATTTTTTTTTTATTAGCTGTCTAACATTTACACAGCTTACTACCCACATTGTCCTACAAATTGCGAAGTACGTTATTCCAGTCCGCCAGTTTTATAGTTTATTTATATTATATTATAGTTAAATTACAAATCTTGTAGGATTAATAAAAGTTACCCTTTTTTTTGTAGGACATTGTTTTATTTAGATAAAAATTATATTATCCTATCACGTGATACCTTTGTCCTACAGTTACTAATAAAAAAAATAATCCTGCGGAATTAACATCTTTTCAGCGTAGGTCCGAGATGACATACCATGCAATTTGTAGGACAATGTGCATGGTAGACTATGTAAATGGTAGACAGCCAATAAAAAAAAATCAGCTGGTTAGTAATTATTTTTCATGGCCTTGTTTATGATACATGTTGGAGAGGGGGGACGCCTTAATAAAAACCTTATATTTTGTAGGACAAATATTTTTTCACGTTATTTAAATAATTATCTTGATAATTAACAAAGAAAAATTTGGTTAGTAATAAATTTTTAGAATTCGTCCGGTCAACATATTTTATCCTTGCTGCCCCATCAAGCTACCACTTACCAACATTGCTGTAAGGAAAAATGTTGGGCGTCTTGTCGAAACGAAGCTACTCACGAAAAATCAGCTTGTTATTAATAAATGATGAAAACTATACTAGGGATCCTGTACCATAATACCGAATATGACGAAACTAAAACTCGTTAGATGAGATCACATATAGGAAACATTTGTTCCCAAATAATGAAGGTTTCAGGCGTATTTAACTAGGCCATAAAGTGAGATTTACGAGACCTAAGGGGACATTTGAGAGACACCATATTTTTAGATTTCTCGGAAATTTCTTTGATTAATTCGTTTTGATTTTTTATTTCTCATTTACTATGACATTTACCAGGTTTTGTTTAATAAGTCATATTTTCATTTCACGTAGGTATATATATTTACTTCTTCTCTGAAAGTTCTTAAAAAAACCCTAAGTTTGTGCAGCGGCTGAAACTGTGATTGTTTTGGTGACCAGACTAAGATTCAATTTAAACCTTTTAAAAAATGCGTGCTGTAAGACCGATCATACTGGTTTGTGATAACTTTATTATGTGTAATTTGGCCGTCTATGTATAACACAAGCAAAATTTATAACTAAACAGCATTAACACTACCTTAAACTAAAACTATAACAATTTACGTTTCCATTAGCGAAATCAAAATAGATGTTCGTTGCTCCAAATTATTATCAAGCGGCTAAAACCTCTGGTTTCCGTGTTCGGTGAGCTAATCCCAGCAAACAATTCCGATTGCCTGAAACCCGCTGAATTTCAGCTGTTATTTGCAGTTCTCGCTACGGTCTGCTCTAGGTATTAATTTAAGTTGGTAATGAGCAACTTTTGTTAAACGGAATGCTAGTTTGCTTTGTTGTTGTAACGGGTTTAGTAGTGAAATAGTTATAGCTGATTTTTGTTATGTTTTGGAAAAGCTGTATAGAATTTTCTATGGAAATACTCTACCTTACTTATGCGTTGTAGTAGCAGTGTAAGACCGCTGTGTTCTGATTTTAATAGATTTTAATGTCATTTGAGGGACAGAGTCGCTGTTTAAAGTGTCCATTCTTTGCCAGTACCAAAATTTAGATAGAAATAGAAATAATAACATACATATATCTTCAGCAATTAGGAAAATCGTCTTTTTGACTGTCGCTTATAGAATTCCTTGACTCTTAAAAAGCCACTCATGGATATTATTGACCAACAGCTGATAAGATTTAAGTTCTAACTAAAATCACTTATTACCCTTCAAACCAGAACATAGCACACTTGATTCCTGACACCCGTAAGAAGGAACGCCTCACACCAGTGTTTCACTCTAACTACATTATTTTAATAACCTTCATGTTTTGGCCTCCAGATAAACTTCGGTTCAGTGGACATCCCTCGTTCGCTGGAGTACCCGAAGCCGGCGAAGGTGGGCGGTCTGCGCGGCGTGCACGGCGTGTCCTCGGACCCCGTGGTCGTGGTGGACGCGCAGACGCTGCTCGTGCCCAACTTCTCCTATGATGGAGAGGCTCCAGGTTAGTACTCGTCATTTTTACCCGTATACAAAAAGAGATTTTTGCAACTTTCTATTATTTCTACTTGCAGTGCCCTAGGAATTTTAGTTTAGTAATATATTTATTCTTACTGAATGTATTATTAATATATTTATGGACTTTAAACGAACCAACCTTCAATTGAAATAACTTTTTACGATTTTTAAGTTAACTCTTGCCAAATACTCCTCATAGATCACTAGAAGTAGAATAGGTTGTACGTTTTATAAACTACTTTTAACCTTGAACTGTGTAGGCATTATGCATCAAATTTCAAAATTGCCTGCGACAATTTTTTTGTATCTACTTCTTATACTCGTAGAAACAACAAAATAGTATAGGTATTGCCTAAATCAAATATCGTGGAAGAAAAACGGCCTAGCATGCAGAGAGCTTCGGGTTTGATCCCCGACCAGACAGTATCAAAATGACGAATTAAGGTTTCTGTTTTGGATCTAGGTATTACGTACTCATAGTTTTGGTGCACCCATGATACAGACAATCCTAGTGTAGAGTGAACGTAGAAGGTGAATCAGTTTTATCAAATGTAACGTATAAGGAAAAATAGATGATGATGCTAAGTGAACGTACAACCTTTCCCTAAGTAAATAAAGGAAATGCCAGCATGTCTGTTACGCGATTAATATTAACGAATGGTGTCACAACGCACGGTTGCCTCTCACCAAACATTTGAGCGCGAATTATAAACACTGATCATATTGTTTTCCTACGTAACATAATTAGGCACTGTGCAGAATTGTATTGTTACTTTTACCTTAACGTTGCTTAATGTACATTATTTAATTCTCAGGTTTTACAGTTATTCTTGGATGTATATTGGCATGGAAAACTGAAACAAATTGTATGTATAAGTATTTTTTAAAGTAATACTTAATAATTAAAACAATAATACTATTGGATAATTCAACGTCATCATCCTAAAAACTATTTTTTATATAATAGCTTCTTTTTGTAGGTTTTGAGGAGGTAGATAGAAACCTATGGCAAAAAAGCTTTGGTTGGTGACTTCCAGAATTATCTTAGTAGGTGGCGTTAGATTAGATATTTGGTAGTAGTTATTTAGATAAGGAATATGAGATTTTTAATAGAATTCGATATTAAAACAAATAAACCTGTATTGAATTTTATTTGATTATTTTATTACATTTAAAAAATTTGTTCCTTATTAGCCCTTTTCATTATTATTTTATCCGCCTACGTATGGCACACAGTTCTTTGACACACGGTACAGCCAATATTAGTTGACGCGTTCACATATTATGAGGTTTTGATGGATTCGTATTGGATTTAAAAACACAGTTTTTACAGTATTAAAAAATATGTCTTTTGGTAGTGAGTACTCACCTTAACGCATGCGGTAACAGTCGGTATCGGCAATAGGTCGCTGAACAAGTACTTCCTACAATTTAGATGCGGTTTCAATTAACCGTTCGCCGAGTTCATCACAATTTAATGTTACGATCTTACGCTGTTGAGACATCTTTGTAACTGCGACTAGCTTTTGCTACGGCTCGACTTGATTTATTTGGCCTTAGGTTTAATTATATTCACGGTGGCGGAACAAAAGGAAAGAAAATAAATCCTTCATTTAAATTAGCTAAGTTTATTTGAAAGTTATTTTCATCAAATTGCAAGGGAAGATTATGTATTCGTGTCTATCTCTGTGTCCAATAATGATATCGGCGGTTTTCACAATTAAGGTATCGTTAGATTCATATTGATATCAGAAGTGTTTCACAGTAATATGAGTTTTAAATCAAAGGGCTTTACATAACTTTCAAAAAGAGACTTTCCGTAGGCAGGTACATTATTTTTTTTACTCAATGTTTATATTCATTAGTCATAGATTTCTTGACACGATATTGATAATGGAGGACTATCAAACAGACAGTTCCGCGTTCGATTCCCGATCTAAACAGAAAAATATTAAACATACTTATGAATTACGTAAAAAGTATGTAAACTACATAATAATGTTAAATATCTATCGCGTGTCCAAAACAATATTTTGACGGTATCGTACCGTTTAGTGATAATGGCTTTTAGACAAAAACCAAATTATTAATTCGGTTCGCATGGCGCGGTGTGAGCCGGCCTGACGGACTAATTAGTCACGCTTGCATCGCATCACTGACTAACAATACTATACATTTTGTTATGATTGGATTAGCAAAACAAAATATTTACTTATCCGTAATAACACACTACTTTTCCTTTATACTAGTATCCTGGAGGTAATTTCGGAATAAAAATTAGTCACAGATACTCCCTTAATAATTAAGTATTTTTGTAAAAGAATCGTTACTCAGTCATTTTTAAAATGAGATATTTCACACTGGAAGTGGTGAAATAGATTGTAACAACATTTTATGTTGCTGTCGTGGTAGATGCTGCATTTGTTCATGAATTCTGGTTCATGTTAAAATTAATTAATGTTTTAATGATTGAGATCGATACGGAGTACCTACTTGCTTATATTAAAGTTATTCTTTTACCAATCTGTGGATAATAATCAAACCGAAACCGAACCTAAAAGTAGGGCAGTAATTTAAATCAAATACATAAGCATAGAAAATGATAGTTGATTTTGAAATAACAGATAATCTCATTTTCATTTATTTGATTTTTATAGATAAAATTCCTTATTAATTGCTATACTACATTGAAAGTTGTAATTATGTGGAAATATCTGCTGCGTAATTAAAACAACTTTTTGAAGACAGTGTGTTTTGCCGTTAATGATTCTAAAGGCTTTATCAAAAAGACAGCGAATCAAATACATAGCGTTTTGAATGTCATGTCAAAACTGAAGAGGATTACGCGTTTGCTTGGTATGTTTTGTACTAACAAAACATTTTCTAATAATTTCAAAAATGTTGGCTTCGTATTTTTTTCACTTCTGCACAAGTGGTGCTCTTTATTAATTATTTATCCAATATTTTGTCTGTCAAAGATCGAAAGACAATTCTAGTAGACAATTGTACTCAACCCCAGATAGGATTAGATATTCCTACCTGAGGTCGGCCACGGATGCGCCACTACCTCTGAGGACTAAGCTGGAACGCCTCGGAAAAGTATGTCACCCTTACCACACCCTTCAAACCGGAACACATGGTATTGGTATGAGGCAGAAATAGATGTGGCGGTGGGGCCGCCGGAGTTATACCACATACGGTTCTAACACCTTCATAAGTAAACGCGCACGTGACGCGTTTATTCCGCTGCGTGTTGGACGGAGCGTTTATAGAAACAACAAATTAATCATTCGGCTCGCATCTCGCGGTGTGCGCGGCTTCGTGCGACTAATTAGCCGCTTGCGATTCGCGTCACTTACGCAAACGCGTTTGTTTATTGCACTTCTTATTTTAAGTGTACGTTTAATACTTGGCTTTAAATTTGGAAGAAGTCTCTATGGATAACTTTAGATGATTTAGATTATGGTTTAAATCCTTATAATTCTGATACGACTGTCGTAATTGTAATAGGTTTATTAGATGATGAAATATTCTGTAGAATACCATAATTATTGTGGTTTATAAACATCACTTAAAAGCTTCTGATAACTCTTATTTAATGAGTAACGGAGGTATTTTTTATGACAAACTCAGCGATCAAAACAAACCTTATAAGGCGACCATCTCTTTAGGAGTCTTCAGGAGTGTTACCGCATTTGTGATAGGCTTCAAGTAGAATATGGAGTTCTATATAGAGTTGATCACAGTTACAGGCACTGACATCTTATCATTATAATATACTACCACGATTACAATTTTGCACACCAGCAGACAATTAAAGTTAAATAATATTGGTTGATTAAATGAGAAAAAGCTAATTAATCATTGGAGGCTGCATCTCATCAGCATCGGTCGAAATTACACGCCGTCACGTGTCCCGTTAATACAAATACGATAATTAATGTGGTAAATATCCCCGCTCATTTATTTTACTAATTAACCGCTTTTTGTTTTATTTAACGTTTTAAATAAGTTTAAATTATATTGGGTAAGTGGTGACGTATAAAATTAAATACTTGTATTTTTTTACTCAAGAACTACATAATTTTCGGGAAAAATCTGTAGTCTGAGTTTTTCTGGAAAGTATTCTATATTTTTGGAAAATTGCATCAGAGATAATTTAGTGGTCTCCAATATAATTTTCTACATACAAACAAACAATTAGAAATATGGACAATATAAATAAAAACTGTTTTTAGGGTTACGTATGCAATCAGTAAGATGGGTCCCTATTACTAACTTTCCGCTGTCTGTCCATCCGTCCTTATGTCATAGGGCTCTGTCTCTTAAACCATAGCATATAGACACTTGATTTTTTACTGAATGTGCACATATGCGACATATGCGAAATATAATAGGGTATCCATTGAAGAAATCTGCATTTTTTGACGTTTTTCCACTTATGTATTGAATTTTCATAGAAGATACACTTTAAATTCACACATTTACGCGAAAATTTTGCGCAAATATGCATAGTAGCTTAAAAAATAACACTTCAATTTTATCTATTTCTATAGTGGATTTAATCAAATATAATTTGTGGTGGAACACAATTTGCGGATAAATCATTAGCAGCCCTAATTAATTTGTCCGGAGATACCGTCTATGTGGGCCGCTCTGAAGTAAATTAATTTTGATCTAGCATATTATACTATGCGTACCACAAGCCGGATTAGTTTGACAAACATACTAAATTAAAGTTTATATTATATTATTATCATAAATGAAATATATAATATTAAATTGAATTTACCTTGTATACAGGTATTGCATACAAGTTGTTTTAAATATTGCGATGATCACATAGTGATATCCTAGATGTACATTTTAAAAAATAGTTGACCAAGTATGAGTGCGTAACACCAAATTTTAGATTTTATTTTTAAGCATGTGTTCATTTTGTTTTCATGGAAGACATAATATCAAATTTATTGTGAAAAGCGGTCTATCTAATGCGGTTCTATAGTTAGTACGAAAAATGCCAAAAGTACCCAGTTTCTTGTATGACGACCCACTTTTACTTTTAACATTCTAATTTTGCTGTTAAAGCAGCCTTAGCACACACTGGAAAAATATAAAGTTTATCTATTACACTTCGAGAGATTTCCTAAGAGACAGACAGCGGTGCCATTCTAATAGGATTCCGTTTTTACCTTTTGGTGACGGAACCCTATACCCCTGCAGGTCGTCACCGCTCGCATCCAGAATGCATGCTCGTTTGCAGCTTTTATCGTACTAAACAGGAAAACGCGCCAATTCCACGTCACCAAGAGCCATTGCAGTGGATGTTATTCTCTCGAATTTAGAAGAGCGTCGTAATCATGGTCCATAAAATAAAGCGATTGCGGAGACATGTAGGGGCAGGGCGAGGGCGGGCGAGGGGTGCGGGGCGCGGGCGGCGGGGGGCGCCCTGTACCGTATGCTAATGAGCCCTATACACATAGCAGAAGATTACAATGTTTCGATGCTGTAGCGTTGATGACGTAGGGCAGAGGGAATAGTAAGTTAAGTATTGCGAAACAGCGAAAGTCTTTCGTATTTGTTTGTGAGACTATTACAAGTATTGCACGTCTACGGGTTGCGTACTGGTCACTTAACATAAATTGCATTGTTTGCTTGTTTGCTACTTGTTTAGTTTCAGTGGCACCACCGCCGCATTTACATACATCTTGTAAGTCATCAATAACACGTTGCTATGTTTTAGTTTGAAGGGGGAATAAAAAGGTTTAGGGGTTTAAACCTCTCAGAAATCGAGATGTTAAAAGAATTTGATATCGTGATTCAGAAACAAGGAATGGTATCTCTTGACGATTTGCGGGAAGTTGTCATATATTATGTCCTTTACCATAGATTAGTAAAGATTACTCACTCGTAACAAGAAAATGTATCTAGTTTTGAGAATTGAAATAGTAGCGTAAAAAAGTTTTGCCACGTCTCCGTGCCAAAATGTCCCTAAAATATTTGAAATAATTATTTATTTATTATGTAAACTACGCAGTATTAGTTATTTATTCGTAAATTTTCTCTAAAAATGTTTTTATTTGCCAAGAATTAAAAAAAATAACTTACTGATAAGCCGTTTGTCTCTTTACTAATCTATGTCCTTTACCAACACTGTAATGCGAGACGGGTACTAAATGACACTGGTATATTTATTTACTTAAGATTGACCTACCGTTGTTGTTGTACTGTGCCCTCGCGAGCTCTCGGATGTCACCGCGCCACGAGAGTCATAATGATACACTTTTCCGCACATGTTTTATAAAACACGATCTGAACATTCCCGCGCAGAAAATTATGAAATATCACACCCAATGTGATATAATATACAATGCTGTGTATTTATGAAGGGAAACATAGTTTCACGAGGCGTTCCAGCTTAGTCCTCAGAGGTAGCGGCGTTAAAACATGACGTGTTCTTCTCTACGTATGTATGTACTTCTAATGTTCAATATAAAGGATATAATGTATTTGTAAGATTTTTACTTCGTTTAATTTATCCTAAAGCGTACATTCTCCCGCTTGCAAATGAACGAACACATTTATAAACATAACCGTCCTTTTCATAACAAAATAAGAAACCCTTTTCAGTTACAACTGAATATATTAAGGTGAAAGGGTTAAGGAGTCATTTGTAATCTAAACCGCTTAAAATTAGATATCCACTTAATTCAGCCCTTCGTCCTAAGCGCCCTTTTATAACGAAGAAAAGACATTTCATGGATTTTTTATATACAATACAGGAGTAGCAGACGAGCATGCAGTCCACCTGATGGTAAATGGCTACTGACGCTCTTGGACATCTGTAACCAAACCTAGGTAAGATAAGAGTCCTACCTGAGATCAGCCACAGATGCACTGCTACCCCTAAATACCAAGCTACAATGCTTCGCAAATTTTGTCTCCGTTACCACATCTTTCAAACCAAAACACAGCAGCGCTTAACACTACTGTTATTAGGCAGAAAAAGATATGGCGGTGGTGTCGCCCAAGTCACAGAGTGTTTTCCTTTGGGTTCTACCACCTTTAAAAGGAAAAAAGCCTTTCCATATTTAGCGTACGCCACCGCTCTCTCCTGTATTAAGACGAAAATTTTTACCGTCGTTCATACAGAGAATATTGCTGTATACCACAATATGTTAACACGTTACTGAAGCCGATATCATCTTTACGAGCGGATGACGCTCTTCTCGATCTCTTCCAGCAGGAGATTGCTCTGTCGGGATGGCTCAATGGAACTGTTATGGCGTTAATCTTGGCTAATATTTCAATGAAATATCCTGTTGTTGTACTTTATTGTTGTATTTTATACTGTGTATTTATTTCTTGTAATTATGTATTGGGTATTTATAACAATATCTATATGTTTTCATGTATCCATCAACTTTTCGAAGTAGATGGAGATGTAGATATAGATCGATCTAATTGATTCAGACTACTCTTATGTCCTTTGCATCTTTTTCTGGATGTTAGTGCACCTGATTGGAGAACGACCACCCGTGTACTATCAGTTTTCCTATACGTAATCTTTTCCAGTACTTTTCTGTAACTATTATCAGTGTTCCAATCCTGTAGAACTTCAGCCTGCGCATTTATAGAGTTATCGACAACTTATATTCAACTACCTAATAATAACACTCCTTTAATAAAAGCTTTTAATAACATTTTTTTTACAGACGCGAAGTTCTGGGTGGGTCGTGGAGACAAGCCGTCTCCGCAGGGCATCCGCATCCCCGACGAGAACGGCAAGGAGTCGCCGCTCAGGAAGTACGACAAGAAGACCATCGTCCTCACGCTACCCGGGGTGAGCATACTTTCATTTCATTTCTTATTTTATAGAAGTAACCATAGTAAAGATACTTCGCTGCCTTGAAATTGAATGAAGCCAAAAAGTCTGATTTTTCAGTTATTTTTTGAATTCTTGACAAATAAAAAGCATTTTTAGAGAAAATTTACCAATAAATAACTAATACTGTGTAATTTACACAATAAATAAATAAGTATTTCACATGTTTTAGGGACATGATAGCATGGAGGCGTGGCAAAACTTTTTTACGCAACTATTTCAATTCTCAAAACTGGTTACATTTTCTTGTTAGGATAAATTTTACTAATCTATGGAAGTAACAAATATGCAATACCCTGGAGTAGCTACTGCCGCTATGGATATCTATAATCAACACCAAACAAGACTTTTACCTGATGCCTTGCTACCTCGAGTTGGATCGTAAAGATACTTTACGACATTCTTTAAAGCGAAACACAGCAGTACTCAACACTGCCGTTATTCGGCAGAAATAGGTGTGGCGGTGATGTCTCCCAGTCGAACCACATAGAGTTCTACCACCTTCTTTCTTTTTGTTATTTGGATATGATAAATTTACAATGTTTTATGCATAACTTGTGTGTTAATATTTATACTGTTAATATATAGTACTGTTATGGAAATGAGGACCTAACTAGAAATTTCTAGAAACACGTTACGATGTTCGTATGTGGCTTTAAAAACAATTGCATTATCATATTTGAATAAATATGATTTGATTTCAATTGAAATTAGATTTAACATTACTGTCGTAGTTGTTATGCAGTGCTCGAATCAACTTAGCGTTCAGAATAGCAATTTCTGTGAACAATTTTGGTTACTGATTGCAGTCACTTCTTAACATTAGGCTGATCACACACTTCACTCTTTACTGTCCTACTTCTGAGCACAGGACTCCTTTCAGAATATTCTCGTTCTGAAAGAATTAGGCCATAAGAATGATGATTAGGCCATAGTCCGCCATGTTGATCAAGTGCGTATTAGTAGACTTCACATATCTTTGATAACATTTTTGTTTTATTAAGTTTTGTTCAGTAGGTTATCACGATGTTTTCCTTCACCTTTAAAGCAAGTGATAATTAATTTATAACACGCACATAACTTTGAAAAATAAGCATGCATGGGACTCTAGCGGGCTAAGAGAGTGCGGTCCGCCCTAGGCCCCTGGTCCTGGGGGGCTCCCAAAGGTCGTCAGCGAAAAAAACGGTCGCCGGAGTCAAAACATCACTAAAATACGCATTTGTCGGCAAATAAGCAATTTTGTGAAATCAAATCAACTTGTTATACTGGGGGCCTCTTTCAATGTTTCCACCCCGGGCCTCTCGTCAGAGGTCGTCACCTAAGGTCGTCACCTTAGTTTGCCACTGGCCTGGGATTCGAACCTTCGAGTTTCAACTAGACTAGCACTGCTACTATTACCCAACTTTCTTACTTCAAATTCAATATTGTTTCCACAGGAGCTGACAGTGTTCGACATCGGGCACTTCGCGGTGTGGTGCGAGGCGTTCACGGTCAACTTCGGGCACATCCCCCTCCCGCGGGCCTTACTCGCCAACGTACCCCCCAGCCTGAAGATGTTAGGTGTCTCACCACAGGTATGTGTAGTTTGTTATAGTCACGGATGTTTTGTAATGACAGGGTTACATAGAAAATGGAATTAGGAACTTAAGGCTGGATTCACGCATGCGGTTTTGTTGGTGTTGAATCTATATCTATTAATTGAAGTCAAATAGACCTCATCTAATTCTATTATGTTACTGTTTTGAGGTGGACTAAAGTGATACTATTAGAAAATCTCTAATAGGGAATAATTGATTAAATTAAAAATGAGTTGTTACTTTAGTTTACTCCGCCAAAGAAAAAATATTTTTTTTTACTATAGATTATTTCAGCAGAAAATGTATTATTTAAAAGCACTATGTTTATACTTCTTAAGTAAATTACAAAACATCCGTGAAAATGTACAGAATGTAATTTAATGATAGAAGAGAGAACTGTTGGGTACTAACAAATCATAATTCTAAACAAAAGTAATGTGTGACTTAACTGTAAATATTGCTTCGTTTAAACAACGTACTCGTTTACCCGTATGTTTATATAATCGTAATAAATTAGCCTTTACATTATTCGGTATAATTAAACTGTCATACCAATTCAGTAATACTAAAATGAAACGTTCATAACATCAAGTGAAACTATCTCATATAATTATTGTCACGGAAATGTCAAATCGCGGTTTATGAACTTTATATGTAACTTAGTAAAGCTGAAAGTTGGTTTGCGTAAGAAAATATAGACAAATAACCTTCGAGCAATTAATTATAGAGCGAACATTCTTGGATAAGAATAGTAGGCCCAGGTGAGAACATCGTCACTATGCACGGTATAGGGAGCAGTTATAATTCAAGTGGATTGAGTTAGTTATTTTCGTTGTTTTAATCGTAAATATAGTAATTCTGATGAACTGTGCTGTTAATGCTTAGAATATTTCATTTTTTATGACAATGAAGGAGGAAAAGAGCGAACAGTGTCCTCTATCTTATTAAACCCAAGTTTTTTTGGTTGTTCAAGATTTCTCACTTCCAAACTGAGCTAACTTTAAATACCTATACGCCACCTGCCTATTATTCGTACCAAAGTGTTAGCCGCACGGACTCTATACTATTAATACTCCGCGTTAGCAACCAAATGAGATAAGGAAGGCCAGTGATTTGCCACGCGGCGGGTGTGAGCGACAGTGTGATAAGCCGCGGGTTACGGAGACACTGACGAACGCTTACCCTGGATACACTCCGTATTACCATCATTACGAATGTTAATGGTGCCTCTAAGGGTTTCCTTTGTTATAGCGAGCTAATAGTTGTTAGCTTTTAAGGATAAAAGTAGCAAAGGAAAATGCAGTTTATTTGATTTAGTGAAGCAGTAACTGCAAATAAAAGTACAGTCCCACTTAATGTCGACGATATCTGCGTTACCACTAAAGATTAGGTGGAATGGACTCTTCTAAGTATATTTGCCTTTCCACACCCTTCAAAACAAAAAAGGGGTGTAAGGGGACATAACATCTCAAGTCTCAAAAGTCAACCTCACCTGCACGCGGTACACCCTGCTGAACAACGAACGAGGCAAATGACGACCGAAATGATGGCGGGATAACCATCACATTTACACCAGACCCCAAATGACAGTACCAATGACGGGCAGCAGCGTCAATGGTGTAGAAAGGTCTAGTGTCTGCGATCGCCAACCCGCTTGCCCAGCGTGGCGATTAGGGCAAAACCTCCCATATGGATAGTGCAACACACAAAGGGCCCCTAGTTCCCGGCCGCTCCACCAGGCCAGGCCACGGTAGCGGTCATGGTATCGGTGGGGCAGGGGGTGCGAAGAATCCCCGGGCTACGGTAGGCTACCACAAAAAACTGACCCTGGCGACGTACAATGGACGAAGTTTGAGGCTTGACGAAAGCATTGCTGAACTCGAGGTAGAGTTGGAGAAAGTGAATTGGCAGATTTTAGGGCTATGTGAGGTCCGAAGACAGGGGGAGGACAGAATAACCTTAAAATCAGGCCATCTCCTTTACTTTACGAGAAGGCGATCGCCTCTCCCAAGGCGGAGTCGGATTCCTCGTCAATAAGGTCCTCACTGACAATGTTATAGAAGTATCCAGCGTGTCGACCCGAGTTGCATACCTTGTGCTGAGATTGACCAACAGGTATTCTCTTAAGGTCATTCAGGTGTATGCGCCCACTTCGTCACACTTGGATGAAGAAGTTGAAGGTGTATATGAAGATATCGCAAAAGCCTTGCATAACACCACAAAGGCCCACTACAACATTGTCATGGGGGATTTTAACGCTAAGGTGGGTATCCAGACTGGCGTCGAATCGTCTATCGGCGATCACGGTTTTGGCAGGAGAAACCACAGGGGACAAATGTTGGTTAATTTTCTTGAGAGCGAGGGGTTGTTCTTGATGAACTCCTTCTTTAAGAAAAAACCTCAAAGGAAATGGACCTGGAGAAGCCCTGATGGTAAGTCAAAAAACGAGATTGACTTCATCATATCGGACTGTAAGCGCATATTTAGAGATGTCTCTGTGGTCAATAGGTTTAACACCGGAAGTGACCACCGACTTGTACGAGGCTCTCTAAGTATCAATATCAAGCTTGAAAGAAGTCATATGGTGAAGTCTGCGCTCCGACCAACTCTCCAGCAAATCGAAATGTGCTCCGACAAATTTCAGTTGGAGCTGAAAAACCGATTCGATGCCCTGGAACCCACTGAGGACATAGACGAGGATTTCGAAAGAGTGGTGAATACAATTAGGGCCGAGGGCAACAGGTTCTGTCGAACGAGGCATAAGGGCAAGAGGTCCAAATTCTCAGACGAGACTCTGGAGCTTATGAAGAAAAGACGAGAGCAAATTAATCCCACACCGTCAGAACTTCAACGCCTTACAAGGGATGTGCGAAAATCGATACGTACAGATCTTCGGCGCTCAAATGTTGAAGTCATACAAGAGGCAATTGAGCGTCACCGGGGGTCTAAAGTATTCGCACATCACCTTGGAAGGAGTAGTTTGACGAGGCTGAAGACCCAGGATGGTAGAACCGTCGCTTCTAAGCCCGAGTTACTCGCTGAAGTCGAAAATTTCTATGGCCGGTTAT
Organism: Epargyreus clarus clarus; assembly: GCA_014595695.2. NCBI lineage: Eukaryota > Metazoa > Arthropoda > Insecta > Lepidoptera > Hesperiidae > Epargyreus > Epargyreus clarus. The sequence continues at coordinate 114,035 of JACTTY020000028.1, forward strand.
ATGCCTCACGCACTCCACGACCAGAACCTCAAGCCACGGATCCTAGAGCCACCTTGACACGCCACTACACCGACGAGCTTCCTGAAGTCAGTCTTGGGGAGATCGTACTAGCCCTCGGGCAACTTAAAAACGGAAAAGCCCCTGGTGAGGACGGCATCACATCCGAGCTGTTGAAGGCTGGAGGGAAGCCAGTCCTTGAACAGTTAGTTAGGATATTTAACTCCGTCCTACAAACAGGGAGAACTCCGACGGCGTGGAACAGGAGCATCGTAGTTTTGTTCCATAAAAAGGGGGACAAAACAATGCTAAAGAACTATCGTCCCATCTCGCTCCTGAGCCACGTCTACAAGTTGTTCTCGAGGGTTATTACGAATCGACTCGCACGAAGACTTGACGAATTCCAGCCACCAGAGCAGGCCGGGTTTCGTAGAGACTTTGCTACCATAGACCACATCCACACAGTGAGGCAGATTATACAGAAGACTGCAGAATATAATCAGCCCCTGTGTTTGGCGTTTGTCGTCTATGAGAAAGCATTTGACTCGATCGAAACCTGGGCTGTTATGGAGTCCCTGCAGCGATGTCAGGTCGACTGGCGATACATCGAAGTGCTGAGATGTCTCTACAATGCCGCCACTATGTCCGTCCAAATCCAGAACGTCCAAACAAGACCCATCCAATTAAGCAGAGGCGTGAGACAGGGGGATATACTGTCCCCGAAACTGTTCACTGCTGCATTGGAGGATGTCTTCAAGGTATTGGACTGGCATGGACGGGGCATACGCTTAGACGGAGAATACATCTCGCACTTGCGGTTTGCCGATGATATTGTCATTATGGCAGAGTCGCTGCAGGAGCTGCAGGAAATGCTGAACAGTCTAAATGGTGCCTCCCGACGGGTGGGTCTGGGAATGAACTTGGACAAAACGAAAGTTATGTTCAATGAGCATGTTGTTCCTAGCCCTGTTACCGTTGAGGGCATGACTCTCGAAGTTGTTCAGGAATATGTTTACCTCGGGCAGATCATGCAATTAGGTAAAACAACTTTGAGAGGGAAGCCGATAGGAGGATCCAGTTGGGCTGGGCAGCATTCGGGAAGCTTCGTCACATCTTCTCGTCGCCTATACCGCAAAGCCTGAAGACCAAGGTCTTTGACCAGTGCGTCCTACCGGTGATGACCTACGGAGCCGAGACGTGGACACTTACAGTAGGGCTAGTCCATAAGTTAAAAGTCGCTCAACGCGCTATGGAGAGAGCTATGCTCGGTGTATCTTTGAGAGACAAGATCCGTAACGATGAAATTCGCATGAGGACCAAAGTCACCGACATAGCTCTGAAGGCTAGCAAGTTGAAGTGGCAATGGGCTGGCCACATCTGTCGAAGAGCCGACAACCGCTGGAGTAGACGGCTCTTGGAGTGGAGACCGCGTCTAGGCAAACGTAGTGTGGGACGCCCTCCTGCAAGGTGGCGCGACGATCTGCGCCGGGCGGCGGGAACTAGTTGGATGAGAAGAGCCGAAGACCGGGCTCAGTGGCGTACCTTGGGAGAGGCCTATGTCCAGCAGTGGACTAACGTGGGCTGAAGATGATGATGATGACCCTTCAAAACAGAACCTATTTTTTATATCAAAGCTACGAAGTAAATAGATAAACTAGCTGATGGTAAGTGGCTACTGTCTATGGATGTCTGTAATCAACTTTAGATATATATACCCTTGAGGAATAAGTTGGCACGAATCGGATAAGCATGTTTCTTATACTTATACCTTCTTTGTGATCGAAGACTTATACCCTTCAAAGCGCAACACAGCAGCAATTGCTGCTGTGCGAATAACACTGCTGTTACTAGACAAAAATAGGTGTGGCGGTGGTGCCGCTGGAGTCGAACCCACAAAGAGTCCTACCACCTTTCCTTTCCTCCCTACAATTAGAAGCCCCCATCTAATTCATAAAAAGCTCTACATTAATACATAACCAATCCTCATTAAAATATAATGTATTAAGTAGGTTTATTGCACTACATATATTATAAAACCGCTAATAAATGTGTATGTGTGTGTGTGTGTGTGAGTCAAAGGAAAGCTATAGAGCTTTACTAGGTCACGCACAAGTGTAAATGTCATAAAGCTCAAGTCGTGACGTCGCTTCTGGAACAAGGCGAGCGGGTCGCTGGCCTCATGCATATACGAGCTTTAAGCTCTAATATATCCATAGCGTATGTGTAATGGTTTATAGTGGTTTATAAAGGTCCTTTGTGGTGTATTTCAAAGGCAACACCGCCACAGCTATTTTGTCTAATAACAGCAGTGTTAAGTGCTGCCGTGTTCCGTGGTTTGAAGGATAGGATAGGATAGGATAGGATAGGATAGGATAGGATAGAGACATATAGTCTTCAGGGGTAGCACCACATTAGTTGGCGGCCTATGGCCGGACTCTTCCATCATCACGGGTTAATTACAAATTTCAGTTTAATATTTATGGCATATGTGTTTCGGCTTTCTAAATGAGGTGTCGTTGGATTTGTCTAAAATGTGTGCAATGATTTATGCGATATTGTTAAGCAGTCAGGATTTTGTAATTAAAAATAATAATTCTGTAGTTATGTTTCAATTATTGTATTTAAACTAAAGTTACGGCCTTAACCCGACTCATTCGTAGAGACAATAAAGAATTGATGATGATGATGATTTAATATGTTAAAATAATAATTTATTTGCCCTTAACGTAAGTAAGGACACGGCAAACACGCTAATTATATAAACAAGTTATTAAAATTAAATAAAACAAATAAATGAATTCCACTGCGTTTCCATGGCTGCAAAACTGGTTGTTATTAATGTACATGATTAGTGCTAGAACTGGCTTATGATGGTTACATCATCGACGAATGCATTGATGTATTCTTTGGCTGTTTCTACTTTAAAGCTACGTTCTCGAGTTAGTTGATAAGTTAGATATCTTAATTCTAAATTAATTTTCAATAGGTGCCAATAAAGTGTATTGAAATTTAATTATCACTGAAGGTGATAGAACACTCTGTGGTTCGACTCCAGTGGCGCCACCGCCACATCTATTTCTACCTAATAACAGCAGTGTTTAGCGTTTCAGTCTTCTGTTTTGAAAGGTGTGGTAAAGAAGTTAAATTTTGCGAGGTATTCCAGCTTAGTCCTCTGCGGCAGCGGTTGATTTGTGGCCAATCTTAGGTAGGAATCTAATCTTATCTGAGGTTGATTAAAGTTGTTCATGGCCACCTACCATAAGATGGTCTGCATGCTCGTCTGGTACTCCTGATAGATATAGATGAGGCCCCGCTACGGCTTACTGTGAGGACTAAGCTGGATCGCTTAAGAAAAGTGTGTCTCCCTTACTACACCCTTTAAACCAGAGCATAACCATGCCTAATATTGCTGTTGTAGGGCAGAAAGAGATACATTTATTTTCAGCACAATTTTCTAAAATAAAACGCTTTCCGCTTTTGGTTAAGCTTAGCTTTAGACAGACATTTAGATAACATAGAAATATGTATATTGTTCAATTTTGTAAGCGCGTGTCAAGGCAAATATAGTAATTAGTCAAACGGCGTTTTTTACGGTCACACAATAACACAAAATAGTCAAAGACAAGTTTTTTGAAATATTGCGAAATAGTGTCTATGCATACAGATAACTATGGAGTTATATTTGCGGCTTAATATAATAAATGACTTTAAAGATTAACAGAAAGCTCGAAAGATAGAGAGTTTTAGGGAGTGACATAAATCAACTTTTTTCAAACCCGATTATTTCTGATAAAGGATGAACGATTCTTAAATATAAAATATAGGTTTAATATACTTTTAATAATATAGTACAAAAATAAACTGCTTGTAAAAAGAAGATAAGAGATGCGTGTCTGGGGTCTAAGGTGCAAAGCAATGATTTTTCAAAATAATTTGTGGATTAGAAATTATTAGTATTAATTACTTGCTTAATCGGTGGGACAATGTGAGACAGGGACAGGGTGAGTTGACGGCGTAATAAGAAAATAATCATTTACAATTACGCGTCGTTCGTTAAAAACACAAATCTAAATCTTATTATATTGCGTAGTGAAGAACAAGTATAAAAGTAGTGAAATAACTAACATTGCTAAATATTACCAAACCAATTTTTATTTCATTGATTCTTTACACGATTACAAACGCAAACAAATCTGTATTCCGAGCTTAAAGCTTGAGAAATACTTCAAAGCTCAATGTCAAGATTTGCGTCCAAACATTTTGAAAGATTCAAGTGAGCGGTCGATTGCGGTTTACACTGTAAGGACTATTGCAGTTAGCGATTTGGTAAATGTCTTTGGATTTGAGTGGCTGATGTTGTGGCATCATCTTGTAGCTGATGAGTTTGTAGTTTACTTCATATTTGGTTTTTGAAGGCTGGTTATTGAATGACTTGTATATTCAATGATGGTTAATGAATTGGGATAGCTCAGTAATAACCTAAACTTGGCTTTTTAAACGAAGAGTCCGAGGTTCGAATACCAGGCACCTCAGATTTTTTAAACTTATGTATTAGGAATGAATTATCACTTGCTATAAAAGTTGTAGGATGAAGCAAAATATCGTGACATCTCGTGACAAGTTTTCAAAAAACTTCTTAAAGTCTACTAATTCGCATTCAGTAGTATTCAGAATTAGAATTAAGGCATTTTGTACAAGCAGGCAGACAGGCAGTTTATTTACAAAGTAATAAATACTAGGATATAAATGTTATTTTCTATTTAATTTTCATGTAATAAGACGTCTCTGTCAGATGGATGCCTCAACTAAGTAGACACTAGAACCTTTTTATAATAAAAATGTGGAAAGAAAATCTGAGTACAGTATGCCGAACTTTGTTCCGTACATTTGTTTAAATTAAAGCAATAACATTACGCTTAATATTTTACTTATTTTATTGTAAAAGTTATTTTATAGTATCTATAGTTTCCCCTAATAGTTATGACCTTTCAGATAGTTGCATCTTAAAGAAAATAAGAGTAAAACGAAAATGATGAGTTTAACCTTTTTGGATTTTCGGGTTTGGAATTGCTAATTCTCTACTGACTATCCCACTGCTGGGACAGGTTATTCACTCAGCGGAAGAAGAAGGCCGTAGTCTATTATTCTAGCTATTTTATTTTGAAACTCTGTTTTTTTTACTATGTCAACATAAGGGCGGTAGGCAGGGAATTTCGGGTCTAGTGGGTACCCTCTTTGCCCAGATAGATTTTCAAGTGGTCGAATACCTCCCAGATTCTGAAACTCTGGGTCATCTAGTTTACCTTATGATAATTCTTTTACCAATAAATCAATCATTTCTCATGTACGGTTGCGATTCGAACGCCCGAGGCAAGAGGCCTATTTTCATATTATTAGGTAATTTCGGGTTTTAGTATGTTATAGGGAACCCTAAACAGTAAGAAAAGTAAGTGACCCCCTGCCCAGCGCTCTGGAATAGATAAACAAGACAAAGAGGCGTTATAAAAGGACTATTGTGACCATACGTTTTGGAAATGTGAAGACTCGTTTTTTAGGAATATTTTATATACAATTGTGGTAGTATACAAGCAAGTTCGGTTGATATGAGTCATAACTAACACTCATGGACATTTTAAGTACTCTTCAGTAAAAAACGACGAATATTATTGTTGTTCATACATATAATGGATTACATATGTTATACAGGGTAAAGTTTTCAAATGGGCGTTCAAAGCCAAATTCGTAACTATAAGGATTAGCCAAAAATGTTGAAAGGCTTTATCAAAATCAGCCTCGTATTTCCTTTCAGAATATTTCGCTAATCCTTATGGATTCGGATTTGGCCCTGAAGGCCCATTTGAAAAAAATCATCCTGTATATGCTGGGTGACTCCGCTCTTCCATAACATGTATATAGTAGTAGTACCAGTAGGATTGGAGTTCTACTTCAGGTCGGTTTTACACTTATTTTTTGCCTTTAATACAAGAGTACAAATTAACTTTAAAATGCGCAGATGAGAGGTTTTTTGCGTTTTCACACTATGTCTTTTCTTCATAATTTTTTCTAAATGTATATTTCTAATTCCATAGTAAACAGTCCTTAAAATATTACAAACATTTTGGTTACATGACAAGAGGGCTCTATTCTCCGGCAATCTAGGGTGATTATTATTATCTGATTGTTGTGTCCTCAAAAGCCTTTGGTAGAGTAATTTGCTTAATTACATAATTACAAAAGCCAAATTATACGTTATCAAAGTTAATTAAGTGAAGGATATATTTATATGCGCAGGTGTTATTTAATGTATGACAAATGACAAATGGAAGTTCTTGTAATAGGAAATAGGTAATAATTGTAAATATCATTTGTTTTTTTTTCAACTGTGGAAGGTAATGTTTGTACATACTCGTATATATGTCTGATTTTTTAGCACGCTCTCCAGACCAAATGCTTTGACGGATTTTAACAGAATTCATCTAAGTTATGGAATTGACAACGTAACTTCCTATTCAGATCACTGTTTTTTCCTTATTTTTTGTTTTTAAAGTAAATATACTTATTTTATTAAATCATAGAATAATTAATAATTTTATAATGTGTAGTAATTTAATATAATGTAGTTGTTTGGATGTTTCTTATGAGTGGGCTGGGCATGAGTTCCTCTCTACAACAACTGAGAGATGCTTTTAATCATTTTATATTTAATAATTTAATTTAATATTATTATTTTTTTTGTGTTAATGAATCTCAATAAAATCGTTTGAGCAGTAGAATTAGATTGTCGATAAAAGGGAGAGTTGATTAAGTAGTCGATCCAATTAATTTACAAATTCAAATTTTCTAGAAATCCATTTTGAATCAAATACATAGTCGAAAATGTCCCTTAGTGTGAGTGTGGCTTTCCACAAAATAAATAATGATATTTCAAAATAAAACTATTAATGCTCGTAACATCAACAAAGGCAATTTACAAGCCGTTAAGCAGATTCAAGGTATTCGACCGTACACAGAAAGGTCAGTTTAATCTAAAAACTCATTTTTCAATTCGGTGCATGTCGGGAATTAATTGTAAGTCGAGCGAAAACTTGGAACAATTCCAAGTGAAGCCGGAGCCGGGCCGCGGGGAGAGCGTGATTCTATCAACGAGATGCAGTTCCAGATTAAGTAGATGCTTTAGATATTTCTAGTCGAATTAGGAAATGGAGCGAACTGCATGCTCTAGAAAATTGACAATTTTTTCTTTGGTTATCTACCGTGTAATGATGTTAAGCCTCTGCCCTATATGGATTTCTGTAATCTAAATATATATAACTCAAAGGTCACACAGCCCAAACCACTGGACGGATCGGGCTGGAATTTGGCATGCAGGTAGATGTTATGACGTAGGCATCCGCTAAGAAAGGATTTTGATCAATTCTACCCCCAAGGGGATAAAATAGGGGATGAAAATATTACTTCGTAACGTGAGCGAAGCCGTGGGCAAAAGCTCGTCTTACATATAGAGCAGGCGTTTTACTTGTAACCAGTTTTAGATGAGGTGATGACAGATGTGCCGTTTGCCGTGAGGATTAAGATGGGTATTTGGGATGAAAATGTCTTTTGTATGGTATATCTCATTCGATCAATATATAATAGAGTACCATTAAGAGCGTGTCTCATTAAATAAAATACTAATCACCTAAATGTTATATTTAGTTATTAAAGAAAACATTTATTCTTTCAATATTTAAATAAATGATCATTAATTTTAACGCGTTAAACAGTTACTGTGCCGTCGTTTCTATTTTTTGCACATCGTATGTAAAAACAAACTTGAATAGTTTGCCAATGTAAATGAATAAATTCGTGTCAGTTTACAGTATGTATATAAATAATATTTCTTGATTGTATACTATTGACAAATTGCGAGTCGCATGTAATGTAAAGCGATCACAAACAAAACCATTAATTTGTTCCAAGAACGTGTAACCATCATTACGCGAATTGAAAAGACCTCTGAATGGAACATTCAAACTCGACTTCGTGACTCCGAAATTATAATGTGAGCATTCGTTCATCTGTGACCAAAACGATGATTTCGAGTAGATGCGGCTTATTTGTAAAGTTTCTTGCAATACAGATGCTTCGGGTCAATCGAGCGCTCGTAGGTCAATCCGACCGTATCGTGTCAAGTTGAACCACTGCACACATTACGTTATTATTTATCGCAGTCGTGACCACTTTCGGTGCGTGCGCTCGGTCGCCACGGTCCGCGTCTCGCACTCGATATATGAGCTCTCGTAATAAGCCCCCTCGAGGCTCGCGACCTCGCGCTAAGTACCCAATCAGTGTTGAGAGATTGCGTGATTCTGTCGTCTGAGGCTGTAAGCTCCAGCTGAGCGCGGGTTTCCTGTTGCAGAGCCGCAACAAAGCGCTGACGGCGGGCGCGTCCCCCGGGCGCCCGGCCTCGCCTCCGTCCCGCCCCCGCAAGCCCCTCGCCCGCCTCGACGCCACCACCTACCGCCCCCAGCGCCTCGGCGCCGGACCTCCCGCCCTCCTCGAGCACTCCGCGGCGCACGACCACCTTCACCGCCGAGCCGATAACTACTCCCCTGCGCAACAGCAACTCCTCAACCCCCAACCGGCGAAAGACCAGAAAGAGTACGATCAGCAGATCTATCAGCAAGCATCACAGGATAATCAACAACAGTATAATCTGCAAAATGCGCAACATCAACAACAGTTGTATCAATCACAGATTGACCAACAACAACTGCAACAACAGCAATATCAAGCGCAGAATTACCAGCAATTCCATCAGCAACCCCAGCCGCAAGCACAGTTTTCTCAGCAACAAATCTATCAACAACAGAGCCAAACACAGAATCAGCAGAATTATCAACAAAATCAACAGTTACAGAGTCAACCTCATGTAGTATATCGACCTCAGCAAAGTTTGGACCGTGAGACGCATGACTTGCTGTACCAGCAGCAATTATACGAGCAGCAGAGACGGCAACTGGAGCAGGAATTGGCGAGGTACCGTCAGATTCAGCAAGAGGAGCCGCAGCAGTACCGTTTGTTGCCGTACAAGTACGAGGGGGAGAATCAAGGACGCTACCACACCGAGATCCAGAGGAGCATTGACCTTGACCTAGTTGGGGGGTCGGGGCCGCAGTGAGCGGCGCGGTCGATGAACGATTGCGACACCGACGTTGCCCAACCGTCTAGCATCATCGCATCCTTTCATCCGATCATCTCGACAGCTCAATCCTCACGTTGCGACAGAATCCATGCGATTGGCCAATTTGTATAAATACGGAGTAATCGGCGAGCCGGTGCCCTTCCTCTCACCCAGCCTTGAGGAACATCTGCGTTATTTTATTGCGACTCCTGATAAATATGAAACGATTTAGAGATATACTTCAGAGCGAATAAATAACCCGTCTAAGCTTCCAATTAATAACAAGAGACATAAAAGATACATTTTTCCAGTACACGTCCATCAATCTTACTAACTTCATGTCAGTATTTCGAGCTAAACTTGTTAGGATTAATTTGTATAACTCAATTTATAACGAACGTTTTAAATAATCAAAATAGGTAGTAGGTAAACAATTTTTTTATCACATAAAGTTTGATAAACATTTCTTATCGGTTTGATAAACATTTCCTATCAGCTCCAAATCCAAAAAAACTCCCAAAAGAAATTCCCGTAAAATTGTACCGAATATAAAATCGATTACGTAGTGACGTTTAGTAAATCTCACTTTAACCCTCTGCCGGCACATCCCTAGGGATCGCGTTTTCAGGGTTCACCTCCGATGCGTCTGCTACGTCGCAGGAATAATTTATGTTTGTCGCAATCCGCCGAAGGGAATGTCACGCACTGCGTATATTTACATAATGGCTGCGAAGCTTAGCAAAAAATCACATCGGATAGGTACAAAACTCATTATTGTACCTCTCATTTTTTGTACCAAATTTGAAATTTTTATCAGAAGTTTTGGCAACTTCGTAAGAAATATTATTTGATCAAATTCTATAATTCAAGAACACTGTCTGAGTATGGCTGAGAGCTCACTTTAATGATTGTTAGTTCGAGATTCTTCTCGAAAACTAGATAAAAGTTGCTTTACTCGAATATTTTTTGGAATACTCTTCTTTGTATTTTATGTAACGTCTTAAACTATAAACTAAAACTAAATTAAAAGTTTAGTTCTAGAAATATTCTGTCAAATATATTTGTTTAAATTTCATAGAAATAAATGACAGGGACTTCTATAAAAGCTTAGGCTCGACTTGGCGGAGGCACTGCCGTGCCTCCAGATACAATCCCTAAATACGAGTATAATAGTCAGTAAAAGACATTCTGCCCTAGTCTATGAATTGTTTTTTGCAAATATCTGCTCTTGACTGTACGATAAACGTTTCTTATTTGGTGATATTTTGATCCAGTTGCATGAATCGTAGTCACAGCGGCATACAAAAAACGATCCCGACTGTACATGACACATACAAAATTAAAAAAAAACAAAATGTATGACGAGAATTTTTAACTTGATACGAAAACGTATTTTTTTCTGTATTTGCCTGCTAGGGGTAATTTTTAAAGGTTCAACCTATATTAACGAATATTTGAAAATCAAATTTTAATAAGATTTTTTTCGAAAAAAACAACGTGAATAGTGCATGAACGCAGTCAAAAATAAACTGGTAATGAAACCTCGCGGGTAACCCTCAATAAACAATGCTCTCCTCAAGAGCCTTGTTTCTCAGCTCCCACGGCGGTGCAGCGGGAGTTCACCGGAATAATTTATATTCCTCACAATCTGACGACGGAAATGTCAGGTAGCGACATTTACATAATGGCTTCAAGACTTTCGAATAAAGACCTGCAGTTTTTAGGTTACATTTAGTTACATCGAAACGTGTTAAATTGTACCTATATACAATTATTATTATTTTGAAATCAAATACATATTTATAAAATTTGAATTAAAAGTAAAAAAATATTATTGTAATTTAAATATTGCGTGAAGCTTAAACATCAGTTCAGTACTTAAGAAATCAAATGTTGCAGATAATAAAAATATACCTACGACATAAACTAATACATACCTTTTAGGATATTAAAAAAACAGTTTTTAAACAATGTCTCTATACTTTCACTAATATAAATGTTACGCAGATGTTCTTCATACATTTTTGTGATATAACGTAAGCGGGCCCGTCGCCGATATTCAAGTGCCAGAAAAAATGCCAGTATCTTTTATATATTCCCCCTGGATCAGAGATCATCATTTAGGTTTAAGCTAAAGCTGGGTATTCACTAAGGGATACAATTTATTGGACTGAATTACTTTTATTGACGAATTGTACGCAATCTACTGTTCAAAATGTTGCGAATTCACTACTACTCTCTGATTTGAATTTTGTGGATATTTGATTTATAATTATTGTAGCAGATATTACCATTAAAATTGCAACAATTAGGCTACAAATGGTTTAGGTTTGTATATATGTTATAGGCAAACTCCGAAGCTCCGGCGCTCCTAGGTTGGACTGGTCAATCCTCAGGTCAGACAGAATGACTTAGTCAAAGCCCAAACAAATGTAAATTTTCGGCCTTTGACTAAACAATTTTCGTCAAACCTGGGAGAGACTAATTTGGTCAGGCAAACGTCAAAACACAATTTTATTAAATCGGGGTTTGACGAGTCAAACACCGATATAGGTATGAAGTGTCTTATCTTCGTATATTTGGAAGCATTTTATCATTTAAGCAGCTTTCAAGTCTTAAGAACCGCTTAACTCTGCCAGTTCTGACACCTGATTGGTCAGCTTACGTGATTTTCACTTTTATATTTGAGATGCTTTGAGAGAATGCCGTGTGGCATTAGGCCCACCTTTTGTACTATGTGCAATAAAGTATAAAATAAATAAATAAATGCTTTGGAATATACGGAGGTTAGTTTGTAAGATTAGGTATAAAAAATAACATTTTTAAAATGTTGATGTTTATTGTTTTAATAATTTAAAAAAACCTAACCTAACCTAACCTAACCTAACCTAACCTAACCTCACTCATCTTCAATTTTACACAATTACACGCCCGCACGCTCAATGAACGAACATGAAATGACAAAACAATCGGTCGGAACACCGCGAGAGACATTATGAACCTGTTTAAACATGTTCAGATCAACGTTTGACCGAGTTTTGCAGTCGCTTCTAGGATTGACTAGGCCAAAACCGAAACAGAATAATTTACTTTCGACGTTTGACTGAAAAGTTAGGAGCTCCTGGGTTTGACTAAAAATACTTCAGGCAAAGGGCGAAATTGAAATGTATTTCGGGGATTGCCTGATGGCTTTGGCCAAACCTAGGATAAACCAGTCCTTCCGCGAAGAGACTGTGTATCGGACTTTGACTATAACATATATATTAAACAGAGTATATAAATACTTTGCAGAAGCCATTCATGGTTAGACAGTATAAGTAATATGGAAAAATACGAAAAAAACTAAGTAGGTATGTCTACTTAGTTGCGTGTTTATAAATTTAAATTTAGCTGTATTTGAAAAGTTCTAAGCTTTTTCGTAGCGTGGTAGGTACTAGTTTGTGAAGTTTATACCTCTTTTTAGCATCGTATTTTCATGTGAGCTTAAGTTACTGTTTAAAATATATTTTTACTCAACTTTAAGAATATTTAACGGCGTATAAATTGCGGGTGGTAGTTAAAATAATGTTAATTCGCCATTATGGTTACGGTCGTAACTTTAATTAACCTTCAAATTTAGGATTCATTCTTCAAAAGGCTTAATGCTTCGTATAACTAAATTGGATTGGGAGATAGTAGTGCAAAAACTGCAATTTTGCAACATAAAGTGGGAAAAAGTCCTATCTGTATACAGGGTGTCGAAAATGGTTAAAATGGTACAATTCTCATTGGGGACATTAGTGACCTAGTGAATACCAAGCATATATTTTATGTTTTTTCATAGTTATATATTTTTGTTTTTTCATACTTTAAGGCCATTAAATTGTTAGGACATTCGTTTCAACTAACCAAGTTATGTTTACAATAATCTCCGGAATAAATTGTGATGACAATTCTGTACAAAGTTCCTAGCTGTGATATAGTTCTTTATTTGTACCTTCTTTTACGAAATTTTAATATTTTGTTGCTTGGTTGATCGATGTCCATATAGGGTTGAGCGCACTGAATATTAAAAATTATATTTTTTATTCAATATCATTATTATATTTTAATTTCGCTGTTGAATATACAGGTTGATTCGTATATTTAAGTGGTAATAAATAAATTTAATATCTTTAATATTTTGATCTTCAAATATCTTGTTGTTTTAAAATTTGGATGTGCGTCTAAGCAAGACTTTTTTGTATTCAACAACTATATTGTTATTAATGAACTACAACACTGTTGTTTGCTAATTTTCTAATTGCAGTGCGCACAGCCCTACGCTAGTTGTTAATATTAATGAAACTTTTTACATTTATAACGTACTAAACTCATTTTATAAGCGATATAATACTCACGTGGTAATAAAGTTTGCCAGAGACTCGCTGTTTTATTCATAATTCTGTTTTTATTGTTTTTCTAATAAAACAAGAGTATCGCCGGCGTTTGAAGCACGAATGATGAATATTTAAATAACTTCGTTGATAAAAATAACATTATTCTTATACGAAATTACAGTGTCTTAGGTTTTCTTATTGGCTAGCTTGAAATAGTTTTGTAATAGAAAATAATGGTAGCATAACATTAATTTAAAATTGTTTGTCTTGAATTATTAACAAAGCTAAATCTACATGTATTATTATCAAAGTATTTGACCCCAAATGATAATATGATGATAAAAAGTAATGTTGAAGACTCGTTAGGTCCATCGAGGAACCTAAACGAACATCTAACTTAGCGGCACCTAATTTTTTGCCTCCATCAATCATAAGCAGAAAACCTCTGCGTAAACCGAATGTTTTGAAAACCTGGAGATTTTTAATAAAAAGTCTCATACGAAAAGTAGGTTTACGTAAATTATTATCAATACGTACTTTATTTTCCTTCCGCTGCACATTTAAGAAAATCCTCAATAACATTAAAATAAAAATATTCTATTCAAAGCAGACCCTTTAAATAATTATTTTTGATAATCCAGCATTTCGTAAAGTGAAATAATTGTATTCAAAACATACTGTATATTATAGTCCTGTCAAATTCAGAAGGTACAAATATATAGTACAATTAGTACCGGGACGTATTTTAAGTCTCTATCTCCAAATGTATTACACAACATGACAGTGTAATCTATTTAGCCGTAACAAGATCTGCCGGCTCTCCCGGACCACTTATTTGCATAAAGTTGAACTATTAGGCATGAGCTACCCGCATATGGCACTTACTATGCGAATTTACCTTTATTTTTATGAAAAGTTATAGTTACTGGAATATTTATCGACACATTATGCAAAACATACTAGATTCAAGCATGTTTCTTTTATAATACAGCAGTAGAAAACGAGCATGCAGTCCACCTGATGGTCAGTGGCTACTGCCTTACGTAAACATTTGTAATCAAACCTTAGATATGATTAAATGATTAGATTCCTTTGCCGCAGATGCGTTGCTATCCCTGAGGACTAAATTGGAACGCCTCCAACAAGTATGTTAAAGTAGACATACCCTTAAAAGCAGAACATAGCGGCACTTAATAATGTTCTTAATAGGTAGAAATAGATATGTCGGTAGTGCCTCTAGGGCCGAACCACTGAGGGTTCTACTAACTTATAATTCAATTTATTAAAGTAAATGAAAATAATTTTCCTGTAAAATATTCTACGTATGTTTCTATCCAATTTTAATTACAGAACGTCCCTATTTGAGATTGGTCACGGACGCGGCGTCTTATATGATTGATAAATTATTTTATATCAATCTTAACAAGAAAATTCTACCGTAATAAATATACCTAAAAGAAAACGATGGATTAATTCTCTAAGTATAAAGTAGGTACACTGGGAAAATTAATAAGTTGTAGCAGCAATTTGGAATAACTTCAATATATTCAAAATTAACGACGTAAGTAACCAATCTGTTATGTGTATTCGGATATTGCTGAGAATTTAAAGTACAGTAACCTTAGTATGAGTTTTTACGTTTTTACAATAATGACTGTTTTTGTATTTGTTTATGTATTTCCCATACATTTCCAATCTGTTCTGATACAATCCGCTAGGGGTGCTGATTAGAAATGTATGGGCAAATACGTAAACAAATACAAAAACAGACATTTCTGTAAAAACGTAAAAACTCATACTAAGGGTACAGGACAACAAAAACAATATTGTCTTCAGTACAATATGATACAATATATTGGTACAATTCTCATCGAGGGTAGAGTGGGGAAGCCGGCATATTTCAAATGACAAGTAGTTGGTTGCAACACGGTAGCACCTGTACCCTCGCGCTCATTTGCATGTTGTTAGCTCGTTGTGTTAGTGCTACAGGGAAATTAATGCTTCCATAGCAAAAGAGGATAATAGTTCTATTTTGGGTAACTAACCTAACTCTTCAAGATATCATTTCAATTTGTTTTACTATTTCAACGCTACGTTTCTTGGCTTTCTGATCACGGGATAAACAAATAAAGTTTAAGCCCTAACTATTC
Source organism: Epargyreus clarus clarus (assembly GCA_014595695.2). Classification (NCBI taxonomy): domain Eukaryota; kingdom Metazoa; phylum Arthropoda; class Insecta; order Lepidoptera; family Hesperiidae; genus Epargyreus; species Epargyreus clarus. The sequence continues at coordinate 129,703 of JACTTY020000028.1, forward strand.
GTATTGGGCTTCTATTTGGGCTTCCCAGTTGTAAAGGACAGTTGTCCCAGCAGTGGGATATATAAAAAATGTATCCTACAGTTAACTTATTTACATAGTTGAGAATTATTACACACTTGAGAATTGAAAGCAGTGTTATGTGTAATTACGTTAAACACGTTTTTTATAATATAGGAGTAGCAGACGAGCATGAAGTCCAACTAAGGGTAAGTGGCTACTGCCGCCCATGGATATCTGTAATCCCAGATAGGATTAGATATTCCTACCTGAGGTCGGCCACAGATGCGCCGCTACCCCTGAGGACTAAGCTGGAACGCCTCGGAAAAGTCTGTCTCCCTTACCACACCCTTCAAAACGGAATACAGCAGCGCCTAACACTGCTGTTATTAGGTAGAAATAGGTGTGACGGTGGTGCCGCCGGAGTCGAACCACAAAGGGTTCTACCACCTTCATATATCCAAGCGTATGTAAATTACATTATTTTCATTAGGAGAGAGAGAGTTCATATGCAAAGTCAGCAGTGTAAACAAATGCATAGTTCCATTTAAACATATACAGATAAGCGAGCGAACCGTTCACAGATAACAAAACTCGTTCCCGAATTGGGAGCGGATTGCAAATATCAAATCAATAACTGGAACGGCAACGACTATTGGTTGTCAGAACGAGTATGGTTTATAGCTTTGTGGATCCAAAATTCATTTCTAAAAGCTTTTATGATTTTTATTTTTTATGGATTTAGTTGAAAGTAGAGCAAAGCTATCGATGGTGGTGGTACAAGTGGTTAGTGTTGCCTATGGACATCTATAAATCTACTCCAAATAAGTATGAAGTCCTGAATGAGATAACGCCGCTCACGGACATCTGTCATCAAACTAAGATAAGATTAGAGTCCTACCTATAGTCGGTCTTATGTGTTGCTTTGCTACAGGTAGAAAAAGGTACATAGGTGGTGCCAACAACATTGAGTTAAAAGTATAAAGTGAAAGAACATGTTCTTTCATTTTATACTTTTAAATGACAGATTAAAGATCTATTTATAAACGGTTGTTCGTAAACTTTAATCGATTGTCGAGTTGGTTGGAAAAGACCGCAGTCGGCCGTACCGCTCTGTCCATGAATATTAGATTGTTGTCGATCTGCGGTTACGTCACTATGGGATATTTACGATAAAGCTATCTTTTCGTATCAAGTATAATTTTTTTACGGTTTTCCATACACAGTTGTCCTTTATGAACATACCAGCGAGAATCAGTAAAGGAAGACCTGCGGTGAGCCATAGCTGCCTGCGTTCCAGTTACTTATGAACTGAATTTAAATGCTGCTTTCCCATTCAATTATTTCGTAACAATACTGTTATAAGGCGGAAAAAATAATGCAATTGATGGCAAGTGGCTACTGCCGCCCATGTACATCTATAATGAATCCTACATAGGATTAGATTCCTCCCTGAGGTCGGCCACTGATGCACCGCTACCCGTGAGGACTAAGCTGACACGCCTCGGATAAGTATATCTCCCTTACACCCTTCAAAAAAGGACAAAGCAGCGTTTAACACTGTTATTAGTTAGAAATAGGTGTGGTGACGCCGAGGCGAACCGCGAGTTCTACTTTAACTGTTCTTGTATATACTCGTAGTCCGCGTAAAACTGCTAGTCCGCTCAGAATATACAAACAATTCGCGTCGCCATAGCAAATTCTATGACTACACATGCTCGCAACAACTTCAGAGCGGACTGGCATTTTCGCCCTGAATATAACAAAGAATTAGCTATAAATACTGTATCAACATCGATTAACCGTTCCAGTTTACCGACGCTGTGGAATTACAAGTCGTTTTGAGCATAAATATTTGATGGCAGCGGTTCCACGGTTATGTCAGTGCGGTCTCTCATTCAATCAGTTTACGTTTGGATATATTTTCTGTGGAATTTACGAGGCGGATTAAATTTATGAAGCAGATTCGAGTTGAATTTGTGTTTTGATAAATACGTTGAGGTTTTTGCTTTTCGCAGAAAGTGTCTTTTTTATTTTATGGAGGTAACGATGTAGTCCGTCTGATGGTGGCCACTGCCGATCATAGACATCTGGTGATCGGCCCCAGACAGGATTAGAGTCCTATCTGAGGCCGGCCACAGATGCGCCGCTATCCCTGAGGACTAAGCTGGAATGCCTCGGAAAAGTCTGTCTCCCATACCACACCCTTCAAAACGGAACACAGCAGCACCTAACACTGCTGTTATTAGGTAGAAATAGGTGTGGCGGTGGTGCCGCCGGAGTTGAACGACAAAGGGTCCTACCACCTTCAAAATGATGCGTGCTACCCCTGAGGACTAAGTTGGAACGCCTCTAATAAGTATGAGTCCCTTACCACACCTTTCAAAGCGGGGCAGCAGCGCTTAACATTGCTGTTATTAGTCAGAAATAGGTATGGTAATGGTATCTCCGGAATTAAATCTTATCTGAGGTTGCAGACTTCCATGGGCGGCAATAACCACTTACCACGTTACTACTTCTATAATAAAATACAACAAAAATAAAGATAAACATTTATGCGTATAACGGAATAATAGAAAAATAGAATTAGAAGAAAAACGTTTTACTTTTCGTATTGTATTACGGTACGTGCAGTACAAAACCATTTCCCAGTACTTTACTAATAACAGCTGAAATAATACAGAAGCTTTTCCTTTTATTGGAAACGGAAAACATATTTCACTCTCTTAAATGAACTTACGTGTGCTTCATGTAATTTTCGAAGGTGGAAGGTAGTTTTTATGATATATGAGATTGATTTTAGATTACCGTGGAATTGTTACAAATTAGCCGACTTCTCAATGTTGAGGTTATGTTACCCTCGTTTCGTCGTTAGCCTATTACTGTCGCACTGCTGGGCACGGGTCTCCTCTCAGAATGAGAAGAATTATTTAATAGTCCACTGCGCTGGCCAAGTGCTTATTGGTAGGCTTCACATACATTTGAGATTTTTTTTTAAAATCTTTCAGGTATGCCGGTTTCCTCACGATGTTGTCCTTCACCGTTTAGCAAATGATAATTAATTTCTAATACGCACATAACTTTGAAAAATCAGAGGTGCGTGCCTGGAATTTGAACCTCGGAGCGCTCGATCGAGAGGACGAGATTCTTAACCACTAGGCCACCACTACTATCATTAAAGCAAGTGAAATTAATTTCTAATATGCATATAACTTTGAAAATCTGAGGTTGTGAACCTTGGACTCCTCGGTCCAGCTTTAACCACTAGGCCATTACTGCTTTTCATGCTTGTTTCCTACGCCATGATAATAAGAAATAGTTCAGTGTAATCCGTATTGATTTCCGTTTATACAAATCCAGTATTCACGGAATTAGCTTCGCTCGCAGCGTTAATATTTTAGTAACTTGGAACCGCGACGTCGCGACGCTAGTTCAATTCTTTAGCTGCATTATTTATTTAAACTTTTCTATGAAAAGTACGAAACGTACATGAAGTCCACTTTTTTTTTGTTTACGAGGGGGAAACCTTCAAAAGGTACCCGACGACGTGGAAGCGACGCCGGGTTATGTGGGATTTTTACCGCACTAAACCCCCAAAGTGGCCGCCTCGGCGCTTGGTGGAGAACTCCGCGATCTCCGATGGAACACAACCGGAGTCCTCCGAGCGCGATGCCCTAATCGGGCTCTTCCCTGAGGGAGCAGTTTACGCTCCTCCCACACACCGTCCTTCCCAGGGTTACTTGCTGAACGGTTCGAGCTCCCACTCTTGCCGCCCGCAACCCCAGAAGCCCCCTTTTAGTCGCCTCAAACGACAGGCAGGGGATACCGTAGGCCTATTCTAGTCCCGAGACTACAGGGACAACATGAAGTCCACCTAGTAAGGGGTCATTGCTGTGATCAGATATGCGCATGGTGGTTACGCACCACCAGCCATGAAGGTTTTGTCATGTTTAAAAAGCAATGCGCTTTAATGAATATTGATAAACTATTATAATATTTTTTGACAAAACTTAAATACGTGTATGTTAAGAATAACGTAAGTAAGCGTTTTTTTACAAACAGCAGGATTTCACAGATCCAGATATACTCTTTCTTGTGTAAATCTTTAGGCAGCTGATACACGAGCGACACTCATCGCAGACGACTGTACTACATGTCGTTATCGATCAGCGACTGACCACGGTTACTGGTGACTGTCCGACTACTGTCGCCCGTCGACACCATGATGTGTCGCTCAGGTAGTAGCTGTCGCTAGTGTGTTAAACCCCTAATCATACTTTGGCATTTGTTAAATCAAACCAGGTGAAGCTTAAACGTGCTAAATATTTTACTCACTGCAAATAGAATGTATTGATTTGTATCCAAACCTATCCAGTATCGAATTAGCTCGGCTAGACGTTCTCGCGCATGCATATTTGATGCAAGAGAGACTTAGTCACTTTTATCGTGGAAGGTATTCTGAGTTGCGACTAACTCGATTGTGTCAATGGAATTCGAACCAGTTTGAAATCGATTCTTGATTCTACGTTTAAGGATATTTATGCCTCACAGGATATATCCTATAAATATTCTTTGGTAAGTGACAGATAAATTATTGAGTGTGAGTGGAAATATATAATGATTAGGTACGATTGTTTTTATTATGATATGATATTGGCCAATTAATAAGAACGAGGTTATTTTGTTAGACATTCTTTAGAATTATTGATGACTCTTTAAATGGAGTCCATAGTCGATCTGACGTAGTTTTTAGGTTTGATTATTATTTTTTATATAATATAGGAGTAGCAGGCGAGCATGCAGTCCACCTGATGGTAAGTGGCTACTCCTGCCCACGAACATCTGGAATCAACCCAGATAGGATTAGATATTCTTACCTGAGGTCGGCCACAGATGCGCCGCTACCCCTGAGGACTAATCTGGAACGCCTCGGAAAAGTATGTCTCCCTTACCACACTCTTCATAATGAAACACAGCAGCGCCTAACACTGCTGTTATTAGGCAGAAATAGATGTGGCGGTGGTGCCGCCGGAGTCGAACCACAAAGGGTTCTACTTTCAAAAGATTATAAAAAACAAAGTAACGGTACGTACACACAGCCTGAAGTATAGAAGAAGACTTAGGCCACAGTCAAACACGCTGGGGAAGTGCATATTGGTAGACTTAAGAGCCATTAAGATGGAGAGAGTTTCTCGCAGTTTCGGGTCGAGATCGTAAGCAACTATCACAAGCAATAATCGCCATAAAATAATCGTATCAAAATGTATACACACAAGCGAGAACTAAAATCTCGCTTACGATTATGTCATACGAGACTCGCATATGACTTATCGCCAGGCGATAATTGCCTATGTTTGTTTACACGACGAAAAATCGTAAGATTCTTGCTTATGAGAATCTCGACTTGTATAAACACGACCTCTTATGACATATTTTGAAGTTCGTACGAGTATCGTATAAATCAGTTTAAATTGTTTTCAGTGCGAGATTGCGCATTCGAGTTTAGTGATCTAATTGTAATTCAAGACACAACGTGTTAGATGTTCCCAAATCATTTCTTCTCGCTGTCCATTTTTTAACCCAATACCTTTTATTCTTTGTCTGTTTAAATACTAGAATTAATCAAACTCTCTCCATCTAAGTGGGCCATTACCTGAAAGATATTTAAAAAAGTTCCCAAGGGGAGAACTTTGCATTGCTTTCCTTATATGCAGATAGCCTCATGGTGTTTTCCCTCACTAGTAAAGAAAGCGATAATTAATTTTTGTATACGCGTATTATGAAAATTCGGACATTTCGATCGATACTCCGAGTTTCGCCATTAGGCTATCACAGCTTGCATAAAGAAAGAAATAAGAAAGAAAGAACATTTATTCGGATAATTGCAACACAAATAAAATACTATAATAGAAAGAGACAAAAAAATAAAAATAACATAAAACAAAAGAAAGAAGAAATAAAGACAAGTTTATATTTTTATAGTGTCTTCATATTAATATACATTACTACAATACAATAGCACTTGCAACTTATACCATATTTTACCATTATTAACTAATCATATTTATTTCGAAAGCAAAATACAAAACCAAGTATGGTCCTTCTCGCCAACTCTGAAAATGTTCTCAGAGAGGTATCATAACGTATTGTTTATTGTTTAATTAGGCTCGTATTGATGAATGCCTACATTAGCTGCGCACTCGGCCGGACGCCGTAATTACATTGATTTATTGACCATTCCAACTAATTCCTTGTAACGTTGTATAATATTACATAAATTGCATAATATTGCCAATAATACGCGTTTAATTGCGTAATGTGCTATTAATAACATAGAACAAACACACACTCACACATACAAACTCGCACAAACACACACACTCACCCAAACACTTACTTACGTATATAGCATATTAGCAGATATATTTAGAAATAATCCCAGGAGCAAAGTAGTGTAGCGGTGATCGGTGAATAAACTTTTAATTCTCAAACCACTGCAAGGAAAAGCTGCAGCTGCAGTCCACCTACTGCCACCCATAGACATCTGTAATCAACCCAATATTAAATTACATTCTTAACTGAAGTCGGCCACCGATGAACCGTTACGCCAGATGACTAAGCTAGAATGCCTCGAACAACTAGCTTCCTTACCACACCCTTCAAACCAGAACACAGCCGTTATTAAAAATAAATAGATGTGACGTTGCCGCCGGAGTCGAACAACATAGGGTACTACCATCTTCAAAAAGTAGCTGGAACTTATAAGTATCATCATCGTCAACCCATTACTGTCATACTGCTGGGCACGGGTCTCCTCAGAATGAGAAGGATTCGGCCATAGTCCACCTCGCTGGCCAAGTGCGTATTGGTTTCTCCAGTATGCAGGTTTCCTCACGATGTTTTCCTTCACCGTTTAAGCTAGTGATAATTAACGTTGAAAAATCAGAGGTGCGTGCCTGGGATTTGAACCTCGGACCACTCGATCAAGAGGCCGTGTTTCTTAACCACTAGGCTATCACTGCTTTTGAGTATATTTTTTGGAAAGGAACAAATGATTGTGATTTATCGTATAATACCTACTTAATTCATAAGAAAAGATAATCCCGTAGCAGCAGGAGCGTAAGAAGATTCGAGTCTTATATGAGTTCATTTTCCTTTATTATATCCAACAAAGGCAACAATGGATCTGTGGCATAATTCCGTGGCGGCCCGTTGCCATGGCAACCGGCCATGTGGCAAAATATCTGATGACGTGGCGCGATGTAATCGCCTGTGACCTTTGGGATTATAAGACCTCAGTTTGGTCATAGGCGGAAGCGACTAAAATCTGTCTACAACTACAAAGTACCCCGCTGCTTCGCCCGCGTTTAAAAAAATAACATGACATACATATACCTGAAGTACCTTTATTTGACAGTGGTGCCATCTGTCGAATATTGTCGCACCAACACAGAAACCTTCGTGGGCTCATGCGCAACAACTTTGCAAAAGAAAAGTGCATGCATGTTTACGATTCTATAAAGGACATACAGACAAATATTAATTTTTATATATATAGAAGATAAAGACTGATTCACTGATTCATCATCGCAGAGCCTAAGTTGCTGAAGATAGAAGCGTGAAAATAGGGCAATACTTTTTTAGCCCACAACTGGGAAAATATTTTTTGATATTTCACCCCTAATGAGGTTTTATAGAGATTGAAAGTTTCTTTGAAAATCCGCCAAATTAGAAGCTAGTTCTGTGGGGACTTCCAGCTACTCGTCAAGAGATGTCGCCACGAGTATTCTGAATCACGCTATCGAAGATTTCTAAACATCTTGTACGTATACAAGCTTCAAACTGAGACACGTTGGAGCACGGCTGCTCCCCGTCATAATTACCTAGCTCGGCGGGAGATCTCCCTTTTCCAAAGTTCAACAAAACTTATTAACAAAACTTAATCTTTATCTTAAGTTTTAATCAATTTTGTCCCCGATTAAGTGTCATTTTCTATAAAACTTAATCACGGCCATGTATCCTTAACATTACCTTGACTTAATCCTGTTTTCATGTAGGAATTTTGTATAGCCATTTAAAGATGAAATCTACAAAGTGGTTATAATATGATTGTTAGTTTCAAGATTTTTTGAACACGTAAAATTATCTTTCTTTAGTCTGTTATACAAATTTTCTAAACATTTGAAATATTTAGGTTCTTAAGCAAAAATATTTGCTACATGGATTATGAGTACTTCGCTCTAAATATAAAGTAGGTCGGATAAATCGCTCTAATAAATTGCTTGTGTTGCCTACCTTACAATACTTACATATAAGGCTTCATACAATAGACGAAAGTATTGTATAAGATCGGTCATTTCAACTCATTTCTAGGCATACCTAATATAGCTTTACTTATTGATTGTTGGGAGTACCTACATTAAATCCCACTATTGGTATATGTAAGTTATTGGCTAATAATAAGCGGAAATTGATCTTTTAAGCAGTGATAGCTTAGTGATTTAAATTCAGCCTCTCAAACGAGGGGTCCGAAGTTCGAATCCCAGACATACATTTCTGATTTTTCAAAGTTTGCTACACATTAGGCTTTAGCTACTTATCACAATATCAGAAACACGCATCACATCAACTGGTGGTCACCCATCTAAATCCCGACCTTGGCTAACGTTGCTTAATTTTGTTTATCTGTATCTACAAGCGGGGATACGCTTTCCGGTTAAACTATCTAACCTAATTCGTGCTATTTCATTGACCCACAAGCGCCGAATGGAAACAAAGCCGCCAATGTTACCATAACGGGGTTTAACAATAACTGATATAATCATTATTAACTGGGTGAATGTCATTATTGTTATTATACTCACTATTATCTTTGTAATTGTTTGTAGAGTATAATACGAGTGTGGTTATAATTGGTAAATCCGGCAAAGTACTTTTCGCATAGTAACGTTACATAGTCGAGATTAATATTCATTTATCGATAGTAAGCATAAATTTGCATTTGAAAATATTTCTATAAAGTCACTATAAAAATAATATTAATTCTGCGGTCTGTAAATTATAAATAAGATATAAGTTATCGAAAAAATACACACGTGCCAAAAAAATACAAAATTTAATAATTCATCTCATTTTCCTTGTACCTATTTTATGTTTTAGTACGCTCTATTAATAGATATTCATACTTTGCGGAAACCTGTCATTAGGAGAATCATTCTCGGAATAATTTTAAAAACACCACTTCCTGGGAATTTATTAATTTCAATAATATCTCTTCAAGGAAATTTGTTATTCTGAGAATACGTCGTTTTGGGAATTTGTTATTATTGGACATGGTCAATTGTGAATTATTAAACCAATTTTGTACTTCCATTGTTTTAGTTTTAGAAATATTACTAGCAATCTGTTTTTAATTTATTCATTCAGTGCTACCTAAATCCGATTGTGTACTATTTATTTTTTACTTAAAGCTGGGTGCTTTACTATTTTCAAATTCATCTCCATATTAATTAATTCTTATTTCGTTTTGTAATAGTTTAATTTTGCATAATTTAAATATTTCAAAACTTTAATCAAATATAGGTATTGCGCATCCTTTCTTCCTATTTTGTGTCATTTACTAGTAGGAGTAATTAGTGGAAACTTTACTGATTTATGTGAATTTTTCGGGTTAGAATAACTGCACGTTGTATTAGTTCGTCTCCTAAATACGCATGCAATAACTACACGCCTTATGGGCAAAATAAGAGAATTGTAAATTCTTTTAACACCTATCATGTTTGTACCGTATTTAACAAATAAAGACTGATTAACATTATGGTTAAATAAATATCGATAATCACGTTCCAATCACTAAAATTAGTTTTGTTTCCAGTCGAAGTTGAACTGCGAGGTGCTGTACGACGAACTGGCTTTCGAAGTGCGCTGGGCGGTGGCCGGGGACAGCATCGTGATGCAACTCGTCGCCAAGCTTGGTAAGTTCAGTTCTATCTAATAATAGCAGTAAGTCGTTTTGAAGCTACAACCATAGCTAGAACTTTATGAACACATACGGTGTATACACATACGCACAAATCACGAACACACATTTAGGTGGTAGAACCCCTTATGGTTCGATTCCGGCGGCGCCATTGCCACAACTATGTCTGCCTAATGATAGCAGTGTTTAGCGCAGCTGTATTTTGGTAAGGAAAACTTTTCCGAAGCATTCCGGATTCGTCCTCAGGTAGTGGCGCGTCTGTGCCCGACTTCAGGTTGTTTAATTTTCTCGGGTGCGACCCAAAAACAGTTCACAGTTGAAGAAATGCAAAAACTACGGTTGCATACGTCAGCAGCCCCATTATATGATCCTAGATGATCGGCTACTCCATTCACATACTCTATTGTTAATTTTGTTTTTCACAGAGGATGGAGAATACATGTCCTTCGGTCCGTCCGGTATGGAAACCAAGACGCAGATGGTGGGCGGGGACCCCACGGTGGCGTGGGTCAACATGACCACGCTCAAGGGGAACGCTGAGGACTACTACCTGGACGCCAAGAGCCAGTGCGCTGGAGTACGGGGCTCCTGTCCTGACTGGAGACTTGGAGGGGTAAGATTAAGAAGCTCATTGCATTCTTTGGGTCGTGAATTTATTCAACCACTTTATTTAACTAACTAAGTACGTTAGTAAGAGATGAATGCAGTCCTTCTGATGACTAATCAATCTGACGACTGCATCAATATAGACTATGTACTTTGTGTAAGCATCCACCTAATAAAGACTCAAGTCTTTATTGGGTGGATGCTTTTTTATTGGAACGACACGACACCAGCATGGCACTGCACAACTCAGGCTATTTTTTAATTTTTAATAAATACCCACACGATGGACACTGATCTCTCTGTAAATAGAGAATTCGAATGATAGAACACGTGAAAAAAATAACAAGTTAAGAATAAAGTATACGTCAAGTATTTGTTATTCTCACACATGGAAGAATATGTGTGTACACAACACATAATGTATGTATAATGTATATGTATACATATACAAAGGAGTCGTCAACGACAAGTCGGCGTCGGCAACGACATGTTGCTGTTGTGCAGCGTCAATGAAAAAGCAAGCAATTTCCTAGAATTATTCGTCGACTGATGTCGTTACCACCAGCGTGTCGATGTCGTGCCGTCAAATAAAAAGGGCTCAAAAGTTAGTATTAAGTTGTACACGAAATCCTCGGTTATGACCAATTCTTCGGAGAGCTATACATTCCTATTATAACTAAAGTAGGATATGCGTTATATTAGAATATTCATGGTTTACCCCACGGCCCCGTCAGTAAACATGTCTACGGTAATCAGTTTACCGCTATTACCCTGTGCCATCGAGCCGCGCCAGGGGCGTACTAACCCCGTGAGGTCATAATCCAATCCTGATATAATAGATTAATCTAATATACTCATAGATATTGTGGGACGACGGTGACCTATCTAATGCTAGTCACAGACGTTGTTATTTGTTTGCGCAAGCCTTGTATGTATTCTCGCGAAATTGCGCAAATTCCTTTGAAGAAATTAATGTAATTTTCAGTCCGGAATGTTCAGTCGGCGTTGGATGCTGACCGTCAAGTTTATACTGCTGAGCACTTCTGAACTTGTTCATTTAAGATTAAAGTTTATTAAAAGTTTTATATTTATATTTTAGTAGATGAAGCATCCTAAATGTTTTAACTACACTTGACCAAGATGCTTTAGTAATAGTTGAATTTATTAAATTAAATACGAGAAAAATGCAGCCATCCACTTCGTATTTACTCAATGTAAATTTCCTACCACTTTTCAAAATATGAACTTACTAATTTGTGTTAACTTTTTACTAAGTTCACTCGTACCTTGCGCAAGTTAATAACGTGTGTAGCTGGCATAATGCTTAACATCGTATTGTTCGCCTCAAGCCCTGATCGTATCCACATCACACACCCATAAACATCTAAAGTATCCAGGCTATTATCGCATCTATACATCATGTTACAAAGATGAGAATTCCGTGCGGTATTAGGCCGTGGAGTAAGAACTTGTGGGGTGGGGTGTACAGATGATGTATGTAGGTGTAAGTTTGCTTGTACGGTGTTAAGACAAAGTGCTGAGCCTAGTTCACGATGTTGGCATCCTCTGTCAGTGACCCACTTGTAATACTGGAATGGATGTACGAGAGACGATGGGCTGTTGAGCTAAATAGCGCAGATAACATTATTCCAGCGTTGATGGGATTTTTAACATGGTTTTTCTATAAGGCAGATACAGGGGTTTTATATTAGCTTTTACGACTAAAAATGAGAGGTTCTTGTGGTAAAACAACGAATCGTTAAGCCAAAGTATAGACGTTTATTATAATTTGTCGTAACACCCATTGTACCTTATTTAGCAAATAAAGATTACGATTATTACAAACTGGTAACAAATTTTGCGCTATAGTTTTCTGGCTGTCATTGTGTGACTTAAAGCACCAGATAATATGCACATTTATTTATTAATTCTATGTCATGAAAATCATCACAATAGTTATGTATAGATTGCTTTCATAAATCTTTTCTAGAAAATTGAAAGACTGAAGGAATTTTTATAAGTAAGCAATCCAATTTTCCTTATCTTTACTCGTTTCCACATAATAATGAAACAAGTCCTCGATCCCATATGTTTGTCTTAGCGCCGCGAAGTGTTATACATCCTGCTCCAATTAAACTTCAGCGAAACTTAGTTCCAACACTTCCAACGCTAATTCTTTTGGGAAATCGCTCGTGAATAAGAAAGTTTTGACTAAAATCGAATTTGGGCGAACTATCTCATTGTCGTGAACCAAGTGAGGTCAAAGTCCTATTAATCACTGAATTTTCCAAGGAAGACTTTTCATTAAGTCGGAATAGTTTCTGGCGGTATTTTTTCCTAAATTATGAAAGTTGGTTTAATTACTTTTCGCTGACTTAACTTTGATTATTCCAATTTGAAATTTTGAGCTTGGTAATTTCAATTTGTCAACTTGAATAGACGTTTCCTTTGTAGTTCTTAGAGTTAAAGCTATAAAAATACCTTCCGTTCACTAGAATCTATTGGGGGATTTATTCGGAATTTTGTTCACAATGGTCCATTGGAGGATTTAAAGTTTTCGGTTCTACACAAATACTATTTATGTCACCTCACCCGTTTTGTACGTGATCTTATTTTATTAACATTACATTACATAAACAATATTAAATAATTATGTGGCGCTCCTGTTTTGAAGGTCCTCCTCCTGGTTCGCAGCATAGTTTTATATAAACCATTTTGTCACCTTTAAAATAGTTTTTACAAAAATAATTTAGATTCAATCCATCTTGGTGATAGACACATCATAAAGTTGTTGGAAATAATCTGCAGTCGACGTAGAATTCGCTATAGTCCACTATGATATAGTGGACTATAGCGAATTCTACCAAGTATTACTTGGCTAACGTAGACTTATTCTGAAGAGGAGACCTATCCAGTAACACAGTAAAGTGTCAAAAATGAATCAATCACACTATTTTTCATTCACCAGGAGAAAGCCAACTCCGTGCGTCTCCTGAACGCCGCCCTGGTGAACGGGTACTCCATCGTGACGTACCAGCGGCCACTCCGCGCCGCCGACTTCCTGGACAAGCCGATCTTCACCAACACCAGCCAGGCCATCATCTGGGCGTTGGGACCTCTCAACTCGAAGCTGGAAGTGTCTTATCATCATCACTTTACGAAGGTAATATTAGATTGTTATAGTTAACCTAACATTTATGTAAGACGATTTTTACATTCATTAGGATTTCCTGTGTTTTGGGTACCACGGATAAAAACAAAGATAATACAAAAACCACGACCTATAATAGATATTTCAACAGATATCGGACTGGACGGGGAACGAACCCCGAACGCTTGGCGCGTCAGACCAGTATGTTGATCGATCCGTCTCGCGAAGTATCAAATCTAAGCATGGAGTACAAAACTAATAAATAAATCTTGGGGAAAAAAATATAAGCAGTGCACGTAACTGTAAAGGCACAGCTTAATAAGAGCTACATACGAGTATATTATATCCCATTTCACATTTTTTTTTTTTTTATATTTAACCTAACGATAAGGCAGACGGGCTACCTGATGGAAAACAGTCACCGTCGCCTATGGACATTTGCAACACCAGAGGAGTCGCCAATGCATCGCCGGCTTTGAAGGAGAGCTCTTTTTACACCCCTCTTGAAGAGCCCCATGTCATAGTCCTGAGGGAATACCTCAGGAGGAAGTTCATACATTCGTCATTAAAAAAAATATATTTGTCATCGAGCAACGATCCTGGAATTCATTGCAACGTAAAATTTTAAGCAATATACGGGTGAGGCTAACCAAAAACTAGTGAACCAATTAAAATCGGAAGCAGACTAATTTGCATTTCCAGTCCGTTCCGAATAAGTTTACGATAGAAACCAGAATTGGAATTAGCCAAGTTGGTAGCTAGTAAATTATCCAGAAATTATTGGCCATATTTCTGCCTCTTCCAGCCAGTCGTAGAATGTGTGCTTGGCAGAGTGCCGCGCGGCTGTCGGCCAAGTTGTGGACTTTAAGTACAACAGCCGATGCCAGTTTTAATATCAATAAAGGGCTTGGAGGCTAATATTTGTAAATATATGGCTGCAGGAATAGTGAAAATTTATTTATTTATTTATTTATTTATTTCTATGACTGTTATCATAAAAGTAATTCTTAAGTTTGTAATAAAAGGCTCAAACCTTTTTCACTTAATTTAGGCTTTGCTGGGAAGTATCTAGAGAACGAAATGCCAAGACTTTTTTAAATTTTAACGATATGAACTCTTAATAATATTGTTAACGTTTATTGTGCAACAGCTATTTTAAAACTGTATTTTTACTAGTAATTTGTTCAGTATTAAAATACTCGAACCAAGTTTTATTTGAGCTTATCGAATTGCCATTTATTGTTTTTAAGAAAAATAAAAGTTAATACTATGACTAAATATCTTACCTTTATAATATGATTTATTTTGATGTATAAAGATTTGTATGTAGCCGAGCTATTACAAATTATGGATACATTTCAGCTAGTAAAGTTTTATTCAGTGTAGTATGTGTATACTTGGCAAGCTGCCGCACGGGCGTCAGCCAAGTTGCATTATGTCCGATGCCAATATTCAATCTTGATAAAGGGCTGTTTTGGGCGTAATACTTTTAAAAACGTAAAGGGTGAAATATTAGAGTTCAACAGTGCAGACTAAAGGGTCGAATAAAGGACGAGATTAGTCCAGATTAAATCAGTAGTTAGATATAGAATTGTATTTGATAAATAAATCTTTTTTCCTGTATTAATCGATGTCTTAAGTAAGGCAGACAATATTACTAGAACAAATTACATCAGTAATTATGATATCTACTTATCTTAGTATGGATATATCTTATATATAAAATTCTCGTGTCACAATGTTAGTTACCGTACTCCTCCGAAACGGCTTTACCGATTTTCACCAAATTTTATATGCATATACAGTAAGGTCTGAAAATCGGCTACTGTCTATTTTTCATACACTTAAGTGATAAGGATTGTTCACCCTTAACATTTTTATATTTATATGGCAACACAACGTTTGCCGGGTCAGCTAGTAAACATATAGAAGACTTTTAAAAATAATGTAATAAATTTGTCAATATACAATTTAGTTTCTCGCTTTCAGGACTCCACAATATTGCACAATAGACTCACTAAGTATAATTTAATCATATTCGTGATTTAAATAAACCTTTTATATTCCTAGGGCGACAAGTTTATCGAATTCGGACGACCTCCAGTGTGGAACTGTCCCATGCCAGAAGGAGAGGACGAGCACAGGGCACCAGCGCATAGGGATGTGCCAACAAGACCTCCCGTGGAAGAACAGGTAACATACAATTGAATTAAATACTAACTTTTTTAAAAGGCGGAATATCGGATATGACGGTTTAATCTAATTGTTAATTAGAATATTGGTAATAACAAGTTCAACCTAAGGTATAGCAGTGGTATCTTTCTGATCGAGCCAAACAGGATTTACCACCTTGTATACTCTCTCTTTCAACTTAATTAAAATCACGCTTTCTATTACTTTATTACTGTAAGGGTTTTTTTTAGACCTGTAAGAGTGCTAAATAATGGTAATTCTAATTATCCATTATTTAGCACTCTTACAGGTTTAAAAAAATCCTAGTGTTCTTCTATGTCATTTGTGGAACATCTATAAATTTGGAAAAAATATCCATTTATGACGTAGGGACCACTAAAGGAGCATTTTTTGTCATTTTACCCCTTAAGGTAGCCCAAATAGGTGTTTAATGTTTGTTAGAAAAAACTAGCATTAATTAGCTTTCTAGTCAGAAACAGTGAAACACCTATTTTACCTTTTCGGGAAATTCAACTTTTAGGGGATAAAATAGATATTTATAGTTTGTATTATACTATGTTATGATTTACGCGTATAAAGTCGCTGGCAAAAGTCATTATATAAAGGAGTACTTCTTTCATCAACTAAAACCAAGATGAAGGTAATGCGAAACCAAGAAGACTTCCCCGAGAACAAAATCTGCATAAACTGTGGTGTTGCCAGAAACAATGTTAAGCTTTTGTTACAATATGAAGTATCTTGGGAACCTTTGTCACATGAAATGGTCTGCAGCAACCCTCGGATCTGCAATTCAAAGGCGGCTTTACAAGTATAATGACATACATTTACAAGACTTATTACATTCCGACGCTTTCGTACAAATGTAGTTTTAGGGAGATTTTCTTCTGAATCAGAGTAGGTTAAAAATTCAAAAATGAGAAATCTGTTTTGGTTTTTCGTAACAGCATTATTAGAAATCGTTTTGGGATATAGTAATTGAATGTTTTTAATAAATGTATTATTTATCTAATCTTTTTCATTTGAGTTTGAATAAATATACTTGAAATTTTGTTTTTAGAAAGTCTATACACAATAGACTAATTTCCGAAACTTTCTTTTCACTTTCGATGACTTGCTAAAATTTATAAGTTTCGGAAGTGCGAAGGCGGAAGAATAAATTTTGTGGAATTTAAAGATATAATAAAATTACTAAACAATTTATTTCCTTAATTAGTGAGAAAAAGTCGAATCGAACTTCCAAGAAAATCAAAAGAAGATTGCCATTGATTAAAACATAAATTTTGTCAAGTTGTTTGGATGTCCATAAGTATGAAAACTGAGTTGAAAATGGTAAAATATTATTTACGGAAAAACAATAGCTTATTAATAAATTTCTTCGGAATGTTGTCCATTGATAGGTATTGGAATTTTATAATATTTCTGCTGTGTACATTTTTATACAATTAGTACCTAGGCTAGCTACTTCTTAAAAATAATCTTCTTATCGATGCACGAAACCCAAGTACCAATGCATTTGCAGGTCTACTTTAGGTAGAACCTGTCATACGTACAAGCCTAGAGCTGGTTATAGCTGTCCATGGGCGGGAGTGAACACTTACCTACTATAGGTGGACCGCATGCTCTATTGCTACGTCAATCTTTAAAGAAAGATAAAGAACAGATATAATTATATTCGATTAATATGGCAAAGAACCTATTACCTTGCCATTAACTGCCGGGGCAAAGTCCCTACACAAAATAATATTGTACGTACGTACTGTTATAATTGTTACTGCTTATTGGGGGTGCAGTCTTTCGATATCAGGGGTATGTTTTGTGATGATACGAGTAATCTCACAGTGCTTCTATATTCTTGCAGATCTCTTTGGCTTTCAATGATATTTAATATCAGGAAAAGTGCATTTTCTTTACAATAATAAAAATTAAACTTATGTACCGATTTAAACCGAAGAGTAATAAAAACAAATACAAAATGTTATTTTCAAAACATCCTTTTTCTCGTTGTCTTCACCTATTGTTTTAAATTGTCTATTTTCTACAAACTTTGTAAGTCTGTTTAGCGTTCAGAACAATTTTATTTTCTCTCAAGACAAAGAGCCCTAAAGTCCTCTAAAGTCCTTAAGTAGTACCTATTTCAAATTGAATAAGTCTTTTTAATTCTATTTCTTTCGCCAAGCGTCTACTTGACTTCCAAAGAAATGAAAATTGTCTTAGTTATTGAAAAGGACAATATAACCTTTGAATGGTTATTGATAACTAAAATACTTCTACATAATAGAAATATTTTTCGTCGCTAGAAATCTATGAGTCATATATGATGAACCTCATTAACAATTTACTCCGGATTCTATGACTAAGAATTTCTACTATGAATTTCTAAGCGTAAGAATGAGATCTGAGGATTCTAGTTGTCTGGAGTATTTTTGTCAAAGGTGTATGTATTGAAAATCTTACATTTACAAGCTAATTTCTGTTCATGGGGTCGACAACATGATATAAAGTTGGATGTTTTCAAGAAGTTAAATCTAAGCAATATACTATTCCAGACCGCGATAATCAAACCCAACCCAGTGCCGACGCCGCGGCCAGTCCCGAAGGTGGAACCCTGGGACATCCCCGCAATTCAATGCTATGAGCCACCAGATGGCGTGTTCTACGCTCAGATGGGACCCACTGGAGGCAAACAGGGATACTCTGCTATCACTGGTAAGTTACTAGATTCAATTTAGCTGAACCTAATGATGAACTTTTAGGTACTTTACAACTAAATTGTGTTCTTTTTTTATCAAATCCACCAATCCTCCATCCTTTTAATGTACACTGTCATGTAACCGAAGATAATTCTATTATTCATAATTGAAGGTTAATTAAAAGTTATATCCTCGACCGTAATTCAAAAATACCAATCTTACGAAGTTACTATATGTATAGTTGAATGTCTTTGAAAAATTATGAAACCAAAAGTGGTTAATGCTATCCTCTTGCATCTTTGTAAAATTAAATTCAACATATTGAAATGCCACAAAAATTGTTAGAATTGTTTTTATTATTTAAGACCAATCCAAAATTATGATTACTAGATGATGAAACCATTATTTTAACGACCATTATTATTTATAGGTCACGTTGGCTGGGGAATATCCTGGTACATCAACGGACTCTTGATCCCGGAGATCAATGTAGTTCGTGGTAAGAAGTATACCTTCGTGGTGGAAGGAGGCACTGACCCCGACGTTCCAGCTAAATACCATCCGTTCTACATCACCAATGATCCTGTAGGAGGGTACCTACACAAGACTGATGCTGAAAAGAAGGTAACTGATTCAGTTGTAGTGAACAATTTGAAAACTTACTAACTCCAGAATATAGCTTTTGCTTAGTTATATTTGTCAGTTTAAGTCATAAGTAAGTTGCAGTATCATAGATATTATTAAATTATTTTCAGCTTGGCTGCAAGTTACACTAAAACAGGGGTTACTGTAATTTTATTATTTTGAGTTTTACTTGTATTTACGAAGATCGGTGTATAATATTTAAGTAATGATGATATGTACCTTGTTTTCATTCTTTCTCCGCTGTCATGTACTAAAATATATGTAAGTTTGAACGTCTGTCTATCTACTTTTACAACAAGTTTATTTAGGATAAATCGTTTATCATTTTTTCTACTTTTTCTCAGAGCATTGAAATATACGCTGGTGTGAGACGAGCAAGAAACGGTGACCTCACTCCTACAGGAGTGGGTCGGCTCTGTAACTGGACTCCTGACAATAACGGTCCCGAAGCCGATGAGTTCCCAAGCTTCGGAGCCTACCAGCGCTCCTTGACTCTCGTGTGTGAGGAAGGCAATCCTGGAGTGGTCACGTGGATACCGGATAAGAATACACCAGATACTGTTTATTATCAGGTAAAGTTTAATAGGACGGTCACATTTGATGTTTTTTGATTGCTGGGAGTCATAGAGATAATATAAATGGTAAACTTAAATATATAAGCTTGAGTTTGGCCTCATATTTTAATAATAATGGGAAAGATTTAGGCATTATACAGGTTAAAAAAGAGAATGATCATTTAAGTCATTGCATTATTATCAATCGTCATCTAATTTTTATAATTATTGTATGTATTTGTCATCTACATATTTCATATTTTACTATGTATTTCTTAACTATTTACTTACGATTATCGCGCTTTGTATATAATCTTTACTTTTCTGTTTTCTGTTTCAGCCTTCCAAGCCTTCTCTGTATCGCATGAGGTTTATTATGACTGGTGACTTATAGTTACAACGTGTGTTTTTGATTTAATTATTAACAAAAGTTCTCTGTTCACAGTGTTTCACACACCGATATCTTGGTTGGAAGATAAACGTGTTGGACGAGTGTGATGCTACCGAGGCCGAGGAAAGCCGGGTGGTCGAGACTGTAGCCCTCCCCGCAGACCTCATGGGCGAAGAATCTATACAGGTACAAAGCCGGGTAAAACCAGACAGTAACTTTTTAGATCAACGCAAGAAAGTTGAGAAAATAATCAATACAAAACCGAATTATAACGATTTCAGTAGTGATAAATCAGACGGCGGACTTTCGGGCGAGGTGTATCCCGAATCAGATAGGAACCATCTATATCCGAGCGGACAGGAGTATGAATTGCCAATATCCAAAGTACAAATAAAGGAAGTCATCGAGGCGGTGGAAAGCTTGGAAGATCAAATGAAGGACGAAATGAGGAGAAACATTACTCACTTACCACAAAAAGTACACCAGTACCAAGTTTACGAGGATGTAAAAGAACAGTTCTTACCCGAACATCCAATTAGGGAAGGAGATGAGTATGTGGTGGAAACAGGAAAGCTACCGGATAACTTCTTATTACCACCGAATCACAAACCTCAAACTCTTCAAACGGTGCTACGTCCTAATTCTCCAAATAAGCCTATGTCAAATATGCGGCCACATTTTAGAAGGCCCGTGCCACCAGAAATAAAGCTGCGTAGACCACCCCCTATGTACCAGAAAGTTAACAATGGCTATCCTCTCCCCTTGCCTAATCCGCATGGACCACATAACATGCTGAAAAAACCCGCGAAATACCCCAATAATCGTTTACCTCCCAACATGAACCGACCGCCAATGCCTAACATTCCACCAATGAAAGCGATGCCTCCAATTTATCATCAGAAACCTATGTTTAATCAAGTACCTCTCAAATCTGCACCAAAGGTACCTAGTCCACCAAATGCTCCAATACAGACTATTATATTAGGAAAGCCAGGTCACAACATACAATTACCTACCCACAGCCAAACCCTAAGTCTGGGACAAACAGATATAATTGCTAATCAGGTTGTCAAAAGCCAAATAACACTACCAGGGGTTAGCGATAATGTAGCTCAACACAGCATTCCACCGGTGTTCTTTAATAAGCCAGGACAAATAATTCTAGGAAAACCGATGGAAAATCCCGTACCCTTAGATCAACAAATGATACAAACTAAACAACACGGGATGAGGATGCCTTCGACGCCAATCCCAGAGTTTCACCAGTCAAGTACCCATCGAGTTAGAGTGAACAATGAACAGCCTCAACCTCAAACTGACATGAAATCATCTGATTTCATTGGCCAGTCAACAGATTCATCTACGGTTCCACCCGCTGTCAACACGGGATTTAAACCAGATTCAATTGTAATAGAAAGTGGCTTCAAGCCAATTATTCGTGAACCATTGATGGCCGGTGAAGACAGAATAGCTGATTTCGATGACGATAATAAGAAAACTGCAAATAGACGTGAAGATACCGATGTGGAAGAAGATTATGGTGAAGAACCTCAGTATTTAAATTCTAATCACGCTTACCCTAGCGACAAAATTACCGAAACCTTTGAACCAATGTTTATACCCTCGCCTCCTGACCACTTATTAACTACAAATGATAGAACCAAAGAGATTTTTCCTAGTAATCATGCAAAAGAAGACAGGCCTCATCCAGTATATATTAAAACAGAAAGTGAATTAAATGCTTTGTTTGGCAAGAAAAATATGGATAAAAGTGTACCATCAGATATGATTATGGAATCAGATAGACTCAGTCCACAATACTTACCACCAGATCCAAAATTGCCTAAAGAACATTCACAAAAGCTCTCCGCGGAGCAAACCTTTACAACATACGATGGAAAAACTGTATCAGCGGCTACTTTGACCAGCGTTCCGGATATAAGTAAAGCTCACACGAAATTGTTTTCTTCAAAACTACCAGCGAATACGGAATTGCTTTTGAAAACCCCACAATTTGGACCTTTTAAAGGAGAAATTCCACCCGTCATTGCAGAACACATAAAGAAAGATACAAGTCACGTGCTAACACCAGATTTT
The DNA here is from genome assembly GCA_014595695.2 of Epargyreus clarus clarus. Classification (NCBI taxonomy): domain Eukaryota; kingdom Metazoa; phylum Arthropoda; class Insecta; order Lepidoptera; family Hesperiidae; genus Epargyreus; species Epargyreus clarus. Next base: position 152,006 of record JACTTY020000028.1, read on the forward strand.
CGTGATACGAGGACAACTCACTTAAAACTAGTTAATGCCTTGCATAAAGAAGAAGATCCAGTATTAGACGACCTAACAGCAGATGGGAGTGAAATTCACGAAGTAACAGAAATTGCACCAGAGGAAGAAGAAGAAGAGGAGTATGAGGAAGATGGGATTGAAGATGAAGACAGCAAAAGGCGTAGACGAGATACCAAAACGGCACAATTTGAAAAGGGCCAAGTTGAGGAAACTGAAGCAGATCCTGATAAAAGCCAAAGTGAGACAATCAATGAAGTGGATTTTGAACAGTTAACGCTAACGTCAGCATCATCAAGATCATTGTGGACGACACACTTAATAGTAATAATGTTATGGCTGAAGTTCTTTTGAGAGTGCGTTGAGAAAAAATCTATTTATTAATTTATTTATTGGATTAAATTATTAAGCCTTGCCATTAAATGCATTTGGTCGATTATTGTGTTGTATGTTTGGGTCCAGGCTGTGGGGCATTGATGAATGATCTTCCTAAGAATTTTCTGTCTTCCATCGAGTTATTGTATTTAACCTCACCGTTACCACTTTTTACACGCATGATGCAATTCAATACTCCGTTAGTCGTAAGGTTTTGTAAATACTTTTCTATCTATTTTAATAATAATAAAATTAGTATTACGTTTTCATTTATCGTTTTATTTTGCCCTTCAATATTTTACAGGATGCTTAAAGATTATGATGACAATATGATGATACTTATAGTAAATAGAATTTGCTACTACTACGATGCTATTTATATACTTAACGATATAGATTTTTTTATTTTTGTAATTATTGAGGTTAGATTGTTTAACATTAAATTACCGATTAGGTATTTTTTTTATACTTTTGAGAGACATTTTAAACAGAAATTGAAGATTGATCTCCATATTTGTTTTAGAAAGGATAGTTACTAAAACTGTAGTGACTTCATATTACACACTTAATTGTGTATGTTTCGGAGAATAAAATTATTTCAATAAAGTATGAACGCTGTAGATCTTCTTCGTGAGCCTGGTGAAGTTAGCGAGAGCCTTCTCGTGGGGAAACTGGACATCCACTAAACGGAGAATAGAGTCACGGGAACGCCCTCTGAAATATTATAAAAAAGCTTATCTTATTTGGGCATACACGGACAAAGTTAGCGAATTTATTCTGAGTTTCTGATACCACGAAGTAAGCTTAAATATGATTCAGTAAAAGCGTACCGGTGAAAATCTATAACTTTAAATTAATTTTTATATAAGGAAGTTTCAATAATTTTGAATAAACTGATCTTAGCAAAATTTAATTGCAAGTTAAGAAATTTGACTTTGTAAATAATAATCCTTAATGAATTAAGGTAAAGTCACCTAATGCCGAGGGGTTCTGAAATTGGCACCAAATTCCGTGGTATTTACAAAAATGGCTTTTATAAACTATTTACAAAATCATTTTTACTGAAAGGTATGTTATTTAATAGATAATTTATCTCTCTATCGTCATATGGCTACCGTAATAGTATTATGTGTATGGTTTTTTAAATAATCGCATAGTTTTGCATTAGTGCCTCCATCAAACGCATGCTTCATACATTTTGGGCCTCTTGCACGTGAATGTCACGATTTCTCAAATAGTGATTTTTTCAATAAATATGCATGTGTGGGATAGTGTTTCAATGAAAACATTATATTGATTATATATGGAATCGATAACATTTAAATATTTTGCTTATTTCTTAACAGATAATAGTAAAAATAAGTTTAAAAATACAGCGGCATTAGGTGCCAAATATTTTGGGCTGTCCCTAAAACCGAGGTATACCACGGAATAGCAATTTCATAGACTTGTATTTAATTTCAATTTTTGTAGTTGTTTTTATGAATAAGCACGTCTTGCTTCGAATTTGATAAATTTAATACTCAATTAATATCGAAATCATTTTCCGAGGCACAGCATTGTACTGCATTACCTAATTATATAATATCAAAGATGACCTATTTAAGTACTTTCCTAATTTCTTCTATGGGACAACTAAGGAGAGAAAATGAAGTTTATCCAGATATCAATGGAATACTGAACAAGTATTGTATATTATTATATACATATTTCAATAAAGCATCTTTCTGCCTCTAAATTGTGTAAAAGTCTGTTATTATTTAATAATCGGAATTTGGAAACGTGATTTTTAGTTATGAAACGCTATTCCGATGTATATAAATCGGAATTAGGTTATATGGACACATTAATCCGCGGCATAGCCGCAAAATACTATACAGGGTGTTTAAAGTTTTCATCGGTTTTAAGAACACATATATCGTTTGTATCAGTAATTCACTTAATCCTAATTAATGAAGAATTAACATTGTCATACGATTTTAATAGCTATTTAAATAAGAACTAGAACATTTTACGACGTTTTCATTTGATTAAATTACTCAAAACGAAATAATTCTATAAAGCTGATGACGATATTCCATATTATTATTATTTCTGGTGTACGATAATAAACCCTAGTATAAAGTACACGAAGAAGAATGTTCAAAATTGTATTGCAGATACACGAATCTACTGCAGTTTAAAAAATACATGATATACCTACATTAGTAAAATTAACCAGTCAAGAAACTATACTGAAAAAAAGTTTTATTTCGGCAGCTTCCCTTTAATCATAGCTAAGAACACTTATGATAGAGCTACTCTTTTAATAATAAAAAAAATTAAATCAAAATTTAAACTAAATTCAATAAATAACATTTATTTTTATACACCATGTAGCAGTCGTTCTATCTCTTTCACTCCCTTATTTTGTATACTCGGAATTAGGAGCCAAATACATCGGAATAAAGATTTTTACATCGGAATTAGGGTTTTCTGACTTGGTTCATATTTATTTTAAATACACATTTAAATCAATATTTAATCGTAAAATGTCGAGTCTATTTCAAGAGTACAGATAATGAAGCTTCTGATAAAATTATCTAATTCCTTATTAAGCCGTAGTAAATGCTTAATATCTGACGCTGTTTCTAGTTTTGGTGAAAATACCGCGGAAATAGGTGACTTTACCTTATAGTCCGATTTGCATTTATAATTATTATATTGTAATGAAAAATCTAAAGGTGTCATCGTTTTTATGCCTGGCGGTGTAAGATTGAAAATTGAAATTGCCTTCGTGTGTCAAAAGTAAAGGTACTGTTCATATACCCGGAAGCCATAAATCATATTTCCTCAATTAGGGAGGGCTCTCCGGAGAATCAATGCACGGAATCCAATTAATTATTCTAAAATGGGTTGCGTGCCTGATACTATCATGGTAATTATTATTGTTGTTAGACTTGAAAATATATATACGTAAGTATCATCGTAATAAAGTAGTTACCCTGTAGTCACATTTGGTAATGACACAGCTAACGCCTCCGATTTGTCATAGTTTATTAAAGGTTATATATTTAGAAATGTCAAATTTGTAACTTGTATAACAAATGATAAAATAACACTTCTTTATTTAAATAAGCATCTAACGGGCATGTTTTTGCTATAAATATATAAAATGTTACAGTACTACAATAATACAAATATCCATCCAAATGTTTGAAATGACAATTTCAAATATTTTCATTTGATTTAAACACAATTCGGAAAGGGTGGAGTTCAAGACATAAAAACGATCCCCAAAAAGGTCAAAGGGAAAAATAAATTGAATATATCTAATAACAGTTTTAAGCACTGTTGTATTATGGTTTTCAGAGCCAAGTAAAGGGGACATATTTTTCGAGGCATTTCAGTGGCCGATTTTTTTTTCTCGAGGGGGAAACCTTCAAAAGGTACCCGACGACGTGGGAGCGACGCCGGGTTATGTGGGATTTTTACCACACTAAAACCCCCCCGGTGGCCGTCCTCAACGCTTGTTGGAGAACTCCGGGATCTCCAACGGAACACAACCGGAGCCCTCCAAGCGCGATGCCCAACGGGCTCTACCCTGGGGGAGCAGTTTTCGCTCCTCCCACACCATGTAGTGTTTACGACGGTATGCGACCACACATACCGCCGTCCTTCCCGGGGTCGCTTGCTGGACGGTTCGAGCTCCCATCTTGCCGTCCGCAACCCCGGAAGCCCCCTTTTAGTCGCCTCCTACGACAGGCAGGGGATACCGTAGCCCTATACTAGTCCCGGAACTACAGGGACAATGGGCAGCAGTACCTTACCATCAGGTGGACTGCATGCTCGTTAGCTTTTATATTATAAAATGTTTAAGTTCCATACTGTCTGTTCCTTAGAAGTCTGGCAGCAGCAACCAGCGTCAGTCCTCTGCGATCTGTGACGTCAACGTTGCTACAGCGATATAGTAACTCTTCTATTACTTCTGTTCTAGCTCCTTGGCATACTGTAAAATTATATTTATATGCCCATTAACAGCTGTGAATTCATTGTCTTGGTCTTAGTTGTAACTTAAAGTTCCTTAACAATCATTCCTACACCCTTAATCTCACGATAAGACTAGGTAGCTGTAAGGGCTACCATGAACATATATAGACAAACTCACAGACCCTGATCAAAAAACCCAGAAACCAAACAAAAATCAAAATTCTTTATTTAAATGTCTATCTACATGTAGAGACAGGTAGATAATGATCACTCATTTACTTTTCATCCTTATGTTACCAATAATAAGTATCACCAGCTCTGAACAGCGGAGTCCAACCATTGCTATCTTTGACTTCTATATCGCCGCCCTTTTCAAAAATATACTTGACAACATCCAGCTTGCAGGAGTCAACCGCGTAGTGCTCTACACGAAGACCGTTGTTATCTTGAACCTGTCATTTAAAAAGCTTTAAGACATATATTTAAAGGAATTTGAAGAAATAGTGGTGAATTTTTTGGGACATCAATATTCCTGATATTCTGATCGTTAGATCGTAAAAGAAGTTATTCAATTCTGATCCTATATGAATATATGTTTATAGGTTTGAAGATGTTTCTTTGTACCTTATGCATTTCCGTTCTTTAATCTTATAATTTTAGGTAATCATAATCATCTACAAAGCTTACTGTTATAAAATCCTTTTATATTTTTAATTACAATTTTAAATATTTTCTGCTACCAACAATCAAGACGCATGGAGTGGGTTACCAAATGCCGGTAACAAGCAATATTGCATACTAGACTATTTTCTGCTTTCAGTATTTATATGATTTTATCATTTAAAACCTCTGCATGTTATAGAATCTGTAATAAAACTATTTCTTGATCCAATTAACAACTTTATTATTACCGCGCAAAATACAACTCCAACGTCAAGAGCGTTCTTTTTCTTTTTTATATGCTAACTCACACAATTGTACCAGCCAGTGACTATATAAATGGGCATTTATTATTATAAAAATAACACGTTATGAAAATAACACAAAATAATTAATTAAAATGATGATTGAATGATGTTCTAACACATGTAATTTTGAATACTTTTATCATTAGACACCTGAAAATTAGCTCCTTTCTCGATCAACAAGTCAGCGATGGCGGTATGACCGGCCAGCACGGCCAGGTGCAGCGGCGTCTGTCCAGCACTGGTCGGCTGGTCCACTTCTGCTCCCAGCGAGAGGACGTATTTGACTGTGTTTACATCACCTGGAACATTGCTTTTATATTTAATTTAGATTCTGTCATGTTCATTATTATTATCACGATGTATGTGGCTTCATCTTCGGATGTTGGAAGTTCATCACTGGTGAAGTGCTTACAGTTTTTACTTAAAAGAGTCCTTTTTGGTAAATTTGCATGACGGTTTGAGATAAATAACGTAGAAGCAAAACTTTTCCAGTGCTTCCTTGGTCATATCCACGTAAATATAAGAATTGGTACTATTTTATATTGATAAAACTATTGAAACTGATGCCGTTATGATACAATACAAATATGATAACTACAACTAGCTTGTTAGATATAGTATATTTTTATTTCTGTTTATTAATTTAATCAGCACTAAGTACTTTTGTAATAGTTTATCACAACACTATATTGTTTTTCATGAGTAACAATAGGAAAAATACCTTTTCTCACGGCGGTGGCGAGCGGAGTAAGGCCATTGTGTGAATTAATCGCACCGATTAGTATCGGCCGTTCTTCAAGCATTATCTGGACCTGTAATATATTACAACCAGATAGATGTTACTTGTCAATCTGTTGTGAAGTGAAGGTTTGTGAAGGACTTTAGGGTTCGACTCCGAAGACACCACCGCTATATCTGTATAATTACATATTTCTATCTAATAACAGCAGTGTTAAGCGTTGTTGTGTGCTGCTTTGCAGGATTTGGTAAGGAGACATTTATCCGAGGCGTTCTAAAGTAAGTTCCTTAGGAGTAGTAATGTATATGTAGCCAACCTATGGTAGAAGTTAATTACAGAAGTTCATGGGCGGCAGTAGCAATAGCAGCCACCATTAGGTGTAATGCATTATCTTTTGCTACTTCTATTTTTTATAATACAAGAGTAGCAGACTAGCATGTGGTCTACCTGATGGTAAGTGGCTAGTGCCGTCCATGGACATCTTTAATCAAATCCAGATAGGATTAGATTGCTTCCAGAGTTCTGCTACAGATGCGCCGCTACCTGTGTGGACTAAGCTAGAACGCCTCGAAAAAGTATGTCTCCCTTACCACACCTTTCAATCCAGAACACAGCAGCGCTTAACACTGCTGTTATTAGGTACAAATAAGTGGAGTGGTGGTGCCACCGGACTCGAACTACAAAGAATTCTACCTCCTTCAAAATATATTTAATATAGAATTATTTTTTTAATCATGGTAAAGCCACATAGATACACAGTTCCCAAAGGGTTATCTTTAAAATGCAAGTGCAAAGTTAAATCAGCTGATATCTGCGCTTAAATGCCCCAACTTGGTCAATTATTCGGCAATCACGACATTAACCTCGCTCCACTTTCCGGGACCGGAAAATGGAAATGCTAATGATTTTTGATGTTACGACCGATTTTAACTAGTTTGTAAAATTCATAAAGTATCCCAAATAGCTTATAACAATTTTTTATTTCTTAAATAATAATTATAAAATGTGATAAAAAATGAAAGTTATATGTGTTGAAAATTAATCGATGTATTTAATTGAATTACCTTACATTTTAGGATTCCTTCGGCTACAGATTTTAAGCTTTGTAGTATCAGTCGTGATATCACATTACACATACTCACACACACATACATACTTACATATACATACACACACACAATAGTTTCTGCTTTTCACCAATGTTAAGTGCTGCTGTATTTTGTTTTGATGTAGATGATACGACAAATATACGAGATATTTTAGCTGTCTTTAGGGGTAGCAAATATCAAATACAAACTCTCATTTTCCTGGGGCTAGTGGTATTTTTTACAGATATTTCGAAAAGCCGTGACCATTTACCATGTGGCCTGCATGCACCTTAGCTACAGTGTTTTCAAAGTCAAATCTCATTATTTTAAATTGATTCATATACTCGTAGAACACTTTTTGAAAGTCACCAAACTAGCACCGCTTCGACAGGTGTTTCGCTATGGAGAAGAAGCGGCGCAAGAAATAAATTTAATTCCCAAACCTGTTTGAAGTATCCACAGCGGATTGCCATGCAGAAGCACATGGCGGACGTGCCGTCAGTATCCGTACTCGTCCACGTCTCCTCGGACCATTGGGACTCTAGCCATTTAGTTGATTGCGATGAAGTATGGCTTTGTGACCTGGAATAAGTAATATACAATAAGTGTTTCCTGAGAGGTATGATTTGGGAAATAAGGTAAATATTAGTTTACTAAAATTTATTTATGGGGAGGTTTGGCGTCTACAGGAAGCCATTGTTACGCATAAAAAATATTAAGGAACAATTTTGATTAAGAGTAACAAATTCGAAACGAAAACAAAAAACACTGTAGTAATTTTAAAATCCAAATTGTGTCAAAATCAAGTAATTTTATCGAAATAAAAGCTTACAATATGAATTCATGACTTAAACCAACTACAAATTTATGCGTAAGAAGTATAAAATATTTCAATAACATGATGCTTTCATAATAGGTACCTAAAATCGTACCACTTACAACCTGTACGATACCAGAAGACGATAGAACCCAAAATGAAAACCCTAAGTTACAATTATCGCACTAATTAATAACAAAGTAAGTTACACCTAAGTTATTACTCCGCTCGTATGAAGCGAGTGTAAATGGGAACTGCAACTCAACTTAAGCTCGATGAATGGCTCGTGTGGTGCACAAAGGAACGGTATTGTGTTAATATATCACTTACATTATACTAACAAAGCAAATTATACTCATAAACAATTAGTTCTTAAAGTTTTAAACGATGTTGTCGATTCGTTGCATAATGTCACCCGACTACGGAGGGTAATGTTTTTCGTGAGTATGTAGTCTGTGTATGTGTGTATGTGTGTATGTATGTATCTACGTATATCTCAATATTTGGTATGCTCAAGAACCCAAAAGATTTTCAGATTTTACGGTATGAGGTTGTTTTTTTTATAATATGCAGTCCACCTGATGGTAAGTGGCTACTGCCGCCCATGGTACCCGCTACTGTAATCAACCCCAGATAGGATTAGATATTCCTACCTGAGATCGGACACAGATGCGCCGCTACCCCTGAGGACTAAGCTGGAACGCCTCGGAAAAGTATATTTCCCTTACCACACCCTTCAAAAGGGAACACAGCAGCGCCCAACACTGCTGTTATTAGGTAGAAATAGGTGTGGCGGTGGTGCCGCCGGAGTCGAACCACAAAGGGTTCTACCACCTTCAAGTGGACGTGGAAGTGGAGGTGTCGTTGGACTCAATTAAGTTGCGTAAGTGACATTATTTGCATTTTCATTGCATACCACCTGATGGTAAGTGGCTACTGCCACCCACGGACATATGTAATCAACCCCAGATAGGATTAGATATTCTTACCTGAGGTCGGCCACAGATGCGTCGTTACTAAAACCCGGTGAAGTTAGAAAGGGCTTCCAAAAAAATCGCTTTCTATAAAATAATAAAATATCCCACCACAGCTTATAACGTAGATTTTTTTTATAAACTCCACTTCCATTACATAAAACTGTTACATGTATAAGTATGCTGAATAGAAACAGTTAATTAAACTGACAGCGCTGAGTGCAAATGAGAACTACAACTCAAGTGAAGCTGCGAAGGACATGTATCATTCGCGGGACAAAGGCGTTGTATGAGAGTTTCAACTTTGCACGTTTTCGCTAATAAGACGATATTATATTATGAAATATATATTTGATGAATTATTTAATCTAGTGGTTAAGCTCGACTTCTCGTACAGGGGTTCGAGGTTCAAGTCCCAGGCATTTTCAATGCTATTGTAATAACAGAAACAGACGAGCATGCTATCCACCTGATGGTAAGTGGCTACTGGCGCCCATGGACATGTATAATCAAACCCAGATAAGATTAGTCTCCTACCTGAGGTCGCTCACAAGTGTGCCGCTACCCCTGAGGACTAAGCTGGAATGCCTCGGAAAAATGTCTCCTTTACCATTAACTAAACCAGAACAAAACAAGGCTTAACATTGCTGTAATTAGGCAGCTGTAGTGCTGCTGGAGTCGAACCACAGGGGGTACCACCACCTTTTCAATGTTGTATGGGTATTAGAAATATCTAACTATCACTTCCTATGGCAAAGGAAAAATTTACGAGGAAATACTGCTTAAGATTTATTTATTTGAAATTCAAGTCCAAGTTAAAAGTGTTATTCATTTGATTATTGAGAAGTGAAACAGACGAGAACAATAATTACGAGTTCTGTTTGCTTTTGGTAAAGAAATACCGAAGTTATGAAAGCTTCCGTGGACAATCAAAAAGCCCTTTGATAGAACCACAACGGACAACAAACTGACACTTCACCTCTTCTCAAATCGAAAACAAAGGCCGTTTTGAAATTACAGTTATTTTGGAATATTTCTTTTCTTATTTTGGTATCTGTCGGATTGTTTTTCTGAGCGTCAATATTGCGTTTAATGTAATGATATTGACATGATTATTTTGGATTTATTTTTAGTTTGTTCATTTTCTGTTTTGTAAGTCTCCTGGTTTTGGGATTACGAAAAATGCTTTCGACATGATTACGTTAACTACATTATTATTATTAGTCAATGATGTGTAATTGCCTTTGTTTTCCATATAAAATCCTAAATTCTTACATGTCATCGACAAAATAACAGATTATGTTTTGTGTCTGTATGCCTTATGTAAGTTTATCTAATGAAGTACGTCTTATATAAGATTTTTTCATTTAAATAGTTATTTTATAATCTGTTACACTTTAATTTTAATAACTTTATCTTGTTTCTCATATATCATCCATAAAAAGTAAATATGAAGGTTCACTTATATTGTTACAAAGGCTTAGGGAAGACGGGAAACTTGTCTTACAAAGGATTTGAAAACCCTTTGATGAAACTACAAAGGATAGAAACACTTCAGTATTACTGTAGCATTCACGAATTACACAATAGTTACTTTTAACTCTGTGTTAATCGTTTATCTGAAGATTTTTGGGCATTGTCTTGGGAATTTTATTAATTGGTTTCATAACATCAGTTTCTTGCCGGCTACGTTATTACAATTTTTTTATTGCGTATTTTGATGATAAATATTCGAAATGTGTCTACTTTAACCAAATCTAGTATATGTATCTATCATGTAAATCTTGACTTATATATTGTTGACGAAATTTGCTTTCCTAAGACGGAATCACAAAGCCCTTTGACGGCGCCACAAAGGGTCGAAAACCGACACTTCAGCTCTAGTGGTATTCGCCCAAACCCAACGCACAATGGATGCTCTTTACAGGACACTGTGTCAATCGTTTTTCCTTCAAAAGCTTTTTTGTGATTTCTCTTGGGAATTTTATCGGGAATTAAGTTAATTGGTGTAAAAATAGAATTTGTTCCGGTAACAGCATCTTTTCTGTAATATTATTGTTGGATTTGTTTATATGAACTAACATTAAAAAAATTATAAGGGAAAGTATAAATAAACTTTTTTTGCCTGTCTGTTTCGATGGTGTTAACTTAAAATATGAACATTACATATACAGCGACATTTATGTAACCATTTAATGCGTTAAATAAATTTTAGTGTCGACAGCTAAAAAACAATTTTCAAAAAGTGTAAGATTCATCCTGTGCCTTACGCCGCCTATACGGTGTGCCGTACTACCTTTTTGGGGTAAAAAAGGAGAATATTAATATATTCCAAAAATAATAGCATGCGTCAATATACAGACTTATAACAAAACAACTCTACCTTCCTCTTATAGCTTGTAAGGGACATTTTGTAGTAGTTTCCACCACAGTTTCATTTATAATTCCAAATGCACTCTCATTTTCTTCAAGAAACTGTGTCGAAGTTTCTTTATTTTCTTCAGGATCTTTAGTATCTAGATCATCTTCCTTAATGTGATCTCCAATTTTATCCAATTTTATTTCGGAATCTTCCGTTGACGCTTGCTTGGAAGTCACTTTATTGTTTTCTTCAAATAATTTCTTTTTACCTTCTTTAACAGTGTCAATAGTATTATAGATAGTGCTTTCATTACCATAGTGTTTAAGAGCTTCTGCAGCTAATAATGCAAGTGCTGTAGACTTCAAAATGACTTGCAGCCGAAATTTATGTGGATGACTTGGAGCGAGGTCCTCGATGACTTTGGTTGTTTTTCCGCCACTGAAACAAGTTCACGTATTTTATTTTTTACCACCTTATTTAATATCCCGTGTCTTTGCGTATGAAGAGCGTCTTGTTATGCCATATTTGACAACCCCCGTGGCGGATCGGTTACCATACCGGTCTGACGCGCAAAGGATTCCGGGTTCGATCCCCAGACAAACAGATATCTGAATGATGAATTAGACATCTGGGTCTGGGTGTTTGTGTTTTTGTGTGTCCACGGCCCCTACGATACATGGAATCCTAGTGTGTGACTGTGAATGTAGAGTGTAGAAAGCGTTGGTAGATGTCACTTGTTATCATTAGGTAACACATCTTCAACTATTTGAATAGTTTCACAATATTTAACACGGATTGGTCTATAACTGTAGCAGTGATAGCTTAGTCGTTCGAGGAGTCCGAGGTTCAAATCCCAGGCACCTCTGATTTTTCAAAATTATGTGCGTATTAGAAATTAACAACCAATTGCTTAAAACGGCGAAAGAAAACATCGTGAGGAAACCTGCATACCTGAGAGATTTATAAAAATAAAAAAATCTTAAAGTTATGTGAAGTCTACCAATACGCACTTGGTCAGCGCGGTGGACTATGGCCTAATGGCCTAATCTTTCTCATTCTGAAAGGCGACCCGTGCCCAGCAGTGGGACAATAATGGGTTGATGATGATGATGACGGTCTCTAGCCTGTTCCTTTCTCCTTCAAATGTCTTGTAACTTGAATACAATGTCACCGATATTACAGGGAACCTTAGTGTTGACTGTCAGTATATAAAGGGTTATTCAATTGAACCCTTTATTTTACTCCCTTAACTTTTGAAATAATGGAAAACAAAGCTAAGACCTTTGAGAATTTATGAATAAAGCAACTCGTTTATTAATTCAAGATCCTAACCGAATACAAGGAAGGGATAATGCAATTATGATGCGGGTGAAGTATGAAAGTGATTGACTAAGTAGCTTTTTAGAAATTAAAAATTTAAGAACCATTTCTTATAATCATAATTTAGAGGATCTGGTAAGCAAAATAATAGAGACACATGAGGTGTAAGAAACGATTCAAGGATATTAACGTGTTTTTGACCGACGTCATATGGAATGCCAATACTACAATTACGGGGTTGTTTGCAAATGTTTTGAAAGGTAATAGCATCAGGATGGTTTGACCGTGGAGGTGTTATCGACGAGACGACTATGTGTATGCCGGAAGATTTAAAAATGAGTCTTACTTTTTTATAATATAGGAGTAGCAGACGACCATGCAGTCCATCCGATGGTAAGTGGCTACTGCCGCCCATGGACATCTGTAATCTACCCCAGATAGGATTAGATATTCCAACTTGAGGTCGGATACAGATGCGCTACCCCTGAGGACTAAGCTGGAACGCTTCGGAAAAGTATGTCTCCATTACCACATCCTTCAAAACGGAACACAGCAGCGCCTAACACTGCTGTTATTAGACAGAAATAGGTGTAGCGGTGGTGCCGCCAGAGTCGAACCACAAAGGGTTCTACAACCTTCAATACATTTTTATTAAATATATTTAAATTATATTTTAATTTGAAATTTTATATATTTATTAATTTAAAAATAATAAATAATAATAGTATGCATAATTTGTATAACATTAGGGAGCTTTGTGTTTCATATAAAAGTTCATACGAGTATATTATATACTTTACTTAGAACGTTACATACATATACGTGAAAAAGCGTTCTAACTTTTGTTGCCAGCGGTGCCCAAACTTTGCCACAATTATGGTTTTACGGATACCGTTTGTTTTATTGTGGTCGTTAAACGTTAATGTCAGTTTCAAGTTGCGAGTTGTTCATTAGTGTTTTATGATTATGTTATATTATTGATGAAATGAAAGATACATTAAAACAGCGTGACGTAAGTAATCCCTTTTCTATTATTAAAAAAAGCGTTTTGGTATCGATAAATCAACAAATATATATTGTTTTATTAGCTGACCCGGCAAACGTTGTGTTGCCATATAAATAAAAAAATGTTAAGGGTGAACAACCCTTATCACTTAGGGATATGAAAAATAGATAGTAGCCGATTCTCAGACCTACTGAATATGCATATAAAATTTGGTGAAAATCGGTAAAGCCATTTCGGAGCAGTACAGTGACACGAGAATCTTATATATAAGATTATTTAAGCTGTTACGATTTCAACTGTTATAAAGAGCACAGTAATAAGTGTATGGAACATGTAAACTTAACTCGATTATATCTGATAACATATAAAAGTGTTATATTTTTTAAGACCCAACACATGTTTGTGTGTGATAACTACAAGATGTTGTTTATTATAGTCCTCAAAGTCAGTAACACTTCTACGAAAGACTTCATTTTATCAAAGTTGCGATCTAGTTCTGTCCTAATTATATAACATGAACTTCTATAAAGCAACACCTGTACCCTTACCATGAGTTTTTAAAACATCCCACAATTTTACGTTACGTTTACTCAATCGTTGGCAACACCGTCACAAGTTCAAGTTGTGTTCCGGTTTGAAGGGGATGGTGAAATAGATATTAACTCATCTGTAGTTGACGTCAGGTAGAAGTTTATTCTCATCCGAACTACTCATCGATGCTACTTCCATGTTATAGAAATAATAAATATTGATTAAGTTCTTATTTAACTAAGAGATGGTTGAATAAACCCATGATAACTTTCTGCTATAAAATATACGACAAGTAACTTACAAAAGAACTAGTAGAAAAATTAGTAAGAAAATAACCTATAAACAGTCACCCAACGCGGGATCTTCTCTTTCCTCTGCACTTTGTAGAGCAAATGTTTTTCCAAAAAGCCAAAAGGTTCTTCTTCCATCCATTTCAAGGTCACTGACCGCTTGGTCCTCTCTACCACCGCTGGTGCTCGCGGCTGCCACTCTTGGAACTTTCTTGTGAGGTAGAGTTGTAGAGTCCGTAGAGGTGGAATAGTTTCAGACATTTCACTTTAAGGAAAGTTTCAGAATGATTTTGTTTACTAGGCGTCTTCAAAACACTTATTATGTAAAAGATTTTGGATATTTTTGGACTAATCAGTTCATTTGTTATATAGTTAGAAGTCAGATCTTTTCAATTATTGGGAAACGAATTAAATTAAAATTCAACTAACGTATTTCATAAAGAATACATAAATCAGTAAACTTTCCACTAATTAAAATCACGATCAAATTAATGCGCTTAATCATTTAAAAATCTAGGTCTTAATTTTTTATTATTATACCTTAACTCAATTAACTTTTTAGCTTTAAAAATATTAACTTATTAAAAAATTATTTTAATAAAGTTTCCCATTTACAGTAATGTATATATATTAAATTTATGTATGTAATGTATATAAATATTTTAACATTGTTCCCATTACAGTATGCGTGGATGTTAGTATCCTGTTATCATTACTGATGATAATTTCAGACAACATTGACTACATAGAGTTTATTCGCTTTTGATAACTCTATGTGTTATTTAAAATCTACTATAAGCGTTACGTAATTTGCAACTGTGCTAATTCACCAAATTTTTTATCACTTATCACGATTATATATTCCCGTTTTCAGAAAATTACTGGTGTAAATTTTTTAGAAAACTATTTATTTTACAGCGATATTCATATTCCAAATAACTAACTTAAAATAACGTATCTATGCTACAATAATAACACAAGAATATTTCTTCTGCACTATGCATATTTGCTGTCACTGTATTATTTTCACGAACTTTAACTACTAAAACAGGCAAACACTACACTCATAAATGAGGCGGAGGTTACTAAAATAAACTCCTAACTTCGTTCATGGCAACTAAAAAGTTTGGTCGATAGGCGTATCAAAGATTTCTGGCGCAATAGATACTAAACTATATTTTGTGGAAGAAAAGATTGATTTTCGTATAATGAGTTTTATAAGGCTGGTTTGAGTAAATAACATCTCGTATGCCGGGTAAGAGTAAATGATTTATTTTATTTATACATTAAAAATATTGTTACGTACTATATGTATAGAAAAAGTTATGTTATATTATAAAAATAGTAAACGCGCACGTGTCCATCGGATGGCAAATCCCACCCATAGACATCTAATTAATAAATAATCATACTTAGATAGGATAGGGTCTTGAGGTTGATCAACTTATGAGGCGTGCCAGCTTAGCCCTCCACTTGTATTTCATTATAAATATCCACCGGCAGCAGTTGCAATTTCACAATAGGAGCACGCAGTCCTATTCTATCTTTATCACTTCCTTTAATTTTTAATTAAAACTATATATTATTTTTAATTAAAAAATATAATTCCGAAAATAAGCAATAATATCATTATCTATAACCAACAGAAGTGTTACATAAATAAGTAATCGCGTACAAAAGTGTTGAACAATTAAACTCGAGAGTGGGTCGGAGGTACAGGCGTGGGCAGCGAAAAGCTACGAGAATAATGGGATTATGTGATTGGCATTTCTTTTGAACAATATTTTAGCAAATGTTTGGTATATTAAATTGGTAATCTAATGCCGAGAATAACAAATTACAGTGTATTTTTAGCATCGAAACAAAGTTACGCGTACCGACGTAACACGTGCCGATATAATTTTAAGTATTGGATGAAGTTTACCGAATAAGGACTAACTGATTCAAATTGAAATATACCATATTCATATAATCCCTGCTTGGTTCCTGAAAATTTAGCCTTATAGCTTTATCTACAACGAAGTTAATGGGGGGTCAAAAATGGCTTGAACTGCTTGGAGAAAGCAATGGTGTCGCGTAGCGCTTTTTTGCTCGACTTGGCACTTCCGTGCCTCTAGATTTATTTCTAGAGACATTGATCATGTCAAACACAGGTCATTGCTGACAACATCACCATTTTTTATGCAATATTTTAACAGTATGATGATATCTCTTTCTCTGGCACTACGTTGTGCCTTTTGTATTTGATTAAAACGGGGCTCTCGCTCTTGCCGCCCGCAACCCTGAAATCCCCTTTTTAGTCGCCTCTTACGACAGGGAGAAGATACCGAAGCCCTTTTCTGATCCCGAACTACACGCCCTGAAGCCCAAACAGCTTGACAGAACATATGAAGTCTCGTTGGAGACATCTTTATTGTTGAAGTGATATAGGTTGTATTTATAGGACATTTTTGTGTGTATAATTATTTTCTAGCATAGCCGTGGACTACTTAGTGTGGGCAGATAATGTAATCGCTACTCGTGCTCCTTACAAAAATAAGGGTAGATGTATAATAATGCCGAAAACACAAAGTAGCAATATTACACTAGTCAAGAAAAAGAAAAGTACAATATCTCAGGAATCTCAAGTAAAATCCTGAACAAAGCGTGTGGGCGTGTAGTGGAATGTTCCGAGCGCTGATGAATGGCGCCCGCTGACCTCCTGCAATAATGCTGGCTAATGTATGTAGATCATTATTTTGGGGCAAATATCTTGGAGCTGTGTCTTGCAGGTAAGTAATGATTCCGCTTACTTAATGATTGTTTGTGTAGGTCATTTGAAAGTTGGTAAAAACATTTTGGTTTTTTCGCGGAGGTACATACATAGGTTGGTAGGGTGTCAATGTCGGTTGACTCACATATCAAGAGACTTACTTAGTCCTTAAAAGTGTTGGAACATGTAGAAATTTAAGTAGATTTTATACGGAGTTGGCTACAAATGAGCAGCGAAGACCAAGTGGCTCGCATGTCACTTCAATATTATAAAAAAGTGGCACAGCGGTTATCATGCTGGTCTGAAATACTGAGATGTTACAACTTTGCTTTAAAGAAATCGTGCTACAACGATTATCATAATTATTTATAAGTAGGACTTTGTCCTGTTGGCAACAATCTTGTTCATGATCTATTGGTAAGAAGAAATTATCTTAGTAGGATTTGAACTTCTAAATTCTTACATACATTTATGGTTAGAAATTATCACGAAAATAATCAAATTACACAGAAAAAGACTATCCCAATTTTATACTTTATTCTAGTTTTAAACTTTAGTCTTTTGTCAAGCCACTTACTTCTACCAGTTTCTTCGTAGTAAAAAAGTATTTATCTATCAAGTGACACGTAGTGGCGAGTAGAACTCAGCTAAGAGCAATTACAGACTAGTTATTTATATGCGCGTTTTACGGAAGAGCATGTAGACGCGTATATCAGTCGCCGCTACTTCAGAAGACTAAACTGGCATGCGTCAGAAAAGTCTCCCTTAAACCAGACCTTAACAGCGTGTAACACTGTTTTATTAGGCAGAAATGGGTTGACGGTAGTGCCGCGGGAATCAAAGTACAACGAGTTCTAACATCTCCAAACAGTGCAGCGCACGTGTAAGCGTGTATGCCAAAATTTTGCGAACGCGCAGAAAAACCGCTAGTCTGAAACTGCTCTAAGCAGTTGTTCGGTGCGCCTTGCGGCGGGAAGCGCAACTTTTACAGCCGGTAATTATCCCCAGCTGAAGCAAATATAATCGGAAAAACTTCCCTTAACACTAGGGGAAGTTCTCTTCATCGTTTTCTATTATTTTAAGAACTCAGTTGTGGGGATGCAGACTTTTATTGAAATTTTCTTAGGAAAATAACTTGCATCAACTGATGGTAATTTCAGGTCACTCGTAGACATTAGAATTCCATAGCTGGCCACAGATACTACCGTTAAGTAATAAATACGAATGCACCGTATGTGTGTGTGTAGAAAATACATTCCATTAATTCAAACGTATAAATAATTTATAAAAAAACAACATTATGGAACGATAATACTTTAGAAAAATATAAATAAGTTAGCTAATAGTAAGCACTTGGTCGCATGTGCTTGAAATTTAAGTGCGTAGACGCTTTTCGTTTATATTATATTATCTTCTAGAATTGTCCTACAATAATAAAAATCTTTATGTATACTTGAATGCAAATTCCCTACATAAAATTTAGTAAAGCTTTAGTGTTATGAACTTAACAAAGTAAATACAAAGAGACTACATTTGCATAGTTATAACTTTTTAACAAGACATAAAGTTAATAGAGTTTGTAAAAAATCGCTTTCCATTTCATACTGCAGTAAAATGAATCAAAAATAATAGTTTCCGTTTTGGCAATAAAAGAAGAAAAATGTTTTGTTGGAAACTCGATCATCTCAGCAAACATTGCGAAAAATATTTTAAAATTCATTGGCGCCTCGTGGAGCCCGCCAGGACTCTTCAACGTACGAGAGGCGTTTAATGGATTCGATGTCAAACAATTCCTTTAACGAGTCCACAGATTATACATATTACATATCATAAATCCCGCTTCGCCCCAATTCGTGTTAAAAAATCGAGCACAGACGAATAATTCGAATTCGGAATTGGTGTAAACGGAACGCAACGCAGCAATGGCTGATGTATCGATCGACGCAGCCAGTCGGCGCCCGGCCTCCGAGCGGGTTATACGTGAGTGAGGCTACGTCGCTTGTCGCCGAACTAACCTAACCGCTCCGTCGCGGTCGCCAGAACGTCTCGCATCGTTGTTGACTGAGGTAAGTGTTCCTAATACGTAGCTTAAGATATTTTCTAGTTTCAATTTATATATTTTTCGTAATAAACAAAGTGAGTCACCCGTTTACACTCAGTCGGTTGCAGTGAATGACGCTATCGCATCGTTATATCAACAAATACTTAGGCACTAGTATTGCCAGCCCTAATAACAGCCCCGCATATTTGCATTTCGACGCGAATGCGTGAAGAGAGCGGAAAATGTCAAAGTTTCACCGTTTGCTGAAACGAGTTCAGGGTTACCAGTTTTTGTTTGGGAATGACAGATTTTTTGTTCGAAACGTCAATTTTGTGACTAATTATGTGCAGTTACTTATATCCGTCATTTTAAGTTGCTCACTATTTAAACGTCAGTTTAATTTCTAGTAATTAACTGTCATTTTCAACAAGTGAAAAAACCTGCTAATTTTATTGTTAAAACTTGCGATATTCATATTAATATGAATAAATTTGAAAGGAATAACTGGGAAATCTCCTCTGGATAGACGCAAATTGCCAAATTATGAAAACAAAATGTATTACAGTTATGTGTATGTGATTATATTAATTAGATTAAGCTGCATATTCAGAGCATGGCTGTATAACTGTAAAAAAACTTTTTTCATGACAATGCCTGCTCCTTAGTACATAGCAACATTTTCATATTTGGAAATCTGACAAATTCGTATGTCAGGCTGAAGGAAAGGACAAAAAAACACTAACTTTTTGAATAGAGAACTATGTTCAAATGTGGATCTTAATGTGATGGTCAAATGTGGTTCTTATCCCTAATGTGAACATTCTACGTAGCAAGTAAATATTAATTCAGTCGTTTATACCTTTTTTCTCTGAAACTAATTGCATTAGCTCGTATACTCCACAGAAAGCTGATACCAGACATTATAAGGATATTATGTTAATTGCCTTCCCTTACGCGGCATTCATTATTTTTATTACAGAAACGTTAGGGCGAGAGCAGACGGACGACTATCAGTCGTAGTGACGTCACGGTTGCGTAACTGGCACTTGCGATTTGGACTTGTCGATCGTGTGCGGTCGTTACATAGTTGCATTTATTATAAATTGCGTTGTATTTTTTCTTCTCTAATTTATAAATTGAAATCCGTTTTTTCATTGTAAATATTCAAAATGCAAATAAAAAAGAAATATGACAGAAGTATCGCCGGTTTTGAAAAAGCGCATGCATTTTTCATGTTTTATAACGTTTTTTGGTATCTTAAAAGAAAATGATGGGTTATGTAATTAGGTTATGCAGATACTTATATGAATAACGTCTAAGTTACTTTAATTGCTAAAGATTTAAGTTGTATTGATATGGAAACCGTCTTAGTAAACAGATATTATAAAATATTTTAGTTTAACAAACTTAAAATTGGCTCATCATCATTTTAAAATGTCTCTAAAATAAAACATAAACTGTAAGATTTCTATTTTATCATAATTGTCTCTTGTAATAACACTTTTGTTGCACTTAAATACTTTTCGAAATATAAAAGTGCGAACTTTAATGGAATCGCGTTACTTACGAAAAGTGTTTCGTCGCTCCTCTGCAAAATGCCTTAGGGAAGTGGAAAGTATGTAATTGCTGTTTTCCTCGACGTCGACATTTTCCGTATAATCCACGGACTGAGCCCGCAAGTTACATTTCAGAGGGAATTTATTATTTTAAAAGAGAAATACCAAAAAGTATGAATAGTTTTTATGTAATGGTAGCAATACATTATATTAAGCCGGTTATTATTGAACAAAGTATCCATTTTTTTATTTTTAAAGGAGCAACATTTGGCAATTTCTGTATGACAAGTAATTATTAAATTTCGATCTTTGGTATAATTGGGATAGATTGAATATTAATAACGGATAACGAAGAAAACTTGGATATCTATAATCGATACTATAACATAAGTTATTTTCGAAAGTTAAAGTTAAAAGTTGACACGTCTCATACAATATTTGACATGTATCAGAAATAATAACTATTTCTGACACATCTTCAATAAAATAATTACTATACTTTAGAAAATTAAAAGCAACATAATCATAGGGCGAAATAATTTTCAGGTGCAAAGATATAACTGGCAATTGTTTGCTATTGTGTATTTTAGGCGCACATAAAGTTTGCGTTGAAAATGCTTGGACTTCATGAATTCCTACAATGGTATAAAGCTGCTGTATTCTAGTTTCAAGAGATACAAATCTACAAGCCGTTCCAACTTAATGGTCTTCATGTATATTTTATTCATTTATTTATTTATGCACACAAAAGTACAATACAAAAGAGAGCTTATGACTAAAATTTAGTGCAAAATGTATATAGTATTTGGGATTGATTACTGATATCAGTATGTGATAGTGATCACTAACAATAAGGTCTGTCAGGACTGCAAAACTTTGGATATCTTTTTAGGTTTGCCTGAACTAAACAAAATATTACTTATATAAGTTTTTATTAAAGCGTCTACAAAATCAATTATTGATATAGGCGTGTACGTATTGATATTAAATTAATTTTGACGTTAGCAGAACCTTCCGTGGCTCGACTCCTGCAGTTTTTATTCCTCCTTTATTCATAGTACAGTACTCATGTGTCTGGATTGCGAGGCAAACAGTGAATGGACAAATATTTGTAAGCTGCTTGTTCCCAGACTATTGGTATCCCACGCTGAGCTATGACGTAGGCCGTATTGTACTGAAACCGTTTTTATCTTTGTTTTAACATTTAGAAAAACTATTTATTATATTTTTTTATGGAGATGTATACGCAGTGCTAAATACTTTGAATTCACATTTCCTTATTAGGAATCTTTGTATGTTAAATAGTTGTGTGTGTATTACTAAGACATAGAACATGTATTATGAAGATCACACACAAAAGTGTTGAAGTTTGTGTGTGATTTATAAACTTATCTGATGTAATCGACTGTTTCAATTATCTAATTCTTCAAAGGGCTCTTCCAACTTCTTTATTCTTTTCTTTCCAATTAAAACGATGTTTTCCTGCTACGTTGTTCATCTCTGATTGTAAATTATCTTCCGCGTTCCTTCTTTTCTGACTACCCATAAAGTCTCAACTAACTTCATTTGTGCTTTCTTATTGTATGCAGTATCTTTTACATATATTGTGAAAAAATATTTTTTAAAACATGTGTATTATGGATTTCTTTCGCCTTCTTCATAAGGAAACACATTGTGAAGTCGTGGTAGATGTATTGACATTCATAATGTGCTCTTATTTCGATTAAAAAAAATATTGATTTGATTGGATACATTTATTATTTGCGTATCATCAGTATTTTCACAATTTCAGATTATGCAATCATGTAATATATATTTTTCCATTGATCCCAAGTTTCCCTTTATTTACCGTATGCGCCCACGTTTTTCCACTACTTGTCAACGAGTTGCCCACGCACTTTTTATCTTCACATACAATTCTTTACTCTTCTTTATTTCTTTGAATGCCCTCTTCCACGAAGTTCCATTTCTCGTTTATATTTCTTTATAAGTTTGATCTATTTGTAATATTATTTCTCACATATATTTATATTGTATATTCTAGAACATTCTGTTAAGTTGTTATTTATTACTATTGTATCCTATTGTTTGATAGAGACGTTTCTCGAAGTATGTTCATAATCATTGCTACTTTTTTGTTTTATGTTAACAGTATTTGCGATATTGTATTCTGGTTTAAATATTAAATCAAGTCCAAACATATCTTTATTAGTTTTATTCGTTTATTTTATTACCCGCGACGGAACGGGGACGGTATATGCGTTTGGAGTAAGAGAATGTTTGTACAATAAGCCTATGTTACATTTTTATAATAAACATTGAAAAAATGGCATCTTGACATTTTATGATACAAAATGTCTGCCATAAATAATCTTGTCAATAAATACAAATATGAGCGCAATTCGTCGTATTACCAAAGATAAGAAAAAATCAAAACCATTTTCGTCTCCAATACAATTGACAGTAAAGGGACAAGCCCTAAGTAAATACTTGATGTGCCTTGTAAGCCGTGTAAAGATCTGGATTTTGGAATAAACCTAAAAGAAACACTGACTTCAGAAAAGGGCACATAGGTAGAAAGAATATTACATATTATGATATTCTATCTTTAGGAAGTGTGTGGTGAATAAACATAGGAATTATAAAACTAAAAATCCGACTGCTTATAAATTTTGTCTTCACTCCTACAATTTAAACGAATCCAACGACATTTCATTAGTTATAGTCCATCATGCATTTGCGGTTGGTGTTCATAGTATGAGACATACTTACATAAATACACGAAAAACATTACCTTCAGCGGTCGAGTAAAAAGAGTGTTCAAACAGAACCGTAGAGAATCACGAGTTTAGTTGATGGACCTATATTCTTAAAACTAGCTATTGACGACCCCCATGTCAGAGGAGGGTAACGGGTTCGATTCCCGTCCAGATAGATATCTAAGTGACAAATTTAGATTTCTGTTCTGGGTCTGGGTGTTTGTGTATTCATCTTTGTTTATCTCCAATGCACCCACGACACAGGGAATACTAGTGTGGGGCTGTGATTGTAGAGAGCATATTATCTGTGACAACAACTGAGCAAAGTAACTCTGTCTGTCTGTCTGTCTGGTTGTCTTTTCTTCACGCCCAAACCACTGAACCGATTTTAATGAAATTTTGTACAAAGATAGTCTGAGACCTGAGAAAGGACATAGGATAGTTTTTATCCCGGAAATCCCACGGGAACTAGGATGGCGATCTCAGATGGATTAATCGCAGAATCAATCTTTTGGACCCAAAACATCGATTATTTTAATCGATATTAGTAAGGATTGAAACGTAAACTATGCATTTGATCAAGTGATGATGTTTAGCAAAGTTGAAGGTACGAATTTTCAGTTTTATGATTGTTAGTACGTTATATTACTTTCATTTAAACGCGGACGCAGCCGCGGGCAAATACTAGTAAGGAATATCGTCAGGAAATTATTTAAAAACAACTTTTATAGACCGAGGACATTAACTTCACAAAGTTAACAAAATAACAACTAAGCACAAAAAGAACAATTTATACATTCAACGACAGACTTGGCAGAGTAACGTTCTTTACAATAATCGGAAAATAACCGCCCAGAAGGCGATCTACAGTGCCTAATACGCCTATTTTTAGTGAACCTCATTTGACAATTAAAATTTCTTTCTTCTAGCGTCGTTCCCAACAATATTTATATTTTCTTATTTAAAGTTCTACATAATTATAATAACTTGTTTCATATCTCAGTCCTTGTAAGGAACTCCGACTCTATATGTAAATTTTACAATGTCTCCGTCAGAATACGTATTACAAGATAAAGTTAACTTACCACTCTGTAGTTAGTGCCTTGAAATTTTCTACAACGATACTTTGAACTTCCCGCAAAGTTTCTGGAGATCTCAAAGAAGATGCTTCTCATGAAATTTACATTTACCCTTATTCTTACATTAATTTTCTAGTGTTTCATATATGAAACACGTCAAAAAAGTATTTTAGGTATGAGATTTGCTCTGATAAAAATATTACGTTATGAGAGTTAAATAGAAAAAAATAAAGAAACAAACTATTATTTCGTAGTGGCACTACAATATAATAATAATAAAAAAGAAAATATTCGACAGATGCGCAGATAAAAAAATAAAAAAATACTTGTTATATGAATGAGTTTGCGATTCCTTGAGCGTGTTACACGAAATAATAATCAATCAAAGAACAGTGAAAGTTTAGTGGTCCAAACTCCATCGCTTAATAAGAGGGTCTGAGGATCAAACCGCAGGTGAACACCTTTATTTTTAATTATATATGTGCGTATTATGAATTAATTATCATGTTGAAACAATTAAAAAAACATTGTAACCAAACCTACGCCTAACCTAAGCCTAGAGGAGTGAGAAGTCTACCAATTCGCACTTGGTCAGCGTAGTGGAATATGGTCTAAACCCTCACTATGAGAGGTGACGCGTGGGAAAGAGTATTTGCCACAGTTTGCAACGCGTCCACACATTTGTGCGTTTGTAGAGATATGGACTTTACGGCAAGTGCCAAGTATGTGGATGGGTAATTCACTATATCTCGTGTAGCTACGCATTGCCGCTGTAGACGGAATGCCCGCGCCATAATGACTGAAGTTTGAAATCTTTTAGCAAAGATTCCGATCTTACATGCTCAAGTTGGCCCCACTCTGCACTTAACCTACTTAAAATTTAGTTACATCACTTTGAATTTGTGGAAGCCTTTAGATCTAAAAGATAGACGCTCTATACATCTTGCACCAATGGCTCTTACTTTACGTTAGTTTAAACTGTAAAGTGAAGTTGAACTGTAAAACTTAAGTACGCAAAAAGTTAATTACTATAAGTGGTGATAAAAGTAGTTATAGTAATGAACCTAATTAACTATAGTAATATAAAGTAGTAAAAGAGATAGTACATTATTTTTAAATTTTCTTTAAAAGTAAACTTGAAATGATAGATCCCTTTATGTATCGACTTGAGAGGTGTTGTTAAGTGCTGTTGTGTTCCGATTTGAAGGTTGTTGTAATGGACTCATACTTATCCGAGGATTATTAATTGTAATTTAGTATAAGGTATTAGTATTGTTTGAGGAGATCAGATGCCATAATAACGACATTTAATAATAATATTTTAATAATTTAAAGTTTTAATAATGATCCTGCTATTTTATTATAGGGAAAATGGGTGTATTTAGTTTACTACGGAGTAACTGTTCATTCTAAAGCTAGAAGGCGTTTCAAATTAACTCATTTTACACTGTACTTTCTCTCTTATCTTACAAGTGGTCTAGTAGAAGTTATTACTTTGTAAGAATTCCTAATGAGTTCCTGTAATTATGCATAATGATTCCCGCTTTTGCTCAGTTAAGTTTGTAGTTAACTACTTGACCTACTCAGATGGATACCATGTTCTTACTATTTTAATTACTAGTAAACTATTCCCACCTATTTCTGCCTCATAATAAGTATTCTGGCTTGAAGGCTATGGTAAGAGAGACATAGTTTTCCGAGGCGTTCCAGCTAAGTCCTCAGGGGTAGCGGCGCATTTGTGGTAGACCTCAGGTAGGAATATCTCATCCTATCTGGGGTTCATTACAGATGTCCATGGGCGGCAGGAACCATCTACCATCAGGTTCTGCATGCTCGTCTTAATGCTCGTAATAATGGATTGAGTAAACGTAACGTAAAATTGTTGGATCTTTTGAAAACTCATGGTAAGGGTACAGAACAAGGATCGTTTAACACTGCTGTTCCGAGGCAGATAGGTGTGGCGGTGGTGCTACTAAAGTTGAACCATAACAAGTTCTACTCCTTTGAATACTTCGATACTAATATGACCTATATAACTATTGCATAAAAAAAAAACTCTACAATAAAGTCTATATTTTATACTTTTTATATAATGGTAATTTATCATATAATAAAGTGAACTCTACATAACTCTCCCAGCGTATAGTGTCAAAGAGTTAAAGTTTGTAATTATTGGCAGGCCTAATGATCAGTATTTTACGTCAAAGGCTCATTACGACGCAACTTTAAGGAGTTGCGTGACTCTACTAAGTGGAGTCGAATTAACTTTTACATTACTTGAACTCTACATCGTTTTACTTTCCTACACTTTTTGCTTTTAATTTATAATATTTTGGTAATTTTATAATATTAAATGGATGTATATAAAAATGAGTCATATTTGAATTATTTTAAAGATTTTTTGACTTCTTTTTCCAAAGTTATGTTACGTTTTGTTCGGTTTGTTTTCTAATAATGATAATCTGACTATGACTTTTCTAACTAAAAATACTTCTTAAGACGATAAGATACTCATTAGAATCGACTGTTTAAGGTACTTTGTTGATATTTCTTGTTCCCAACCGATTTTATTTATTTAATCCATATCTGGTATAGGATATTATTATAGTCTAACGCCATATATGATCTACTGTAAATTACTTGAAGACTAAGTAAGCCTCTAGTAATTTCTCGTAATTATATTGGAACACAACACGTTCAAGTCTTATTACTGAACAAAGACCTATAGTTCTTAACCCGTAAGTAATTATTTGTATCAAGGAAACAGTCTCAACAACCAGAACACAGCAATGCTTAACACTACGCCTATTACGAGGAAATAGGTGTGGCGGTGGTGCCACCGAAATCGAACCATAGAGGGTTCTTACTTTCCAAAGTTAAATCATCTTAACAAAATGTCTACTTCACAGTAAGTCAATTTGTCCGCGCGGAGGAGAATACGCTAAGTCGCGGTAATGAGACTTTCACTTTAACGCAACTTGACGATTATTGGCTGAAGACTAATTATAAAGTTAAACAGGATCTTGCTCCTAATAATGTCCTTAGAGCTATGGCTCAGTGGTATAAATTCGGCATCTCAAAACGGATTCAAATCTACACCATGCGTCAGTTTTGAATTATTATATGCGAATAATACTCGTAATTAATTATGATATGTTTTGACGATGAAGTAATT
Source organism: Epargyreus clarus clarus (assembly GCA_014595695.2). Taxonomy (NCBI): domain Eukaryota; kingdom Metazoa; phylum Arthropoda; class Insecta; order Lepidoptera; family Hesperiidae; genus Epargyreus; species Epargyreus clarus. The sequence continues at coordinate 179,825 of JACTTY020000028.1, forward strand.
GTGTTTATTTGTACTTTTTGGTTTCTGTACTCAAATACTAAGACTCCGCTGTCCATCAATGTATTATAGTGCTGTGTCTCTTGAACCATAAGATATACACTTGAATTTTTTATAGAGTGTGGTTTAAAACAAAGGATACCAAAAAGCTACTAATTAACTTTAATGTTTTCGCTGTTTTTTCCGACCTTAATAATACATAGAAACTGTGATACGGAACCCTAAGTTTATAGTAGACTGGTTTTATTAATTTCATCCTAAGACATCTACTTATTACCTGCTCTGTAACAACTTAAATCGGCTACCTATTACCATTCCAAAGACATTTCCATAGTATAAAACCTTTAGGATGGATAGACGGGGTAGGCGTAATATGTTCTTTTGTATGGAAATGATAATATATAAATATGGAACGTAGTAAGTTATTTTTAGAATTCATTACGATTTATTTTAGGAATCAAATCAGTGGGTTATGAAGGTAAACAATGTGTCTGTTATCTAGAGTATAAGTGTGTAATCTCTGGCTGGCAGATAAGCTACGTATAGATAACACTATCTATATAATATTACATGAATGGAAATCTGTTATTTTCAAAGTTATATGCGTTTTAGAAATTAATTAGCACTTGCTTTAACGGTAAAGGAAAAAGCATCAGGAAATTTAGACGTCTGAGAATTTAAAAAATGTTTTCAAAGGTGTGTGAAGTTTACTAATTGGCCAGCGTGATGGACTATGGTCTTTTCACTCTGAGAAGAGACCCAGGCCCAGCAGTGGGTCAATAATCGATTGACGATGAATTGACTGTGTACTCAATACTGATATGCAAAGTGTGCATTTTTGTTGTGATGTGAAACAATAATTAGCGTGACTTGGGGCACAGACTTCCAATATGCGAAGTCCATAAATGGCATGACACTCTTATGCCGACATACGCTCTCTTGTGTGTTTGTGGTGAATATACTATTATACTTCGTTGCTTTATGGTGTTAGTGCTGTGTTTGGTAATACTGTTTTTACTTATACTGTTTTTATTTATTAAATATGGTGTAAAATAACACCATATGTAATTATTACTTTTGTAATGTAAAAAGGTCTCAGGCTTGTGTGTCTTGAAAAGTGTGTTGTTCAATTGTTATTTATGATAACTAACTCTACAATTACCATAACTTATATTAGAGGGCCAAAGCTTTACACCATACTTTTAATTATTTATAAAATATTTAAATTCGGGTGTAAGAACTACTTTTTCGTTTATTTTAGTTTGTTTCAAAGTATAAAATTTCAATTTGTTAGAAAGGTTTGGGCTTAGGTTAACCAGTGTTTGCTTAAAAGGGCTGTGGGCCGTTTTCTAGGCTATAAAGGTTTATAAGAGCAGGTTACCGTGATATTGTTGTTCATTAACTAGACAAATTGAAACACCTGAAGCCTCTACTCTGTAAAGAGTCACATGTGGTTAAAACAAGATACATGACTGCCCAAATCTATCTATGTTTATTCTACATTTATGAAAGACTAGTTCTTACTAAGTGATACATCATCACAGAATCTAAATCACTGAATACAGAAGTATTTTGAAAACCGGATCCTTTTATAACTTAGTCACCCTCTAAAGATTTTGGATATTTAACTCCTAGCAAAAATCTACATATTTTCTTTATACTATGCTTATAATAAGATTTGTCCTGAATGATTGAGTGATTCATCATCACAGAGTCAAAATTACTGAAGATAGAAGCGTGTAATTTTGAAAACAGGCTCTTTTATGACGACCTACGTCATTATATTTATATTATAAAAAGAACTCATAACCAAAAATCCCCCGAAATTGGATGAGTAGTTTTTGAGAAAATCGCGGACATACAAACAAACCTACATAAATTCGTAGCGCTCGAATATCTCCTTTTTTGAAGTCGTTTAAAAAGTTGTAAACAACCTCATACTCTGTTTGAAAACTTCAGTAATTTGCAGTTAAACTTCTTGCACTGAATTTTAAACATGAATAAAAATATTACTTTTATGCAAAGGACATAAGTTTAGAAAGTTTATCAAAGTTTGGTATAAAAAGTTATTATCATAGTTTGGTTCGAAAATAAGTACCTATTAGATAAAATATATAATAAGAATCTAATAATATTGCATATTCAATCGTATTGTTTTTCTAAAATAAACAAAATTTAAATATACAGTTTATCAGTCGGTTGTAAAATAAATTTTGTTTTGTATTTTAGTCGTAACACGAAAATAAATAGCTAAATAAATAGGTCTGACTAACTATATGTTTTAACTGGTGCTAAAACCCATTTACAATGTAAGTTTGCCTGTTAAGCCTGATAAATCTATTTGCATACGTTCTACAACTAAATCCGATCCCAAATCGGTATTAATTCAATTGGAATGTGTCATCAAAATTTATCTTACGGATAGATATATTCCATACATTTGTAGTTTCTTGTTTGTTTATACCATGTTGTATATACCATTGATTTACTATCTAAAGTCCTGTATCTATAAACATAAATATACTTAAAACAAAACTACTACTTAAGAATTCTTATTTAAGAACTAGTTTTTGCCCGCGGCTTCGCCCGCGTTTAATAGAAAATAATATTTATTTTTTTATTTTTATTTATTTATTTATTTATTTAGACATACAAACAGCATAGTATACATAACATTTTCAACTTAAATACAATAGTAATAATGTACCCTATATACATGCCAATTATAAGTATGTACAGCATTCTCGTAATTAGCCAAAGACATGTTATTGCTTGTTGTAAAAAAAAAAAAAAAAAAATTATAATAATAAATATAACATACTAACATACATAAAACTGTAAATTCGTACCTTCAACTTTGCTAAAGATCATCATTTGATCAAATGCATAGTTGACAATTCAATCCTTACTAATATCGATTAAAATAATCGATTTTTGGGTCCAAAAGATCGATTCTCCGATTAATCGATCTTAGATCGCCATCCCTATTTCCCGTGGGATTTCCGGGTTAAAACCTATCCTATGTCCTTTCTCGGGTCTCAAACTCTCTTTGTACAAAATTTCATTAAAATCGGTTCAGTGGTTTAGGCGTGAAGAAGAGACAACCAGACAGACAGACAGACAGACAGACAGACAGAGTTACTTTCAGATTTATAATATTAGAAAGGATTCTACTATTTAAGACTCATAAGACTCTACTATTTAAGAATATAGGCCCTTGCAACTCCCACAATTTAGACGAATCTAATGACACTTCATATGTTAAATTCCATCAAGTCGTTTGAGTTGTAGGGAATGCCAAAGAATGGTACATATATTAGCTCAAAAACATTAATTATCTCTTGCTTTTGGGGTAAAAAGGTGGTAGAACCAGTGTTGTTCGATCGACTAATCCTAGTGTGCAGCAGATCTTCGTCGCTGAAAGAGCGTGGATGCCGACTGATTTATAAGAAGCAACCGATGTAATCCAGAAGTGGCAACACATTTTTGATCGGCTTCATGTGGAATCCCAGTTCTAAATGTAGCTAGCTCATTATAGATATTTTGCCGCACTAAAATCCTTGTAAAGGACTGTGTAAAGGAGTCAGGGATCTGTTCGAGTTACCATTCTTGCCACCCGCAACCCCGGAATACCTTACGACAGGCAGGGGATACCGTAGCCCTATTATGGTCCCGGAACTACAGGGACATGATAATAGGGATCTACAGGCAGCAGTGATCACTTACAACTAATGCATGCTTGTTTGCTATTTCAGTCTTATAAAAATCTACACTGAGCCGAAAAGTTTACCTTAAATATTGATCAAAGATTATCAATTTCGGCACACCAGTGCTACTAAGCTTCCCATCTAACAAAAATATGATGAAACGAACAAGGAAAGCTTTTAGAGCTTATTAGAGGAAAGCTTCCGCTGCGAGGCTGCTCGTGTGCGAGATCCATTACAAGATCCCTGGTGGGTTGATCGATGCCATAATATACTTTATTCGGCACCCTGCGATGAGCTTTCGGGTTGTTTATGTTTTGTACTATGTTTGATAAGTTTCCGCAAAAAATAATTTTGAAGTGAAAATTTTTTTAGTCGTGTTGTGCACTTTTTGTTATGGGTAAAAATATTAAACACGCGTCAGGACACGTGGCCTGATCGAAAACTCGTAAGACGGCAAAGCAAACTGCAAAAATCAATATGTCATCCGGTGACAGCATAAAAAAATATGTCAATGGTTGTCAGTTTCATTTTTTATTTGTTATATTTTATTTTTCAGGTTAGGTTTTGAAAGTTTTCACATTTGCTGGCGCTCACGGAGTGCAACTCGTTGATTTTTTTTCCAGGACTTGTATAACTTCACATTGACCTTTCTGTATTTACGGTAAATCCCGCTACAAGAAAATATTTTTAATTTAGCATCATAAGGAAATTGTAAATAGCACGATTGATTCAAATCTAGATGCACAACTGCGTTCACCAAATTTAGGGAATGCACGCAATTCTAGGGACGCATGCAATGTGTATATTATACGAAAAGTTTCACCTTGTTTTCCCTCTATCACACTACGTTATCGTTGTACTTAGAGATGTGAGATTTAGTAAAATTAGTAAGGAAGACCACACTCGTATTCTCATTACCTGTAAAAATTGAGATACTTATGTCTAGTATCTGTTATCAGAGACGTTTTGAAGGGAGTGTTTTGAAGATGGTAGAACCCTTTGTGGTTCGACTCCGGCGGCACCACCGCCACACCTATTTCTACCTAATAACAGCAGTGTTAGGCGCTGCTGTGTTCCGGTTTGAAGGGTGTGGTAAGGGAGACAGACTTTTCCGAGGCGTTCCAGCTTAGTCCTCAGGGGTAGCGGCGCATCTGTGGCCGACCTCAGGTAGGAATATCTAATCCCATCTAGGGGTGATTACAGATGTCCATGGGTGGCAGTAGGCACTTACCATCAGATGGACTGCATGCTCGTCTGCTACCCTTATATATTATAAAAAAAAAAGAAAAGATAATTGATTCTAAAAATCAACCATTTTGTAACTGACTAGCTCACTCACTCATTTCTTCAACATTTAAATTGCAATCTTCTGATATTTCAAAATCATGTTACTTATATATTTTTATCAGGAATGAATTATCACATTCTTCAATGGTGGAGGAGGTGGTCTTCAAACACCTAAAAGTTCTAACCTATTCAAGAAATCATATTGTGAAAACAACTAAGATTATCAGGTCGTCCTAACTAAAACTTTCCTTTAACTAATACAAGCTGATCGGTACCCAGATAGCAAACAGCAAAACTTGTAATGCCTCATATCCCGTACGGTTTAGCGTTCAGTAAGGTCTTGATAGTGTATCGAAGTTCCCAAGTTATATAAGGTCCGGTAGTGTTATGATAATGGAGATGAACTCTGGTGTAGTTTAGAATAACCAGTCTTAGGAGGGATTTTTAAATAAAATCAAGGTATACGCAAATTATCGCCAACAAGTACCTACTTCGGCTGCAAGACTTCTTGTTTTTAGGCTTCCACACCCAAAATTAAAATTCCATTCCAAAATTCCAAAGTTATCCCATTACTAAGCTTCCTCTGTCTGTCCATCTGTCATGTGGTACGGGGCTCCTCTATCTCCTGAATCGTAATAGATGGACACATGAATTTTGTAACAGAGTATGTAAGTATAACACTGATCGCCATAACAGCAAATACTAAGAATAAAAAAGTTGAAAATAAATCCAATAAAAGATAAGAAAATAAGTCGCAATACAATAAACCGCTATATTTCGAGGTTTTTCGCTTTATCTATTGCCGTTTCACTGAAATGCAAAACTACTTCGGTCTAGAAATAAGTATAATGTTGCCGACATAAGCCTTTCTTTACTTTCTTATTGCAATATAAGTAAATCAAACTACCAGTTCTTGCTACTAAGTGGACTTCAATAATGACATAGGCGTTCCCTAGAAAGGGTAGTTTGTCGTAGTTTTGTTCGAGTTGCTGACCTCTGTGGATTCAACTTTGCAAGAACTCTTTGTTTTCTGTCTTTTGAGTTTAGTTTTATTTTAATTGTCTTTTACGACATTCGTGGGAGGAATGGAAGCTGGCTTAAACATAAGACATGACTGTAGAGGATGAATTTTTCATGTGGAGTAGGTGGCGAAGTCTAAACTATAAGGATAAGCAAAATTTGCTCAAAGGAGTTGAAGGTGAAGAAAATTAAAACTGCATCATTACATTAAAAATATATTTTTTCAGCCGGGAATCGAACGAGTTCATTTTGAGAAAATAACACATCCAGTGTTAGTCCACCATTGGAGAGTATAACAGTTTCACCATCCACACACACATGAGATCTTCACCCTGTATATAATATACCAATTTCTGCAATAAGCGTGTATATATTCTGCTCGGTGGTATACAGCCTCTACGTTTCCTAGAAATCTGTCAGCAATCACCTCGAAGCCAATCGCATATACGTTACTATTGAATGGATATAAATTGACACGTGATATGTATAAGCTTTCCTTATTTTATTGAATCGACGTGTATTATGGATTTCTATGGATTTCCTTTCTTCGTTTCTTAAACGAAGACCTTGCTAAGAGATGGTCATTTATTCTCTTTCTTAAACGAAATACCTCGAGAAGAGATGATCGTTTATTTTCTTCATTGCTGTTTAAACATTATTTTTTTTGACCACTTTATGAAACCGTGCTCATTGCCATTCAAAAAAGTTTTTGTTAAATCTAGTTTGAATAAAAATATTTTCTTTTTGCCTACTTATTTTCTTTTTGACATCAACCCATTACTATCCGTAATGGATTGACACAATTCTTCAATGAGTAAAGTGTAAGGGATTAAGGCTATAGTCCATCGCTCGTCGTGTGCGTATTCGTAGAGTTCATACACCCTGAAGAACTTTATTTTACAACTCTCAGGAGTGTATGAAGAGTTGTCAGGTGTGTTAAGTATACCAATTCGCATTTGGCAAGCGCCGTAAATGCTTCTCATTCAAAGACCCATGGGAGTGGGAAGTACTAAAAATCTGCATGAGCGCTATTGGTGTAAAAAAATCATTTACATTATTCTTAAAGGCAAAGCTAATATCATTAATATTGTACTACATTATACGAAATTGCTGCAGACTCATAAATATAAGCTACATAGTAATATAATAGGTCAATAAAACTCGATAAGTTGCTTTAAAATCGCACCGTTTCTGCTTAACTTTGTAACTTCAAGTTAAGCTTAACAATTCTCGTTCAAGTTAAAGTTAAGTTAAGCTTCGACTAGTTGGGAGTTTCTTTAACCTTAGGGACCAAGTTACATGTGAGGTTCCGTATTATATTTTAAAGAAAAATTACTTTATGTTTTGTTCAAAAGATTTCATTATTTATTAAAGGCATTGTTCTGACGAAGATTGCACTAGTAAAAAGAACTCTTTGTGTTTCGACTTTGGACTTGCCTAATAACCGCAGTATTTTTTTTAAATATAATATAGGAGTAGCAGATGAGCATGCACTCCATCTTGTCCATCTGATGGTAAGTGGCTACTGCCGCCCATGGACATCTGTAATCAACCCCAGATACGATTAGATATTTCTATCTGATGTCGGCCACATGCGCCGCTACCACTTTACTAAGCTGTAACGCCTCGAAAAAGTATGTCTCCCTTACCACACCCTTTAAAACGGAACACAGCAGCGCTTAACACTGCTGTTGTTAGGTAGAAATAGAATGGCAGTGGTGGCGCCGGAGTCGAACTACAAGTCTTTATGATTTAGACTTATTTATCTTTACATTAAATTATCGTAAAATATAAACAAAGATACCGCATCTTAGAATCACTCATGAGTAAAGACTAGCAACGGCCTAGTGTCAGGGGATTAATTATGAGTGGTGGCTTCAGCTCAATTTCGTCTTAATTGGCGTCTGTAATTGTTTATCGTTGAGAACGAGGCTGTCTGAGCTTGTGACGTTTGGGTAACCTTGAAATGGCTTACGAACAGAAAATACTTGTTGTATACCCCATTTAGGTTTATTATGTAAGTTGCTTGGTTCTCATCATTTTCATTATTTTCACCCGAGTGTTGAGGGTAATGTTTTTTGAGTCATACAGCCTAAATGGCTTGAGAAATTTTAACATATGAGGTTACCTTAGATTCGTCTAAATTTCGGGAGAGAATTTGGGTGTATGTGTAAGTAGTAGTAGTCGGTTCTTTGTTCTTATAATAATTGTTAGCTGTACATATCTTTTATATCTTTTTGATTAAAGTTCTTCTGGACTAGGACTTCAAAAGAAAGATAAGGAACTTCACTAATAGCTCGGTTTAAACTTTAGTCACTGGTGGCTTTACAAAGAAAACGCCTGTTTTCTTCAAGAGACAGCGTTCTGGGGGAGGGGAGTCACGGTTCGGGACGACAAAATCAGATGTGTCGCATTTTTTAGTATCTATTTTATACAGAGCTTTGAATCTGAATTTGCGCTCTCAACGGCACGTTTTGAGGTGGCAACATTTTAACGACGACCATGTTTTGACCACGCCACCGCAAATATTGTTGTACATTTCTGTGACCCTGTATACATTTTAAGCGATTCTTTGGTCCTGCTGACTTTTTTCACAAATTTATTTTCCTGGGCGTATTTAGTTTTGATTTCGATGAAGTAAATTATTGTGGTGTATTAAATAGGTCTTATTAGCTAAGTTTATAGTTTGAGTGTCGCAATATAATAATATAAGGCAAAAAAAGTTTCAAAGATTAAACTTCGAGTAATATCGATAATCTCAAGAACACTCTATAACGTGAATCACTTTGTAAACTCAATTTATCAGAAAAGAAACACTCAAATAAATCGGACCTGGATGTATTAGTACTTGAAGGTATTGGGAAATTGTGTTACTTGTTCGAAACTACTTTGATTTGGGACTATTAGATTGTTTGTCATATTAAGCGAACGGTAAATGTGAAGATGGTAGAATTACTACACTGTAAATTGGCAATAGAGTATACTGTAAAAATGTGAAAAATTTAAAAAATCCAGTAAATTACAAGGCATGCTTTTTATTCATTTAATGTTCTTTCTATGCATTGTTTAATAAAAATTAGCATTCTGCACTTCTTGTCTATATAAACTGTAATTGTGGCAAATTTTATACTCGTCCCTCTGCGTAATTTTCGTAAAAAGGGGTGCAAAGTTTTTGCTTCATGTATGAATATACAGATGTACAGTAACTGATGATATAAACAGCAATATTAAAGGAATTTTTCGTCGAATTGTCTTGTAATAGTAGCGGTAGGTTTGAAAGGTAGTAGAGCCAATTTTCGTCTCGATACCAAAAAATAGGTATAGCGGTAGTATCTCTCTGGTACCACCGCCATACCTATTTCTATCTTAAGAAGTAGTTCTAACGTTTCGGTGGATGGATACTGGCCGACATAAATGTGACGCGTGCATTTGTACTTCATTTCATTTAGAACCTCTGATCATGTAGTTGCTTATAGTTTTCCAAGGGCGACAGTACCATTTACCATCATTGGATTGTGTGCTCGGTTCTTACTTCAATCTTATAAAAAAAAAAATATTAAGCGCTGCCGTGTATTTTGCGCTAAATAAAAACTTATACATAAACTAGAAGTGAAGATATGTGTTGTAAAGGTTTTTATATATAATAAACTTCAATGAGTTTACTTTTCAAACCAAAAATAAAACTGAAAATTTCTGTAAACATTTTTATCCACCTCGGGTAACCTAAATTTCTCATTTGAAACCTAAAATTAATTTGTCGTGTAACCTTCATGCTCCAGTGTAACCTGCTTATTAATTTTGAAGGTTTAATATCAGTTGAGATTTAACGGTACAATTTTATTCTGGAATACAATTTTATGTTACGTGAATACTAGAAAATGAGAGTGTTTAATGACCCGTTTTTCGAAATGGGTTGATAAAATACATGTATTTTCTTATGAGCTATTATTTTGGCCATGAATTCGGGTCTAGCCTTAAATTTAATTCTAGCTACAAAATATAATTCTTCTTTTTTGTTCGGATGCGTTCTGATGATCAATTTACACCTTGTAATTTTATAGCAGTTACGTTCGCAAATTCGGTTTTTAATTTCAGGGCTGTGATGAAGTACGAGTAATTGTTGTATTCGTATATCGCGAAGACTAAAAGTTTAGAAGATGGTAGAAGCTAGAAGGATATGACTGAGGAAGTACCACCATCACATCCATTTCTGGATGCTGTTCTGGTGCCGGTGGAGGGGAAGAACGGTTGACTTATTACACCCATTTTAGTCCTTATGAGTGGTCATGCATCTGCGATCGGTTCAAGGTAGAACCCTGTTCTATTTGGAGTTGGTTACGGATGTTTATAGGCGGCAATTATATTCCGCGCCAAACTTCTAGTCCGCTTTGAATTTATTGCGCGCGGGTATAATCCACCAGTGAGCCAATGCGGTCAAACACGATTACAAGCATATACTCTGCAGCAACATTAAGGCCATCCTAACGCAGCTATCTCCCCGTGGGCGAGAGCTGGCAGCGCGACTAGTTTCTATATTCAGAGCGGACTAGAAGTTTGGCGCGGACCCTACCACATAATCCTCTGTTTCCCTTATCTCAAAAACAACGATTCTGTCCTGTACCCTTAATATGAGTATTTACGTTTATACTAAAATGACTGTTTTTGTATTTTCGTACTTTCCCATATATTTTCAATCAGTTCTGATACAGTCCGCTAGATGCGCTGAATGGAAATTTGAAAAACTCATAGTAAGGGTTCTGTACAGTTGCTCGAGCCTCTAAATACCTCCCCAGCTTTTCCGAACCCCAGTCAAGTGCGAGTTCCATTTAATGAGAGTTACGACTTTAGAAGCTTACTCATCAGAATTCCCTAATGTGTTTTCCTTTCCATTCCGTTTTAATGCTAAAGGTTACGTGGGAATGCAATTTGCTCGGGTTTTGTGGCTTGTGTACGAATTTGTTTTTAATTTCGCCGAAAATCTCAAGTTTACGGTTTTATTTTTAATTACATTACTTTAAGGAATGTTAATTGTTGTTAAACAAATCTCAGTTGTTATTGTGGTAATGGAAAAGGTGTTAAAACTTTTTATTTTCAGGGCACGACGGCTAGATATATCTATGTTTGCCTTGTGAGTAAAGTATTAAGTGCTCAACATGTGTTGGAAGTGTGTAAAACCAAATAGTTTCAGATTCAGAAGTGTGTAGAACCAAATAGTTTCAGATTCAGAAGTGTGTAAAACCAAATAGTTTCAGATTCAGAAGTGTGTAAAACCAAATAGTTTCAGACACTTTCAACACATGTTTGCTGCAAAGAATTTGTGGCCAACTTCCTATAGAGGTCTCATTTTTTTTGAGGTTGAATGACAACATGCATTTTTATTTTTATCGCATTTTTCAAACTGGAATACAGCAGCACTTAACACTGCTGTCCTAAGGCAGGAACAGGTGTAGCGAAGGTGCCCCCGGAGTCGAATAATAGGGAGTTCTAGCTTCTTCAAAAATGTGTCGTTGATGCCATAGTGCCAGAAGACACAGCACAGAAAACTTAAATCATTATTTACATTTTTGCTTGTTCCGAAATCGAACCCAGTACCCACTGGGTATCAAATCGATATGTTGACTCGAAAATTGCCTTAAAATACGTTAGTAAATACCGTTCGATATCGGGCTATCTATGGGTCGTATAACAAAGTTATATAACTGCCCCTACGCCGTGAACACGCCTTTATATCCGCACTATGTCACACTAAGCGTCGCCTGCAGACCTTTGTACGACATTTGTCGGTTGAAATGTCTTGCCTTATATTTTTGCACGCTGGTAGTAGTAGTATGGCTTGATCGGGGAGGTATGTCACAGACATTTCTATCGTGAAGCAATGCGAGAAACAAAATACCTTAATAAATGTGCCACCGCTTTCGAACTATCAATTGTTTTATATTTTTTTGCAAATTCAGCCCTATTTGTCTTCTTTCGTTAACTGCCCGTATAAATTTGGTGATGCTGTGTATATTTTTTCTGTAAAATACTATCAGATATTTTTTTTTTACATTTCAATATGGTAGAACAACTATCTGATAATATTTTACAGAAATTCTGTTCATTATGGAGTTAGTAGTTTAAAGGGGGTAGAACCCGCTGAGGTTCCGACGACACCATCAGACCTATTTCTGCATATTAACAGGAGTGTTAACCTGCTGTGTTTTGGTTTGAAGGATGTGGTAAGGGAGAAATACGAGGCAATCCAGCTTAGTATTTAGAGGTAGAGCGGTACTGTGGTCGACTTTAGGTAGGAATCTATATCATAAGGGGTTGATTACAGATGTCCATGAGCGGTAGTTGTCTATTACCTACCATTAAATTGACTGCATGTTCCTCTGCTTCTTCTATATGACGAGTGTATTTAAAAAAAAAAACGTTTTTTGCGTTAAATAATTTGGAGAATCCCATACAAATTAACTTACGTATCCTCGCAAAACTTTTGCCAGTTAAGTTAGCCATTCAGCTAAAACGTGCAACGTGTTCAAGTTAGGTCTATATGAATCAAGTTTAACTTTGAGATCTATATGCTTGAAGTTACTGCATGCAGCTCGACTACAAACTAACAAGGGTTTGTATTGGACAATCTAATTACTAACAGACGAATGATATGTTCCTAACTCCGTTCGAGCGAGGCACGTGTGGTTTGTGGAGTGTGTGGTGTAGCATGGAATAAGGGGATGATGAGAGGAGATTGAGGATGTGCAAGGTTCGAATCTGTAATTTTTTGGAAAAAATGTGCGTATAAAAATATTGTTCACATTAAGAATGAAAAACTACGTTGTTAAGAAACCTACGCGGTTGAAAGTGAAAAAAAATCGTAACCATGTTTACGTCTACCAATCTGCACTTGGCCAGCATTAAGGACTAGGGCCTAAACCTCTCTCACTTTGAGAGGAGTTAATATATTATAGCTATATTAAACGTGTTAAAATTAATGATTGAATTTTACTTACCATAGTTATTAGACAATTTTAATATTATACCGCACTGGGTACGGATTACGCATATTACGCAAGTTTTATTAGAAATTCTTATTGGGAAATTTTGGATATACAACAAAATATTTCTTTATAATGTTTTTTCTACGAATTAGTATTATTTTAATGTAAGCATAAGGATCATTACCGTGTGTGGTACATACTTCTTGTAATTAATTGATAAATATTTTTAAGACGTAAATAATTTAAGACGTAAAGTACTTCACTTGTAACACACAATCGTTTTAAAAAGATTTCGTTCTGTATCAATTTGTACTAACACGAAAGGACAATTCGATCGTAACACACAATCGTTTCAAAAATATTTGTTTCTCTATCATCCTCGTATTTATTGTTAAAGTTTAATTCAGAGTTACAAGTTGGACAAACTAACCGGGGCGTGTGTTGGGAATCTCATTTACTAGACAATGTAGTAACTTGGATGGGTTTAGTTCGGAACCGCGTGGTCGGACAAACAACTAGGTAAGCGAGTTGGTTTAGATGGATACTGATAATGTTGTATGTTTTTAGGGTTTCATACCCAAATTAACTAACATAATTAACTAATTTAGTGATAACTAACTTCTAATAGGCAAATTATTTACAAATTGGTAATGTCTGGGATTCGAACCTCAGACTCATCGATTGAGCGGCCGAGTTTCAATCATCAGACTATCTCTGTTTATTTTCCAATACCATTTCTACTGTTAGGTATATTATCCAGTGCCATTTCTATCCAAAGGTATAAATTACTCTGTTGCATTTGAATTAGCTCCAAGATAACTCACTCCATCGGTCCAAAGTAAACTAACCAGCTTAGCACTAGACTATCTAATTCTCAACTCCGCATGAGTTTAGTTTGCACGAAGCCACGTGTGGACTAACTTTAGCATGTTTGTATGGTACTCGTACCTTTGGAGAGCGTTTAGTTTATACCTGGATTTACACCGATTTAACTTTCCCTCTTATGATTTTGATTTTATTACATAAATTCATACACACACACTTACATACATAAATACACAAACAGACACATCATCATCGTCATCAACCCATTACTGTCCCACTGCTGGGCACGGGTCTCCTCTCATAATGAGAAAGATTAGGCCATAGTCCACCGCGCTGGCCAAGTGCATATTGGTAGACTTCACATACCTTTGACATTTTTTTATTATAAACCTCTCAGGTATGCAGGATTCCTCGCGATGATTTCCTTCAGCGTTTAGCAAGTGATAATTAATTTCTAATACGTACATAACTTTGAAAATTCAGAGGTGCCTGTGATTTGAACCTCGGACCCCTGGATCGATAGGCCGAGTTTCTTAACCACTAGGCTATCACTGCTTACACAAACCGACACGCAAGCTCGCAAGTACGCACTCTATAAATATTGTTTATGAAGTACCTAAACATTATTCTACGTGTCCTGATAGTGAACCAGAGACCTTTCGCGCATAAAATGGACTCATTGCTGCGCCATATAAAATGTTACTTGTAATTACGGCACATGGTTTATTATTAAACGCTAATTTAGTATTAACGATTCAGTGACTACCCTTAGTATGAGGTTTTACGTTTTCACAAAAATGCCTGTTTTTGTTTTTGTTTACGCATTTCCCATATATTTCCAATCAGTTCTGATACAATCTGCTAGGGGCGCTGATTGGAAATGTATGGGCAAATACGTAAATAAATACCAAAACAGTCATTTTGTAAAGCCAAGTCAAGTAAAGTAAAGTCATTGTTGTAAAGGTACAGATTTTAGCGATCTCTAATAGAGTTTAAATGATAGAATTGCCGTAACAACCATTATAATGGTTCTAAATTGTCCCAGAACAAAGGTTGTCAGTGACTCTACAAATGTATCACTTCCTTGTCGATTGTGCTCTACATTCTCTAATAGCTCTACATCTCAAAACGTGATGTGATCGATCGCTGTGTGAGTGGCAACCGGAAATGATATATTGATAGTTGATACCATCAGTAAACAATATAAAAGGTATTGAATGATTCCGGAGTTTTCTTAGTTGAATACAATAACATTATCATTTTGTAAATATTATTAGAGAAAGTTGCTTTGTGGTTTCATCCGCGTTTAAATACTTGAATACTCGAGAGATACTAGTATTTAATGGGATTTTTACGTGAAACCCTTTTTATAAATAAAGTTATCTTCTGCTCTTCCTTTTAAGATCGGCTAAATGCCAATGAAAGTTTCATCGAATTCATTGAATCCTATTAATATAAAAAATCTTTAATAGTTAGATATTTAGAGTACAAGTTGACAAACTAGGATTTGGAGAATCGTTTTAGTTATTTATAAGATTTGATCACTTATGGTGTGTAAGCTTAAAAAATGTATCTTTGTTTTCCACGTAGTTAAGTCGATTTATTTGCAGTTACAGGCATATACCATACTAAAATTTTGTTTAATAATAAAAATAACTAATTACTTAAAGCTTGATTAAAAAAAACATTATTCTATCTTCTACTCTATCAAGATTTAAGCCCGTGACAAATACCTTATTTAATAAGGCAATCATTATTATTATTTATTAAATATATGACTAGCAGATGAGCATACAATCCCAAGATAGGATAAGATATTCCTATTTGAGATCGGCCACAGATGCGCCGCTATCAGTGAGGACTAAGCTGGAACCGAGGCGTTCCAGCTTAGTCCTCTCAAGTATGTCTCAAAAGTATATCTCTCTTATCACCCCCTTCAAACCAGAACACAGCAGCGCTTAACACTGCTATTACAAGGTAGAAATAGGTGTGCGATGGTATCGGAGTCGAACCACAAAGTTCTACCACTTTATCTATATAGTGCGATTACTAAGCGACCTTTCCTTTCAAGAAGACACAATGTAGAGAATGTAGAGTCTGTAACCGAATGACCTACGCCCTTCGGTGTATCAATTTCAGTTCGACTCTCTTTCGACGTGTTTCAGTGATTGGGTTCGCAAAGTCAATTGTTTGGATCAAATTGGAATCAAAGTTATTTGTGTCGATGGATATTATTTCATAATATCTAGTAGAGTTTCGTTATTATATTACATATTGTAATGGATAGAATACAGATACGTAGTTTTTTGAATAAAGTGGAATAAGAAAACATGTACTTAATCAAAGGTGTAGTACAGTAGCGCTTAACAATGCTGTTATTAGGCAGAAACAGGTGGTACTGCCTTCGGAGTCGTACCACAAAGGGTTCTACCGTCATCTAATTTTGAAGGTGGTAGAACCCGTTGTACTTTGACTCTGGCGGCACTACCGCCACACCAATTTCTTCCTAAGAACAGCAGTGTTAACCACTGCTGTGTTCTGGTTTGAAGGGTGATAAGGGAGATATACTTTTCCGAGGCGTTCCAGCTTAGGTCTAGACCTAGTTATATCTAATCCTACCTGGGGTTGATTACACATGTCATGACCGGCTACAGCTACTTACCATCAGATGGACTGCATGCTCGTCTGCTTCTCCTATATCATAGAAACAAAAATCTAATTCTAAGTCGAGATGCCTGTATTTTGACTCACTCTTAAAACTCAAACACTGCTCAATACTGCTCTTTTTGATGCAATAATAGCGATCGTGGCTTGTTACATTATTACTTCGGAACAAATAATAAAATAATATACATTTCTTCTGGCAATCAATAAGAAAAAGTGTATTCATGGTAGTTCTTCATTGATTTTGTCTTTACATAAGTGAACGGCAGAAGCACTTGTAAGGTTTCAACGTATCGATGTTATGACAGTCTTGCCTGTATTAGGTGTGAAACTACTATATAAATAATGCACTTAAATGTAATGTCAGCTGGCATGTAAATACCTCAACCGAAATGCAGTATTACCCCACGGTAGAAATAGGTGCAATGGTGCTAGAGTCCGCGCCAAACTGCTAGTCCGCTCCGAATATAGAAACGAGTCGCAATAGCAAATTGTAGATATTAGCGGCGAAGATAGCGCGAGATCCCCCTGGCACCCTCCGCTGCCCGCTTTCGCCCACGGGTACATAACTGCGCAAGAGTGCCCTTACGTTACGGAGTATATGCTAACTGAACCTGCGCGCAACAACTTCAGAGCGGACTAGAAGCTTGTCGTGGACTATACCTCCCTGGTCGAGCTACACTGGCCTTACCACCATTCAAATATTTTGTTAAAAAGATGGCCCTTTTTTGGGTGAAAGTAAATTGGTTCTCTTAATTACGCTGAAACTTAGAGAAGGAGGACATCTAATTACTCTTCATCGAGAATTCATAATACTTATGATAATTAGTCTAAATTATTTACGAATTTCAGTATCTTGTCAGCACCTTGCAATATATTTAAAAACCAATTATGATCGCTGTATTACAACATTTCACAGCTTAGTAAATATGTACCGAGACCTTTTCAAAGCCACACGCCGTTGAAAAATATTACAACCAAAGGTTTAATTAAAAATAAAACAAATATTGTCCCAAAATATATTATTTGGCTATTGCGCTGTTTCAGCCATTATACAAATTCGTTCTCGCTTTCATTTTTAATTTTATTTTAGAACGTAAGAATGTTAGTAGTTCTCAGCTATGCTTGTATAGATATCCATGAGTGGTAGTGATCGCTTACCATCCGATGAATTGCAAGCACGTTTGTTTCTTAATCTTATACCAGTAGGTAACACTTAATGCGTGTTCTACTGGCTTCAGTTTGCACGGTCATTTTTGCCGCGTACGTGCAAAATGTGGAATAAACTTCCTCCTGAGCTATTCTCTCAGGACTATGACATGGGGTTCTTACGAGGGGTGTAAAAAGAGCTCTCCTTCAAAGCCGGCGATGCATTGGCGACTCCTCCGGTGTTGCAAATGTCCATAGGCGATGGTGACTGGGTTCCACCAGGTAGCCCGTCTGCCTTATCGTTAGGTTAAATATAAAAAAAAGAACGTTATCAATGAGCATTTAATCCACAAAAACTCGTGTAAAATACAAACAAAAGTGTAAATAACGCGAAAGGATTTGTATTATAAAATAGTATAGTTACAGGCATATTGGAAATTAATTATCACTTGCTTAAATTGTCAAGGAAAATATTGTTTGGAAACCTGCACGCCTAAGAAATCTTTAAAGAAAAGTTTTCAAAGGTATGCGAAGTCTACCAATACGCACTTGGCCAGGGCGGAGGACTATGGCCTAATCTTTCTCATTCTGAGAGGAGACTCGTGCCCAACGGTGGGACAGTAATGGGTTGATGATGATAATTACACGATTTTTTTAAAGTTTAAAATGAATATTTTTAACAAAGTAATTTGTTTCATAATATCAGTTTCAAACTAATTTCTCAAGGGAATATTTTTATCTGACATTTTTAATTTATTAGAGGCGAGTTAGATATTTCATTACGTAGATACTTAGAAATATAATTTAATGGTTAGGTTTTTTTTACTATAATGAAAAAAGTTTGGAAAATCCAAAAGTGCACGACTCATAATGCTCATTTAATTATGAAATATAAAAAAAAAAAAAAACTTAAGTCGTTCAAAATTAATTGCCGAAAAAACAGCTGTAATAGGAAGAAGCATGGAACAGAAAAAACAAGGGAAGAAGGTACTGCACAAGCGCCCCTGGTGGAATAAATGTACATAATATCTATAGATACACAAGCTTGTAGTTTTCGTTTTTTATTAATTGCAATTAAACGACACTGAATTAATTAATCATTCGCATTCAGTGACCTACAATCGTCGATTAGAATTTTTTAAAAATGTTTTTAACTCAAATGATGGATTTTTTCACAAGTTACAGTGTTTTCAGGTTTCACACATGACGGACAGGAAAATTTTTTGACCTATTTTGGTGTTTTTTTCCAATTCTATTGCAGTAAATCAATTTTTAAAAAGTATGGAATTAATCTCCATTAAATTATCTCGACAATAGTATGCAAAATATCTTGATTCCGTGAACTATCAAGGCTATAATAATAAAAATAGCCGCCAAAATGAAGCGAAAAAAATTTTTCGATCGTAAAGCACTCTCTGATGCTTCGCATCATGAGTCGTGCAATATCTTATTGGCCTTAACAATATTTTATGCTTCGCTACTGCTGCCAATAAAACTATAATTAACCCCAGATTCTTATGTGAGGTAGGCAACAAATAAGTTGCTACTCCTGATGACTAAGCTGGAACGCCTCGGAAAAGTATGTCTCTCTTACAACAACCTTCAAACGTGAACATAGCAGCGCTTAATACTGCTGTTATACGATAGAAATAGGTATGGTGGTGGAGTCTAAGTAGTTGAACTACAGAAGGGTTCAACCACCCTTATTTAAACCAGACGTTAATTAATTCTTAGTAAAGATCGGTCTTGTACCAATTTGTCAAGGGAATAAATATTTTTACCCGACGTTTTAAATTGATTAGGCAACCTAGTTATTTAATACTTCTTATTCTGATGTTAATATTATTTGAGGCTTTCATTATAATTAATGCTGTCATATTTTACTACGGTTCAGTTTATTTTATAAATTTCGATAAAAAGAAAAAAACATTTTCAAAAAAAAAATCTATTTAGAGCGATTAATTTTTAGGGTTATGAATGTAGTGCGCTATGGTAGTACACTGTATTTAAGGCAGATGATACACGAGCGACTATGCATACGACTGTTGATGACTGGACCGTTGATGACTGTCGCTGTCGTCGTCAGCAACTGATGATCAACATGGTCATCGACGACAAACACCCATAGCTGTTCATCGTCGCCGACTGTCGCAGCACATCGCCGATACAACTTGTCGCGTGTGTGTTACCTCCCTTAAAGGTCAAAGTAATTTTAAGACAACTTTATCATTATAACATATCGCTACTCTGCATGAATTACCGCACAACTAAAAATTCATTATTCTGTTGAAGGTTTAATCCAAAATATTTCCTATTTTTATGTGTCTAACTATACTGTGGTAACATATATGACTAGTTATACGTGTATTTTGCATTATTTTAAATATTTTTATTACAAAGATCTCGAAATAAAAACATTGTTTAATTTTAAACTGGCTCGCCTGGACAACTTTTTAGAGTTGTGCGGTTATTCATGCAAAGCAACGATATATTTATATTTTGTATATGGTCGTCATGAAGCACATAGAAAATGAATTGCCTATAGATAGTACATATGTACCCAATTTCTAAAGTTTCTTTTCATTCCAAGTGTCCCTTTGCTGGACCAATCGAATGCTGACCGCTGGGCTCGCTTTAAATTACAAGGGCCTTCAGAAAGGGCCGCCATTTCATTAAGGCTTTGAAAAGAGACCCCAAGTGGGTCCGTTTTGAAAGAAATTTCCAGATGTACTCGACCTATCGACGCTATCACTAAGGGCGATTTTTTTGGATAAGATTACGTCAAGTGTGAGTACTTAAAATAGAATTCACGTCGATGTTGATTTTTGGGTAAGGATTTAATATTTCCGAAGTCAAAAGAAACATACTTCCGATCTTCCAAAAATGACAAACAACCAAAAATTATAATGCTTTTGAGTTAAACACTTATTTGTACATACATATTGTACGTACATATATGTGTTTTCGAAAAGTAATATAGATATTGTTTTATTTTACATACAAATATAGAATGAAGTATATAGCGAAATCTGAAACTACTATAAATATGAGCAAAAAATGCTGAAAGAAGTTACGCGGCCGATTTTCATGAGAATATGAATTCCATATATATTTTTTTTAATTTATAAAATCGTCATAAATCGAACGAGAAAATTTAGAAAAAAACAAGGTGTTATTTTCTAAATTTTCGTACTATTCCAGTCTACTGAAGCAAACGGAACAGAATAATGGATTGAGTAAACGTAACGTAAAATTGTGGGATGTTTTGAAAACTCATGGTAAGGTACAATACGAAACATAAAATGCAGTTGTAGTTATTACAGTTGTAACATTAAACTGCTTTGTATAAAATGCTTTGTAAAAGTTTGTTCGTTGCAAATCTTCGCGGCTCTCGGTTTGCGCTGTTTCTCTAAGCTTTAATTTATTTCTGGCACCAAACACCACTTTGGGATTACAGTTCCGTGGAAAACAACGGTACAAAGAATGTTGTAAAAAGAAAGCTGATGTTTTTCTTTCATTTATTGTACTAACTCAGTATGTGTTTTTAACTTTTTGCAAGCTCAGAGTTAAAGTATTTAATATTTTTAAATTATATTGATTTAATTTTGCTGCTGATTTTTAAGGATAATTATTTATTTATCCTAATGCGTTTTAAAGATTTAAAATTCACAATTTGTATATTTAAAATATGTCATTTAAATTTGGAAAAGTCGATAATTAACCGACTAGTTGTTATTTTTTTTAATATTTTATAAACTTGTAAATAATTGGGTATTTATTCAAATATTTTTAATGAATATTTAGGCTAACAGCCTAATGCAACATGAAACTGCTTTGTATTGCTTACAAACTGTTTTACAGTTTGGCAGATTATTGTTATAAGTGTAATTTTTTTGACACAATGTTAGTATAGATAAAATATACTTTGAAAAAGTTTGTTCGTTGCAAATCTTCGCGGCTATCGGTTCGCGCTGTTTCTCTAAGCTTTAATTTATTTCTGGCACCAAACACCACTTTGGGATTACAGTTCCTTGGGAAACAACGGTACAAAGAATAGCTCATGTTTTTTCTTTCATTTGTTGTACTAACTAATTTTTTTTTTTGTTAAATTTTTGAAAGTTCAGGTTGTTTAATTTGATGAATGTGTTTTTTTAAATTATATTAATTTCATTTTGTTCTTTATCTTTGAAGATAATTGTTCTTTAATCGTAATTCGTTAATATGGTTATTGACAAAAAAAGGGCCTCAAAGGTACCAGTTGATCAAGCGAAAGCAGCACATAAATGACCCTAAAGTAATTTTTAGAAAAGGTTTATCCTAATTATATTTGCACAGAAATACAAATTTTGCAGCTACGTAAAATGTACTCTACCGTAAAAGATAAGTTCCAAAAGTGCCATTCTCTTTGAATCAACTTATCTTTTGAATTCAAAGTATATCTTTTGTAACTAAAGTATACCTTAGTGTTCGAAATTTGAATTCCCTCTTGTGTTTAACGGGTTTGTTTGTTTGAGAAATATATTTTACTTGTTTCTCAGGAATACCTACAAAAGTTGTTTTTCTTTTGTGCCTCGCTAATCTTTGCTTCCAGAAAAGAAAATAAGATAACGGTACAATAAACACAGATATAAGTAGCAGAAAGTCCAGAAAAACAACAAAAACGTAATTTTTCAATCAATTAATAGATTAAAAGAGATATAATATTTGACATTCTTTTTTAGAGAATAAAATTTTTTTTCAAATGTATTATTATCTGTTTTGACTTTTTCGATTTGACTTTACGCCTTGGAGAAAACATCTTGGAAAAAAAACAATAAACATAATTTATAGCAGAATTACGTAAGTTTTTGCACAATGCATGATTGTGACATATATATGTACACACATACACACGCACACATACATACACGTGGGTAATCAACTCCGAATATAATTGAAGACCTTCTTAAGGTCACTTATTATTATGTTACTATCCTCAAAGTGAGGGTGACACATTTCCGAAGCATTCCAAGTTAGTCCTCAGGGGTAGAGGCAGGGGTATGGGCTTGGTTACAGATGTGTCTCTCTGTGATCTGTAGCACTACCATGAGTTTACAAAAGTATTACTCGCTAGCGACTGCGTAAAATAAATGTATGAAAAATTGTACAGCGCCTCTGGTGGTTACTTGTAGAACTAAATTCCGTAGTGTGAGCCACTCGTAACGTAAAAAACCTATCGAAATCAAATCGCTAGCGAATGTCATTATGATCTATTGCCATACAAATTCGGTCCCATGAGTCATTAATTTGACAGACGTTGTCAAGAAATACCGTAACGATAGTAGTTATGTTATTCACTAGCAAAATGACAATAGTTTTCTATTTACAATTTCTATAGTGGCGTTTCTATGCCAACTCATGGTAGTGCTACTGGTGGATTTTATGCTCGTCTGTTACTCCTATTTTATAAAAAAAAACCATATCACAGCCACGCTTAAAATCGAAAAGATATGCCAAACTACTAAATTTGACCTAATAACCCAATTCCCTCCCAACCAAGTGTTCTGAACCGGAATCTGTAAACCCGCTAAGAACTTTGCTATCTCGTTTGTAAATCGTCCCCAAACGATATATCTTTATCAGCTGTCTTTTAGAGCTTTAGCCAGTACCGCCTTCTGCGGATAATCTTCTTTCTCTTACTAACTTAGGGGTATTTAATATCTGTATCGCATTCACCCATTATTTGGTTAATGGTTTATGATTTTGTTTGTAATATTTGTTACATGATAAACATTTTTTAAACTGTACTCGTAAACGCAATAAGCGAATGTGAAGACTAACAGATAGTAAGTGATAATTGCCACCCGTGGGTATTTATAATAAACTCCATATAGGGTTAAACTCCTACCTGAGGTTGGCTACAAGTGCTAAATTACGTGCGTATTAAGTTCTAACGCCTCGTTTATAAGTTTCATCATCAACATCATCATCAGCAACCCATTACTGTCTCACTGCTGGGCACGGGTCTCCTCTCATAATGAGAAGGATTAGGCCATAGTCCACCGCGCTGACCAAGTGCGTATTGGTAGACTTCACATACCTTGAGATTTTTTTTTTATAAATTCCTCAAGTATGCAGGTTTTCTCGCGATGTTTTCCTTCACCGTTTTAGCAAGTGATAATTACTTTCTAATACGCTCATAACTTCGAAAAATCAGAGGTGTGCGCCTGGGATTTGAACCTCGGAGAGGCCGAAATTCTTAACCACTAGGCTATCACTGTTTATGAGTTTAAGGTATAAGATATGGCGGTGGTGCTTTCGAAGTTGAACCAAGAAGGGTTCTACAACCTTTAATGACTACTTTGACTAACTTTTCTCTAATTTAATTCGTTTGCTATAACAATTTCTTAAACTAGTAATTATTATATAGTCAAAATACCCAACTGCTTAAAAATAGTTAACTGAAAAGCAATGTTACAATTTAGCCAAATCCAATCACTCTAGTATGTTAAACTCCGACACGTAGAAGGCTGTAGAACATACTATAGTGTGAGACATACATACGTTCAAAAACATTACCCTTCGCATATTGTAACGTTTTCGCCGCTATTATAGAGACTCCCTAATATTGTGACTGATAAGAAATAATTGACATGTGACAAGTCGGTATCGGGTCCTTACAGCCGCCGCCATACAGCCACCGACATTATCTCAGTCAATACTTCATTGAAATAGCCTGAATAGCTATCAAGATATACAGTTATGTGTTCAAGGGTGATTGAATTATTTCAGTTGGCTATTCTGCATAGACATGTAAGAGTTCGTTTTAATGTATATCGAAATTGGGAGAGCCCTTTGTGGTTCGATTCCGGCGGCACCACCACCACACGGTTTGTTGCCTATTAATAGTAGTGTTAAGCGCTGCTGTGTTCTGGTTTGAAGGTTGTGGTAAGGGAGAGATACTTTACCGAGGCGTTCCAGCCGGGTCCCCTGTGGACTATCCACAGGGGACCCGGCGCATTTGTAGTCGACACCAAAAAAATCCTACCTGGGGTTGATTGCAGATGTCCATGGGCGGCAGTAGACACATACCATCAGGTGGACTGTGTGATCGTCTACTAATCCTATATTACTTAGGATTATAAAAAAAAACAGTCGAAAAACATTACGCACCGCATACTGTTCGCCGCTATTATGGAGTCTACCCTAACATTCTTTTTTTTTTTAAATATGAGAGTAGCAGACGAGCATGCAGTCCACCTGATGGTAAGTGGCTATTGCCGCCCATGGACATCTGTAATCAACCCCAGATAGGATTATATATTCCTACCTGAGGTCGGCCACAGATGCGCCGCTACCCCTGAGGACTAAGCTGGAACGCCTCGGAAAAGTCTGTCTCCCTTACCACACCCTTCAAACCGGAACACAGCAGCGCCTAACACTGTTATTAGGCAGAAATAGGTGTGGCGGTGGTGCCGCCGGAGTCGAACCACAAAGGGTTCTACCACCTTCAAACTGATAAGAAATAATTGACATGTGACAAGTCGGTATCGGGCGCCATACAGCCGCCGACATTATCTCAGCCAATACTTCATTGAAATAACGTGAAGCTTTCAAGGTACAGTTATGTGTTCAAGGATTGAATTATTTTACTTACGTATGTTGTCTAATAGATATGTGAAATAACGTGGAGCTTTCAAGATATACAGTTATGTGTTTAAGGGTGATTGAATTATTTTACTTACCTATTTTGGCAAATATATATGTGAGAGTTAAGGGGGTTGTAGATCTTGTGAAATTTTACAATAATGATAATAATTATAAAAAAGATTTTTTACTTAAACGTATGTTACAAGGTTATTCACGATGAATGGGACACTTGTATACACGCTTTAAATACATTACCTTCCGCAGTTAGTCAAAAAGTAAATATTATTTTTCAACACGTATATTTTTTATTTATGTACCAAACATAGATAACTATAGATATCTCATCACCTTGTAATTAAAGGAAGCCATTGTGGCGACCTCCCGCTACTCGACAAGAGATGGCGCCACGAATATTCTGAATGACGCTATCGAAGTATTCTAAATATCCTGCATATATACAAGTTCCGAATTGAGACTGTCGGAGCACGGCCGCTCCCCGGGCATGATCACCTAGCCCGGCGGGAGATCTCCCTTTGCCAAACCATTAAATGGCTTAAACGGCTGACAATATGTCAGCCATTTAATGGCCATTACATGGTGCAACTTACGCGGAGCAATGCCGACATGTGCAGTTAAGTGGTGCAAAAACACGAAATCGATGAAAAAGTGCGGAGAAACATCGTTTCATTCGTAAATGATCTAAAAGCTACATTTTTTAAATATTTTTCAAACACGAAAATAGATGACATTGACAATTTCAATTGTCACAACTGGTTACTTTTTCTTGTCAGGAGTGAGTAATCCTATTAATCTATGGTACTAAATTAAACTAATAAATTGATTTTTAAAATAAGTACGATTGAATACTTATAAAAATATATTTTCTAGAAGCTAAGGTTACTTTTCCTCTTTTTAAAATTTTCTAGATATTTTCCAGAAACATTCAATATGCTAAAATAAGCAATAAAGTGAATTCTCAGATATTGTTCTCATAATTTTGCAGAAATTCTGGAATTTTCAAGCGAAGAATGCAGCACATTGTGATCAAAGAATCCCAGATTGGTCTTCGAAGAATAGTAATATAATTTTATTGGTGCATAAAACTAAGAAGATTTTGTAAAAATACTTTCTTGCTCAACACTTGGTGAAATTGGGAGCTTCAATACGATTATTAGCGGGAATTTTAAAGATTTTGACTATATTATAGAATTTTTTGTATTATGTACGAGCATGCAGTACACCTGATCATCATCATCGTCAAACCATTACTGTCCCACTGCTGGTCTCACGGACGGGTCTCCTCTAAGAATGAGGTAGAGGCCATTTTAGTACATTTGATGGTATGTGGCTATGGATATCTGCAATCAAATCAGATAAGATTAGAGTCTTGCCTGAGGCCAAAGCTCCGTTGCTACCCCTGACTGAGTTGGAATACCTCGGATACGTATGTCTCCTTTACTGCACCATTCAAACCAGAACACAGCAGCGTTGAACACTACTGTACCCTTACCATGAGTTTTTACGTTTTGACAAATATGACTGTTTTGGTATTTGTTTACGTATTTGCCCATACAATTTCCAATCAGCGCCCCTAGCGGATTGTGTCAGAACTAGGAAATCGTTTGGGCCAATACGTAAACAAATACCAAAACAGTCATATTTGTCAAAACATAAAAACCCGTGGTAAAGGTACTGTTAATAGGCAAAAAGAGGTGATGGTGCCTTCGGAGTCTTACCACATAACAATCATACTCCAATAAAGCAAGGGATCCAGTTCTAGTTGTAAATACATACTACTATACTATTTTTGAGAAACAAATATTGTTATTTAATTATATAAAAAAGCTTCGAGAAAAACATAATAGCCAAAATAATAACACTAAAAAGAAAAATAGCGATATTATATTTCACAAATGAATGTGTAATATAAACTACTGAATGACCTAACGACATTGTTGATTTCTCAAGATCATAACAAAAAAAAGAACTGAGTGAAAAACTAGACACAGTTTCAATAGTATATCATCACGTAGATAAATAAAACATTTTCACGTAGAGAAAAATAAAACATACTTGCAAAGGAATAAAGATGTTTGTGATCTAAATATTATTTCGGTGTAAATATTTGAGCCTCAAATTGAATTTTAAAATTAAATGATGAACCGCAGACTTCTAAATTACATCTCATTTTTTGGAATGAGTACAAACAAAGGTTTGTACAAACAAAGTTTTCATATCTTTCAATAAAATAAATTTGCTTAAAATTAATATAATGGGTACAAGAAAATCGCAATAAACGTTTAATAGCATATCTTTCATAAAACATATCATTTATAAATTAGTGACTTAAAAACAATGAAGCTGGATTTATTTCAAGCCACACGTTCGTATCGTCTGTGCAATTATTTATACCGTATTATAATTTAAAAAAAGACAATAAATAAGGGAATCGAAATAAAACAAAAAATACTTTATGATATTCTTGAGACGGACTTAATCGGAACGTCTTATAACAGCAAGTTTTTTAATAATATTGACGAAGCAGACGAGCATGCAGTCTTTGGTGGTAAGTGTCTATTGCCGCCCATGGAACAACACGGACAAAAATAGTTCTACCTTCGAAACACTCCAAATTCTAACTTCCTATCTTCAGTACAAAACCCTAACTTTCATTCTAATTTAGTGCCATCAAAATCAAATCTATTAAATATTTATAAGCCCCTTAAAATAAATCGTTAAGCGGCTTCAGCGCTGATAAATGAGAAAACACTCCGAACCGTCTAATGGTATATTTATTCAAGTGTTTGTTCAAATATTCGTCTTAGCTCGGTTAGCTGAGATGGTTTGCTCATTCCGCGGAATCCGAGTCAATAAAATAAAAAGGTTTCGCCGGAATTTCCTCAATTCGCAACTTTCAGCAAAACAACGAACTAGTAAATCATTCAGCGCTTGTTCTGCTGAATTATTTCAGGTTTTTGCGCTACTTTTTGGTACTGTGCTAACGTTGCTATAAGGGAAATGGTAGGGTTGGTGCTTATAGTGATAACTGCAATTAAATATGATTATTTATGAATATTTTTTTGAAAATCCTGTTCACTTTTCTTAGGAGTTCCGTAACCTTTAAGTAAAAACGAAATCCGATTACTAAGCCGTCCGTTTGCCCCTCTGTCACAGGGCTTATCATTTGAACCGTAATAGATAGGTACTTCAAATTTTTATATAGTACGTGTAGTAAATACGCTACATTAAAAATGAAAAACTTGAAAATAAATGGAGCCTGCTTTACAAGAAACCACTATTTTTATTACAATATTCCTGTTAAATAGTCAAAGCCATGTGACAAACAGACAAACGGAAAGACAGCAGAGAATCAGTAACAGGATTCCGTTTACATCATTTGGTTACAAAACCCTAATACAGTATTTCATTAAACTTCTTTAAATCGTACAGATGTACAGAATTATCTATTTTTTAATTTAATTTATTTATATACATAAAGATATAAATCTTTATTTAGGTCCGATATTCACAACTTAACAAGATTTAGTGAAAAAACAGTGCAGTAGTAAATTATAAGGGTTGCGGTGAATTATAACACCCCTTTGCGGTATTTTTGCGGGGTCGCTGCCAAACTTTCCCCGGGATCGGTCATTTGATGTATTTACAACCTTTTCTTTTATTTTTCAGTTGATAAGGTAATTAGTAAAATTAATCATAAAGTGACGGGTTTTTTTTAAAAGGCCGTCATTCTTTATATTTATGGTTTGAGTTTATAATGATAATTAATATTAAAATAATCTTATATATAAAATTCTCGTGTCACAATGTTAGTTACCGTAGTCCTCCGAAACGGCTTTACCGATTTTCACCAATTTTATATGCATATTCAGTAGGTCTGAGAATCAGCTACTATCTATTTTTATACTCCTAAGTGATAAGGGATGTTCACCCTTAACATTTTTTTATTTATATGGCAACAACGTTTGCCGGGTTAGCTAGTTAAATTATAATATTGAACACGCTGTTTACGTCGTTATCCAACGAAATATATTGAGCGACTCAAGAACTATGTTTAATTCAATTAGTTTTTACTTTGAACCGACATAAAAGTCCGTTGTATTTTTTATCGATTGTTATTTAAATTTATAAATAAAGACACTGAATTGAAAATGTTATGAACATGTATGAAAACATTATTAACATTATTTTAAAAGGAATATTATAGGTTAAGACTTGTCTATTTCAGTTACTTTCACAGCATTATGTCTTATGGCATTCTACTGTGGGGCAGTGCTGCTGACATAGACTCTATATTTACTATTCAAAAAAGAGCAATAAGGTCAATATATAGTCTGCGGCGTGGTGAGTCCCTAAGAGAACTGTTTCCCACTATTAATATATTGACGGTGCACAGTCAATACATTTATGAAAATATTATGTATGTAAGAAAACACACTGATATGTTTGAAAAAAATAGTAACCACCATAACTTTAATACCAGAAATAGAAATAAATTAGCAATTCCTAAACATAGATTATGCAAGGTGGCTAGATCTTTCATGGGCAACTGTATTCGCTACTACAATAAAATACCAGACCACAAAAAAGTTTAAACATGTCGTTAAACTAACGCTATGTAAAAAGGCGTACTATAAAGTAAGTGATTATTTGACTGACAAAACGGTGTGGTCTGAATTAGCTCCAGCTCCACATGTACCATTACGTTAAGTTAACATTGTCAAAAACATTTTTTTTTAAAAGATGTGTGTTATGGAGTTTCTTTCGCCGCTTCTTCTGCATAACGAAACACCTTGTGAAGTGGTGGTAGTTGCTTTGACATTCAAAAAGTGATCTGTAAAGAACCTATTTTGAATAAAAAAAATTGATTTGATTTGATTTGAATGGTGTTTTACCAAAGATACAAGTTACCAAGGATATTAGTAAAGATGCTCAAAGAAAACTATTTCTAAAAGTAACAGTAAAAGAAACTTACATGCTCAGTACTAAAGAACTGTAACACATTATATGTGTTACACTAAAACTTGTAAATGTATTTCGTTTCTTATTCCCCGGCAGCCCTGTCTTATAGGCCTCTGTATTTTCATACGTCACGCGATCTCTTGCATAGATTTGTTGTAAAGGAAACTAGGCGTTATTGTTACCGGAACAACGCCGAGTTTCCCGTCATTTCCTCAGGAAAGCAGTAGGAAACTTTATTACGTAATATTGCGAGAAGCATGCTTGGATTAACGTACATTGCGTGATTTTGATACAAGCGCGCTCGGAATAGCGAACCCGACACGACATGTACTGCAAACATACGTGCCATCTTTTTCTTGAGTAACAAGGGATTTTCTTTGAACTTAAGCCCACCGTTGTAACTTTTCTTGTTTATATTAACGTTTTTTTCTGTTGTAGTTATGTATATTTTTTATACATAATATAGAAACACCAGACGAGAATGCAGTCCACCTGATATAAAGTAAAGACCAGATTCCTGAAATTAAGCTGGAATGACTCGTAAAAGTATGTCTGGGACCAACTTTCCGTAGGAATCTAAAGAAAAAGTTTTATACGTCCATACGTGGGCATTCCTATAAAATAATTTAACAGAAATCTCTATATATTTTTTAACAATATGCTTAATGAAATCCTTCTAGTGATTATGCATCTGATTGAACGGTAATAAGGCTTACATTTGGATGGCGGCAATCCCAACGGACGTGAGATAATATAATCAATAAGCAATAAGGAAGTCATTTTCTGCAAAACCGTCCAATTTTCTTTCAATAATTTCATCTCAGGTTTTAAATTTTTCTCCAAATTAACGTTTTTTAATTTTATATTCAAAGATTTACAAAAATTTAATTTATTGCTGTTTTGATTTTTAAGAATAATATTTCGTTATGCGGTCATTTGGCATATTATTATAACAGTATTTTACTGTCACATATTTTTATTTAATCGCAGTTTATATTCGTACAGAATATAATATTGAAATGAAATTAAATAAAAATTAAAATTAAAATTAGCTTATCCTATGGCTATAAAAAATTATAATAAGTTACCCATAGAATTTAAAACGAAATCCAAGACAACTTTAAAAAAAACACTGAAAACATGGCTTTTAGAAAAATGCTTTTACAATGTAAATGAATATTTGTTCTATAAAAATTAAAATTATGCCAAGGGGCTTCACTATTAATCAAAACATGAAATTAATTTATTTAATAATTTATTAATTGTATATATTGACATATTAATTGTTATTATTATTAGTATTGACATTGTGATTCATTTATTGACATTATTGACGTTATTTATGATTAAATGTACCAAACTAAAGCAAACATTTCAAATATATAACTTGTTCTCATGAAGTAAACACTATAATCTATATTGTATAATTAAATGAAATGTAATCATTATTAATATAATTATAATGAAATTTTAAAATTTTGCATGCTTCCCTGAAGCTAAGTGTGAGAAAAATTGTAATACTCCTACCAACCCACATTGTACCACATTTAAAAGCAAATAAATGAATATGAATATGAATAAATGAAATATATTTATTTTGTATAGGCCAACGGCGGCACTTACAAATTGTCAGTTACAATATTGTCTTAAACTACTAATGCATAATATTGCAGAATAAACACGTGCAATATATTATACAGTTTTATCATAATTTTTAATATATTCTCGTAAAAATATCCCTTCCTTATCATGCCCTTAATACCAGTACCCTTACCATGAGTTTTCAAAACATCCTACAATTTTACGTTACGTTTACTCAATCCATTATTCTGTTCCGTTTGCTTCAGTAGACTGAGTAAACGTAACAATAAGTAAATGCTCAAGTCTTTTAGTCTGCCTCACATGTTCGCAAAAAAGAGAGACAAAACATAAAGCGCCATTTTGACAATTTAGACATTTAATGTTATGTTACTGACAGTGTCAGATAGTTCTGATACAATCCGCTAGGGACGCTAATTGGACTTTGTATGGGCAAATACGTAAACAAATACCAAAATAGTCATATTTGTCAAAACGTAAAAACTCATGGTAAGGGTACAGAACACAGCAGTTCTTAACATAGCACACATAGGTGTGGCGTTGTCACAAACTCGACCCACGTAGGGCCCCTCGACTTGTCATGCACACATAAATTTCAATTACCGGCCAAACAAATGGAAATACGTAAATCCATGAAGAAATCCATGTAATAAAAATTGGCCAAGTACAAATCGAACTCGCACACGGAGGGTTCCGTACCACCAACATTTTCATATTGTTTTTTATTTTTAGTATTTGTTATTATGACAGCCACTGAAGTAAATACATTGTGAAAATTTGAAATTTCTAATTGTCTACCTATTGCGGTTTGCTAGATAAAGCAAAAAACGTAGAGAAATAGCGGTTAGTTTTACGGGGATCCTCATTTATTTTTATTTTTAGTATTTATTGTTATAGCGGCCACTTTTATTCACACTCTGTAAAAAAATCAAATGTCTATCTATTAGGGTTCAGGAAATAGAGTCCTGTGACAGACGGACAGACAGCGGAGTTTTAGTAATAAGGTTCCGATTTCACTCTTTGGGTACCCTAAAAATGCACCATAAGCTGTTTAATTAAAAGTGATTCCTGCATGAATGAGCTCAAAAAGGGGGAAGGGAAAGGGGGAAGGCATTGTTGTTTTATCAAAAAGGCACAATACGGAGTCGCCGACGCGACAACTAATTTGTAACTGTTCGAGGTCATTATGAAAGCACCTCATTATTTTTTTGCTTTTCGTTGCAAACACCCCTTTCTATTTTAGCCGTCTGTCTGTTAATTATATATGTCTGAATTTATTAATATGTCTGAGCTACTGTTTTATATTTCGTATATGTAACGCACTCTACACTCATAGGCCCATTGTAAGATTTTTGCCGTGTCGTAATTGTCATGACACACAAAGGCGAAACGGAAAATTTTAAATTATTTATTTAGAGGTATGTTTCGCCGGGGATCGAAATCAGAACCCTCTTCCAGGCCGGTATGGTGACAGTTCTGCCATGCGGATTGGCGTAGGAAGTAGCGACAGCTTCAGGCTACGAGTATTTATGTTTGCATAATATAAAATGTTCTAACCAGAATATTATGACATTTATTCTTTAGAAATCCGCGTATAAAATGAGCTCTTCAAAACCGCCGATACATTAACCAATCTTTATTTGTTAAATATCTTTATTAATACATTTATTCTTCATACATTCGAATATCTAATTGGCTTTTAAAACCGCCGATTTATTGACAAATTTGATACATATCCAAAATAATGGTGATCATTTATTTATATGAATAAAATTAATAATTGTATAACCAACGCGACTTTTTACTGACCATAGTGATTAAAAAATTTAAGTTTTCAAAGGTACATAAAGTCTACCAATGCGCACTTGGTCACCGCGCCGGACTATGGACTAATCCTTCTCATTCTGAGAGGAGACCCGGGCCCAGCAGTGCGACAATAATAGCGAAAAAACAGAGTTGACATATTATTACGCGATATTGCAGTCGAAAAACAAGGCTTTCAAAAAGGGCAAAATATCAACGTATTCCGCACAAAACCAGGATTACACGGGTCCAAATAAATGACTATTTGCATATGTATGGAGTCAGTTTTTGTTTTGCGAAACAAAGAATATGTTTGTATACAGTTGGGTCATTTTTTTGGCTTTACACAACTTGTGAGGGATCGGTTGAGTAGAAAATATGATAAGTGACGTAATAAATATATTACATCATAGTTTCATTTCGGTGGCATCGTCTGTAAAGTTTTCAAATGTACTTTTAATTACATTATTTAATTATTTTTAGAGATTTTGAGCCGAGAAGTGATAGTAACTATATATGAACCTGTCACACTAGGGGTCTGGGATACAAATATCAGGTTGTCAGTTACACCCCTGATTTATCGAAATTTTGTAATTACTGATATCATCGAAATCGAGTTTTTTTTATAAAAAGTTTTCTTACATCTGTGAAGTTAACCACTCCAAAAATACCATTTTGGCCAGAATGGTGGACTAAGGGACCGTTCACATAGACCGGCTCGAAGAGGAGAGCAGATTTTTATCACGTTGGAAACAGAATTTTGAGTACCTAATTGTATTAAGGTTTATTTTTGCATGTGCACTTCTTTTGTCATTAAGAATGCTTTAACGCGCTTCGTGTGAAATTATAAGAGGAGCCGACCGGCACTGACTGCGTGCTCATTTTCCCTCGCGCAGCCGATCGGCTCCGATTGCGAGAGCATCCGCTTGCAGATCCTTACCAGCCAGTCTATATGAAATAGTTGGCGGCTCTGCTCTGGTCAATTCCAAGCATATACCATTCGGTCTGTATGAAAAGAGAAATGCGGGCCGATGCTCTCCGAGCCGGTCTGTGTGAACGGGCCCTAAATCCATCGTATTTTGAAAGTAGACCCGTCCAATCAAGCTGCGAGCTGCGTTCTGTTTTGGAGAATGCAGTAGGGAACACGAGGTATTTCAACTCAGAGGAAATGAAATCTAGCCGACATCAAGAAGGAATTTAATTCTATAAATATTGAGTGTGAGTAAATGAATAAGACATAAGGAACCGAACGTCTAGTGAGGATACGCCCTTACAATGACAAGCAAATGTTTACTTAGTCTGGGCGGAGTCCACACGAAATATGTGTTTGTTGGCTAACGTGACGTCACAGTTCAGTGGCTGTTTATCATAAACAAGCTCCAAGTTTCTCGGCGGTACAATAAGTTAACCGCCACACCTATTTCTGCCTAATATTATGGGTTTTAGAGTTATGGATGTGGTAAGACAGATATACTAATACGAATGGTGCTAACTTTGTTCTTAAAGGCAGTAACTTGTCTTTAAGTAATACATTGTATATATGAGGTCTATTAGTAGCCATTTAACCTGGCGTGGTCATTTGCAGTATTTATTTCACAATACTTCACTAAACATTATTTTTTAAACTTACAATGTTTCAAATTGGGTCTCAGCGGTAAAAATATATCTGTGGTCGACTTAAAGCAGCTGTTTAAGCCATTTGGAGTTATAACAAAAGTCCATGAGGATGAAGACTAAGCTGGAACGACTCGGAAACGTATATCTCTCTTACCACACCCTTCAAATCAGAACACAGCAGCGCTTAACACTGCTGTTATTAGGCAGAAATAGGAGTGGCGGTGGTGTCGCCGGAGTAGAACTAAAAGGTTTTTTTTTTATAATATAGTAGTAACAGACGAGCTTGTAATCCACCTGATGGTAAGTGACTACTGCCGCCCATGGACATACGTAATCAAACCCAGGTAGGATTAGATATTCCTACCGGTCGGTAGTCGGCCATAGATGTGCCGCTAACCCTGAGGACTAAGCTGGAACGCCTCGGAAAAGTATGTCTCCCTTACCACACTCTTCAAAACGGAACACAGCAGCGCCAGACACTGTTGTTATTAGGCAGAAATAGGTGTGGCGGTGGTGCCGCCGGAGTCGA
Organism: Epargyreus clarus clarus; assembly: GCA_014595695.2. Taxonomy (NCBI): domain Eukaryota; kingdom Metazoa; phylum Arthropoda; class Insecta; order Lepidoptera; family Hesperiidae; genus Epargyreus; species Epargyreus clarus. Next base: position 215,611 of record JACTTY020000028.1, read on the forward strand.
ACCACAAACGGTTCTACCACCTTCAAATCATCAGACTTACCATTTCGTGGACTACGCCTTTTTGCTATCACAATCTCATAAAATTAAAATTCGTTTTATAAAAACCTAGTCCTCATAAATATTCCATTTGAGATCTGAGTCCGATAGAGCTTTACATAGCTCATTTAATAGCTCAGATATAGTGATATGAGTGATGTGACACAGCTCAATACAAATCTGGCAACGGTTGATTGATCGCGCGCGAGATTGCAAATTGCTATAAAGATGGATTGCCGGTTGCCGTGTGCGTTGCATGTAATGTGATGTTATGAGAAATGAGTGTGTTGGATTTATGATAGTTGGTATAGTGTGTTGGATATTATATGACATGTAACATCTGTAACAGGACATCTGTAATCAACTCCAGATAGGCTTAGATATTCCTACCTGAGGTCGGGCACAGATGCGCCGATACCCCTGAGGACTAAGCTGGAATGTCTCGGAAAAGTCTATCTCCCTTACCACACTTTAAACCAGAACACCAGCACATAACGCTTCTGTTAAGAGGCAAAAATAGGTGTGGCGGTGTTGCCGCCTTTTTTTTTTTTATATAATATAAGAGTAGCAGACGAGCATGCAGTCCACCTGATGGTAAGTGGCTACTGCCGCCCATGGACATCTATAATCAACCCCAGATAGGATTAGATACTCCCACCTGAGATCGGCCACAGATACGCCGCTACCCCTGAGGACTAAGCTGGAACGCCTCGGAAAAGTCTGTCTCCCTTACCACACCCTTCAAACCGGAACACAGCAGCGCTTAACACTGCTGTTATTAGGTAGAAATAGGTGTGGCGGTGGTGCCGCCGGAGTCGAACCACAAAGGGTTCTACCGCCTTTATACATGCTTGTAAAATATTATGTTAATACATAATTTCGAGTACTTAAATATATGTAAAGCCATTATATATGTATATAAAGTTTCACATGACATTTCCTTAAACCAGCGGAGCTTTCAAGGCTCTTGTTAAGCTAATAAGGCATAATAAGGCTTTTAGTACTAAAAGCGTGTCAAAGAACAAGTTATATCATAGTTAATAATATGTAACAACGTAAGATGTTGTATATTTAAGTGAGATTCCGTTTGTTATCTCTATCCTTTTTCTTCTTAAGGGAAAAGCAAACTATCTCACTCTTATAAAGTCTATAAACTAAAAGTCGAGCCAGTATGATTGGGACGGTGAGTTATCACCGCCATATTTATTTCTAGCAGTTATGTGTTTCGCTAGAAGAGTGAAGATGACATCTGACTTATATATAAGGCATCCATCGCTCGGCAGTAGCAAATTATCTATGATCGGAATCGAATGGAAACTTGTACCCTTAGTATGAGTTTTTACGTTTTTACAAAAATTACTGTTTTTGTTTACGTATTTCCAATCAGTTTTGATACAATCCGCTAGGGGCGCTGATTGGAAATGTATGGGCAAATACGTAAACAACACACACTTACCTTCCACAACGGTACAACGAAACACTTACCTTCAGAAGGACTGCAAAGTCATTTGCTTTAAAAAGAACTTCGTCTGATTTTTTTTGCAACACCAAAAATTCCCCTTATGTTAACACAATATGAAATTATCTATTTAAATACTTACTTAAACATATTCTACCAACTTTATATCATTATGAAAGGATGTATCAAAGATAACGTACATTGCATAGTACTTTACAAGACTTTTTGATACAACTGCGGAGAACAGTACCCTTACCAGGAGTTTTTACGTTTCGACAAATATGACTGTTTTGGTATTTGTTTACGTATTTGCCCATACAATTTCCAATCAGCGTCCCTTGCGGATTGTGTCAGAACTAGGAAATCGTATATTTGTCAAAACGAAAAAACCCATGGTAAGGGTACAGAACTTTTTGTGGACAAATGCTATCTATAGACAAGAAAATAATTACAAACCACTATTTTATACGTTATATTATTCTTTGATACAAATTAAATGTAATCGATTTTCTCAAATGTATCATTTTGATGTAGGCGCGAAATGCTAGACGAATTTAATTAATACAAATTGTCACTAAAACACATATTAATGTACCATATCCGTACTGTAGCGACAGTGAGAATATTAATACGAATATTGAACTGCGGCTCAACTAATTAAATTTTAATCAAGCAAGTCTGACGTGAGGTTGATGGATCGCTCGCTGCGATTACGTAGCGGTTACGCGTTTGTGTGAAGTAGAAGTAAAGTTTGTAATAAGTTTGCGATACTATTCTAGTAGTAATATAGAGCAAGATCCCAGGGCCACCAGACGTCACGTATTTTCTGACGAAGGAAATGTGGACGATTGAGTAGTGTTAGTATGTACTAAGAACGCATGCCTACCTGCTAGCTTGCTCAGACGGCCAATTTTCAGGTATCAGGTAATCAAGGTACATAAAAACATTACTTACCTCACGTTAATACCTCCAAGCTGATTTTTACGTATATTTTAGGCAATATCCTTAAAAATAAGTCGCCAATACTCCCAGACACTTTCCGTCGGCCGTATTGCTTTGCAGACGCTTTAAAGCTCCCAAAATAATTACTTAACTTCACGTAAATTCTGATGCTCCATTTTTATATATGTCTACCAGACAACTATTTTAAAATCTTTTACAAGAAGACAGACCGATCCAAGGGGCCAATCATCCCCTAAGCTCAATTTTAATGCCTCTGTGGGTAGGAGCGCGAGGGCATTATCCACGCGCATGAGACTGAGTGAGACATGTATTAGGATATATTGACCTCTCTCTCTCTCTCTCACTCCGTTACAATTTACTCATATAACTTAATTATTAATATTTAAAAAAATCAGCTAAAGAATAAAAAATCAGGTAAACAATTAAAAATTAACTTGTAAAAAAATGCTCATTTGACTACAATAATTCTAGAATTTTATCCTACAAGCTGTTTTGATAAATTCGAAAAAACTTCAATTTTTTTTTTAAGCAATATCAAATACTCGATAGGGTTAACGAATTCATTGAATAACAGCAATTTTTTTTTAATTATTTATTTATTGGGAATTAATCATAAGTAAAATACAAAGTAGAAAAATATTAATCTCTCAAAATTTCTGAGTAGTGCCTCTAATCTTCATTATCATCGTCATTGAAATTAGACAATTCATCATCCAGCCAATCTTGATATTGAATATCTAAATCGTCATTGTCGCTATCAACATTGTCCTCATTTCCTTCCACTGTAAAAAAAAATTCAAACAATGAAGATCTGAAAAAACTAAACTGACACAAAAAATATGAGAAACGAAAATAAATTACCTGATTGTTCTTCTAGCGACTCACTGACAAAACCCGGTAATTCATCTCCGTCGAACCAATGAAAATCATATGTTCCATCTTTTAATGTCCAGCCATTATTTTCGGGTTTGAAAATATTTATCATCTTCATAGTTGCATTGTTCCAAAGACTAGCAATATAGTTAGCTCGTCGGAACTATTGCCAAAGCTCACTTTTGCAAGGTGGTAAGCTGCTAGCATCGAAGTTTTTCAAATTTTTCCGATTGAATTCTTCATTAATGTCAGAAACCATATAATTGTTAATAAACAGTTGGAGTCTGGCAGCATCTACATCAATTATTCCAGGAACGTTGTATACATCACAGATAATTTTTTGTATTATGTTGAATACAACAACTGTTAATTAACAACTATAACTATATATGTTATTAACTGTTTATTAACAATTATATGGTTTCTGACATTAATGAAGAATTCAATCGGAAAAATTTGAAAAACTTCGATGCTAGCAGCTTACCACCTTGCAAAAGTGAGCTTTGGCAACAGTTCCGACGAGCTAACTATATTGCTAGTCTTTGGAACAATGCAACTATGAAGATGATAAATATTTTCAAACCCGAAAATAATGGCTGGACATTAAAAGATGGAACATATGATTTTCATTGGTTCGACGGAGATGAATTACCGGGTTTTGTCAGTGAGTCGCTAGAAGAACAATCAGGTAATTTATTTTCGTTTCTCATATTTTTTGTGTCAGTTTAGTTTTTTCAGATCTTCATTGTTTGAATTTTTTTTTACAGTGGAAGGAAATGAGGACAATGTTGATAGCGACAATGACGATTTAGATATTCAATATCAAGATTGGCTGGATGATGAATTGTCTAATTTCAATGACGATGATAATGAAGATTAGAGGCACTACTCAGAAATTTTGAGAGATTAATATTTTTCTACTTTGTATTTTACTTATGATTAATTCCCAATAAATAAATAATTAAAAAAAAAATTGCTGTTATTCAATGAATTCGTTAACCCTATCGAGTATTTGATATTGCTTAAAAAAAAAATTGAAGTTTTTTCGAATTTATCAAAACAGCTTGTAGGATAAAATTCTAGAATTATTGTAGTCAAATGAGCATTTTTTTACAAGTTAATTTTTAATTGTTTACCTGATTTTTTATTTTTTAGCTGATTTTTTTAAATATTAATAATTAAGTTATATGAGTAAATTGTAACGGAGTGAGAGAGAGAGAGAGAGGTCAATATATCCTAATACATGTCTCACTCAGTCTCATGCGCGTGGATAATGCCCTCGCGCTCCTACCCACAGAGGCATTAAAATTGAGCTTAGGGGATGATTGGCCCCTTGGATCGGTCTGTCTTCTTGTAAAAGATTTTAAAATAGTTGTCTGGTAGACATATATAAAAATGGAGCATCAGAATTTACGTGAAGTTAAGTAATTATTTTGGGAGCTTTAAAGCGTCTGCAAAGCAATACGGCCGACGGAAAGTGTCTGGGAGTATTGGCGACTTATTTTTAAGGATATTGCCTAAAATATACGTAAAAATCAGCTTGGAGGTATTTACGTGAGGTAAGTAATGTTTTTATGTACCTTGATTACCTGATACCTGAAAATTGGCCGTCTGAGCAAGCTAGCAGGTAGGCATGCGTTCTTAGTACATACTAACACTACTCAATCGTCCACATTTCCTTCGTCAGAAAATACGTGACGTCTGGTGGCCCTGGGATCTTGGACTAATAGTATTGTTTACTACTTTGTTTTTGCTTGAAGAGTGTGGTTAGTTGCCTTTATATGACGGATTCGAACTTGGTCCTCATGGTAGGCGAGATATGTAACCTTTCTTACCTAAGGCTTCTTAGCGAAGGGAGATCTCCCACTGGACTAGGTGATGTTTAGATAACTTCGATAGCGTGATTGGGAATAATCGTGGTGACATGTCTTTACGAATAGCGGGAAGACACCGCAGCATCGATCATATTTGGGGCTGGTTATAGATTTCAATGGACAGCCCGGATCAGTTAAGTTCCTATCTAGTAATAGTATGAGAAAAATATTGTGTGTGACAGTTTGTACAACAAAATAAATATATGTCTTAGTATATTACATGTTATTAAAATAAAAATTAACTTTTCTATTTATTTGTTTCAGTTCCCGATTGCTCCACGTGGTGCTACACTTTTATCAGTTTTAAGGTAAAATATAAAAATATCCTTACATAACCTTATATGTATTAAGTAGTACATATCACGTTTCAGACTAAAATGTAGTACTTTAGACATTCCATCTATCATAATTAACATCTATAGTTTTCTATTACTTGTTATTAACCTGTGGTTGGCCTCATATAAGACTTCAATCTTATCTGCAGTATTTTTCTTATAACAGCAGAGTTAAGCGTTGCTGTGTTGTTTTTTGAAGGGAGTGGTAGGGGCGATATACTTTTTCGAGGCGTTCCAGCTTAGTTCTTAGCAATGCATCTGTGGCCGACCTCAGGTAGGAATATCTAATTCTATCTGTGCTATCCTATCTGTAGCCACTTACCATCAGGTGGATTGCATGCTCGTATACTACTCCCATATTAATAAAAAAAATACAAATGTCCATAGGCCACAATGGCCATTTACAAACAAGTGCATTGCATGTTTTTTAGCGTAAAAACGCTAGTAAAGTCCATTAAAACATGTTAATATGCAGTTGACACTCAATTACTAAATAAAACACAAAAACCAGTAGTTTACATGTCAGAACCACTCAAACCCATTAGTACATTACTTCAACGTCAAAACGTCAGCAACATATCGCGTAATGTGAAAGGGTTCCATCCAACGTCCGCGGCGACGAGTCCCCCAGCGAGCTGAACCCTTGTCATATTGACGTGTTCTCTTTATAAGGCGCTTTTGTACAGAGGTACTTTATGAGGCCTTGAATAAGATCGATTACAATGTGCTTGATAAAGTGCAGTTTGTGGACTCAAAATTACTGTCGTATTTGTTAACCGACTTCAAAAAGAAGGACGTTTCTCAATTCGACCGCACATATGTTTTTTCTATAATATAGTACTAGCAGACGAGCATGCCACCTGATGGTAAATGGCTACTGCCGCCCATGGACATCTGTAAACCACCCCAGATAGGATTAGATATTCCTACCTGAGGTTGGCCACAGATGCGCTGTTACCCCTGAGGACCAAGCTGGAACGCATCGGAAAAGTATGTCCTCCTTACCATACATACCCTTCAAATCAGAACACAGCAGCGATTAACACTGTTGTTATTAGGCAGAAATAGGTGAATTTTGAATTTTTGGGATAGAAGTATTATGTTGGTTTAAAATATAATTTTGATCTTTTTTGTAAAATTTTATTCCCGACGTAAATAAATATTTTTAACTTATACACTATTTATTTTTTGGATTTTAAAAACCCATATATAGGTGTGTAATCATGGTGTTACATGATCCGAATGATGACCACTATTCCAGGCTCGAGGGTGCGCCTTAAGGAACTACTACTATAGTATGCAATCAAGAAATAGCATCGTAAAATTCCAACGATTCTATTTCTGAAACAAAATTAAAACAGTTGTTAAACAACTTGTTTTAAAAATGTATTTATTTATTTTTACACAACTACAACTATCATTACAGGTTAACAATACGGTAGTGTGGTTCCTTAAAGTATAAAAAATAGCACAATACATACAGAGCAGTATATGTGAAATCAAAATATATTTCGGTAAAAAATACCACTAAATTTAAACCATTTTAATATGTAACTGGTACTCACGATACGCGGTTTTATGTGTAAATACCGCAAAAATATTATTCTAAAAGTTTTAACCATTTATGCTTACTAAGCAATTCCTTTACTTCCAATCCAATGGTCTACAAATTGTATATAATCTACACTTAACTTGCAATTTAGATCCTTATAAATATGCAATTCAATGACGCCATATTTCACAATACACCGTTAAGGCTTTTAAGGTCGGCAATCCATTACAAAGATAAGGGTCACCTTATAAACAGAATAAATTGTTCGCCGGAAATCTGTCGCAGGAAGTGGCGAGCCCTTACGGCGGCAAGCTTACGTAGCCCTTCGTAGCACATTTCGTAGACGCTACGGTTTATACGTAGAAAATTGTATGTGGCGTAGAGGTGCTACGAAGTTAATTATTGTAAAATTCATTTAATCGTAGCCGACTGCTAATGGTTTTCGTGAGTACGAAAGTATGTTTGTTTGTATGTCTTATTGTTAGAAATGCTCTGTAGCCCAAACAGTTTGACGAATTTTAACATACGAGGTGTCGTTGGATTCGTTTAAATTTTGGAAGTGATATAAACTATGAATTTAAGCAGTCGTTTTTTTTTGCTTTTTATAATAATTATCTAGAATTGATTGCACATATTGGTTGTGTACTTTTAACGCGTGAATTTTAAGATATTTATACCTACATTGATGTTTTTATATATAGTCTAACTGATGGTAAGTGGTTACTGCTGCCCGTTCCTTACGTGCGTCCTTATGAGATAGCCATCACATAAAATAGCCTAAGGTCGGAAAAATAAAAGGTGCCCAAGGGGATTAGGGTGATTTAGGGTGTGATACGATTAGGGTGTCCATAAATTTGTCGTTCATAGCAGTATTAACATGTGTTATTTTATGTAGCTAGTTAACGACTCGCATGCAGCCCGCGGACATTTTTATTTGCAGACTTTTTTACTTTTTGTCCGTCTGTTCGTCTGTTACTACCGCAATAGATAGACACTTGAGTTTTTTACTGAGTATGTATAAGGGTGGTGTCGTTATAACACCAAATAAAAAAAATGGGAGTCGCTATATAAAAACAGCAATTTTTCGGTGTTTTTCGCTTTATCTATTGAATCGTAATAGGGAGACAGTTCGAATTTCAAAAATGCGTTTAATTTAACGACTGCTATAATAGCCAACACTAAAAATAAAAAAAATATGACAAATTTGGTGGTATGGAAGCCTCCGTGTGCGAGCTTGACTTGCACTCAGCCAATTATTTATTAAAACCGACTATTTCATCGCATAATATATTTACTTGAATTTTTCGCTGTCATATTTCTGAGACTATTGTGTTTCAAGTGTCGTTATCAAGTAAGGGATTGTTAATTTTGCTATACATTTTTAGAGACTACTCCTTAAATGTTTTCTCGTTTTCTTAAAGACGCATAGACCCCCATAACTCCGAAGCGTTACAAAACTACATTACGCAATACAAGCCCTTACTGAACTTCTCGACATTTGGCATTATGCCAGGTACATCGATCGCTCGCCTTCAGGTCAACGCACGGCCACCCTGCGTCGCCCAGTAATGGAAATAAAACGCTTTGTATCGCCAGACAGTATTGTGTAACGTGGTGGTTCGGTGGTTGGGTTCAGCGAGATTTTTTCTCAGTACGACTTTAGTTGTGGAAGTGTGGAGTATAAAGAGGTATGTACGAGTAGTTTGCATTATTTTAAATAATCTGTGTTGAGTGTTCTTACTTTATTAGTAACCTATTGAAACGTTTTCAAACTATAAACTTTTATCCTCTAAGGGGGTTGCTTAAATAATGAATCTTAAGAATTTTAATCATGTTCAAAATTTATCTAATTTATGTATCAACTTAACTTATGAATCACACAGATTAAAATTTTTGAAGTGGGCTATCTGAAATACATTACGTATATAGGGGATATTTTTTCAAAATTACTTGCGTTCTTATACATATATTCATTATTTAACCGTAATGTACTTGCTAAACGAACGAACGTTGCGAACCTATGTGCTAAAGATCATGTTTCTAGATCTATTATTATTTAGTATTATTAGTATTATTATTAGTATTATTTTTATTAAAAATATGAGAATGTGCAGAAATGAATTCTATGTTATCAGCGATAAAATAACTAATCGTCGCTGGCGTTGCTAAGACTTGAAGAAGGCTCGGAATGCGTCATAAACTGTTTGCGATATGGTACATATATTTTCAGTTTAATGAATGTAGTACTTTAGCTTTAAAACTATGCTTTAACATGATCTTAACAGTGTAATATATTCTTGATTCCTCGTAAAGTTTCCAAAGGTTTGTGAAATCTTCCAGTGTACATTTGGCCACATTTTGTTGGCCACATTTTTTTACTTTTTTTGGTCAGAGACAGCACGATAGTAATATGTTAATCACAACCAATTCACAAAGCGAAGTATAGCATTTAGGCCTCATGTGTTGAAAAATATGGTTTTTGAAGTTATTCTTTATAAGTGCGCTTTTACTAAAGTAGAACCCTACCTATTTTTACTCATCCTTACTTTTACTCCTCACTTTAAGGTTGCCTGGAAGAGATCGCTGATTAGCGATAAGGCCGCCTATTGTATTGTTTAATATTTGTATGTTTTCTTTATTATTTCATATTATGGGTACAATAAAGTATATTATTATATTAGAACCCAGGAGGTTCCATTTATCCGTCATTTGCGTCTTGGCCTATTCGAGAATCGAACCCAAAACCCTTTACATATTAGACCAATAGTGACCTCAACAAGTCATTTCTCCCAAAGTCATGCCAGCCCCACACTAGAGACGTGCTACAAAATCGGACGTCACGTGACAAAACAATAACTCAGCAATATAAAAACTGTAATAAAACGCACTGAAAGCTTGCCCTTTCACAAGCGGGAGCCTAGTTTTATGTTTGTAATATAAAACCCTATTGTAGTAGTGAATGAATTTGTCTTGGAGTTGCTACAAGAATACGGAGTACTGTTCTGTAAATGTAGCATTCTTTTGAAGTCCAGACTTCGATATGTAGGTACTTAAATAGGATTTAGACTTAAAACTCGGTTATACTGTGCTGGACTAGGGAAGCCAGTCTTTTATATAAGTGGTGAAGGCCTGAAAGATTATATGTTGTTCTAAATCCAAATCGAGATTCAAAAGATTTAATGCCTTTTAAGAGCCACTTAAATACATTAAGATAAAGAACCATTACTTAAAATACATAATGATAACTTGTTGTGATTGAAATTTTAACTATTGTCAAAACACGGCCTCTTAATCGGATGGTACGAGATTCTAATACCAGTACCCTTACCATGAGTTTTCAACACATCCCACAATTTTACGTTACGTTTAATCAAACCATTATTCAAGCGCCATTTTATCAATTTAGACATTTAATGATACGTTACTGACACTATAGTTCGAATACAATCCGCTAAGGGGCGCTGATTGGAAATTGTATGGGCAAATACGTAAACAAATACCAAAACAATCATAGTTGTCAAAACGTAAAAACTCATGGTAAGGGTACTGGTACACATTTCTGATTTTTCAAAGTCATGTGTGTATTTCTGTAACCTTGGAAACTACACCTTTGAGAGTTCTTTATAGAAAATAAATTAAATATGTGTGAACAATACAAATTCGCGTTAGACCAAGCGCGGTGGACTATGTTTTATATTTAGCCCTCTTACTCTAAGAGGAGACGTGTACCCAGCAGTGGGAGAGTAATGAGCAGACGACGATGATATGAGTTTAAGAACTGGGACCAATAGCTCAACGAAACGCGCATATTTCGGCACTGGTTACACTCGTGGTTACCCATCCAACTTGACAGCTTATTGCTTAACATTGTAAATCGGTTAGATACTGTCTACACAAATTAAGTATATATGTGACATGAATATAAGTCATCGTCATTTTGCAAAATATCCAACACGATCCATACACTTTATTTGGGAACCTTAAAACACGCGACACGTGCGCGCACGATAAGGGAACAGCATAAAACCCTCGTAAAACGTAGCAAAAGGAAAAGTTTCCTTTTCAGCCGCGAGTGAGAAGCCAGCTTTACGTTTTATTTCGTTTCTTTGATGAATTTCTTTTGAGACGCAAAGGGTATTAAATATATTTTACACATTTCACTAAACATTTTAAAATAAATTCATTTTATAGGCAAAATGAAATTATACATTTGAATTCTGAGGGTCCAGTTATATACCAACATTATCCCTGTAATGCATTGTAGACAATTAGTAAGGCCTATACAAAAATAAATAGGTATATTTCATTTCATTACCGAAAAAAGATGTTTTGGACCTGTTCAACTGTTATTTCAACATCGTCATCATCAAACCATTAGTGTTCCACTGCTGGGCACGAGTCTCCTCTCAGAATGAGAAAGATTAAACCATAGTCCATCGCGCTGGCCAAGTGTGAATATGTAGACTTCACATACCTTTGAAAACTTTTTTGTTTAAGATTTTTTCAGGTTTTACTCACTATGTTTTCTTTCACTGTTTAAGCAAATGATAATTAATTTCTAATACTCACATAACTGAAAAATCAGAGGTCTGTGATTTGAACTTCGGACTCCTAGATCACGAGGCCGAGATTCTTAACTACTAAGCTATCAACTGTTGTTTAGGCTGCAGCATATTTTTAACCTAACTTTATAGTAATATCTAGAGCAAATAATACTAAAACCAGAACTAAATTCATTAATAACAATTATAACACTTTTAAAGTCAATTCCGTGACAATAATTTAATTTAATGTTTAATTAGCGCAAGTTATCAAATAAGGAGAAAGCTAAAAATTTACATAGTACATTTCCTTGTTCATTTTAAACGCTTTTTTCCGGATTATTTCCTCGGAAATGAGAATTAATTAAAGAGTTCTTTGAGATACTTATGACGAGTTCATTTCTTTTCGAGTTAAGTAAAGTTAAATTAACATTGCCTTTTCATTTTATGGTGTAATCACTACAGGGCATTATAAATATCTTGGACGACGATAATAACTTTATTTAGTCTACATTTTATGACACACCTAAAACAAACCTGTAATCAATACCAGGTGCAATTCCTGTCCCTTTTTTTTACGAGGGGGAAACCTTCAAAAGGTACCCTATGCCGTGGGAGCGGCACGAGGTTATGTGGGATTCTTACCGCACTAAAACCCCCCCGGTGGCTGACCTCGGCGCTGCGTAGAGGACTCCGGGATCTCCAAAGGAACGCAACCGGAGTCCTCTTAACGCGTTGCCCCATCGGGCTCCGCCCAGGTGAGCTTGACGCTCGCCACACCGTCTGGTGGGCACGACGGTATGGGACCACACATACCGCCGTCCTTCCCGCGTCACTAGCTGAGCGGTTCGAGCTCCCACTCTTGCCGCCTCTTACGACGTACGACGTAGCCCTATTCTGGTCCTGGAACTACAGGGACAGCAATTCGTGCCCTAGAAAAATCTGTTATTGAAATAAATGGTTTTGTTACCACTCAGTATCAGGTGTCTTACAGTTACCAGTACATAAAAAAGCGTATTAAAAAGCACGGAAAATGTTAAAATCGGTTACACTGATTTTGAAGCCATTCTTACTCAAAAAAAAACTAGTAAAAACGACTAAACTAATTTCGACAATATTTTCAGTTGAAGACAGATCACTTCAACTGTAGAAACATAGCCTACTTTTCACCCTGAAATAAAAACCATGCAGGGGTGCAAAAGGGGATGTTAAGGAAACTCGTTACTTATACAACAGTTCCTCGCAGCTGCTCGAAGAAAATCCAATTTTTCGCCACCAACCTACAGATAATGGAATCAGTAAGCGATAAGAGACATTGCGCTGAAGCTCAATCTATCCGGAGATTCAATCGCAGTTTTTTACTCAATCGTCAATTCTCTTTTAAATGGAAATTTAAATTATTTGGAATCAGCTGCGTTGTCAAAGGATTTGTTAGTATATTGAAATAAAAATACCTTTTTTGCCTCTTATATATCAATTACTAGTTTTTTCCCGCGGCTTCGCCCGCGTTTAAAAGGAAATAATATGACATACTAACATACATAAAACTGAAAATTCGTACCTTCATTGGAATGACAGTGGCGCCATCTGGCTAAAATTGGTCGTACCCACTCTTAAACCTTCGTGGGCTCATGGACAACAACTTTGCTAAAGATCATCACTTGATCGAATGCATTCGTAAACTATGCATTCGATTAAATCCTTACTAATATCGATTAAAATAATTGACTTTTTGGTCCAAAAGATCGATTCTCCGATAAATCGATCTTAGATCGCCATCCCTAGTTCCCGTGAGATTTCCGGAATAAAAACTATCCTATGTCCGTTCTCGGGTCTCAGACTATCTTTTTACAAAATTTCATTAAAATCGGTTCAATGGTTTAGGCGTGAAGAAGAGACATACAGACAGACATTACTTTCGGATTTATAATATTAGTAAGGATAAGGATAAGGATTTTTCTTAGGAAAAGCGAATGTTTTTTCTTATAGAATAATAGAATCTACATTATTACAATTACATTAATAAAATATCCTAATAATAGTGTATTTGTAATCCTAATTGGTTGCTTTTTATCATGTACCAATAAACAAAAGCCTCTTTTCTCTCCACATTTCTAGATAAAAATGATTACCTTAATAAAAGAGACAATACCAATATGGTCGCTTGTCGCGTCATGCGTGTGTCAACGATATCATCCAAAGGGCCCTTGTTACCATCAACGTGCCGGCTTGCCTTGAGCCGAATGGTATTGCACGTGATGATGGCAAGCGACCGGTATGACTCTCGTTCCCTGGAAACAGGGGAGGTCACTTGTATGGGATGCGACTTGCGTGGATACGCTGGCTCCATCCCATATTTCAGTGACCTCGACGCATGCAGGAGGTGCGGCAGAGGCGGCTGAATCTGTGAAGCGGCGCAAATATGCAGCCTTGGGGGATGGCTACATATTTGTGCCGTTTGCGGTAGAGACTCTGGGTCCGTGGGGGCCAGAAGCACGACGTTTCTTCAAAGAAATGTCGTCGCGTCTGGTTGACGTTTCTGGAGACCCAAGAGCTGGTGCGTACTTTGGCCAAAGAATAAGTTTGGCCATACAACGCGGCAACGCAGCCAGCATTCTTGGGACTCTACCGGGAGGCAGTGATTTGGACTCATTGTTTTATATTTAACTAGTTTTTTGCCCGCGGCTTCGCCCGCGTTTAAAAGAAATTAATATGACATATAATCGATTATGATATGAAAATAATAGATTTTTTTGGTCCAAAAGATCGATTCTCCGATTAATCGATCTTAGATCGGCCTCCCTAGTTCCCATGGGATTTCCAGGATAAAAACTATCCTATGTCCTTTCTCGGGTCTCAGACTATCTTTGTGCAAAATTTCATTAAAATCGGTTCAGTGGTTTAGGCGTGAAGAAGAGACAACCAGACAGACAGACAGACAGACAGACAGAGTTACTTTCGGATTTATAATATTAGTAAGGATAAGGATTATTTCAGTTTTAATATTTCTTTTTTTGTTTAAATTATATTTTTTGTGTATATTGTATATAGATTTTAAGTTTGTAAATAGATAGATATATTATATATAATTGTGCATCTTTAATAAAATTTTCATGATACCAATATTATCTCAATTATTGTATTAAAAACTAGCAGTACCCGCGACTTTGCCCGCTTTTTGTTCAATCATAATAAAATATAGCCTATAATACTCCTGAATAGTGTAGCTTTCTGATTGTGAAAGAATTTTCGTGATCGGTTCAGTATTTCCGAAGACAAACAAACAAAGTTACAAACTTTACCTCTTTATAATATTAGTAATTAGTAGATAATTCATCGAAATGGTCACGGTGGTCCTTCACCATCACGCTAGGATAATTCCATAGGTGCCATGGACACATGTTATATATTGGCCTTAATCACCATAGTTAGGAATTCGCCTTATACAAAATTATGAAGAAGACATCCGATCCTGCACCGCCGCCGTGCCGTGGGAACGCTGACTGACAGCAAGTCACTTAGGATAGTTAGTTTTAATTTAGGTTAGATTTAATCCAAAACATGTAATATTCTGTTTTGATTAAATACATTTATATAAGTAATTCGGTCTTTCTGTATCCTGGCTGCTGCATTACGACGCATTATATAACTCACACGTAAATATGAGTAGATAAACACGAAAACCAATAACAGATTATATTTTATCACTTAGAGAGATGATATGACAGGAATCAAACTTGGAACCCTCTGTATATCACACTATGTATATGACTCGGTTACACATGCCCTCAATTTTTTGATGTGAAACATCTATAGCCGCACGTAAAAAAGATTTCTGGCGTGGCGACGATTACCTTTAACTACATAGACAAATGTTCTATAAGGGACAGAGCTATTAGAACAATGTGATAAAAAAAGACAACTAGTGTTTGACCTTGCGTTTCAAGTGTTACGCAAACGTAAATATTGACCATGGAATATAGTGACCAATGATTACTTCAGTCAAAACGGGACATCGTTTTTTTTATGTCAAATACTTTTTACTTGAAAAAATATAGTTAGAAATAATAAAAAACACGCTTTTATGATAAAATTAACTAAAAAGTAGAAAATAATTTTCAATCTAGGAATCATTTAAGGAAAAGTAAATAGTATAATTGTGCAAAAAATGTGGGGCGCTTTATGAAAACTGATAAATGGAGCACCCCATGTTTTTTTCACAATTATAATATTTACTGTTACTTAATTGACAATGGCAACGGTTCATTTCGGAGACAACGGCACGAAGCATCGAAAAAAGGGACTGTCCCGTTAAAAACGGGACGTATGGACGTATATTTCTCATTGATACTCATGTTTGTCAAAGACAATGAAATAATGGAACAGAAGGTAAAAAATGTCCAGAACTGTCGATAATAGTTTTAGTACATCGTTTACGTAGAAATGTTATAGTACAGTTTAACTAAATAAATTATTATTATATAAATATATAATTTGATGAAAGAATGTATCTATACAGATGTATCGACTGGTTTAAAATATACGATTTAAAAATTGTTTATATTTATTATCGTATATTAGTAAAGATTACTCACTCCTAACAAGAAAATGTACCCAGTTTTGAGAATTGAAATAGTTGCGTAAAAAAGTTTTGCCTCGTCTCCGTGCTAAAATGTCCCTAAAATATTTGAAATAATTATTTATCTATTATGTAAATTACGCAGTATTAGTTATTTATTTGTAAATTTTCTCTAAAAATGTTTTTATTTGTCAAGAATTCAAAAAAAACTTACTAATAAGCCGTTTGTGGCTTCATTCAATTTCAAGGCGGCGAAGTATCTTTACTAATTTATGTTTATTATTTTCAGTTTTATTTTACACACGACCATTAATTGCAAAGTTGTGTACATTTTATAAATGTACTAGCTGACCCAGCAAACATTGTGTTGCCATATAAATAAAAAAAATGTTAAGGGTGAACAACCCTTATCACTTAAGAGATATGAAAAATAGATAGATAGTAGCCAATTCTCAGACTTACTGAATATGCATATAAATTTTGATGAAAATCAGTAAGAGCGTTTCGCAGGAGTACAGTAACTAACATCGTGACATGCGAATTTTATATAATCTTACCGTGGTCTTTTTGAGGATTAATTTCTGGCTATACAAAGATTGTTTATTAAATTATGTTTAGGTTAATTTATTCAATTAAAGAAATTTTAAAATACCGTATACTATCCTATATAAATTTTATGGTAATATTTTTTATTATTTACCACAGATATCGAAGAAAATTTAGAGATTAGGATACAGAATTTCCCATATATCGATTTTATTTTATTAAAATAAACTATAAAAAGTTATATTTTGACTAAAACACACTAATATAAAAATTAAGCAGTGGGATCTTAAACTATAACATAAACGTATGAACATCGTGAGCTTCAATAAAATGTCACTTCTGTTCTGTTGATCTATGGTCATAGATCAATGAAAATTTTTTCATTGATCTATGACAGTTCAATTCAATCAATGAAAGTTTTTGTCAATGAAAGTGATAAAGACGCAAAATGCATGGTCATGCATTTTGCGTCTTTATCACTTTCATTGACAAAAACATACTTTGTCTCTTTCTGGTTACTCATGTAATCATGGCGGATCGAACACGAAAAAAAACAAAATTTAATAATTTCTCTTCATTTACGTGTGATAGGTGATTCCATGAATCTTGTTTCTTTTTCGAGCATAATTTTTGCATTTATGCATTGCACAAGAAGGCATTTTGAGGCTTAAAATTCAAAATAATGACGTTTAACGTGTTCAGTGACATTCGTGTGTATTACTACGCCGCGCGAGAGCGACTGGAGTCGTTTTAACTCGTTTTACACCACTTGACGTATTTTGTATGTTTTAAGTATTGCCCGCTTATTTTTCTGATAATAAAATGTCTGACCGTGATAATTTAGAGAGTGAAAGTGATCAGCCTTCTGCAAAGAAAGCAAAATCACACTATGACACACCATCAAGTCATCAGTAAGTTAATTATTTTTTTATAATTAAAGTATGCATTTATCTGTGCATTAAGCACGCGTATATTTGGTGTGTTTTGAGCGCCAGCAAATGTAAAATCTACTATCTTGGTAGATTAAAATTCACATAAAAATCATTGCATACAATGTTTTTAAATTATTAATTAATTTTAATGTCATTCTTCTCAGAGAATAAATTTATTAAGACTGACAGAATTGTATTTCAAAATCAGCTGATGGCGTGCAGCGCACGAAAGTTTTTTCTTATTTGTTATAAATATGAACATTAAAAAATTAATATGTTTTTTTCTGCATATTACCTACTTTTACAAAATAATGTCGATGTTTCACATCTGCCAGGCGTCCCGTGACGGCTCACATTTTTTTTTTTATAATATAAGAGTAGCAGACGAACATGCAGTCCACCTGATGGTAAGTGGCTACTGCCGCCCATGAACATCTGTAATCAACCCCAGATAGGATTAGATTTTCCTATCTAAGGTCCGCCACAGATCCGCCGCTACCCCTGAGGATTAAGCTGGAACGCCTCGAAAAAGTCTGTCTCTCTTACCACACCCTTCAAAACAGAACACAGCAGCGCCTAACACTGCTGTTATTAGGTAAAAATAGGTGTAGCGGTGGTGCCGCCGGAGTAGCGGTCGAACCACAAAGGGTTCTACCACCTTCTAAAATATAACATATAAAATATACATAATAATAATATAGTTCTTTTGACAACCATAATATTTAGCATATTAGATGTAAGTAATATTTCCACGTGGTCCTTCGAGCCGGATAGTTCCTTTAACCCTTTACAAAGTAACCCAGTTTAATTTACAATGGCCTTAAATGAAATCCAATCTCGGGGGTGATAAGCGCGATGTAGCCTCTTATAGCCACTGCCTTTAACACGTCCGGCATAATAGGGTTAACGTTATAATAGGAACCGTTGGGGTGTTAAGTACCCCACGAAGACTCGGCTACTTCAAGTTATAGTTGTGACTATCAATCTAGGTTGGTGGTGACTAAAAAATTATTTATTGTAAAAACACAGTTTTATAGTGTAGTTATATATTGTGATTGTAAGCTGTCGTTGGCAGATGGTATGATAGTAGGTAGAGTTCGCGCCAAACTGCTAGTCCGCTCCGAATATAGAAACAAGTCACGTCGCAACAGCAAATTGTAGATATTAGCGGGATGAAGACAGCGCGGGCCCCCGGCACCCTCCGGCGTCCGCTCTCTGACTGACACCTGCGCGCATTAACTTCGGAGCGGACTTGAAGTTTGGCGCGGACTATACTAACGTAACTGTTTTTGTTAATAGTACGACGGTTAATTAAAGTCTGGGAGGTAGAAGCTTCCTCGTAAGTTTCAAAAGATGGGAGGATTCCTTGAGGTTCACTGGGGAGACTATTTATGTCTAAAAATAATTTAAATTGTAATTTATTTATTTTTTAGAATTTTTTACTTACGATCAACCCTTTATGGTTATAAACTTCAGGTAGAACCCAAATTCTATTTTTATTCCTAATTTATATATTTTGAATTCAATATCCATATTAAAGTTTACAAACAATTTGTTCAGGTCATTAGTCGATTCAATAGAAGGCGAGAAAAAATATTTTCCCGTTATCACAAAGTACAAACGTAGTCATTGTTTAAAACCTTTTGTCCCTTCATTGGGCGGATATCTGCACGTGACGGAACAGGGACCTTAATTATTTAGGGCACACGCCCTTTTGAACTTGAGTTTCATATGAGCGTTTATGTAGGTGTTTTAAATGTCAAAATTTAAATATGTATGTACGTTGCTAATGCGATAAAATAAGGCTTGAAACATACGTACGATATATTCAAATTCAAATTTCATTTATTTGAAATTGATTCGTATAGAACTCTTTCGTATAGAACTTTTTTCTGCCTGCCAGCAGCGCCTAACATTGGTGTTATTAGCAGTGTTAGGCGCTGCTGTTCCGTTTTGAAGGGTGTGGTAAGAGAGACATACTTTTCCGAGGCGTTTCAACTTAGTCCTCAGGGGTAGCTGCGCATTTGTGACCGAACTCAGATAGGAATATCTAATCCTATCTGGGGTTGATTACAGATGTCCATGGGCGGCAGTAGCCACTTACCATCAGGTGGACTGCATGCTTGTCTGGTACTCCTATATTTAAAAAGAAACTCTTTTTGAACGTCAAAAAACTACCATGATATGATATGGTGTCGTGTCGTGTAAATCTACGAGGTATGTCGTAAAATATAGCGATTTCGTGTCGTGGAAATCTAAGACGTATTTTATAAAATATGACAACACGACCTCGCATCCCAGCACGATGCATACGACGTGTCGTAAAACTGATGATGCAATCCCAATAGAATCTAGTGAATTCAGTTAGTTTCTCCGTTTCTACCTCTTCATAAAGGAAATAACAATTCAGGAGAGGTCCATATCTTCGGGTGAACTTCAAGTGCATTTTTATACTTCTTTATGTTTTTGATTTTGCTTTTACGATTTTTTCTCTGTTTAATTGGAATATAATATTGTATTATCTTTGATTACAGGTATGTTTTAGCCCCGGGCTTCTATTTCATCTACTAGTGGTATGTAAATAGGTATATTATACAATATTATCTTTAGGATTCAATTTTTATCCGACTTGTTTTATAGTGAGTAATCAACCCCAGATAGGATTGAAATTCTAGCTGCGGTCGGTCATGGATGTCTTTTCCTGAAGGCTAAGTTACAATCCCTATGTCTCTTACCATTGAAATACATCAGCACAGAACACTTCTTTTAAAAAGCAGAAATAAATATAGCAGTATTGCCACAAGAGAACCACGAAAGATTCCACTTAAATTACATTACACATTCATACCGCACTAACAAATCTTGTAAGCAAAGCTGCATTATGCTCCAAGCTTTAAATCTACAAGTATTTATGGATACGTATTTAACATGTGCATGCATAGAAACCGTTTTATGCGAGCATTCAATTTCTGTAGATATGTCGAATGCATAAATTCAACACCATTTTAGCAGGATTACTACTTTGATAAGTAAAATAGAAAGATACTTCATCGCCTTAAAATTGAATGTAGCCACAAAAGCATGATATTATTGTTTATTGTTTAAATTCTTGAAAAATAAAAATACAACATTTTTAGAGAAAAATTACATACAAATAACGAATACTACGTAATTTACGTAATTAATAAATTATTCCAAACATTTACGTATTTCAAACATTTAGGGATATTATAGAATGGAGACGTGGCAACACTTTATTTACGCAACAATTTTTAATTCTCAAAACTGGTTACACTTTCTTGTTAGGAGTGATCAATCTATGTATTTTACTCATCTAAGGATAACTAGTACAGAATTTGTAATGTACAGTATTATGCATATCGAAAATGGATGGCGGATTCTGATTAATTATTACATGAATAGATTTCATGGAAATGTTGTGGAATAGATCGGGATTACATTCACACGAGTATATTGGTAGAGTAGAGTATAGGGTTATCAAAGGAAAGCTTTATATATCCTATTGTGCATTGTTACGTCTTTATATAAGACAGGAATGGTCGATTGGTTGAAACACGGTCTCTCAATCGGGGCATCTCAGGTTCGGACCTAGGCTAGCACATCTGATTTTTCATAGTTATATACATATAAGAAATTAATTATCATTAATTTATATGGCGAGGGAAAATATTGTAAGGATACTTACCTAAAATATTTTTAAAAAGTTCTCAAAGGTGTGTGAAGTCTCCCAATACGCTTTTGACCAGCGTGGTTGACTGAGGCCCAAACCTCTCTTACTCT
Organism: Epargyreus clarus clarus; assembly: GCA_014595695.2. Lineage (NCBI taxonomy): Eukaryota > Metazoa > Arthropoda > Insecta > Lepidoptera > Hesperiidae > Epargyreus > Epargyreus clarus. The sequence goes on from JACTTY020000028.1 coordinate 237,102, forward strand.
GAGAAAAGATCCGAGCCCAGCAGTGGGACAGTAACGGCTGAAAACATAACGTTTAAGGACATCTTAGCGAGCTTTCTTAATGGTGTGTGAAGTCTACGAATACGAACATGATCAGCACGGTAGACTATGGACCATACCCCTCACTCTGAGAAAAGACCCATTCCCAGCAAAGGTACAATAATAGGTCGATTTCGTGTACCCATTGACGGTAGGTCGAGTCGACGGTAGGTACGATATGTCTATAACACCTTTATTCTCATCATAATATAACCTACTAGAACCTAGCTTACACAACTAATTGCAATGTATATTGTCGGACGGCTATGTGCGGTCCGAACTCAATTGAAATGTTATGTAAAGGGTATATACGGATACCCTTGTATCATGTTTGTTCAACACAAAGGCATACGGTTATGTGGACTGGATGCAAATATCTATCTGACAAACTAATAATATGATCCTATTACAAAGGTTTTGTTGTACTAACCGTTTTGCATGTGAAGGTTTCTTTTTTGTGTAAAATAGGAGTAGCAGACGAGTAACGTCCACCTGATGGTAAGTGGCTACTGCCGCCCGGAGATATGTAATCGAGCTAGGATAGGATGAGATTGCTACCGGAGGTCGGCCACGGATGCGCCGCTACCCCTGAGGTCTAAGCTGGAATGCCTCGGAAAAGTATATCTTACTTACCATACCCTTCAAACCAGAACACAGCAGCGCTTAACACTGCTGTTAACATACTTGTGGTTTTGCATGAGGTTTTAAGTTTTTCATTATATAGAAGAAGCAAATGAGCATGAAGTCCTGGTGGTAAGTGGCCACCTTTCCACGTCTTTGGACATCTATACCCATAGTAGCAATTTATCGGTATCGTGGGTGCCATGAACTACACACAGATGAATTAAGAAACACTCAGACAGAGACTAGAGATCTAAATCCATCATTGAAGTACCCTTGGTGGTTCGAGTCTGGTAGCACCAGCGCCACACCTTTTCTGTCTAATTACAGCAGTATTCAGTGCTTCTAGCTTGAAGGTTGTGGTAAGGGAGACTTATGTGGGGTGTTCCAACTTAGTTCTCAGGGCCGATCTCAGATAGGATTCTAATTTTATCTGGAGATTGATGACAGATGTCAATAAGCGGCAGTAGCCACTTACCATCAGATGGACTGTATGTTCCTTTGCTATTTCATTGTAAAAATTGTATTGTAAAAAGAAATTACAAAATTTTTAAATACTTCGCGTTCCATAATAGTTTAGTACAATAAGTAGTACTTTCTAAAGAAACATTGTAGGGGCAGGATATAACTATTTTACGAGGCTCTAAACCCATACAATTTCCTTCAGCGCGAACACAGATCTTATCGAAGTTTCCTTGCGTTATCGCTTCGTTCTCGCTTTGGGGTGACTTTCTGTACAATAAATTTTGTACCTTCTATTATAGTCGCTGTTTAAGAGTGTACATTAAAGTTGCCGTGTTTTGGTTAAGCAGGTATTTTAAAGCTTTCATTTTTTCAAAGAATTTCAAAGATTTTTTAATAACACCAAATAGCACTATATTTTTTATAAATTAAAACTAAATGAACACCCGGGGCCAGAGCAGATATCTAAATTCATCATTTAGATGTCTGGCCGGGAATTGAACCCAGAACTCTCTACGCGTCAGATTGGTATGGTAACGACTCTATCACGCGATTCGCCATATGAGTAGATTAACACAAAAATCCAGATGAAATTCATCACTTATTTTGAGACTAAACATAAATTAAACTAAAAATAAATAACATTAAACCAGTACGTGAATATTGAGGTCTGGAGTTCAGAATAAAAGCGATGGCCGACTGACAAACAGTTTAGTATTCATGAAACGGAGAAACTGATTTGTTGTTTCACGGAAGCATTCGGTACCAATTCGTTTTGTGACCTTTGTACAAATTGATGTATTGGAACTTTGTAGATTAACAAATCAATCATCATCAATAGATGATACGTTGTTTTTGTACAATGATATTGTTGAAATAAAAATAAAAGCTCGTTTATGTTAAGTAAAATCCCTTACAATTCTGATTACAATCTTCCGTAAAGGCTTTATAGTGATTTTTTTATAACGTTTTCTAACGCTTTTCTCATAGTTCAGTTGGATACATATAGTCAAATACACAAACATCCAGAATAGAAATTTAAATTCACCATTGAGTTATTTGTCTTGTCCGGATCGAATCCAGAACCCTCTGCGCGTATACTGCAATGGTGACCGCTTTACGCGGGGCGTCTTTTTCAGACCAAATTAATCAAAAATAAATAACATAAAAGCAGTATAGCAAGGCTGGAATAAAACCGATGGCCAACTGACAAACAGTTTAGTATTCATGAAACGGAGAAACTGATTTGTTGTTTCACGGAAAGCATTCGGTACCAATTCGTTTGTGACCTTTTGTACAAATTGATGTATATGTACATTTGTTGTTTTGATTCGTTGATGATAGGTTGTGTTTTATAGAATGATAGTTTTAAAAAAGTAAGCTTTGTTAGGCTAATATGCGCTCTTACATTTTTAATCAACTTTGTTTAAGGTAAAAATGGAACCGTATTACTAAGACTCCGCTGTCTGTAACAGGACTCTATCTCTGAACCATAATAGATAAACACTTGAAATTTTTACAGAGTACATATAAAGATGGTCGCTATAACAACAAATGCTAAAAATAAAAATACTTGAAAATAAATGGGTATTCTCACACAAGCAACCGCTATTTCTCGACGTTTTTCGCTTTATCTATTGAACCGTAATAGGTAGACAGTTAAAATTTTGACAATGTATTTATTTCAGTGGCTGGTATAATAACAAATAGTAAAAATAAAAAATATGAAAATTTTGGTGCCTGCTTCTCTTATATTATATAAAAAAATTGTACGTAAATATTCAGATCCTGAGTTCGGAATAAAACCGATGGCCAACTGACAAACAGTTTAGTATTCATGAAACGGAGAAACTGATTTGTTGTTTCACGGAAAGCATTCGGTACCAATTCGTTTGTGACCTTTTGTACAAATTGATGTATTGCAACTATGTAGATTTGTTTTGTATGTATCTGTCGTTGTATTTTGTTTGTATTATGCTTTGTTGTTTTTTAGAAGAATGCAAGTGTTGGGATTAATGAGAAAAAAAAAATATGTTTTAGTAGCTCCCTATTTAAAGCGTGTTATAAGTTAACAAATCAGCACAGACAGCTAATTGTATAAACACTTTAGTTAGAGAGTTATTTAAAATGCACAAGTTGCAAGTGTGCGGTAAAAATAACTCATTTATTTACCCTATAAATTAAACAATCCTTATAATTATTATATAAAAAATACATAAATGTTTTAGGCAACGTTTTAGTCAATATTTTTTTCTAATAGTCAGATTAATTTATTAAATATAAAAGACAAATGTAAAATGTAAATATAAAAGAATAAGTTCTCTGGCCCCGCTGTGCTGTAACCTTTTCAACGGAAGTGTTATAGGAAAAATAATTTAATCATTTCGTTAAAAATCCTAAGTATTACTACATTTGCCGCACTATATCCAGTAATAGTTTAGCTGCAAATGCGCAGTATTTGCTTCAAAGCTTGACGAGTTATTTGCGAAGAAGCTTGCCAAGAAAATATTTGCAGCAGTTGGCCTTCAACTATGCGAAGACCAAATATTGAGCGGGTTTATAGACGGCATTTTCTATAGAGGTTATCATGATAAAACTGTCATAAATATGATCATGATAAGGTTTTTACGTGGCTTAGCATTTGCCCATCATTGCACAACGAATGGGCTTGGATCGAGCTCAAAATCGGGGTTAGACTTTTGTCTTACATGCTGGTTGTTTATCATCATCATAATCATTAACCCATTATTGTCCCACTGCTGGGCACGGGTCTCCTCTAAGATTGAGAAGCATTAGGCCATAATGCACTGCGCCAAGTACGGAGTGCATTATGGCCTAATGCTACCTTTGAGAACTTGTTATTGAAGATTTCTTAGGTATGCAGATTACCTCACGATATTTTCCTTCACCGTTTAAGAAAGTAACAATTAATTTCTAAAACACACATAACTTTGAAAAGTCAAAGGTGCATGCCTGGGATTTGAATCTTGGATCCCTCGAACAGGCCGAGTTTCTTAACCACTAGGCTACCACTACCTACTTTACGGATATGTAGAATATTCACATTGTTCATAAATATATAAAAAATCTGTTACGCAGGATGACGTAATATTTTGATTCATTATTCTACATGATAGAGATCTTGTTCATCAATTGTAATATTTAATGCACATGCACATGCTACGGAATCGAACCCAAGATTTTTGTATGAGAAACAAAATCTTATAGCACTAGACAATGAAGTAATATTATATTTTATTTCAATTTCCTACTTTTAAATAACTTAATTAACAAGACAATAATGAATACATCAGTAACAAACTGTAGAGTCAAATGTAAACATGTAGACTCGTGTATGAATTAAAAATATGATAACATAGCGTCACACCAAACACTTTCGGTCGCGTGACTCTACAATATTAGAGCTGCAATTAGAGTAATAAGTTATATCGTAGCATGCTCTATCTCAACTACGAATCGTGTGTTTTTCATATTAATTTAAACGCTTTATATTCTACATAATAGAGTTCTATTGTTACGCTAATTGGTAAAGTTTTAATCGCTTTTTAAATAGAATATAATTAATTTATAATGTGTCTTTATGTGGGAGTGTGGTTTTGCTAAACTCTTTGTGTGATGTAATGTAAAAATTTTACAATTAATATATGTATGTTATTAGAAAACTAAGGGTAACAGCTTAAGTTTATAATGCTAGTATCATTAAATTCGTTAAAAATCGTTTTAAGGCGGTAGAACATGATGGTACCATTTGTGGCTTGACTTAGGAAGCACACGCCACACCTATTTCAGATTAATAACAGCAGTTAAGCGCTGCTGTATTCTGGTTTGAAGGATGTGGTAAGAGAGATACTTTTTAAAGGTGGTTTGACTCCGGCGGCACCACCGCCACACCTATTTCTACCTAATAACAGCAGTGTTAGGCGCTGCTGTGTTCCGGTTTGAAGGGTGTGGTAAGGGAGACAGACTTTTCCGAGGCGTTCCAGCTTAGTCCTCAGGGGTCTGCGCATCTGTGACTGACCTCAGATAGGAATATCTAATCCTATCTGAGGTTGATTACAGATGTCCATGGGCGGCAGTAGCCACTTACCATCAGGTGGACTGCATGCATGTCTGCTACTCCTATAATATAAAAAAAAACTTTAAGGCATACTCTTACTTGGTCCTTACAACAACAACGGAGCAACGCATTTGTGGCCGATCTCAGGTAGGAATTTAATATCATCCAGGGTTGATTATTGATGTCCAAGGACGGAAGAAGTCGCTTATCGTTCGGTACATGCTCGTTTGCTATTTATACACTTTAAAAAGTAATAAGAAAATGAAACCTTAAAATGAAGGTTATACATTAAATAAATAGGAAAATGAAACACTTTTACACACACTAAGGTTGTAAAATATGAGTTCAATTAATGTAATGTTTCATGGTTGTAATTATATTGTAATTATTGCAAATTGCAGCAATTTATAACGTATTAATAAATAAATACCAATATATAATTAATAACATGTTCATATTGAATTCAAATTCAAATTCAAATTCAAATCTCATTTGTTCAAAATTGATTCATATAGAATACTTTTTGAAAGTCAACAAACTACCACCGCTTCGGAAAGTATTTCGCTATGGAGAAGAAGCGGCGCAAGAAACTCCATACGTGTGCATATTTGCATCTTTTAAAGAGTAAATAATATACAATTTTACATAGTGGTACATATAATTAATTTTTGATGTTGGAGCTGGAGTTGTCATACCATACGGATTTATCATTTAAGTACTGATTTACATTATAATAAGCTTTTTTACATAAAGTTAATTTTATAGTAGATTTAAACCTTTTCTCGGATAGATCGGTAATGTCTTTTGGTATTTTATTGTAGAAACGAATACAGTTCCCCACAAAAGAATTACACACCTTGCTTAATCTAAATTGAGGTATGGCCAATTTATCTTTATTTCTAGTATTATGACTGTGCCTATTATAATTTTTTTCCAAAGAAGAATAATTTTTGCGAGCATATAAGATATTTTCATAAATATATTGGCTAGGCACTGTCAAAATATTTATAGATTTAAACAGTTCTCGTAAGGACTCACGGGGGCGAAGACTATAAATGGCTCTAATTGCACGTTTTTGAAGTATAAAAATGACATCTATGCTAGCAGCGTTACCCCACAGCAGAATACCGTAAGACATAATGCTATGAAAATAACTAAAGTAAACAAGCCTAGCGGTTGGTATATCGGTAAGATGTCTTATCTTCTTTACCGCATAGGCTGCCGAACTAAGTCTACTACATAACTTTGCTATCTGAGGGCTCCATTGTAGTTTAGAATCTAAATTTATCCCTAAGAAAACTGTTTCATCTACAAATTCTAAGTGATCATTGTTAAGGGTAACATTCATCGTCAGCTTTTTAACATTAGGCAGAGCAAATCGGACACATTTGGTCTTTTTATTATTTAATACAAGATTGTTTGCGCTAAACCAGTTGTGAATTATGTCAAGTGCTTTATTGACAGCGCTCACGTCGTTAGCTTGTCTTTTAACTTTAAATATTAAGGAAGTATCGTCAGCAAACAACACAACCTTTGATATGTCCTGCATTACATACGGTAGATCATTAATGTATACCAAAAACAAGAATGGCCCCAAAATAGAGCCTTGTGGGACGCCTACTTTAACACCAGAACCTAACGATTTGTAATAAATACGAATACGCTGAAACATTCGCAAATACAGCCTCCGATATTTCCGTATAATTCCAACAAAACCTCATTAATTCGATGCCACGTTCCCTCAGGCTCGCGCACTATGTTCCCGGAATATTCTTTATGGTATTTTTAAGCTTGTATTATCTGTATTAATACAGATTTACGAATGTTATGGACAGAGCTTTTTCGAATACTACAAATAGATTTCGAGTGTTTTTTATTCAATTGATTGCTTTATTTATTGTATTGGTTGTATTTTTTATTTTGGTAGTAGCAAATGTACATGTATTCCAAGTAATGGATAGTGATTACTGTTGCCAATGGACACAGGATATTATGCAGGTTACAGATAGTAACCTCAGATAAGATTAGAGTTCTACTTGAGGTCGGCCACGGATTCATTGTTACCCCTGGACTAACCGTAAACGTCTTGGATAAATGTCTGTTATACCCTTATACCCAGAACACAACAGCGCTTATCATTGTTGTTTATACGCAGAAATAGAAGTGGCGGTAATACCTTTGCTGTCTATACCTGTTTCTGTACAAAACCGGCAGTATTATAAGGCAGAAATAGGTGTAACGCCGCTGTCTTCGGTTTGAAGGGTATGGTAAGGAAGAAATACTTAACCGACGCCTTTCAGCATAATCCTCACGGGTAGCTATACATATGTTTTCAACTACAGGTAGGAATCTTATCTTATCTAGGGTTGATCACAAATGTCTATAGGCAGCAGTAGATACTTTCTATCATGTGGACTGCACGCTAGTTTACTACTTCTGTTTTATAAAAGAAAATATCCCTATTTTTGTAATATTACTCAATTTTTTTTATATATTCGCTCCCTTAAATTCCATGCATTGTTTTCCCTACCTCTTAACTTGCCATTTCTTGCACACAATAACCAAGAACAGACCTTGCGGAAACAAAACGCAAGGTTTTCTATTGTGCATTATATTATACTTCGTGGAAATTAAAATGTAACAGTATAAGATATTGTACTCTTTGATATTGATGTACCGGTATTATGATTATGAATGAGGTACTTACTTCTATTACACTGTGGGCATATTAATTTTATGTCAGTAATATAAAGCTTTATTTAGTATCCTGCATTGATCTGAGTTTAATAAGCTTAGAGCAAAATACATTTGTAACAAATAAAAATGACGGGAAAAAGTTATAAATGATAGTTAGATCGATTTCTGTGAATTAATGTCTTATTTTTGGTTCTTAGGCGAACAAGTGAGCGAAAAAGTGAGAGAACTAAAGTATAACTTAAATAATTTAATTCAACATAATTGCTCTTATAAATTTTCTGTGTAACAAATAGCTTTTCTGATAGAGCGTGAAAATGATTTGCATCGTTTTTTCAAATCGGCATCCGAAGCACAAGAGTTGCTACCCGAGAAAATCGGATTTAGCTATATACTAACCCCCCTTGACACCCAAAAAATAAACTTGTGTCCTTTGACTTATGCACGTTAAGTTTTTTTTTATAATATAAGGGGAGCAGACGAGCATGCAGTTCACATGATGGTAAGTGGCTACTGCCGCCCATGAACATCTGTAATCAACCCCAGATAGGATTAGATATTCCTACCTGAGGTCGGCCACAGATGCGCCGCTACCCCTGAGGACTAAGCTGGAACGCCTCGGAAAAGTATGTCTCCCTTACCACAACCTTCTAACCGGAACACAGCAGCGCCTAACACTGCTGTTATTAGGTAGAAATAAGTGTGGCGGTGGTGCCGCCGGAGTCGAACCATAAAAGGTTCTACCACCTTCCAAGTACCAAAAATGTTAACATTTCAATTAACTATTAGTTGGGTACCAAACCCGAGACCAAATCCAGATTAGCATTGTTACAATTGAACCAAACAAACAGTAGTTTCAATCTTTATATTCCCACATAACACACAATTCTATTTCTGCCTGCCAAGTTTGAAGGGTGTGGTAAGGTAGGCATACTTTTCCAAGGCATTCGAGCTTTGTGACCAGAAGTAACAGCCCATCTGTGGCGACCCTAGCTAGGAATCTAATCTTATCTGGGATTTATTACAGATGTACATGTGTCATTAGCCACTTACCATCAGGAGGATTGCATGATTGCCTGCTACTCCTACATTATAAAATATATATAACACACATATGGTAAACAGAAATATTCATACGAATAAGAGGCAAGTATACAAACATGTTATGCAATATTTAATCCCTTTGATCACAGCGCCGTATTAAATAACCCAGCGGATGTTTTGCATTCGTCTCAACCCTATCGCACCTCGGGATCAAAGAATATCTTGAATAGAACGGCTTTGCTGGATTATACTTGCTTGTATTTTATAATATAGGAGTAGCAGAGCAGAGCTACTGCCGCCCATGGACATCTGTACCGCTACCCATGAGGACTGAGTTGGAAAAGTATGTCCCTCTTACCTTTCAAACCAGAACACGGCAGTGCTTCCTATTGCTGTTATTAGGCAGAAATAGGTATGGCGGTGGTGTCGCCGGAACCACAAAGGATTTTTACCTACCTTTTTCACATTTATAACAACCACAATTTAAGAAATCTCAATGTATTTTGACCTATCAAGTCTTACTACAAAATTATCGAAATATCAGCAATATCTTAAAATACCAAAACTAGTTCAGAACTAAAACTTGTACAGTATTTCAAAATAACTTATGCTCGGTGCAGACAGTTTAACTAGGTCGGCGTTCAAAATATCCGACTCGCTGTGATATGTTATAGAAGTAGAATGGCATGCAATTGAGCGATGCCTTTTAAGGCTTTACTGCAAGGCACACTTTTAAGGTACAAGACTATTCTGTAGTTCCGAGACCCTTACCATGAGTTTTTACGTTTTGACAAATATGACTGTTTTGGTATTTGTTTACGTATTTGCCCATACAATTTACAATCAGCGCCCCTAGCGGATTGTATCAAAACTATAGTATCAGTAACGTAACATTAAATGTCTAAATTGAGAAATGGCGCTTTATGTTTTATCTCTCTTTTTTGCGAACATGTGAGGTAGACAAAAAGACTTGAGCACTTATATATTGTTGCGTTTATTCAGTCTACTTAGCAAACGGAACAAAATAATGGATTGTGTAAACGTAACGTAAAATTGTGAGATGTTTTGAAAACTCATGGTAGGGGTACAGAACAGAGTTACGGTATCCCCTACCTATCGCAAGAGGTGACTAAATGGGGCTTCCGGAGTTGCGGGTGGCAAGATTGGGAGCTCGTCACCGGCGGTTTTAGTGCGGTAAAGTCTTTATGGCTTACACCTACTGAATCAGATTCTTGTAGCAGTGGCAGGTTCCTTGTTAAAACCTCTATTATCCTATTATTATTATGTATTCCAATAGTTTCTAATGACTCAATCGAGGCTTAATGAGTGCTATTTAATGAAAATGTTTTAACTCATACATCATATCCATATCATATCATACAACATCACATCAAATCATATCACATCGTATCACGTCACATCACATAACATAATATCATATCATAGTTTCCTCTGAGAATTGTTTAAAAGCTATGATATTCGAGAGTAGTGTTAAATTTTCGATTAGCTTGCATCTAGATGTAATTTATATATCTTTATTTAATCTAGATAAGTAACTTCAGTAACTTCGGTTACTTCCTATCCAATTTAGTAAACAAGTAGTTTCAATTGCTTCAGACATCCCCATTAACGAGATGTTATTAAACTACACATTAACTATCGTGACAGTTGGAATTAACTCTCTCGCGGTCACCCGGAGGCAATTCCTAGTTTCATTTCCAATTTCCTGGAGAATTCACTCAGGAGAATCCCAAAGGGAAATCTTAAGGGAATTTCGCATTTTAATGATATAAGTTGCTATGAAACAGGAAGTAAGGAAAATTGTATTTTTACAAAGTTGCAATATAATTACAATTATAATTTTGCCGACAGCGCCAGAAGGAGGGTAATGTTTTTTGAGCGAATGTTTGTTCTTATTTAGAGAAATGATTGTTGTATGATGAAAAAGGTGAGATACTATACATTGCACACAAGAATATCCATGCTAGAAAATTTCGAGACGAATGAAAAAACACCTCATCATGCAAATCTTGTCTTAAATCTTGAGCATATAGTGCAAATAACTTAGCGGATGGTATTTCTCGTATAATCTGCCTATACCGTACGATATGACATTTATAGGCCAGCTGACCAACAGAGGCGGCCTAGTTGCAGCGTCGCGGGTATTTTAAACTGCGACCTACTTCGCCGGGTCAAAGGTCTGCCAGGTTTTATTAAGTTATTTTGATATATGGAGCGGGGTGGTTATTCTACTAAAGATAGTTCCAGTCTTGTATAGTTAATTTAGTTATTTTTAGAGTTATTTGTTGAATCAATTAAGAAATTTCTATCATAAAATATTCTTCTTTTAGATAACTGACGTTTCCGTATCGTCTCATTAGGGTTGTTACACAACACACACACATTGTAAATTCTATCAATCAATGAAATCAATCAATTCAAGGTATATTTTAATTTAGAAATAAATCATTGAATTAAATAATCGCATTTTAATAAATGAATTGATTAAATTAGGAAAAAGTCCTATATCTTATCAGAAGTTTAATAAATCAGAAGTTTGAAGGTGGTAGAAACCTTTGTGGTTCTACTAAGGCGGCACTACCGGTAAACCTATGTCTGCCTAATAACAGCAGTGTTAAGCGCAGCTATGTCCTGATTTGAAGGGTGTGATAAACGAGACCTACTTATCCGAGGCGTTCCAGCTTAGTCAGGGATAGCGGCGCATCTGTGGTGTCATCTAATCCTTTCTGTGGTTTAATACAGATGTACATGGGCAGCAGTAGCCACTTACCATCAAGTGGACTGTATGTATAACTGCCTATATAATAAAAAAACAAAGTTCCCTAGAGTTTCACGAGTAAAACTATAGGTATAATATGCCTATGCGCTATGTAATAATCATCTTTTATATCAATGAATGAACTCATTTCATATAATTATTACCTGATAAGGTTGAAATAGGCATTGATTAAATTGCAGCTTTCATTGGCAATGTCGGTGAACGAGCCTTTTATCTCATATGTCATTGTTCTGGCGTCAACAGAAATAATACGGTATTTATTGGAAATATCTAGGTTAACGTATTTTATGTATTTTCAGGGTTCCGTATCCGAAGAGTAAAAACGAAACCCTATTATTAAGGCTCCGCTGTCTGTTCGTAAGTCACAGGGCTCTATCTCTGGAACCGTAACAGATAGATACTTGAAACTTTCACAGATTATGTAAATTGGTTGCTTCTATAACAACGAATTCTAAAAATATCGAAATTTTAAAAATATCTGTGTTATATATAACTATCTTTTAGCTCTCATACAAGAAACTGCTATTTTTCGGCATTATTCCCCTTATCTATTGAACCCTAATATGTAGACAGTTCAAATTTTCAAAATGCATTCACAGAGCTGATAGATAAGAAATACCTAAAAATAAATAAAACAAGTGCAAATTTCGTGGTACGGAACCTTCTGAGTCTGACTCGCACTTGGCCAATTATTTATTTATTATGTGCTGTGGTAATCATGAATGGTTTTATTGATGTGCTGTTATGTTTTGTAATCTAATAGAGTGGGAGTAATTTTATCATTATAGAAGAAAGAAAATTTATTACAGAAACATTGTGGCTTAAATAGACCTGAAAATCGCGTGTGTAGTTTGACCGTCCTTGCTTGATGGTAGAATACAATACGATTAGATGGGGTGCAGTACTGCCACGTGTATTTCTACCCAGTTACTGCCTACTTACTACCTATACTACTATATAAATAGTCATATAGGTAGTAAGTAGTCAGTAACTGATAGAAATCAGTGTTACGCGTTGTTGTATTCTGTACACTTACCATGAGTTTTCAAAACATCCCACAATTTTACGTTACATTTACTCAATCCATTATTCTGTTCCGTTTGCTTCAGTAGACTGAGTAAACGTAACAATAAGTAAGTGCTCAAGTCTTTTTGTCTGCGTCACATGTTCGCAAAAAGAGAGACAAAACATAAAGCGCCATTTTGTCAATTTAGACATTTAATGTTACGTTACTGACACTATAGTTCTGATACATTCCGCTAGGGGCGCTGATTGGAATTTGTATAAGCAAATACGTAATTGAAGAATTTTATGAGAAAGAGTTTATAGATTTACTTACAACAGTCTCCGTGACCTTTGCGTCAAGTTGTCAATAATAACCAACTATTTCCTAAATCCACCTTTCAATTTCGTACTTGAACTCTTGACCTCTAGTTTCCTAAACAGCTCCATAAATCCAAAGCTTAAGTATGCCATAAAATTACGAATCGTCTTCCAATAAGAAATCCAATTTTCTTGCGCTATTTCGGCTTCTACTTCGCGTGACGTCACGGTTTGCGCAGTTTGTGGCTTAAATTACTGGTATTCGTTTTTTATGTAGAAGAAACAGTAAATGCTGAGAGAAGTTGTTACTGTCGCTCATAGATATTCAAATAAACAGCAAATGTATGAGCATTCTTCTGTACAAATTAAGTAGCAAACGAAGCAGTCCAAATCTATACAAAACATGTGTTCTACCTGAGGTCAATTTTAGATACGTTGTCACATCTTAGAAATTAATTATTACTTGCTAAACGGTGAAGAAAATCATCATGAGGAAACCTGCATTCCTGAGAGATTTATAAAAATAAAAAAACATCTCAAAGGTATGTGAAGTCTACCAGTACGCACTTGGCCAGCGCGGTGGACTATGGCCTAATCCTTCTCATTCTGAGAGGAAACGTGCCCAGCAGTGGGACAGTAATGGGTTGATGATAATGATGATTATGATGTCACTTCTTAGGTCTAAGTTAGTCTTGGAGGTTTAAGTCAGTCGGTATCCGCGATTTTCGAAGTTGTTGTGACGGTGATACCATGTCGGTCGAACTACTAGTTCTACTATCTTTCATGCACATGTTGATGTTTCTCTTTTCGTTTTTTAAGGTAAAAAAAAACCTGATGCATTCAAGCGATTCTATGAGACTATGTGCATGCGATTATAAAATTTCATGTTTATCTTTTTCACCCGTATTTATGTATTTTTGTAAGTCTTTTTCATTATGTACCATGCCCTGCAGCTCAAACAGCTTCACGAATATTAAATAAATTCTGTCATTGGATTTATCGTTTTTTAAGCAATTGAGTTTTTGTTTCTTTATTATTTTTCTAGTTTACTTCACAAAATTGTGTTATATCATCGTCATTATCGTCAACCCGTTCCTGTCCCACTGCTAAGCACGGGTTTCCTCTTGAAATGATACGGATTAGGTTATATTCCACCGCGCTGGCCAAGTGCGAATTGATAGATTTCACATACCTTTAAAATGTTTTTTACATTTCTCAGTTATTTAGGTTTTCTCATGATGTTTCACTTCACCGTTTAAGCAAGTGATAATTAATTTCTAATATGCACATAACTTTGAAAAATCACATGTGCCTTTGATTTGAACCTCCCCTCGATAAAGAGTCCGAGTCTCTTAATCAATAAACTATCACTGCTGTTAACAACATGTAATATAAACTCCTGTAAGATAAACTAAAAGTTAATACACAAACGATACACAATTTGAAATATTCCTTGCGGAGAACATTAAACTGCAACAAATTCAAGTTCGGTTAAGTTGTCGGAAGCACGCGGCAACTTTCAGATAAATTAAAATTATGAACAGCTCGCCGCGGAGGGTAATTACTTAATAAATCGTGCTCTGAACTTGTAAGGTAACGTGCCTGGTTGCTTTTGAGTTTATTTCGTTTTTATTTAAACTGTTTGATACTGCGCCCGCTTCCCAAACCTTGTCAAACTTCGACAAACTATTTCAGATTGTAATGTGTGGATAGACCATTTGAGTTGGTTTGTAAAGGTTTGCTCAAGTTTGTAACTGTTTCTAAGGAGTGTCAGTTTTTAGAAAATCAAAGGAAATTTGCCGCAAACCTTTCCAACTCATCCATGCGTTTGTCTATTTGTAATGGTTTGAAGTTTACAGCAAGTTCCAAATGTGTAGATGCAGCTAGCTTCACTAAGGTGCTACAATTGTCACATCAATTTCTTGCATTATTTTGTTTCTTGCTTTAGGTTACCTACGTATGAGCGCCAGTGAACTAATACTCGTGCGACAGCCGACGCTGGCGACGATGGTCATTGACTGTCGCTAACGATAGATGGCAACAGTCGTGCAGTTCGCATGAACCAGCTGTCGAACGTCTGGCAGCTCCCTTATAACAACAGTGTATCACTGTTATATTTTTCTTCGATAGTTGTAGATGCACTTTGCTGTGAGTTTAAATTGCCGTTACGTGGCAATATTAAAACACGACTAGCCTTTCGACACGGTTACAATTGATACTTTAACCGGTGCAAATCGATCCCGTATATTCTATCCTTAAGGACTAAGTTGGAACGCTTCGTATACCTCTACCTCTCTATATTACCACATGCCTAGACCCCAAATTTGAACATAGCAGCGCCTTAGAACCACTTAAGATTCAACCGTTAAAAACAATTTATCCGAACATTATTATATCCATCCTATGTCATTTAAATCAAGTTATTATTTCTGTGCATAGATTAGTAAAGATTACTCACTCCTAACAAGAAAATGTACCCAGTTTTGAGAATTGAAATAGTTGCGTAAAAAAGTTTTGCCACGTGTCTGTGCTAAAATGTCCCTAAAATATTTGAAATAATTATTTATTACGTAAATTACGCAGTATTAGTTATTTATTCGTAAATTTTCTCTTAAAATGTGTTTATTTGTCAAGAATTCAAAAAAAGAACTTACTAAAATAAGCCGTTTGTGGCTTCATTCAATTTCAAGGCGGCGAAGTATCTTTACTAATCTATGTTTCTGTGCCGTTTCACAAGACTCGTTGTCTAAGTTGGAGAGGGCCTAAAGGTCAGAGGTCTGCATGATGGATTACTCCAGGTTCTTCAACTATGACATTTAGGAACCTTGTTTTCTTTTATCAAGCGTACCACCGTAGTAATGTATACGTAAGGGCCAGAACAGACATGCTATTTTTGTGCGATTCACGATTTTGCTGCTTTTCGGAAAGTAGGCAGTGGTGTTTTACGCTTTGAGGATGTGGTGTAGGACACATAGTTATTCGAGCAGGCCAATCTCGGGTAGACACCTCATCTTATCTGGAGTTAATTAGATGGACTGTTTTGCTATTACAATATTATAGAAATCATTTATACAGCGATGAACTTGGTAG
Source organism: Epargyreus clarus clarus (assembly GCA_014595695.2). NCBI lineage: Eukaryota > Metazoa > Arthropoda > Insecta > Lepidoptera > Hesperiidae > Epargyreus > Epargyreus clarus. Next base: position 253,271 of record JACTTY020000028.1, read on the forward strand.
ACTTCAAAAACCTTTTGGGAACATTTTTAAAGATTTCATATATGTAGGTTGCCTCATGATGTCTTCCTTCAACGTTATCTTTTTTCTTAGCAAGTGATTTATTTCTAAAATGCACGTAACTTTGAAAAATCACGCGTGCCTGGGACTTGAACCTCAAACCATTTAATCGAGAGGCCTAATTTCAACCACTACGCTCTATTACTCTATTTGAAACGTGAATTACTGATGTTAGAAGTAGCACGTCTGCTGCCGTAATGTATGTACATATTAATATTTGCGTGTGTTCATGGCTGTGCTCAGTATACAAACGAAAACAGTCTAAAATTTCGCTGTTTTGAAATAATCTTGTTGGATTATTTTAGACATAGATCTCTCTGTGGCCTATTGTGCCTTAAAGCAACAATGCTCGTGTTGATATTACGTAAATGAGGTGTACTAATTTGTCTTTTAGCGATGTATTCTTTGAGGTGAAATGTTATCAGAAATATTATGAATAAAAATGAAGGTGGTAGACCCTTTGTACTTCGACTCCGGAGGCCCTCCACTCACTCCACTCCGTCACCCTCCCACTATACACACTCTATATGCGCACACGAAAAAAATAAAAATAAACCACTACACCATACCACCATCAACACGTAATTGGCTTAAAAAAATAGCATCATCTAATTATGTGTCAATAACACCCACTACATAGAGAATTTCAATGAATTTAGATCTATTAGAACCACCGCTTAATCACGTGCTACATAAAATAACGCAACATCAAAAACTCATAATTAAACTACCCACTACACAGTAATTTGCAAAGCAGTACCCTTAGTATGAGTTTTTACGTTTTTACAAAAATGACTGTTTTTGTATTTGTTTACGTATTTGCCCATACATTTCCAATCAGCGCCCCCAGTAGATTGTATCAGAACTGATACTGGACTGATACTGGAAATAAATGGGAAATACGTAAACAAAAACAAAAGCAGTTATATTTGTAAAAACGTAAAAACTCACACTAATGGTACTGGTTCCTAGTTTCGTTGTCCACACAATATTTCAGCTGGTCTGACGATTAACGAGGCGCTCGCCAAACCAATCACTGACTCAGCGGTTCCAGTTTACGTTGCCAATAAAACGTTCTGGCTAAAGCGTTGCTAAATAACAAAACGTTTTACGCTTACGAAACGTTTTACGTTTGCGTAGATCGATTTTTTATAATATAAGAGTAGCAGACGAGCATGCAGTCGAATTGATGGTAAGTGGCTACTGCCGCTACTGACATCTGTAATCAACCCCAGATAGACGTAGATATTCCTATCTGAGGTCGCCCATAGATGCGCCGCTACCCCTGAGGACTAAGCTGGAACGCCTCGGAAAAGTATGTGTCCCTTACCACACCCTTCAAACCAGAATACAGCAGCGCTTTACACTGCTGTTACTGAGAATGAGTCAAAGTAAGGCAAGGTCGCGCGGTGATTTGGATATGTCCACCAGTTACACAACGCAGTTGGGAAATAGTTACTGCCGCTCATGGACGTATGTATTCAACCCCAGATAAGATAAGAGTCCTACCAAAGGTCGGCGTTGCTTTGCTACCTCTTAGGATTTTTTTTGGAATAAGTCAAATAAGTATGTATCTCCTACCACACCCTTCAAACTGAAACACAGCAGTTAACTTAAGCTTACCACTGCCGTTATAATGCAGAAATAAGTGTTGCGGTAGTTCTTCCAGAGTCAGTCCACTGAGGATTCTACCTATTCTGAGGATTAGATATAATTTTGATTTGCCACGGATCATATCTGAAACATACAATATCTAAATATATATAACTCAAAGGTGACTGACTGACATAGTGATCTATCAACGCACAGCACAAACCACTGGACGGATCGGGCTGAAATTTGGCATGCAAGTAGTTTGATCAATTCTACCCTCAAGGGGATAAAATAGGGGATGAAAGTTTGTATAAATCTTCTTAGTAATAATATTTTTTCGTAACGCGAGCGAAGCCGCGGGCGAAAGCTCGTGTATATAAATGCAGTATAAACCGTGTTATCGTAGCAACAAATATTCCTGAAGTTGTGCTTAAAATCCCAGCACTACAAATCACTGTCCCGTGCAATGATGCATGCAGTTTCAAACCGTTTGCGCGTCGCTAACAAATCCCTATTGAACGTGACGGATGCAGTTGGAAATGCAGAAACATTTGCTCTTGCTCTCTAACAATATGTTAGAGCAAAATAGAGTTATATGGTGTTGGAAATCTCCGACGCCATATAGAATTCTGTATAATAACAGCAGGGTTAAGCGCTGCTGTGTTCACATTTAAAGGGTGTGGTAAGGAAGATATACCAAGGCGTTCCAGCTTAGAAAATGACCCGCGTTGCGGAGCGGTCACCATACCGCTCTGACGCGCAGAGGGTCCATGGTTCGATCCCCGGCCAGACAGACATCTAAATGTTGAATTTAGATTTCTGTTTCCGGGTAGTGGGTGTTTGTGTATTTGCCTATGTGTGTGTCCATGGCATCAATGACACAGGGAATCCTAGTGGGACTGTGGGTGTAGAAAGCGTTTTTTAGTCTTCAGGGGTAGGGGTAAGTCGCAACTATGGCCGATCCTAGGTAAGAGTATCTAATCCTATCTAGGCCGAAGATCGAACCTGAAACACATTGCAAGTCAGATCTATAGAGGGACTGCAAGGCTATGTAGATCATTATAAAATATAATACATACTTAAATAAACAATACAAATTCTGTCGAAATAGTGCAACAGTTGAACATTGATTTCCAATTACAATTTTTAATATTTAATATTTTTTTCTATTTAAAGTAGGTTCTTTACAGAGCACTTTTTGAATGTCAATACAACTACCACCACTTCACAAGGTGTTTCGTTATGGACAAAAAGAAATTATATTCAATCACTACTTGATAATTGAATCGGCCTTTATGTCTTTTATTTTGACTTTCATTTTAGAAAGATATAGAAATGTAACACGATAGAACACAATATCGCCTGAACCCATCTTAGTCGTCATTTTTCATTTTTATTTTCACTTTCCATTACCTCTGTTTGTCTTCAGCCTTTCGTGGAAACGAAATGTACTTTTTCACTTTCATGTTTCGAAAAGATAGGACTTTTATTCTGTATTCAATTTTGGAATTCCATTTTTCAATTTCAGATCCGTAAAAGGTTCATACAGCTTCACTGACCTTTGGTAGAATAATCCGCTTATGTCGATGTTAATTTCGTATTTGGATTAGGTATTCTTATCACACTTACTTTTAGTAGTTTGAAATATATTTCTGATTCTATTTTATATTACCGCTGGTTGTGCTTCCTAGCTTCATCCGATTTCACTGTGTCTTGTTACTTGATACCGATTTGTAGGTGGTAGAACTCTTTCTGGTTCGATTTCTGCGGCACAACCGCCACACCTATTTCTGCCTAATAAGCGCTGCTGTGTTCAGGTTTGAAGGGTATAGTAAGAGAAACATACTATTCCGAGGCGTCACATCTTAGTCCTCAGGAGTAGCGGCGCATCTTTCGCCAACCTCAGGTAGGAATCTAATCCTATCTGAAGTTAATTACAGATGTGAATGGGCGGCAGTAGGCATTTATCATCAGGTAGACTGCATGCTCTGTAATAACAATAATAATAAAATTCGAAATATCAGACTCATAATAACTAAACTAATAACGGTAGCAACATGAAACAAAATCCTCATAACTTAGTTAATCCCGCAATATATCCCGGACTCGCGGGAACAATTAGTGTATCGACAGCTGCCACGTGACGCGAATGTGAGCCCGTGAACACACTAAATACAATTTTGAAACACGTGATTTATTGCGTTTGCAGTAACCATTCGTTTTGGTTAGTTTTACTTAGAGTTATATTTTTTTATAAAATGATGGTTTAGTTTCACTTTTGTTGATAGCATTTGGGTTCAGAGAGGGATATATATAGTAATTTCATACTGATTTTTATTTTATCCTCGTATCTTTGGACAGACACAATATATAAAATATATATAAATTTATATTGGAGTCTAATTCGTTACTCTTCTTGACCAGTTTTATTCGAAATAATCTTGGTAAAGATAGAAAAAGTAACAAAAATAATTCCCGTATATAAAATAATATAAATCTAATTAATAGAAACATAAAGTTTTTTATAATTAATCTATTCAATGTTTTGTCTATCAAAGATCAATATTTGAAGTTTGGATAAATTGATTATTAATACCGGAACAATCAATAACCATAATATTTCCGTAACTCGCAGCAACAATTAGTACGGTATCCACAGTCACGACGTGACACGAATACAAATGCGCGCGGAATATAATTTCAGTAAAACTCCATCCGGGAAAAAAGGACCAATTAAAATTTTGTATTAATAGAAATATTCTTTTCAGTTACTTGTTAATTAAATTGGTATTTATAATATCTTATTAAAATATATTAACAGATAAAATTCGAATCGTTTTCTATGTTTGATATTAACATAACGATGCACGAGTAGCATATTATCGCCGTCATCCAGGGTCGACTGGCCGAGAATCCCATTACGCATTAAGTTTACCCTTTGTAACCCTTAGTTTAAGGTGTACAAAAATAAATAAATAAGTTCATATATTCTGATATACTATTGAAATGTGTATATCAAAGATACAGGGCGATAGATAGATAATTTTATTAGAAGGGCAAGTGATACTCATTTACGAAAAAATGACGGAACTTAGAGATTTAAAAAAGAACACTCGAAAGCCATGAGGTTTTCTATTGAAAAGTTCATGCATCTAATCTACCTTAAAGTAAAGGTAGAAATTGCAAAACGTGCATTTAACGTAGTTTTAATATGCCCTTGTCCATTAGTACTTGTTGACCTATTACCATATTCTAATAAAACAATCCCCCCTTCTGCAGAATAAACTACAGAAATAGATGACCATGACGATGAATGAAACCCAAACATTATTCACACGAACAAAACTGCAGTTTCCACGAAAACTGCAATCACTGCACAGCAAATAAAGCTGAAACGTTGTAATAAAACTCAGTGTATTTACAACCGTTCGTTATCTAGAATCGTGGTCAACTGCAGCTTCTCCACAATGTCGCAGTACGTGAGCCGAGTGTTAAATGTAGCTTGTGACACTAGTTTGGAAACTGTTAAGTTGGATCTTTATTCTATATTTTTATTTGATTCATATTTAAGAAGTAGACAAGCAGTCCACCTGATGGCAAGTGGCCATTGTCGTCATGGTCATATGACGTAATCATTTAATTAGATTAAATTCCTACCGGAGGTTGACAATAGGTGCGTTGCTATCAATAAGTACTATATTGGAACGGCTCGGATAAGTATGTTTTTCTTATCACACCTTTCAAAGCGGAACAGACCAGCGATTAACACTGCTTATTAGGCAGACATAAGTGTGACAATAGTGTCTTAGGAGTCGTACACAGCAGGATACAGGAACGAATTCAAACTGTAAAAACTGCAGTTTTTATGAAAATTGCAATCACATCATAGTAAATAAAGGTTGTAAAATAGATTCTGTGTATTTACAACCGTTCGTCATTATCTAGAATCGTGGTCAACTGCAGCTCCTATATACAATGTCGCTGTACGTGAGCTGAGGGTTAAATGTAGTTGGTGACACTAGTTTGGAAACTGTTCACTTGGTTCTATATTTTCATTTTATAATATTATCATTTTAATTGTCTTACTTAGCATTATTAGCATCTTAAAATTGTGCTGTTTCAACAGTTTTCAACTTATAACCTTTATTATTGTTTTTTTTGTTTTGTTACAAAACTATTTAAGTATTAAAAAGTTTCACTGTTTTAATGTAAGTATTAAAATGGCGATTTATATTGGTTTCAGATATCACGGTAATTTTAATGACAATTATTCGAATAGTATATTTGATGATTTCATTACATTAATTCAGTAATTATTTATTTTAATTATGTCGTACATAATAATAACATGATCTATGATAGAAAATGCTCCTTAAGATATATTCCATTTACTATAATAACTATTGTTTTAATTGTTACATCAATTCCTATAATATTAAATATTGTTGGAAAGCATTATAATCTTTTACTCAATTAAGTATAGAATATACTTGGCGATGAAGATACCGTGTGCAGCAGCTGGAGCTGTGGGACCGAAATTACTTTTATCTGGCAGTAATATAATAAACAAAGTTACATCGTCGTTCTACTACAAATTCAATGTATTTACTCGTTTACCCAATCGTGGTCAAATGCATCGTATCCCCCCGACGACACGTGCTACGTGACCCGCTTCCGAATGGCCTAAAGCTGGTGGTACCAGTCTGAAAATTGTTAACTTAGATTTTTATTCTATGTAGCAAGACGGTGGCTTGTGCTAAAACTTTCATATTGTGTTTTAGTGTCTTTGCTATCTTTTCTGTTGCTGAGCTGATTTCACAGTTAAGTTTATAAACCGTTTTTACAGTTAAGGTCTAAGAAACGTGTTGCGATGATTTATAAGAAATTAATTGGAATTATTTGGAATAGCTGTTCAAAATAAAGTATTTTACAATAACACGAGATCATAATTGTATCATGAAACTGAAGTTAGTTTCTTTTTTTTATTTTTAGCGGGTTATCGTGTCTTGTTACACTGGGAAATCACCTAACTGACTTACTTCCTCCACTCCTCCCTAACTAGGAAGATCTTAACAGAAGCATTGAAAGTTAAATGACGTTAAAGGTAACCTCAATCATTATAACTTCATAAATTTTAAATTGTATCTTCTCAAACTTCGTGGAAGATGTGATTTTCGCCTTCAGGTAACATCTTATTTATTACAATAAATGATAAAAAATTAACTTCAAATCCTCTGACATCATACATACTCGTATAATATAATTGATCCGGATAGCACACGTCGCAGCGTTGATTAGACCGACGGTAATTCGTGGACCGTCGCCATCGTACGTGACAGGGATCTCAGATTCAGCAATTACTGGAATATATATTCTAAATGAATAGCCCAAATTATTTCAGCCTGAAGTTAGTATTCAAACTTGTTACCTAAAAATAGGACTAACGGGGCCAATTAATATAGTGCTTCAATTAATGAACTCGTTTATATTTGGACTAATTAAATTTAATTTTCTAATCCAATTTATCATCTCAACAAAAGCGTTTGATAGAGAAATTTCACAATGAAATTTCAGGAAGCTTTAATATTTATAATTTGATAAGGATATTCCTTTGCTAAACAGCCTGTCTGTACATGAAAATGAAATTAAAGGATAGACTAGACTCTAAACTGTAGCTTTAATCAAAATTGAGTAGGGGTACTACAAGGTGATGTTTTTGGTCTTCCACTATTCATTTCGAGGATTAACAATAATGTACTTAACTTTAGTATTAACTGACAAAATTAAATATATATCTTGTGGTTTTGTTACTTTATATTTTGTTTCATAGTTATACAATTTGTAATATGAGTGCGTCAAAGAAACAATAAAATTTTGGCATAGTGTTGTTAAAAGCACTTTATGAGCTGTGAACTGAAATATTATCTGTCATTAAAAGCTTCACAATGAAAGCCTTAGATACATTTTGACTGTAAATGTAATATATTTTAGGCACTGGTTCAACTACAGACGAAAAACAACTCTTCCAAACTACACTTGATTGGCTTTGTGGTCTGTGGTGTGGACCATTTTTCAGTTTTCAAATTTCGCTTGCGGTGTACAAAATGTCAACTTTCAAAAATCTTAATTGTTGTTTGGCAGAAATAGCTATTGTACTTGTTTTATCTACCTGTCACAATTTAGATGTAAGTGCTTTTAAACTTAACTTCACATTTATCAATACTCATCTTATAGATCAAAGTGCTTATTTATAATTAGCATATTCAATGATATTTTATCGCTTATTTGAAAGAAGTGTTACAAGTCCTTAAAATCCATCAATCACAAGAGTGCAAATCATTGAGAGGAACTTTCAAAAGCACGGTGATTTCATTTTTATAGACGTCTTGGAGGAAAGGAATTTTGTTACAGTCCAATGATTTTTTACAACAGGGGCCCGTAGGATGATAACTTTTTGTAAAGTTAAAAGTTACAATTTTTGTGGCGTTGTGTTATACATATTATCAAACACACATTTTCAAAAATTTTTAATCATCGGAAAACATTATCAAAAGTGTATATTCATAAAGAGGAGAATGTTCTGAAATCGTCGGAATTTATATAGTTTTTTAACCGTTATTTCATTTTGTGTACACTAAATAAATAAATTCTATATGTTTATCAGCGTGACACTGTACGACAATAATCACCACTATTTATATTAGATCCTCTATCTACGACCGATGATATGTTTTATTTTTATTTTTAATATATTTTAAGATGTATATAATATAGATGCCTGTAATGTATAAATGTATTGAAATGGGTATAATAATGATTTTCGCAATTTTGCAAAAAAAGATCATAACAAAATTATATTCCTTCATCGTTCTATAAATTGACAGAATAATCAAAAAATTGTCAAAGGATCATTTTTTCTCTTTAAACGAGTGAAAAATTAGAACATTATACTGAACCCCGAGCAAACAGTAAGTGGCATGTCGACAGCTCTGATAAATTGCCGCTCGCCGCGCGAATGTACAAATAATTCCCGGTTTAATTTCGATCATACATGTAACATTGTTGGAAATAACTAGGAATATCTGCCATAAAAATCTTGAAATACCGAAAGCTATCTTATAGGAAACAAATAACTTAGCCAGTCATTAATATTATGCTCAATAAGTTTTTATGTGTGTGAATATGTACATATGTCTGACTTTTTGGCAGGCCTTGTAGCCCAAACTAATAAATAAGTTTTTTAACGTTTGTCATTTTTTATGGAGATGAAGATTGTTTTGCTTTGATTCCGAGTCAATTATCAAAGTTATCGGTTTATCAAGGACATGTACGTATTACATAATAAAAAGAATCCTACGATTACAGTACATACTTTCTCTTTTAAAATCAGTGATATAATAAGATACTGAGAAAACATTAAGACTACCTTCTCCTACACACCCTTGTCACGTATACGGGCGTTCTTGTAGGTCTGTAAAGTTTAGCTTTGAGGCATTTGCATTTGGCCACAATACTGGCGAAGTGCATATATCCCTTTAGCTTGGCTTGTTTATATTGTGGCTGAACTACAAAGATGGGAAATGTCTAGTGCTCTCGAGAGAATTGAAAGCGATAAACCTTGTCAGAATCCTTATAAACGGTTTAAAACATCTGATACAAGATTAACAGTCTTAAAATGAACACATTAATCCTGTTAATACGAAAAATAAATTACAAGCATTTTAAACCAAACATCTCCATTCTTGTATCGGAAAAATATCGGTTACACATAAAATATGATGCTGGGATAAACTTTTCCATTTTCCCCGTTCTAAAAGTCCCGGACAAAATTAAACACATGTGAGAAAAATTGCAACATGAATCATTGACAGGGTTGATAAATTGCTGTTCGCTGCAGGAAATGAACAAATAATTCCCGGCTTTAATTCCCGCGGCAGCCGCAGTATTAACGATATGAGCTTTGTCGATTACATGACAGACACTAGGGATGGGAAAATATTGATTTGAATGTGAATTTGATTTGATTTGATTTGAAATGAACGTTTCTGGTTTTACGTTATATGATTTTAAATAAAAGGGTTCTTGAGTTAAGAATAGTTTTAAATGAAAACTAAATATAAAAATACTACTTGTTTGATGTCAATTTTATGTCAATGAATATTTATCAGTAATTTATTTTTCATAAGTAGCCAAATCTTTTAGAAATATTTATGATTTCTTTGTTATTTAAATGTATAAATTTCATTTTATAAATACTTGGAGGAAAAATATTATTATGAAAAATTATTAACAAAAACATGACTCCTCTGGGATTATGTAAGGTTTTCTTGTCATATGTTATAAATTTCGATATATTGAATTTATGAATATGGAGAATAATATGACTGATTTTAATTTTATTTTGTTTCAGGTACGTAAATTTTAAACACTTTCCAGTATTCGTTTTGAACAAAGCAATTATAGCAGCATCGGCGTTGCTGTATTTGAAGGTATGGAAATGACATCGGCTCTACAACAAAAACAAAATCTTTGAAAGATAATTTTTAATAATATTGAAAATTTTCAATTTAGTGGAATCATCCTTGACTTGTAGCTTATATAATAACTGCGATATATATAAAAAAATAATAATTGAAAACCTATTTCTAAAATCAGTTATAATATTTCTATATTCAGTTAAATACACAGCAGTTCTTACATAAACTTCAGGTGTAGAAAACATTTTTAGGAAAAATATATTGAAAGGCAAACAAAATTTCTACATGAATAACAAACATTTGAGAAACATTTCTTTGTCAAACATTACCAAATCAAATACTTTTGTCTATTGACGTGTCAATCAGCCCTGACAGATAAAAGTGTGTTTGGGAAAAAAGTGTCTCCTTTCAACACACTTTGCCTAAAGTGTAGCGAACAAGAAAAACGTTTCCCTAGTAAATACTCGGAGATCAAATAACGAAAGTAGAACAGTATCGAGTTTTATTGTTGGCTGAAAATTCAAATTATTTTGTACAGGAAAAAATATTTACCATTCGTCAAGTACTGCTGTGTACAGAGTAGCTTTCAATAGTTAGATTATAAATACTCTGTAGAAGCTTCTTTAATTTTGAAATATACTGATTTTCTTAGTGCTACCGAAAATAGAATATATTATGAAGATACTTATTTGTAGAGATTTGTACCCAATTTTTAAAATAAAACCAATGACACATACTCACATAATTACATTGAAATTAGCCGAACGGCGATAGTTTAAAAAAATCTTTTCGGGGTGAGTGAAGACTACCGATTCGCATTTGGCCAAAGCGGTGGGCTATGGTCTAAAACCCCTTGCACTCCGAAAGGAGGCCTAGGCTAGGAACTAAACGTGAACGTAAATTAATTACACAAACTTGTTTTGTTTATACACGTATTTTCATTACCGGCTATACTGAGCGGACAATTTTGGGTATTAAATTCTAATTATTTTGCCGCCACTCAAATGCCGTCCCTCGCATCAAAACTTTGGTTTCGACGATAGTGGTCGGTTTCAAACTCAATTCCGCGAGGTCCTTCATTGTGGCCTCTTGAAGCTAACTGGAATTTTGTCATTACCCCTTTATTCCCACTTTCGACGGAAATTTCGCGTCAAATGTTGACATTTTAAAGCGAATTTCTGATTTTGTGAAGCAGAAATTTTCTTTGATCTGCTACTAAATAATTAAATAAGTATAGTACATAAAGTATAAGTAAAGATTTGAACATGCCCTTTTCCAATCCAATTTCCAATTTCCAACAATTCCAAACAAATCACTTTTTCCATTTTCAGATATTTAAATTATTTCAAAGCAGTAAGGAATTGTTTTCTTACACTGTTTTGCATGTTTTACCCGTCCCCTTATTTAAGGAAAGGACTAAACCGATTTAGGCAGAACTTTTACATAAAAGAAATCTTAAATTTTGGGAATGATATTTTATGTTAATGTCTTAAATTATGTAATTCTAAAAATATAAATAGCGCGGTTGTGTTTGTCTTTATTCTGTTTGGTGTACAATATAAAGCTGAAACCATGTCTGTTAACACAACTTTTTCGTCAATAAATTCCTAAAAGTCTTTGGAATTATTATTTCTTTAATCTTCTCCATAACGAAACACCTTTTGAAGTGGTGGTAGTTGTATTGACATTCAAAAAGCGCTCTGTAAAGAACCTATTTTGAATTAAAAAAATGTTTTGATTTGATTTGATAAAATTACGTTAAAACTAAAAATTGCGCATAGAGCACGGACCAACCAGCTAGGGAAGCATGTATAATGCGATATTCAATATAGCTCGTATGTAGATGAGCGTGGACGGCTGCCAGGGGACGCATTCCTATGTAAATTCCCAGTTTTGGCTCGTTACTTCCAGATTGGTTCGTGACCTCTATTGTCGCGTTGCTTTGTGCTAGTCGAATGGTAAAAGTGTCTCTTGAAAATTGGAGCAATTATATTTTTTCGTTTTAATAAATTGTCATATAACGCTCATTTTCTTCAATGTAATATATGTTTTTTTTTTTTTTAATTTATATTATTCGTTAACGCTTTTACAAATCTTTAAGCATATGAACACTCAGACTCAGAACAGTAATTCATAATTTAAATGTTTGCTTGGCCGGGATTAAACCCATAACCTTATCCATATCCGACTAATACGCCGACCACTGTGCTTCGTGGATTTATCAACCATCATTATTATGAATAATGAACACAACAAATTCTAATATTATTAGATATTAAGAAACATTACTGAGATTAATATACGGTAAATTAATATAACCGTTCTCAAATAAAAATAACAAGATTGTACTAAAGCATCTTTGGCAAAAGGAGATCTTATATCCAGACTAGGTGATAATGCCAGAATAGTGGCCGTGCTACGACAGTCTCCTTTCGGAGCTTATCTACATACAAGATGTTGAGAAAACTTCGATAGCGTGATTCAGAATGTGTTCTACGCCATTTTTTGATGAGTTGCCGAAAGTCTCCACATCACCCGTTCAGCAGCATGTGGCATGTGGCCATCTCTTGACGAATTTATTCATTGTCTAGTCATACTTGTTTCTGGTAGAAATAACTGTGATGGTGAAACTACCAGCATAAAAATAACAATAATAGCAATCCGAATAAAAACAATTTCCTCGCTATAAACTCTCGCATAAAGCGATCCTAGTAAAGCCGAACTATAAACGGAATTGATAACTGTTGGAGAGCGCATTGCTTTACTGCCCTTTTATAGCTGTTGGATGGTTTATGCGTGAGCGAGCCAACATTGTACTTTAAGTTTAGGAGGGTCTGATAAGGGCGATGGTTTTACTCGTACCGTTTCGGCATAAATTAACATTGTTCATACTTTCTACATTTTGAAAGTGAAGTTAACTAACTTGGTTTGCATTAAAACTTTTTATTTTTTCTATTTATTCAATCTTTAAGACCGACGGTTGATTTCCTTTATAAACGCCACGCCAATTTTGTTTGTTACTTAATTACTTTCTAAATCTATTGGTTTTCTGCTTTCTTCTTTACATCATCAGTTCATTACGGGTAACCTGTTCTTCTTCTCTCTGGGCATGGTCTTCAGGTATTTTCTTTTTAAATAGTCATTAGACCTCCTAGCAGTAAGACCAATATTTACTCATCCTTTAAGACTGACGGCTGATTACGCTTTCCCTTTATAGATGCCACTCCAATTTTATCTGGTACATTCTAAATCAATTGTTTTTTTGCTTTCTTATTTAGATCATCAGTTCTTTCATTCATCAATGTTAAAAAAATATTACTTCCGGTTGAAAAAACGCTTTATTTTTTCTCTTTTGATTCTATTTATATAAACTGCCTTTTTGTTATGACCCGTGATGATAAAATACCACGATACAATTTTATCCCAATAGCAAATATTGTATTCCATTGTTCCCTTTGTTCAAATATAAATTGTGCCAATATTGTTTTAGCTGAATTACCCCAATTTCATAAAAGCTAGACCATGCAGCGATGTAGCATAACGAACAAACAATTTCACAGTCCGCCTCGCTCACTATTGAAGATTACAAAAAAATTGGAACAGTTTGCTTCCATATTACAATTAGGGCTCTATTCTTTTTATGCTTTTGTGCAATGGAAATAGCAAATTGGCGTGGAGCCTGCGTTTTTAGTAGATTTTTTGTCGTTCGAATTTTACGTTGTTTCTGAGGGTCATTAACACTAGATATTACTACCTGAGGTCAGCCACAGATGCGCCGCTACCCTTGAGGACTTAAGCTGGAACGCCGCGGAAAAGTAATTATCTGATAACACACCCTTCAAACCAGAACACAGTAGTGCTTAACCCTGCTGTTATTAGGCAGAAATAGGTGTGGCGGTGGTGCCACCGGAGTCGAACCGCAAAGGGTTCTACCGCCTTTAAAAGTTTATGACGCAACACAAATTAAAATTGTTTCGTTCATTCAAATGACAATGCAAAAGCATTCGTTCTCTACAAACGTTACATAGTTAGTCCGATTTGTACTGTGTACTATGTTTTGAAAAGTCATATTATATTATTTGAATTCTATTAAATTGTGTCAAAGAGATTATAGTTTCGTTGTAAACTATTTGTCATATTAAATTTGTTTCTGTGTAATTGGAGTCTCACTGAAAATTCATCTCAAACTTGTGCATAATTTCATGATACTAAAATAAAAAAATATTTTTGATTCTCGACGGAAAATATAAATTTGTTGTATCTGTATTTCTATCTGTGGTAGGTTCTGAATGCATGAATGCATGTTTTCCTGTGAATTTACCTTTTTTTTTTTGTTTTCGAGCCTCTTACGACAGGCAGGGGATACCGTAGCCCTATTCTATTCTTGGAACTACAGGGACACCTGTGAAGTTACCTACTACTAACTGTCTACTCACCTGCCATAACTACCTGTATAAGTTTAGCATTAAAGTCACTTTACCAATTTTCATGCAAAGGAGCTGTCATATTATTGTTTCGTAAAGAGTTTGCGGCTATTGGGTACATTTTTATTATTCTAAAGACAATTTCAAAGGTTAAAAATACAAAACACAAAAAACAGCGTATAACTTACTCGTACATAAAGACAATAATACAAACATTATCATTCACTCACAAAATGGACCTTAATTCCAATCCCGCCTGATAAATTAAATATTAAAGGGTCTGAGAACAAAGCCTTCGTTCTTCCAACAATCAATCTTTGACAAGTGATTACGAAACCGTTGCTCAATGACTTGTCTTACTACTAACGAGAAACGATAAAAGGTATTTAATGCCGTGACGAAACATTTGCCAAACCCTCACAAATTTAAATATGTGGATAGAGCGATGTTCTGGTTTGTGTTGGTTTGCAAGTGGTATGTTTGTATGCAAGCTTATGTATAACTCTCATGACAGAATAATATTTTTTTTTTTTTTTTTTTTTTATAATATAAGAGTAGCAGACGAGCATGCAGTCCACCTGATGGTAAGTGGCTACTGCCGCCCATGGACATCTGTAATAAACCCCAGATAGGATTAGATATTCCTACCTGAGGTCGGCCACAGATGCGCCGCTACCCCTGAGGACTAAGCTGGAATGCCTCGGAAAAGTCTTTCTCCCTTACCACACCCTTCAAACCGGAACACAGCAGCACCTAACACTGCAGTTATTAGGTAGAAATAGGTGTGGCGGTGGTGCCGCCGGAGTCGAACCACAAAGGGTTCTACCACCTTCAAAATATGCTCCAATGAAGCGGGCTTTAAGTAATTGGTAAAAAAAATCTTGAAATCCTATATAGAATCCATCCATGCTACTCCTAAATAGAATACGTCCATAATCCAAATTTAAAACTACTTTTTTTAATACCATAAACAAATATTACGTAAATTTTAATTATTACGTGACTTACGAAATAAATGGGAATATTAAGGTCCTATTCTTAATAACTTGAACAAGTACACAAGATCTTTAGATCCTTTTGAAAGCGATTGTGGGCATAAAAGATTATGCTTTCGTCTCTTTAAAATGGTCGCATTATATCTTGTGATAGTGTGTGTGTGTGACTGATAAAATTTAATGAACTCGTAGGACAATCTTAACTCTCATTAGTTCATTATTTGCGTGAAGACTATTGTGAACTTTTAGGATTGAAGTTATTTTGATAAATGTACTAATTAACACGCTTTTATTAGTTTGCGTTGTATCTATGTATGTTTGTATGTATTTAACGGTATCTTTGAACTTGATTTTTACCCACTTTGAACGGTCCGATTAATTTTAAATTTTCAACAATTATCGATGACAGATTTCAATACACGATTTTAATAATTGTATCCCATTCTCCTCATTACGATCGTCAGGAATCAGGATTATCGATTTTCATTGTAGAATTTTAGCGTGGTTTTTAATTTTTAAACGATATTTATTTTAATGCAAAGTAAAGGGATAGCGTAGATAAATTTACAGGAAGCGTTTCCATCAAGAATGATGTTGTATCTTCTTTGTATGTTCTTGTTATTATGCTTCCCATTGATATTAACTGCAAACAATGGATCCTCTGTGAAATCGTACCCCTGATACGAGTATTATGATAAAAATTCATGAAGCCGTTTGGGCTGCAGGGCATGCCAAAATAAGACGTACCGACAATGTATTGTGAGACGTCGTAATAATAACACTCCTGCTCCTTTTTTAGCAATCATTTATTCGCATTATTTACAAATTTTAACCAATTACACTGGTATACACGGTCTTCTGTTTGCGACTGTTCGATCAGAACTAAAAGTCGTCTGCCATTTATCGCACTTGCGACCTTCGATTTATCTTACAGTATAAGTTTTTACGTTTTTACAAATATGACTGTATTTGTATTTGTTTACGTATTTCCCATACATTGGAAATTCTGATACAGTCCGCTGGGGGCGTTGCATGGAAATGTTTGGACAAATACGTACACAAATACAAAAACAGTCATTTTTGTAGAAACGTAAAAACTCATACTAAGGGTACAGTTCTTACAATATATACGTTTGATTAATTATTCTCCGGAATTAAAGAGGAGACCCGTGCCTCACAGTTGTGCAATAGATTGTCCTCGATAAAGCTAAAAAACATACCCTTTAATATTTGCCAAAATGATAAATGTGACTCACATAATACTCCTGCACATAAATCCAATTACATAAATAACCCATTTACCTAATGTCAAAAACAAAAATAAATTACACAACATTCAAATTACACGAGGTAACATAAACCTTTGGGTCAAACAGTTGCAAAATTTGTGTATAAATTCGCGAATTTTTTTGCAAAAGTCGCGAACATTTTTCACGTGCTACTACAGAACATATTTCGACTATCAGTGAAAATATTCGCCGAATGTTGTTAAGGAATTATCCGGATAACCCTTTGTTTTATTTTTAGCGCAGTGGAGTGGAAGGGTGAATTATTCAGTACATGTCAGGAGCGGAATGTTTTTGTTGAAGGATCGTGATGTTTTGACAAAGGATAGATTTGACCGGATAAAATGATACGCTTATCTATAAAAATCGTCTTACGGCCCAGTATAGATATTTTTTTTAGTTTAACCTAAGGATTAGGCAGATTGAAGGTGGTAGAACCCTTTGTGGTTCGACTCCGGCGGCACCACCGTCACACCTATTTCTGCCTAATAACAGCAGTGTTAGGCGTTACTGTGTTCCGTTTTGAAGGGTGCGGTAAGGGACACATAGTTTTCCGAGGCGTTCCAGCTTAGTCCTCAGGGGTAGCGGCGCATCTGAGGCCGACCTCAGGTAGGAATATCTAATCCTATCTGGGGTGATTACAGATGTCCATGGGCGGCAGTAGCCACTTACCATCAGGTGGACTGCATGCTCGTCTGTTACTCCTATATTATAAAAAAAACAATGTGAGCCGTCACGGGACGCCTGGCAGATGTGAAACATCGACATTATTTTGTAAAAGTAATATGCACATGGAACAGAAAAAACAAGTGGATTGTGCAAAGTAGGCGTGGCGCGGGTTCCACTACTAGGCGGTGTTACTCTCACTTGCCTTCTTGCCTTCAAACGAGTCTACTCATGTTTGAGCATCGGTCCGGGACAGATGTTTGTCAAATTAAATAAAATATTTTTTTAAGACATATTCTGCTATTTTGGATTGTAAAAATGATAGCAGAAAGAAGACAATTAAAAATGGAGGTGTTTCGTACCATCACTGAGTACAATTTTATTTTATTTTTCCTAAAATCTTAAAAATATCAAATTTATAAATAATTCCCATATAGTCATGCTAAAATCAACCTTACTGCTTTCGAATAAAGTTCATTTTTAATTGATTCCACCATACCAAAACGTCTAGAAAAATCCACGCTACTCAATAAGTGATGGGGGCAAGTATAATTTTTCTTATCGATATTTTATAATATACATTATTATAAAGGTAAAATATTTTATTTAGAAAATAAAATTATATAAATCTAAAATTAGGGTTTTGCGGCGAAAAGTATCGTAATACCTACTACGTAATAGCTACTGAGGTGTACTCACATATCATATCTCTCATGATATATCTCATTATTTTTCCATAGCTTGGATCTATGAGTGCTATTAGTAAGGAGAAATAGACAAATGCTATATAATTGTTAAGGATGCGGCCAATTACTAAATGTTTAACATTTATATATTTACTTTATCTCATTTACAAAATATATCTATGTACAAAAATACGTAAATTACGTAGTACGTAGTATTTAGAGTCTTGAACATTTTAACCTAACTATTTTTTTTATAATATATTTTTAAAACAAATTTAAAATCTGCGGCAGCCTAAATAGCTAAAAACTTTATCTGTTACCCTATATATGTAACAAAATCTTAAGCTGCCCTTTTCAACAGCATTATGAAATTACTGTGTCATAAAAAATGACACATAATTGTCATGTTTAGGACTTCTATTTACGTAACCTACGTTCATGACACTTAACCTACCTATGTAGGTAATACTTATGTTTTTTTTGTTTTACTTCTTCATAATTAATCCTTGTTTAATTTTAATTCTATTCCACATTTATAGCTCACAGTAGATCGATGAGTATCGATAATTTTATCGTCAATAAAGTCTCTATTCCAGTAGGAGAAATATTACGCAATTTTGGTCCGTAAGTTTAATGAACTTAGGGCTATAATTGCATTAAGCCCAATCACTGCCATCTAGGGTCAAGTAGCGGAACTACATTTTCAAATACTAAATGACGTAAATGCTTTTAAATGTTGTAGCAAAATAAACCTTAATATTATATGCGCCTAAGTTGTTTTTACATATTCATTCTGCATGCGTCGCCACGCCAGAAATCGGTTTTACGTGCGGCTATAGATGTTTCACATCAAAAAAGACGTGCTACTTGATGAAAAGTAGTCAACGCCGCCTAAGGACATTTGCAACACCAAAGGAGTCGCCAATGCATCGCCGGCTTTGCTTATTATTACCCAACTGCGGAGGGTAATGTTTTTTGAGCATATTTTTGTACATCATTGTGTATTACTTGTACATGTCTTTGTCTGAAATATGTATTTTTTCAATAATTTTTTGAATCATTTTAATTTTCCTTTGTTGTTTGTAGACGCCTCCGTGAATAACCCAGTGGTGAGAAATTCCTCATATCATGTTGGAGATCCGATTTTGAATCACTGCCATATTCTTTTACTTTTTAAAAATAACATGCGTTTTAAAAATCAATTGTTACTAGTATCGTGGAGGAAAACATGATCAGTAAAACATGTTCCTAAAGGGGTGTGAACTCTGCCAATCCGCAGCCAGCGTGGTAGACTATAACCTTTCTCAACCATTCTCATTATGAAAGGAAACCCTTGCCCAGCAGTGGTGCAGTAAAGGGTTTTGAGTGGGCTGTTAGATAACTCCACCATAATGCTCTAGTTAGTAATAGAGATGCTGATTTCTTAGTTAATAATCGGGTTTGTAGTTGTACTTTTAACTTTACTAACTTTTAATACCGAGTATATATTTTAATTCACATGCGCTACTAGACTAAATCTGGTTAAATTTATGCATAATTATTTTAAACTACACTATCCATATTGTAATAACGACGCCATTACAGAATTACGCAAGGTAGTGAAACAACAAGATGGCCGACATTTATATGCAAATGGCGCAACCTAATCGTTCAGTGGAATTAAACGGAATTATTTAATTCGATTAACGTTATGAAAATTTAGAAAATAGTTTGAGAGATAGTCAATCATTTATTATGGTATATATTAAGTCACATTAAAAAAATACATGCCTCCTACGATAGTATTGGCAACTAGCTGACCCGGCCAACTTTGTACCGCCTCAAAATCTATTTATCAAATATCCTTACTAATATTATAAATCCGAAAGTAACTCTGTCTGTCTGGTTGTCTCTTCTTCACGCCTAAACCACTGAACCGATTTTAATGAAATTTGGTACAATGATAGTCTGAGACCCGAGAAAGAACATAGGGTAGTTTTTATCCCGGAAATCCCACGGGAAGTAGGGATGGCGATCTAAGATCGATTAATCGGAGAATCGATCTTTTGGACCAAAAAGTCGATTATTTTAATCGATATTAGTAAGAATTGAATCGTAAACTATTCATTTGATCAAGTGATGATCTTTAGCAAAGTTGTTATCCATGAGCCCACGAAAGTTTCAGAGTTGGTACGACCAATTTTCGCCAGACGGCGCCACTGCCATTCCAATGAAGGTACGAATTTTTATGTTCCTTAGTATGTCATATTATTTTGTTTTAAACGCGGGCGAAGCCGCGGGCAAAAACTAGTATTTCATATAAAATATCGCCAATGTTACTCGTAGATAATGTAGCTTTCGAATAGAGAAAGAATTGTTAAAATCGGTCCAGCAGTTTTTGAGCCTATTCGTCACAACCAAACAAACAAAGTTTTCCTCTTTATAATATTAGTGTAGATAATAAAAATACACGTAGCAAATTCCAGAAAAACGTGTAACTGATGCAGTTAGATTTCCTCTTTTGGTCCTAGGTTTAGACTTTCATACCTAAGACACTTTTCCGACGTAAATTCATGGTACTAAGTCCCTTTTCATAGAACTAAAGTACATGTCAGCGTGTCTTTTCCATCAATTTTCATTTCTTTTTCATTTTTAGTATTTGTTATTAAAGCCGCCTCTGTTATGGATACTATTTAATACAATCAAGTATCTCTCTATTACGGTTAATAGAGTGCGGTTTTTACCCTTTAGGTACGGAACCCTAACAAACAATCCAAAGGTATGGAGTGTACCAATTCGCACTAAGCCAGCGAGGTGGACTATGTCCTAAACTGACCTTTCCCTGAAAAGAGTCCTGCCCAGTACCCTTAGTATGAGTTTTTACATTTTTACAAAAATTACTGTTTTTATATTTGTTTAAGTATTTGCCCATACATTTGCCATCAGCGCCCCTAGCGGGCTGTATCAGAACTGATTGGAAATGTATGGGAAAACGCAATAGTAAAGCAACAATGAACTAATGCACTTCTCAGGCACATTTAAGTTCTAATTTGAACCAACAGATTTCACAATGGAATTCAATAAACTATATTGTGCCCTACTTTCAGCAAAATGTTAATCCAAAATAAACTCTAACTATACCAATTACGTTCTAATTACGCTGACTAAAAATTAGTTACGCTTTTCCCGAACTGAGGCGGTTCTGTGAGCAATTTGTGTTGTAAGTAGGGTTGGCAACATTTATTTTTATTATTTTTCTAAAATACACAAATATGTGACTGATATATTTATCTTTATATAGAACTAAGAAATATTCATATGTCAAGTGCTTTATACATCCTGGAATAATATTTCGATAGCTTAAAAAGACCTAATATAAATAATGCTTTTGAATTCAATAGGTCATTGATTGAGAAAGATCTTGACCTAAAATTTATAAAAATCGGAAATATGGAAAGTTAGAGTCAGTTTGACCTCTCTATTGTCGCTCAATGCGCCGTCATATATACAGGAGGTCAATAAAACTGGTTATAACGAACTTTTATGACAGTGTGTGGAAGGTCAGCAAGAGGAAATATCATATGTATTTAGAATAGGGAAGGAACTGAGAAGACCGTTTTAAAACGCGAGGAAAACCGCATGGCATATTTAGTGCTATATTTTACAGTTGACAACCCTAATTGCAACTTGTTCTAAATTTTACAGTCCCTGTTGTTTCGCTTAGAACGGGAATTTTATTGTTGTTGCGTTGTTCTACTGTTGTTCTGTCGAGGAACTAGTGCTAATTTGTTTTACTAACAATCCAACTGTTTGTAGGCTAATTGGATGTATTCATGAGTGTTTTAGGACTTGTACCTTTTAATTTGCAAGCCTTTTGTCGGATTAAGCTTCGTGTTAAATTATTGTATTATAAAATTAAGTCATTTGAAACGAAATTTGTGTTAATTAAATATAGTTTATAAGTCGTTCGAATGAAAACTAAAATATAGATACAATAGAAGTGCTATGTTTTATTTATTAAGGTATACATCTCTGATTGTACGAAATTAGACACGTATTGATTACTAATTTTAACAATAGAATATTTTAAGTAACATTACGTGTGGGCTTGTTCTCTATTTTTTTGCCTGAGGACTTAGAATGAGTCTTAGCACATCTTTCAAATCATAACACAGCAGCGCATAACAATGTTTTATTAGGCAGAAATAGATATAGTAGAGGTGCCTCCGGAGTAGAGCCAAGGACCTTAAAATGACGATCCGCGTGCCGAAGGAGTCCCGGGTTCAGTCATCGGTCAGACAGATATCTAAAGGATGAATCTGTTTCTGGTCTGGGTGTTTGTGTATTTGTCTGTGTGTGTCAATAGCACCGTTATAGGAAATGCTAGTGTGGGGCTGTAAATGTAGAAAGCGTTAAAAATATATTCTTAAATTTGTGCCACGTCTACATTCATGTATTATATCCGATCCTAACACTTTGTATAAGGATACTAAAAAGATAGGTTCTTTATAATAATATCTCAATCTCTTAGGGAAAAGCTAGCACAATCGTATTTTTAATACTAAGACAAAAACGTTGTCACGAATAAATTGCTAAAGAAAACTCCATCTTATGCCGAAAGAAAAATCCTTACGAAATTCGCACAAAGATTCTATCTCCAAATTTCCGTACATTGGAGATTCCGAATAATATAATCGTAACAAACACGGTCTTGATACTTGAGTGAGCCTCAGCGGATTATAGCTCTTATTCCGAGGGTACTTTGTGCTATATTTGTGTACACACCCAAAGCCGATTTAGCTGTATTGAATGTACCAATATTTGAATCTGTAAGACGAAAATATGCTCGCTACACGAAATGTAACTCCATACGTGATATTTCATTTAAGTGGTATGAGCGCTTCGTATGTGGCGTGAGGAATCTATAATAATATCTAGTCGTTGTCAGCATATTCCTACTCCTGGCCACGGGTTTGCTCTTATGAGAGTGGTTAAGGCCATAGTTCAAATTGCTAATGTGAATTGGTAGACACACATCTTGAAGATTTTGTATTTGTGTTTTCTTCATTATGTTTTCGTACTTTTCCGAGGCGTTCCAGCTTAGCCCTCAGGGGAAGCGGCGCATCTGTGCCCGACCTCAGACTAAGGTAAACACCATATTACGAATATTTTAATCCAGTTTCTATTGGCTTACTATTAAAGTAGGTACTATTATAGTAATACAATCACAGTAATTTGCAAAATAATATAATATATTTTTTGAAAGGTTTACAATCCCTGAAGTATGTGAAATCACGTGATCTGCTGAAACTGATATTCTAGGAAGGAACTACGTCATAAATAAAGACACTTGTTTTCTGAACAACTTTGATAAACGTCAATTTATCCGAGTTTTATGGCTTCAAATTTTGGCACATCTCGGGTGCCACCCGCCATACACAAAACAAATGGCATGGCACAACTGTGGTGCCATCCGCACGGAATCGGTTAATAGAAGACAGAAAATGTACGAACGCTTAATTAATTACTCATAGCGTTTTAGCTATGTCAAGGGAATAAACCATTAATAATATTACCTTTATACTTTTTATACCTAAAATACTGTAACAGTACAAAACAATCCACTTCATATTATCATCTGATAATACATTTAGCCCCAATCAACCCTTAGATCGTATTAAATTAAGGGCAGTCACGCCACCTGCCGTATTTTGAAAATGTATAAAAGACTGAACATTTTAGGTATGAAGGGCTTACACAAGGGAAATTAGTTTAGACTTAATTAAATTGAAGGATAACCGACCTTTGTTGGTTGGTCATAAATGACATAAAAGATGTCTTATTGTTATTTAACTACGAGTTTGTACTACACTAGCCTGCGCTCGTGACTTCGTTCGTGTGGACTTATTTTTTCTTTTTATAGTATACGACTATGGTATTGCATACGAGCATGCAGTACACCTGATAGTAAGTTACTACTGCTGCCCCGGAAATCAATCCCAGATAAGCTTAGATTCCTACTTGAAGTCGGCCACAGATGCGCTGCTACCTCAGAGGACCAAGCTGGAACGCCTCGGAAAAGTATGTGGGGGACATACACACCCGTCAAACTATAACACAGCAGCGCTTAACACTGTTAATAGGCAGAAACGTTTAAATTATAACTTAAGTAGCCTTAATATGACTAATTAAAGGTAGACAACAGTGGGCGACAGTCTATCGCTTAAATATTAGTTCCTCATACTCTCAAATGTGTCTAAAGACGACAGGCGTCGATCATCGGAAACAGTCAGCGACAGTTGGCGACAGTCTGTCGCTCATATATTAGCTCCATAAAGTTCTCAAATGTTGATTTGTTCAGACAAGTCACTAGTAACCTTTTTAAGCTTACGAAAACGCCCGTACTTAGGAGTGAGCTGTGCATGATGACGACATTAACAGTTAACAAACTGAAATCAAGTTAGCTAAACTGATTTTGAGAGTTCCAAATGCCTAGTTTGCAACATTCAAACTGAAGAGAAATTCTTTTGACTTCCCAAAACGTTAAAAACTCTTTGAATTCGAAATTTCAAATTTGGAATTGAATTTTGTTTCAAAGAAGATTATGTCAGCAATTAACTACATGGGAGAGCAATTGAATGATTTAGATGAAGTTTACGATGAAAGTGTGTAGTAAAATTATTTCGTATGAAAATTAAGATATAAACAATTTTAATAAAAAAATACAACCGACTTCTATGACACTAGAAAGTAAAAATAATTGAAATAAATGTTGGTCTGCCATCATCAGACCCTGATTTCCTTATCACGGGACCACCGTGGAAATGTCTTCTTTCTGACGAAACAAAAATCATCAAAATCGGTTCATAAACGACGAAGTAATCGTCGAACAAACATAAAAAACATATATACCGTCGAATTGGGAAACCTCCTTTTTTGAAGTCGGTTAAAAAGGTGGAATACACTTGTGACGACACCAGAGGCACCACCGCTACGGCTAATTCTGCTAAATACCATCAGTGTTAAGCTCTGCTATGTTCCATTTACCATTGTTTATAGCTTTCAAACGTTTGAATAGCTTGAGAACATAAAACCATGAAGCCATTGACGACTCCATGACACTAAAAATTAAAATGAGTAATAAGGGGTTAAAAGTGACCTGTATTTCTAAAATTAAATATATCTTAAGTGTAGTTTATATGCTGCTTGATTCAGCATAAGCATTCAGCAGTTCTAAAAATATTCACGTTTAAAAATGGACGCAAATTGTATACACCATAGCTGAATGCTGAACAATCTTAAAACTTCCACGAACTCTGATTGCCTAAAGTATGATTTATAAAAGGCTCTCATCAAGCACACGCGTACGATCTGAATGGGGAAATAAAATTCTGACGGAATAGGGATGTGCGCTTACGATGTTCGGATACAAGTAAGTAAAAGATATGCACTGAGAGAGAGTTCTGAAAAGATGCCACTATGTTGCTTCAATACACCTTCATCATCAACCCGTTTCTGTCCAACTGCTGGGCACGGGTCTCCTCTCAGAATAAGAAGGTTTAGGCCATAGTCCACCGCGCTAGCCAAGTGCGTATTGGTAGATTTCACATACCTTTGAGTTTTTTTTTTATAAATCTCAGGCAATTATTGGAGAGTAAATAATAAAATATCTTACACTGGCAAAATAGGTCAAAATAAATATAAATTATGATACAATGCATTCCTTTCTAGTATGCTTGTAACTAAATCAAATTTTATAAAGGTGGTAGAACTTTGTGGTGTGACTCCGGCAAGACCACTGCCACATCCATTTCCACCTATTAACAGCAGTGTTAAGCGCTGCTGCGTTATGGTTTGAAGGGTGTGGTAAGGGAGACATACTTTTCCAAGGCGTTCCTGCTTAATCCTCAGAGATAGTAGCGCATCTGTGGCCGACCTCAGGTAATAATCTAGTCCTATAGGGGTTGATAACAGGGCGACAATAGCCACTTACCATGAGATGATCTGCATGCTCGTCTGCTACTAATATATTACATATAAAAAATATCACTAAGCACATCACTAGCCCAGAGATAGGTACGTCAAATATTCAGTGGAGGCCCTAAATTGGACCTTTATGAAGCGCTGGCTTATTCATGCACTCATTGGAACACGGAGGCGCAATAAAAAGCTGAGCGCAATTCAATTTTTTTTCATTTGAAACTCGATCTCGATTCGGTTGTGAGATTGGATCGTTGCGTGTCATATTATTTTATGTGATGCAAATAAGGCTCTGTACACACTGTCGGTTTTCAAAATAAGGGCCCTCACCCATTTATTGTAATTATTAGACGCATGGACCCGTTTTAATTGTAATATCGTTATAGTATTGAAGTATTATAAACGTACTGGTTGTATCACATTATAATATTATGATCACACTTGACTGAAACGTGATTGCGCTTATCTTATTCACCGCGTCTTACACTTTGGTCACATTTCGGTCAGTCATTGGATTGAATTTTATCAAAATAATTTATGTTTTGCAGCAATTCAATTTTGGAAATGAAAATAATTTATGTTATTTCCGCGATTATCTATTTTTGATTGAAGTAATTATACTTTTGTATACTTTTAATTCTAATTGAATTTACTTTCTTTGTCCAGCGAGGTAGACTATGACCTAAACCTTTCCTATACTAAGCGGAGACTTGTACCCATTAGTAGGGAAATAACGAGACTTGCAGGCGGCAAGAATGGGATCTCCAACCGTCCAGCAAGCGACCCCGGGATGGACGGCGACATGCATGGACACATACTGTCGTAAACACTACATGGTGTGGGAGGAGCGTAAACTGCTCCCCCAAGGCAGAGCCCGATCGGGGAATCGTGCTTGGAAGACTCCGGTTGTGTTCCGTCGGAGATCCCAGAGTTCTCCACCAAGCGTTGAGGACGGCCACCGGGGAGGTTTTAGTGCGGTAAAAATCCCACATAACCCGGCGTCGCTCCCACGTCGTCGGGTACCTATTGAAGGTTTCCCCCTTGTAAACAAAAAAAGAGGAAAATAACGAGACAGATATAAAGCAACATAAAATACTCTCCCGAGTCCGACTTTATAAAGTAAAACGCCGTTAATTTCCAAAATTCTCAAAGACATACTAAATTGTTGGCGAACAAAGAACTAGCGGCCATATTGGATTCGCAAAGACACTTCATTTAAATTTCAAAGCGGGCCATCAGGGGTTTCAATTGGAGTTTTTACCAACTTTACGCAAACAGTAATTTTTAACTTCAACTTTAAATATTACGGTGACGTGTTACGATTTCTAATGAAGAAACGTTATTTATGTATTTTTTTTAATTATTCTCTATTAATTAAATCTAATTATAAGTTTATTAAACACACTTGTTAATTATTATGTGGCGAAATCGGGTAATTCAATTTTAAAGCAGTTAACCCCAAGCCTATTTCGCTGAACGTTTGCATACATGTTTGAGTTGGGGGAAAATGCACCATAAGATTAATGACGTCACTCTCAGTCCAATATGGTGGGCGCCTCAAGACGGCAGATCAATTTTTATACATATCTACGATACGAATAACAAATGTAAGAGTTTTCTGAGATACATACTAGAAATAAACTGAAGGTACTATAAATTAAATGTGGTAAAGGCCCCAATATGAGTAATGATAATGTTTGTTGAGAAGAATACGAAAACCCTAATTTAATTTTTCTTTCGATATTTTCCTTCTCAGCTAAAACAAGTAATAATTAATATCTAATAAGCAAATAACATTGATATAAAAGAGATGCTAAGGATTTGAACCTTGGACTTCCTACATTAGAAATTCATACCACTGACCTATCACTTCGAAATAAACGAGAATAAACAGATAAGATTTAGAGATCAATAAACTCAAGAATCTAGATTTCAAAGTTCTTTGTTGAACAAAGATGCTGATAGGTCCAAAGACAGGTCATTTACATCTCAAAGCCCATCGGGACATGAACCGTGGAACTTTAGACGCCCATTAATTTTTGGGAAGTCAATTATGGAGAGAAATAAAATTGAAATTCTTTGAGATTCCCTCGAGTGGCGGTATGGCGTTTTTATTAGCCTAATAAATCATTGATTAAAATTTAAATAACAAATAACTATCGATTCAATTTTGTAAATATTTTGGTCAATAAACATGTTTTGAAAAAAAGTAACTTAATTTTGAAAATTGAGATTAATAGCAGGTTTAATTAATGATTATAGCAAGATATTGTAATTTATATACTACTTACTAACTTACAAATAATATTTGTTTGTGAAAAAAAAAACTAATAAATATAAAAAAACCGGTCTGCTTAATAATAAGTAACTAAAAAGGTAAGTTAAGTTAGCCTATGTCGTTCCTACACTTTAGACAAATAAAATGACACCGTAGGTTAAAATTGGTCAAAATTTTGAACTGTGTCAAAGAAAGCGACATATTTACATAAAATCAAAAAACATCACCCTCCGCAGGTGGATAAAAATACGTTATATTCAATAGAAATATGTTATGTTCAATTAAAATATTTTCAACTTATAAATATAATTATATTCTGTCATGTTAATAAAATAGCAAAATATCATCCGCTCAGAACCCGCTAGTTGTGCGGCCCAACAGTAATTTAATCATATTAGCGAAGCTCCGAACAAGCTTTTACTTCGTAACTAATCAACTTTTCTGATTTCAGGTAAGACGGAGTTCGAGACCTATTAGTTCGGTAAGCTAGACTTGTCACTAAATTGAGATAGAGTCTGTCTCTACCGGGCTTACATCGTGATAGAGTTTAAAAGTTATATTTAAGGTGTCTCTAAAGGCTTTTTAATAGAAGTAGCGAAGGAGTATGCAATCCATCTGATGGTAAGTGTTCTCTCAACCCATGGACTCTAATCAATCTAAGATAAGATTACAGTCCTACCTGAGGTCGGTCATAGATGCGATGCTTTCGCTGAGGACTAAGTTGGAACGCATCGAATAAGTATGTCTTTACCCTGGTTTTATTGGACAAATATAGGTGTAGAGTTGGTGCTAACGGAGTTGAACCACGAATTTGAAGTAATCTTCAACTGATCGTAAGTGGTTACTGCTGTCCATGGACATTTGTGACCATTTCCATACAGAGCAGGGGTACTACCTGAAGCCGATCAAAGACGTCATGTTGCATCCACGCCCTTCCACCAAAATTAGAAAGCTAAAAATTTCATGCTAGAAAATTAAATGGTACCTCCCCGGTTCAACGATACTGGTTCTACCTTTAAAATAATTTCCTTTGGTATTTGTATGTCTTTCGTATCACGACACAAAAGACTAGAATCTTTTCTACAGCAAAAAGTTTTATTCCAATCTACTTTACGCCGTATTTCTCACCATTTGAAGATACTTTCAATTCGAACTACACTGTAGGATTTTATTTACTTCCAGTAAAAGAAGTCTTGAGTCTCGAAATAAAAAGAACATAAAGCCGTCTATATAGATTTCCTTAGACTCTGAAGTTTTTTTATATTTATATAATATAGGAGTAGCAGACGAGCATGCAGTCCACCTGGCTAAGTGGCTACTGCCGCCCATGGATATCCGTAATCAACCCCAGATAGGATTAGATATTCCTACCTGAGGTCGGCCACAGACGCGCCGCTACCCCTGAGGACCAAGCTGGAACGCCTCGGAAAATGGAGACAACTCCCTTACTACACCCTTCAAACCAGAACACAACCGCACTTAACATTGCTGTTATAAGACAGAAATAGGTGTGGCGGTGGTGTCGCCGGAGTCGAACCACAAAGGGTTCCTTCAAAAGTCTACCACCACCTTCAAAAGTCTACGATTTTCTTAAGTCTTGAAATAAAAAGAACATAAAGCCGGCTATAAAGATCCTTACACTCTGAAGTAAAATTCCCAAACTAATTCCCCCTCTAATCACGTCGGCTAGGATCAGCGGATTTAAATAAATTTTCCCAAGATAACCGAAGTTGAGGTTTAGGAGTCAACTTTGCATTTTTTACTTCCAAGGTGTAAAGTTTCAAGCTTTGAATATGTTTAATACTTTTATAAGATATCCAAATCTTCAATGTTAGCCTGTAAGGGATATATCTATTTATTTGTACCTATTTGAATTCAATGTATATATTTTAAGGATGTGTTAAGGCAAATTCACATTAGGAATAGCAACGCCTCTGTAGCTTATTTCTGTTAGAATTGATCGTCCTCGACTCGTTGTTCCCCCTGCTGGGTGGGCCTTCTCTCAAAGTGAGACGGGCTAGGCTACAGTCCACCGCGCTGGTTAAGTGTCAATTAGTTGATTTTACCTTTGAAATATTTTTTTATGAATTGTCAAGCGTATAAAGTCCCCCTGTTATTTTCCATTGCCGTTAGAATAAATTTATATTTAATTTTTTAATGTGCACGTAACTTTGAAAAATCAGAAGTACGTGTATGGTGTTTGAAACTCGGACGTCTTGTCTGAGAGGGCGACTTCCAACTACTATCGCTGCTGCTTGTCTAATATGCCCATGTCAGGCGTTAGGGAGAAATTAATTATAACGTATTTTAAATTATCTTTATATAGACACCTATGAATGTCTATGGGCGTCAGTGGCCATTTAATCTCAGGTCTTGTTTGCTTTTCTATTACATATATAAAAAGTATTTCTCAAAAATCACCTCAAATTTCACCACATTCAAATAGTTCGTAATAACCATCATCATCAACCCATTACTGTCCCACTGCTGGGCACGGGTCTCCTCTCATAATGAGACGGATTAGGCCATAGTCCACCGCGCTGGCCAAGTGCGAATTGGTAGACTTCACATACCTTTGAGATTATTTTTTTTATAAATCTCTCAGGTATGCAGGTTTCCTCACGATGTTTTCCTTCAACGTTTAGCAAGTGATAATTAATTTCTAATACGCACATAACTGATAAATCAGAGGTGCGTGCCTAGGATTTGAACCTCGGACCCCACGATTGAGAGGCCGAGTGTCTTAACCACTAGGCTATCACTGCCTCACTGCCCTAACGTAATAAGCATAATATTGTTGAATACGACTAAAAATATAACAATATTCACCAAATTAAAGCTACTGACTGGATCACAAATGAGACAATTTATTGTTATTACCTACAGAATTTCTGAAACAAACTTACAAAACAATATAAAGTACCTAAATTGGGTTTGACTGAAAGTTATTACAAGATGCCTGAACTGAAATTAATACTGAAAATCTGAGCGTTTGTTCTGGGATTGATTGAGGTTGTTTAGGTGGCTTCTTTCAATTACATCTTGAAAGTTTTCTGTGTTTACAAATTAACTACCTATATATTTTATTTCTCTGTTTATGATTTGACTACACTTTTAGGGTACCGTAGACAATTGGTTAGTTGTCTAGTGCAATAAAAAAGTCTTCAAAAATTACAAAAATCTTTTATCTACATTGTCATACGTATGCCTTTTTGATTTAAAAACAAAAGCTGCTATTCTGCATCCAAAACGCTCCGTGAGTTCCAAACCTTATTTTTTATCACTATATTTTTAATGTTAAATTCTTCTTTTTGTGGACATAACGTCTGCAATGGTTTACATGGAAATATATCTACTTAAATATCCAATGTTGGAGCTTGGATTTAATGTTTGAAACCTTCTGAAACTCCCGTTAATAATATTTTATCTACCCGTTAATAATATTTTATCTATCAACATTCTGCCCACCAAAGATCCAAACATGTTAATTTTTAGTATGAACTAGTTTTTAAATGTTGATCTTTGGTACGAAAAACATTGTACAGATCGATTATTAATAATGGACGTAAATGAATTGCGACAGTCGGATCAATTGAAAACCGCAATCAGTAATATCAATAAGTAACAATTGTATTAATATTAATAAAGTTCGTAACAATTAATAGCCACTTAATTTTAATTATAACGAGTTGTATTAAAATTAACCAAGTGACGTAGGTAAAATCCAGGGATGTAATCGTAACTGTCAAATATCCGAAATAAAAATGTATCCGAAACTGAACCGAATTCAAAGTAAATAATTAGGATAATTTCAGATAGGGGCTGTAAACTCAATAACCTCATTAAATTAATAAACTCAGTGTGGTAAACTTTCTGCCCAAAAACGGCAGTGTCAAACGGTGCAGTGTTCGGATTTGGGTGGTAAGTGAGAGAGTGAGTGAGAGATATATTTTCGAAGCATTCAAGCTTAATCCTAGGAAGTAGTGGCGCATTTGTAGCGAAGTTCAAGTAGGATCTAATTTTAGCTGGTTGATTACAGATGTCCAAGGACTACATGCTCGTTTGGTGCTCATTTTTGTATTTACTTTACATTTTAAAATTTATTAATGTCTTACATTCGTAACCAGAACTATCCATAAGTTCATAACTATCGGATAATCCGATATTATCCGTAATCGTAACGGATATTATAATATTTTTTATATATCTGTAACCAGATCTGAAGTTTCACATCACATCCCTAGTAAAAGCAAATGACGCGAAACCGAAACGAAAGGCACAACAAAGACTCGGAACAAAGTGAAAATCGAGCGATTCCATCGTCAATATTACTTATAACGAACTTAAATACTCAAAACTGAATTGAGAGTTCCCCTTTCTGTTGAGTATGGCACAAGTGATAAGCTGGAAGCGTTTATTACAAGCTGCGAGCGATTCCAATAGTTATTACACAGCCTTCCACAACTACCACTATATCACATGTTTTATGGACATTATAGACGTTATACGTACACAAACAGATATAGAGTAGATATCTTAAGACATTTTTTTGATATCTTCCTAGTCGGTATGAAATTCGTAATTTGTTACATTTTAGTATATTGGTCGATTTGTTTCAATTAATCCTACAATTAATTTAAATAGTAACGCACTACATTTTTTCTAATTATTATGTCGACAATAAAATGGATTACCGCTAGTGCTTTGGAAGGTCTTTCAGTCCCGGTTATTGTTATTAGATGACTGTCGGTAACTTTAGTCGGAAGCCTCATCATACGTCTCAGGTTAGCCTCCAATCTGCAACGCAGGGGTTGCGGATAGGTTACCAATACGTATTAGAGCGGCGTGTTCCAAGCCTTACCCAGTGATCGAAATGTGCGCAAGAGTAAGACATAGAAAGGGCTGCAGACAATACGCTAAAAAGTATGCAGCCAAGGCGTTAAAAATTACCACCCAAAGTTACCTACAATCTATGAATCAGAACCGTCACATAAGTTGTAAAATAATACGCTCCCACTAGCCACTTACAACTTGGGCCATACCCCGGATGTTCCGATTCGTTCTTCCGCATCTCAGATCATATCGAGAACAATTTAATCAAAAGTTCGCCGCCGACTCCATCTCGTTCATTGAGTTACTGTTCTAATTGCAGAGATTATTGGTATTGAACTGAGGTGTTCTACTGATTTAGTTAGTCTTTTTACCTGCGGAGGGTAATGTTTTTCGAGAGGTTTTCGTGTGTAGTTCTTTTTAGCACGCTCCATAGCCTAAATAGCTTGATGTATGTTATTATGTTATGTGTCTTTGGATTTATCTAAACTGTAAAATCTTCGTTTGCTGCCTTTGATTGTTTTAATTATAAAAAAAACGATTTAAAAGTTTCATCCTATTGTGTTATTGTTATTAAAAAAAGGATCGAATGTAATTTAGGTTAGGATAGGTTACTTTATTTTAGTAAAATAGTAGCTCAATACCATCAAGTGGATTTCATGTACGCTTACTCAGTCATTATTATAGCACAAATTTTGAGAACCTCTGCTCTTGGATCCCGAGCTTCTACACGATGTTACGGCTTCCTTCCGGTGCTTTATGAAAAATTCCGATAGCAACCTGGCTTATACGAGTACACTATTATACACACTTCCTAAATATTTATGACGTTGCTCGGATAACGCTACAGGATATTTTATCGACGTTATAAATCGAGGCTCTGAACGCTTCCTTCTAGATTGTTGCTGAGAAATTGAACAATTTGAACTAAAATACTAGTGGTTTTATAGCAGTTTAATAGACAATAGAAGAGGACAGGATGAAAGGAACTTTTTTGAGTCATTCTCTTACAGTCTTTGAGATTCGATATAATTGATATGGGTCGACCAAGGTACAACTAGCACGCCTATTTCTAGTACGAAGTAATTTTTTATTCCGGTGGATAGGCGTGGATGTTGGATTACTTATGTAAATATACCGACTATCTTAGTCTTCAGGAGTACGAACATAATCTTTGACCAACTTCAGGTGAAGCCGCTGTTCTAATCTTATAAATAAAAAAATGACTTATTTATATAACGAAGTAAAAAGAGGTTAAAAAGGCGTGACGTCAGCAACGCTGACGTCACAATTGTTGTTGTAGGGCTGAATGACTCACGTTCATACCTTCGAAAGAAAACCACACGAGAATTGTTGAGCTTCGAATATTCTTCGGGCAGCCTAACGACGTCCTTAGGAGGTCCGCACTGTTCCACAGCTCGAGCAGTAATACCCCGATGTCGCCAGTACGGCCCTTTTTATAGGACCGGCGCACGTGCACTTGTTTTCCTATTTAAGATGCAGGTAGTTATACCTCAGGTGTTTAATCATTTCATTTTATAATAGGAGAACTGCCGTATTTGCTCCGACATATTGTATATGTCCATCAGTGAAAGTAGTCACTAATCATGAGGTGCTGCATACTTGTTTGCTCATTCAATATAAAAAAAACGTTTAAGAACCTTTGCTCCACTTAAATCCCAAGCATTTATACATTGATGTTACGGCATCTTTCCGGTGCTGTATGAAGAATTCCGATAGCAACTCGACTTATACACCATTATACACACTTCCTAAATATTTATGACGTTGCTCGGATAACGCTACAGGATATTTTATCGACGTTATAAATCGATGCTTTGAACGCTTCCTTCTAGATTGTTGCTGAGAAATTGGAAGCAGCTCTCTGTAATGTTGGGATGTTATTCATTTTTCAACTGTGAAGTTAATGTTGCTTGTTAATGATAATAGCTTGAACGTGAACAATTTAATAGAGTAGAATAAAAAGACTATTATCCTGTTCCTTGGAATTGCATTTGCAATTGCATTTGGATAGCAGAGAACGGAAAGGTTTGAAAGGTGGTTGAATCAGTATAGCGAGCGGCGAGATATCACCGCCACAACTATTTTATAAGTGAAACATTTACTAAACTCAATTTCTATTTGAATGACTTCCATCAATGTCTATCTAAACCATTCTTAATAAAGAAGAAGCATTTTTGATTCTTACCCACATGTGAATTGAAAACTGTTAACTATACCTTGTAATATTCCACTATTCTTATTCTTGATAATGCAATCCTACCTACAATTGTAAAATCTCAAGATTTTTTTTTTCCGATGCTTGATGTATTTATTTGAAAATTAATATGTATTTTCTTATGTAAGTGAGTTGTACTCTTTTACAAAATAAATATCTTAAAACGTAACATTTAAAAAAAAGCAGTGAGTTAAACGCGGCCTTTCGATCGAGGGGTCCAAGGTTCAAATCCCAGGCATGCACCTCTGAATTTTCAAAGTTATGTGCGTATAAGAAATTAATTATCACTTGCTAAACGGTGACGGAAAACATCGTAAGGAAACCTGCATACCTGAGAGATTAATAAAAAAAATCTCAAAGGTATGTGAAGTCTACCAATACGCACTTGGCCAGCGCGGTGGACTATGGCCTAATCCTTCTCATTTTGAGAGGAGACCCGTGCCCAGCAGTGGGACAGTAATGGGTTGTTGATGATGATGAACATTTCTACGTTTCGGTGGAACGCAGACCGTTGGCTATCTTATGTACCGGTCATGTTAGCCCTCAATCTCAATCTGTGATCGGCTTCAGGCAGAACTCTTGTTCTATAAAGAGTAAAAGTTTCTCGACCCGCGTAACGGAGTGGTCACCATACCAGTGGGTCCCGGGTTCGATCCCCGGCCAGACAGAAATTTAAAATGATGAATTTAGATTTCTGTTTCTGGGTCTGGGTGTTTGTGTATTTGTCTCTGTGTGTTTTCATGGCATCCACGATACAGGGAATCCTATTGTGGGGCTGTGAGTGTAGAAAGCGTTCGGAAGTTAGTTACGAAAGGTTTTAACAACGTCATTGTGATACTATCGCGAGTACCATGTATGTACATTGCATATAAAAATAGTAATAGCTATAGTTGTAGAGACATCAATTATGGTGCAAGGTTTTTCCTGGAATAATGTTGTAATAATGCACTTCGTCTGGTGTTAAGTGATCCGTGTTTATTTCCCTAAGTGATACCATATAAAATATGGCACTTTTCATTTATAAAAGCAGTGCTAAACATTGCTGTCTGGGTTGAAGGTGGGATAAGGAAAATGCATCTACATGACTTATTATAAAACGGTTGGACATACAGCTCGTTTCCAAAAAACTAACATAACTTAATCTTCTTAGCGACTAATAGTAACAATTTTACCACAATAAAATTGCTGCGATCTCGGAAAGGACGGCGGTATGTGTGGTCGCATACCGTCGTGAGCACGAGATGGTGCGGGAGGAGCGAAAACTGCTCCCCCAAGGCAGAGCCCGATCGGGGTATCGCGCTTGGAGGACTCCGGTTGTGTTCCGTCGGAGATCTCGGAGTTCTCCAACAAGCGTTGAGGACGGGCAGCGGGGGGTTTTAGTGCGGTAAAAATCCCACATAACCCGGCGTCGCTCCCACGTCGTCGGGTACCTTTTGAAGGTTTCCCCCTCGTTAACAAAAATAAAAACATGGCGTCATACATACACAAACGAAAACATTCATATGAAATTCCAAACTCATCATTCTTCGAGTATCGAACCCGGAACCCTTCAAATCACCCAAAAATCCACAGCTAATAGACATCAATAACTCATAGATAAAATGGCGGTATCATACGCCATTTGCTTAAAGTCAACAAATCCAATAAAATACGCGGTTTCAACGTTACGTGAAATATTCAAACCGTATTTTTAGCGTCAGCCCTGACGATTTATTATTTAAGGACGAATAGGGTTGACACTAACGTTTCTTTTATCAAACTGTGTTGCTACGGAAATTATAGTGTTTAAAGTGAACGTGTATAAAGGTAGTAGCCCTGTGTGGTTGGACTCCGGCGGCACCTCACATATTTCTGCCTCATAATAGCAGTGTAAACGCTGATGTGTTCTGGTTTAAGGGGTGTGGTAAGGGATGTCCCTTAAGTAAAGTAAAGTATGTACTTTTCTGAGGCGTTCCAGCTTAGTTCTCAGGGGTAGCGGCGATACTGTGACCGGCCTCAAAACCCATGGGCGGATGTAGCCACTTACTAAGTGGATGCCACAGATGCTAAAGATATGCCCCCATTAAGGACTGAGCTGGAATATCTCGGCAAAGTATACTCTATAGCTATATAAAGTGTAGTTGTTACTCGGTTTTCAAATTTTAAGTTTTCTATATCATAATGAATATCTAGTTGCTTACAAAAAATATATTAAAATATAAAGTTGTTCGTGTTAATAATAACTGTTATTTCGTTATAACAGCTATATTTAAACAAAACAGTAATAACTGTAGTTAAAAACAACTTCATTTGCTCCGTAACTTCAGAACACCGCTTAGCGCAGCCCTATAATTTAAACTACAATTAGCTAGGGATGGGTATTTATATAAAAATCGATTTTAAGAATTACTTGCCGTGAGAATGTATCGTACATTTTATGTGATGAGTGTTGCAAGAGTATAGAATCAATTTGATGTTAAGCCGCTTCGGCCCGTATTTATAATAATAATATATTTTAATTAACTTAAGGTTAAAACAACTTATAATAGTTCTCATAGGTATTTTAAGGATAGCGTTTAGAACACGTTACAATGATTTAATCAAAACAGTTCGGAATATTATGATGCATAATATTCCGAATATTTTTATAATTTGCATCAATATCATCTTTAATCAAATTATTTTAAAACATGTGCTTAAAAAAGGGCATAAAATTTGGACGCTTCAAATTGAATCTTCCTGCCATGACTCCATTGTCTATGTATGTCCGTTGTTGTTGTTGTGTTTGTTGTTATATTATAACTTTAACTTTATAAGATTGAGATACGGACATCAACTGTCAATATATCACTTATCGATTAACTTCATGAAAACTAAGTCGAAGACGGACGCTTGTTACATAACTCACAATACCGCTCGAACCACAACCCTACTGTATTATTTACGCGGCAGGGTTGGCTATTAATAGAAATATCGATTTTATATACAATGTAGCTGCAACCTGAAGGTTAAGGGCATTGAAATTTAATCAATTTGTACAAAGTAAGTACATATAGATAGTACATATATCATTTAATATAATCTTACAAGTGGTATTGGCTAGCTTTGTTTTATATCTTTCAGGGTTTCTTACCCAAAGGATAAAAACGGAACCCTTTTATAAAATCTCCGGTGTTTGTCTATTTGTCACGGTGCTCTATCTCCTGAACCGTAATGCCTAGACACTTGATTGTTACAGAGTATGTAGAACAGTGGCCGCTATAACAAAAAATACTAAAAGTACAAAAAATAATTAAAATAAAATGAGGGTCACCATACAAGAAACCGTTATTTATCCACGTTTTTCGCTAGAGCTATTAAACCGTAATAGGTAATCAGTTCAAATTTCAAAACGCATTTACTTTAATGGTTGTTACAATATCAAATACTACTAAAAAATGAAAATTTTCGTTGTGCGGAACCTTCAATGTGCAAGTTCGAATTGCACTTGGCAAAATATAATTTAATTTCGTTCAACAATTTACAAAGAATCTCAAGGTATAGTTTTATGGCCTTCGACTATATGCTATTAAGATTGATTTTCTATCGAAACGGAGCGGTGGTGCGGAGTCAGCGTTCCCACGGCACGGCGGCAGTGCAGGATAGGATGTCTTCTTCATAACTTCGTCTAAGGCGAATGCCTAACTATGGTGGTAAAGGCCAATATATAACAACTTGTCAAACATGTAATAAAAAAAGCAAAATAATATAATTATTGTAATTTTATATATATTTATGAATTTATATTCTAATTACTCGTATTAGAAAAATATTTTGTATGCTAAGCGAAAAAACATCATAAAACCTTAATTTAATTTTTGTTAAATATTTTTATTAATTAATTTTAAGGCCCATACCGTATCCATTTATATTTTGTAAATCTCTTAACTTGGCTATCGTTTATCCTATTTCACCCTTCATAAATGTTTTATGTACATGTACTTGTGCAACCCTACTGTAAAATTAACGGACGAGGGTTGTTCTATTTATAGATCAAACAATGTAGTGCAGGACCACAGTTTATTGAAAGATTATAGTTTAAGCAATGTTGATAGAATATATAGCAGTGATAGCCTAGTGGTTAAGAAACTCGGCCTCTCGATCGAGGGGTCCGAGGTTCAAATCCCAGGCACGTCTGCACCTTTGATTTTTCAAAGTTATGTGCGTATAAGTAATTAATTAACACTAGCTAAACGGTGAAGGAAAAATCGTAAGGAAACCTGCATACCTGAGAGATTTATAAAGAAAAAAAATCTCAAATGTATGGATTTTTGCATAGCGATCTCCGTTTATCTTAAACGTTTTTATTTTTAATAATCTTTGTTATAGTGGCCACCTCTGTAAAAAATTCAAGTGTATGTATTACGGTTCAAGAGATAGAACAGAGAACTGTGTTAGACGGACCGCGGAGGCTTAGTAGTAGAATTCCGTTACACAAACAAGCAGACCCAGAACAGAAATCGAAATTCCTTGAAGGTGTGTATAGTCTATCAATGACCAGTACGGTGGACTATGGTTTAAATCCCTCCCAATACCACCAGTGCTATAGTAACAGATTGACGACGAAGCTAATAAAATTATAAAAATTAGCAAACAATATTTAAAGCTAATAAAACTAATATAAAAATTAGCAAACAATATTTCATGTACAACCCTACCGCGCTGTATTATTTACGCTCGGTTAGGGCTACTCTTATGTATTTATAGTGCGATCGATTTTGCTTCACCCTTGCCTGTACTTTCAACCCTTTCTCGCCGCACATTGTAACGTTGCTGTTGTCTTATTTTAACTGGCTTTCTGAAAGTAATTTTCGTATAAAGTCTCTATGAGGTGTCTATAATTTTCATTCAACTAAGCTTCGAGTCGGTCGGTTTGACTCCAAAGGCCTGTAACACCTATTCCTATCTTATAGCTTCAGTTATGTGTTGCAGTAAAAAGAATTGTGTAAGCAGTGATAGTTAGTGAGTTAAGAACGAGGTTTCTTGATGTAGGAGTCTGATTTTGAAATCCCAGGCATAGATTTCTGATTATTTAAAAGTATGTGCGTATTAGATATTAGTTATCACTTGCTTAAACGGTCAAGGAAAACATCGTGAGAAAACCTGCAGTGTAAGAAATCTTAAAACAATAGTTTTCAAATGTATGTGAAGTCTACTAATACGAACTTGGCCAGCGCAGTGGACTATGGGTTAACCCTTCTCTTTCTGAGAGGAGACTATGGTCTGGACTAAAGTAAGTCGACCACACTTGGCAAGTGTGGATTGGTAGACTTAAAACTCCTTTAAGAGCCGTTTTAGAAAGAATATTCAATCTTTCCTTCAACGTTTTAAGATTTATATAAACATACTTTTGTTAAATACAAAATCCCTAACATAACATATTAGAAAATTCCAAGAAAACACCAAATATTCGACCTATTTCACTAATTTTCAACCAATAACACTGTACTTGTAACGTATTTAAGTTCTTAAGCCCCTTGAAATACGGATTATGTGTTGGCATCTTAGTAGTTCGGCTAAGACCCGTGTCTTTAGTAACTCCCGGAGTATCGCATAATCAATGAAGCAATTGATGTTCACGGTGGGATAAGTTATAAGCGGAAGCGGAAGGAAGACAGCTATTAAAGTTATATTAGCGTTACCATGCGACATAGTAAGTCGCTTATGTGTATGAGTAACCATAAATTTTACCGATTGATTTTGTACTACTCCGCACTGCACCAAGGGAAGGTAAGGAAGAGGGGTTTCTTGGGGTGTCAAAAAATACACGGTAGTGTTTCGGAGGGGACTACTCCATACCGGTTTATTCCGCTAATTAAATTCACAAACCATTCGTCGGGTTCTTATACTTCTACAAATTACAATTAACAGCGTGATTTACAAATAATCTCGATTTCGTACAGCGACATCTAGTTATGATCCTACCAAAATTACTATACGTTTAGACTCACTACAGTTTTAATGACACGAACACCATCTAGATGGCGGTCGGACAGATTTTATTCTTTTTTATTTAAATGGTATGTATTATAAAAAAATTCGTCCTGTATGTAGATAACGCTTCAATAAACAAGGTTTTATTTTTAACGTATTTTTTATTTTTAAACTGTGATTAATTAATGTCAACACTACGTAATAAATAAAAGCGGATACCCCTTTGTAATATTGCAACTTCGAATGAACAGACATTTCTTGTAATCCTTAAAAAATATGATAAATAAGCCCAGTATTAACAATATTGTTACGTAAAAGTAACGTAACTTTTAACTTTTAAATCGTTGTAAGTTTATCACTTACGCCATATATTCTTCAGGGATTTGGTAAACAAGGCAAGGCGTCGCGACGCCGCGGCGCCACGCCTCCGCCTTATTTGCAAAGTATGGTATTAATAGGAAACTACCTATATGATAGAAACCTGAATGCTTTTTATATTAGGATTATTTTTAACACGCTTTTATTAGCTTGGGTTGTATGTATGTATGTAGGTATGTATGTAACTAAGTAACGGAATCTTTGAACCCGTGTGTGAAGCGCTTTACGAAAACTGAGAAATGGAGAACTCCACGCTTTTTTCACAATTATACTATTTACTGTTCCTTAATTGATTCCTAGATTGAAAAATATTTTCTACTTTTTAGTTGATTTTATCATATAAGCCTTTTTTTTTTGTTTTTTGAACTATATTTATTATATTACTGAAATAGAAATTGAGCATGCAATGCTGCTGGTACGTGGTTGACAATTAGTGGCATGGACATTTAATCGACCTCAGATAGCATTAGAGGCTAGAGTCTTACCTGAGATCGACGCAAACAAGCATGCAGTTCATCTGACGGTAAGTGGCTACTGCTGCCCATGGACATGTAAGCAACCTCAGATAAGTTTGGAGTCTTACGTGAGATCGACCACAGATGATATGGCTACATCTACCTCGTAGAAGCATCACTTCATTACCACACTGTTATTATAAGACAGATAGAAAAACAATTTACTTATGCCTAGTGAATTCGGCCTCTCCACCAAGAGTTCCAAGGTTCAAATCCCAAGTTCTCTGACACCTCTGATTAATATAAGTCATGTACTCTATAACAATAAATTAAACGAGTTACTTAAAAGAGTTTTTAAAAGCTCTCAAAGGTGTGTGAAGGTGTGTGAAGCGTGGTAGACTTTGGCCTAAACATCTCATTCTACGAGTAGACTCTTGCCTCGCAATGGGAGATTAATTCGCTAGTAACATACATATCCACAGTATACTACACCCACATCATCATTAGCGACCATTCCCACTAATGATCAAACCGACCGCAACATTCCGCAACCATTGCGTCGCCGCCACGCAAATTATTTCACTGCGTACTATTAAAATTGCAATCGATACGATCCAATCGAGGTCTACAATTTCGGCTCAAATTACCACATTAGGGAATTTACGATTGACATGGAAATTTGTGGTTTGTTAAATTTGTAGTAGAGAAAATGGTGATAAATTTGTATCTTAACATCAGGTGGACTACAAGCTTCCAAAAAAATATGCCTCCCTTACCACACTCTTCAAACCAGAACACAGCAGCGCTTAACAGCAGGTCTTAGGTAAAAATAGGTATGGCGGTGGTGCCACCGGAGTCGAGCCGCAGAGACTTCTACCTTCGATTGTGTATGTAGAAAGCGTCTTTAGGTATACCTATGTTTAAAGCCTTAAACATGGTTCAAACTAATCTTCATCTTATCGGTTTTCGGTTAACCCACGCCGTTAACTGAACTTCGTTAAGTAAATTAATTGTTTTGGGACGCCAACTATTTCCAATATACAATCCCTTAAAGGGTTAATGTGCGTGTGTGGGTGTTCTTGCGTTAATAATTCCTTATGTATTTGTATTACACAGGAAGTTGAAGGTGGTAGAACCCTTTGTG
The DNA here is from genome assembly GCA_014595695.2 of Epargyreus clarus clarus. Lineage (NCBI taxonomy): Eukaryota > Metazoa > Arthropoda > Insecta > Lepidoptera > Hesperiidae > Epargyreus > Epargyreus clarus. The sequence goes on from JACTTY020000028.1 coordinate 296,690, forward strand.
GTTCGACTCCGGCGGCACCACCGCCACACCTATATCTGCTTTATAACAGCTGGGTTCTGGTTTGAAGAGTGTGGTATGGGAAACATACTTTTCCGTCACGTTCCAGCTTAGTCCTTAGGGGTAGCGGCGCATCTGTGGCCGACCTCAGCTAGGATTATCTAATCCTATCTGGGGTTGTTTACGGATGTTCATGAGCGGCAGTAATCACTGACCACCAGGTGGATGGCATGGTCGTCTGCTACTCCTATATTATAAAATAATATATATCTGTTCAACCTGATAATCCCACTGCTGGGCATGGGTCTCCTTACAAAATGTGAGAGGATTAGGCCACAGTCCACCGCGCTGGTCAAATGAAAATTGGCAGACTACACATCTTTGCGATTATTTTTAAAAGAACTTTCAAGTGTAGGTTTTCTTATGATTTTCTTTACCGTAACAGCAAGTGATAATTAATTCCTAAAATGCACTAAACTTTGGAAATCCAATTACGAAACCAAGTTTCAACCCACTATACCTACTATCTCGCTTTATTTACTACTTCCACTGCCAACTCTACTTGTCTTTTTTTTAACACGCTTTTATTAGCTTGGGTTGTACGTTTGTATGTATGTATGTACGTAACAGTAACGGAATCTTTGAGCCCGATTTCTATCCACTTTGAACGTTTAGTTTAATTCAAAATTTTGAAGAATTATCAAGAACCGATGACAATACACGATTTTAATAATTTTGTACCATTGTCCTTATCAATATCCTTAGGATTAACGATTTTCGAGGCGAAAGAAAGCGCCTTATGGAGCGTTCAGGCAAAGTTACTAGATTGATTTTTAGCTTTGGAAAATAATTATGTTATTTCCCTATAACTCAAATGTACTGAAATCTTTATCAGGTTCGAAAAGCGCCCCACACTTTTTCCACAATTATACTATTTACTGTTCCTTAATTGATTCCTAGATTGAAGATTATTTTTTGCTTTTTAGTTGATTTTAACATAAAAGCGTGTTTTTTACTTTTTTAAACTATATTTATTTACAACAAGAAATAACATGTCTTTGGCTAATTACGAGAATGTACAATGTACGTACTTATAATTGGCATGTACAGGGTACATTATTTCTATTGTATTTAATTTGAAAATGTTATGTATACTATGCTGTTTGTATGTCTAAATAAATAAATAACTCAGTAATAATAAGTTTATTACTTACCTAGAATAAAATGACCTATTTCTAGGTATAACTGAAGGCAGTTGAGCTGAATGCCTCATTCCGTTTATTATCTGATGAAGGGCCGTTAAGGGAGGCTCATAATGAAGGCATTGTTCTTACCTGCGCTGAATATTTTCCGCTTTATCGTAGCGAAACTAGATAAATTAAAAAGTAGTTTGTTGTTTTTACAGCATAAATAAAGTATACAATAATGTATTTTCTTCTTGTTATTTAAATCAGCGAGTAAGAGGATGAAAGTAATATATTTTATAATAAGTAAATAATGAAGGTGGTAGAACCCTTTGTGGTTCGACTCCGGTAGCACCACCGCCACACCTATTTCTACCTAATAACAGAAGTGTTAGGCGCTGCTGTGTTCCGTTTTGAAGGGTGTGGTAAGGGAGACAGACTTTTCCGAGGCCTTCCAGCTTAGTCCTCAAGGGTAGCAGCGCATCTGTGGCTAACCTCAGGGAGGAATATCTAATCTTATCTGGGGTTGATTACAGATGTCCATGGGCGGCAGTAGCCACTTACCATCAGGTGGACTGCATGCTCGTCTGCTAATCCTATGTTATAAAAAAAAAACATAATAATATGAGTCTTGCGCTGTCGGTGGTTTGATGGGTAACTAATGATAATTAAATTTTAAGCCAGCTTTCGTGCTTCTGATGCCACTTTTTTGGCGGTCCCGTTTATTATAATAGGATGAAATTTGGAGACTAAATTTGGAATTGGCAGAAAAATGTGTATCAGTGAAGTACAAAATATATGTTACAGTTCCATACATAAAGCGAAAAATGTCGAATGGCGACCACCATTTAATTTCAAGCTATTTGTTTACGTATTTGCCCATACATTTCCAATCAGCGCCCCTAGCGGATTGTATCAGCACTGATTGGAAATGTATGGGAAATACATAAGCAAAAAACAAACAATAATTTTTGTAAAAACGTTCAAACTCATACTAAGGGTATAGAACTCTAAAAATCACTTTTAAAACATTTAGCCTAAAACAATATTTTGTCAGTTTTGAAGTTCTCAGTATCTCGTCGGAAATTTCCCAGAATTGTACGGATTAGTTAACAAAGCATGTAGCGACAAGGTAAGTTCACACTTTGCCAAGCGTTACATGGGCTTTATCAAAGGATTTAACGTTGCAATTTATTGAACAAGATAAACTTTATACAATACATCTACTAACAGGTAACTTAGTTTATTGATATAGTTATTAGGTAGTAGGTATTAACAATGTTGTAATTTTGAATGTGGTAGAAGACTTTGTGGTTTGACTCTGGCGGCACCACTGCCATACCTATTTCCGCCTTATAACAGCAGTGTTAACCGCTGCTGTGTTCTGGTTTGGGTGCGGTAAGGGAGACAAACTTTTTGTGGTTTGGGCCATACCTCATCGGGCTAATATTATACGCTAGCTGACTGTAAGCTAGCGTTTAATCTTCAGGGGTAGCGGCGCATCTGTGGCCAATCTGTGGTAGAATTATCCGATCCTATCTGGTTTGATTTCAGATGTCCATAGGTGGCAGTAACCACTTACCATTAAGTGGACAGCATGCTCGTCTCCTACGCCTATATTATAAAAAAAGATGTAAATCGTGTAGACAAAGTAATAACAATATTCGTAATGCTTTCGCCTGGATTCCGATTCTCCCAGAGTATTGAGCAAAAAGATGGCCTTCAATATTTTTTAAAAAGCAATGACAAAAATTTTAAATGTACCGCTGTGTAGAACTAAAACTCAAAATAAAAAGACATCTTTTAAACTTTTTGTTTTGTCATTGTTTTAATAAGGAATCCGCGCCGCACCCTGCTTTATAGATTTTCAAAGTCATTCCATTAATTGTCCATTGTCCCATAATATTAAACTATGTAACAGAAATAATAGGTGTGTTAACATAAAATACAAAGTAGTATATGAACGGAAAATAAGTAAAACCTTATTGAATACATTACTTAGTTATGGCGTCGCGGCGCCGGCTTGGCGACCTCGTTATCTACAAACTATCCTTTGCAATCAATAGCTTGTATTATAAATAGGTTATGAGCTGAATTGAAGATTAGGCCGTTCTATAAAGATAATTGAAGAAAGCTGATTAAATTGAATAACAGTTAGGAATTTTACACACGATCGACATTGAGTTAATATATGAGCGACTGTTAATATCGTTGACAGTGATTGTCTATGCTAAGCGGCGACAGTCGAAGACAGTCGGGTAGGATCGCTGCCGAGAGACGATAATTAACAATCGGCGACTTTTGGCGACGGTTGCCGGCTACACAGGAGCGACAGTTAACTAACTCACGAACGACTATTAATGTCCATGACAGTTGGCGATGATCGCCGACTCTAAGAGGCGACAGTCGAGTACAATCATCGGCGACTGTCGGCGACGTTTGTCGGCTTCAATTGTCGCTCGAGTATCGGCTCCTTATAGTGACTACGAGTATTTCTTGTACACTTCTATGTTTGTACACTTCTATCTTTGTGTTTGGAATAGTATGTTTTATATTATCATTGGATAGCCGTATTTAACACTTGCCGTATTTGACATTGAGTCAGCGTAGCAAAGTATGTTCTAGACGGAGTTTCATTTTAATAAAGCCGCGCAAACATGGGTCCTGCCTGTTAATATATTCTATAGAAAACTATGGTTTTATCTGACACAATGCTTGCCATGCTTGAACACGATCAATGCCTCTAAATATAAACGTAACAATAACATTATTTTCTTCACAGCAACAGCAGAAAATAATAGCGTAAAAAGCGCTTAATTATTGAAATCGGCATAACATGGCTCGTTACCGCTAATGACCTAAACGTATACAGGGTGAATTTTTAAAACGGGCCTTCAGGGCCAAATCCGAAACTATAAGGGTTAGCGAAAAATGCTGAAAGGAGTTACGAGGCCGATTTTGATAAAAACTAAAACTGCATCATTCGTTTTTTAAAATATTTTTTTTCCTTAGCCGGGAATCGAACGAGTTCGTTTTGAAAAAAAAATACACCTCTATATTATTTCACTATCTGATAGTGTCGCTTATAAGGATAAAATTCTGGGAAGTAATGTTATGTGACAAATTAAAGGAAAAGGAAAATTTTGAAGAAAATACGTATTTTTCCATACATTGGCATACTAATCCTTACGGATTATACATAACAAATGATTTATGTATAATTCTTTAGAAACATACATAAGTCATAGCATTGAAGAATTTGTTGGTTAAACAACTAATTATTCGATGTTATAACTTTGGCATATGGCTTAGTATGAGAAAGTAATAGTTTGGCAAATAAGTTACCGCCGTTTTTAGGATTTATTTTTAATGAAAATAGATAACTGATTAAATAGTAAATTCTTATTGTTTGTTGTTTACAACTTCGTTTCACGTTAAATATGATTTTCTATATCTCTTTTTTTAGTAATCACTCGGATTCGACTCTAAAAGTAATTCTCGCAAATTGTCAACTTTACAACTGTATTAAACGAAACTCCGCCCATAGCTAAGTCGGACATAAAAATATAAATTATTGGGAAACAAAACGTCCATTTCGAATGATTAGAAACATTGAGCCAAAAAAAAAAGTTAATACACGAAATGTTAAAATTCATGAATGGCGGGAACTTAACTGCCAAATTAATATGGAAAAATATGTATTTTCTTAAAATTGAGGCTTTTCCTTTAGTTTGTCATTTATCATTACTTTCCAGATTTTGATCCTTATAAGCAACACTATCAGATAGTGGAATAATATAGAGGGTGCATTTTTTTTCAAAATGAACTCGTTCGATTCCCGGCTAGGTAAAAAGTTATTTTAAAAAAGTAATGATGCAGTTTTAGTTTTTATCAAAATCGGCCTCGTAACTCCTTTCAGTATTTTTCGTTAATCCTTATAGTTTCGGTTTTGGCCCTGAAGGCCCGTTTTAAAAATTCACCCTGTATATTTTGCGTACGCAAACCATTACGCCGCTGACACAGGAGTTATGTCACCGCGTGCCGTTAAACCCAGCAATCGATACGTGCTACCGCGGACCTCTCATTTGGACCCATATTATCACTGACCAGAAAATTTGCCTTAACCGCGTGTTCTATTACCAACGGAAGAGATTGCGAAAAAAGTGCTGAAGAAGCGAAATGTGATTTAAGATCTATAATAACATTAATTTGTTTCGATTCTCTATAGATATACGAATATCAGTGTGACAAGTATATTTAAATAAATATGTCGAATTATTGTTAACAATGTAGAATCTAAGCAATGACTATTCGATTAATGTTTTAAAGCAAAAGTTCAGCGTTGCTAGGCAAACTGAGTAAGAACTACATGTTTATAGATTTTGTACTTGACTTGTAGTAGCCTCGTTCTGTTTGAATTTGACGACAGATGTCTACAGAGTGTATTTAAAAATTGTTGCCAGTAATGTTTTAACTATAAAAAAAACTGCTTGCACATATAATTTAATCTCTGAGTAAATTTATAGCTTATACTCGCTTCTCTTTACTCGCTGTTTATATGACAGCTACCTAACAGATTGGGTCACGAAAATTGTACCTAAACGTGAATAAACCACGGACAAATTGGAAATAGATAGGATTTAAAACCGGGGTCGGAGAAATGTCGCCGCAAGGGACCGACGGAATTGATGGGGTCACGACTAGCGATAGTGGAAGCTATTACGCGGTTTCCATTTGTGAAATCGGGCGTCTAGATTTTTCGTTCGTCGACATTACCAAATCCTAATGCTGTGTTCGCACGCTTGCCAAGTCTTCACGAATTCACGTGTGGTTAGAGTGTTTGACTTTTGCGTAGGTTTGTAAGGGCTCGTTGATTTTAAATAAGCCAAACGTTTGTATATTATGTTAAGATATGTCTGACGTAGACTAGAACTAGATGGGTGGCCACTAGTGATTTTATATGCGCTTTCGTAGGTTCACGGTAATGTATGCTTACATACGTAATATTCCAGATTAGTCCGAGGTTTTGAAGGTAGAACCCTATGTGGTTCGACTCCGGCGGCACCACCGCACCTATTTCTGCCTCATCATAGCAGTGTTAAGCGCTGCTGTGTTCAGGTTTGAAGGGTGTGGTAAGGGAAATATACTTTTCCGAGGCGTTCTAGCTTTGTAATCAGGGGTAACGGCGCATCTGTGGCCGACTTCGGGTGATATCTAATCTTATCTGAAGTTGTTTACAGATGTCCATGGGCGGCGATAGCCACTTATCATCATGTGGACTGCACGCTCGTCTACTACTCCTAAATTATAAAAAAGGTAGCAACGCAATTTATTCCTGAATAAAGTATTTTCTTTGTTTCTTTTCTTTCTTCCAATTCTTCCCAACCTCAGATCATGATCAACCGCTTACTATCAAAAGAACTGTATTATCTTTTGTTATTTCAATTTGATTAAACGTTAACAATATTTTCAGTGACATATCTCTCTTTTAGAGGTTTACTAAAATGAGAATTTTGCAAAATAGCAATCTGCCTACATTATTGGTTTCACAACAAAACATTGGAGCTATTCAATAACAATAGCGTAAGCACATTTTTAACAACGTGATTGAAAATTGATTTCATGTGAAAATATTCGGAAAATGTAATGCAAATGACGGCATTTATGATATAACGAATACTGGGCGTTTATCGGCAATACAGATGCTGATGCTGATGATATTTCTTTCTTATGCGGTCGTTTTTAGGGTTCTGCACCCATAAGGTAAAAACGGTACCCTATTACTAAGCCTCCGCTGTCTGTCCGTCTGTCACAAGGCTCTATCTCCTGAACTGTAATAGACAGACACTTGTGATTTTTACAGAGTATTTTTTTTTATAATATAAGAGTAGCAGACGAGCATGCAGTCCACCTGATGGTAAGTGGCTACTGCCGCCCATGGACATCTGTAATCAACCCCAGATAGGATTAGATATTCCTACTTGAGGTCGGCCACAGATGCGCCGCTACCCCTGAGGACTAAGCTGGAACGCCTCGGAAAAGTCTGTTTCCCTTACCACACCCTTCAAACCGGAACACAGCAGCGCCTAACACTGCTGTTATTAGGTAGAAATAGGTGTGGCGGTGGTGCCGCCGGAGTCGAACCACAAAGGGTTCTACCACCTTCAAATATGTATATATAATGAGTATGTATAATGTTGGCAAATATGTATATATAATGAGTATGTATAATGTTGGCCGCTATAACAAATACAAATGCTAAACATAAAAAATGTTGAAAATAAATGGAGTGGCCATACAAGAAACCGCTATTTTTCAACGATTTTCGCTTTATCGTATAGCGCCATCTGTAGGCATGTTGCAGAAACATGCAACAGAAATACAAGCATATAAATTCTTTGTACACGCAAGCGTAGACGGGAAGAAATAGTTTGAAATAAAACATTAACGTCTCCTTACATAAAGAATTGCCGTGTTTAACGACACAGTAACATTTTATTTGAGCGAAGCATTGAAAAGAATTGGAAAATAAAACTCGTGGAAATTCCAGTACATAATAAAAATCTGAATTCCAAGGAACCAAGTTCTTCGGAATGCTGGAATGGTGCGCTTGGCTCTATTTCAAAAAATTCTAAAGATCTTGGCCCATGATCTGATAATCAAAGATGAACTATAAGCGAGAATATTCTAACGATAAAGATATAATAGATAGAATATTCTTTATTGCACGCTTCAATAGCTATAAAAATAATACACACTTATATAGGTTAATCGTAAGCAATAGGCGGCCTTATCGCTAAGCAGCGATCTCTTCCAGAGCTCAATATTAGACAGAGACATATAGACTATTTATCATTTGTGGCGCTTGGATTTGACTCAGAAAAGTAAATGATGATCTCAGCATTTTTTTAATTATTTTTATTGCATGAAAGTAAGCAAATTGTATTACTTGTAGTATTATACAAACCATTACCTAATCGACCTACATTTTTCAAAATAAATAATGACAAATGGTAAAAGTAACTAATCTTATCCTATGACAACACAACTACATAACGATATCCCATTGTTAAAATATTCACTACAATTATATCACTACTTTATTGTTTGCTATATGTTATATCGATTTTAAAGGTGGTAGAACCCATTGTGGTTCGACTCCGGCGGCACCACCGCCTCACCTATTTCTACCTAATAACAGCAGTGTTAGGCGCTGCTGTGTTCCCGTTTGAAGGGTGTGGTAAGGGAGACATACTTTTCCGAGGCGTTCCAGCTTAGTCCTCAGGGGTAGCGGCGCATCTGTGGCCGACCTCAGACAGGAATATCTAATCCTGTCTGGGATTGCGGGCGGCAGTAGCCACTTACCATCAGGTGGACTGCATGCTCGTCTGCTACTCCTATATTATAAAAAAAATATCGAAATAACTTCATCGCTTATCGTATAATCGCTCGTCGCACAGCAATCGGTTTCTGCGTTTGACATGTTTTGATGTGCCACAAAAGTATTTTCAGTTTCTCAAAACGTTAATCTTTTAAAGATATTTTTGAAGCGAACTGAATGGCTCGGAATGCTTTACAGTTCGTTACTTAAGAAAGCAGCTTGCAATAGGTTTCTGAAAGAAAGTTGAAATTTTGATAAAGCTTTCAAATCTGAAATAGGAATTTTATATTTTAAATTGAGAATTGACTGAACTTTGTGTAAGCTTTGAAATTGCCGTAAACTTATTTTTACTTTTGTTATACTTTTTATATAAATGAAGCGAATTATTGCATTATAAATTTAATGTTGCCTTGTAAATTTTATATTAGAATGTTTGAACGGATAATATATCAAATAGAACATTTATTTATTTTTCATACATGTGCTTAGACCAAATTCTTCATTTATTCCTATAATTTCATTTTATTTTATAGGTAATTTGTTTACTGTCCCATTGCTGGGCATGGGTCCGCTCAGAGCAAAAAAAGTTTTAAATCATAGTCCACCAAACCAACCAAGTGCCGATTCATAGACTTTCCAAACCTCTGAGAAATGTTTGATTCTTTGAAATTTTATGCCAAAGCTAAAAAGCATATGATTTTTTTGATGTGAAACATCTATAGCCGCACGTAAAAAAGATTTCTGGCGTGGCGACGATTACCTTTAACTACATAGACAAATGTTCTATAAGGGACAGAGCTATTAGAACAATGTGATAAAAAAAGACAACTAGTGTTTGACCTTGCGTTTCAAGTGTTACGCAAACGTAAATATTGACCATGGAATATAGTGACCAATGATTACTTCAGTCAAAACGGGACATCGTTTTTTTTATGTCAAATACTTTTTACTTGAAAAAATATAGTTAGAAATAATAAAAAACACGCTTTTATGATAAAATTAACTAAAAAGTAGAAAATAATTTTCAATCTAGGAATCATTTAAGGAAAAGTAAATAGTATAATTGTGCAAAAAATGTGGGGCGCTTTATGAAAACTGATAAATGGAGCACCCCATGTTTTTTTCACAATTATAATATTTACTGTTACTTAATTGACAATGGCAACGGTTCATTTCGGAGACAACGGCACGAAGCATCGAAAAAAGGGACTGTCCCGTTAAAAACGGGACGTATGGACGTATATTTCTCATTGATACTCATGTTTGTCAAAGACAATGAAATAATGGAACAGAAGGTAAAAAATGTCCAGAACTGTCGATAATAGTTTTAGTACATCGTTTACGTAGAAATGTTATAGTACAGTTTAACTAAATAAATTATTATTATATAAATATATAATTTGATGAAAGAATGTATCTATACAGATGTATCGACTGGTTTAAAATATACGATTTAAAAATTGTTTATATTTATTATCGTATATTAGTAAAGATTACTCACTCCTAACAAGAAAATGTACCCAGTTTTGAGAATTGAAATAGTTGCGTAAAAAAGTTTTGCCTCGTCTCCGTGCTAAAATGTCCCTAAAATATTTGAAATAATTATTTATCTATTATGTAAATTACGCAGTATTAGTTATTTATTTGTAAATTTTCTCTAAAAATGTTTTTATTTGTCAAGAATTCAAAAAAAACTTACTAATAAGCCGTTTGTGGCTTCATTCAATTTCAAGGCGGCGAAGTATCTTTACTAATTTATGTTTATTATTTTCAGTTTTATTTTACACACGACCATTAATTGCAAAGTTGTGTACATTTTATAAATGTACTAGCTGACCCAGCAAACATTGTGTTGCCATATAAATAAAAAAAATGTTAAGGGTGAACAACCCTTATCACTTAAGAGATATGAAAAATAGATAGATAGTAGCCAATTCTCAGACTTACTGAATATGCATATAAATTTTGATGAAAATCAGTAAGAGCGTTTCGCAGGAGTACAGTAACTAACATCGTGACATGCGAATTTTATATAATCTTACCGTGGTCTTTTTGAGGATTAATTTCTGGCTATACAAAGATTGTTTATTAAATTATGTTTAGGTTAATTTATTCAATTAAAGAAATTTTAAAATACCGTATACTATCCTATATAAATTTTATGGTAATATTTTTTATTATTTACCACAGATATCGAAGAAAATTTAGAGATTAGGATACAGAATTTCCCATATATCGATTTTATTTTATTAAAATAAACTATAAAAAGTTATATTTTGACTAAAACACACTAATATAAAAATTAAGCAGTGGGATCTTAAACTATAACATAAACGTATGAACATCGTGAGCTTCAATAAAATGTCACTTCTGTTCTGTTGATCTATGGTCATAGATCAATGAAAATTTTTTCATTGATCTATGACAGTTCAATTCAATCAATGAAAGTTTTTGTCAATGAAAGTGATAAAGACGCAAAATGCATGGTCATGCATTTTGCGTCTTTATCACTTTCATTGACAAAAACATACTTTGTCTCTTTCTGGTTACTCATGTAATCATGGCGGATCGAACACGAAAAAAAACAAAATTTAATAATTTCTCTTCATTTACGTGTGATAGGTGATTCCATGAATCTTGTTTCTTTTTCGAGCATAATTTTTGCATTTATGCATTGCACAAGAAGGCATTTTGAGGCTTAAAATTCAAAATAATGACGTTTAACGTGTTCAGTGACATTCGTGTGTATTACTACGCCGCGCGAGAGCGACTGGAGTCGTTTTAACTCGTTTTACACCACTTGACGTATTTTGTATGTTTTAAGTATTGCCCGCTTATTTTTCTGATAATAAAATGTCTGACCGTGATAATTTAGAGAGTGAAAGTGATCAGCCTTCTGCAAAGAAAGCAAAATCACACTATGACACACCATCAAGTCATCAGTAAGTTAATTATTTTTTTATAATTAAAGTATGCATTTATCTGTGCATTAAGCACGCGTATATTTGGTGTGTTTTGAGCGCCAGCAAATGTAAAATCTACTATCTTGGTAGATTAAAATTCACATAAAAATCATTGCATACAATGTTTTTAAATTATTAATTAATTTTAATGTCATTCTTCTCAGAGAATAAATTTATTAAGACTGACAGAATTGTATTTCAAAATCAGCTGATGGCGTGCAGCGCACGAAAGTTTTTTCTTATTTGTTATAAATATGAACATTAAAAAATTAATATGTTTTTTTCTGCATATTACCTACTTTTACAAAATAATGTCGATGTTTCACATCTGCCAGGCGTCCCGTGACGGCTCACATTTTTTTCAACATGTAGTACTATAGATATATTACTACATGTTGAAAATCATAATACAGCTATAATAATAATAATCAGCTATAGTTGATCATCATAATACAAAATATATTATAGTACAACATAGCACTGTACAGTACGGTCGAAACTGGTTATGTAAGAGGTCGTGATCAATATGTCATGTCAGAGGTGGGAGTGGCGTGGAGCCGTCTGTCCGTCACCGAACCAATTACTGAGACAATCGAAACGGGGCTGACGGGTTGCCGGTACCGTGTTGTTTTGTAAACTACACTTTTGGAAGTTGGACATGTACGATCCGGTCATAGATTTAAAGAAAGTGTGACTAATTTATTGTTACTGCTTAGAATATCCTTACATTTGTCAAATATAAATTCCACGGTAGACCTTATACAAAATAAATACATTTCATTTCGTTTCGTTTCATTCTGTCTCGTCTCATATCAATTCATCTCATTTCATTTCGTTTCATTTCTTTTATTCTGTGCATGGCTGTAATGAGACTATAGATCAGTATGTTATGTCAGATGTGGGAGTAGAGGCATGGAACTGTCTGTCCGGTACTGAACCAATTGCCGAGACAATTGAAACGGGATTGACGGGTTGATGTTACTCCGTTGTTTTGTAAACTACACTTCAGGGACTTAGACTTTGAGTTGGACATGTTTTTATGATTAAAAAAAATAGTAATTTACTATTTGTAAGCGCTCCATATGATTTGAGCTGACAAATTTAAGTTCCTCCGTAAGCGTATACCGAATAAATACATTTAATTTCGTTACGCTTCATTCCGCCTCGTCACATATCATCTCATTTTGTTTCGTTTTGAAATTCATTTCATTACGATATTGTATTCTGTGGATGGCTATCAGGAGAATATAGACTATAGATATGTATATCTCGTTAGAGATACGTCTGTCTGTCACCGAACCAATTACCGAGACAATCGATACGGGGCTGACGGGTTGACGGTACTCCGTTGTTTTGTAAACTACACTTCTGGGAGTTGGACTATGAGTTGGACACTGACATATTTTTAGGATTTAAAGAAACTGTAACTAACGATTTGTAACTGTTAATAATAGGTTTGCAGCTTACATAGATAAGCTTCCCGGTTCGTCTCATACAAAATAAATACATTTCATTTTGTTACGTTTCATTATGTTTCGTTTCGTCTCGTTTCATCTCATCTCATTTCGTTTCGTTTCGTTTCATTTCAATGTCATATTCTGTGAAAGGCGATTATAAGACCATATAGTAATATATAATGTTAGTGATGGAAGTAGACCTATCTGTCCGTCAACGAATTAATTACCGCTTCAATCAAACTTCTGACGGGACTGACGGCTTGATGTTACCCTGTTGTTTTGTAAACTATAATTCTATGAGTTAGACTTTGAGTTAGACATGTACGATACGGTCATAGATTTTTAAGAAACTGTGAGTAACTAATTGCTACTGCTAAGAATATCTTACTGCCAAATATTTGGTCCCCAGTTCGTCTTATAAAAAATAAATACATTTCATTTCGTTACGTTTCATTCTGTCCCGTCTCATTCCGTTTAATCATTTCGTTTCATTTCATTACGTGTTTTGTGAATGAAATATAATGAAATAAAACTAATGAGACGCTATGATGAAGCTATAGGCCATTACATATGATTATATCTCGTTAGAGGTGGAATCAGATCCGTCTGTCCGTCAACGAACCAATTACGACTATATCGCAGAAGGTGATAATGCCGTCCCAGGCTTCGCTGCGTTGAGCCATCGCCCCAACGATGGCTGGCGGAGACAGATCCGGTCCCATGCGGGGCAGTACTGCAGCGTGTGCTGTGCGGAATCCTCGTCATGCCAACAATGATGGCATTGGGCTGTCTCTTCCCTCCCTATTCTATTCAGAAGCCTTTCACTTCCTACAGCTTAAACTACTTCAATGACCTCATATTTTAAAATCCACTAAGCAGTTTCGGTACAGGGTTTGCCCAAGAATACCTTAACAACATATTTACGCTTTAAAAATATTACCCCACGTAGTCGTGTAAAAAAGAAACAAATTAACTTAAACTATATAAACAAGAATGTACTAGTCGCGTTTGGAATATCGCCTGGTTACGCTTTAAACCCTGTTATTTCAACGTCATATTAAAATCACTTCCATAAATCTGAATACTTCAATTTAATTCCAAAACTCTGTCGTACAAAATAACCCACTTAAACCCAACACACATTTCAACAGTGTTTATCGAATAACACCTCTGTTCTATTGCAAGCGAGACTATAAATTAAATTGCTTTATAGACGGTGTTGTATAAGAGTTTTTATGTACCTAGTCAAATATGGAATTTGGTGGACGCACAACGTGCTTATAGATAATTGTTGACATAAAAACCTCACAATAAAAAATGTTATAATTAGTTCAGACATAAAAATATGATGTTTAGAAGATTATATAAGTATAATATTTCGTACTCAATAAACAGATATACATACATAAAAAGTTATATTTTTTTAAGTTTTGTAAATAGTTATCGCTTCTCGTAACCCGTTTTATATGAAGCAAGTGCCTAATCACCGCAATCATATGACGTGACATATTTCAGCTGAAATCCGCGGTTTCATTACTAAACGTTTCATATACAAATTCAGAAATGGTTTCAGTGTGAAATAGAGATTTGTTGGTATATTCAGTTCGGTTTGCGGCTAAATGCTTGAATTAAATTCATTTGTTAATTTACTTATATAATCTTACTTATAATTAAGGCTATATGGCTAGCATGCACTAAGTAAAACTTTAAAAAAGGTAAGATAAGAAAAAATAAAGATGAAAATTGAAACTCAATGAAATGCGTTGCAAAAAAGATATTTGCGTTTCAACATAATTACTAAATGGATGTGTCATTATTTGCGATGGTGATTTCGAATCTTATTGTTTGAATTTACGCGAAATTTATTTTTGTAGAATAAAAGTATTATGGAACATTATTTTCAATGTAAAAAATATATGTGTAGCTCAGTAAAATAAAGAGAAATGAAACATGAAAATGATAAAATCTTTGTTTCAACATCATTACTGCATGGAGATGCAGTGTCATTTGAGGTCGTGATTACGGAGCTCATTGTTTGAATTTACGATATTTTTTGAGTAAAAGTAGTATTGAAAACAATTTAATATACATTATTATTGGTCTGAAAACTCTGAGCGTAGCTCAGTAAAAATAAGGAGATATGAAACATGAAAATAAAAATGATGTCTTATTTCAACATCACTACTGCATGTAGTAATTATCAACATCATTACGCAGTTATTCGAGCTCATGATTACGGATGTCATTGTTTTTAATTTACGCGACTTTTATGAGTAAAAGTATTGTTCAAAGTTACATGATATACATTATTATCATTCAAAAAAATATATGCGTCGTTCGTTAAAAATAAAGAGAAATGAAATATGAAATGGAAATGATATTTCTGTTTCAACATCATTATTGCATGCAGATGCAGTGTCATTCGAACTCATGATTACGGATCTCATTGTTTGAATTTACGGGAATTTTATTTTTTGTATTTCATCCATTCAATTCTTTCGGGATTTGGGTCAATTGCAAAGTGGCAGCTCATTCGATATCGAGTGCAACAATTGAATTTCCATTGTATTCGCTCTCCAGCGGAGTTAATTAACTGTGTTAAAGAAGGTTTATTACGGTGCAATGTAGTAGTGGAAACTTTCATGTTTCATTACAAGCTCTTATTTAACTTGCCTTATTAGGTCGCATGTTTTGGGTCAAATCTTGGAATTGAATTTTAATCTTAATCCCAAATGGTTGCTGAAATTTTCCATACACGTTTGGTTTAGCCATGGTTAACCATGAGTTTTTACGTTTTAACAAATATGAATGTTTTGATATTTGTTTACGTATTTGCCCATACAAATTCCAATCAGCACCCCTAGCAGATTGTATCAGAGCTATAGTGTCAGTAAAATGGCGCTTTATGTTTTGTCTCTCTTTTTTGCACATATGAGGCAAACAAAAAGACTTGAGTACTTTCTTATTGTTACGTTTACTCAGTCTACTGAAGCGAACGGAAACAGAATAATGGATTGAGTAAACGTAACGTAAAATTGTGGGATGTTTTGAAAACTCATGGTCAGGGTACAGAGCCCCCAAGTTACAAGTCACTTAAGTACTCATTGCTTCTTCTGCTTGCTTTGCTTCAACTCCTTCATTTTAAAATTGTACATAAAAATGAAATGTGTAACAAAATTTAATTAATTCTTCTGAAAATGAAGTGCTGTTTAATTCCAAGTAGGTTGTATCTAAAGCTAAGATAAAGCTTGAAAGCGCTTCCGGTCAAAGGCTTTACAAGACGGCGACAAAGCGGCGCTGAAGGTTACACGTGCCAACGATGACGTCCTATTATTATTATGTAGCAAAATATAGGCTTAGAGCCAAGGGGCTCCTTACACACTTTGACCGACTGCGGAAAGTAATGTTTTTCGAGCGTATGTATGTATGTCTCATTCTTCGATATACCCTACAGTCCATACGGCATACGACGGAGTTTAATATATGAAATGTCGTTGGATTTGTCTAATTTGCGTGAGTAAGTCACCATAGGCGATTATTAGGCAGTGGGGTTTTTGTTTTCATAATAGTTGTTACTTAATATTACCAAATATATATAATATATATATATATATATATATATATATATATATATATATATATATATATATATATATATATATATATATATATATATATATCCAGGATCAATAAAATTGCACTGTAAAGACACGAGGCTAATTTTTGTCAAAAACTCTGTTGAAATATATTGTACGTAAAATGATAATATTCTCATCCGATTCCCTTTTGGTAATATTAAGTAACAACTATTATGAAAACAAAAACCCCACTGCCTAATAATCGCCTATGGTGACTTACTCACGCAAATTAGACAAATCCAACGACAGTTCATATATATAACAATTTCCTTCTAGAAAATACCGGTTATATTAAAATAATTAAGCCGCATAATTTTATTAGCGATTAGCTTAGCTTAACTAAGCTCGTTAAAAGTTATAATAGTTGCTATGAGCTGTTATAAAATGCCTCAACTATTAATTACAATCCATCATTTTTTATTACTTTCATTAAAAAGTCTTAAACAAGCATACGGTCCATCGTATGTACCTTACATATTACATAAAGTTCTCTGGTAAAATTAATAAACTCTTAATGTTATCAAACTTTAAATATGCTACCGATCAATTAACGAAATAAATTATTATAAAAAATATGTGTTACATTGGCACGCAACTTTTTCTCATTTTAAAAATACATCTTGACCCATGTTCCCAAAAGCGCCAAAATATCCGCCTATAGGTACTTTGGTAAGGAAAACATTACATTTGTCAACAATTATGACTCTAATCTTTATTAACGCGCATCATACATTTAAGGCACATTCAACTCTCAAATAAAATAAGAGCCATTCTCGAGTACGTCACGTATCCACTGAACGTAAGAGCGAGATTTACGAGCCCATAGTCATATCTCCGGCGTCACGACAGACGAGTCTGCTCGCAGATAACGCTTTATCTGCGGATTTAATAGCGAAGATGGATCACGGGTGACGGAATTAGTTTAATGGACATTTTTTTCAATTTGAAATAAAAAAAATACTGGTATTGTGTATGGGAATATTTTTTTATATGCAATTTTTTCCTTTTAGTATTTGTGGCTATTGAAGCCACATGCATACCACAGGTCATGGCAAAGATTTTTATTACTCAAAATCACTTTCTTTTATTCACTACAAAAGTTATTTAAAAACAAAATTGGATGATTAATTTAATAATATAGACTATATCTGAGTTAAATAAATAAATAATTTTACGCCACCCTGTAAATGTTGCAGTGCAAGTTAATATATAAAAGTACAGTTTTTTATATGAGGAATATGTGTTAAACCGACGTGCGCAACTTTACCACAACTATGACTCACCAATTATGACTCTAATCTTTATTAACTTACATCATACATTCAACTCAAATAGAATAAGAGCCATTGCCGAGTACGTCACGTATCCACCAAACGTAAGAGCGAGATTTACGAGGCCATAGTCTATGACTATGGCCACGACAGATGAGTCTGCTCGCAGATAATGCTTTATCTGCCGATTTACTGGCTGGGATGGAACACGGGTGACGGAATTAGTTTTATTGTTTTTTATTTATTCATACATATTGCAGTAGAAATTAAAATAAAATGTACGGTTTCTTATATGGGAACCCCATTTTATATTTAACTTTAAGTATTTGTTGTTATGACATGTTACTTATACATACTGTAATGTTTTTAAGTATATGTATATAAAGGTTCAAGAAATAGAACCTTGTAACAGACTGAGAGATGGTCAGAGGGCGCCTCAATTTTGGCTCCGGAGGCACCAGCGCCACAACTTCTTCCCAATAACGGCAGTGTTAAGCACTGCTGGGGTCCGGTTTAAAAGGTGTGGTAAGCGGTACTTGTGCGATATCATCGCATCGATCGCCAACCTCAGGCAGGAATCTGACATTGCTGTTAGTGGGTAGGAATAGGTGTAATGGAAGTGCCAAAGTTAAACCGTAAAATTACTTCCCTACTGTTGTTTAAGTGGTTGTTTACTATTATACGACTATATCAGAAGTGCATCAAGTAGTGAAACGGACTCCTGCATTCATAACCATAAAATGCCTCGGAGCTCCGTTTTAGTGCACTTTAATACCGGATGGATAGTACCACTTAGTGGCTGGTGTAATAGAATTTTAGTCAAAAGCTTTTAGTATTTCATACATATCTGTGCGTTATTTATGTAGTGCAGTATTTTGTGTTGATGTGTGTACTCAAATTGTTTTATACCCGGGCAACAAATACAAATATTCTTAATATTTGTATATTTATTCGTATTGTATTTCAAAAGTGGTTGAACGTTTGTGGTTCGATTCCGGAGATACCACCGCCATACCCATTTCTGCCTAATAAGAGCAGTGTTAATCGCTGCTATGTTCTGTTTTGAAAGCATCCTTCTCATTCTGAGAGGAGACCCGTGCCCAGCAGTGGGACAGTAATGGGTTTATGATAATGATGATGAGTCATTATCCGAGGCGGTTCAATTTATTCCTGGGAGATAGCTTCTATGGGCGATCTCAAGTAGGAATTTAATTTTATCCGAGGTTGATTACAAATGTCCATGAGTATAGTTATCGCCAAACTGCTAGTCCGCTCTGAAGTTGTTGCGAGCAGGTGTAGTCATAAAATTTGGTATGGCGACGCGATACATTTCTATATTCAGAGCGGACTAGTAGTTTTACGCGGACTTTAACAGTGGTCAAACTCGTTAGCCACTTCAATATTATAAAAAAATATCCGTATAAAATCATAAGTCTTTGAAATAAACTTTGTGTTTGAAAGTAATCACAACTAGAACGTTTAACAAACGCACGTAAACAAGCTTAGTCATTAGAGTTCGTTTGCGGCGCGCTATGACTGGTATTCCATTCCCGCCCACAAAGTGCTAAGATCCATTCATTCGGTATTAAACCGAAGTAACGGGAGCAATGGATTTTTTTTATCGTTAAATATGAAGAATGGCACACTTTTATTGCAAGCTTTTATTTTTCTTGCATTGTTAATCCACCTTTGGTGTGAATTCGTGTGTGGTAAGAGTCTCTCTTACTAATCTCTTCGGAAGCGTTTCAACTTAGTTCTTAGAAGTAGCAACGCATCTGTTGCCAACCGCAGGCAGAAATCTAATCTTATCTGGATTTTATTAAAGATACTCCTGAGTGGCAGTAGCCATTTACCATCAAATGGACTCCATGTTCGTTTGCTACTTAAATATTATAAAAAATAACCAACTACAATCATAACTCTTTGAAAGTAATAATAATTGGAACGTTTAACAAACGCACTTAACCAAGCTTAGTCATTAGAGTTCGTTTGCAGCGCGCTGTGACTGGAATTCCATTCCCGCCCACAAAGTGCTAAGATCCATTCACTCGGTATTAAACCGTAGTAACGGGGGCAATGGAAAGAATTTTATCGTTAAATATGAAAAATGGAGCAGTTTTATTACAATATTTTATTTGACTTCCCTTAATTCGTATATACGTATGTGAGGGTTTTTAGGGAAGCGTTTGAGCTGTCATTTTTTCATATTTGGTTTAGATGACAATCCATGATTGGTTTACTAACGTCATTCTAAATCCAACATGGCTGAATTTTTATATTATAGGTGCAATTTGGTGCATAAAAGTAATTGGTTCACCACCACCGCTTCTAAAAATACAAATAAATTAAATAATTTTTAAATTTGCACAATATATAGGAGTCAGAATATGTCAAATGTCAAGATTGACATTTGACATATTGATTGTTTTGTTGAGCATAGATATGCTCGACAAAACATAGGATAGATTGTTTATTAATACCGAGCTTTCATAACATCAGAATATTTCGAACATTTGTTCCTGCTGACTACGGACATAGTGGAATTTCAGTCATAACACGTCACAGCTCAGCTTGATAAATTTAAGCTGGCATGAGGAAAATCTGCGTAGTATTTGGTAGCACAATAGGCTTTTGTTCGATTCCGGAGGCACCATCGTCACATCTATTTCTGTCTAATATTAGAAGTGTTCAGCGCTGCTGTGTTCCGTTTTGAAGGGGTGGTAAGAGAGAAAAACTTATCCATGGCATTCCAGCTTAGTCCTCATTGTTAGCACATCTATAGCCTACCTCAGGTAGGAATGCAATCTTATCTGGGTTTAATTACAAATGTCCATGGGCGGCAGTAGCCTACCATCAGCTGGACTGCATGCTTGACTGCTAGTTCAATATTATAAAAATCGACTGTTAATAAAAACAGAGTAATTCCAACAGTCGGTATTACGGAATGCGAGTAGTATGATAGAATTTCAGTCATAACACGTCACAGCTCAGTTTGGTAAATTTAAGCTGAGACGAGGAAAAGCTGCGGAAAGCTTTCAGTAGTTATTGCTTAATTTTGCCTTTGTTCGCCAGAGATAATATTGTTTCAAAGTTTTTGATGGATCTTAAGTGTAGCGAAATGTTTTGTGAAATTATTTTATGAAATGGAAGTAGCAGAACCATGCAGTCTATCTGTTGGTTAGTGGACACCAAAGCACATTTGTAATTAATTTTGAATAAGATTAAAGTCCTGTCTGAGGTCTATAATAAAGGAATCACTTCTATACGGAACTAAATTTGGGCGCCTCGTGTATTTTTTTTTTTATAAAATTGAAGTAGCACATAAATATGCAGTCCACCTAATGGTAAGTGGTTTCTGCCGTCAAATGACTTATGTCACCAAATGCATAAAGAACAGGTGTTTCTATTCCCGGTAGTGAATCCGATCACAGATGCATTGCTATTCTTGGAGACTAAGATAGTCGCTGATGGTTTAAGTCAGACGGCATCCACACGCTTCCACCAAACGCAAAACCATCTTCACGTTAGAAATAAGTGTGACAGTGGTACCTGCCTAGTCAAACTTTACTGGCTTTAATACCATAAATAACCATAACCTATAAAATCTATACATTTATATATTAAATATAATTTTAGATAGGTTTAAGATTATAAATATTATTGAGTCAGCTATTAATAGAGCTACCACTATAACTCCATTTATAAAGTAATTAAAATGATCTATCATAACGTATTCATGTAAAACAGCTCGTAACTTGTTCTATATTGCATAACATCATCGTTAGTAATTATTTTAATTGCTACCTACGCGCCGCGTAGCGGTAGTGCTACGGGAAGCTACGGCGTAGCGTTACGTAGATACATAAATTATACTATTATTAGTGGGAATACGAGTACATTAGTTATTATGATAATTAAACAGTGGAACGTTTTGTTTCTAAAATATACTTTCTATTGTTTTCAGTAATTTATAGTTTATGTCTTTGCCTTTGTTTAATTAATATAATTATTAAAAGACACATTCTAACTTATCTGTTAGGAGTAATTTATATTTATATTATCGGCTATCCGCCGATAGAACTAATTCTATTTGCGAATTATTACAGATAGTTATACTCGTTTTCTAAAAGCTACGTAATATAAATTTATTTACTACGGACGGACGACTGCTGAGGATAATATTTTCGATCGAATGTATATAAGTCGCATTCTTAGACACGTACAAACTAAACGGCTTGACGTATTTTAACATATAAGGTATTGTTGGATTCGTCGAAACCGTGTGACTAACAGGCATAAGCAACATTTTTTAGCAGTCATATTGTGCTATTTTTTATAATAATTCGACCTTCAACTATACAAAATGGCGACAGTTTTGTTAAACAAATCTAGCATCTTGATACATATTTATGAGGCTAAGTCAAGTCGGGTTACATTTGAATATATGCTACCTGAGATAAACGTGGCGTTAGAAATGTGGAATTTACCATAAATATACGTGTTTCTTGTATAAAACAATAAAATATTCGTGTTATATGTATATAGACTTTTAGGACTTTTATGTCCCAATGCTGGGTGTCTCCCACAGTGATGGAAGGCCTCTAAATTCTGTATTTCTTTACTGCGGGATGTTAAAAGAAAGTTTTAGAAAAAGTGACGTGATTTTAATTGTAACAACCAAGTGGTTTGAATGTGTCTACTTCGGAGGGTCTGAACTTAACAGCTTAGGCTTCCTGGGTTTTTCACGTATGCGTATTAGAAATTAATTAACGTGTGCTTAAACAGTGTCCGAAAATATCGTGAAGATACCAAACCGAATGATAAGTGATTATTAACGCACACAAATTTAAAAAAGAAAGTGGTACCTAAGATTCGCCCCTTGGACTTAGAAATAATATTTCGAACCACTTAATCCTTTTCTATCTAACCCTCCTTCACCATCTAGCCTTAAATTATGAAGGATTCCTCCAATTCTTATATTATAAAAAATACGAAGGTAATAAATCATGTTCATTATTAATTTTCACGTAAAATCATCAAGTTACCAAACTTATTAACCTATTTCGTTAATTGGTGATATACTACAATTTTTCATGACTCTATTAAAACTGCATGAAAATTAATTAAAATTTCAACCGTCAGCGAAGGCTCTTGTGCTACAAATGAGAGAGCAATTTGTGTAAAAATAAATTAATAAACATTTTATTTTTTCAGGTAAGCTTCGGAAAGGGCGTCCTTGAAACCAGAAAAACAGTTGTAAGTTTGAACTGTGAATTTGGAGTATTTTTTAATTAAATTTAATTAAATAGAGTATTTTTTCATTAAATTTAATTAAAAATATTAATATTTTACTAACTTAGGTAAGAATAATTTATTGTACGAACAGTATTTGAAAAACAATTATTATCTTGAACATCTAGGCAATATTTTTATAATTTTCACTTATTCTTGAAAATTTAAAACTAGTTTTCTTGTGAGAATATACAAAATTTCTCTTTGAATTGTGAAAATTCTGCAAATATGATAAGAATATTTCGGTTTATTGACACAATTGAAACGTCCATCATATCCAAATTAATAAATCTCTTATTATTAATAATAATTATACAACTTAATTATTTTTTAATCTTTCGTTCCAATTTACTAATTAATTCCGCTAGCACTAATGTATAGTAGTAATATTTGCACCATCAAACTCTACCTAGACTCTACCAAGTTAAACCATTCTCTATCAGGCTTAGTGCTCATATCACCAACTTTGCCGACTCTATTTGTTCCGAACTTCCAACATTTCCATTATGGAAACGTCTATTGTTTGTTTTATACCAACTTTTCCCTCTATCCGGAATTATTACTTACTGTGATCTGAGTCGGTCTGAGGATATTCACTATTCGTGGTTTACTCAGGTTTTGCCGTGACTTAAATCATCATCACCAATACATTACTGTCCCACCACTGGACATAAGACACGTGTTCAGCAGTGGGACAGTATGGACCATAGTCCACCGCGCTGGCCAAGTGCGTATTGGTAGACTTCACATACCTTTGAAAACTTGTTTTTTTAGATTTCTCAGGTATGCAGGTTTCCTCGTGATGTTTTCCTTTACTGTTTAAGCACTTCCTGATTTGAATACCTCCGCCAAAAATAAGGCTATCCGTTGGCAATCTGTAAGTGTTCTTATCACAGTATATTCTTAACTGATGACACTGAAATAGATGCAGCTACACTGCCCCAGTAACAACTTTTTATATTATTCGAATATTTATCCTAAAAATAAACACTATGCATATATTTATTCTCTTCGATAACTTGAGGAGCGCTACATACATCTCTACATTTAGATAGAATTAACATATCTTAAAAAGCTTACCTTTGCAAATTTACAATGAAAACATAGTTTGAAACGTCATCGGTGTAAAATTTACGTTATTTTCTATTTTTTTTACATTATAGAAAGCATCAGTTAAAATATCGGATTTAAAAATATGTGTTTATCCTATTTATTTTAACGACTTGGTTTCCCTACACAACAAACAATATCCTGAAATAGACGTTCAAAAATTCCCTACAAACCGCGTAGTAAGTCTAATATGACTTTTTCTAACTTCCCCGCACCCACACTACTCGTTCGCAAAGTTTCAAACAGCTATTTCCCGTCCGTAATTTGCATGTCCGAACTTGTCCGCCCCTGTTTGTTTTGTACCAACTTGCTCTTGTGGCATGACGGTGGCTGTTCCGTGGTGGAAAACAAAGATTTTTGCTGTTATTTTGAAATTGCAGTTAAGTAGTTAGTCTGATTACAGTTATGTAGTTATTCCGTTAGTTTGTTCCGATACATTCCGTGTTCCGTGTGACAATTATTTATTAAAGTAGTTCATACCACAACCGCCCATATGAACATAAAAAAACATGAAAAAGGTTACGACAAGTTATTTAGTCGTGTTCAAGTAACATTTTTTCCATAGCAACTTTGTTTCTTTAATATTATTTTTTACCGTAATGATAATTTAATTAGTCAAATTTTTGTTTTTACAATATTCCCTGGTTACATTCCAAGATACTACTAATTAATTTAAACAACTATAAATATTTCATATTTCTTTTAACATTTTCTTCCAATGGTCCCATAACAGATGAATAGCATACCCAATTCCCATAAAAAGTCCATTATTCCCAACTACATTATCATGCTGCAGGGCCAACACGTCGCGACAGGGCGCGACAGGACGCGACAGCTCCTGACAAATTACATTCCGTGGGCCGAATCGTAACTATGATTAAATTGCGTTTTTTTTTGTTTTTCTCAGCCAAGAAAACGGGGATGGAAAAGTTTAATGTTTTTTGATACGTTTTTTGAATACGTATCTTTTTGGGTGTAAAAAAATATATTGTAAACTTTTGTTATAATTAAAGTATTTTAGTACTGTGTGGTGATACCGACATACGTAATTTTGCGTCATAATAGCATTATATTCTGTTTTTAGAGTGTGGTATAGCAAAGACGATACACAGAGTTACACTACATATACTTACCCTTTCAAACTTAGTCGTCTGGGATAATAACGCATTGGGGAACTCTAATAGTTTTTGGTAATACAAAAATATACGTATATCCGTGGACACACTCATAGACAACACAAACATTAAAGCCCAGAATAGAAATCTAATGTCATCATATAGTTATTTGACTGGCCGGGGATTGAACCCGGAACCTTCTGCGCCTTAGACCAGTATAGTGACCGCGCTGCCAGAGCCCTCTGAAAGAAATGTATTAACAAACAAAAACCATCAATAACTACTACCTCTAAACCAAATATCGAAAAAGAAACAACACTAAGTCAGCTACAAATTCAAAGAGGGAAGATTGCCAGTGGATATCGGCACATTTTTAATTTCTGGCACGATCCCGGGAGAATTATTATCCCTACGTGACCCTAGTTCTAAGTTCCCAGGATTTTCCATCGAAGAGATATGCCCCTTAAATCCGCTCCCCGAAGAGTTATAATTGTTCGAATTATTTTATATGCCCATGATTTATTGGAAGGGATTAATTTAGAAGTTTATGTTCAGATGAATTTGGGTGGTGTCTTCCTTCTTCCGTCTCGTAATTAGGTAGTGATAGCCTAGTGGTTGAAACCCTTAAACGGGGTCCGAGGTTCAAATCCCATACATATTCTGGGATATTTCTTCTCTGATTTTGAAGTAATGTGCAAATTAAAAATTAATTATCAGTTACAATAACGGTGAACGTTTAGTTTAACTACCCTAACTACTTTTTTTACCTTAACTACGGTAAAAAAAAGTTTACAAACGCGTATGAAGTCCACAAACATCTTGTAAATGTTGTTCTCTTTAACACTTATCTTTCTTTCTTATGGAGTTACAATATCACGTAAAAGAAAAATATAAAATTAAGGTAACAGACTTGGCAATAAAAATATAAAATTATAACCCTGTTACACTTGCACTGCTATTATAATGTAGAATTAACTGTGACGGTGGTATCACCTAAATCAAGCGAAATGCCAAACCTTACTATTTTTCTTATCTGTATACTTTGCACGCTAGTGTAAAATTACGAATGGAAAAGACTTGAAAAAAATGTCCACAAAGTCGTAGCTTATAAAGAAACCCCAGCGATAAGATACCGGACGGATCTTTACGATACGACGACGGTGCGGATACGGAACGATTTTTCGGAACCGCTCGTAATACCCGGAGCCTGATTTATGGAACGCGTTATCCTTAAGGCTTTACTGATACATCCTTTGATCGTGGATGGACCAGTATGATATTTTATATGATATGTATGAGACTGTTACTGAAAATATGTATAAGATGAGCTTGGGATTATGTCGAGATATTTTGTCAATGCATTTAACACAATGTAGATTTATTTAAGACATTTTCAATCTTACTACTTCAATACAAGTGCCCAAAAATGGTAAATAATGAACTATAGATTTAGTTATGTAAGCAGTGATAGCTTAGTAGTATGAATGACTTCCACTTATATTCTGTTTAGAGGTTCTATTCCCAAATACAATCTCTTGAAATCTTTGATTTTTCTAATATTTATGCATTTCAATTAAATGATCAATATTTTCGTTTATCATATCGTATTTTATTTTTATGGGAAATATCTTATGGGGAAAGGATTTTGCCACTTCATCTCTATATAAGAAATACTACCTTTACTTCCGTTTCCAACAAAATATTTTACATTTTTAAATCATTTCCACTAGCGGCAGTCTTCGACATAAAATGGCGCTCGTGTATTACCGTCCTAAGACATCAGTTAGTAAACTTGTTTACTCATTCTGTTTTTTTTTTTTTATAATATAGGAGTAGCAGACTAGCATGCAGTCCACCTGACGTTAAATGTCTGCTGCCGCGCATGAACATCTGTATTCTGTAATCAACCTCAGATAGGATTAGGTTCCTACCTGAGGTCGATTAGATGCGCCGCTAGCTCTGAGGACTAAGCTGGAACGCTTCGGAAAAGTATGTCTCCCTTACCACACCCTTCAAACCAGAACACAGCAGCGTTTAACACTGCTGTTATTAGACAGCAATAGGTGTAGCGGTGCCGCCGGAGTCGAATCACAAAGGGATTCTACCTTCAAAATTCTCTCTGTATAATATCTCACGTAACAAAGTTTTACTAACTGTAGAGTGTCGGCACTACATAATACTTGCTACGTATTAAGTTAAAACTATGTCAGTAGCAACTCTTCGGGTAACAAGTATTGTGACTCGAGAACTAGAAGTTCCCGGAAAACTTTGAAACTATGAGGACATGAAACATTCAACGCTTACTTGTATTATCTTACAAGTAATTACTATACTTCTTATATAGTATGCTTTGTAACTCAATATTTGTAATATGAACCAGTATGAGATACCAAGGAGGTATCACCTCCATGCTTATTTCTTATATAGAGTTGTTTTTTTTTATAATATAGGAGTAGCAGACGAGCATGCAGTCCACCTGATGGTAAGTGGCTACTGCCGCCCATGGACATCTGTAATCAACCCCAGATAGGATTAGATATTCCTACCTGAGGTTGGCCACACATGCGCCGCTACCCTTGAGGACTAAGCTGGAACGCCTCGGAAATGTCTGTCTCCCTTCCCACACCCTTCAAAACGGAACACAGCAGCGCCTAACACTGCTGTTATTAGGCAGGAATAGGTGTGGCGGTGGTGCCGCCGGAGTCAAACCACAAAGGGCTCTACCACCTCCACCTGATTACAGGTCTATGGCCAGTAGAAATCACTTATCTTTAAGTGTATTATATGCTACTTTCCTACTTTACGGTTATATAAAACCATAAACATTTTGAAATGAGTAGAAGTTTTCGTTGCTTGATTCCAGAGGCACAATTGGTACACCTATTTCTGCCTAATAATAGCAGTGTTAAGCGCTGTGTTCCGCTTTAAAGTAAGGAAGACATAATTATCCGAGGTGTTCCAACTTAGTTCTCAAGAGTAGCAATTAATCTGCGGCCGATCCCAGGTGAGAATCTAATCTTATCTGGGATAAATTACAGATATCTATGAGCAGTAATAGCCACTTACCATCATATGGACTGCATCATCGTTAGCTACATATTAAAAAGCTAAAACCAAAAAACATATAATGTTCTAAAACAATTGGCTAAAAAAGTTTTGCCGTTCCAGCACCTCAATTTACCTACGGAGTATGTAACAGCATGAATATCGAGCATTTTTGAGCAACAAATCCGTGAAGTATTTCGACGAACCAGAGCGAATGTTAATAAAAATTCTTCGAGTTACCGATCCGTTATTGGATCGAAACAGTTGATTACGAGTTAAGCCTGCAGCTATTTGGATGGAAATTGATTGTTTTCGAACAAATGTTGATTGTTAACTGTTTTCCGATTCCTAAGAAAAATAGAGCAAATAGTTTGTTTTTTTACCACGCTTTTTTAGCTTGACCTGTAGGCATATATGTAACGGAATCTTTGTACTCGATTTTTACCTGCTTCTAACGGTCCGATTAATTTAAAATTTTGACCACTTATTAAGAATAGATGACAATACACGATTTTAATAATTTTATCACATTCTTCTCATCAGGTTCGTCAGGAATCAGGATTAACGATCCTCCTTGTGCGATTTTAGCGTGGTTTTTAGTTTTAAACTACAATTATTTTGCTAACCGACTTCCATTTTCATTATTGAAGTAGCGAGCATGCAGTCCGTTTAATGGTTTCTCACTGCCGCCCATTTGCCATAACCCTTTGTGGTTCGACTCCGACAGCACCACCGCCACACCTATTTCTGCCTAATAACAGCAGTGTTAGGTTATGCCTGGTGGTGGTATCTCTCCGGCAGTACTATTCTATTTTTACTATCATTCAAAAATATTTCCATTGAATAAATGAATTTTTTACCCTACTGTGGAGTGTAATGTTTCTTAAGTGTATTTATATAGTCTCATTCTTTGCAAGCAGTGGTAGCCTAGTGGTTAAGAAACGCGGCCTCTCGATTGAGGGGTCCGAGGTTCAAATCCCAGGCACGCACCTCTGATTTTCAAATTTATGTGCGTATTAAAAATTAATTATCACTTGCTTAAACGGTGAAGGAAAACATCGTGAGGAAACCTGCTTACCTGAGAGATTTATAAAAAAAAAATAAAAAAAAAATGTGAGCCGTCACGGGACGCCTGGCAGATGTGAAACATCGACATTATTTTGTAAAAGTAATATGCAGAAAAGAACATATTGTGATAGGAACTAAATATGTCATAATGATAAAATAAAATATTACGATTTTTTTCCAGATAACGATGACTATTTATTGAATAAACATTTATTTTCATTAAATACAAAAAAATACGAATTTATTTCAAATCGTGACTACTTAATTCGTTTAATGAATCGCACAGTCGATTGCGCACGGCATGCGTCGCCACGCCAAAAATCAGTTTTACGTGCGGCTATAGATGTTTCACATCAAAAAAAAATCTTAAAAGGTATGTGAAGTCTACCAATACGCACTTGGCCAGCGCGGTGGACTATGGCCTAATCCTTCTCATTCTGAGAGGAGACCCGTGCCCAGCAGTGGGACAATAATGGGTTGATGATGATGATGATGACTTTTGTTTATCACAGTCACTTCAATTCTAATTGTTTAAACAAACTAAACAATAACCAAGCAACTTCATAAAATAAATCGCAACCCAATATCTCCTATTGCTACCATTTCTAGTAATAGCTCTCGTTCCCAGAAACTCGGTATATTCCCAGATATTCCCAGAAATTAATTCAGTAAGCTCTGAGTCGACAAGTTTTGATAACTGGGATAACGGGAATAACAGATATAATAATGGATTCAATAACAGATATAATGATAACAATAACAGTGTCTCAGTCGATTAAGAGGAACATTTGTTTATCTAAGCCGCCTTAATCGTTATTGTGTAAGCGAAATTGATTTGGATAAATTGGTGGCCATTTTGATTATTTCTGACGTAATAATAAATTGATACATTTTTAATTACTAACATACATTAAATGTTAAATATAAACTAAAAATGGACTTATTTACAAAATATATACAAGAAAATTATAAATAAAATAAGCCATCTAAAATTGCCGTGTGAGGCATGGTTCCCAAAACGCTGGCGGCGTTTCCTTGCTGCACGGCAAGACTTAATCTTTGTGCAAAATAGCCGCCAGCTTTTTGGTCACCGGAAGCAGTGACAAGTTTGGTCGACATATCTGACATGAATTTTTTCATGTCAGATGACCATGGACCCATTGTCTCTAAAGCAAGCGCCGCAAACAAGTAATTGTCTAATAAATTACTATATTTACGACGCTTGAGAGTCTGGGCATGGTCGGCTGCAGCCCCCGCTTTCACTGAAGTATTAGCTAGGTGAGAGGGGGCTAAAGTATCGACGCACGTTGCGTCCCATATCAGGGGTCGTCCGAGACTCCATGGAACTAGAGTGATTCCATCGGGTCTCTTGCCATCGTCTCTAAAAAGACCTGGGGGTTCTAAAGTCGCTGGTATAGAGACGGTAGCAAGAGCCCGACGAATCAAACTGTTCAGAGTCCCGTGACGATATAGCCTGCCGGCACTCCTGATACAGGACAAGCCATGTCGACCCAACGTGTCCACCTCCTGCCCACACGGACAAAAGTGAGACTCGCAAATCTTGGCACCGAGCCGGAGACCTATAGAAATGCGTAACGTTATAGGATCCAGCACGGTGCCAATATTGTTGGAAGGGAGCGCGTGTAGCCAATGTCCTGATTCACTTTGGGCAACAGCTAATAAACGGGCCCTATCAGAGTTGTCAGAACATTGTTCCAGAAGACAGGCAAAAACAGACTTAAGAGCCGGTGTATCCCAAACGGATTGCTTGGTTTTATCTGACATAGATATATCCTCATCCGGAAAGCAACCACTCCAGGCCTCCTCAGCCTCTGGCATGTACGTCACCCGAACATCATCCAAATTAGAGTTTAATATATCGGAGATGAGGGCGATCGTACTATGACAAGAGGCCAAGAAAGCCGGAAGCGCCAAACTTTCCGTGGTGCGGACACCTATGCCACCAAACCTAACCGGAAGAGTTGCCTGCATCCAGGAACGATCATCAAATTTTAAATTTAGAATTTTGGATAAGCAATTTTGTAAATGCGTATCTAATATGTGAGTAACAGATGGGAATTTCCAAAAAGGACAACAACGAAGTAAGTACAAGAATTTTGGTGCGAATAAACAAAGGCGCAATATGTACATAGCCATATGTGGTTTTAAATCAAAAAGTCGCTCCGAAATATTTTCAAAATTATGTAATTTTGAATTTACAATGGGTAAAAATGCATCATCAAATATTGGAGCACCTAGTAGTGTCAAATTTTCTTTTTCTAAAATAGATATGTTCGGTGATATTGAATTGAATTGACCGTAAATATGATGACATTGTTCAACTGATAATTTTTCCGAAAAGAATATTTCACATTTATTAAAATTTAAACTCAAACCAATATTATTAAAACGCCGGATTATGATTTTTAGGTCCTCCAATACAGTTGATGCATTTCCTCCCAAAGAACCATCATCTAGGTACCATACATTAAATTTCGAATTTAGTTCCATGATAATCGGTTGAATAGCCAAACTGAAAATTACTGGGCCAAGAGGGTCGCCTTGCTGACATCCCACACACGATTCGATGACGTTATCACCAAATAATAATTTTGAGGGGGTACCATAACATTGCCACATGTAACCGTAAATCTCAGGCATTTCTTTTTGAATTTCTGCAAGAAGGGCCCCCCTATCTACCGAATTGAAAGCATTTTTAACGTCTATTTTTAGAAAAACCTCGTAATCTTTATTATTTAAAAATGTGCGAGCAGCGTGTACTGCTGCTTCGCAGCCACCCTTGACTCCGAAGCCGAGCTGCCGTGGCTTAAGCCGAATAGCCAATAGCTCACTATAGTTACGGCAGCACAACTTCGAAGCCAATCTTCGGATCGTACACCCAACAGCGATGGGTCGAATACCCCCATCCTTCTTTTTGAGAGCAACAAGGTTGGCCCCGTAAAGCACAGGCGTAATTTCGGGAGGAACTACACCTGCCAACATTATATTAATGAGGGCAGTGAGCTCCTTCACCAAATTTACGCCTGCTTCACCTAAAGACGGATCTGTGAGGTCTTTTAAGTGTTGCGGTGTAAGGCCGTCTAAGCCACCAGCAGATCCATTCGTAAAAGAACGGATAGCTATCTTGGTGGCTTCCTCGCTGACTCTCAAAAAATCGCGCTGTGAACTGTGCGGTGGACTAGGAAGCTGCAAAGATGTGGTTGGTGTGGGATGCTTCTCGCGAAGTGCCCCAAGCGTTTCAGACGAGCGCGTAGCCATAGTGTCGTCAGAAAATAAAATTTTCGCAGCGCCTTTTACATCTCCATCGGAGAGTTTGTTTTCGATTAGCTTCAGAATATTGTTACGTACGGAATTAAAATTGACAGAAGACGTATTAATAGGAAGGACATTTTGGGAAATATTTTGTTTAATTAAATTAGTTAATGTTTGGTTTTGAGTTCTATTGTTTAAATGTAATTTTTTAAATGTGAATAATAATAGGTCTTTCCAAGCATTGAAGCTATTTTCTGCGACTACTCTGGCCACGTGCTCGGTAAGACATACAGCCACGGCATGACGCGCTCCTTTAGGGATTCGTTTGACCACCCTAATGTTATGTTTTAGATTTGCGAGTCTCTTGTGTAATGGTTCGTCATTACGGTCCCTATCTGTGTTATTTATATAATTTGAAGCAGAAGGTATATTTATTTTTTCTATACGGGGGACATGAATGCGGCTGCAATGAATTTTTAATCCCCGTTGGCCTTTATAAAATTTATTATCAACACAGATAGGGCATCGTAATAACGAATCACTAGACATCTATTAATTAAGAAAGAATAAAATCTCTAAAAAAAAACCCTGTACAAATAATAAAACACTATAACTATGTCTATACACTATAATAATAAATGCTTTTTTAAGCGCGTAAAGTCTGGCTTATGTAGATGAAAAGTGATCAACAAAGTTAAGTGTTGCAGAGCGAGGCCGGCAGTTGGATGGGTGACCATTAGTGGGTATAGAGCGCGCATACATGCGTAGGAAGACACGTTATGATTTGAGCTTAAATTACTATTATGATATGGCAGTTGTCAAATCTTTTTAGATGAGAAATCTTTCGACTTATCGAATCGAATCATGGTGCATCGGCCAGTATCCATATAAATAGAAAATTATTATTTTTCTACAATAATATTATAAAGAGGAAAACTTTGTTTGTTTGGTTGTAATGAATAGGCTCAAAAACTACTGGCACGATTTTAAAAAATCTTTCACCGTTCGAAAGCTACATTATCCACGAGTAACATAGGCTATATTTTATATGAAATATATTTGATAAATAGATTTTGAGGAGGTACAAAGTTTGCCGGGTCAGCTACTATATAATATTGCCGGTCATCAAACCGGACTCCTTTAACAACAATATAGAATGTATTTATTACGTTTTCAATTTATAAACAATTAACATTTAATCGCAAATAGTCTCAAATCTTAAAAAACTGTTCAATTTAAGCAAACTAGTCCAAACTCTGTCGGTGTGACTAGAACAACACTATAGAATATCAGATGGAACAGGCAATGACATAAATACATTACGCAAGCTACAGGGTGATTACAATAAGCACGTAGTCGCTTAACAATCTAATCCGGAATGAGACCGGCGCTTAGAGTATTCAAATGTGGAGCTACTTCATGCAGAATTCCTGCTCTATTTAGAGTTGATTAGTTTGGATTGAGCATTTCTAGGTGCAAAATAGGCCTGATTGGCGGGAAATTATAAAATAAAATGTATATATAGTCAATATAATATTATAAGGAAAACTTGTCAGGAATTTATTAATTAAAAACAAACGTTTATAATCCGAAAACATTTTACTTCACTATTTTACTTTACAAAGTTAACAAAATAGCAATTAAGCATACAAATTATAGATTCGACAACAAAAGTGGCAGAGTAACGTTCTTTACAATAATCGGAAAATAACTGCCCCGAAGGCGATCTACAGTGCCCTTTTATACGCCCCTTTTTAGTGAATACCCTCATTTTACAATTAAAATCTCCATCTTCTGTTGACGTTCCTAACAATATTTATCCCCTGTTAAGTTTTTCATTTTCATACTGTCTAATGACCCAATTTCGACAAAGCATTTCCCCAGTTGCCAGTGTTGTCACTTGATAAATCCGAAACTTACAAAGTTCTAGATCGCGACAAGGCGAAGTTGTGGGATACAATGGATACAGAAACAATTGTTCGCTATCAGATGGGAACGAAGCCTTGGTTGTGATATTGTAATCCACCGTGGATGTTATCAAAGCATTTAGCTCATTGTTATAAGTAAGAGTGGAATAGAGTTATTTACAAAAGAAACGTTCTGAATAAATATATTAAAGTGTGTGTGATTTATACTGCTATAGTCTGCAATTCCAAGTATTTGCCAAGGAAGGCAATATTTTTAGTTCAATAATATTAATTCAACATTATTAATTCGTGATAAATCTATACTAATATTATAAAGAGGAAAACTTTGTTTGTTTGTTTGATTGTAATGAATAGGCTCAAAAGCTACTGGACCGATTTTAAAAATTCTTTCACCATTCGAAAGCTACATTATCCACGAGTAACATAGGCTATATTTTATATGGAATATAATTGATAAATATATTTTGAGTACAAAGTTTGCCGGGTCAGCTAGTAATAAATATTTGTAAAACAAAAAGTGGTATCAAAAAGTTTATGTGGCACTACTTTGAAATTAATATTATAGATTATATTTATTTATATGACATAAATTGATTTTTATGAAATTTCGTCGGTCAGTTACGAAATAATAAACTTAAGGGATAGGGGAGACATACTTTTTCGAGGCGTTCCAGCTTAGTCCTCAGGGGTAGCGGCGCATCTGTGGCCGACCTCAGGTATCCTCAGCCTCAGGATAGGATAGGACCTCAGGATATTTCTAACTGGGGTTGATTACAGATGTCCATGGTCGGCAGTAGCCACTTTCCATCAGATGGACTGCATGATCGTCTGCTACTACTATATTATAAAAAAAAAAACTTAAGCGACATGAGCAATTTTGACAAGGCTTTTAAGCACTGAACTACACAGGGAGTGACAAACTGTAAGTCGAAATTATTCAAAGTCAATTTTAGTAAAATAAAAGAATTAAAACGGTCATATTTTCCCTACATTTTTATTTATTTCAAATTCGGAAAATTCCATGTAATATCACTCGAAATTACAATATAATCTTAAGGCCAATTTTCAACCTTGTATCCTCCCATAGTATATCCTTACTAATATTATAAATCCGAAAGTAACTCTGTCTGCCTGTCTGTCTGTCTGGTTGTCTCTTCTTCACGCCTAAACCACTGAACCGATTTTAATGAAATTTTGTACAAAGATAGTCTGAGACCTGAGAAAGGACATAGAATAGTTTTTATCCCGGAAATCTCACGAGAACTAGGGATGGCGATCTAAGATCGATTAATCGGAGAATCAATTTATTGAACCAAAAAAATCGATTATTTTAATCGATATTAGTAAGGATTGATCGTAAACTATGCATTTGATCAAGTGATGATCTGTAGCAAAGTTGTTGTCCATGAGCCCACGAAGGTTTCAGAGTTGGTACGACCAATTTTCGCCTGATGGCGCCACTTAATTCCAATGAAGGTACGAATTTTCAGTTTTATGTATGTTACTAACATATGATAATGTCATATTATTTTCTTTTAAACGCGGGCGAAGCCGCGGGCAAAAACTAGTTATTAATAATTTCCATTTATTTTTGACGTGACAACGTCTTATAATTCGATGGAGCCGGCTGCACACACCAAAAAGCATGACTCATGCGGCGTTACGTCGCTCTGAGGCGTTCCATTTAAGGCTTGAAGTGCAAGCGAGAACGCGGAACAAGCAACAAAGAGGCACAATCGGCCTCCGAGTTCGGCAGCGTTTCATTGTGATTTCCATTTACCTCCTTCTCTATAGCCACACTAAATATATATAAAACAAATAAAATTAAAATTTTCTTTTGAAAAATGCAACCATTCCATCAGTAATTTCTTATGACGTTGTCACGTTTAATTATCGTCAGTAAACCGACGTTACAGACAACCGATGTTTTTTGGAGTAATATTTAATAACTGACATTTACCCTCTAAAAATAACCGCTTGCACTTCTAATTAACTTCCCGGTTTAGTCTCTGAAAACGAAAAAGTTGAAAAGCGGTCAAGGCTGCAGAAATAACAATATACTTCCCTGACTTTGTTTCACTCGTTTTCCTTAGATTTTATGTTGGTTTAATAAATGTGCCTTACATTTTTAAAATAATATGACTTTCTGAGGTTCAAGTAATTTCATTTAATAAGTAATGTTATAAGGTTTATGTATGAGCAAATACGTAAACGTAACGTGGCTTTTGTATGGGCAAATACGTAAACGTATACCAAAACAGTCATATTTGTCAAAACTCATGGTAAGGGTACATGGCAGCATAACAACAAAGAGAACGCTGCAGAAAAGCAAATCTAAGAAACACATTTAGCATGCAACACATTTGCAATTCATACACTACGAAATAACAAAAATAAACACTTGAGATAAAACAGACCAGTTATTTCTGTATTCATAACAGAGAGAAAAAGTAGTTTAAATGAGAAATGTAATTAAATTTTTAATCATGTAGCACTCAGGCGATTAACGGAGCTCATATTGCCGCGAAGGTTGTGGGGGAGAGAGACAAAAGATAAAAGATATATTGTTTTCCTTGTCTGATGGCCTTGACCGCTATTTGTTATTTAAATGGGGCATGCTTTTGCCGCGGTTGTGGAATAGTATTGTTTGAAACTTAAGAAAATTGTTATTTTTTTGATATTTTTCAGTAAAACTTTTTTCTCTGATAAGACGTATTTCAAAAATAAATCGTCAATATTGGCCTATTAAATAGGGTACGTTTTTTTTATAATAGGAGTAGCAGACGAGCATGCAGTCCACCTGATGGTAAGTGGCTACTGCCGCCCATGGACATCTGTAATCGACCCCAGATAGGATTAGATATTCCTACCTGAGGTCGGCCACAGATGCGCCGCTACCCCTGAGGAATAAGTTGGAACGACTCGGAAAAGTATGTCTCCCTTACTACACGCTTCAAACTAGAACACAGCAGCGCCTAACACTGCTGTTATTAGGTAGACATAGGTGGCGGGGATGCAGCTGGAGTCGAACCACAAAGGGTTCTACCACTTTCAGAACAACAGATTTTAACAATAACATAGTTTCATATCACCGATAAAAGGTTTTTCGAGTAAAAAATAAATACAAAACAAAATGTATGGAAGCGCAGCCGTTTATTGCTTTATTTTTGTACTCGAAACAAAAATTCTAATCCATTTCGTATGAGCTACGGATGTTAGGAAGGAAGGCTTCGGATCTAGATACGAACACGAGGAATAAATAAAAAATAAGTAGGAACATCCCTCAAGATATAAAACGTTCAGAGCAAAAACAGATGCTTACATTCATAATGTGGATTTACGACTACGTAAAAACGTAACTTGAGAGGCAGTAGTAGTCTAATGGTTGTGACTGAACTTCTCAATCGCGGAGGTCGAGTTTCGACTCCCAGACACACCTGATTTTCCAATTATGTGTGTGTTAAGAATTTATTAACGACTAGTTATTGCCCGCGGCTTCGCCCGCGTTTAAAAGAAAATAATATGACATACTAACATACATAAAACAGAAAATTCGTACCTTCATTGGAACGACAGTGGCGCCATCTGACGAAAATTGGTCTTACCAACTCTGGAACCTTCGTGGGCTCATGGATAACAACTTTGCTAAAGATCATCTTTGATAAACTTTGATAAAGCATTGAAGGTGGTAGAACCCTTTGTGGTTCGACTCCGGCGGCACCACCGCCACACCTATTTCTACCTAATAACAGCAGTGTTAGGCGCTGCTGTGTTCCGGTTTGAAGGGTGTGGTAAGGGAGACATACTTTTCCGAGGCGTTCCAGTTTAGTCCTCCGGGGTAGCGGCGCATCTGTGGCCGACCTCAGGTAGGAATATCTAATCCTATCTGGGGTTGATTACAGATGTCCATGGGCGGCAGTAGCCACTTACCATCAGGTGGACTGCATGCTCGTCTGCTACCCTTATATTATAAAAAAAAAAAAAAAAAATATCATCACTTGATCCAATGCATAGTTTACGATTCAATCCTTACTAATATCGATTAATATAATCGATTTTTTGGTCTAAGAGATCGATTCTCCGATTAATCGATCTTAGGTCGCCATCCCTATTTCCCGTGGGATTTCCGGGATAAAAACTATCCTATGTCCTTTCTCGGGTCTCAGACTATCTTTGTACAAAATTTCATTAAAATCGGTTCAGTGGTTTAGGCGTGAAGAAAAGACAACCAGACAGACAGACAGACAGACAGACAGACAGACAGACAGACAGACAGACAGACAGACAGACAGACAGACAAACAGACAGACAGACAGACAGAGTTACTTTCAGATTTATAATATTAGTAAGGAGTAAGGATGAAGGAAAACATCATGAGGAAACCTGATCTCCTGAGAGTTCTAAGAAAAAAATGTTGGGTGAGCAAAGTTTACCAATTCGCACTTTGCCTGCGCTTTCGACTATGACCAAAGCCTCTCTCGTTCTAAAAAAAGACCTGTTGCCCAGCAGTGAGACAATAATGGGTTGAAGACAACCATTCTATTTGCCGAATAAAAATCCACGTCAGCAGTGAACAGACCCTTACTCCTTATTAACCGACTTTCAATAAGTAGCCAATTTCACTGTCTGGAAAGTCTAGAAAGGTTAGTTCATAGGTCTACTAAGGTCATACTAAGGTCTAGAAAGATTACGCAAAGTCACTTCAAACATTCCTTTAGTCAAATAATGCCTATACTAGCAAAAGTATTTAATTTTATCTTTTATCTTTTTAACTAAGATGTTTTAAGTTTTAACTATCTGTTGTAGTAAGGGTACTTATCCGAGGCGTCCCAACTTAGTCCGAAGGGGTAGCAACTCATCTGTGGCGGACCGTAGGTAGGACTCTTATCTTATCTGGGATTGATTACAGGGGCCGTAGTAGCGTCTTACTATCAAGACTGCATTTTCGTCTGTTACTTCAATATATTATATACTAGCTGACAAACCTTGTACCGCCTCAAAATCTATTTCTCAAATATATTTCATATAAAATATACCCTATGTTACTCGTGGATAATGTAGCTTTCGAATGGTGAAATAATTTTTAGAATCGGTCCAGTAGTGTTTGAGCCTATTCATTACAACCAAACAATCAAAAAAAGTTTTCCTCTTTATAATATTAGTGTAGAAAAAGAACAAAATTACATTTGTTTCCTGTTCGTATTTTCCCCTTTGATATATGGCCACCTGAAGGGATAAGTATGACTACAGTTCGAAAATCTTATTTTATTGAAAAATATATTTTCACATAATATATTGACATAATGACATCAACAGAAGTAAAAAAAAAAAAAACTTTTTCAGCTATTACTTTTATTACATTCCACCAATTTTAACATTATACATTATACGACTAAAGGTGGTAGAACCCTTTGCGGTTCGACTCCGGCGGCACCACCGCCACTCCTATTTCTACCTAATAACAGCAGTGTTAGGCGCTGCTGTGTTCCGGTTTGAAGGGTGTGGTAAGGGAGACAGATTTTTCGGAGGCGTTCCAGCTTAGTCCTCAAGGGTAGCGGCGCATCTGTGGCCAACCTCGGGTAGGAATATCTAATCCTATCTGGGGTTGATTACAAATGTCCATGGGCGGCAGTAGCCACTTACCATTAGGTGGACTGCAAGCTCGTCTACTACTCCTATATTAAAAGAAAAAAACAAAAAAGAGACTATGTATCCAACCAGATATAACCAGTATATCCAGTTCCGAAACCACAAACATATATTACTTCCATTTCTTTTATTTATATAGACCACGAATTAAATTATCCGAAACATTTATCCGATAAATGTATCTCTCTGATACACTTAATTGGGTCACGTTTCCGGATATCTTTATTCGGATATTTTAGTTTCGGTTACAGTTCCGAAGCTCCCATTCCTAGTGTACACCTGTTTACCAAACGTAGGGCTGCTTACTTCAAGGTTTTAGGGCTTGAGGGAGAATTAGAGGGATCTATATCGTTTTCGATATACCGAAATTGTTTTTGCTTTTTATCTTCATATTTATTAACGAAATATGTTTTATTGTGAAATATAAACCTACTATGCTATCCTTTCTTGCCTAAATTAATCTATTTTTAATCTAAAGTAAGTATAGCATCTAGCAGTGTAACCTCGTGGTTAAGAAACTCCGCCTCTTGATCGAATAGTCCAAGTTTCAAATCTCAGGCACGAACCTCTTATTTTTTAAAGCTATGTGCGTATGAGAAATTAATTATCACTTGTATTATTGTATTAGGCATGTGAAATCTACCAATACGCACTTGGCCAACGCGGTGGAATATGGCCTAATCCGTCACATTCAGAGAGGAGACCCGTGCCCAGCAATGGGACAGTAACACAAACTTGCTGAACAAACTTCTTTTTTAGATAAATATAAAGCAAGATACTGGAGCTAATGCTTTATTAATTATATGTAAAAATGAAGGCATTAAAAAAAGAGAATAATTATTATTAAAAAAGCGCTTAACGCTGCTGTGATGAGGCAGAAATAGGTGTGACGATGGTGCCGTCGGAGTCAAACCACAAAGGGTTCTACCACCTTCATTCATTGTATTTTTAACCGACTTCAAAAAAGGAGGAGGTTTCTCAATTCGACCGTATATATATATATATATATATATTTTTTTTTTTTTCTTTTTTTTTTTGTATGTTTGTTCGGCGATTTTTTCACGATGCCGCGACCTATCGACATGATTCATACACCATTGTATGTGGCTAGTTTCACAGGGGGTCCCATTTCGAGGAAATTTGAAAATTTCCGCCAGTTTTCCCGGAAAATTGGAAAAACCCGATTTCATATAAAATGTTGGTTTAGTACATATTTCTGAAGTCGGCGCTCATATTGGACACGCTGTTTACGCTGTTATCAAACGAAATATATTGAGCGCCGACATCAGAAATATGTACTAAACCAACATTTATTTCAATTATTTTTTACTTTGTAGTGACATAGAAGTCGGTTTTATTTTTTTGTTAAATTTTTTTTTTTGTCATCCCTTCTGAGTGCTAACACACCTAAATTTATTGTTTACTCATTGATAAAATTACCTTATTCCAAGCCTCCTGTTTCACTTTTCGCACGTCCTTTAAATATTCAGCGACAACCCTAGAGCTGACAGAAAGATTACAACGTGAATATTTTAGTCTCAGGGAGGTTTACTTTTCAATTAGGCGGCGGCGTGAGTTGTGGAATTTACCTCAAGTTCGTATGGCGTAACAGAGCATGTCTGTTACTTTTAGTACTGACGATTGTCGATTTAATTGTTTTTGGAAGCTAAGTGAAGTGATCGAGCGTCATACCTCGTTCAGGTTTAAATGCTGGGTCACAGTTACTTTTGTCCCTATAGTTCTGGGACTAGGGCTACTAAAAGTAAGAGGCGACTACAAGGGGCTTCCGGGGTTGCGGGCGGCAAGAGTGGGAGCTCGAACCGTCTAGTAAGCTACCCCGGGAAGGACGGCGGTATGTGTAGTCGCATACCGTCGTAATCACCAGATGTTGTGGGAGGATCGAACGCTCCTCCAGGGCAGAGCCTCATCGAAAGAAAGAAAGAAAGAAAATACTTTATTCAGGAATATTACAACACACAGTACAATTGCAAATAGACAAAATAAATAAACAAAGTGCACGGTTACAAAACATCGGGGCATTGCGCTTGGAGAACTCCGGTTGTGTTCCGTCGTAGATCCCGGATTTCTCCCACAAGCGCTGAGGACGGCCACCGGGGGGTTTTAGTGCGGTGAAAATCCCACGTAAACCGGTGTAGCTTCCACTTCGTCGGGTACCTTTTGAAGGTTTCCCCCTCGGAAAAAAAGGTCGCCGCTACTTTAGGAAGCTTCATGCAACATCTGTACGCGAAAAACCCATTACAACATAAAAACAGTCGCAAAAATAAGTGATTTTGATATCGCAACAGAACACAGTAAGTACGGGTATTTAAAACGTGATGCAGAATTAATGCAATCGCCAAATCGCGAATTTCCGATGATAATTGGTAATAGAATAGCTGGTCTGTCAGGACCATTATTCTTCGACATCGTGGAGGTTATTTGATTTTGTTTTGGG
The DNA here is from genome assembly GCA_014595695.2 of Epargyreus clarus clarus. Classification (NCBI taxonomy): domain Eukaryota; kingdom Metazoa; phylum Arthropoda; class Insecta; order Lepidoptera; family Hesperiidae; genus Epargyreus; species Epargyreus clarus. Next base: position 339,516 of record JACTTY020000028.1, read on the forward strand.
ATAATTTTATAGACATTTTTTTTTATTGTAAACACTACATTTTATTTTGATGTGAATGCTCTCTCTCTTTTTATTACAACCGTGTTCTTAGAAAGCTATTTCCAGCACTTTTTCATTTCAAAAATAAGAAAAATATCCTAAAATGTTTTTCACTTTTTTTGCTGCCTTCAAGCAGAAAAAATATTTCATGGCATCCCATTTAATAACATTTGTTTTTCGTCTCCCGAGGGAATTTTTCAAATTTATCATGAGAGACGATGGTATAGAATACGGGGTCCCATTTGTCACGTGACACAGTTATGGGAATGATCAATAGGAGAATATTACGAGAACATGATGGAAAACATAACGTTGTCTAAATTCGTTTCAGAAAAACGTACCATCTGTGTTGTTGGATGCAGGTACTTGAGAAATAATTTATATGCCTTTTTTTTGTGAAGGAGGTAGTATTCGAGCCTATTACGTATAATAGAGATGTGTTTCGAACGTAGGATCAGTCTCCACAGCATAAGACCAAACTTTATGTTCAAGGAGTCGATCTCAGTAGAGTCTTGTTAACGTTAAGGTAAAGAAGTCAAACAATTTTACCTGAAACCTTATATTAGCTTTGCTTTGTTGAGAACTAGGTATGCTAAAATTTCACAACTATAACACTAAAAACAGAACATAACACCGGTGCTTATGTGGCGGTGACACTTGGAATCAACCCATGAAGGGTAGAACCTCCTTGCAATTCCCAATAATTTAATTTCATTTATCTTATAATCAACATACATCCAAAACTCGTAAAATTAAAAAATGTAATTTTGTAGCTTTTTTTTATCCAATTTTATTTTATTTCTTAAATCTCAGACGAATGCCGCCTAGTGAAGTGATAAGATGATAAATGACTACGGGTTACGTAGGGCTCGCAAAATCCATTGTCATATCCATATCAGTAAACTTTACGAGGGTCATTCTTTAAACCCGAAACATAAAAAGGCAAAATCTCTGCCATATCTTGTCATATCTGAATTTGTATAAAGGGGTGAAATTTATTTGTAGGAATTACTGAACCCATTGGTAAAATGTTTTCAATAATCTTAAGTTACTTTAACATCTGAGTCAGCATAATTATCAAAGTATTACTCAGCACCACGGCATACCTATTTCTGCCTCATAACAGCAGTGTTAGGCGCTGTTGTGTTCCGTTTTGAATGGTGTGGTAAGGGAGACATACTTTTCCGAGGCGTTCCAGCTTAGTCCTCAGGGGTAGCGGCGCATCTGTGGCCGACCTCAGGTAGGAATATCTAATCCTATCTGGGATTGATTATAGACTTCCATGAGCGGCAAAAGCCACTTACCATCAGGTGGACTGCATGCTCGTCTGCTACTCCTATATTATACAAAAAGAGGTTAATTTGATCTCGAAGTCTGCATAATTATCAAAGTATTACTCATTCCAATTATTAAGCACTTTTCTCTTTGTGGACTGAGAAGGATTTAGATCATAATACACCGCGCTGGTCAAGTGCGAATTGATAGACTTCACACACTTTTGAGAAGTTTTATTTATTTATAATTGTGTAGACTTACTCACCTATCCTTCATCATTATATTAAGTAATAATTAATTTCTAATACGAACATAACTTTGAATAATCAGAGTTTCTAGCCTGGGATTTGAACCTCGATCACCTCGATTGAGAGGCCTCGTTTCAACTATTAGGCTGTCACTGCTTTTGCTTGATTCAAAACCTTACAATATTAAAATTGTGTCAACAACAAGTAATTAATTTAAAAAAATCAAAAACCCGACTGCACCAAAAAGGCTGAAGTAGAATTTCCAAAAGCAGTGAAATAGGCATTTCATTATTTTTATCCAGAAAGCCAAATACAAAGTTTCATAGTAGGTGTCTGCTTCAAAAACAAAAGATGTTCAAACAATATTATTCTATTTTATCCTCGTAGTGTTCATTTACGCTATATAAAGAACCTATGTGTAAAATTCCAGCACGCTTAAGTTCAGCGGTTTCCCTTTGCGTTGATCTCTGGCAGCAACTCACTCATTTAGTCAGACAGTCATCTCGATGTGTATATACGAGTATAAAGTTGCCATATAAATAAAAAAATGTTAAGGATGAACAACCCTTATCACTTAGGTGTAAAAAAAATAGATAGTGGCCGATTCTCAGACCTACTGAATATGTATATAAAATTTGGTGAAAATCGGTGAAGCCGTTTCGGAGGAGTACGGTAACTAACACGAGAATTTTATATATAAGATATATTATATAATGTATGTGTAATCTCCTCTTAATTTCCTTTATTTTGACACCCTACCCGATAGATTTGGTTTTTATAACGTGTTACTATTTCGCGAAAAAAATCACCATTAACGGTCTATAAAATATATAACTTCAGTAAATCAAAGTGTCAGTCATTATTTTACCTCGTTAGAGGTAACATTTCATTATTTTTATCCAACAAGCCTGATACAAAATGTCATAGTGTTTGCTTCAAAATTGACGATTGTTCAAATGAACTTTTAACCCTTATTTTACCCTCTACGGGGTTGATTTTCGGGAGGGGGATAAATAAGTGCGTCCTTGTTCCTATCCAGAAAGCCAAATACAAAATTTTATAGTAGTTGCTTCAAAATTAAAGGATTTCAAAAAAACTGTTTTCCCTTATTTTACCCTCTTAAGGGTAGAATTTCCAAAAGGCATTTCTTAGTACTTATTCAAGCTATATAGAGAACCTGTGTGCAAAATTTCAGAACTGTAAGGTCCTTGGTTTAGGCTGTACGTTGATTTCTGAAAAATGAAAAAGTCATTTAGTTAATCAGTCAGTCAGTCACCTTACTGTTTTACATATATACAAATATGTTTTTATAATCTCCGTTTAATTTCCTTCCATTTGATACCCTACTCGATAGGTTCGGTTAACTTTTTTTTTTAAATGTGTTACTATTTCGCGCCAAAAATCCGCCATTTTGATTTTTTTTTTACTAACACCTATCTAAGGACACTCGGGTCATTGAGACAAATATAATGACACTTTAACTGTTGAAATTCATCCAGCCGTTTGTTAGATCGGATCAAATAAAGAAAGACAAACATACAAGATACGCGCGAAAAACATAACCCTTCCTTGGCAGTCGGGTAAAAAATGAACTACAGGAAGAATGATAGTAACTTTAAATTTGACATTTCAAATATTTGAAAATACACTAAATTCTTAAATAGTATGAATAAATAAAAAGAAGTTTTAAACGATTTGAATAACTGAAAAGTGTTCTACGCAGGCATAAAAAATCTTTTCAGATGCAAAATTTTCATTACCTTCAATATCCCATTCCTACTCTGCCTGAAAAGGCGCTTCGTGACGTAATAACGCCTCTAATACAGAACCCAATGTACGGATCAAGCAGATATTGCGCGAAAGCCTTAAAATGCACCGGAAATCGGAATAGAACCAGCCGAACAATACCGGAAACACTGGTGGCAAGGAAAGGCATCAAATCGAATACTGCATTCGAATACGAACTCTCTCAACCGAATGTAGAGTTTCGAACTCTACAATGGTAGAGCCATAAAATGAAATGTTGAATGCGTTGTATGAATTTCAACGATGTTATATAATGTTAAGAATTGTTTTCGTGCGCAGTTAGAGTCGTGTTAGTGAATCCCTGCGTCTCTACACATTCATAAAGAGAATTTTTTGTAGCGTCGTAATTTGCAGCAACTGTTTGTGTTGAAATTTATTACGGCTCCTTTTTTCGCTGCATGTAGAGTTTTGTTTGCAGTCTCTATGACATTTTTATAATCTGTGCTGAAAATCTTTTAAATAAAAATGTTGCCAGTTTCAAATTAAAACTTAGCATACGGATATTTTTACATACTTTAAAATAGACACGAGGCGTTCCAACTTTACAAGGGCCAACCCCAGGTAGTACTCTAATCTTATTAGGAGTTGATCTGTGGCTGACCTCAGGTACTCACCCCAGATACTCAGGTACCCTTAGGCGCTCATATTGGACACGCTATTTACGCCGTTATCCAACGAAATATATTGAGCGCCGACTTCAGAACTGTGTACTAAACCAACATTTATTTGAATATTTTTTTACTTTGTAGTGACATGGAAGTCGGTTTTTTTTATATTTTTTGTCTATGTCTATTTGATAGTAAGTCTATGGCACAAACTGTATAATTCACTACTTTAGTAGCTCGTTTCTTTCTCTCTTTGTCTTCGCTTAAGCTAATTAAACGTGTTTCTGTGTCAACGCTTTATATTGCATTCTTTTACATTCAAATAAGCTTGGTTAAATTAAAGAATGTACCTGACATATTTGTTTTTACCGCATTGCGGAGGGTAATGTTATTTCGAGCGTTATTATGTTTCATTCACGCACGCCCTACATATACAAGGTGAATTTTTCAAATGGTTCTTGTGTGTGTTCGTTTTTTTTTTCAAAATGAACTCGTTCGATTCCTGGCAAGGAAAAAATATTTTTTTAATAACTAATGATTCAGTTTTAATTTTTATCAATATCTGCGTTGTAACTCCTATCAGCATTTTTCTCTAATAGTTATAGTTTTGGATTTGGCCGTGAAGGCCCAAAAAATTCACCCTATATAATGGCTTGACGGGTTTTCACATAAAATGTCGTTGGATTATATGTATATGTTGAAATGTGAGTGTGACATAGTCTCAAAAAACATTATCTTTCGCAGTCTGATACGAATAATGAAGCTATATTTTCAATTTCAATTGAACCACAAAGTTTTTACAGAGCGGTTTTATTGTATTTTTTGCTGAAGAATAATGTCTGTGATATTACAAGATCGCGTGATTTCTACGTTCATTTGCTTTTAAAGAAACTATATTGTTATAAAATTAATTATTGCTTGGTTATGATGAAGAAAAACTTCATGAAAACCTGCAAATTTGTGAGAAATCTTAGAAAATGTTCTCAAAAGTATGTGAAGTACGCCAATACCAATACGCACTTTGTCATCGCGATGGACTATGGCCTAATCCGTTTCATTCTGAGAGGAGACCCGTGCACACCAGTGGGACAGTAATGGGTTTATGACAGTACAAAACCATATATTTACTAAACTATTAAACTTATATATACCTGCATTATAAGACTTTAAATTTTGATAATAAATTACTAAACAATAAGAAACTAATTCTAACCCATCTCAATCTAATAAAATTCTAATAATATTAGGTCTAATAATTAATAAAATTATAGATAAAATAAATAATAAAACGATTTAAATTTAATTCAGAAATCATGTAACTTTTTCTTCCACATTATACTTTCCTTAAAATCATAGTGATAATTATTTTTCAATACGCTCATGACCTAGAAAACTCTGAAACAGAATTAGCGTGCCAGGGAATCGAACCCCGTATCTCTGTCATAAGAGGCCAAATTTCAAATCACTGTGCTACCTACAGCTCTGTATTACCACATGCAAGCTAGAAATAAATTACCTACAAGATGAATAATGCCTTCAGGTAATATGTACTGAAAATACAGCATATTATGACAATATCTTACAAACTAATTTCAATTTCCTCACAAAATGCAAAATCCCCGGAAACCTTCAGGTAATAATTTGTCTAAAAGCAACTGCATCTTACATCTAACCTACCCATCTATTACAAGGCCTTAAAGCTCAATTTCGCACAACAACCCCCTGAGGCTATCACGGAGTAATTAATCTTGGAAACCGTCACTTTAAATCTGAATTTGGGGTTTGCTAATTTTAAGCTACCAGTTTACTGTGACACCCCACAACGAAGATACTCCACTTCGTTAGGGATCTACATAACTTGGTTAAACTACCAGTATAATAAGACCTCTAGTTTCGAATATGTGTGCAGTGGTTAGAGACCTTGGTAGCTGGTGCACCCGGCTTTTGTTACGTGAGCTGTAGGTTGGTGTTGCTAATTGCTCCCCGGGGTTCAAGTTAATTGGACAATTCCTGCTTCAAGTAGGTTGGGTCTTATGGGGTTTTTACTGGAACTGAATATCCGTGTTATTTAAGGGTTGAAATACTCTCTATCTATTTTTTCTTCAGTATAATCATGAACTCATCACTGGGCACAGATTACTCTTAAAATGTAGATATTATTGATCAAAAAATAGGTTTTCATACAATTTAGATGACTCGCGTAACAGAGCGATCACTAAGGTGATCAGCGATCACTAACCATCCGTTTTGTCAAGCAAAGGTTCAAATTGGCCAACAAAGTTCTTATTAGTGATCGAAGCCAACAAACGACTAAATTATGAATTAGGTTTTTTTAAGTATGGGTATGGGTAAAAAAGCAGTGATAGCCTAGTGGTTAAGGAACACCGCTTCTCGATCGAGGGGTCCGAGGTTCAAATCCCAGGCACGCACCTCTGATTTTCAAATTTATGTGCGTATTAGAAATTAATTATCACTTGCTTAAACGGTGAAGGAAAACATCGTGAGAAAACCTGCATACCTGAGGGATTTATAAAAAAAAAAAATCTTAAAGGTATGTAAAGTCTACCAATACGCACTTGGCCAGCACGGTGGACTATGGCCTAATCCTTCTTATTCTGAGAGGAGACCCGTGCTAAGCAGTGGGACAGTAATGGGTTGATGATGAAGTATGGGTATTTTTGTACTATTGTCGTTGTGTGTGTTCTTACCATTCATGATACAGGGAGTCATAATATGGGGCTATGTGTGTAGAATGCGGCCTTTGAGGGCTTTATAAAGAACTTTAAGCAAGTATTACTTTTAGTTTCAAATAAATTCAATAAATAATACTTCCATACCTAGGATGCTAACTTAGGTCTTTTACAAGTCAAAATTCTATCAAATAACAATAAAAACATTAGTATTATCTATAATAATAGTTATATCTATGTAACAATATAAATTGTGAGTCTTTTCTTAACTCTAAAGAAAATGCTGAAAGTCGACAGTGCAAAAGGAAAACCTATTTAATTAGGTCTTACCAGCGATGTAGTCTAGGAGCAAAAAGAGACAGACTAGAATAATTGGCCAAGCGCAAGTCGAACTCGCATGGAGGGTTCCGTACCACCAAAATTTTCATAGTTTTATTATTTGGTATAATAGCAGCCATTGAAGTAAAAGCGTTGTGAATATTTTAACTGTCTACCTATTACGGTTTAATAAATAAAGCAAATAACATAGAAAAATTGCGTTTTCTTGTATGGCGACCCCTATTTATTTTCAAGCTTTTTATTTTTAGGTTTTGTTGTTATAGCGGTCACCCTTATAATGAAATGAAATGAAATGAAATATATTTATTTTGTATAGGCCAACGGCGGCACTTGCAAATTGTCAGTTACAATATTTTCTTAAACTACTACCGGATCGGAAGATCGGTAGTAGGTCGATAGAATACATACTCTGTAAAAAATGTAAGTGTCTATCTATTACAGTTCATGAGATAGAGACCTGTGATAGACGGACAGATGGACAGACGGACAGACGGCCAGACGCACAGACAGCGAAGTCTTAGTAATAGGGTTCCGTTTTTACCCTTTGAGTACGGAACCCTAGAAACGTGTTCTCGGAGTCTTGTCATACTGCTCGCTTTTTATTTTCGCGTCGTGTTGTCGCCGCGACTGTGGTTTAACTAATTGGTTGTCGGGTTTTCTTTTGAGAAAGTCTTTTATTATGTCTTCTAAAAAATTGAATGTTTTTTTAAGTTGTTATGGAAATCATATAAATAAGTTGTTGTAAATCCATTATTGTCCCACTGTAGGGCACTGTCTCTTAGTAATAGAGATTAGGCTATAGTCTACCGCGCTGACCAACACACACGCACACAAACAGACATACCTCACACGCCTTCACACACTTTCGACAACGTTTTACGAACTTTTAGGTGTATAGGTTTCTTCACGATGTTTTCCTTAAACATTATAGCAAGTATTAATTGATTTGATACGCACATTGAGACTCAGCGATTTGAACCGATTTGAACCTGGAAATTGAACCTTGAACTCCTCCATTACGACACTAACTTTTTAGATCAGTAAAAATCTACAAAAGCGGGATTTTTCATTCTATATTAAGTACTTTGACTTCTAACGTAAAATAAGTTTTCAGGAATTTAAGTAGATTTAAATAGATCTAGATTTTCTGATTGCATTTGCAACTGAACAAAGAACGATTTTATGGTTATTTGGTTCGTAACATCATAAATATTTGGTTGAATGAACTTGTACATACATCGCATAATTATTAATTAATCATTGACTTTGTATAAATAAAGAGGTTTATTAATTAAATGCGCTTGCTATAAAATAAATATAAAAGCCATGATTTTTCAAAGCGAATAAATGTTATAAAATTGTTTATTATATTATTAAGCGTTATGAATATATCACTCAGAAATGGGGATTAAATTGGAACGCCACGGATTTTCATGTTTTCGTTACCACACATTTCAAACCATAACACAGCGCCTAACACTGTTGTTATTAGACAGAAATTGGTGTGGCGGTGGTGCCGCCGGAGTCAGACTACAAAAGGTTTTCATTCAATTATAACAACATAATTTCCCTTTGAATAACTCTTTCATGAAAATTGTGATTTTGTCAACTTCGTTTTTAATCCAAATTCGTTTACATAAATACGTTTGTACCAATAAATAAATCACATTTGGGTGATCAATCACAAACGTAAATAAACAAAATCAGATTTTAGAGATTAATTTTGGTATGCAAATTTGTAATTGACATAATGGACTATTGTTGTGTTATGAATATATTTGACATAATTATAAAAATGAATATGGTGTAGAAACGTGGTAGAACAAACATGATTCGATGGGCGTATCACCTCCACATTTATAACGTGTATTACTCGTAGTTTGTGCATTTCGGTGGGAGGATATTGATACCGACTGACTTATATATGAGGCGACCGCTAAGATCTTAGTAGTGGCAACGCGTCTGTACTTAGGTTCAGATAAAACCTCTGTTCTATATAAAAATACAAAACATACCAATGTCTATTGTCCATGAGCGACAATAATCACTTCCTATCAAAAATAACGTAAGATAAGATAGATAGATAAGGTACCTAGTTTCATATACTCGTATGTAACTTACTTATTAAGTAACTTAATACTTGAAATAACAGGCATACTGTATGCTCGATTACTACTTCACTTCCATAAAAATATTAAAACTAAAAACTAATTAAAGCAGTATAGTGGAGTATTAGGACCTTAGGTATTTTTATAATATAGGAAAAGCAGACGAGCAAGCATTTCACCTTATAAGTGGCTACTGCCGCCCGTGGACATCTGTAATCAACCCCAGATAGGATTAGATATTCCTACCTGTCAGCCACAGATGCGCCGCTTCTCCTGAGGAATGAGCTGGAACGCTTCAGAAAAGTATATCTCCCTTACCACACCCTTCAAGCCAGAACACAGCAGCGCTTAACACTGCTGTTATTAGGCAGAAATAGGTGTGGCGGTGGTGCCGCCGGAGTCTAACCACGCAGGGTTCTACCACCTTCAAAATTTGTTGATTTGTAACCATATCGTTGTGTACGAGACAATTAGTAGTTCGTCACATTTCAGCGACAGAGTGACGCAGTGACGCAATAAATCCTCCGTTCTCATTATTCTGGGCTATTTTTCAACAGGGATTCTTCGCGAGAAATAGGATTATCTGAGGGACGTTTTAGTAAATATAGTCCCTTAGTTAGTCACTTGTAAGTTATTGTTTTATTTATAAGAACGAATACATAAAATGGTGATTTTTATTACATTGAAACTTGAAAGGGGGTGTACCACCGGCACACCTGTTTCTAGCGTGTAAGTTCTTATATGTGCTCCACATTCTCGCGAGAACTTCTCGCCGAGTATCTGGAGAATGTGGAGCGGGCTTTACGTTTCGGTAGAAGGATGTGATCGTCGATTGACTCGCATATGAAGTGACTATCTTAGTCGTCAGAAATATTGCCATTCCTGGCATCTATAAACCGCTTCAGGTAAAATGCCTGTTCTATATGGGGTTACTTCCAAATTCCCATCGGCGGTAGCAACCAATTATCATTAGGAGGAATATTTATGTAACTTCGAAGATTAAACAATAATATACTACTGTTAAAGCGACTCAAGCCCATATTGGAACATAAAAAAATAATACCAGACCATCAGTTTGGGTTTCGAGAAAAACACTCCACAATTGATCAAATTCATAGGATCACCAATACAATAGAGAAATCATTAGAAGAGAAGAAAGTCTGCTCTGCAGTATTTTTAGATGTAGCTCAAGCCTTCGATAAAGTCTGGCATGAAGGTTTGATATTAAAGTTAAGAGAAATGTTATCAAAACAATTCTCAGAAATTTTAATATCTTATATTTCAAATAGAGCTTTCCGAGTGAGACAAGGAGAAGCATACTCCGATCTCAAACAAATAAAAGCTGGAGTACCACAAGGCAGTGTATTGGGGCCGGTCCTGTACCTCTTATACACCTGTGACATTCCAGAAACAGAAAACAACATCTTTGCAACTTTTGCGGATGATACTGCAATCATAGCTGTTGGGAATGATCACGCTGAAGCAGCGGAGCAATGCCAATTTGCTATCAACAGAGTAGTTAACTGGACGAAAAAGTGGCGAATGAAGCTCAATGAAAGCAAATCAGTGCACGTCGACTTTACAAATAGGCATAATAACTATCAACCTATATATATAAATAATACACCCATACCATATGCAAATACAGCCAAATATCTTGGCATGACTCTTGATGCGAAGCTGCGCTGGAAAGCTCACGTCAAGAAAAAACGGGAAGAGCTAGAGCTGAAATATAGAGCTATGCATTGGCTGCTTGGGAAACATTCCTCGCTGTCTACATACAATAAGTTATTATTATACAAACAAGTCCTAATGCCAGTATGGACATATGGTACTCAACTCGGGGGCTGTACCAAAAAAAGTAATGCAGAAATTATTCAAAGATTTCAAAATAAAGTACTTAGGGGTATTGCAAATGCACCTTGGTATGTAAGAAATGAAGATTTACATAGGGACCTTAAAGTAGACCTTGTCAAAAAAGTAATTAATACATATGCCGAAGGTCATCAAAAAAGACTTCATCATCACGTTAATATCGAGGCTATCCAGCTCCTCGATATAACGGACCTAGTGAGAAGACTCAAACGAACTAAACCCTTTGAGCTTGTGATATGACACAGTGTAGTGTTAGTGAAATAGTGATAAGTGAACATTATAGAAAACAAGAACAATGTGTCTACTCCCTTATGCGTTAAAACAAAGAAGTGCAGTGTCAGAGGACGCCACCTTCATTATATGATTATTTAGCAGTTTAAGTTAGCGTAGAATTACCAATTAGTCATAAATTAGGATAGATCGTAATTAATATAAAGTACCTATTAGTCACTTGGTACTTTATACAAAGAAAAAGAAAAAAAAAAAACTGGTCTGATGATTGACCTAGATGATGATCATAGAAACCTCAGTAGAAAACAAGATATTTTTGTCGTGGGTTGAGTTAATGTTTCCATTAAAAAATATAAATTACGGAAAACTAACCTCCGAGTAAAAAACCTTCTGATAACCATTTTTATCAAATTTGATAATCGTAAAAATATACGAGAAATAAATATTACAATAAGGTAATGAAGTATAAATGAAAAATTCTATTATCAAACAATACCCTAGATGTATGTCGCCTTCATACATGAAACACACAGTTAAATTCATTATGTCTCTCCATATGTCCTCCTCACTACGACATTGATGGAACTCTGCGATAAATACGTTGTACCTCCTCCACTGACGCTATTTCTCAACATTAACGTTGGAACTTGAATCTTCTTCAAGGGAAATACGCAATGTAATCTGTACAAGTAAATATAATCTTTGTTAGTTAATGTAAGTTTTCTCCATAGATTAGTAAAGATACTTCGCCGCCTTGAAATTGAATGAAGCCACAAATGGCTTATTATTGTAAGTTCTTTTTTTGAATTCTTGACAAATAAAAACATTTTTAGAGTAAATTAACGAATAAATAACTAATACTGCGTAATTTACATGAATTTACATAATAAATAAATAATTATTTCAAATATTTTAGGGATATTTTAGCACGGAAACGTGGCAAAACTTTTGACGCAAGTATTTCAATTCTCAAAACTGGGCACATTTTCTAGTTAGGAGTAAGTAATCTTTACTAATCTATGGTTTTGTCCCTAATAACAGCAATATTAAGCGCTGTGTTCCGGTTTGAAGGGTGTACAAGGGAGACATAGTTATTCGAGGCCTCAGGACTTACTTTTATTTTGGATTGACGATAGCTGATTCTATCTGGGATTGATTATAGATGTCTACCGCTGGCAGTATTCTTACTATCAGATAGACTGCATGCTTATCTGCTACTTCTATAACATTCTAAAAATAGTTATTAAAATTTTTATTACAACTATTTTTACTGAAACTAAAATTGAATTTTAAATCCACGAAAAGTTTATAAACGAGAGCTTCTATATACATTTGAAAATTATTAAAGTTAGTCGCTTCCATTAAAAGCTTAGCAAATTATTTATAGAATATTGATTTAGAATTGTTTTCATTTTAAAAGGAGTCAACGGTGCTTTCAGGTTGAACTTTGTTGAACTTTAATAAGAGCTTAAGCTAATAAATAATTACATTAAGGTTAAAATCGATATAAATAAATTAAATTTTAATTTTTATCTTTAACTATGAAAGCATTGTAATTATCTATTTTCTTTTTGCCCTACTGTCGAGGGTAATGTTTTTCGAGAATACGTATTTATATCTCATTCTTTGTTAAGCCCTACAGCCCAAAGGGCTTGCCGGATTTTAACATATTAGGTGTCGTTGGAATCGTCTTAATTGTGGAAGTAACAGCCTTTTTAGTTAACTATTTTTAAGTCGAGTTTCTAGTTCTTATAGTAATTAGGTACTAGTTATTTCTCGTCAAGGGCTAACTGTAGAAACCACTAAACGGATTTGGGTAAGGCTTTCATGTAAAAATATTATACTCTACAAAGGGTTGCTTAGATTGTCATAGGACCCCAATTTGGTACTACGATTCAAATATGTTCGGCAAAAATATAATATACAATCCCTGCAATACAAAAGTAAACGTACATTCTGATATGCCTACTTATTTTGTAAACAATAAAGAACACAAGAGTAACATCTCAAATACAAACATTGTCGTTATAAAGTAGTCAGCAGTGTCGTTACGTACAATAGCTTATTGATGGTAGGTAGTTCGAATTCAATACCTTTAGGGTAGCTCAAATGAAACATAACGTTGCCTACGAGCAATGAAATATTGGCTTTCAAATTGGATAGCGCGGACATAAATCGTATGGATACTCCGTTCGTGAATATTCATACTGATTGCATAAAATTCGATATAGCTTCACAATATATGGTATCGCATACATTTTAGGTACAAACTAGGGACGATACGATATAGTTTTATTTAATAGAATTCTTTATTGATCGTACTTCTGCTTTATATAATAGCCGTGTTGAGCATCTGTGTTCATATTTGACATTTCAATCTTGTAATAAGGCAGCTTATTCTTTAGGGTGGTAGAAACCTTTGTGGTTTGAGTCCAGCGGCACCACCGCCACACCTATTTCTATCTAATAACAGCAGTGTTAAGCGGTGCTGTGTTCCGGTTTGAAAGGTGTGGTAAGGGAGACATACCTTTGCGAGGCGTTCCAGCTTAGTCCTCAGGGGTAACGGCGCAACTGTGGCCGACCTTAAGTAGAAATAAAAATCTATCTGGGGTTGATTGCCGATGGACAACGGCCGAAGGCGGCATTGGCCACTTACTATGACGTGGACCCCATGCTCGTCTGCTACTTCTCTATAACTAAAAATACATACTTAACAACACGTGTGTAGCATAATGGGTGACTTACCATTAAGTGGACTGGCTTGTTTACTATATACTTCTATTTCTTACAAAATAGTAAGGCGTTCCAACATAATCATTAACTTAGAAGAAACGTTCCAACTTAGGGAAGTGACACATAAGCGATATTATAAATATCTTCTATTACAATTAAACTCAATGTTAATCACATAATTATTTTTAATTTGCGACCTTTATTTAATTTCACCGTCAATTCTTAACAAAGTCGAAAAAATTAAATTTATACTTCAATTGCGGGCATTTGCAATTATCCTTGAATTTGGTGGATGCACAGCCTAGCCGTCTAGATTACTATATACCTCAATTGGTCTATGTCCAATGCAATAGTAATTTCGATGATAGATTTTGAATAAACCATAATAGGAACATAGCATATCTCCTAGGGGTGGAACAAAGCCATCGGGCACATTAATCTCCCTGTCAGCGCCACGCCCGTTAATTTGATTTATAACAACCAGTAAATTAGGTTAATTATGATAATGTTGACAACAAGCTTAATACTTGTCATAGAAAACTATAATTAGGAATAATGGTGATAGATTTTGCTGAATTGATGGTTTAGATATATCGGGTGGAGCTATAATAGTTCATTATATTATCACACTTATTGTAGTTTTTAAGGTGGTAGAACTTGTTGTGGTATACTCCGGTGGCACCACCGCCACACCTATTTCTGCCTAGTAACAGCAGTGTTAAGCGCTGCTGTGTTCCGCTTTGAAGGCTGTGGTAAGGGTAATAACTTGCAGACGCGTTCGAAATTAGTCCTCAGTATAGCTCTGAGTACGTTTAACACTGCTGTTATGACGCAGAAATATATGGCAGTGGTGCCCCCGGAGTCGAAAAAAGCGTTTCTACGACAGTCGAATCTAATGCAATAGAATTGTTTTGAGCATTACGAGTAAAACCTAACCTAACCCAACCTACACTCTTAATACTTATATGATGAAATATTATGAGTCTGGCTATAAAATAACTTATGTGACGACTATAAAACGTATATTAATTTATTTATGAATCATTAAGTAACTACTGCCTTACAATATAATAAAAAACATACTCGTATTTGTAGCGTTAGTATATTCCTTGTAGTGGCGTACTACATACGAGCTCACGTTGTAAGGTTTCATCTAAATCCTCAGCGAAGCCTTAAGCAGGCTTTTGAATAGAATCTGTATTAATCCCAATTAAGAATCTATTCGTATCTGACGAGATATGAACCAAATGATGTTGTTTATGATGTTGATGTTGTTGATGATGATTGTTGTAAATATCCATTCCTTCAAATCAGAACACATGTTATTGTTCTGATTTGAAGGATTAACCCATTGCTGTCCCACTGCTGGGCATGGGTCTCCTCTCAGAATGAGAAGGATTAGGCCATAGTCTACCGCGCTGGCCAAATATGCAGGTTTCCTCATGATGTTTTACTTCGCCGTTTAATCAAGTAATCATTAATTTCTAATACTAACATAACTTTGAAAAGACAGAGGTGCCGGAATTGAACCACGGACGCCTTGATCGAGAGGCTATAATAGTAGGGTCCTATCATTATTGGTAAATAAAAACACTAATAATCAACCTGTATGCCTGACATTTCGAGACATGTATGGCATGTCGATCTGCTTAGCCAGTAGCTATGGCCTGAATTATTCTTAGAAGCAACCCGTGCCCAGCTTGCACAGTAACGTAGATAGATTACCACGTAACATGTACTTCAAAGAGTAACTTTGTCAAGACACGCTTCTTACTCGCACATTATATCAGAAGCGACCGACACAACTTGGGTGTTGGCGAGCTGCCAAACACGTGATCGATAGTACACTCAAACTATGTTGACTGGTCATGGATGAAGGGAAAAATAGACCGCTACTTTAATAATGGACTCTGTTTTTGACCACTTACTATTTAGCGGCATTCTAGCTCGGTAGTTACTCATAAAAGCGACTTTACATACAAGAAGTCATGTTAGTGGTATTCATTTCAGCCTCTCACACTGGGTATCCAGGATAAGAATTTCAGGCGCCTTTAAAATTCAGAAGTACTTTGCGTTTTAGAAATCTTTTACTGGTGGTAAACACCATGATGGAACTTATGATCAAAAGTGTTATAAATATATCAAAGATACTAGAACACTCGACTGGCTCGACTATGACCTAAAACAATCTCACTTTGAAGAGTTCCATGCCCAGATCAACGTATACCTGTGTATCTACGACTACATTGATAGATTACAATGCTATGTCATGTACTTTAGAGATGACGGTTTGTCAAGTCACGCTTCTTACTCGCACATTATACCAGAAGCGACCGACACAACTCCAGTGTTGGCGGGCCGCCAGACACGTGATCGATAGTACACTCAAACTGTGTTGACTGGTGAAGCCATGGATGAAGAAAAAAATAGACTGCTACTTTAAAAGTGGAGTCTCTGTTTTATGCGGCGTTCTATTTTAGTAGTTAAAAGTGACATATTTAGGACCAAATTTAAATATTTTGACAAAAGAAAATCTCCCGGCTACCAGATCATGGTTGAAGAAAGGCTGTCCCAAAGGTCCCCCCTGTTTCCAAAAGTGTCAATACGCATTTTGCATATGTACCTACAATGTGATAAAACTTCGATAGCGTGATTAAGAAACGTGTAGCGCCATCTCTGGACGAGAAGAGGCATATGCGATATTTCTTAATAATGTCTGCAGCTATGTTCAAAGTTATATTTTTTGTTACTTCTTGATGATGATGATTTGACGAAATTTTGATTGTTTACTGCATTTTTAGTCTTTTCAGCCATTATTTAGGATTAAAATCTAATAGGAAGTTCATCTTGAACACGTAATATTATATATTTTTTCTTTGTAATTGTAATTATTCATCGCTTGCTATTATTACGTACAAGGTATAATACCATTATTACATCGTACTAGGTATAATATATGCAAGTCGTAGAAGGTCGCTATAACCTTCAGATTAGGGTTTTGAAATCGATTTCACAAAGCAGACTCTTTAATGACTAGAATATTTCTCAAAGTCTAGGTCTTAGTATTATGCCAGTAACATCAACATACAATAGTGTGGGTCTATGGGTGTTTCAAGTGTTTTGATGTACATCCACCGATCAATGTTTGGCGACCTGCCAGCTTGGAGCACGGTCGAGGGCTGTCGTTGCTTCTACTCCCTGAATAAAAATGGAAAATTTACTACTTTTTTGTTTGAACTACTGCAATCAGTTACGTTCGGAAGTTTGTTGGAATCTTTTTTAAGATGCTTACCGTCGCTTGTAATATTTTTTATGGGATTTACAATTGTTCATGTGAACTTTGTTGAATATAAGTATTGTTCTCCGATTGTCTCAATTTGGAGTTTTTGTATATATGCAAGAAAGTTATAAAACTTCTATAGCGCGATTCAAGGTACATGTGGCGCCATCTCTTGGCGAGTAGCGGGAACTTACCACATTAGCCCTAAAGATATATGTATGAGTGTTTTTATCGTACTACGTAAATTAATTATGAAGGAATATTTAATATGAAAGAATTATACTAAGAAGTACATTTTTGATCTCTATTTGTGATTAAACCTTACTTTTCTCTAATTTATAGGAAATAGTAGAATGAACGCTTTTTATGATTATTTACTTATTTATCTTATACTGTATACTACGTACACTGTGTGCTTGACAGAAACAGTCAAGTCTTTCAGAAAGAAGTTTTTCAACCCCTATTTTTTTAATTATGGTCGTACATGTGATCGGACCCACGGCTTACGGATTAAAGGAGATGTTTCATTTTCGGCCATCTCATGTACACTATATCTAAAAAACACGAATATTTTGTATAATTGAAGAAAAATACACATATATTTTGATAACCTAAAGTATTCCTGTTTAAAAATATTTAAAATAAGCATTCCTCATTGAAATATTAAATATGGCGGAATACTGTCAATGTCAAGTTTTCAAAACTGTCGATGTCGGTCAGTTAACCTATGTGTACCCCCACGTCGGTAATTCTGTATTTCGCTGTTTTTGTCGTAAAGTTATTGTTACCCTAAGTAATTTACAACCTGGCTTTTGTTTTGGGTATCCCGTCATTATATCTGAATTTAATTAATTATTTATAATAATTATAACAAAACCACCTTTTAAATAGTATCTGGTTTTATAGATGTAAGTGACATGTCAAATTAAAAAAGAAGTAGTTGTCAATTTGATATATGTAAAAGTGATATATACATATTATATAATAATAGTGGAATCCAATGTAAACGTTGAATAAATATGTACTGATGAGAAGATTCCATTTCAATCCTGAATATGTTTCTAGTTCTACTCTGTGCTGCATCCGATGTTGGACTGATTCTACCTTACTTATAGCTATAGCTAATTTACCCAGCTTATGTTTTATGGACTCTTGTGATTTTCGTGCGATCGTTGTGGATTGTGTTGACAAGGATTCAATATCATCAGGTAAAATATACATCAGTTATTTATATTAATGGTGAAATAATCGTTAATAATTTTAAACTAGAGAAGTTAATCTTTTTACATTTGTCTTTTTTTAGATAATTACAATAGCAAGACAAGGACATTCTTGGGATGACAAAATAATCAGTCATTATTGCAACTGCATCGCTGAGCAATGAACCGTACTCGTAGCTAGCTGCGGTCACATTATGACCATTGTTTGATGTTTGGGCTGAGCTCGTCACAGGATATTACAGAACCTGCTACATGATTAGATGAAAATATTGATAAGGGAACATATTGAAAATGAATAAATAATGTATCTAAGTGAAGAATAAATAAAATATTATCTAAATGTACTTGAAGTTGTTTTATTTACACACTTAAATGTTTTAACTAAAATAAATTGGTATAGAAGTACATATTTTGGTATGTTTGTTTTAAGTCAAGATTTATGAAAGTAGATATAATTTATATTTATCAAATAAAGGTATTGTTTTTCAATCCATACAATACAATATTTATATATCTACGCCCATTCGCGTAAAAATATATTAAAAAGTATATAATGTATATAGTAAGTTAAAATAGAATGACAGATGACATTATTACGGTAATCACTACCGCCATGATGTTTTTCCACTGTTGTGTTGCAAGTTTAAGTGTAAATAATTGTTTTTAAACAATTAAACGAACATGATTTGAAGAAAATGAAGCCCTACGAATTGTTCTTTGCATGTTTTCTTACTTTTTAATATAGTGTACAAAAGGTGGCCTGGAGCCCATACATTTTGAAACATCTCCTTTAATTACATCATGTAGAATTGTAGACGTATCAATTACCTTTCAAACCAAAACACACTTTTCTCAAAGATTATGAAAATACAACACAGGATAAAGTAGTCGTATGTATTAGGAACTATACTTTGACTGAAAGTATATCTTTAGGCATTTGGACGTCTGCCAGGGCGCTGTATCGACGCGCTGTCGTGGGTTCGACTCCGGAATATAAACTGTGCTTATTAACTTTCAAGACTTTGGTAGAAAGCTTTGGCTTGTATGTTCTTGATAAGTAGGTTGCGCTGTGTATAATCTTAAGGGTACTTACACACGTAGTCGTAATCAATTTTATTATAAAAAAATAAGTAATAATTCTACTACCTTTAATTTAAAGATGGCAGAATACATTCTGAAACATACTATTTAAGATAAATAGATACCTTATTTTTAGACCTAACACCAAAAAAACAAAATAATTATTTTCTCAGTTAAAAATTCCGTTTTCAAATTGTCTAAAATATTTTCTGAGTAACAAATAACAATCTTAAATGATACGAAAAACATTCTCAAAGTTGTTGCGTTGGAGTTTTCAAATTAAAAAATAATAATTTCCGTCGCTTAATTGTGTAAAGTGGATGTTTTGAAAGCGGGCCGCCGCGGGTCGCATCGTCGCTTCAAGTTGGCGTCAATTAAAATTAATGAGAATCATAATTATTCTGAGCTGTCGGTGTTTACATCGATACTGTTTTCTCCTTTTTTGACTTATAATTACGCATCTAACTGTGAAAAAATATTTGAGACAAACCCGACTGTATTAAAAATAATTAACTGAAAAGTAAAAAACAAGTACTACAACAATGAATATTACGAGTATAGGAGATGGAATTAAATATTATAAGGTGCTGTTAGCAAGCCATTAAATAATTATAGTTTAAAAACTAAAAACCACGCTAAAATCGCACAAGGAAAATTGTTAATCCTGAGTCCTGATAAGAAGAATGGAATAAAATTATTCAAATCGTTTATTGTCATCAGTTTTTGATAATTGTTAAAAATTTTAAATTAATCGGACCGTTCAAAGTGGGTAAAAATCGTGTTCAAAGATTCGGTTACATACATACATACATACAGGTCAAGCTAATAAAAGCGTGGTAAAAAGAAATTAAATATAATAAGGTGCTGCAAATGGTGACAAATGTTTTGCTAGCTAACGTAACACCTTAAAAACAGGGTTATTTATTCGCATGCCCTATATTAAAGAAAGAACACGTGTCACTCCCATAATTTAGTGAAATCCAACGACACGTCATAGGTATTTATACAAATTTTATAATACGAATCAGATCACATAGCTTAGCTTATTTATTATTTAACAACAAACGTGGCCACTTACCATCAGAGTAACTGATTTACTGCAGACGTTACGAAGTAATATTTTCATCCCCTATTTTATCCCCTTGGGGATAGAATTTATCAAAATCCTTTCTTAGCGGATGCCTACGTCATAACATCTACCTGCATGCCAAATTTCAGCCCGATCCATCTAATGGTTTGGGCTGCGCGTTGATAACTCCATATGCAGTCATCATGTCCTTTGAGTTATATATATTTAGAAGATTACAAACGGATTTTTATTTTTTGATACGTAAAAACGTATTTTTATTGTGTTTTGTTATAAAATGAACACCGACTACTAAAATTATGTAAATAACTTCTTTCCTACTTCCTTTTTATGAAAGATTAAAAAAAACTGATAAAAAACGAATATCACTTTGATTGTAAGTTCAAACTTACGTAACAATGTTCATTTAATCCGTGAGCTTAATTCTTTAGATCCAATAAAGGTTTGTTTTACTGATCTATCAAAAGGCAATTTGTTTGAAAGGCTTTCATTCGGTTCTTTTTTGTAATCTGTTTGATTGCTTTTATTAATTCAGGTAGTAGTAGTAAATGGGTATTTTGTTCAACGGATTAAAGTTGTCCCAAAGGTCTTTTAAACCCTACTCTTAGGGTTAAGTAGGTCCGTAAGATAAATTATGTTGGGCACTTATTAAATGTGTAAAGCAGTGATAGCCTAGTGGTTAAGAAACTCGGCCTCTTGATGGAGAAGGTTCAAATACCAGGCGTGGATCTCTGATTTATCAAAATTATGTGCGTATTAGAAATTAATTATCACTAGCTTAAACGGTGAAGGAAAATATCGTGAGGAAACCTGCACACCTAAGAAATCTTAAAAAAGTTTTCCAAAGTATGTGATGTCCACCAATTCGCACTTGGCCAGCGCGGTGGACTATGGCCTATTCCTTCTTATTCTGAGAGGAGACCCGTGCCCAGCAGTGGGACAGTAATGTGTTGATGATGAATTATTAAATGTATTTTGTTTCATTAGAAAGTCCTTGATGAAGGACAAGTGCAACCCGCCACACTCAAGTCACACTATTTTCTTGTCTATTTTCATTATTAAATGCATTACTTTAAAATTTGCAATCAAATCACGCCTTAACCGTATTATTGGATGAATTCATTATTCAATCTCAATATAATGGCAAAAACACAAGTATCGAGAACAAAACCCCTAAAATTTCCACCCTCAACGACCCTCAGGCGGGAACTCATAACGCCATCTATCGTCGTATCGACAATTGAGACAGTTTGTACGAATGCCGCTATTACTCACCAGATGGCGTTGTACACATTTTCTTGATTTATGTTAGAGCAAATGAAAAAGGTTGTGATCTTAAAGATTTTTTTTGTGTTTTAAAGCAATTTTAACCTTCTTACAATTATAGCAATGAAAGATTAAATTCCACTAGAGTTAAAAGATTTTATTTCAAACGAAAGTCGATCTGCAAAAGATTCGAAAAATCTCTGATTAATAAAATTCGTTTTTTATTTTATCCGTTACCTATGCTTTACCCGTTCACACAGAAATTTTCTTCAGTTCGAGCACCCTAATTCAGCTGGATCCAATAAACATTTGTTTAACTGTGAGAATCCGAAAGGCAATTTGTTCGAATTGCTATTTATATTCCTTTTTTTTGCTATTTGCTTACTGTACGTACTAGCCTTTGCTCGGGATTTCGTTCGCGTGAAAATTTGTTTTTGAAAACGTTTTAACGCTGTATATCTGAGTCAGCAAAAATAGTGATGCCGGGTAACTTTCTACCAAGCCTGCTACCTTTTTGTTTTACGAGGGGGAAACCTTCAAAAGGTACCCGACGTCACGGGAGTGACGCCGGGTTATGTGGGACATTTACCGCACTAAAACCCGTGGCCGTCCTCGACGCTGCGTAGAGGACTCCGGGATCTCCAAAGGATCGCCGCAACCGGAGTCCTCTTAGCGCATAGCCCCGTCGGGCTCCGACCAGGTGAGCTTGTCGCTCGCCACACCGTCTGATGTGTACAACGGTATGCGACCACACATACAGCCGTCCTTCCCGGGGTCGATGACGTTCGGTTCGAGTTCCCACTCTTGCCACCCGCAACCCCGGAAGCCCACTTTTAGTCGCCTCTTACGACAGGCAGGAGATACCGTAGTCCCATTCTACTCCCGGAACGACAGGGACGACCTACCCTCAATCCGTGTGACGTCACATAATTCTATGTCATAACAATATATCGTCATAATAACGTTACATGGTAACGAAAATAAATTTATGCAATTTTGGGTGTCAAATAACCGTAAGAAATAAATTGCGATTAAAAATCTTTCTTGAGTCATTTTGAAATAAAGTTTTAAATAAATCTGCGCAAAGGAAGTGACGCCTTTTATAATGCTTTTAACGCCTTATCTTGTGGTAAGGGAGACATACTTAGTCTCCTGTAATAGTTAGAGATGTCCGTGAGTGGCAGTAGCCACTTACCATCAGATGGATTGCATGCTCGTTTTTTTTATAATATAGGACTAGCAGACGAGCTTGAAGTCCACCTGATGGTACCTGAGTGGCGACTGCGTTCATGGACATCTGTAATCAACCCCAGATAGGATTAGATATTCCTACCTGATATCTGTCAGAGATGTGCCACTACCCATGAGGATGGAACGCTTCGAAAAAGTATGTCTCCCTTACCACAATCTTGAAACCACAACACTAACTTTAATATTATGCATAATTTTTTAAATCTAATATAATCTATTATTTGAATAATACATACTCGTAGGTATAGCTTGAAAACCCTACCTTGGTAGAGTTACTGGTACACCCTTTAATAATTTGTAGAACCTTTGTGCTTAATATAAATTTTACGTTCACATCCCTTTATGTATCTTTATTGTTATACTCTTATTTTATTGCACGGCGAATGGCAAGCTCCAAATCAGTTAATTGGATTTTGTTTGTGCGTGAGGGATCGAAGGGTATTATCGACGGGTTCGAGGTTCGAATCCCAGACTGATTTTGAGGTTAGAAATAAATTATCAGTTGCTTTAACGTTAGAGGAAATCATCGGTAAACCTGCACCAATGAGATATCTTTAAAAAAGTTTTCTAAGTTGAGTGAAGTATACTAATATGTAATTGGCAGAGCGCTGGACTATGGCCTAAAACCCTCTTGCTCTGAGAGGTGATCTGTGTCCAGCAGTAGGACAGTAATAATCCTCAGGGGTAGCAACACGTCTGTGACCAATCTCAGGACTCTTAACTTGTTTGGGGTTGATTACAGAAGTATGAAGGTGGTAGAACCCATTGAGGTTCGACTCCGGCGGCACCATCGCCTATTCTATTTCTGCCTCATAATAACAGTGCTAAGCGCTGCTGCCCTGGTTTGATAAGTGTGGTAAGGAAGACATACTTTTCCGAGGCGTTCCAGCTTAGTCCTCAGGTAGCGGCGCATCTGTGGCCGACCTCAGGTAGGAATATCTTATCATATCTGGCGTTGACTACAGACGTCCATGAGCGGCAATAGTCACTTATTATCAGATGGACTGCATGCTCGTCGCAACTTCAATATTATAAAAACATTTGCAGTGACCAGGTACATCAAAAGTGCGGTTTTTCCATAACCGAAAAACCAATTCGCAATTTTCACCATAAAATGTTTCTGAAAGTTTTCGCAACGTTGTTAGTGGACTAACGAAGTGGGTTTGTGGCTGTATTTTTATATGGAAACGAATTTATGAACTTTTAACCGGGGTTTGACTGAAAAATTCAGTTAGTGCTTCAGTGTTTTTTTTAGAAAAGTCAATATAGTTTGATATCGGAAAAAGCTGATCGATATTGGTTTTTCTCCTATTTAAACATCTAAGAGCTCTCAGGGTATATTGTCAACAGGCACATAGCGAGTCAGGCACGTGCCGTATCAGACTGAGTATTCTCTAATAATCCAATGTTATTTAAACCACTCGTAGGACAGCCGTGAAGACCAACTCATAACCCAATTATTTCATTTTTAGGGTTCCGTTCCCAAAAAGGTAAAAAAGCTATGATAACTAATACTAGAAATAAAAAAAGCCGGTGGTACGGGACCCTCTGGGTTCGAGTTCGACTAACACTTGGCCAGTTTTTGTTTTTCTTGAAGTAAGTATTGAAAATTAATAAATATCTATTTTGTTACAGGTAATAAAAACTGAACTAAAAAGATTCCACCTTTTATCTCAGTGGTAAGTATTTAATCCTAGATGGACAGACAGAGACATACTCTTCCGAGGCATTCGAGATTACTCCTCAGGGGTAGCGGCGAATCTGTGGCCTACCTCAGGTAGGAATATCTAACCCTAATTGTACCCTTACCAGGAGTTTTTACGTTTCGACAAATATGACTGTTTTGGTATTTGTTTACGTATCTGCCCATACAAATTCCAATCAGCGCCCCTAGCGGATCGTGTCAGAACTAGGAAATAGTAATAGTAGATGTCCATGGGCGGCAGTAGTTACCTTTAAGTGGATGCTCATCTGCTACTCCTATATTATAAAATGAAATCCATATATGCATTAAAAAATAAAAGACAAACACATTTTCTGACGAATAAATATTACTTTTCGTATTGTATTACGGTAAGTGCAGTAAAAACCATTTCCCAGTACTTTACTAATAACAGCTGAAATAATACAGAAGCTTTTCCTTTTATTGGAAACGGAAAACATTACACTCTCTTCGATGAAGTATTAGGGATTTTAGGTGAGTGTAATTGAAGGTAGTTTTTATGATAGTAATTCTAGATTAGTATTAGGTATCATTATCACAGAATTGATAAATTTTGATTTTGATGACCAGCGTGACGAAGCGGTCACAATAATGGTCTGACGTGCAGAGGGTTCTAGGTTCGAGCCCTGGCCAGACAAATATTTAAAATTTCTGTTCTGGGTGTGGTATTAGTGTATTCCTCTATGTACAATTGTACATTATGTACCCTACCCTCGACACAGGGAATCCTAGTCTGGACTATAAGTGTAGAAAGCGTCTTTTAAAGCGTTTGTTGAATTTTGTATGCTAACAGGTACTCACAATACTTTTTAATTTTATATTATTTGACTGCGGAGTGTAATGTTTCTGTGATAGTACTTATCATCTTTCATCAAAATTTCTTGTAGAAATATAACTCAGTGTTGTGATGTAAAAATATGGCGTTACTTCAAGTTTTCATGCGCTATAAAATAAAATGGCGGGAATAAAGTTCGCTGTGGAGCGTCACGTAATAAGAATGAAATACACAAGTTTTATGAACTTCTGAAAAATCGCTCTTTTTACGTGTATACTTTTTGTAAAATGAAGTGCGAGCAAAAATCTCCTAGAGTAAGTTGCCACCCATCTGTGAGCAACCTTAAATAGGATTGGTGTGTTATTTAAGGTAGACGCATTGGTCTCTTATTATAAGTTGATAAGTTTACTATTCCGTTTATGAAACTTACGATATGCCTTTTAAAAAAACGCATATCGTGAGTACCCGTTACATAATAAAATGTCTCAATTCCGCGATAATTTTAGTCTAAAATCACTTATATACCACGTTTATCTGTTGTTCCCTAAACACACCCTTTAGATCGAAATACAGCAACTGCTGCAAGGACTATGGATGAATTTGGAGATTATTTTCAAAAAGAAATCTTCATATAGGTGTAGAGTACCATGCCCATTCCCGATCTCAATGTCCATTCCTGCTCTTTTAGGGTTTCGTACCCAAAGGGTAAAAACGGAACCCTATTACAAAGACTTCGCTGCCTGTCCGTCTGTCACAGCGCTATATGTCCGGAACCGTAATAACTATCTATAACACATGAAATTTTAGTTATTTTCATATTTTTTTGTAGTCATAATATTTACGTTTCAGAAAAATTATTAATTACTCGTATAAAGGGACGTAATTTAGTCTGTCACTCGTATAATTTAGACGAATCTAACGACACCTCATACATATGTTGAAATCGGTTAAGCTTAAGCTCTAAGATGTGCTCAAATGAGAAATACACAAATATTTTCGAAGAAAATATTCTCCACAGTCGGGTAAAACAGGCTAAGATCATTCAAATTTCAAATTTACCCATCTTAGTCCAGTTTTGAAGGCATTATTATGTAAAATGTGAATGTCAGGTTACTTCCAGTTCATCGAATTTTCCGAGCCATTGGTTGAAGACGCTAATTCGTATCGAAAGGGGTGGGGGAGGAGGGTTGAATTGTTTGCGATCAAAGGATTTATTGTTGAGAGCAAGTCAATTTGGCTCACATGAAGAATATAATAAACATTGATGTTGCAAAACCTTTGCTCACATGAAGAATATAATAATATTACGTAATACAGAAGCCATATTAGTTTTACCCGGTTGTGATGTAGTCACTGTACTGATCCTTTTACTTAAATGCAGAGGGTAATGTTTTTTAAGCGTATTCAAGATACATTGACCTTTGACAGGCTCTACAGCCTAACCGGCTTGACGGATTTAAACATATGAGGTGTCGTTGAATTCGTCTAAATTGTGATAGTGACATAGGCTACATTACTTTTCTTTTCGGTTCATTATTTTTTAGCATTCGGGTGTTTTATTTTGTCATAATTACTAGTTAAAAAATAGAAGTAACAATCAAGCAGTCCATTCGATTGTAAATAGTCATTGTCGCCCATAAAATCTGTAACCGACAAAATATACAGAGTGAATTTTTCATATAGGCCTACAGGGCTAAATCCTAAACTATAAGGATTAGCGAAAAATGCTGAAAGGAGTTCCATCCATCAGCCTTTAATAGTCCACTGCTGGACATAGGTCTCCCCTAATCTACGCCACTCAGACCGGTCTTGAGCAATCTGGATCCAGCGGTTACCCGCCGTCCGCTTCAGGTCATCAGTCCACCTGGTCGGGGGGCGTCCTGTACTCCTTTTACCTGAAAGAAGTTACCAGACCGATTGATAAAAAACTAAAACTGCATAATAAGTGTTTTAAAATATCTTTTTCCTTAGCCGGAAATCTAAGGAGTTAATTTTGAAAAAAAACACCCAATCGCCGATCGCAGATACATTGCAACTCCTCAGGACTATGATATATACTATTAATTTATTAAAGAAGCAAATAACAGTTATAGCCTTGTGGTTGAAGCTCAGCCTGTAAGTCGAAGGGTCCGATATTTGAATCCCAGCCACCTCACATGCTCCTCTGATTTATCCAAATTAGTTGCGTATTACAAATTATTTATTACTCAAACGGTCAAAGAAAATATCACGAGGTTAGCTATACTCCTAAACATTAAAGAAAATCACAAATGTGTGTAAGTGTGTTCGTACTTAACCAGCGCGACAAATTATTGCCTCTCTCTCTCTTTCTCTGTAGGAAAATAATGAGTTGATGAAGACAAAGTATAAAGAATAAACAACAAATAACATTACAAAGTACTTACAACAAGAACTAGGTCAGTATTTCACGAGAGTAGCTGAATACCTCATCTTCAACAAAAAGCAGTAGATTACAAAAAGGAAACTACACCGTCGGGAAAACAAAGCTCTTCTTATCTGAAGATCATTAATGATCTTCATTAATAGCGACGGCCATTGTGAATATCAGCTGCGATACAAAGAACAATACTCGTTTTTGTTTTACTCAGTTTTGTTTTGTTTTTATTTACGACTGCTGCAATAGTTTACTGTTATAGTTTATATTAGTAAAACTTGGTTACGAGAATAGTTTTGTGGCGACTTCCCGCTACTCGTTAAGAGATGGCGCTGAATCATATAGCTGAAGCAACAATATTGAGACATAAACTTAGTATGAGTTTTTACAAAAATTACTGTTTTTGTATTTGTTTACGTAATTGCTCATACATTTCCAATCAGCGCCCCTAGCGGACTGTATCAAAACGAGACTTGTCCAATTGACAAGACTCGTTAAAAGATGGCTCTCAAGCAGCACGCTATTATTATTTTCCGCAACTCATCAATAGATGGCGCTTTCTGAATCATGCTATCGAAGTTTTCTCAACATTTTGCATATATATAAGCGCCAAACTGGGACTGTTGCAGCACGGCTGCTTTTCAGGTACCTCGAAGATCTTTCGCTGCCAAAGTTTTTAAAAGTGACTCCGCCGAGACACCTATTTCTGCATTATCGTGATCAAACTTTTATTGTCCCTTGCTTGGTCTGTCTGTGACTTCCAGACTGGAAAGTGTAGCTGGGCGCAAGTTAAGTCCTTTGCCAAATAGTAAGAAATCCATAGATATGAATCTAAGCAAAACATACGAAAACTAGACGAATTAGTACAGAAACATCAAATCCAACTCAAAAATTATTCAGTATCACTCCTATAGTTCAACCTCATATATTGAAATCCAATAAGCTGTCTGTGCTGCAGATCGCGCCAAAGAATAAAACATATTCACACATACATATGTACGTATATACATACATACACACATGCACTCGAAAAACGTTACCTTTTGCCGTTACGTAATTAAAAGTGCATTTCTGGGTATTAAACTCCGGCCTCCCAACGGTTGTAATTAACAATGTAAGCACATTTCGTAAAATAGTACATACATTTTACTAATAATCTGTAATCCGAACTTTCCAAAATCCGTTTAATTTATTCCAACAACCTTTCCGATACTCAAAATCCGTGTTAACGAGGTTTACGGTACTCGAAACATGTATAAAAATTTTATTTTTGACATTTACACACTTAAATGTTTTAACTAAAATAAATTAAAGTAATATAAAAAAATAATGAAATAATATAACTTTATTTTAAATTAAACATAAAAAGCTACATCTAAATTGCTGTCCCTGGGATGAGTTCCCAGAATGCTGGCAACATTCCCTCGTTGGATAGCGAGGCTAATTCGCTGTCCGAGGTATGTGCCAGCTCTCTGGTCATTCGTTGACTCTATCAACCGTTTGGACAGATGCTTAAAAAATAATCTAGCATTGGAACCCCACGGCCCCAATGTTTCAACACCAAATGGCAGAAATATGTAGTCTTTAATAAGATCTGCATATTTCTGCAACTTGCGAATTTCAGCGTCGGTTGCCACGACACCGGCTGCCCTGGAAGATATGTGAATATGAGAAGGTGCCAGTGTGTCCACGCAAGTAGCGTCCCACACAAGACACCTTCCATTCTTCCAGGGAATAAGGGTTAAACCATCAGGCTTCTTGCCATCGCTACGTACTAAACCATTCGGCTCTAATTGAGCCGGTACGTTAGCAGTGACAAGAGCCCTCCGGATAACGTCATTTAAAGCCGCGTGGCGTGATAGACGACCGGCGCTGCGTTGACAAGACAGGCCGTGGAGGCCCAAACGGTCGACTTGAGCTCCACAAGGGCAACAATGTGGATGATTTAAAAAAGTACCTAGTCGAAGGCCCACTGCTGTAGAAAAAGAAATATTGTCCAAAAGCGTTCCTAAATTAGCAGAGGGAAGTGCTTGCAACCAATATCCCGATTCTCGAACAGAAACTGCAAGGAGACGAGCTCGCTCGACTGGATTTTGACTTTTATTTAAAAGCTCAGAATGAACGTGTTCACAGAGTGGCTCGTCCCATTGCCTTTGAGAACTTAAGGATTCCGGAAGTGATTCGCCAGAACAAACTGCTAACCAAGATTCCTTGGCCTCTGCACAGTAAGATATTTCCGAAAGACCTAAAGAGGAAAGAGTTAGTTTCTGAAATAATAATTTTGTACTGTGTGCAGAAGACAAAAAAGCTGGCAATGCAATAGAAGAAATTTTCCTAATACCAAGACCCCCATACCGAATTGGCAAAGAAGCTTGGCACCAGGAATTTTCATTTAAAGAGCAATTTAGAATTTTAACTAAACAATCCTGAATTAAGGAATCTATTAAAAATAGGTGAGACGTATGTTTCCAAATTGGGGAACATCTCAAAAAATATGTGAATTTTGGAACAAATAAGCAAAACCGGATAATATGATAAGCCACATGTGAATTAATTTTGCTAAGTCGTGAAGAAATATATTCAAAACTGGAAATTTGTTCATCAAGAAAAAACGGTATAGACTCTTCTAATACAGGTGAACCCAAAAGGCGAAGAGACTCTTTATTTAAAAGTTGAATATTTGGAGCCAAAGTTTTAAATTTGTCAATAATATTTTGTTTTTCCAAATCGAGAAAGGAGTCTGGTATATAAAGCTCACATTTAGAAAAATTTAAATCTAAACCTAAATTTTGAAAATTTTGAATTAGAAATTTTAAATCGTCAAAAACTGTCATTGCTTCGCCTCCAAGTGTACCGTCGTCTAAATACCACATATTCAATTTTGAATTTAGTGCCGAAATTATAGGTTGTATAGATAAACTAAAAATTGCAGGGCCAAGTGGATCACCCTGTTGACAACCTACAGAAGAAAGAATTAAATTATCCCGAAAAATTAAATTAGAAGGTGAACCGTAAGCTTGCCATAAAAATGGGTAAATTTGAGGAATAATTTGATTAGCTTCTGCCAAAAATACATCACGTCTAACAGAATTAAACGCGTTTTTTACGTCCACCTTAAGTACCACACTTTTTTTATCGTTAAGCATATAACTTCTAAGACTGTGTACCGCAGCTTCACATCCTCCCTTAGATCCAAAACCTAATTGAACGGGTTCTAATTTATCTTGAAGCTTAGGGAGAATGTGTCTGCAACATACCTTAGAAGCTATACGCCTAACAGTATTACCAACAGCTATTGGCCTAATTCCACCATCCTTTTTTTTTAATGCACATAGATTTGCTCCATATAAAATACTAGTAATATCGGCATTGACCTTACCAGAAATCATTAGATTTATAAGAGCAGTAATGTCATTCAATAAAACTCTTCCAGCTTCGCCCGTGGCTCCACATGTAAGGTCTTTAAAATGTTGGGGAGTCAGACCATCGAGGCCGCCTGCAGAACCAGGTTTGAATGACATAACTGCTCCTAGTATTTCTTTAGGAGCAATTTCTAGTACATTACAATTTTGTGGTGGATTGGCGTGGACTGGTGCGGAAAGTGCAGGATGTTTAGCTCTTAAGGCTAAAAGTGTTTCTGGAGAATCAGGAGCGATAACATCATTGGAAAAAAGCAGATCTGCAGCACCTTTAATGTCCCCATCACCTACTTTTTTTTCAACTTTATGGAAAATGGAGTTGTTGTGAAATGGTCTTTGAGTGTCATCATGGTTTAAAATGCCGAAAGGTCTTGAACAATTTTGTTTTAATTTTTGTGTTAATGAAAGATGTTTATTTGAAGAATGAGCGGCATGAAGAAAAATGTAAGAAAAACTGAAAAAATTCTCCCAGCTACGGACAGAGTTTTCCTTTAATATGATCTTAATACAGTCTGACAATTTAGATGCTATGCTTATTCGAGCACCTCTTGGAATGCGATTTATTATAGGAACTGATGATTTAAATTTTGATAAAGTTTTCCAGAAAGGTTGACTAGGTGCAGATGATACGTTAATTTGTGAATTAAATGAATTGTGTTGTGAATTATTAGATGCATTTGAGGCCAAAGGTTTAAATTGATTATGCGATTTTCCAATGTGGATATTTAATCCTTTTATACCTTTAAAAAATCTGGTTTGAGAGCAATGTGGACATTGAATAAGGTCTGCAGACCTACCGTATTGGTTGGAAACACTACCAGATGTCGAAGGCACCTGCGACATAGGCTAAATAATAAATAAATTAAAAATAATAAATGTATATACAATTAATATCAACTTATGAATAAAAAATAAAATTAAGATTAGTTTCTATTTATTAAAATTAGATTATATTTACATAAAAAATACACACTTTTAACCACACACTTCTTTTTATCTTTTACTTCTTTAATGAGTATATTATTCATGAGTATATTCCCATCCAGATTGACACCTGTACCCCTAGGCAGTGATGAGACGAGGCGAACTCCGCAAATTTATTGTAGGCACACACTTTTCAAAATACTGTATTTGGTCATAATTTTCATCAGGTTTCGCTTTGATACCGACTTCTTTTACAACTGAATGCAGAATTAGTTCAGATTCTAATTCCGCTGGTGAGAACGAAGCTCCACAACAAGAAAACAAGTCCTTCATCCCGTAACAGAATAAATCTCATAAAGAATTATAATTTTAGTTAGCTATTTATATTTAAATTATTAATTTGCAAAATAACATGTCATGTCATGGGTGTCATTTTTTTTTTTTTTTGTTCACGTTTTACAAATTCTCCGTTAAAATTTCAGCTCATTTTACCTATAAATAAATGGAACTACGAATCGGGTGTAGTCGAACTACACAACTATAAATATAAGGTACCTTTTTACTTAGTATTTCGTTTAAAATACGTTTTGATTTAATATATTGTAGAGTACCAAACTAGCATGCGGATTTCTTATTGGTAAGTAGCCATTGCTGCTCATGGACATCTGTAATCAATCCCAGATATGATTGTAGGCCTACGAAAGGCATTGAGACTTTGAGACCCAAGATACATTAGTTCTCCTGTGGACTAAGTTGGAACGCCTAGTCAACGAACAAATTCCTTACGCTTTCAACTAGAATATAGCAGTCTTTGAATTTTCTTTTATAAGATTTAATTAGGCGTGGTGATGCCTCCAGAGTCGACCCATGATAAGTTTTAGGCTTGTAGGTAGCAAATCTAAATATATATAACTCAAAGGTGACTGACTGACATAGTGATCTATAAACGCACAGCTCAAACCACTGGACGGATCGGGTTGAAATTTGGCATGCAGGTAGATGTTATGACGTAGGCATCCGCTAAGAAAGGATTTTGATCAATTCCACCCCCAAGGGGATAAAATAGGGGATGAAAATATTACTTCGTAACGCGAGCGAAGCCGCGGGCAAAGCTCGTTTAAATATATTAACTTAATTTAATAACAATATGCTAATGATATAAAAAAAATATTAAAAATTAAGATATTCTTGTTGTGACCTTGCGCCGATCTTGTTGTAAATTAGGAAAAATAACTGACAATTTGTAACTGTTTCACACTGTTTCAAGCTCAAGTTACATCATTAATTTCAATCTAGTTCCTTACAATAAGTGGTAAAATAAATAATATTATATTCTGGCCCATATTTCGTATATATTTGTAACAATTGCAATTAAAAAATAGTCTTAAAAACTAAGATTTAAATGATAACCTAAAAATAAATAAACGTCGAAATATTTAAAATTAAACTGTTTAACATCAGGCGAATCTTAATATGAGTTTCTACGTTTTTACCTTTTTACAAAATGACTGTTTTGGTATTTCTTTACGTATTTCCCGTACATTTCCAATCAGCGTCCCTAGCGGATTGTATCAGAACTGATTGGAAATTTATGGGAAATACGTTAACAAAAACAAAAACAGTCCTATTTGTAAAATCTTAAAAACTCCATACTAAAATCGAGCCTTAGGACTCACGAGTGTCTACACATCTGTGATTGGCTTCTAATAGAACCCCTCTCTTTGTAGTTGACTACAGATATTCAAACGGCAGTAACCACTAACCATTTGGTTTCCTACTTCAATCTTAAAAAACCTATAAAAGATTAGAACCAATATCTCAAGCGAGTTAAAACTTACAAAAGTTGAGAAACACTGGTCGGGAGCGACAAATCACTTTGTATTATGGGCTAGCGTAAGTTTACAAATGGGTGGCGATCAATCGCCTAGATAGGAGAATCGACAAAGATTTCTAGGTAGCTGGAAGCTGGGGAAATCTTTATAAATTTGTTCAATGCTCACTTATTCAGAGAATCATTACTTAGATAAATGTAGCTATTTGTATTACGTTATTTAGGCCCGTTATCAATAATTAATCCATCCAATGTTACGCCTACCAAAGATCGATGTTTGACAGTTTCTTTATCTATACTGATATTATAAAGAGGTTAATTTTGTAACTTTAATTGTTTGTTTGTTTGTTTCTTTCTTTGCTTGTTTGTTTGTAAGGGCTAATCTTCGGAAATACTGAACCAATTATGAACATTCTTTCACAATCAGAAAGCTACACTATTCAGGAGTGCTATAGGCTTTATCAGAACAAAAAGCGGGTGAAGCCACGGTTGCTACTTATTAGATATTTCCAAATTTTGATCTTCGGCAGGTAATTCGATGAATTGATTGTTAATAAAGAGCGTTTGTTGTTGAACGGATATGCCATAGGACCAGTACCCTTACCATGAGTTTTTACGTTTTGACAAATATGACTGTTTTGGTATTTGTTTACGTATTTGCCCATATAATTTCCAATCAACGCCCCTAGCGGATGGTATCAGAACTACAGTGTCAGTAACGTAACATTAAATATCTAAATTGATAAAATGGCGCTTTATGTTTTGTCTCTCTTTTCCGAACATGTGAGGCAGACAGAAAGACTTATTGTTACGTTTACTCAGCCTACTGAAGCAAACGGAACGGAATATTGGATTGAGTAAACCCCGTCAGTCCCGTCTCTATATTTCTGGTGTGTCATAGTTCTTGCGTTTCGGTAAAAGGGTGTGGACACTGGCTGAGTTACGTATGAGGTGACCAACATGCAAGCAGCAGCATGCAAGAAGCATAGCAGACGAGCATGCAGTCCACCTGATGGTAAGTGGCTACTGCCGCCCATGGACATCCGTAATCAACACCAGATAAGATGAGATATTCCTACCTGAAGTCGGCCACAGATGCGCCGCTACCCCTGAGGACTACATTGGAACGCCTCGGAAAAGTATGCATGACTATAAAGATTGACTTCAACTTAGTGTCTCTGTTCTTTATATTTATATTTTTAAAAATATTTGATTTTCTACAGATAAAAGAGAAAAACATGTTAAATCTTATTATGGTATTTGGCAGAGTCATTGGAAATTTTGAACTTACACATAAACAACCGAATATGTTATGTAAAAACTTTAACCCAAGCTATGTAATTCCGATTAATCGTATATATAAAATTTTCGTGTCACAGTGTTAGTTACCGTACTCCTCCGAAACGGATTTACTGATTTTCACCAAATTTTATATGCATATTCAGAAGTTCTGAGAATCGGCTACTATCTATTTTTCATACCCCTAAGTGATAAGGATTGTTCACCCTTAACATTTTTTTTATTTATATGGCGACACAACGTTTGCCGGGTCAGCTAGTAGTATATATTAGTCTATTGATACAGAGGTATTAATAAGTAAGCATTAAAAGTTCGAAGCTTAGGGGAGAGCTTATAAGCTTTCGGTTTAACCGGTACAAATATTATTATAACTTTCAGATACCCAACTAGAGCAACTAATCAGTAGTTTAGGATTGGAAATAGGAAAGAAAAGAAAAATATGAACTACCTCTGACGGGGAGTAAATCCGCGGATAAAACTAGTTATCTCTAAATTTTCTAACAAAGCCTACTTTCAATAGCTTTGATACAATATTTAAGTGTTTTACAGTTTTCAGTAGTACAGACACTATTTAAAGATTTATTCATCATCATATACCTTTATACATACAAGCAAACTTAATTTTCGTAAACAGCTGATATATATTAGTAGTGATGTTTTACGATTTTTCTATAATTGTTATGTTTTACGGTTTACAGCCTACATTTAGCGCGAAACACTTAAGTTTACGATTACTCAGTCGTAAATTTATTTTATACAAAACGAATGTATTGCGGCTTCAAGTTACGTAACATAGATATTATCTTAGGGCTCCTGCAGTAATGCTGACACATATATTTCTGCCTAATAACAGCAGTTAAGCACATCCGTGTTCTGTTTGAAAGGTGTGGTAAAGAGTAGATCTCCGAAGTTAGCAATATCTATCTGTGACCAATCTTAAGAAGGATCTAATCCTATCTGATGTTGATTATAGATTTCCATGAGAGGCAGTGGCCACTTACCACCAGATGAAATCGTTTGCTACTACCATCAAAGGGTTCTACCATCTTTTAAATGTGCTAAAATGACTTTATAGTCATATTAAAGCAATAACTGGAATTATTTCCAGTTATTGCTTTAATATCAAAGAGATTATAGATTTTGGTTTTGGTTTAGAAATGTAGTTCAAATTCGGCTACCACAGCAATTTCGGATTTATAGAAGCCACCATTTTGAAATTCACTCAGATTTGAAATGATATCTACGTCATAAGTAAATATCTGACCTCAATAAATATACTCCACTTAGTACCGCGATAGTGCGCAGCGTAACGTTACGGTATAAATCGTAAATGGGGATATTTTACGGTTTTTACGGTTTACGATTGGCGGCTACCTCTTTAGTTTTACGATTCCGCGTAAAATTCATATGCAAGGAAATTTGGTTGCGAATGGTTCGTTTTTAGTATTCAAAAAATTAGGTAGGTACAGTAATAAAATGCATAGAAAAGAAAGATAAAATGTATGTGGTGACTTCCCGCTACTCGTCAAGAGATGGCGCCACGAGTATTCTGGATCTCGCTATCAAAGTTTTATTAACATCTTGCATATATACAAGCTCCGAACAGAGACTGTCGGAGCATGGCCGCTCCCCGGGCAGGATCACCTAGCCCGGCGGGAGATCTCCTTTTGCCAAATGTTTAAAAAAATGTTATTCGCATTAGTTAGGCGCTTCTGTGTTCTGGTTAGAAGGGTGTATTCGAGGCGTATGTACCAAGTTTCTTTTGATTTATATATTTTTTTTTCAATTTGAAATAGTAAACGAATTGGGGATCACTGATACTGGGGGACCATGGACATTCAATCAATCCCATATACAACAGATGATACTACCTGAATCCAATCATAGACCACTCCTGAAGGCTATAGATAGTTATATTATATGTAGAATTGCTTCACGCTACTAATCATAGTTGCAACACAAAGTATACTTTATTTTGTAATGTAAATTGGGAAATCTTTGAGTTCATTTATCAGATTTAAGTCTACCAATAAAATAGTAAGAATTCCCGCGATATTTTGAAAGTGATAAAAATGCCTCCAAAATTATTCCCTTCATATATCAACACCCACATCAAACCGTACATAACCCAACAAAAGCTGGCATAAACCGGTCAAAATTTACAACAGCAACATACACTGAGCTTATCGGACATCGGGGCATCCGGATTAAACCGGTACAAACCGGTTATCGCCCCATATATCCGGTTGTGTCCGAAGATTCGCGACAAAAACCGGTGACATACTTCAGTTACATAACTAAGTTATGTTCGCAAATTTGTGCCTTATATCCATATAGTAAAGGGGTATAAATATTAATTTGAAAGACTTGATAGCTTTCAAGTTTTTCCAGGCTACTTTCCAGGTTTCCTTCAATGACATAAATCATAAATTATATACGTTTTCAAGCTTTCTTTTCGATTGAACGTATTAAATGTTACTTATTTATTGGACCTTAAGCGATTAGTCTCACGCGAAGATAGAATTAATAATTTGTAAAAGGAAGATAGGATTTGTTCCGACTATCTTGGTGACTGTATTTAGAAGATGTCTAGGAGTTTTAGAGAACACTACATGATTTCATTGAGCACCAACGAAGCGGCCGATGCCCAATACTATCAATTCGTAGCTTACATCTCCATAATGCTAGTCTATAATCTAACTCACCAGCAGGAGGATAATTGCAAATGATGTGGTCATTTGCAATTAAAATGAAAAATCTGTAATTCTTTACAGACAGTGCCACACTA
The DNA here is from genome assembly GCA_014595695.2 of Epargyreus clarus clarus. Taxonomy (NCBI): domain Eukaryota; kingdom Metazoa; phylum Arthropoda; class Insecta; order Lepidoptera; family Hesperiidae; genus Epargyreus; species Epargyreus clarus. The sequence goes on from JACTTY020000028.1 coordinate 377,803, forward strand.
CGAAACATGCATGAAACATTTCAGTATTTACTGAGCCGTAAATCTCTTCAAGTTCGGATGATAAGTGCCAACACGTGTTAATTAATGTGCACACAATAAATCGTTTTGTTGTAAATAACGGCCATTTCATTTATTGACGCAAATGAAACGACAGGTTCATTTACTGTCAATTTTTCGTACTTCACGTGATATGAATACTGAACAATGAGGGACTAATTTATTGAAATTGTTATTGTTTTAGCACCACCCATTTCTACCTAATAACAACAATTTGGTGCTGCTGTGTTTTCGTCAAAATGATGTGGTAAAGCAGAGGTAAGATTGTTTTAAAAGTGGTAGAACTCAGTGGTTCGACTCCGGTGGCACCACCGACATACTTATATCTGCCTAATAACAGCAGTGTTAAACGCTGTTGTGTTGTGGTTTGAAGGGTGTGGTAAGGGAGACATTATTTTTAAGGCATTCCAGCTTAGTCGTCAGGGGTAGCGGCGCATCTGTGGTCGACCTCTGGTAGAACTCTAATCTTATCTGAGGTTGATTACATATGTCCATGGGCGGCAGTAGCCACTTACCATCAGATGGACTGCATGCTCGTCTGCTACTGTAATATTATAAAAAAAACACTTGTTCGAAGCGTTCTTACTTCATGCTTAGGCATAGCATTCGTGGCAGACCTCAGGTAGAATACTGGTCCTATTTGGACTTACTTATTATACATATTGTCCATGGGCTGTTGACACATATCAGTTGTTGGACTGATTTGCTACTAGTTTTGTATTAGAGCATTCCAGTTTAGTCTCCAGTAGCAATCTTAGTCGGCAACAAATGTGCTAACACAAAACTAAGCTAGCACACGAGGCATTCCAGTTTAGTTTGCTGTCGTTACACGCTGACCCAGTCATGATCAATACCAATACATTGCAAAACTGACACTTCCATAATCCGAGTATATAAATCACGCCGTGACATATTTGAAAGCGCTTTTTATCTGACATGTGTATAAATTGCCCAGATATTGGTGATACATCGCTGTCTGCGTAACAGAATTGTTGTAAGACTGATATATCCATCAATGAATATTTCTTTCTATAACATAAAAGTAGTACAGTCAATAGTACAATGTGTAGTCTAGTCTACCTGATGGTATGTGGCTTCTACTGCCCACGGAGCAAATAAAAAAATAAACGCTTTCTACACTCACAGCCCCACACTAGGATTTCCTGTGTCATGGGTACCTTAGACACACAAATAGACAATTACACAAACACCCAGACCCAGAAACAGATATCTAAACTTATCATGTAGAAATCTGTCTGGCCGGGAATCGACACCGGGACCCTCTTTACGTCAGACCGGTATAGTGATCGCTCCGCCACGCGGGTCGTGAAATCAAATCAATTTATTTGTGAATAAGGTAATTGTTAGTTGTTAAATATTTCTGTTACATATCACTTATTCTGCCATTGGGTGGCCTACACATATAAGTCTTATCTATAAAGTATAGATAATTAAAAGTTTAATTTTAACATAATTCAACATGACTTGATAACAAATTGGATCATTGATTTTTATCGCTCAAAAAAGATTTAAAACTATGTTAGCATTTATTAATTAAATATATTTTTACTTTATTTTCAAATAATATATCGGTTATCTATAATCAAGCCCAGATAAGACTAAAGTCCTACCTGAGGTCCACCCAGATGCGTTTGATACCCTGAGTATTAAGTTATTAGGCAAAAAAAGTGCAGCGGTGGTGTCTCCAAAAACCATCATAAAGTGCTCTACCACCGTAAAATTTACTAATCTAATTAGCAGACAATATTACAAAAAAACAGGGATAGCCTAGTGGTTAAGAAACTCGGCCTCTTGATTGAGGGACCAGAGGCTCGAATCCCAGGCACGCACCTCTGATTTTTCAAAGAGATGTGCGTATTACAAATTAATTATCACTTGCTTAAACGGTGCAGGTAAATATCGTGAGGGAACCTGCGTACCTGAGAATTAAAAAAATCTAAGGTATGTGAAGTTACCAATACGCACTTGGCCAGCGCGGTGGACTAAGGCCTAATCCTTCTCATTCTGGGAGGAGACCTATGCCCAGCAGTGGGTTTATGGATTAATGGTGATGATGATTACAAATTGCACACAAATAAGTAAATTAGCATGAATACAAAGTAATTTTACTCGCGACGTGCACAAACAAGTTTAGCATATGCAAATGCATGCGAGATAAAGCTGCCAGTGATTTTATTTCACTAACAATGTTCTACTTTCATACTAAAAACGCCATTTTGTTTTTTTTTTTGTGTAATGAGTTAATCGTATATTTATTTAGAAATTTCTCGCTTGTTTTCGGAATAACTGAAGATCCTGTTATACGATATATACGGACTGACACATACGGACAAACAAACAGAAGGAAAGACAAATATTTATGTTAAGTGTTACATGTGTATCATGTATATTCATAGAGTTTCTTACTGGATCTTATCAATTGAAATAGTGTTCCGATTGTAAATGAAATATTATATATAATTGACTATTTGCAACCAGTCCTTACAAGGGATTTACAAAATAATCACATTTCATATTTTAATTCTACACTGGGTTTACTGTCGGGGATAATTAACTCTTACATAGACAAGTAAACGAACACTCAAAACCGTCTGTTTTATCAATCCAATGATGACTAAAAAGCGCATGGCTTACCTGGGATTCGAATCCTGGAATCTTTAAGTCGAAATTCATACGACTGAACTTAGCAATATACATAATAAGCTAATAGCTAAGTAAAATATGTATATTATTAATATCCTTCACAATTCACATTTTTATACAAGTTTTATAAAAGCTGGGAAAGCAAAAACAGCTGAAAATATACGAAGCAGTATAAGTTGAAAAAGCACAGCTTGAAATACATTCGGATTAGGTTTTGTTAACTTGTAGCTGACATTTTAGTAAATACCAGAATTTGTGGCAATATTATTCAATATATAATTTCTGTTCCCGGAAATCTGTAGACATTATGGATTGAAGTTTTGAACACTTTGGTGAATGTTATCATCTCCAAAAACTTATTGATTGTTATGTCATTTTGTATAATATAGAGGTGGTAGAACTGTCTGTGGTTCGACTCCGCCGGCACCACCACAACACCTATTTCTGCCTAATAGCAGTGATCTGGTTTGAAGGGTGTGCTAAGGGAGAGATACTTTTGATTGATTACAGATGGTTAATTACAATTCAATTTATATACAACAAAGTTAAAGGGGGTCAAAATGGGCTAAATTGCTTCGAGGAAAGAATGGTACTGCCGTGCCCTTTTTTGGCACTGCTGTGCCCCCCAGTTAATAACCGTCATCCTATGTATATTCCACTGTTGGGATCAGTGTCCTCTACAACTGACACAGGCCTAGAAAATACTCCACCAACTGCTTCAAACTACATTGACGAAGAAACTGTCTAATGGCAAACCTTGTCAAATTCAAAGTGATGATAACAGACAAATCCTCCAAAACACAAAATCGCACATATAGCAAATTATGTAATGATCACCCATCTAGCTAACGGTTGAAGCACCACTTTATAGAATTAAGACCTACAAAATCCGCGCTCAAAAAATATACAAACTATGCACAAAAAAGCACAGTTTCACCAACACATATTAAGTGCAAGGAAAAATTCGCTGTATCAAAATAACACATAAACGTGCCCGCTGGCTCTTGTGTAAGCACAGCCTCGCAAGCAATTAACTTAAGCTTTAAGCTTCGGATTTTACTTTAAAATGAACGTTATTTTTACTTTTATGATCCTTTATTGTGCTGAGTTTGAGAATTATTTTACACGCTTAGCCCCTTAGGGGATGAGTTTTGTATTATTTCCTTAATTATATTGAAAAGAATCTTTTGTCCAAACTTTCATTTTCTTTCGTATAAGTTAGAAGTAGTAAATGAACATCCTGTTCTCCTGGTAATAAATAGCCACTGCCGCGAATGAACGTCTCTAATCAATCCCAGATAGGATTAAACTGACCGCTATAACGTTAATTACTTTTATATCGTTTGCAAGCCACACGGTGCGATTGGCACAACCAAAAATTTAAACAAACAATCCCCATGCAGTAAATTCGTTTCGTTAAACGTGTGTTGGTTAAATACAACACGTAAAAGGAAGAAAAAAATCGCTGTATCAAAATAACACATTAAAAGTGGCCGCTGGCTCTTGTGTAAGCACAGCCTCGGAAGCAATTAACTTAAGCTTTAAGCTTCGGATTTTACTTTGAAATGAACGTTATTTTTACTTTTATGATCCTTTATTGTGCTGAGTTTGAGAATTATTTTACACGCTTAGCCCCTTAGGGGAAGAGTTTTGTATTTTTTCCTAATTATATTTATTTATTTATTTTACACGCTTTTATCGTCTGTTTAGCCCCTTAGGAGATTACTTTAATTTTTTTCATAGTATTTGTGTCATACAGGTATAAGGACATATTGGTCAAAATTGAGTGTTTCTTAAACTAAGGCCTGTACAATATTTTGACAGGTACGGCCCCTGTTTGTGCGGTTTCTTTACGGAATAAGTTTCATACACAATATTATACACATTGCATAGAGCGATATGATATTTGTTTGCCACGGTCCTTGTCTGACACGTACGATGTCTGTAAATATAATTGCACCATAAAACTGATAATTCTGATACTGATAAAAATTTAAGAATCTTCAGTAAATAGATAATTTCCTACCCGTCATATGTTTCATACTTTGGCAAGCCATGCACGCCAAACGCCTTGACGGACTTTAGCATATGAGGTGGTTGGATTTTTCTTAATTTTGCTGAAATTGCTCAAATAACTTGGCTTTAGATAGTCGGGTGTTTTGTTTTTACAAAAAATCTCTAGTTACAAGTAAAGACGCGAGTGAAATGTCGTCGGTAATAAAATACGTGTTTCCATACTCTACATAGAATAGCGAAGTGGGCCGCTGAGTCGGTCAAGAGGTCATGCTAAGCCTTCAGGCAAGTCATTACGCCGACGTTTACGTAAGCCGAAGGTTTTGCATATTATGTTAGGCGTAAAGCCTCACATGAATATTGAAGGAAATATTTTCATGATGAAGACTTGTGGTTCAGGTCAATAAATAAGCCTCCTTTATATCTACAGTACCCTTACCATGAGTTTTTACGTTTTGACAAATATGACTGTCTTGGTATTTATTTACGTATTTGCCTATACAATTTCCAATCAGTGCCCTTAGTGGATTGTATCAGAACTATAGTGTCAGTAACGTGACATTAAATGTCTAAATTGGCAAAATGGCGCTTTATGTTTTGTCTCTGTTTTTTGCGAACATGTTAGGGAGACAAAAAGTTTTACTCAGTGGTGCGCTTTCGACAACTCATTTTACTGAAGCAAACGGAACAGAATAATATATTGAGTAAACTTGTGGGATGTTTTGAAAACTCATGGTAAGGGTACAGTACCCTTACCAGGAGTTTTTACGTTTCGACAAATATGACTGTTTTGGTATTTGTTTACGTATTTGCCCATACAAATTCCAATCAGCGTCCCTAGCGGATTGTGTCCTAACTAGATGGGCCAATACGTAAACAAATACCAAAACAGTATTTTTTTTAAAACCGTAAAACTCATACTAAGGGTACTGGTCTAATCTTATCTAATTGATGACATATTATTATGTCCATGGGCAGAAGAAGCCACTTACCATTAGGTGGACTGCATGCTTGTTTCCTACTTCTATATTATAAAAAGCAGTACATGTAATGAGGAAAGTAAAGTTTTTGTATCTCCAGGAAGAAGAGCCGATAAAGTCTAAATATTTCAGCTCTTGGCACCACTCTGTAATGCATATTTAATGACGTTCGCTTCCACCTGAAAACATGACTTGAATTACAGTGTAACTTGCACACATATTGTTGTTTTAATAAATAAAGTAGCACTTGAAGATGGTAGAACTCTTTGTGGTTCGACTCCGGCGGCACCACCGCTACACCTATTTCTGCCTAATAACGGCATTGATAAGCGCTGCTGTGTGCTAGTTTGAAGGGTGCAGTAAGGGGTTGATTACAGATGTCCATGGGTAGTGGCTACTTATCATCAGGTGCACTGCATGCTCGTCTGCTACTCCCATATCATAAAAAAACACACGAGCATGTAGTTCACCTGACGGCAGCCCGTGGTCATCTCGACATCAACTGTCCTACTCCTGGCCACGGGTATCCTCTCAGGGTGAGACGGACTAGGCTATACTCTACCGTGCTGGCCAAATGCGAATTGATAGACTTTACAGACGACTAAAAAAGTTTTTTTACGATCTCTCAGATGTGCAGACTTCCGCACTAAGTTTTTCTTCGCCGTTATAAGTGGTAATTAATTTTTAATACGCACATAACTTTGAAAATTCAAATGTGCCTTGGATTTGAACCTCGGACCGCTCGATTGAGAGGCCGTTTTTCAACCACTAAACTATCACAACTTATTTACAACATAAATACCTTTAATACAAAGAACCATTTCTTATTGCTCCTTCACAATACGCAACACTCCTTAAGTAAAGATTTTCATAATAACCATTTATCATTCCAACAGTAAGGAAAACATTAAGGCATAGTGGTATAAGGGACTCAATATCAACTCCAGAATAATGACCCAGTTGAGACACGCCAGGATATTAAGGATATGATAAATACCGGGATAATGTCAAGATAGGAAGTTCTGTAAGTAGGACAGATGCTATGAAGCCTTATAAACAGGAATACGAGAGGTATTATGCTACGAATTCCTCTTAAGTAGTTTTTTATGATCAACATATTGTATGTTCCCGCCATTCCCGGACCGTTATGACATGGGAACAGTTGGGACAGAAAGATGCAAAAAGAGCACTCTTTAAAAACCGGCAATGCATTAGGGAAAGACATAAATTTTGGATGGAACTGTAGCGACTTCTCGCAATTCTCCAAGAGATGGTGCCACTAGTAGTCCTGACACACGCTATCAAAGTTTTTTAATATATTGCTTATATTTCACAGTTTCCTACTAGGCATCGGCGTCTTCCTATCAGGCTTGGTTGGGAGATCTCTATTTGCCAAAAAACTTTTAAATTAAGACATATAAAAAATAGAAATAGACTTTTTAAAAATTGAAATAAGCAAAACCTCGTTATATTTTAAAAGTATATCGTAAAAGTTATGTAATGCAAACTTTATAATAAACTGCAGCTGAGTTCACATGACCTGAAGTTTCGACGATTGTCAAAGTTTCATCGTAAATCTCTGGGCGGGCGTCATAAAATACACTTTGGGAACCAGTTTGGGAATAAATGGCCAGCTCGTTTCGTTGTTTTGAAGATAGTATATCATTCCAATGCTTTATCGGGCGAGAATGTAAGCAAATACAATAATGTTGAAATGACACATAGTGTCATCCATGTTGTTAAGATAAAACATATGTTTGTTACATTTTGACGACTAAACCACTGAACTGATTTTGAAATTCGAAATTTTATATGAAGATTAGCTGATCCGGCAAACATATGGCATATAAATAAAAAAATATGTTAAGGGTTAACAATCCTTATCACTTAGGGGTATGAAAAATAGATAGTAGCCGATTCTCAGATCTACTGAATAAGGCTATAAAATTTGGCGAAAATCGGTAAAGCCGTTTCGGAGGAGTACGGTAACTAACATTGTGACACGAGAATTTTTATAAGTTAGTTTGAGCTTTGAGTAAGGGCATAGTCTACGTTTTAAAATAATCCCTTGAACGTATTTACTTATTATTTACATTACATATTGCATAGTATTTATTTACAATATTTTCTTACGATTTTATGTAGTAAGAAACCTAGGGGGGATGAAAAAGAACTTTTATCGACAAATTTCTTTATAACTCCTCAAAAAACGACGCAAAAGGGCAGCTCAAAAAAAACCTTCAAACAGCTCACATTAAAAATTCCCGAATTGCCGAAACACCGTAACTAGAACCCACTTAATTCCCACTGAGCTTAATTCCTAATAATTCATTCCCAATTCAATTTCTGGCAATTTTCCAAGCGCGGTGGAGTTGATTTAGGTGCCGAGAGGAAAATAATTCCCGCACTCAGTAATCTTTTTCGGATTTAAAATCCCAGCCTTCGTTTGCAGCTTTCAGATATCTAAGGTTGTAAAAAAGTGTGTATATAAAGTAGAAATAGTATATGATAGTACTTTAGTAGTACATGATAGTAACAAGTCTTAAATTAAATTCCGTTTCTGTAGTACATCTGTCAAATACGTCTTATTTTCGATCACGTTATATTTAGTCATATTTTAAGTATGTTACATTAGAAATATACCCTATTTTTTAATCTTAAAAAAACAACAAAAATACAAAACTTATTATGACTGAAGAATCATAAAATATGAATGATTTCTGAGACTTTTTTCTTATTTTCTTTCATTGATTTTCATGTGCCTAAGCTATCTCTTTGAACTATTCTATGAAACATATAGCGAGATCTCTTATGTGTAATATATCTAAATGTGCCTTTATATAATCCAGCATTGTATATTTGACCTTAAACCTTACTTATTAATTATTTACTTATTAATGAGCTTTTCATAATAACAATCGATGCATCTCTATAACTTCATTTACGTAAAAATAATAATACTGAGATCAGTTTTCAATCTCCCCATAGTGGCAACATTATTTCTGCACCTCATTTAAATTTTGCATGAATATTTTACGTAAAATTTACACTTCACTGGAAAATACTCAAACAAAATATTTTAACACGTCCTCAAAGATATTCTGAATATTAAAAATGTCCTGTTTTTCTTTTAATCTGCCTTTTAGATTGAGAACTGATTGCTTTCTGAAGGGGGAATATTGGAAGTCATCCGATATGGAAGTGCTTTGAACTTCTTTTGTTATGAAAGACTTTTCTTTTTATTATTTTGACAAAAACATGTCTGGAGTCCCTTTTAAATTTGGTATATCTCAATACAAAGTAATATGAAGGTGGTAGAACCTTTTGTAGTGCGATTTCTTTGGCACCACCACCGCAATTATTTTTGCCTAATAATATTAAGCGCTGCTGTTTTCCTTATCGAAGGTTTGGTAACGGATACGTACCTACTTATCCGAGGCGTTCCAACTTGGTCGTCAGTGGGTAGCAATGTATCTGTGGCTGACTTTAGGACTCTAATCTTATCTGGGGTTGATTACAGATATCAATGAGGCACAATTGCCAGAAGAACTGCATATGCATTCCAATACCCGCCGACGACCCGCGTGGCGGAGCGGTCACCACGCCGGTCTGACGCACAGAGGGTCCCGGGGTCGATCCCCGGCCAGACAGATTTCTAAATGATGAATTTAGACTTCTGTTTCTGGGTCTGGGTGTTTGTGTATTTGTCTCTGTGTGTGTCCACAGCACCCACGATACAGGGACTCCTAGTGTGGGGCTGTGAGTGTAGAAAGCGTTTATTTTTATTTATTTTATACGCATTCCAATACACATAATTTTGAAAAATCGGAGGTGCCTGTGCGTGACTGCTCAAGCAAGACTCGAGTTACAGCCACTAGGCTATCACTGACGAACAAACAGGAACAAAATTATATAGATTTCTTCGTATATATTTGGTCACATATTACTAATAAGCCATTAAAAAATCCAAATAACAAACGAACATCATTATCAAATTAACATCATTTACAATAAATAAAATCACAGATAACAATTCAATGCGCGAATTAACACTGAATAATTTGTTAATGTTATAATTAATCCGATTAGTAAGCTAATGCAATTAGTAGTTGTAACGATTTAATTAATGCTCCCAATATATTTTAGTGCGAATCTGCTTTCCGGAGTTACGATTTTAATTAATTTCCACATTTTGAACAATTAATTGTTACTTTACGGTAATAATATTATACGATGGACGTTAAAATTAAATTTTACGTAACAGAAAATGAGAATGCAGTTCACCTGATGGTAAGTGGCTACTGCCGTACATGGACATCTGTAATCAATCCTAGATAACATTAGATTCCTACGCGAGGTCAGCCATAGACGCGTCGCTAACCCTGGGGACTAATTGGAACTCCTCGAATAAGTGTATCTCCTTTTTTTATATAATATAGGGATAGCAGAAAAGCATGCAGTCCACCTGATGGTAAGTGGCTACTGCCGTCCATGAACATCTGTAATCAACCCCAGATAAGATTAGATTCTTAGATAGATTAGATTCTTAATTGAGGTCATCCAATGCGCCGCTACCCCTGAGGACTAAGTTGGAATGCCTCAGAAAAGTATGTTTTCCTTACCACACCCTTCAAACCAGAACACAGCAGCGCTTAACACTGCTATTATTAGGCAGAAATAGGTGCAGCAGTGGTGTCGCCGGAATAGTGGTAAACGCTACTGTGTTTCGGTTTGAAAGGTGTAATAAGGGAGACATAATTTTTCTTACCTGTGGTTGATTACAGATCAATGTGCGGCAGTAGCCACTTACCAACAAATGGACTGCCAGCTCGTTTGTTTTTTGTACGCTGTACCAACAATACAAGCTGTAAACCAATTTTTTTTTTCAGTATACTTGTACCGCCTTCAATTTTTCTGCACATCCCTAAGGTTGACTGGGAGAAAATGTTATTTAGCATTAATTCCCCCTTTTGCACCACATTATTTTTAACATGGTCTATAAAGAATAAATAAATAAATAAACTATGTATTTGTCTCTTTCTATCTCAACAGTGCCAATATAAGTGTAAGCAGCAAAGGTATATAATCGGAAAACCATAGATTGGTTGTTTTCCTACCTTTAACAACTGTCAACTGATACTCTTATAAAAATCAAGGAAAAATAACCCGTAAAATAAGCTCTATGGTGTTCATTTTACTCTGTTATTTGTGGTAAAAGTAGAGTCGATATACAGCCAATATTAAGGCTTATCTTTATATCCGGAAAGTATAAAATATTGAGGTGGTCTTTTTTACTTTATGGTAGAGCCACATAATGGAAGAGAAAATATTTTCCTGTCTCTTACCGAAGCGAAGGGCAATGTTTTTTGGATGTATGCTTCATTTTTTGGCACACACAAATTTTAGCGTGAAGCATTTTTTGGGTTTCTTATGAGACAAACATCTTAGTTCTCAGGAGTGTTGGCATGTGTTTTATATCCATGGACAGCGTACTACTTATCATCAAATGGACTGCATTATTTTACTGATTTTCATTTAATTGTTAAATGAAACAAATATAAATCTAGTGGTTAAGATACTTAACCTCTTGATCGAGGAGTCCGAGGTTCTCATCCCAGGCACATCTGATTTTACAAAGTTATGTGCGTATTAGAAATTAATTATCACTTGCTTAAACGGTGAAGGAAACATCGTGAGGGAACCTGCATACCTGAGAATTAAAAAAAATCGAAGGTATGTGAAGTTACCAATACGCACTTGGCCAGCGCGTTGGACTATGGCCTATTCCTTTTCATTCTGAGAGGAGACCCGTGCCCAGCAGTGGGACAATAATGGGTTGATGATGATGATGATGATGATGGAACCTAGTGATAGGAAGAACGGCCTTAATATAATAATCTAATGTATCCAAGTAGGTATTAGATCAATTTATTATGTAACCGTTCTTATGAACGATAAAGTAGATAAATAATAAAAATGTGAACGTAGATTTAGCTAAAGGTACAAACCGGAAGGGATTTACAAAGGTATCCGTTTTCCGATATCGATAGTATCCAAGGGACCGATATTTATGTATCATAAGGATATTGTGTAATCATTTAAGGTGACGATAAAAGTGTAATCAGTCGTCTAGAAATATTTACTGGTTATTGAAAAATATTCGTCAACCCAATACTGTCTCGCCGCTTGGTCATGCCTAGGAACACCCATGGGTGTACCACTATCAAATAAAATAAAAAGAAAAAAGGTAGGTAGGTAATGATAATGAAAATGAGACAAACTAATTAATACGGAGAACAAACTCTTATCATTAGGGGTAGCCCAGAAAACTACCCCTATTTCTTGTCAACGCTAAAATCCCTTGCAAATGAAATTAGGGTGATTTACATGTATTTATATGAGCGACCCTCTACCCTCGTTTGTATGCAATGGATCTTGCGATAAGGGTGCTCTAATGAGGGATGGCGACACGTTCATCCCTTATGCGATAGTTTGAGTTACTTGGGTATTTATGGAAATAATGAGGTATGACATAACATACCCGCTTCTAAACTTTTACGAAAAAGTCTCAAATATTTTTTTCGGGTTAAAATGTAACCCTTGTGATGTATTGTAAAGTAAATAATCTTATATATAAAATTCTAGTGTCACAATGTTAGATACCATACTCCTCCGAAACGGCTTTTCCGATTTTCACACGTATTTTTATAAAGTCTTATCAAACTCAATGCTGCCAACGGAGTAGACTACATTATTTTTGGGTATATTTTGGACATTTTAAAGATTGACCTATTGCATTCAAGTTTGCAATCCGCCTGATGTTAAGCGACCGTTATCACTAATAGAAATCTGCCTAATAACTAAATTGGAATGCTTTGTGTAATCTGATGACTAACTTGGAATACCTCGTGTTTTTGTCTTGTGTCTTCTGTCATATGTACCTCTTGGCATATACATAGTTTAGGAGAGTAACTGCCTTTGCAAAAGTACATCAGACATTCCAAATTAGTCATCAGAGGAAGCGAATCCTTCAAACCAAAACATATCTACTTGACACTGTACACAGAAATGTGACGATGGTACCACCATACCAACCACGAAGACTTCCTTGAAACTGCATATTTTTAAAACAAAAACTAATAAAATTGATTACTATCCTACACTTGATAAGTGGCTTATATCACCCATAGATATCTGTCATTAATCCCAGATAAGAAAAGAGATCGGTCACAGATGTGTGGCTAAGTTACCCCTGAGGACCAAGTGGGTACACCTCGGATAAGTATGTCTCTCTTACCACGCCCGACAAACCAGGACACAGCAGCACTTAAGACTGTTGGGCAAAGGGAGGACTCCCGCCGGGCCAGGTGATCATGTCCGGGGAGCGGCCGTGCTCCGACAGTCTCAATTCGGAACTGGTATATATATGCAAGATATTTAAAAAACTTCGATAGCGTGATTCAGCAGCGCCATCTCTTGACGAGTAGCGGGAAGTCGCTACAACTGCTATTATTAGGCAGAAATCGGCGTGACAGTGGTACCAGAGTAAGAACCGTATAGATTTCCACTACCTTCATATTGCATAATATTTATAGAATACGAAAACTAATGAAATTAATTATTATCCAACAACTTTCTCGAGTAAAGTTAAAGCAAGTGGAAGTAACTTCTGAACTTGCAAATTATAATAGTATCGCGGCCGACCTGCTTGAATATGTTTAAACTAAACTTTGAGAACTATTGATTATATTGCCGCGCATGAGGAGACTGGGGTAAGGAAATTTACATATTTATTCATAAGTTTGGGAATGTAGGTAAAACTAGGTAGGTATAGTGCGAATTGATACCTCTTAAAATAATGTGTTAATTTCAGATTGAGGTACCTACTAGATATATAATTACATATAAAAAGTTGCACATTTTCTAAAATATTACCATTTTTTAATAATATAAAATGACAAACGAACATGCAGTCCATCTGATGGTAAGTGGCTAATGCCACTCATGGATATCTGTAATCAACCCCATATAAGATATGAGTCCTACCCGAGGTCGGTTACAGATGCTTTGCTATCCTTGAAGTCTAAGTTGGAACGCCTCGGTTAAGTACGTCTCTCACAATTATTAAGTAGTAATAAGTGTGACAGTGGTATCATCATACGAACCACAGACACCTTGAAACTGCATTATTACTATTTCTAAAATATTTAAAATTAATTATTATCCAACAACTTTCTCGAGCTTCAAAGTTAAAGCAAGTGGAAGTAACTTCTGAACTTGCAAATTATAATAGTATCGCGGCCGAGCTGCGTGAATATGTTTAAACTAAACTTTGAGAACTATTGATTATATTGCCGTGCATGAGGAGACTGGGGTACGGAAATTTACATATTTAGTCATGAGTTTGGGAACTATAGGTATTAGTTATACTACCCCTAAAAGCACGTAAGATTTAGGTACTAATAATTGAATTAAGGATCAAATATGGCAAATAGTGTATTAGCAACAATTAAAAATATAAGTATAAAGGCAAAAAATCTTTAAAATAATTAACTGAAAAAAGAAAAGCAATTACAAGAATAGTAAAATTATTACAATTTAAACATTATAAGCTATTATATTAAAAATGAAATTATTACGATTTAAACATTATAAGGCACAATATTAAACGTCGTTTTGATAGTTCTTTCGCTAATTGTTTTCTTAATGAAATCTACAAAAGAATACAGCATAAAGTAAATAGAATACGAAAAAATATCTAGTAAGAGTATCTAGCACTGAGTTATTAATTTTAAGATCTAAAATATCTCCAAAAGAAGCAAAACGTCTTAAGTGTCAACTTAAAACGTTAACGTTTTGCATCTTAGTATGGCGATGTTGTCATGTCGTAACCATAGCAACAGGGACGTACACAGCAGCGCCACAACGGTTTTTCTTATAACTTCTTTATCCTTGAGCTTACTTTGAAGTTCGCATCCTTACCGCTAGGTAGCGTTGATATACAGGTCTATGGTTTTATTCTACATTTTGTTGTAACTACGTTATAATTTCGTAACAATTGAAGCTGTCTTAGTATTATTAATTTGATAAAATCTTAAATCAATACATATTCAAATAATATGTGAATTATTCTCGACAACCAAAATAACTCCATACAAAACATATGTAATACATTGTTACATTACAATTTGTAATAAATTGTAATGTAACAACGTATGATTATAATTTGTAATAAATTGTTACATTACATTATATTCTTTCAAATATTCAAATATGTAATACATAAAATAAAATAATAAAATAAATATAGCAGTGTTATTGTAATGTTTTTGTTTTTATATTATTGTTTTTTTGTTTTTGTATATATGTAAATAAGTTCTTTTTTAATTTATTGTATTAATTTATTTAATTTATTGTATTTTAATGTATTATTATTTTACTTAAAATGTTTAAAATAGTTATTGTAATTGCAAATAAATTAATGTAATTATAGGCTACATAAGACAACTTTACGTTTATTGCTTACGTACAAAACCTTTACCTTTTAATTGTCCATAGTGGACATAATATACAGGGTGAATTTTTAAAACGGGCCTTCAGGGCCAAATCCGAAACTATAAGGATTAGCGAAAATTGCTGAAAGGAGTTACGAGGCCGATTTTGATAAAAACTAAAACTGCATCATTAGTTTTTTAAAATATTTTTTTCCTTAGCCGGGAATCGAACGAGTTCATTTTGAAAAAAATGACACCTCTATATTATTCCACTATCTGATAGTGTCACTTATAAGGATCAAATTCTGGGAAGTAATGTTATGTGACAAATTAAAGGAAAAGTAAAATTTTGAAGAAAATACATATTTTTCCATACATTGCCATACTAATCCTTAAGGATTATACATAACAAATGATTTATGTATAATTCTTTAGAAACATACGTAAGTCATACCATTGAAGAATTTGTTGGTTAATCAACTAATTATTCGATGTTATAACCGTGACATACGGATTAGTATGAGAAAGTAATAGTTTGGCAAATAAGTTACCGCCGTTTTTGGGATTTATTTTTAAATGAAAATAGATAACTGATTACATAGTAAATTATTATTGTTTGTTGTTTACAACTTCGTTTTAACGTTAAATATGAGTTTCTATATCTCTTTTTTTATTTAGTAATCACTCGGATTTGACTCTAAAAAGTAATTCTCGCAAATTGTCAACTTTACATCTGTATCAAACGAAACTCCGCCCATAGCAAGTAAATCTATTTTAATGGTCCTAAAAATAACCTTAGCTAAGTCGGACATAAAAATATAAATTATTGGGAAACAAACGTCCATCGAACGTCGAATGATTAGAAACATTGAGCCTAAAAAATGTTAATACACGAAATGTTTAAATTGATGAATGGCGGGAACTTAACTGCCAAATTAATATGAAAAAATATGTATTTTCTTAAAATTGAGGCTTTTCCTTTAGTTTGTCATTTATCATTACTTGCCAGATTTTGATCCTTATAAGCAACACTATCAGATAGTGGAATAATATAGAGGGTGCATTTTTTTCAAAATGAACTCGTTCGATTCCCGGCTAGGGAAAAGTTATTTTAAAAAAGTAATGATGCAGTTTTAGTTTTTATCAAAATCGGCCTCGTAACTCCTTTCAGCATTTTTCGCTAATCCTTATAGTTTCGTATTTGGCCCTGAAGGCCCGTTTTAAAAATTCACCCTGTATAGCACATGATATTTTTCCATTATCTTGTTAGGACAAAATAAAAAATATTGTAATAACTCAAATTTACAGAATAATTGATGGCATTCCTATAATTTTCAAAATAAGAAGCGTCATAATAAAAAGCAAAAATCCACTAAAATGCCTCAAAACCATCAATAAATGAAATAAAATATTAAGATTACCAACTGATCGAAATATATAGGATAGGACCAAGTTGGGATACTAAACATTTTTTATTTCATCTCTTAAATACTTAAACGATCAGAAGTTTCACTTCTTTAGCTTTATTGCTCCAAGCGCTGTCAGGAATCATAAACCTAAATATAAATTTTATTTAATGGTTCTTATAATTTAAATTATGGGACTTTCATTGCAAAAATCGCACTTCTGTTGTCAATTTATCTGTCCATAAAAATAAACTTAACGTTATAAAGATGTTTCCTTAATCGTTTTATTTATTTAGTGCTAGTAATTTAAATATGGCTATACGAAATTAAAATGAGATGGACGACTACAAGAAAGTTAACTTTAATATACAACTCAACTCTAACTTTATTTCTTCGCTAAATTTGTGCTCTTGCTATTAATCTTTTAAAAAAACTATTTGTTTCTTTGTTTCTATATTTAATTATTAGCTTCCTTCCATTTTACTTATTTATTCTTCTCCTATTATATGCTATCCCTTAATTTACACTTAATTTTACATATTAATAGTTAAAATTTTAATTATTTTGCACCCTACCTTTTATTATAATTCATACTTTCTTTAACTCCTCACCCTAAGGTTGTCTGGAAGAAATCGCTATTTTAGCGACAAGGCCGCCTTTTGTGTCGTCCTAAATTGTATGTTTTTTTAGTTTATGTTTTACATCTGAGTAAAATAAAGAATATTATTTACCCATATTGTTGTCTATTGATCAGGGTCCAATCTTGTAATGTTAAATAAGTTTCAAATAAACGGTTAATACACTAAAGTTATCAATTAAAAAATCTTTAAATTTTCTACAATGATCGAAAACTGACAATGTTAAATAAGTTTCAAACAAATTATCTTTCTAGGTATTTCTAATCAAATTTCATGTTTTACGCCCTTCAATTCTATTGAAAACCCACCCCAAAAATGTTTACAACCCCAGCGACCATCGTGATATAAGGCCCCAACTGAAAATTTTGATAAATAATTCTCAGCAAAAAGTTTCGTACCCCGAACATTTAGCACAAAGGCCGCAGAATTAGAATTTATTATGGAAATAAAAAGTTTTCAGTTTTCACCACTTCAATAATGTTTGGGCGTATTTTTGGAAATTTCAAAGTGTGCTTGGCCTGGAATCGTATTTGAATATTCTACACATTTTGGTGTTTCTTATTCGAAGTTTATGAATAAATAGGGTCTTTAATATCTACAGAATTGTAATAATGAAAACATTATTTTTTAAATTACCTTAAATATAAATTTGAAAGGTAGAACTAGTATGGGTCAATGGGGAGGTACCACCGTCACACTTTTTTTATTATGTAGGAGTAGCAGACGAGCACTCAGTCCACCTAATGGTAAGTGGCCGCCCATGGACATCTGTAATGGACCCCATATAGGATTATTATTATTTATTAGCGTTATTGCGTTTCGGTGGAAGTGTGTGGACGCCAGCGACCATCTTAGCCCTAAAAAGTGGCAAAACATCTGTGATCGGCTTTAGGTGGAACCCCTACCCCGGGAAGGACGGCGGTGTGTGTGGCCGCATACCGTCGTAAACACCAGGTGTGCGGGAAGAGCGTAAACTGCTCCCCCAAGGGAAGAGCCCGATAGGGTCATCGCGCTCGGAGAACTGCGGTTGTGTTCCATCGGAGATCCCGGAGTTCTCCACCAAGCGCTGAGGACGGCCACCGGGGGGGTTTTAGTGCGGTAAAGTCCCACATAACCCGGCGTCGCTCCCACGTCGTCGGGTACCTTTTGAAGGATTCCCCCTCGTAAAAAAAAAAGGTGGAACCCCTGTTTTATATAAAATATATATATATATAGAAAATAATATTATATAGAATTGTAAGGTTGTGGTCACGATAAGATATAACATATCTCATCGTGACCACATATGTATGACCTAAATTAGATGTGTAGGGTTATGACAACGACCATTAATGTCCATAGACGGTATGTCACTTCTGTAACATCCAGTTGGATAGCACGCTCGTTAAGAAAAGCGCTTTGCCTAAAAATATAACGTCTCTCACAAATATAATCCACTTTTTCTCCAAGTATATGTCAGTCTCACAATTTAGATGAACCCAATGTCTTGGCATATGTTAAAATTCGTCAGTGTTCAAGCTTTAGGGTGTGCCAAAGAATGAGACACACATACACTCGAAAATCTTTTAAAGGTGTTAGAACCACAAGTTTCTGCCTAATAACTGCAGTATTAAGTGCTGCTGTGTTCTGGTTTGAAGGATGTGGTAAGGCGAAGCGTTCCATCTGAGTCCTCAGGGTAGTGACGCATCTGTGGCCAACCTCAAGTAGGAATATCCTATTTGGGGTTGGTTACAGATGTCCATGGGTGGCATTAGCCACTTACCCTCAGATGGACTGCATGCTCTGCTACTCCTATATTAAAAAAAATCGGATTTACAGACGGGTAAAAAAATACAATAAATATGTCCTACTTTGACGAAGAATAACGGCCACATTATAAATACCAATTAACCCAGCGTCCTCAGAGAACGGAGTAAGTAGGTATCTATTGCTTCGACATCAATTTACCGGCTACCCGGATATCCGGATAATCCGTGGTAAACCGGAACCAATCTATTTCATCAGGAAGTTAATCTGCCTCTAGTTTAATTTCCATTGATAAGCGCTTGAGATTCTATCTAAGAATTGGTAATAAATTTTAATTTGTGCAGGATTTAAAAGTATTTTCGAAATAAAATTAAATTGTGTGATTTTCTGTAAAGATATTTGTCTTATTGTCTTGGCTTGGGTCATTTGATTTCAGGAATATCTACAGACCTGTGTACTGTGTAATTTATTGGGTAATATTTTAATAATTCGGATAAAAAAGTTCGGAAACTGATAGTTATAAAGACTATTCTTACAATTTTTACGTAAAGCGGGTATATATATCTCCAGCTATTTAGTAAAGTAACCAATCATCTCATTTTAACCAAACCATCCAAAGAGATTTATTTGCCCTCGAAATATTTCCAATCCCTTATTAATCTAAAGTATGATATTTAACTAACATTCGATCTTAAACAGGCATCAATATATTTACGTACCTAGGTATACAGGCATTTTGAGAAATATACAATTTTCTCATTAGACTTTTGATATTAATTATATGCCCTATATCTTACGGTAGTCAAATATTTTACAAAGGCACTTTGCTAATTAGACTTAATGGTCGATTGACGAAGTATGGCTATATAATTATAACGCCGAATATAGACTCAGAATAAAATATCTTTGATAAGAAAACGGAATAATAAGGGTTCCGTTTCATACCATTTGAGTGCGGAACCCTAAAAAGGTATAAAAAATTCAGCAGCAGATAATCGCTCTTATTCGAGGCTTAACGCTAATCGCCGTAATTTAAACACAAATTGATCGCGTTTTAATCCAACCAATTTACTTTAAATAATTGTTAATTCTTATCTTTTTAGCTAAGGATCCTGACTTTTTAGAATAAAAATGCTTTTTGGAATGGAAACAGCACTGATTTTTGTTTCTAAATTAAGTGAGAGCTGTCTGTAGCGTGTCTCAATTTTATTGATTCGATGTCTTGTATTTGTTCCCTTATTTATCTCTGCGAAGTAAAAATGTGAAATAAAATAACTTAGATAAAAATTATTCATCATCATCATCAACCTATTATCGTCCCACTGCTGGGCACGGGTCTCCTCTAAGAATGAGAAGGATTAGGCCATAGTCCACCGAGCTGGCCAGGTGCGTATTGGTAGACTTCATATACCTTTGAGATTATTTTTTTTTATAAAATCTCTCAGGTATGCAGGTTTCCTCACGATGTTTTCCTTCACCGTCTAGCAAGTGATAATTAATTTCTAATACGCACATAACTTTGAAAAATCAGAGCTTGGGATTTGAACCTCGCACCCCTCGATCGAGAGGCCGAGTTTCTTAACCACTAGGCTATCACTGCATGGATAAAAATTATTACTATGTATTTATAATCGTGTCTATTTTTGTCGCACTTACAAACTTTACTTACTACTATTACTTACCAAGGTTTTGAATGTTTCATATTGACAATTTGATTGTAATAACATTTTTCCTTGTTTCAGAAGTAAGCGGTTGAACAGACAGTCAAGATGGCGGCATTCGTGGCTAAGCAGATGGTCGGCAACAAATTAAGCGCCGTTAAAGGTAAGAAAATTCTAATAAAAATATATAACATTAGTACCACAGTATAAGGATATATACAGTATTTTATCTTCAAACAAACGCACGAAACGCAAGCCACGCCTACTCGCCCCGAGGTTAGTAATCACTTGGTATACGCACTGTCGTGAATGTGCCACGGTGACGAGCAGGTGATGTGACGGTTTTTAAGAAGTATATTTTTTTGTTTCTACTACTACTACTACTACTACTACTACTACTACTACTACTACTACTAAATAAGATTAGTTTTTAATTAACATAATTTGATATTTTAAAAAAATACGTATGATTGTTGTAATTTTAGTTCAGTGTTACAGACAGGTGTTAGTTTGTTATTTGAGGTTATCCCTCTTCTGAATTAATAGAATAAAACTATTTCTTCGACCAATTTACAACTTTTATTATTCCCGCGCAAAATAAAACTCGAAACTGTTGATAAACGAAGGGCTTGCTTGCACAACGCACGCGTCGTATTTATTCGTCGTCGCGCGGCGCAACAAAGGCTTAGGGCGTGGCTTAGCAGCCTTTCCCGCCGCCGAGGGACTATTCTGAATGAGGTAATATAAATATTAGAAAATGAGAATTGATCTTAATTTATTTAGATCAATATTTTATTATCGTTGTATTATTTTAATATCGTCAAAAATAAGAAACTACCATTTGAAAGGTATTTTCTTGATAGGTCAACACCTTTGTTTACATTTTGGACACCCAATTATGAATCGGAGTATAGATTAAAATTATTATTAAATATTGTATTAAAAATTAAACTAAATATTGCATAATTTATGTTAACTTATAAGCTATCATATCGAACATATTTCATATTTTATTGTTGTAACTGTCAAGTACCCAATTATAAGAATAGTTTTTATTATTTAATATATACATATTAAAAAACATAACATGCATTTTCATTCAACACTTTCTATATATAATTTACTATAACATTCATTTGTTTAAATAAAAAGATACAACATTTACAATCAAAAAATTAAAAAGAAAGTCAAGTATGCACAATGCACATGTAATTAAAAAACTGTAGGCAGGCAGCCCTAACGCGTAACCTTGCCCAGCGTAACCGTAGGTATCTAATTCAAGGTCAGGGCCGAGTTAAAATACTGTATATATCCTTATACTGTGTTAGTACCTTCTACTGGATTTATAAGTAATTCTATTATACCTATACGCTATACAAACTTATGTCTAATTTGATGTCTTGTTTTCATGCTGTCGCTGCCTATAATTATTCTAGCACTTACCTTGGATTTTTTGTATATTTAATTGAATATGTAAAGGTGTAAATGTTGGCAACCTTTTAATAAGTAAATAAAAAAATAAATATACAAACAACCAGACCCGAACCAAAAATCTAAATTCATCATTCAGATATTTGTCTGACCGGGGACCGAACTCGGAACTCTCGGCGAGTCAGAATGGTGACCGCTCGTAGTAAAATATCAAACCATCAATAAATCTAAACGACAAAGCTCTCATTATAAGCGTTTGAAAAATGCCTTCGTTACCGAAGGAGATTAAAAATATAAGGTAAAGCGCCCTCTGGGGAAATTATTTAATGGTTTTACTTGTGGCCAGTCTTTGAAGTGAGATTGTTGTTGAGAACATGGTAATTTTATTGACAGATATTGAATGTAGAATTTAGGAAATAATTTAAATAATAAATTATTTAGTAATAAAATTAATAAATCAATTCAGTAATAAATTAATTTAGTAATGAATTAATTAAAATAATGAATTCAGGATATCACGTAAATTATGGCGTGGACACTTGGAATTAAAGAAAGTATTTTTATACATTCTCCGACTTATCGAGTCAGTTATATGATGAAATTTGTCGCGGGCAAATTTTATTAAAATAATATAATAATGTATTTTAAAATAATTAATTTATATTTATTTATTTTATTGTACTTTATTAATAATTTGTTTTATTTGTACATATTGTGAATAAAGATGTTTTTGTTTTTTTCATAGACAGAAAACAATCTTTCCCTATTTATATTATATTGCATAAGTAGGTATAAGGATGGTATAAGGTATATGTTGGGAAATAAATATGATAATATTCATAATTATACAATTAAAAGAGATAAGGTATTACCAATTAATCGAATAATTTCAAAAATTAACGCGGCGTACATTAAAACTTCAAAAAATCTGATTTTCCAATTTTAAGTGTGATTAATTTTCTCTTGTGATTACCTCAAAACTCTTTTAGAAAAAACCTTTGCTATTACAAAAAACATACAATAGTGCCTTTGGTATCCTAAAATATAAACATAATACCAATTCCCAATAATCTCTTTAATGAAGCGCATAAAAAATTAAAAATGTAAGTAAGAGGCGCCCTCTAGGGAAATTATCTGGAGGTTTTTATTTATTGGCCGCGGAATATCTTGTTGTTCCTCTGGGGAGAGCGACGTTCCGAGCTAGTCCTTTGAAGTTAGTGGTTATTGTTGAGACGTACTTTGAACCATTTATGTGTAGACTTTAAATTTTTTCGTAATTTTTTTAACATTATTAGCAAGAATTAGTAAGAATTTTTGGAATGATTAAATTAAAAAATGTCATGATTAATAATTAAGATTGAATTTTAATTTTAATTTGACATATAAGTAAGTGCACATTCATAAATACCCAAGACCAGAATTTTTATTATCCCAAAATAGGATTCAATTTTAATGCTTTGAAGATGGTAGAACTCTTTGTGGTTCAACTCCGGCGGCGCCACCGCCACACCTCTTTCTACCTAATAACAGCAGTGTTAGGCGCTGCTGTGTTCCAGTTTGAAGGGTGTGGTAAGGGAGACATACTTTTCCGAGGCGTTCCAGCTTAGTCCTCAGGGGTAGCGGCGCATCTGTAGCCGACCTCAGGTAGGTCGTTGGTAGTAGGTAGTTGATGGTAGGTAGGGGTTGATTACAGATGTCCATGGGCGGCAGTAGCCACTTACCATCAAGTGGACTGCATGCTCGTCTGCTACTCCTATTATAAAAAAATAAAATAAAATAAATATCGACAACCCTGCAGGTTCTGTCACCTTAAAGTGATTTTCTTTGCATTTTTAATCACTGCAAAAAACATTTAAAGCCTCATTTTTTGAAAATAAAATGTTACTAAGATACCAAGAACACAGTTCTATGAAATCAGAATCACCTTCGCTATCACAACAGCGCGAAGGTTCTATTAACCAAATAACACGAAGGCACGTACCTCGTTACAGATAGTGATACTTTAAGGTGAGCTTCAGACGTAGAACCTTCAGCTTTGCACTTTTGATTTGTAAGTTTCAATTTTTATATTTAAAGGGTCAGACTTCGCGGGTTTTCAATTTTTGATTTTAGGCAAAAATTCTTTGATATTTTTTTTGTACTTTGTAAAGTTTTTCTCTCTGCAAACCCTGTTTTTATCAGATTACAGATGGACATATCAGAAAATTCTTTGACTATCATATTTGAGGTATTGTCCATTATACTTTATTTTCGATTTTTAGGTAGATGTTTTTTGCTGATATATCTACATCAACTTTGATAACATTTTTGTGCCTAGACTTTTTCTTCATATGTTTTAGTATTATTCAAGTAAAGATGCAATTTTTTTTTTCAATTTAAGTATATGTGCTAAGAAAATTATAATTTGAAACTATTATTAAGCGTTGTTTATTTGTAAATAATTGTAGTTTAATCGGACCGTTCAAAGTGGGTAAAAATCGAGTTTTTAAAGATTCCGCTACATACATACATTCACATACAGGGCAAGCCGATAAAAGCGTAGTAAAAATGTACGAGTATAGAAATAGAAATATCAAAAAATACCACGTTTGTAAAATTTTATATATTTTATTATTGATATAAAATTAATTTACTAATCTAAATATACAATGTTTATTAACACAAACATTATATTGCAATCAAATCATTCATTTCAATTATTACATATTTCATTTAATGTTATCCTTTTTATTTTTTTTTATTTTGTCATAGTTTTAATTGTTTTACTATATAAATATTTTTCCTAGTGTCACAATAGTCACAAAAGTTCTTAACTAGCCTTATATATAATTATATTTACATCTAATTTTATTTGCACTGGAAGACGCATTATTATTGCATTAAAATTAAAAAAAAAAAAACTTAAAACTAAATAAAACAATATCACTATCACTGATCAAAATCCATTGAATACTCCTTATTATGAAACAGACTAATCAATACCTTCTTTCTCATTCCCCCATACACGTCTGGGCTATAGCCATCCTGCTCGCACTCTCTGACGTACGCATGTTTGATTACGTCACAGGAATCCGGGAGTAGGGTCTGTTTCCTCTTCATGGCCTTCCTGGAGCGGTCCAGGGAGCTCCGTTGCACAGTTCCCTTGGGACTGTCAGCCAATGGGGAGTGGAATAGTTTCTTGCTTATCGGTTGTAGGTTTGTCTGCTTTCGTATTGGGGAATCTGTTTCCATCTGTAATTAATTAAATATTGTGGTTAGTAATATACAGAATTTGATGTTTCATTTGAAACGTGAATTTGTCCGGAAAGCTATCAAATTTTATTTGCGGTACAATCAGCAAATATGCTTGAAAGTCATCTATTGTTAAATGGTCACTGTGATATGTCGATATCTCATCATCAACTCATTATTGTCCCACCGCTGGAACGGGTTCCCTCTCAGATTGAAAGGAGCTGTCATAGACTCGCTGTCTAAGTGCAAGTTGATGGACTTCACACACTTTTGAGAACCTTGCTTTTTGGATATTCATTATGGATCGGAAATAAGATAGGGAGTCCCATTAGATATCGCCTATTTACTTGTGATGGATAAAATATCTATAGATATTGTGCAGTCCGTAGATAGCACAAATAAAAGAAGCTAAATTTGAGATGCAAAAATATATTTAATGACGTGAAAATAGTTACAAATTACAATATTATAATTATTGGGGTATGTACGGTAAGGGCGAACGATGCGAACTGAACCGCGCGGCACGCCGCCGCGTGACAACGTTTTGCTGATTTCGCATTGTAGGTGCGATGCACCGAACATGCTCCCGAGACAACAAAAATGAAAGATAACAATTGCAATGCTAATAACAGACAATATTTAAAACAATGTTAGTAGAAATAAGCTCAAATATGTAAATTGACTTAAAAGTTGTATATATAAAATTTAAGAAATATAAAAAATATAAAAATGTTTAAACTACATCCGCCACTCTATACACCCTTATCGGCACGGGTGAAGTGGATGCGTCCTTTTTCACTTTCACACTACACTTATCACTAAGCTGACGGTCAGCTCTGTTGTTTAGATTTCGCGCACTCTCGACACTGATGACACTGATATTCGGTGAGGGTGAAGGCCGATAGCTCACGGCTACCGGTAGCTGCTTTACACTGCGACGCCGGCTGCACCTCTTCCATAGGATCACGACTGCTACCACCACACCTGCTGTCAGTAAAACGTAGCTAACCACGTAGTGATGAACATCATGATAGTCCATTGTGGTGTCTTGAGGAAGCTCTACGTTTTTTAACTGATTTATTTGCTGTCCAAGTTTTTCTAAATTGCGATGAATATCGGCGCTGGATGTTTCATTTCCATCTATCTTAAATGATATATTCAGGAGATGATTAATTGGAGCTACCCGTGGTGTATATAAGTTTGCTTCGATAGCGATCTTTCTGATCGCTTCCTTTTGAGAGTACGCTGTAAAATCCGTTTCTTTTATCAAACAGTCTGAACTTAGGTGTACGATACCCGAGCCCGTCAGCTGCTCGACGGTAACATGATCATCACAAATAATGCGTAGTACACACCGATTGCAACAGGAAAATAAAAACGAATTAGATGCATGAAGTTTCAACCATTTGTGTACACAAATCGATAGCTTTGTTTGGCAGTGATGAGAAGATGAATCTCTTACACATAGTCTATTATCTGGCTTCAAATGGTAGAAAGTAGTGTGTAAGTTACATTGATAAGATGAGCTAAGATAGATGCACTGCTGCATATCTTTTTCTCCCATTGGAATGTAAAGATCCTTCTGAAGGTTAACTGCTATGTAATCCGATATCGGAATAATACTGTACATATTAGTTCCGCTCTGACGTGGTACAGCTATTATTTTATGGAGTTCAAAAGTATCTCTAGCTACAAGAGGAATTGAGATTTCAAAAATAAAGTACTCGGCTGTCATTCGTGCTTTAACCTTTAAAATTTTATACATTTTAACCATTTCTTGAGAAATATTATCAATAGGTAATGACAAGTCTTTAGTTAACTGTCCGGAAATAATATTAAATTCACGTTGTAATTGTTGTGGTGATAGGAGATGGAAATTGTATCGCTCATAATGCACGTCTGTTATCAGATCCAACAGCTGATCTTGAACGCTTCTCAAATTGCTAATCAGATTACCGGCGATTATAATGGACATTGTAAATTCATCTATTAGTTCTATGCTCTGAATTTCCTTTTTTAACGAATTTAAGTTTTGTTCTAAATTATTTAAGTTTTGA
Source organism: Epargyreus clarus clarus (assembly GCA_014595695.2). Lineage (NCBI taxonomy): Eukaryota > Metazoa > Arthropoda > Insecta > Lepidoptera > Hesperiidae > Epargyreus > Epargyreus clarus. The sequence continues at coordinate 405,181 of JACTTY020000028.1, forward strand.
TTTACAATTTTGTGCTGTTTACTGATCGTTTCTTCCATTCTTTTTAGAACATTATACTCTCCTTCAATTATAGATGTCTGGTTTTTCCATAACGCTCCCATATGGTTCTCATTTCGTCTTATCTCATTTATGTCTCGTTGGTATTGTTCTGCGAAATGCTCGTCGAGTACCCCGAACAATGTGTTCGCGAGGTATCCCACTCCATTGATAAGGCCGCGCCTCGGTCGTACGCGTGTAAAATTACGCTGACCAAGCAGGATGCGGTTATTGAACTCTAACTCTGATGTGCTGTGTTTTAGTTGTGATAGGGCTACGTCACAATGTGACTGTTCAGATATAGATATACATAAGTTATTCAAATACTTTATATGTTTCTCAATGGTGGCAATTCCTTCCCAATAGGGATACATGTTATAATATATGACAAGCTTCCACTCGTCACGTGCTATTTCATATTGCCAATTTTGTCGAAATATAACCCCTGATCTTCTTTAAATGTTGTTAATATCTTTAACGATGCTTGTGATCCATTTAACAGTGTCATGAATAATATAAAGGAATATATTACCATTGAAATAAAACTAGGTTTCGCTTGACTTCTTCTACTGCTGCTTTTTTCTATAACTTCCTCTTTCTGTACTTGTTTGTCCGTATTTGCGCTTGCGATAGGTAAAACTGAGAGCTTCAATACAGGTCGCTTTATAATACCATTTTTTGTTCTAAGTGATACCACTCTAACCAAGCCATCTCGTCCAGGATGTAGTTCTATCACTCTGCCCAGTAACCATCTTCCTGGCGGAAGGTTCTCCTCTTGGATCGTAACCATGTCTCCTATCTTCATATTTTCCCGCTCCTTATGCCATTTACTCCGAACCGATAGTTGAGTGAGATATTCTGTTTTAAATCGCTTCCAAATATCAGATGCTAATTTAGAAGTCATATGCCATCTAGTCCGGGCATCATGCTCTGTCTCTATAATTGTCATTCCAGGTCTCCCAGATAGAAAATGAGCTGGTGTCAAAAAATCTAAATCATCATGATTCTCCGTTAAAGGACACAGAGGTCGTGAATTTAGACAGGCTTCTATTTGAGCAAGAAGTGTGGTGTACTCTTCAAAAGTCAATTTCTGCTCTCCGACCACTCTCTTCAAATGATGTTTTACGCTTCGTACTGCTCGCTCCCATAATCCCCCAGCACTGGGCCAAGATGGAGCATTAAAATGCCATTCGATATTTAACTCTGCTATTTCATTAAAAAACTCCTCCCCAAGTGTATTTTTCAAGTCATGGTATTCTTCTTTTAACATCCTATTAGCTCCCACGAAGTTCGTGCCATTATCGCTGTATAAATGCTGTGGCGCTCCTCGCCTTGCGACCATCCTGCGAAGGGCCGCTAAAAATGCTGAACTACTAAGGTCTGAAACCAGCTCCAGGTGCACCGCTTTGGTGACCATACAGATAAATAATGCTATGTATCCTTTTGTTGTTTTTATGCCTCGTCCCTTATTGGCTTTCACTTCCACATACCCAGTGTAATCAACCCCGGTATGACAGAACGGTAGGGACGGGTTAATTCTTTCATCTGGTAAGTTACCCATTAATTGACTTTGCTTTATTGGATCGTGCTTTCTACATTTTACGCAATTTTTAAGCACCTTCTTTACTACTCTATTACCCGATACTATCCAATATCTCTGTCTTAAATTTGCTTGAGTCAAACGTGGGCCACCATGGTAAGTAAGCTGATGGGCTTGCTGTATTAACAGATTTGTAAAATTGCTGCTGTAAGGTACTACAATGGGGTGTTTCATCTCTGTACAGATACGAGCGTTGTTCAATCGCCCTCCCACACGTAATACCTTATTGCTATCTAGAAATACTCCCAACTTTAATAGTTTGCTTTTATTATGCAATTTATTATGCTTTAATAAACATTCAAAGTCTTCGCTATATTCTGTCCTTTGTACATATTTTATGATAAGTGATTTCGCCCGCTTTAATTCTTGTAATGTGAGATATGGCGGCATCTTTTTACTTGCTATTTGTTTATTTGTACTACTGAATCCTAGGGTATTTATAGCGCGTAATACCCATGCTACAATTCTTGTAATGTTTGTTAATGAACTTTTTGAGTTTAACAAAGAGTTTATTATGCTATCTTCACTTTTCTGTACTACGTTTACCCGATTCTTCTTAAGTTCCTCTTCTGTAGAATAGCTAGTGATCTCATTTTTATCTTCAAATTCTTTCAACCACTCAGGTCCTCGCCACCACAAAGTGTTGTTTACCAATTGAGAAGCTAAAAGTCCCCTGCTGGCAGCATCGGCAGGGTTCTCGGTTGACTTCACGTAACGCCATTTATCGCCTTGTACTATCTCTGTTATGCTTCTGACTCGGTTAGCAACAAAGGTCTTCCAACGACCTGGGTCGCCTTGCAACCAACCTAAGACCACCATAGAGTCTGTCCAACAATATACTTCTACACCTCGACTTTTTAAACATTCCAAAATCTTTTTCATTAATTTTGATAACAAATGCGCTCCACATATTTCTAATCTTGGCAAGGAGATTGATTTGTTACAAGGAACTAATCTGGTTTTCGATGCTACTAAAGTCACCTTCCCTTCATCTTTCTTTACTACTCGTGCATATATAACGCATGCATAGGCTTTTAGGGACGCGTCACAAAAACCGTGTAATTCTATGACGTCATTCTGCATACATCTGAAAGTCTGGGGCTAATGCATATAGTAGTAATAACTATCCAAAGTCGTATCACGTAGGCACTAATAAGTGTGCTTTGTGCTAAGGGAGTCCACTCGTTGTACCCCATGATGTGGTAAAAAACATGCTGGACTTGTGCTGTTGTTTTTAGCTGGAACCATATGCTGTAATGCTATATATTCGCTAATAAATCCTTTATATGCCTTTGAGAATTCCTTTTGCTTATGGAATTTTTTCTCCAAATTTATAAATTGTGCCTTTGCCATATTTTTTGATTTTCCGATTTTTTCATGTGCGTCCGGTTTCATAGGCAATCTAACGACATACCTTCCATTTACGTCGCGCTGCGTGGTCGCCGAGTAAAATTCCATACATGCTTTATCATCAGATGATAACTCAGGATCTTCTTCTAAATCTTCTACTTCCCAAAACTTCTGAATGCTATCAACATTTGTCATAACAATATTACATTGGAATGACTGCATCTTCCCAAACAAGATCCATCCAAGCTGAGTCTGTTCTGCTAATGGCTGACTAGGCTCATCTCCCCTACAAATGCCTCCCATTTTGATCAAAGCATATATATCAGACCCCAGAAGTAAGTCAACTGGACGACTTAACCAAAATTCCTTGTCCGCTAAGTTTATATTTTGAATGAACGACCACGAAGGTTTTGTAAAGCTTGTTGTTGGCAAATTTTTTATTAAGTTACTCATTATTAGTGCATCTGTACTAAACGTGAAGTCATTATAAATTGAATTACAAGTTATGCTTATCATGCCTTTACAATTATTTTCCTTTTCCCCTAGACCATAGACCACTCCACGGCAAAACGATCTTTTTAATCCTAATCGCTGGGCTGAATGTTCAGATATGAGCGATATCTGCGATCCCTGATCTATTAACGCTCTTAAAAGTATATAGGTACCATCCACAGCTTTAACCTTGAGCAAGGCCGTGGCTAGTAAAACTTCAGACGATCCATTTTGAGACACGTGTAAATTATTTGATATCGGGTCATTAGCTTTGGCAATTGGCAACGAACTATTTGCTGACGGATTAGTTTTTGTAAAACAATCGTGAAGTAAAGTATTATGCTTTCCGTGGCAACGGTGACATCGTTTCGTAGAAATGCATTGTTTGCTATTATGTCGAAATAAGCAGTTTATACATAAATTTAATTTGTTTGCCGTTTGCAACTTTATTTCATTAGGCATACTTGTGAATTTTGTACAATTGGGTACACCATGGTCTCCTTTGCACAAAGCACACTTATTAGTGCCTACGTGATACGACTTTGGATAGTTATTACTACTATATGCATTAGCCCCAGACTTTCTTCCGTTATTAGAAAATTTCGGATTATTATGTTGAGTTGGTTTCGGTACGTGCTCTTGCTTTCTGCGCGAGGATTCAAGACTCGTAAATTTATTTTCCAAATATGACAAAAAATCCTTTAAAATTGGTAGCTCCCGCGAGTTATTCAAAGAGTCTATGTAGTCATTAAATGTGTCGCTATCCAGTTTCTGAGACAAAATATGTATTAAGATGGGGTCCCAGCTTGTTACATCTACTCCTAAATTCGTAATGGCATGAAGGCTTTCTAAAATGACGTCATGCATTCTTTTTATAGGCATTGCTGATTGATAAGACATGTTAGGTATATTCAATAAGGTATTTAAATGGGACGTAAAAATCAACTTTTTATTATTATATCTATTGTTGAGAATTTCCCAACAAACATCGTAATTTGATGAACTTATCTGCAGGTGTTGAATGAGTCTCTCTGCTTCTCCGCGTAACTTGCCTTTGAGAAACTGCATTTTTTGAGCTGGCGATAACGAGGGATTGCTATGAATGGCCTCGTTAAATAAATCCTTAAACGACGTCCACTGCTGATACGTACCAGAAAATACCGGAATGTCCATTTGAGGAACTGATTTCTCCCTATGCGATACAGACCACATTTTCTGGTTAATGGCTTTCTTTAAATTAATAAAGGTATTTTCATGCTTAGTAAACTCCTTCTCATATTCCTCCTCCTCTCCGTTCAACTCCATATAAATCACCCAATGAAGAGAATCAATAGCTGACCAACGTGATTGTAGCTCTTTCAATACGTCTTCAAACTCCCACTTTTCACTAATTATTTCCAAGCGAATGTTCCTGACCGTTCTCATAAATGCTGTGAAGTTGACCGTCTGCTTACGTAATAGATCATCTAATTTGCTTGTTGTACCTGTAGCAACGTAGACTCGTGATGACCCGGCCTTCGCTTCCACTGGTTGCTCTCTCGATGCCGACATCTCAGGCTGAAACGTCTCCTCTGGCTGCTCTGCTGCTACTGCTGCTACTGCTGCTGCTGCTGCTGCTGCTGGTCGACCTAATCCTACCTCCTGCTGCTGTTGGTCGATTATATCTCTAGCTGTTTGATATAGTTCTCTCGTACTCTCATAATCCGATTGAATAAAATAAGGATGATCTTTGACACCAAACTTACACAGGTTTTTATGATTCTCCTCGTAATCTGCCCAATAGTTTTGTAATAACTCCAAGCGTCTCCTAAAGTAGTCACTTGTTCTTCTCTCTCCTGCTGTTTTCTTTAGGTTAGAAATAAATTTTGCAATAGCTTCGTTTATCACGTTTTGATTCTCATATATAGGTTCCATGTTTTAGTTATAGATGCAGTAAGTTAGATAAATGGAAAGCTCTTACTTGGACACGTGGCTTATAAGTGAGTTCGCACGACGCTCCTGCTTGCTACCTGATGCTGCTCCTGGCTGCTGGCTGCTTCCCCAATCGTAAACCGATATTCCAACACGCTCACTGAAGTTCACTTGCTTAACGGGTCACCTAGGTTAACCACGTTTTCGATGGACACGAGGTTACTGCCACGTGGTATTGCGGCATGTAACTAAACGCGAGGCCCCGCTTTTTTGATCTCCACCGCGCGCTAGATCAAGTAGCTCGAAGGACCAAAATGTGCAGTCCGTAGATAGCACAAATAAAAGAAGCTAAATTTGAGATGCAAAAATATATTTAATGACGTGAAAATAGTTACAAATTACAATATTATAATTATTGGGGTATGTACGGTAAGGGCGAACGATGCGAACTGAACCGCGCGGCACGCCGCCGCGTGACAACGTTTTGCTGATTTCGCATTGTAGGTGCGATGCACCGAACAGATATAGTATATCGATCTGTATTATCACGCTCTTTAAACCACAAGACCACAGCACTACACTGTTGATATAAGACATAATTAAGGGTAGTAGTGTCCCTACAGTCGAAGTAAGTTTTCCGTTTGTCAAAGAATATTTTCGTTTCGTTGCCGAATTCCTAAATACGAAGTCTTTCAAGTTTTACAATGTTACTCTGTCTTAGTGTGGCGCGGTGGTTGAATGGTAATTTTAACAAAGACTGGAATGTGACCACCGAATTTCTACCACCGGATTTACACAAAGTCGACCCAAAATAACAGATAATCCTATCATAAACTAACAATGTGTTGGCCATAAGTGTGTCATAACAAAGGGTCTCGGAACCATAAAGTTTTTTACACACATGTTCAATTTTGAAGCAGGTATGCAACTACCTGCTACAAAATGCATTGAAAAAAATTGTTTAGAATGCGTTTGGTCAGATTTTTATATTCTACGTCTATTATTCATAATTCTTTGGTAGAAATTGTAGATATAGCTATTCATTGACATTGTAATATCTTGGAAATATATCGCTATTTGCACGTATAAATATTAAGTATCATGAAGAAAATTATTAATTCGAAAGTATTTTAAGAAAGAAACAAAGAAATACCTACAGTACAAATTAATTTTAAGACGATCAGAAATGACTTTCTCACTTTAAAATGCTAAAAATAATAGCAAACACACTTTTTCAGAAATCAAAGTTTAAATATTAGTTAACAATTACATTATACTAAATTACAAAGCATTATCCATAATTATCATCATAAGGTTAAAGATTGTATATTTTCTTAATTAAGGTTAGAATAATATTTACTGTGTCAATGTATCTGTTTCAAACTAATTTAAACTACCTTCTAACTTCACAAAAAGTAAATAAAAACAAGTATTTCATATCATCTACAAAACTGCCATATGAGTTTATTGATCTCTGACAGAAAACATCTACTTTAAATTCATGTCCTATACTCTCTTTTACGGCATCAGTCACATTTGTAACATGTCTGACATTTTAAACTTAAATAGCACACAATAAACTAAATTTACACAAACTCACCACATCAGGATCGGGTGAGAACTCAAGCGACGTATTCATCACATTATTCCTTATTAACACGATTAAATTCTCTCTACTGACTGTATTTATTGGGGTTGACAACGCAGCCATTACTGTTTCTGATGTGCGCTTGATCGTGGCTTTAAACTAACTGACTGAATTGAAATTTAGGGATGGCGATCTGAGATCGATTAAACGAACAGTCGATTTTTTTAATCGATATCTAGTATAGAAGCGATTCAGTGAATCGATATTTCATTCTAATGAAACGAATGTGTTGCGGTTGAGAATAGACAAATTCATTTCTTCCTTTATCTATAGTACATATCATAGTACATATTTTATCACCAGAGGACGTTACTGTGTGATGGAGCAGGTATTATTTTGATATATATTCCAACACATTCTATAAAATCAATATAAGATATTTTCTTTTTCGATTACAACTATAAAATTATTTACAATTACTCAAACGTATTTCCCAGCAACATTAAAAGAATAAGAGTTTTTCTCTTAATTACTCCAAAAACACTCTAGAACTATGGATTTCTACTCAATTTAATTCGTCGCTCCTCAATCAGTAGTAAAAGGGATCAAAACTTTGTTTTGTAAATAAAATATAATTGCAAAAACTACTTAATTTTGTTAAAAAGTATAAAACATCGTTTATATTTATCGCCTTTTAGTTTTATATCGATCTATGAATTTGTATTAACTCAGTAACTGAATCTAAAAAATAATATTTTTTCTAAAATAGATTCTTTAGGCCTAGATTTTTTGGGTATCGATTCGAATCGATTTAAGAATCGATCTTTTTTGAAAAAAGTTGGCATCCCTACTAACTGAGTTGAAAGACGCTTCGCCCTTAGTAAAGATAATTTATATTGTGTAGCTAATCTTTCGTATGGTTACTCTGTAGTAATGATCCATTGTACTGTGGTGCATGACCATTTGGACTAAATGTTATATTAAAGAATTATCTAAAAACAATCACTCTCGACGTGTAGTCTGATATTAATTAAAGAGGAGAAATATGGAGAGGTGGAATTTCTAGATAGAATATAATTTAATATTAAAACGGTCTTATACGAGTAACTAAAGAAATTCAACGTATATAAAAAAAAACTTTATTGAGTTATTTTTTTTTATTTACTACTTATCTGGAGGCACAGCAGTGCCTCCGCCAAGTTGAGCCAAAAAAAGCGTACCATACTTTTCTCGAAGCAATTCAGTCGAGTTTTTCCGTCACAAACACACAGAAACGATTTGTTATGTGTAAATATTAAAATTTAAACTAAATTTAAAGTATTTTAGTTAAATTAACATTTTACCAGTTTTTATGCATTTTATGCCTGCTTAGCTGCAAGTAAACTAGACATAAAATTAAAAACTTAAAAAAAACTGATTTTACGTTTTATGTTAAAACAATATTTTCACTCCAAGAATTTAAAATTATTTTAAAATAGATTTATTAAAGGAAAGGATCAAAAATAAAAAAGATTATATTTATAATTTGTAAAAGTATTTATTATAATTGTCCAATTAAATGTCACGATATTTATCCTATAAATAATTACTTTAAATAAATCTAAATATTTTTTAAAATAAAATTAAAAAATCAAGTCATATTAACATTATATCCATTAGTAGTCGCAATTACATTTTTAAATAATCATTAATTATATGTAACCATAGAAAAAGTAAACATAGACACTTCTAAAACATTTCTGGTATTACATCAGTCATATGGATCTTATACAAAGCAGCGCCTACGTATGCTATTGGTGTTATACGTATGGGCGGAAAGAAAAAAATCGTAGTTATTAGAAGTATATTTGTTTACGTAGTCTGTGTGATCCATTATTATAGATCTAATATTTATGATTAACGCTCGTTATTAATAAACGATCCAATATTTGCCTACCAAAGATTGACATTAACAATTTTCTAAACATTATAAAATTTCCACCATTAGTAGATAGGTAAAAATAGGATAGAGTACGTAAACATATAACAATTTCTATTATATAACAATGATTACTCTATAGTTTTGATTATACATAAAGATTTTGAACGCAATTTAAGTATAATTATCTAATACTAGACACCATAATATATTTTTTCACCTTTACTCAGCAAGTAAGGGAATTATAATGTAACTTAATATTAAATCGCGCATATCATGAAACGTCCATAAAAATAGAAGGAAATGATAATATTAGCTTTACTTCTAATTTTTATCGATTACACAAGCAGTTCTGCCGTTTTTTTTAGTTATGTAAGATTCTGTAAGATTTTTTATATAATATCCAGACGTTTTATTATATACCCGATTCTACAATCTATCCTTGACACATAATTTCACTTACAATTTTACATGTTATATTATTAATTTTAAATAATCATCAAAAACACAAAATCAACTGGGCTCCTAAAATTCCTAAAATTATTACATTAATCTATATGAACTTATAAAATTATATATTTTCAATTATAATTCTACACAAGTGTATTATAGATATCTAAATTAAATATTTTTAATTATAATTCTAAATATAAATCGAGTTATCGAATAATTCAAAATTATAAAAATAAAATCGAATGAATAGATACGTAATTAAATTTTCCGAAACTTTTCTAACTCAATTTTCATGAATCGCGATCCTGAAAATCTTCTTTCCTTCTTTGTTTGTAGATTATCTTCTGTAAAATCGTCTATTGAAATAAATTCCGTGTTCTGTACAGAAATATTATCATTTTTTGGAAAATGTGTATTTTCGCATGTATATGTTTCTTTTTCTAACCCTATTTCTTTAGTAACTGCCGTTTTATTAATAGTGTTACTATCATTCCAATAGATTTTTGTTATTTCAAGAGCATCTACTGCTCCCTTTTGCAAAATTTTTATGGGCTTAATATTATTATCTAACGCTTTATTAGCACCTGAGTCACTTATTACGTCATTAACTTCATTATTTGTTACTGTATTATCTACAGTATCGTTGACGAGGTCTTCAACAGAACCGCTGTTAAGAAAACCTAGGGTTTTTGGATAATTCGCCTCCAATTCAATTTCTGCTTGCACCATTTTCCGTTTAATATAAAATGCAACGTTATTCACCGTGTATTTGAGGTCACACTTCCGAGCATGTGTTTTGAATTCTTCTAGAAATTTCTTTAACGATATCATCTGTATTCTGCAGAATTTTCTTATCATTCGGCTGGCTTCCACTATTTCTTGGGTCGACGTGCCTTTCTTTGGAGCTATTTCATTAAAGCCTTCTAGTTTGAAGACACATTTTTCGTTTCGTATCTCTTCTACTTTTGATATGTATTGTCTTTCAATGCAAGATTCCTTGTAGAGTTGTGGGAAGTGGTCGATCATGTAGGTTGATGTTGGTGGCGAGTTGGAGAATAAGTTGAACTCGTGGTGACGGCTCAGCGCTCGTCCCTCGGGTGGGAGCTGATCTTCCTGAAATTTATATATATTTTTTAATTAAAACATTTTTTTAGAGTGAAGTTGCAAGCAGTCAATCTTATCTTAGAGACTACTGTACAAGAACTAGCGCTACACCATGTTAATACGTAAATATAGGTTTTTTTTATTTTATTTTGAAGGGTGTAGGTACGGCAATATCAATAAAAAGACGCGTTTTAAGTTAGGCCTACAAGGTAACAATATTAGGATAAAATTTTCTGCTGAGCTTAAATATATCGTTGGATATATTCAAGTTCATTAATCATTTACAAAGGCGGAGAAGTGACCGATTAGCATTTAGATGGACTTTTATTTCGTATTATTTACGTTTCATGAAATTTTATTAATTATTTTTAACCATTAACAACAAACTTAAAAAAGTATTATTATTTTAAAATTCATTACTAAAAATTAGCTTCAAATCCATAAACTTTAAAAAATAACTAAAAAGCAATATTCATAATTATTTTAAAATTCATTACAAAAAAATGCCTAAAATCCATAAAATAAACTTTAAAAAATAGTTTTAATCACTTTAAAATTTATTTCTAAAAAAAGTACTTATAAAAATCTTACCAAGGCCTCCAGAAAATGGAAGTAGTTGCAGACATCCTTGAACTTGTTCCGCTGGCCGCAGTACATCCACACAATGAACGCGCGCCGGACCGTCACGTTGGTGTACGCTGGGGAGGGCGGCTCCAGCAAGCTGTGTCGGTTGTCCGATATGTCTGACATCGGACCAATAAACGCCATCCTTAAAAAAAAGTTAATTTCTCAATTTAACTAGTCACGCCACATTGGTGTACGTGGGACATGGCGGCTAAAGCAAGCTATGTCAGTCGTCCGATATGTTGGACATCGGACCAATAAACGCCATCCTTTAAAGAAAAAAAGATAATTACTCAATTTAATTAGTCACGCCACATTGGTGTACGTGGTCCGATATATTGGACATCGGACCAATGAACCATTAATAGATATTCAACTTGATAAGTCACGAAAACCCGTTGATACGTTGATAAACACGTTATATATTAGAACATGATATATTAGACATCACATTAATGTCATCGTGGAGAGACAAAAGATAGACCTTATAAAAAGAAAGAAAGATAAAGATAAATAATTGCAACGAGCAATTGCCAATGGAAGAATGAAAAGAAACAAATAAATGCTGTGAATAACAAAAGAAAAAGAAGAATGTTATATAACAAAAGAAATTTTTGTCAAAAAATAATTCATAAAATTATTATAAAGGGATTTTGTCGATTAAATTGTTGTTGTTTTTTAATAAATCCGTAGTAATCAAAAACTTGTTTTTATTATATAGTAGAAGTAGCAAACAAACATGCAGACTATATTGAACATATTATGTTTCTTATCTCAAATAAAATATAAACCAGAGTTAGTGCCACTGAAATTTATGTTAGAATATCTCACCTTAGTATCACTGCTATACACTGTTCAAACAAGAACTTCACAAAGTTTTTATAGAGAAAAAATCGATGGTACCAGCGCAGTCAAATAAACAGTTCTGCTATCTTTAACTTATTATAAGTGTTTCAAAGTACCCAGCTTCATGAACAAACTACAAAAATATGTTTAGCTCGACACCAAAATACTCGACCACAAAAAAAACATTCTTATCTCTTAAACCGTTATAATCCTGCAAATTCTAGCGAGAACGTTTATTTTTATTGTTTTACATCTGCTCCCAAACTTTCCCTTTGTTACCTTCACAAAGTTCTCAACGTTTTATAGAAGCGTACTCTTTAGTTGTTACTTTATGAATAGTTTTCGAAGAAACAAAATTATTGTGGGTAATATCTGTAAACGTAGAACTTATTGTGAGTGTACGGTTTTATTTGCTTGCTTAGTAGACTTAGACCAAAAAAGGTAGATAAAGACTCGTGGAACATTTTTAAAGCAGAATAGTTTTGAAAAGCGTGGTAGATTTGATGAATACCATGATGTCAGTATAAACTTTTTATGTGGCATCGAATTATATTTGTTTACATAATGACACAAAATGCATTTTGAAATGTCAAAAAATATTGAGGACTCAACAATAATACTAATTATATTTTGAACATAAGTAAAAGGTATAATTTAAATCGCTATAATGATAGTCGTAACTAATGCATACTTCGGATAACGATATATTTTAATCACTACTCATTCGGATTTTATGTTGTTTGACGGGTTTTGTCTAAGTTTTTTAGTTTTAGTGAATTAGCGGCCAGGGAATTAACATTAATGATGTATTATTATCGGTTAATAGTATAAGATGAACATACAGTATTGGACTGCATGGGATCCCAAATCTAGAAAATATCCTACCTACTGTTCTGCTCTGCTTAGCGCTCAGACTAAATTAGAATACCTTATTTAATATAATAATCTAGGGTTGAATCTAGGTAGGTTATAGAAATCAGGTGATCATACCCTTCAAATCTAAACACTACAAACGGACCAAATGTGTTTTATAAGCAAACATTAAAAACAAAGAACTTACCTTATATCGTAGGTTAAAAAAAATCGTATAGAATATTTCAATATTATTCAATGCCAATAACTATTGATTTCTATTGAATAACGGCTCTGTCTTCAGTAGTGGTTATAATAACGTATATTTTTGCAAGCTGACAATAATTATTTTAAAGATACCCTCAATTATATTTTATTATTCTAATCATTGTCTATTGTGTCAACAAATATAAAAATTAAATCAATAAAATTATATAAACAATAAGTTAATATTTTAAAAAAATAAATCTTTAAATGATCTTTAAATTTGTAACCAATATTTTTTTTATTTTTCGTAAAGTCGAACGTGTTAGTACGAATAATGTGATATCTGAGACCATAATGTAAATCATTTTACTTTATGGTAGCTATCATAAATGTCAAAGTTTACTGTTACTGTTCTATATTTGAATGTGTTTTTTTCGTCACACTTTAATTGCGTCGAACACGTCTAGTCAGTCTGACTTTACATGGGATATATTTGACTTATATCAAAAATTTAGTTACTTTATGTTTGACTATTACTACAAATAGTATAAGTCTTATGGTACCTGAACTAAAGCATTTCATTACTAACTTTAAACCAGAATCGAGTAGCACGCACACTATAATCAACAGTTCATTGTCACGTTATTAATACTATCACAAATTTGCCTACCAAAGACATAGATTAGTAAAGATGACTCACTCCTAACAAGAAAATGTACCCAGTTTTGAAAATTTAAATAGTTGCCTAAAAAAGTTTTGCCACGTCTCCGTGTTAAATGTCCCTAAAATATTTGAAATAATTATTTATTTATTATGTAAATTACGCAGTATTAGTTATTTATTCGTAAATTTTCTCTTAAAATGTTTTTATTTGTCAAGAAATCAAAAAAAGAACTTAATAATAAGCCGTTTGTGGCTTCATTTAATTTCAAGGCGGCGAAGTATCTTTACTAATCTATGATCAAAGATTGAAATTTGACGAATTATAATATGAAGTAACTGTCAAGTGTCAATCATTGGTAAGTGTTCGAAACATAATTATAGTCCGACATGACTAATAACAATAATTATATTGTTATCAGTTAATACTTGAATAAATAATAAAAAACCGAATGTATTTAATTAAATATTTATTTACTCATATTATTAGGTATATTAGGAAATTACAAAATAAAATGGCACGCAGTATATTTTTCAATAGTATTTATATACCATGCGATATATTTTTTAAAATAATTAGTAATTTTACAATTTGTAAAAATTCCTAAAAGCTAATCTATTTTTTTGGTTTTCTTTTTCATATGATTTATTAATTAATATTAATAAACTCATGCATTAAAATTATGCCTTCAATGCTAAAACACTAAACGTTAATTGTATAAAATTATTAATTGAAAAACATTTTTACAATCGAAAATATTATAATGAATAAATTGTAATTCTTTAAAAGCTACATATTAAAAATTAAATAATCAAATTGAAACTTTAAAATTGTAAACTGTAAATTTTAAAGTTATAATTTAATAAAAGTAATTGAGAAATAAACGAGATTATCAGATTTATATTCACTTTTAATATAATGTTCATTTATATAATTAAACATTATTGTAACATTAAAATAGTAAAAATTGAATTGACTTTTATAATTCGATTACTTAAACAGTAGCCAGTAAATCCTTTTGCAATAAATCATTGTTATTGCAGTTTACAAGTATTTATTATTGCCAATAAATGATATTGCAAAGTTTAATATTAAATATAATTAAATTATAAATAACTTAAATGTAATATTCATTAAAAACTTATGTTTTTTGTAATATTAAACCAGGAGAATCTTTGCAGCCCATAAATATAAACTACCAACAACGAATAAGTTCTAAATCCCTAAAAAGATTGAAAATATGTTTTTATAAGATATTTTCCCATTGAGAACAAAACAAACAAACAAAACAAACGCTTTCTACACTCACAGCCCCACACTAGGATTTCCTGTATCGTGGGTGCCATGAACACACACAGAGACAAATACACAAACACCCAGACCCAGAAATCTAAATTCATCATTTAAATTTCTGTCTGGCCGGGGATCGAACCCGGGACCCTCTGCGCGTCAGACCGCTCCGCCACGCCTTTTATCTTCAAAAACTGAATTGTTTTCTTTCGTCCCTTTCTCGCGTCCTATAAAACCCCTGTCATACTATATCTATGGGCTGCAGCTCCTACAATCTTCCTTAAATTACAAGATTTTTTACAGTCTACTTCATCTTTTATATAAAAATATCATTACCATCATATAACATATCTTAAAAGTATGAATATTCCGCCTTCCTAGCTTTTTGCTTCACGTACGCTGCTGTGAGCTTATTAGTGATATAAGCTATATTAGCCGGAGTCATATTTACAGGCGGGACCTTAAAACTGTTGAAGAAAGCCTCCACGGCATTTGCAGTGTTTGCGTACCAAGGATCTCCCCGTTCTTTTTTAGGATCACTGACTGAACCTTCATCCCAAGATTTCTTTAGAGTAGCAAATAGTAGTTCAGTTGGATTCATCTTTCGTTCATTATCATTCGTAGTTTGTGCTACTTTAGACGTTCGAATCCACGCTTCTATGTCTTTGTTAACTTCTTTAACAGGTGTGGAAGTACATGGGCTGTCGTTTACATCTTTTTCAAATTTAGGTTTAGGGAGTGAATCAGCAGGTGGTGCGGTTTTAGAGATTTCGTCTTTGTCCTTATTACCAGGATCCTCAGTATTGCTTGCTCGGCTTGTGACACTGATGTTCCCTTGGTTTTCGGTTGCTTTGGCTGTACAGCGACACTTCAGCTGCATGCAGATAAGACAGTCTTCTTTCTCAAATTCCTCTATCATCAGAATCAACTCCCTTCTGACATTGTGCAGGTTTATTTCCTGGAATTGAATAAATACAAAATCAATGAAAATGTGTAATATACCAGTCTTCTACTTTGTCAAAATTAGTTAATAAGTAAATGAAGAATGGTGGTTTATTTAAATATATATTTTGCGATTAAAATCCTATTATTTTAACAATAAAAAATTTGAAAACAGACTAAATTTTAGTATTTTCATCTTATTTACTATTATGTCTGACGACGTTAGTAAGTGTTTTAAATATATAGGAGCTTATTTATTAAGCACTTGTATATTCTTAAAATAAAGATATTAAGAACCTATTGAAATTACATAAGATAAGCCCTTAATGTTTACATTCTAGTAACTACATTACAAAGTAACCCGTAATGAATATAAAAGACACATTAGGTTCATAATGATTGTCATTAATTAAATGCAAATAATGATACTTAAGTGATTCTACGTAAATCATTAACGATTCATTTAATTTATGACATAAAATTTTAGAACATTTTGTACAGAGTTCACAATTTAATTTAATGTTTAAATGTTAAATGTAAATAAAATTGTAACATTTTAAAGAATTACATTCTAAAGAACTTTCGCTTTATATTTAAATCGAATGGAAAATAACAGTTTGGTATAAAATATATTTCCAAAAACAAGTATACAATCGTAATTTTATAACTGTATTAATTAATTAAAAATAATTATTATTACGTTCTCTTTCTTTATAATTTTGATATTGTCCTCCTATATTTCTGCCTCTGGCTAAACTTTTGCGCTCAAAAGGATTTATAAAAATACTTACCAACTGAAAAATACTGTCAGTAAAATAATAATGGCTGGCTTTAGTCATTTTAGACACTTCACAAACACTCTAAAATCTTTGCAAAATATATTATTACAAAACCACTGTCCCTAAAATGTGTAATATTTTTGAAAATATTTATTTTTGGATCTCTGCTCCTACGCCTCCTACCAGAGGGTAGCGGAGAATGAAATAATTTCGGAATTACCTGCGCAAGACCACTCTTATTACTAACAATTAGTAGGAAATTGCATTCAAACTAAAATAGTCACTAAGAACAAAGACATAAAAGGCATTGTTGGATGAGCCCTTCAAACCTTATTAGTGGGGTAAACAATAAACTAATATTTTGTCCCTTTCTCTTAGTAATAAACAAAAGAAATTATTATTGGTTCTACTTTAATGACTTTAAAAAAATAGGCAAAGATCAATTTTATAACAACATTACTTTTATAGCCGGTATATACCTTTTCTTATTTTAATAAGATTGATGTCGGAAATAAAGAAATTTTAAAATTATTAAGGATAAAAAACAATTTCACCTTATAACTGTAATTTTACACAATATTTCGTCCTATAGATAGAATATTTAGACCTATTCCTTTTAAAAATGCACCTAAATATATTTTTGACGTAAATTATTGAAAAATAATATACCTAACCAGACCCATTTAATATTGAAAAAAAGAATCACTTTCGTTATTTATTACGTTTTACGTACAATTTGTTACTTTCGGTGTGTAGTTGAAGTTAACTATAATAGTTAGCTACCCTAATTAGAGCAGGTAACGAGATAATTACTTAGTTTGGCAAAAAGTTTAGGATTAACGGTTCTTAAAATAGATAACAATTTTGCGTTAACTATTTAGTTTTTTTGTTTAAGCAGCAGTGTTGAGTAAAACACGTGTTATATATTACTTAATAATATGTATGTGGTTTTGGGTATATTTCTATATTAACTAGCCATACAGTCTAGACACCGTGTCTTGAAATGACGTTGGTCATGGGTGCCATGGACACACATAGCTGCTTATATCCTCCCAGACAAGAATATACCTCTGAAGGTGGTAGAACCCTTTGTGGTTCGACTCCCGCGGCACCACCGCCACACCTATTTCTGCCTCATAACAGCAGTGTTAGGCGCTGCTATGTTCCGGTTTGAAGGGTGTGGTAAGGCAGACATACTTTGTCGAGGCGTTCTACCTTAGTCCTTAGGGGTAGCAGCGCATCTGTGGTCGACCTCGGGTAGGAATATCTACTTACTGAATGCTCGTCTGCTACTCCGATATTATAAAAAAATAAAAACCCCCGACCATATATTATGATATTGAATATAGATATGAAATGTTTCATAAAATATAAAATGATAATTATGTGTAATTTATTAATGTATTTTTATTGTTTCAGGTAACAGTCAACTTGATACATCGCATAGTAAGGTATACATAAAAAGTACGTACTTCGCACGCAAACACAATGTTGGTTCTCACGTAAACTGTTGCTACTGCCGAGTTCGGCCGAAACTGTAACTTTAACCGAAACCTCACTTTGGCCGAAACTTGGCAGAAACTGAATGCGATCAGTCACTATCGAAAAAGGTTGAGACAAATCACTTATTAAGAAGAAGGTTAAATATTTAATGAAAACACTAACGTACCATATAACTATATAAAGATAGTTTTACATATTAAATTGAATGTCATTAGATACGTTATAAAAGACATAAAGTCATAACGTTAATAATATTTGTGACCCATTTGCGATAATAACATTAAATTATGACCCATTTTATTAACTCCAATATGAATTTACAAAATGATTTTCTTTTATTGTTCTATTCACGGCAATTCCCCAAGAATGCGCCTCTTAATATGCGGTGGCAAATATTTAAACCGAAGCGTGGCGCAATGCTAGGAATTTCACTAGTGATGTGCGGCAATATCGATTTAAGTCGATTAATTATATCGATAATTTAATAAAATTAAACTTAGCGTGTTTTGGTTATTTTTCTTTTATAATAATAATATATTATCAGTTCATGATATAAAATACAATTATTTTGTGTTTTTTTGTTTTAACCTACTAGTACTATTACTACATATTTTCTATTATTAATACACTTAAATCGAATGTGTATATTTTTACTTACTTTTTTACGTACCGTACGTTAAAATAATTCGCCAAGTACGAGTCGAACTCGCACATGGAGGCTTCCGTACCAAATGTTCATTATTTTTTACTTATTTTATTCATTTTATTATTTTCAACGATACTTAGTTATATGACATAACAATATATGGCGTTGGGGTGATGATGAATGATACGTAAACAACATATAATAAAATTAAAATAACTATATTAAAATAACAGTTATAGTAGTAAAAGGATTGTAAAAATTTCAACCGTCTTCCTAATACGGTTTGACAGTTAGATCGAAAAATGCCTAAAAATACCGGTTTGTTTTAGGTTTAATATTCAACTTTATATTATTTTTAGTTATTTGTTTTTATAGCGGCCACCGTTATGCATCCTCTGTAAAAAATCATGTGTTTATCTATTACGGTTCCGGAGATATAGCCCTGTGACAGACGGACAGACAGCCAAGTCGTAGTAATAGAGTTCCGTTTTTACCCTTTGGGTACGGAACCCTAAAAAGACGAAATTCCGAAACATCTATCTGCTATTCATTCCAAATCATTTTTTTGAAAAATAGATAGCATTTCCAATCAATAATACAGAAATACAACTGAAGAGTTAACTTGGAATTTTCATTTCCTCGCCCTCACTTAAAAACTACCAACCTACTTTTCCCATCATGATTATATGAAATTCCTCTCTCATTGTTCTTAAGATTCCCTCAGAACGCGGCGGTCTCAATATGCGAGACAAATATTGGAGGCGATGCGGAAATATTCCGGGAATTTCACTCATCGACCTCTTAGTCACGTGCTTGGAGTGGAAAAGGAGTCTGACTTTATTTAAAGTCAGCTTTTGTGTGGCTTTATGTCATTTTTCTTTCAAATATTGTTTTATAAGAAACTTTGCTGAGATAATTTACGTTGGAAGCCTAATTTTGCAAGCTTGTTTGTAATTAAATCTTGCAAGCTAAATTTCACCCACTTCCAGTGTCCGATTGTGCTGAAATGTAGCAAGTATCTTAATTACGCGTGACAATGTAATCATATAAATTTAGTTTTATTGTCAATCCAATATGGCCGCCGTAAATCCAAAGTGGCGGCGTACATATTTCGAGACAACCCACCCAATATGGGTATCAAATGAAAGGGCTTAACTTGTAGAATAAACGTGTTACATTGTTCAGGTTACATTTTGATTACAAAAAAACATTTCAGGTGTTATAATGCTTTTTTTTAATTGTAACCTCCACCAATGTAACACGCTTATATTTATAAAAAAATGTGTCTGTTATAAAAACACTAATATTTAATACATTTGGTTTAAATTATTTTGAACTTCTTATTTTTTTTTTTGATAATAAAAGCTGATTTTTAAAAAGTTTTTTCTTTTGATTTTATTAATTTTCCATTAGCTACCATTTTAAATGTATTAATATTTGAAAACTATATTGATTTTTAAATTAATTGCTATTATTCTGTGATTCTAAAGACAATCTTTAAATTTAATCATATTATTTAATTATTATAGAATCTGTAAAGTAATCAAACATATCAGATATAGAAAGTATAAAGTTGCACAAAGTAATTTTAACAAAAATTTAGTTACAAAACATTTTAAAGGGCTTAATCTTATCCTAAAATAGCGTGAAGAACTTTGAAAATTATAGCACCTTTGAACCGAACATTTCAGCACAGGTGATCCTCAAAGGGTTTCGATATCTGATCTATATCTCAGGGGATATTGAGGTTAAATGGAATGCACCTCACATCCGTAGGAATACTAACTCTGTTCAAAGGCTTTAAGCGTAATACTAGTCTAGATAATTCCATCACACACAATACTCAATAAATATTGATAGAACTACTTTTCTTTACTAAGTCTTACTTAGTTAAGAGTAAAATCTGCCCAAATGTCTCATCATAAAAGACTAAATATCCTGTCATAGTCGGAAATATATTTAGAGTAATTAACTTTTGATAATTACTTATAATATACAGTGTGAATTTTTCAAATAGGCCTTCAGGGCCAAATCCGAAACTATAAGTATTAGCGAAAAATGTTGAAAGGAGTTACGAGGCCGATTTCAGCATTTTTGTTGTGCTATAATCACGATAATTGATTATGGCACAACGCACTGTCGTTTGTTCATCCAGATATATGTAATTTTCAGTTAATTATATTCTTATGCGTATATTTCAATCAAAAAGTTATAATAAATAGTTAATTTTAACCACAATGTAATGAATAAGTATTCTTAAAATTTCGGTTTAAATTATAACTTGCTACTATAATTAAAAATATTTAGAGCGTTTGTCTACTTACGCCTAATTAATACCTATTCAAGGGAAAATTGACACTTGACAATTAGTTCTTAAATTAAAAAAAGAGAAAAAGAGTACTAATTATTATTAAAAAAAAGACAAACCCACTGAATTTCTTACCGGATCTTCTTAGTTGAGGTCGCGTTCCGATCCGGTAGTCGTTTAAGAAAAAATAACTGACAATTTGTAAGTGCCGCCGTTGGCCTATACAAAATAAATATATTTTAATTTCATTTCTTTACATACACATATGACAAAAAATCCCTCTTTCATCGTCAAAGTTTGGATAGATTGAGTATTAATAATGTTAGCGGTGTACCGTCATATCCAATATCATGTATAGAGTTCTATATATAAATGGATATTGAGGTCAGATGGAATGCACTTCGCACCCGCAGGAACGCTCCACATTCCAGTGGGTGCTCAAAGGCTTAGACGTAATACTTCAGACCATTCCATTACACACAGGCATTAGCGATTCAAATATTAATGAAATTATTTCAAAATTTAGTCTTTAAAGTATCATTTAGTCTCGTTCAAATACAAAATATATTATATAACTATTTTAATCCTTAGGTTAGTATTATAATGCAAAACAATATATTATTATATAAAATTCGCGTGTCACAATGTTAGTTACCGTACTCCTCCGAAACGGCTTTACCGATTTTCACCAAATTTTATATGCATATTTAGTATCTGAAAATCGGCTACTATCTATTTTTCATACCCTTAAGTGATAAGGGTTGTTCACCCTTCACATTTTTTTATTTATATCGCAACACAACGTTTGCCGGGTCAGCTAGTATTATTATAATGCAAACTGCTGTGATTTTGTCACAAGTATTTGGTTATACTTCTAACCAATCTAATCCAAACATATATAACTCAAAGGTGACTGACTGAGATAGTGATCTATCAACGCACAGCCCAAACCACTGGACGGATCGGGCTGAAATGTGGCATGCAGGTAGATGTTATGACGTAGGCATCTGCTAAGAAAGGATTTTGATCAATTCTACCCCCCAAGGCATAAAATAGGGGATGAAAATATTAATTCGTAACGCGATCGAAGCTGCGGGCAAAAGCTCGTTTTATTATATTTTTCGTACCCCAAAATAGCATTGCAAAATTTATTCAACATTGTGGTTAATTTTTTTACCACAATGGCCTAGTTCGTTTTAAAATAATTTCAACATTTTCTAAATCTAACCCTACCTACACTACCTTTATCGAATATCGTACCTATATCTTGGTGCTATATGTCAATGAGTATGGTCAGATGGTATGCACCTCAAACTCACCGGAATTTGTCTGCATGCCGTCGCGACGCTCAAAGGTTAGGAGCATACTCCAGAAGATTCTATCCCACACTCGTTTCATTACCTCAAGTACTCTATTTATGGAAATAGTTCCAAATTACTGTATTTTGTATACTGTATCAAAGAATATATTGCTATTAACTTTTCATGATTAGGTAACTATTATATCGTATAACGATATTTGATTATAATGCAAATCGCTGTTATTTTTGTCACCGTTATTTGGTATTTTTAATTTCGTTATTTTGATAGTATTTGAACTATTATATAATTAAAAATTAGTAAATGAATGTCGTTATAATGTTTTACTTAGATTTTTTAATACCACTTTATTATTGTTCTATAAATTGTGAAATTAATTTAACATTTACTTAAATCCCATTTAAGAACGAATATCATATATCTTGGTACTATATGTAATGAGTATGGTCAGATGGTATGCACCTCACACGCCGGAATGCGTCTACATGCCGTCGCGACGCTCAAAGCCTTGGACCATACTCCAGACGGTGCCATCACACTTCATATGTCAATTGAACTATTTTTATGGTGTCTGTCTCACTTAGTAAAGCGTGTCAATAATCTAGACATAAATATCAATGCTGTAAAAATACAAGAAGGACATAGCTTTCTTTAATTAGTGATTTTGCCGTGCAGTGTTCTATTAATTAGTATTTCAAATTAATATGTACTCGAAATAATATTTGTACTACAAATTAATTTCATTTCAGTAGTCAAATAGCAGTTATATTTTGCTTCGATAACTGTAGCTATTTCATTAAAATTATATTGAATTATCTTGCATTTTACTATAAAATGTTGTCGTTTTGTCATTGCCATTTTGCATAATGTTAAAATTTTCGATTTAGTATTCCTTAACCTGGGTTTTATAAGTAGTAAATCTTTCTACCATGACTTAATTGCAAGAAAGGAAAATAAACTTGAAATATTTTATAATGTTATCTTCTATCATAATTGAATTAAATATTATGATATACTTCTTAAATATTCCGTTTCCAAAGCAAAGAAAATCTTTATACGCAACCAAACATATAGAAAAGGTTTTGTTAATTTCTGTACAAATTAAAACAACAAACGTACATAAAACACGTACATATATGTTTCCACGCACACAACAACACATCGTATGAATGGATGACCCGTTGTAAAACACCTGAATATGAGTTATGGCGCTGAAGTGTCCAAACAATTCATAATTTGCCTTTATCCCATATAATTTTGCGCGTGTTAAGTACGGTACATCTGTTGTATGAAGTTTATATATATTGCTGTAGACATGAGGCTCGCAGACATGTGTGAATGAGGTATAATTTTACATCACTTACAAATCTATATACAGGGTGAATTTTTAAAACGGGCCTTCAGGGCCAAATCCGAAACTATAAGGATTAGCGAAAAATACTGAAAGGAGTTACGAGGCCGATTTTGATAAAAACTAAAACTGCATCATTACTTTTTTAAAATAACTTTTTCCCTAGCCGGGAATCGAACGAGTTCATTTTGAAAAAAAAATACACGCTCTATATTATTCCACTATCTGATAGTGTTGCTTATAAGGATCAAAATCTGGGAAGTATAGATACATGACAAACTAAAGAAAAAGCCTCAATTTTAAGAAAATACATATTTTTTTATATTAATTTGGCAGTTAAGTTCCCGCCATTTGTCAATTTAAACATTTCGCGTATTAACAAATTTTTTGGCTCAATGTTTCAAATCATTCGAAATGGACGTTTTGTTCTTCAAGAATTTATATTTTTATGTCCAACTTAGTTAAGGTTACTTTTAGGAGCATTATAATAGATTTAACTTGCTATGTTCGGAGTTTCGTTTAATACAGATGTAAAATTGACAATTTGCGAGAATGTCTTTTTCGAGTCAAGTCCGAGTGATAACTAAACAAAGAGATACAGAAAATTATATTTACTGTTGAAACGTAGTTATAAACAACAAACAATAACAATTTACTATTTAATCACTTATCTATTTTTATTAATAAATAAATCCTAAAAACGGCGGTAATTTACTTGCCAAACTATTACTTTCTCATACTAAGCCGTATGTCACGGTTATAACATCCAATAATTAGTTGATTAACCAACACATTCTTCAATGGTATGACTTACGTATGTTTCTAAAGAATTACACATAAATCATTTGTTATGTATAATCCTTAAAGATTAGTATGGCAATGTATGGAAAAATATGTATGTTCTTCAAAATTTTCCTTTTCCTTTAATTTGTCACATAACATTACTTCCTAGAATTTGATCCTTATAAGCGACACTATCAGATGGTGGAATAATATAGAGGGTGTATTTTTTTTAAAATGAACTCGTTCGATTCCCGGCTAGGGAAAAAGATATTTTAAAAAACTAATGATGCAGTTTTAGTTTTATCAAAATCGGCCTCGTAACTCCTTTCAGCATTTTTCGCTAATCCTTATAGTTTCGGATTTGGCCCTGAAGGCCCGTTTTAAAAATTCACTCTGTATATATAAAATTAATATTTGTCTATATGTTACTTATAGAATCGTAAACTATGCGTTTGATCATGTGATGATCTTCAGTAAAGCTGTTGTACATTAGCCCATGAAGGTTTCTGAGTTGGCAAGATCAATTTTCGACAGATGGCGCCACTGTCATTCCGATGAAGTGTTCAGGTATATGTACGTCATGTATTTTTTTTAAACGCGAGCGAAGCTGCGAGCACTACTAGTTATTTATGACCATTAATTATCTATAATTAAATTAAACAAATTACTTATTATAATTTATAACTAATATCGCTTATAAATTAATAATGAGCGTTAATGATTTATATTTATATTGAACAAGTTACTATTTATGATTTAAGACTAATATTATCGCGGAATTGAAACATTTTAGTACGTGGTAGAAATCTTTGTGGTTTAGCTCCAGTGCACCACCGCAACATCTATTTCTGCCTCATAACAGCAGTGTTAAACGCTGCTGTGTTCTGTTTAAAAGGCGTGATAAGGGAGACATACTTTTTCGAGGTGTTTCAGCCTAGTTCTTAGGGGTAGCGGGTATGTGACCGACCTCGGGTATGAATATCTAACCCTATCTGGGGCTGATTACAGATATCTGTGGGCGACTGTAGCCAATTACCTACCACCAGGTGGACTACATGCTCCTTTTCTGCTCCTATATTATGAAAAATGATAAACGTAACGAATACTCACGATACCCGATTTTAATATCTTTTCTTGATCTTGAATGAAACCACGTTCTGGGTCGAAATATTGGCAAAAAAGAAACTAAAACGCGTATCGTGAACACCTGTTTCATATAAAAAGTTGCATATAAAATTTAATTTATAAATAAGTATTTATTCTATATCTATCGCGGTATTTCGCGCTTCAAATGTAGTTTTCTTTCTACATTTGCCTCAATTCAAAATATACCACCAATTCATAAGATCAACAGGCACTAACCCATTTTACAAATACAATTTAACATTTCTCGACACATTTTAAAACGTGTATCGTTACCCATCCCTATAACGAGGGGTGTACGTGACGTTGTCATGGCAACCGATATCGTGAACGTCTGATAAAATGATCTTTATTTTATTTCGTCTTTTGTTATCGAGATGTTATGAGGGCGTTTTTGAATTCTATTTTACGTTTTAGTTACGACTTGAGAACTAGACGGTAGTAGGTATTGGACTTGTGTATAATATTAGTACCTAGATAGTACTTACAACGGCTGTAAGTACTACCTAAGTACTGTAAGAAGCTGTATTACAACCCAACAATATTATTAATATACGCAATACTCAGGCAATACTCTAATAATCCATTTGGAGTACTGTTCACAAATTTGGAACCCTCAATATAATATATATATTGATAGAATAGAGCGTGTCCAAAAACGTTTTCTCCGCTTCCTGCAGTTTAAAACGAAAAAATATATATCGACCTATAACTTGCGGTGTATTAAATTCCACATGCTTCCCTTATATGAGCGGCGATCTATTGCGGATTTAGCGTTCTTATCTAAAATAGCTAGGGGCATAATTGACTGTCCTGAGCTGTTAAGCAAACTAACACTCCGTGTGCCTTTACATAATTTTCGAAAACTACCTCTTCTGTCAGTTCCGCTTGTAAAAAGTAAATATCGACGAAACTCATTTTTTCCGCGATCTTGCAAAACAATCAACGAAATTTCTCGTACTGTTGACTTAGACCTATTCCATACCAACGATTCTCAACTTAAATCTAAGCTAGCTAATAATTTCTTTGCCAACTCAGTTTGATTACACTTTCTTTTTTTTTTACTTGTTGTCTTCTGACTTGTTTTTTCTTTTAAATTATTTAATCTAAGTCCATATGTGGAAACTTATAAATGGCCATTATTATACTACGATTTCATGTTATACTATGTACTAGCTGTAAGTTTTCCTAAATAAAATAATATACCAACTCAAAGAGAGGTATA
The DNA here is from genome assembly GCA_014595695.2 of Epargyreus clarus clarus. NCBI lineage: Eukaryota > Metazoa > Arthropoda > Insecta > Lepidoptera > Hesperiidae > Epargyreus > Epargyreus clarus. Next base: position 432,112 of record JACTTY020000028.1, read on the forward strand.
TTTAAAGTAAATAAAAGTAGTAAAGTAAAGAGACGTATATTTCTATAACCAGTATGTTCGACAAAACCTAAATTTAGTTAAATACGTTTTAAATATAAAGGTAGCAAATGGGTATGTATTTCCCTTCATATTTACTGTCCATGGATATCTTACCTGGTAGCCAACATCATATAGATCCCATAGAATAGAATTTATTGACTTCATCATCATCATCAACCCATTACTGTCCCACCGTTGGGCACGGGTCTCCTCTCATAATGAGAAGGATAAGGCCATAGTCCACCGCGCTGGCCAAGTGCGTATTAGTATACTTCACATACTTTTTGAGATTTTTCTTTTTTAAATCTCTCAGGTATGCAGGTTTCCTCACGATGTTTTCCTTCACGTTTAGCAAGTGATAAATAATTTATAATATGCACATAACTTCAGAGGTGCGTGCCTGGGATTTTAACCTCGGACCCCTCGATCAAGAGGCCGAGTTTCTTAACCACTAGGCTATCACTTCATATATACTTATTGACTTAGCTTCCACCCATCTTAGTCCTCACGAATAGCAGCTGTTTTTAGGTGGCAGAGATCTCATACGATCAGATGGTACATGATGATCATACTCATTTACTACTGTGATATTATTAAAATATTAAAAAGACTACAAATTTTTGTGTTGAAATTATTCTTATGTACCTCTTCTACACTTTACCTATGCCATAATGAAAACTAACCCTTATATTTAAAATTTAAAAATAAAACTACCCTTATCAGTACTTCTCGTAAAAACCAATAAAAGTCCAACCAAAAACCACACTCATTGAACCTTACGAAAACTAAAAAAAATTGTGCCTCCAATTTCAACCACCCCGTATTTTAAAGGCAATGGGGCGCGAAATGTAAATCGAAGTGCAATTCCGCCCTAATGGCTCCTTTTATACCTATTTGCGTATCTGCATGTTGGATGTTTAGAAATAGACTGTCTGCTTCTATTTCTGTACCTTGACTTTTAAATTTGCAAACAAAAATGAATTTTGTGTTAACTGTATTAGAGTTTTGTATTAAATGTATTCTTTGAATTAGAAAGCAGTGTAGTCGTTGAAAATAGTCAGTTTGATCGGGGAGGCCGAGGTTCGAATCCCAGACAGTACACGCGCGCTCTGAATTGTCAAAATTATGTAGAAATATTTTTTTCTAAAGGAGAGAAGACCCTTTCCCTACAGTAAGACAAACATTACTTTTGAAGAGTCATAACTGCTGAACTCATTAGTTGTCGATGAGTTAAATTGGAGGTAAGTGTGAATCCGGCTCAAAGGACCAATTTCTCAAATATTAGAAGGAAATGCGTTTATCAATCGGATATGTGTGTACTGTATTTGTATCATATTTATTTTATTGATTTATTTCTAAATACACACACAATTTACAAGAAAATATAAGCAATATATGATGCCCTGAGAGGGCGTCGCAAAATACTAGAAGTAGCAGTATTAATTTACATTAGCTTACATTTCCATGATAAATATAGATAGCACAACATATAATTACTGTTCTTTATGTTTTATATATTTTCTGTAATAGTCATGTACTTATGTACTCAGTTGTAATCGAATTTAGCCCCAAAACTTTCAGTATTTTCGCTTATACTTTCTTATTTGGTTATCGTCTAAAAATCACCCTGTATATGTAGATCCGATGAAACAGCGATATAAACTGAACATTAGGCATTCCGGAGATATTATCCGGCGTCCCGGGAATCTGCCGATATAAAAATTTATAGCACGACAATCAAAGGTCATAAACTGGGTTCAACGGATCTGGGGCGAATAATTCAGCGTTTGCGAACGGATCTCGCGGATCTTCGGATCTGTCGGATATTCAAATTTAACATTTGTAGTTTTGTCAAATAACATGTTTGGTATAATCATGTATTAGGAAGAAAAGTGAGCAAAATTTTGTTTGATGCTGTTAGAAAAAATGGAAATTATTTTGTTGATTAGCATTTAAGATTTCTTTAGTAAATGACTGTTTTTCAACAATATTTTGTATTATTTTTAGCGTTAAATTCAGTTAAACAATTAATTGTAGTGTTTTGTATAATTTATTTTCTTATATAATACTTAATACATATATTAAACTGTAGTCCTTAAAGAAGATATATTAAAGCATAAAGATTTTTATCTCGTAGATTTTTTTGGGTGATTATGAAATAATGTTTTTTGTTACCTTGCAAACATTTTGGATTGTAATGATTGGTAGACTTCACACACCTTTGAGAATTTTTCTTAGATTGTCTCTGGAAACGAAAGAATACTCCGGTGTACATTTAGAAAAATCAAGTGTGACTGGATTCGAACCCCAGTCCTCCAAATCGAGAAGTCGAATTTACAAAACTTGAATAAATTTCAAACGCCTCACTCAACCTTTCACACAGAAAACCTCGCTCATAATATTAAACTCAAAGTATAGTTCAGAAATAATATAATTAATCGACGCTTGAATATTCACAATCGGGGAGCCTCGGAAACGGTGGAGCGTCTCCAACTAATCGAGTTGGGTTCATTGTGTCGCTTTTATCAAATTCGTGTTAACATAAAGCCTGCCTTTAAAATAAAATGTTTATTATAACTGAATCAGGGAGCTGCGAGCGCGTTTATCGACGACTGAGAGACGAAGAAAAGGCAGAATTACTTGAGAAGTCTATTTAAGATTACTTTATGTAATAAGAGAGACATATGTATTTATCCAAGGCATCCCAACTTAGTTCTCAGGAGTACCAACGCATATGAGGCCGACTGTGACAGGTAGGAATGTAATTTATCTAGGGTTGATTACGATGTTCAGCGGCGGTAGCAGCATGAGGTGGATTGCATGCTCATTTGCTACTACTATATTATAAGGAAAAAACTTTTCATATAATCAAATAATAATATTTCAAATAATTTCTACGGTGGGTCGTTGGTCATGTTAAACATTAAGGATACTGGCGCCTAAAATCTGTTATGTAATGTCATTTAAAGACAGATTTTAGGCTAGCCAAAGTTCATATTAATACATTTTTTATCTCCAAATATTTTTAACGTCATAGTATTTTTTTGCATTCTTCAGAGATTTATACATAATTAATATTATTCGCAAACATTTTGTACATTCACCTAATAGAATTTGGAAGAGTTATAAGGATGTTGCCTCATAACTATTTAGAATTTAACATACCTAGTCATACCTTCATAGACGTGTCACTTTGAAACGTGACGGGCTGTGAAAGACCTCTTTTTGCACCTTTCCTGAAAAACGCCATGTCCTGTCGCTCTGGGAATACATCGGAAGTTCGTTCCATATTCGCACCAGTGTGGAAAAAGGGCTTGAAAACTGTACGAAGTCATTGAAAAGACGCTCTATATACTAACAGCCCCACACTAGGATTCCTTGTGTCGTGGGTACCATGGACACATATAACGGCTAATACACAAAGACCGAGACCCGAAACAGATATCAAAATTCATTATTCAGATAACTCTGGCCGGGGACCGAGTATGGTGACCGCTCTACCAGACGATTCGTCATTGTACTGTGGTGACTTCCCGCTACTCGCGTCAAGAGATGGCACCACGAGTAATCTGAATCACGCTCTCGAAGTTTTCTCAACATCTTGCATATATACAAGCTCCGAAATGGGACTGTAGGAGCATGGCCGCACCCCGGGCATGATGCCCTACCCTGGCATGGGATGTCCCGTTGCCTAAGTACTATAACGTTCTGGTTTCAATAGTGTAGTAAGGGAGATATACTTACCCGAGGCGTTCCAACTTAATCCTCAGGGGTAGCAATGTATCTGCGGCCGACTTCAGGTAGGATTCTAATCTTATCTGAGATTAATTACAGATCTCTATGGGCAATAGAAGTAATTTACCATCAGATAGATTGTATGTTCAATTGCTACTTTTGAATAAAAAAAATATAGGTTTAAACAATTAAAAAAAACTTTTATGCTGATTTAATATGTTCATAAGCGCCCACTACCACATCTACCATCACATTTTAATTTCATAAAAAATAGAACCGACCATAAAACCTCGTCCTCTTCGAAGTCAGTTAAAAACATTGTACTTCTGTTCTATCACCTAAAAATACAAGTAACTTGTGTATATAAATTTACTTCAATATAATCTCCATTATATAGTACTAGAGCCAGTAACTCGCCCTATCAAACGAGGCACCGTCTCCATCTCTCCATAATGGAATTAGTGTACCCCAGTCGTCTTAAAGCTCTGATTTGGTTAATCAAAGACCGTCTAATCGCATTTGCCGGTGGCGAGCGAGGCTTTTATGCGTTTAACTTATGTTTTCCTTTCTATTATATCGCCTTTTTGATATTATAAATCGACTCCACTGCCACACCTATTTCTGTTATAACAGAAGTGTTAAGAGCTGCTGTGTTCTGGTTTGAAGGGTGTAGTAAGGGAGACAGACCCGAGACATTCCAGCTTAGTCCTCAGGGGTAGCGGCGCATCTGTGGCCGACCTCGGGTAGGAATATCTAATTCTATCTGGGATTGATCACACATGTCCATAGAAAGCAGTAGTCACTTTTCATCAGGTGGACTGCATGCACGTCTGCTACTCCTATATTATAAAAGAAAAAAGAAGGCTTTTACTGCAGAGGCTTTTTTCGAGCGTATGTACCTATGTATGTATGTCTAATTCTTTGGCGCGCCCGACAGCCTGTCAGATTTTTACAAATTTTACGTGAAGCATGAACTTGTAATGCTATTTTCAAACTCAAAAACGGATAGGAATCATCAGGAAAAAAAAATTAAAATTCTTATTATTTTTATCAATACTACAGCTTGTAAAAAAGTATAGATTTCATGTTTAAATTATTTACTTTGAACATCTTTTTTCTCATTTACTTACGATAAAGTTCCCACTAATCAACTTAAGTAACAATGTTACTAACTCAAACAAAAACATATGCTAAACAGGCGGCGTTGCTCGCTATAATTGCCCACTTCCGGTCGCAAAATGGCGGAGCAATTTCCGGTGCCGCGTGCTCCTGACATGCCTTTACAGTGCCTCAAACAGCCTTTGTGCCTTACTGATGCCTGATATGGGAAGTGGTTTCGAATGAGTGCATAGTACAATAGTTGAATCAATCCGGTGGTATAAGAAAATATTGTAGCAAAGTTTGTGGCCCTCCTAGTACTGAAGAGTAATAGTTATTTTACAAGCCCATTTATGTGTGTAACATTTGAAGGCGGTAGAACCCTCTGTGGTTTGACTAAAAAGGCATTACGGCCAAACCTATTTCGCGCAATAGCAGCAGTGTTAAGCGCTGTTGTGTTTTAATTTTGTTTTGGTAAGAAACACCAAGGCGTTCGAAGTTCTAGGTTCAGTTCCTGATTAGACAAAATGATTAGTCTGAAAAAAATAAACTAATGACGAATTGGATTTTTCAAACAATGTTTATAAGTTAGTGTATTCCTGCCATCTATGCACAGGAATCTTACATAATTAAAACCCATTAAATTTTTTTCATTATAAAATTGTAATGTTGTCTTAATTAATGACTGCCTAGTTTGTCATTTGAAGACTGTGTAAATATATTTCTGTGCTCGTCAAAAGATAAATATATATTTTCTTTAAAAGATTACCAAGTGAATAGATTGCGAACGCCTTTCAATAACGTATCCCTTTGACCGGATAATAGATGCTTTGTAAGTGTCAACCCTACCAGGAACGCAGGGCTGCCACCCACCGATATTGCGCTCCAATGCACAATAATACACGCAATATGCGCAATAATGCATTTGCATGAATATGCAATCTATTTCAATTAAATATTAATCAATTGTAAACTTAACATTTATTCATCTTTATGTCATAGAAGAAAAAGGCTTATAATAGACCCAACAAAACAAAATTGATAAGTATTGTAAATAATATTTTAAGTTATATTATGTCAGTTACCGAGGCTTTGCATTGCATATAGCCAAAAATATATATTTTCTACGAAATAACTATGTTACTTCGACTTCATAGACTGCATCTTATAGTAAATTGTCGCTACTTACATTTGTATCCTCAAATAGAATATTTTTCTACCCACCTACACTTTGCTACCCTCTCAGACTAAATAGTAATTCATCATCTCTGCCCTATATCTTTCAAATCATACCAAAACTGAATGTAACATTACTATTATAAGACAGAAATAAAAATTACACGAGAATTCCTACCGCCTTTAAAAACCTTAAAAATATCAATTACTGTAACCCAATTTTCATTTACATACGAATATGTTACATTGCAATGATAAAAATATACTATATCAGAAAAACTATACTTCACATAATTTCTATTTAACGTTGTAACACATTTTATACGCAGAAAATGTGTTACACCAAGCAAGTGTCAACCCTACCCAAGCCAGCGGAGCGGCAGGGCTGGCACCGCGCGATAATACGCTCCACCGCGCAAATACGTAACACATAACTTATTTATGTAGCTTCTACATATTGGAGCGGTTTCAGCTATTCTTTAACGTACGATGGGAACATAATGAAAGAGTTTAAGATCCTACCTACTTATATAATGTATAAATAGTTTGTTAGAAAATCGCGGATATATAAGTTTCTATACTTACTTACATATGTATACTCAATCAATCAATCAATCAATTTTTTTTATTCAAAATGGGTTCTTTACAGAGCACTTTTTGAATGTCAAACTACCACCACTTCACAAGGTGTTTTGTTATGGAGCACTAAACATAGCAGTCGAATACTGCTGGGACATTCTGGGTATAAAGTTCAGAGTGAGAAGGGTGCAGGGCTTTCACAACGCTGGTCAAGTGCAGATTCGTAAACCTCAAACAGTTTCGATTTTAATTTGTCCACAGCTCTGCGGCATATAGAATCCCTACGCCTATAGAATCACTATCGTGAAGAATCTTCACCGTTTAAACAAGTAATTCCTAGTATCGGACCGAAGGCCCATTTCTGTACGAAACCGGATTCTATAAATGGGCTTTCGCCATAACAGTTGGCCAAAGCTGATGGTTTAAAAACCCCTAAAAATTCAGTTTCAAAATTGACTAAAAGTAAATAATACTCGTATTGTTTTGAAAATTTTTGAATGAATGGTTTCGGTTTTCGCTTAAAACGGCCCATTGTGGGAGAACTTTTGCCTAACACAAGATTTTTTGGATAAATGCAGCCAAAACCGAAACTTCTGTCGGACACTATTCCTTTTAATACGACCACTTTCGAAAAACCATAGTTGTGCGCCAGGGAATCGAACCTAGGACTCTCAAATGAGGGGTCAAATGTCAAACTACCAGGCTTTGTAACAATAGCATAATAGTGCTTAGTAATATCAGCATAGTCCCACTTTACAGATGCCCTATGATCTAGAATCTAGTGACGTTTGAACACTACACCGCATCCCCTTGTATCGGTCCATTATATCAGCAATTAATCACGCCTGGACGGACGGACGAGGGTTAATATATACATACGATATTGTATGTTTGTTTATGTTATATTACTCTATATACTCATGTATGTAAGAAGATATGATGAGAAAAGCGAGCTTTATAATGATAAATTAGTGTTTTTGGAAGATATTTTTACCCGTCTCCGGGGGTAATGTTTTTCGAATGTGTCTGTCTCATTTTTTTGGCCCTAAAATGCAAATGACTTGACGTCTTTCAACATTTTGAAGGTGGTAGATCCCTTTGTGGTTCGACTTCGGCGGCACCTGTGGCCGACCTCAGGTAGGAATATCTAATCCTATCTGGGGTTGATTACAGATGTCCATGGGCGGCAGGAGCCACTTACCATCAGGTGGACTGCATGCTCGTCTGCTACTCCTATATTATAACAAAAACATATGTATTATGAAGTGTCGTTGGATTCGTCTTAATTGTCGGAGTGAAATAGGTTATATTTAGAGTTTTTTTTTGTTATAGTTATTCTCTAATCATGGATATAGCCTACGGGTTTCGGACCTTTTAGGATTAAAGTCTTGCCTGATGTTGGCCATAGATGCGTTGCTGTGTAATGCTTAAGACTGCCAAGATGTGCCTAAAATTGTAAAAAACAATATAGAGCTGATAAATAATTTTGAGTTCATTACATAGAACTTGATTTCTAGTAATTAAAATATCTTAAACGTCAATGTATGCAATGTATTTGAACATAGTCAAAACAATAGATATCAAAGTGCGTTGTTAATAAACACTAAAATTTATTTAAAAAATACTAGGTATATTTTATTAAGAATCTGTATTCAGGTTAAAATATAAAACGGCAGATATTCCGAACAATCATTGCCCTAATAGCATTTCAATATGGCGGAAAGAAGATGGCGGCGCTCGGATCAGCTGAGTAACGTCATTTGGCGGGAAGTGCGCTTCGGTCTTCAGACCATAGTCTATAACTTTTCTATTTCTTTTTGTTACGTCAGAGAGTTTAATGTACCTACATTAGTTCGCCTTTTACTTAATTTAAAGATATTACTTTAGAACGTACGTGTCCATAAAAATCACCGTATAATATTCTTGTCCGCAAAATTAAAAATGTACTCCATGCATTAATTTTTTACACATTTTACTTATATATAAGGGTGTTTAAGAGTATATAAGAGTGCTAAGTTTCTGTTTATAGCGATTCAAATATGCTTAAAAAATTATGTTCGGATTGCATATATTAGTAAAGATACTTCGGCGCCTTGAAATTAAATAAAGCCACCAAAGGCTGATTTGTCAGTTATTTTTTTTATTCATTCTTGACAAATAAAAAACATTTTTAGAGAAAATTTACGAATAAATAACTGATACTGCGTGAATATTTTAGGAACATTTTATTTCAATTCTCAAAACTGGTTACATTTTCTTGTTAGGAGTGAGTAATCTTTACTAATCTATGGTTCCGCCATATTGAATCTTATCATGCTGTGTCATCCAAACAAACCAAACCTAAAATTCAGCTGCAAATATGACACACCATCACACATACATATGAACAAACACAAGAAGTTAAATAAAACCATGTAAAAATGGACACTTTAGAAGAACTGCAAATATACAGCATGAGCACCACTACGCTTATTTCAACAGTATTTTGTTTGAGCGGTGACCTTTTTGGAGTAAGATTTCTTCTATTTTCTTTCCCTTGAAGTAGTGCCCTCATCCCAAAGATCCTTTCACCATATCCTTAACAGAAATAAGGGGGTGGAATACAATAATTGATTGTCTGGATAGAGTGACGCAGCGCTCATTAACTGGAAGGGTTGCCTGAATGTGATTGGTCATTTCCCGACGTCCAAATATGATGCATGGAGTATCCATTGATATTGTTTTCAACCCTTTGCAGCGGAGAAAATCTGGTTATTCAAAAATATACGTTTGTTGGTAAATCTCGTCGCCTGTTGAGTTTAGTTGAAATGCAATATTTAGAAAAAAAATAATACGCTAAAGTTGTTTTTCGTTTTTTTATGTAAATTAATAAATGAATAGCAACGAATGGTTAATTGTCACTTCCGCCAATGGATATATAATCAACCTTAAGTAGAATTTAAACCCGACCTGAGTTCGACAACAGATATGTAATGATCTGACAATTAAATTTCAATGTACGTGTATTTATTTCGCTTACCATACAGTACCCTTAGTATGAGTTTTTATTGTTTTTACAAAAACGACTGTTTTTGTATTTGTGTACATTATTTCATATACATTTTAAATCAGTTCTGATACAGTCCGCTAGGTGAGCTGATTGGAATTTGGCATTTGCCATTGCTATTTTAAAGCTTTTACAATCTTGTCTGTGTATTCGAACCGTGAAGAATTCTTACAATTTTTTTCATAACAAGATATTCCTTATAAACTTCTCACGGTTTTTCTATTCATTACATCAAAATAAAATGCCTCTATCTTCTACGATTTAATCTTAAAATACTATAACTAGAAATATATTTTAAGCTTAATTTCATTTTAAATCCAAATCCATCTATATTTACTTCAAAATACCATTCGAAATCAATAGAGAAATGTTAAATTTATTAAGTATATCCTGACGCTGGAGGCGTTTTAATAATGACGGTCAAGAAACGGAAATTGTCGGCGCCATCTTGGACCGGAAGTGGGTTCACCTCGGCTTTCTACCATTTCGGCCATTTTCGATCCAATAAATAAAGATGGAATTCGATAGAGGCTTCAGTACTTAATGTATGGGGCCTTCGGGTTTATGAGGCTTTACGGCCTATATACTGGTATTATATACGGCTATATACGGATTACTTATTATATTCGCCGAAATATACTGGATTATGTTCTAATCGTCGACTTGGTTTTGAGGATTTAGTCCTTTAAGATATTGAACTGAGTGGCGTCTTATTTCTACTGAGTTGGGTTATTTTCTATGACAAATACTTTATTTAAGTATTGTAGGGTAGTAAGTAGGACATTTTCTGATTCATTATAAGAAATCTTCATGTCAAAATACGTTGTTATAATATTTAAAAGTGGTAAAACTTTCAAAATACAATAAATCAAATCATTGCTCAAAATATCAAAATCATTGACTTCAAGTCACTCCACTTGGTCTGTTAACTGATAATGATTTATTTTGAAAAAGATGTGTATTATTGCATTAATTCATTCTCTTAGATTCTAATTTTGTATTTTTTAATTACATCTCCACAAATGGAATATCTTTCGAAAAGATGGTAGCTTAAACGTTCAAAAACAATTTTGTAAAGATTTCATTATACGAAAAAATTTTTTTTTTGCAGTTACATCATTGCCACGCCCTTTTTTACCGTCGGTCGTATAAAGCAGCTGTACTTTAAAGATCATCGCTGTCCTATTGCAGTAGTAGAGCCTTTGGAAGTCAAACTGCATGCTCTTTTTCCGTATTATATTATTACTAGCTGACCCGCCAAACGTTGTGTTGCCATATAAATAAAATAATGTTAAGGGTGAACAACCCTTATCACATAGGGGTATGAAAAATAGATAGTAGCCGATTCTCAGACCATATGCATATAAAATTTCATTCCAGAATATGCATATAATATTTGGTGTAAATCGATAAAGCCGTTTCGGAGGAGTACGGTAACTAACATTGTGACACGAGAATTTTATATATAAGACAATTAATTGAAAACAGTCCTAGTCCTCCTAGTACAGTCCTAGAGTTAAATCAAATTTACCTAACAGAGAACACTACAAAGGAAACGGAATAAAACCAATGACTTACACTATGTTTAAGGCCCCATCCATATTAATCTTACACGAGGAGGTCGATACATATGTATGAACTATTTCTTCATTCAGGACCAACCTAGTTACGTGGTATTTGGATAAGGTTTTCCATCAGGATATTATCGTATTATGGCTTGAAAAGGAATTCTGTTTGCTAAAATAAATCTCATCTAAAATTCGAAGTGTATAATCTTCGTCGGTAATATATCTTCTTAATAAAACTCACCGAAAAACAGTACACTTCTTAATATAAAGACACTGCTTAAGATAAAATTTCTGATATAATATAAGTAAATGAATTCTAAGATAGAATTGTTGAAAATCCATCCCCTAATATAAATTAATAGTATTAGGAAGGCGATAAAAGTTACTTATAAATAAACTTCACTTTATATGTCAGAACATATCTTTAAATCTTAAAAATCTTAATCTAGAATTTGCACATCTAATTGATCAGTCATATTATAATACCTCTTATATTTTTTTCTCAAACTTGTATAATAATCTATATTCTTTTAATCCGAAACTAATTTAATTTAAAATATGCAGATCAAATTAAAACAATTATTAAAAAACATATTCCATTTTTAAATGATCAAACTCTCGTTATTAACATTTTAATGTAACAATTTAAAATAACGTGCCGTAAACCAAAAATTTTAATAACCAAAAAAACTTTTTCATCCCCAAGCCAAACCAAAACGAGTACAATTATGGTCTATTAAGATCCAAAAGATTTCCTTAAACCCCGAACTTTTCGAACTGAACCCTCGCTCAGTAAAACGAAGGTATTTTAAAATTAGGACCAAGATCGCTTGTTAAAACTTCACGACTTGAAGTAACTGACTTTCAAATTAAAATTCCGTTTAGTTTGGGCACTTTGCTTGCGAGCGGGAATACCGCTTTATCAATCGTATATTTTAAAGGAATTATACTGGGTATTTTTTATAATTTAGAAGAAGCAGATGAGCATGCAATCCACCTGATAGTAAGTGGTTAAAGACGCCCATGGACATCTAAAATCAACCACATAAAATTAGATTCCTACTGGAGATCGGCTATAGATGCACCGCTATGCCCGAGGACTAAGCTGAAACGCCTCGGAAAAGTATATCTCCCTTACCACCCCATTCAAACCAGAAGACAGCAGCGCTTAACATTGCTGTTATAAAACAGGAATAGATATTTTTTTTATAATATAGGAGTAGCAAACGAGCATGCAGTCCACCTGATGGTAAGTGGCTACTGCCGCCCATGGACATCTGTAATCAACCCCGGATAGGATTAAATATTCCTACCTGAGGTTGGCCACAGATGCGCCGCTACCCCTGAGGACTTCGCTGGAACGCCTCGGTAAAATATGTCTCCCTTACCACACCCTTCAAACCAGAACACATCATCGATTAACATTGCTGTTATTAGACAGGAATAGGTGTGGCGGTGGTACCGCCCTAGTCGAACCACAGAGGGTTCTACCACCTTTAAAACTAAATAAATAAACGTGTATTTGGTTGTAATGTCTGCACAGACAAGATCTTGAATTACATGCCAAAGTAATTAACATAATTCTGCAATTACTAATTTCATTTCGCATTATTATCAAAGTACACTCATAGATAAAAGGGTGAATAATCATTTCCCCCGAAATGTGGTTGTGTTCGTAAGATTAATACACCCTCATACATCTTAATACTGCGCTAGTAACGTATATCGTATTATACAACTCTTGATGGATTCGCTTATCATGAAGGATTTCTGTATTATTTATAGCAAACAAGAGGTAATAAAGGTTTGAACCAGTTTTCAAAACTCCTATTTCTAGCGAGAAACAGTTTTTGTTCGGTGAATCGGTTGACTTATATATTTGGTGACCATTTTAGTCTTCAAGAGTGGTGACAACTTCAGGAAGAACCCTTATTATATATGGAGTTGGTTGCAGCCAGCTCTAAAAGTAGATGAACATAATATTAAGGTTTCAAAAATACTTATATATCCTAACAGTAGCTGAACACAATTAGCACTATAATTAGATGAACGTCGTAAAGTTTCAAAAACAGATGACCACTACAGTGTCAAAAGTGCCATATCATAGTTACGTTAGCCATTTTTCACATACCGTGTGCAGCTATTTTTGACGCATTAGTGTTCATCTAATTTTGACGTTTTATGATGTTCATCTAATTATGATGCTGAGGGTGTCTAGCTATAAACGGTTAAATAAAACGGGTAAATTATAAACGGTTGGGTGTAAAGGTATTTTTTGAATTTTGATCGGCTCATCTACTAATGAAGCTGACTGTAAATGGACAGCAGTGACTACTTACCATCAAATGAACTCCTCGTTCGCTATTTTAAAAGCATATAAATATACTGTGATGATCACCTGCGCCGGCACCATTGCCATATTTACCTCGTCTATTTCTGCTTTACGGCAGTATAACGCTCCTGTGTTCTATTTTAAGGGTATGGTAAGGCAGTTTACATTTTCACCATTTCTATTTCACAAAAAAACAATGCATACCATTGAAACCAACATTTTCGGATTGAACCCAATAAATTCATTGGAAAGTATTTCAGTAGAATGAAACTCCCTTTTACCTCAAACCCTGTATAAATCAAGCGATAGACAGACAGATACAAAGTCGGGGAGGCATGTAAATGTAGGAAGTAATTGAACAAAGGTTGAAGCGGTCGTGTGTTTGGGATTTTTCATTACGCTATACTTGTGTACGTAATGTTGATGCTTTGACTTTTCGCTGTTTTATTTCTATTATTGTTGGATGTGTGACGTACGAGTATATGCTGCTGTATTCTTATACAATATGTAAGAAAAATATTAATAATAAGGAACTTCGTTCCAATACTAGTACTTTAGAAAAATGTATAAGCGGTTATCCTTGGATGAATAAATGTTGGTATGATGTTTAGTCGCATGATTAAGTATCCGATATTTTATTTCGATTAAAATATTATAACATCTATAAAAATTGTCCCGCAAATAGATGTGATTTAAAATATCGGTCGAAAGACGGCCTCTCAACCACGGATCGACTTTTCTGATTATTCGAACGTATGTGTGTATTATAAATTAATTATCACTTGGTTCAAAACTGTTACGAAATACTTCTTAATAAAAATCTACCTGAGAGCTTTTTTTAAATCTCAAAGATGTGTGAAGTCTACCAACTCTCGCTTGGCCAGTCCGGTGGGCCTATACCCCTCGCACTCTGAGAAGAGACCCATGTCCAAAAGTGGATTTTACAAATAATATTACAAACAAACGTAGACCCTAAAGATATATCCCGTCCTTGCAATAGGAAAAAATATTGTTTCAAAAACTGGTAATAACTTTCCCGAGTATTACATTCAAAATTAATTCATGTGACCTATATAAAAACAAGAACTGAAATTCACTATGATATTCATATTCCCGCAGTCTCGTACAATGTCATTGTTTGTCAAACGGGTTTGAACCAACGACCCTTGAATGGAACTGTCATACAAAGAACATAATTAATCATGTTTTCTATTACTTTCATTGGATATGTTCATAATATTATATCACATATTTTATTTCATTATAGTTAAATAATATTATGTAGTATAAATGCAATAGATTATCATAATATCTACTGGCACATAAGGCGTTCTCACTTAATAGATGTGCGTTTTCTCATTTACATGTTTCGATGACAAATATTCGTTTAGTCTGAGAGATGCCAAAAACTAATGAAATTAAATCTCAGTAATTTGTGAAAAAGCCTGGAAACTAAAACGCTCGCACACGCAGCTATTTAACTCTCAGTTTAAACCTCAGATAAGATAAGATTCCTATCTGTAGTTGACAACAGAATCGTTACTACCACTGAAGACTTCCAACTTAGTCTTCGGCTCGGATAATTATGACTGTCTTACCACACCCTTCAAAGCAGAACAGAGGAGCGCTTAACGGTTGTGCCGTCGGTATCAAACCAGAAAGGGTTCTACCACCTTCTAATTGAGCCAAAGATATTGACTCGAACGTACCACAATCGGAACATAAATTTTAAAGCGTATTTGAATCGTAAACTACAGAAACGTCGACGGATATTCCAAAAGTGATATACAGCGTGATTTATTTCGTTATCCGCATCGTGCCCGGGTATTCCGGGTAACCGGGTATACTAGCGCAGAACCGCAGTGCAATCAAAAAGAACTATAACAGATATTGATGGGTATTTATTGACCCTGCTTTATTCTTTATCTCATCCATATATAATGAAAAGTCATTTATTTTTACTCGCACTTATAGCTACACATAAATCTCTATATTATGGGTACTATAGACCCACACGAGTGTTTGAGTTGTAGAACAGAATGCTAAATTCATCATTTACATGTTTGCCTCCTTCTCGTTCTGAGACGAGATCCGTGCCCAGCAGTGGGACAGTAATGTTTGCCTGATCAGGCATCGAACCCGGAACGGACGAAAAAAAAACATTTAATTCCTCTAAATATTGTTTTTTTTTTTTTTACTAAACATGAAGAAACGTTTATTTAAACACTGAATTCTTAATGTCATTTATGCAATATCTCGCGCTCTATATTAGTCAGCTCCAAATGGCGAACATTTCCAACATACTAATTCAAATAAAGAAATAAATTTTCAATTTCTTCCCTCCAGCGAATACTGCAGACGGGATCCTTGTCAATTCCATCCGCACAATTATTTTAGCCTGCAAATCCAATTCAGATTTTTCTAGACCTTCAACACCAGACACCGACAAAGGCTTAATTGAATCGCACTTCGCACGCATCGAGAACTAAAAGGCAAACAGTGGAGGCCATCTTGGAGCCCGTCGAATTAGCGTGCATTCAATGTGTATAGCGGAGGGGATATTTCTACACCGGGGTTGAAGCGATATATTTATTCTCACTGCAGAGGGTAATGTTTTATAGTGTATGTATGTACGTACGTATGTACGTATGTATGTATGTGCGTGTGTGTGTCTCATTATTTGAAACGCTCTACAGCCGAAACCGCTAGGCGGATTTTAACATATGTAGGATCGTTGGATTCGTCTAAATTGTGGGACTAACATAGATTATATTGTAAGGAGTCACATATTTAGTTTTTATAATAAATCGTCTATAATATGATATTTTAATTAAATACGTTTGAGATATTATTTTTCTTTTTAACATATAAACAGTTTCAAAGGCTAGATAGATAAAAATTAGCTTCCAATATAAGCTGAGCGTCCATTTCAAATGCATTCATATTAAAGGTGGGTCCGTTACGAGTGGATTTTCTTTAGATGCAACACAGCTGAAATATACCACACATAAGATCAAAAATCAAGAAAATACGGTATATCCTGAAACATACCACACATAAGCTTAAAAACAAAGAAAATCAAATGTCGGCAAATCCGACACATTCTTTACTACACACTACTTTCCTACAAATTGACTTTCAGATTGACAGTAATTAATTAAAATTGACAATTGATTCTCCGCTTTTGCTTGAACCTTAACCCATACTTATCCTATTTCTAGTTAATCATTGACAGACGCTAGGAGCGTTTAGCTGTTTATTTATCTAGACTAGATCTGCGAAGCCTTCACTCGTAATTTAAGATCTAATTGAGCTGATAATACTTATTATGGCGCACGAGGTTTTTGCATTAGATGCTTAATAAGAATTTTATTCTGTACTTTTCTTTATTATCAGTAATTTTATAAGCGCTGAGTACTGTATAACTGTATATAACTGTAGTATAGTATAATAATGTAAAATACATTAAGCTATATAATATGTACTATTATGTTCAAATTATTTTTTGTACCTTTGTAATTTAATAGCTTATATAAAATAAACTGTTTTTTTACAATAAGTACATAAATGTCATTAAAGATTTCTTTTTTTTCTGAAATTCACAAACATTGATTTATTTTCTCATAAATTTGCAAGTATCCATACAGGACATTATATATGAAGTACAGTAGATATTGAACATTCACTTATTAAAATATTTATATAATCATAATTTTACGTTATCATAACATAATATTTAGTAATATAATTTAAAATTGAATAATTAAAATAAAAATATATTCAGTAATAGTTTGTCAAAACCCATGTCAGTGTCTCCGACAGGCGACATCTACCCCTGTGACGTCACAATTAATGGACATGGAAATATTGTACATTTATTTTTAACCCTTTCATTTTATACTTTTTAAGAATTAAAACCTGTTACAAAAAAATCATAACATTACTTTAATATATTTAGTTTCTGAAAAGATAAAATTGTTTTCGCATATTCATACCGTCGTTACAGATTAAATGCTAATTTCAACATCAGTAAGGAAAACCAGATAAAAAAATCTGTGTTTTAAAAAAAAAAAAAAATTTATGACGAAATAACATATCTTTCTTATAATACACTTTCATATATATATACACTTGTAAGTTGTAATCGTAAATATATCAAAAGTCAATAAAAAGCTTTACGTTCATACACTGCTTTTTGTTACAATTTAAGGTGAAAATAAAGACAGTAGATAAAATCCTTAAAACTAATCCTTAAGACTAAAAAAAATCCTTAAAAAAGAAAATATATTTCCAACCCCTTACTAAGGCTTACTTTAATTACACCTACAAACAAACCATTAACACTTATCGGCTACGAGGGGACAGCGGCAGTTAGAGTACGTATTTACCCCGACAAGTGCTACGCGGTGCTACGCCGTAACCTTATACCTACGCCGTAGGGCTGAACTCCGACAGTTTCTTTTAAGATTTCTATTTGAGTGAAATGAATGGAATTTGATGTTAGGACACTTTTCACGATATATAAAACGCATTTTTATTTTTTATTATTGAATATTCACTTACTTATTTTCCAAAGGTATAGATGTATGAAGCAACATAAGTTTAGTCTCCTAATAATAAATAGAATATGTTTATTCACGCTGTCCCTTTGCAGATGTAACAATTAATTAAGTTTTTGGAAAATATTTCTATGAAGCATTTCTACTCAAGACTCATACATAGTAATACGATCTATACAGGACTCTACTCCTTATTTGAGGAATATTCTCGATTCGTATTTATTTAGTTTCATATCACTTCACCCCTATTTCTGCTCAATAACTGCAGTGTTAAACGCTGCTGTGTTCTGGTTTGAAGGGTACATAGTTATCCGGAGGCATAGTTATCCGGCACGATCCAACTCAGTCTTCAGGGTAGGAAGGCATTTGTGGCCGACCTCAATCTCATCTGGAGTTGATTACAGATATACTGCATAGCCATTGGCTTATTTTAATTTATAAAAAATATTATAAACACATAGATGTACAAATAAATTGTATTTATGTAATTGTAAAGCAGTTGAAATCACAAACACCCCTGAGCAGCCCCTCTGCGGCGAACATCAAATGAATTGTAAATGAAATCAGTGGTGAGTGGCCGCGGTTTATCGTTCTACCCCAATGCCTCTAGTGCCATCTTTGTAATGCTAGACACTCTGTAGATAGCGCACAGAGATGGAAAGAAGTCTAGTGAAATGTTACCTGGCTGATGATTTTTGCCTAATTATAGCAGTGTTAAACGCTGTTGTATTTTGATTTGACAGTTGTGATTAGGGCCAAATTGCAGCAATGTAAAGGGCTGATTTGGGTTGGACGAATGTGGTAGGGGAGACGTACTGCTCTGAGATACCAGTTTAGTCCTTAAGGGTCCTATATATATTTGAAGGCGTTTGAAAAATTAAAAAAAAAACACATTTATTTTTTATTTTTCCTATACCATATTTTTTAACATCTATCGTCATTATCGTAGACAAGTTTAGATTCCATAATTATATTTTCTATATATGTTTTATAACATTTTACAAATAAACTAGATAATAGCATATGACATGACATAAACTAGAATTTAAACTAGTCAGACTTTCTGTCGTAAAAGTATATAGGCCGTGAAATGGTACCTCAGACCTGAAACATTCATTATTTAGAATGTACTCTATTCCAATTGCCTTCACCTCCGGCAGTATTTCAGAAAAATATAAGTTTCAAAAAACGGCTAGTTGTAAGTCGAACTGGTACACGGGTTCCGTACCATCAAATTTTAATTTATAAATTTATTTTTGTATTGATTGTCATAGCAGCCATGTAATTAATTCAATTTTGAAAATTTGAACTGTCTATCTATTACGGTTCAATTGTTAAAGCAAAAAACGTAGAATAATGGCGGTTTCTTGTATTTTATTTATTATTTTCCCCATTTAATTTCATTTTTTTTATTTTCAGTATATGTTGTTATAACGATGGTTGTATAAGCAGTTCTATGTAAAAATTTGAAGTGTCTATTATCTATTACGGTTCAAAAGATAAAACACCATGGAAGATGGTCAGACAGCGGAGACTTAGTAACAGAGTTACGTTTTTACCTTTTGCTTACGGAACCCTAAAAACTTGGCCATATCTTAAGTATTACAATCACGTTGCCCAAAGCCTACCCTTTGTTGAAATCACTTATACCCCTACATTACTATGTGAATCTGAGTAACGAATGTGACAGCATATACATTTTACAGTAAGTGTGAGGGGGACAGTTATATTTTTATATTTCAGCGTTGAAAGGACAATTTGCGCTCATAGAATACGGAGAGCATAAAAGGTTTCTACTTTTATTTTTATAGTAATGCCCAGTTACTTTACGCGACTTATTGGGTGTGCAATTCAAGTGGTATGGAGTGTACGCGTAACTTTTGCAAAATCATTTCTTAAGAAGGCTCCGACGGTTTACTACTTAAGGTCTTTGCATAATAGAGAGAAATGCATGTTCTTTCATAATATACTTGTTTTTACTTATCTTTTTTTGGCTAACTAGACACATAAATGACGATTTAGAGTTCCGTATATCCTAATTATAAAACGGAACTAAAGATCACTCGTTTGTCGGTCTGTTACAGCATATTTTCTACAAATTTGCAGGATCTATTAAGATAAAATTACGTTCACAGGAAATACCGTATGTCTAAAATAAAATTGTAATGTAAATAGATAATATAGTTCTTGAATATGAGGGATTCTTAAGGGGGGGATAAGAAATTGAAATTGAAGAAATATTTCAAATTATTCCTTGAAAGTTTCCTTCCAAGCTACAAAGATATTCCTACACACCCAGACCTATAATATACCCTTATTTCATCATTTAATTATGTGCTTGGCCAGGGACTAGAACCCAGAACCTAATTAGTAAACCGCAGTGCAAAGTGAGTCATTATGAATATCACTAATTATATTTATGACTACATTTACAATTATAATGATGTCATACAGTTGTGACGATAACATTTTCAAACCCATTCTGTTTCATAGTTTTTCGAGTTTGGAACCCATACAAAAGCGAAGCTTACAACGCAAAAAATCACAAGAGTATTAAAAGATAGAGAATATTTATTCCAATGCAAATCGAAGCTCTTAAGACGATTTTCCCAGCGGCCGCCTTTCCGACATATTTCATTTCCTTCACATCCTATAAATAGATCGCGAAAGCCTTCGAAGAATTGGAGAAATTTAACTGATCCATCCCATACGATATGCGGCGGTAAATTAGAATTCATTGCGTGTTTGTAGTTTACTGGCGATGTGTAACTAAGCCTTAATAGAAAAGTTAATGAAAAGTTTGACAATAAAAAGTTGATTCATACAATCGGGGTTTGTAGTAATTTATTGAATCGTTTTATTCTATATTTATGGGGACGTTATTTCTTACTGTCAAACAAAAAATATGTAAATTTCAATGTATGTATAATTTATCATATATTGACTAAATAATTATTATATAAACCCCGACTACGTCACTTCCACAATTCAGACGAGTCCAACGACATTTCGTATATATGTCTTAACACCGCTGTTATTAGGCAGAAACGGGTGTGGCGGTGGTGCCTTTAAAATCAAACAACAAAGGGTTCTAGGTGTTAGAACCCTACTTTTCCGAGGCGTCCCACCTTAGTCCCCGGGAGTAGCAGCTTATTTATCTCCGATCTCAGTTAGGAATCTCATCTTATCTAGAATTGATTATAGATGCCCAATTGCCCATGGGCGGCAATAGCCACTTACCATCAGGTGAACTGCATGCTCGTCTGCTACTTTTATATTACATAAAAAAAATATTTTTCCATCAACTTTTTAACTAACATTATATTAAACGCTCAATTACCAGTAAGTAATCATTACAAATTGTCCGTATGCTTCCGGTAATCGCATGACGGGAATTAGAATTCAGTGCGCGCACCGATGCGGGAATAAATTCCCCACTATCGCATATTGTGTTAGGTTGCGCTTAATTTGAATATTATATTAAATACCGCACTTGCCAGCTGATGATGCAAGAACTTGTACTTGGCATTTGTTTTTTGGTTGGGTTTTCATCTTAAAACTGCGTATGAATAAGAATATACTGTAACGGTCTTATTCATAAAAAATGCTTATAGAAGGTTTTAAGCACTCATTAGTTAAAGTGTTCAATAAGCTTATAAAACGTTCTATAAAATTGCTTATTCATAAACGTTCCATAAACCTTCTATAACTAATGTGTCGCTAAAGTCAACTATAAATGAAAATGTTGCCATTATAGTGAAGTTCGGCGAACAAATTGACGAATATCCATAGATAAACATCATTAAATGACATTATTTCGTACTAAAAAAGTATTCTGTCTTGACATTCTTGTCAATGCGTTGTCAATAAAACCAAATAACATGTCAGTGTCATTGTATTTGTAAATACCGCGAATTTAAAAATATTTTATTTGTTAAAATAGGATATTAAGCAAAAGTTGTTAAAAGATAAAGGAGTGAAAATTGGTTGGATATAAATGTTTTGTTAAGTTTCGTTTTGTAAACATTCGCAATATCTTATGGCAGTAAACATTGTATTTCAGAAGGTGTACCAGGATCTCTGCGATCTAATTTACGATCATTACGTACGAGATCAATTATAAAATTTACTGTCGATTTATTAAAGCGATAACGCTTCCGAAAGTCTTCGTAGTTTAAAGAAAACGGATCACTCTTTGGTGCAATGTTCTTTGAAGTGGACGGTTTTCTAGATTATTAATAATATCTAAGCTTTGTAAAATTTGCATTGTAATTTGAAATAGTGATATAATAATGTTATTTATCGGATATTTAAATAAATTATTTCAAGTTTATATACAAAACGGACATTGCCATTTAAAATTTATTCAAAACATATTGTCAAATTAGGTTAGTAATCACTAATCAGCTGATGAGAGTCCGCCATCTTTGTCTTATAGCACTGTTATAGTAGGGTTCTGGCCTCTATAAGTTATAGAAGGCTTATAGAACGGTTTAGTGCCTAAAATACGTTTATGAATAACACTTTTTGACAATCGTATTATAGCAACGGTATAAGTGTGCTATAACTTTTTATGAATAAGACCGTACGAGTATAAGAAAAGTTGTTGGGTGTACGAAAAAGATACGGCGGTAATGCCAAAGATTTAAAATTGTTCGCTATGATATCTATGTTATTAGTAGTAGAACCTCTTATGATTAGTCTCTGGAGACACCTCTGCTATACCTATTTCTGCCTTTTTTATAATATAGTAGTAGCAGACGAGCATGCAGTCCACCTGATGGTAAGTGGCTACTGCGGCCCATGGACATCTGTAATCAACACCAGATTGGATTAGATATTCCTACCTGAGTTCGGCCACAGATGCGCCGCCACCCGTAAGGACTATGCTAGAACACCTCGAATAAGTATGTCTCCCTTACAACACCCTATGAAACGGAACACAGCAGCGCCTAACACTACTGTTATTAGGCAGAAATAGGTGTGGCGGTGGTACCGCCGGAGTCGAACCACAAAGGGTTCTACAACCTTCGAATAATAGCAATAGTATTAAGCGCTCATGTGTTTTAAATACAAGGGTGTGGTAAGAAAGACATACTTATCCAAGGAGTTCCAAGTTAGTCCTCAAAAATAGTAACACATCCGACTTCAGATAAGAATCTAATCTTGTCTTATCTACGGTTGATTACACATAACCATGGACCACAGGACCTTACCATAAAGTGAATTATTACCACTACATATTTCTATATTATAATGGCAATATTAAGCGTTGCTGTGTTCTCGTTTGACGGGTATAGTAAGGGATAAAATAGCCCTCAGAGATAGTAAGTAATAATAAGATATAATATTATATAGGCCTCCAATCCCATTTGGGTTTAATTACATAATAGACATGGACAGCAGTATCCACTTACTAAACCATACTACTTATCTTCTCTTCTTTCTGTTTCTACTACAAAATTACATAAGAATGTGCGTACCGATTGTTACCATGGTTCTAACTTGTTACCATGGTTATCATGGTTCTAACTTGTTACCATGGTTATCATGGTTCTATCTTGTTACCATGGTTATCATGGTTCTAACTTACTGTAGAGAATTTTACTGTCAATCTCACTGAGCCTTAATTAAAAGGTGATCCATCGATTCCAAAAGAAGTACATAAAATGTAAGATAAAATCAACGTGCAATGTAACGAATCAAGTAGATTACATTTACATTACAAAGTGCAAACACTTTGCAGTTTACATTTTGTTAAATAAAACAGAAATCTCTAAATAAACATGAAAGTTACACTTTGTGGAGCATTCGTTAATTAAATAAACTATTGTTCTGGCATGCTTTATTAAAATTAGAATTTCAGGTTCTGTTTGTAGGAACTAGACGAGTTAGTTAAGGGAGAAATAAAACTTAGTTGTATATTATATGTGAAATAAGTATTTAATAGTAAAGGTTTTGCAATCTACTGAATTGGAAGTGGATACTGCTACCCATGGATATCCTTAATCAACCCCAGATATAACTGAATTCCTACCTCAAGTCGGTCTCAAAGTTGTTACCCCAGAAAACTAAAACCCTTCAATAGGTCCCTTCCTTCCCACACCCTTCAAAGCAGAACACAGCCTCGAACTACACTTTTTATAAGGCCGAAATAGGTGTAATGATGGTACTACTTCCGTTGAATAGCGATGTTTTAAGTGAAGATAATTTATTTTCAGGACTGAATTATTTATTCCATTTTAAAAATGAAGTGATTTTACCAATTTCCATTTGACTTCCCAATGAATTCTTAAGCCATTTCCCACATTGCAATCGGCCCCAATACGGCATCGCCCCGTCAAATGCAAGGTATAATAGTAAATTACTTAATGCATCGACCTATAAAAGATTTAACACACTCACACAGCGACGCGGCCACGCCCATCCACTACGGACTCTTTGTTCTAACGCAACACATGCGCAAAACGACCCACTCCCATGTACGTGTTAGGGGGAAGAAATATACCAGCAATTTTTCTCACTTACTCCTTTATTTATCGTTCCTTGTATCACCGATGGAATCTTGAAGGCTTTTATCTATAAAAATTACGCCGACCAAGTGGCTCGAGGCCCAATTTTCCTAGTTCACAGCTACAAAGCATTACCGAAACGACAATTACAATTATGCGCTCAAATTGACGGCCAACTTTCCTTCCCCATTACAGATTGACAATGGTGGAGCCATTTTACTTTGCACCCACTTAACTCGAGTGTGTGGGTGCGCTGTCGGCACGCGCGCCGCTGTGTGCGTGCCACTGCATAAATAGGGTCGCGCCGCCCGCCTAGAAGTATTCGCCTTCCGTCAGCCGCGGCGGGAGGTCGTCCGCAGCCATGCTGTGCCGAACAGACACACTCTGCTAGCAAATAAATATACGTATCATGTATTTTCTATAGTAAATTGGTGCTCAAGCTCATAAGAGTCATATTTTTATATTTCAAAGTTGTTATGTCATATTGTTGTTAGGCTAGGTATATTATATTTTTGGAACGAGTGATTAAAGGCGCATCAAGATGAATTTCCTAGGTAAGTCATTCCAACTTTTTATTTAACTTTTGCAATACCGTTTTTGTTTCTGCAAAACATTTTTGTAGCCTTTTCTTTTATGGAGCTTACTTTTCGTTCGTTATTTTAGTCGTTTCTCTCTTGTTTTACTTTTTATATTATTTTAATCTGACATCAAAATGAAAATAATTTTCAACGTTCTTTAAAAATGCTACAGTTTTTCATCTTTTTCATTTTCCACGGTTTTAATATCTTACAACTCAACGATTTTCGGAATTTTGCGGCCGTAAAGAAATTAAATATCACATTTCAATTACGACTGAACCTTTGATGTAACGCTATAATATTTTGTAGGAAATTCGTTTCAATCGGTAAGGAAGGCTACAATTCTCGGTAATATAATTTCCAGTAACACACGGAATAAATATTTTAGAATCGTTCAAGTGTAAAGATGTTGCATTATGTACAAGAGTAATTATGTATTGATTTACTATATTGCGTATAATAATTGAGGTCAGGGCGGCGTAATGGCGTATGTAAAGTTTTATGCGTCGTATGGCGTAATACTGCGTTGTATTCACTATATCCCAACGCTGGGCAACTTTATCCCACTAATGGAAACAGCCTCAATTGGTCGACTATATTGTAATGCGGTTTTGTAGAGGAAGAGGCAATTGGGCCATCCATAGGACTTGCAACAATTTTTAACAATAGTTACTCGATAGTAACTAGAATCTACATTTCAATAAAACCTTGAAAGCATAGGAATTGGAAGTTAAGCTACTAACGGTCACTCATCCATTTCGTGACCCGAGCTCGACGTTGCTTAACTTTATAGATAGGTAAGAAATACGCAAGGCTACGTCGTAGCATCATCTACGCATGTCGCTACGGCGTAGGCACTACGGCGTAGAACGGTGTACCAAAAGGGGCGAATGGTATTTCAAATACGATATATATCTACGTTGGTAAGCTTTACAACTTTGAATAAAGCTTTAAGACTAGCTTTTACGCACCGATCCGCACGCAAAGAGAAGAGAAGAGAACTTTCTTTATAAAATTTAATCTTTTAAAAAATAATTCTTTCTGTTTAAATCACAAAGTACCGATATAATTCTATGAATTATGGATCCCTGCGTCGTTCGACGCCGGAACAATCACCATCACACCTTTTTTTGCTGTATTCTTGTTTGAAGGGTGTGGTAAGAGATAGACATCATTTTATATTTAGTCCTCAGGGGTAACAACGGGTCCAAATAAGAATATAGTCCAACTTGGGACTATATTCTTATCTAGGGTTGATTATGGAAATCTTTAGGTAGCATTTACCACTTACTAACTGGTGGATTATAGTATTGATAGCCTAGTGGTTAAAAACTCGACTTCGATCGAGGGGTCCGAAGTTTACTAGGCACGCAACTCTGCACTAGCTTAAACGGTAAAGGGAAACATCGTGAGGAAAGCTACACCTGAGAGATTTATAAAAAAATCTCTAACGTATGTGAAGTCCCCTAATACGCACTTGGCCAGCGCGGTGGACTATGGCCTGATCCTTCTCATTCTGAGAGGAGACCCGTGCCCAGCAGTGGGACAATAATGGGTCGATGATGATGATGATAAACTAGGTCGAATACAGGCTCATTTTCTGTTTCTTTAATATGATATTACATTTAATATTTCTAAGCAATATGTCTCTAAAGATGAAAAGAAAATATTCGCTCACTGGCAAGAGAACAAAAGTATTTTTTTCAATAACGGCTTTCATTTGAACGGAGTGAATGGGACCGAAAATATTTTATTGTACGGCGGTCGAATGGTTGCCAACGCCAACGAAAAATCATTCGATTGTTCGGTATGTGCTGCGTTTTGCGTGTCACTTTTTTTGAAAATCAAATAAAAATTTCAACTGCGGTGTGGAAAAAGTTTTTACACGGCATCACTTGACAATTTGGATTTTCACACAGGATTTGAAATGTTACAAAAAATGTAAAAGGTAGCAAAAAAATTTAAATGTTACAAAAACTTAATTCGTTACTCTTAATGGTTCATTTTAGAGTGTAAAGCTTGAACCATACTTTACCACACTCCCCAAATATATATTCTTCTCTACTACCTTACAATTACTAGATTACGATGATTAATTACAATATTTTTTTAGGGAATTAAGTAGCAAAGGACTATGTACTTCTATGTGTCTACCACTACTAGTACGCACTACTATATGTCTAATGGTAATCACGGGCATTTGGCATCTTAAATAACTCCATAGAGAAAATATGGGAAAGAGAAGAGAAAGAACGATTTTAGGTCTATTTTCAATAGTCTTGTAAAGTTTTACGAATACAATATTAACCTATATATATTATAATAAAAATACCTACTCGTAATATTAAATATAGTTTCTTGGCTGCTACAAGCCTAAAAGAGTAACCAAGTCGTCGTTTCAGTTCAATGAGCTCACGCAAGAACACCAAAAGACCAAAACTTTTGACAAACGGCCAACTCTTCAAGCCAACTATCCCCCGGGTGAAATATAGCTCAAGTTACTAGCCTTTCTAAAGATTGGTAAAAAGTAGCTCAGATGTATTACGACATAATAAATAATCACTTTTGCAATACCTACCACTTTTTTTAATAGTTTATCGCTGTTCTGTGTGAAATATAGCCCAAGTTAATACCACTTTTTCTAAAAATTGGTAATAAGTAGCTCAGATGTAGTAAGACATAATATATAATTACTTTTGGAATACCCAATATTGTTACTTAGTTTTGCTGTATTGTGTAAAATATAGGTCTTATATGGATACTATGTAATACCTATTCTCTTTTCTCGATGCGTTTAGGGATTATTATGCCGATTGGCACACAGACGGATCCAGGTTCGATCCTAGGCAAGACATCAGAATCTTTATTTTGCATAAGTTTGTATTATTTTCTGCGTGTCCATGGTATAGGTCATAAAATCAAAAACAATTCGTAAGCCGTCGTAGGCTTTTTAAAAATTACCTAAATCCTGCCTTACAAATTCAGGTTCAGATAAAACCTCAGTTTTATACCGAGTCAATCTTTTCAATATATCGCTACTTCTACTCTAAATACTACTTCAAAATACAAAAAACTACACTTTGTCTCATATCATGGCATCAGGAAATCCCGGGCGTTGTGATAGCCAGCCCTTTGTATTTCCGCTCCGTATTAAAAATACGCCTAAAACCTTTGTTCAGTTTGAACTCGAACCGCGACGCTCCAAGGCTAGGCTCTCTGGCGGCGTGCCAACTAGGTCTCCAGCACTAAATTTATATGGGAAGCGATAATAGGTTAAATGTACCGAACAGGGTTTAAACCTAGGGCTAGTATTAAATAGGGCAAGTTTATACCTTGTTATGTAATTCGAGTTTTTGTAGTTAAAGGATTTGATGCCAAGTTTAAAATTTGGCATTTGTTCTACGAGTATTAAGCATTTATTAAATAGTACTAGTTCTAGGTTCAATCCCCGGGCACACAATATATCTATATATTGATTAATTTATATTTCTGAGTCTGGGTGTATTCGTCGTTGTATGTGTCCGCACACATGACACAGAAAAAATCTAGAATTTGGCTATGAGTATAGAAAGCATTACTTGTACTTCTTACTTTATGGCTGTAATGAAATACTTAAATTACTATTCAAATTTTTTAGTTTTTTAATTTAGCTTCTAAAAATCAAATTTTATTAATTACCACCACAATTTTATCGTACTTCAATTAACGTATTTTAAAAGCATTTTTAATGAGATGCATTGAATTTGATAAAAAGTAGTCAAAGCCACCGAAATCCATATTTATAAAAAAAAACGATTAGGGATCCTAAAATATATAAGAGGGCTAAGTTGGCACGCCTTATCTACTGAGACTCATTGATACATGCCTTTAAAAATACGGAGTTTTCATACTCATATAAGGCATTGATATCCCAACAATTAACCACAAAAACTCTTACCATAAATTAAACTGTGTAAAAAATGTTGCGAAAGTTTTCAAAATATTTAAAATTCTGACGCATTGAACTTTAAAATTCTTGCACGGAATATATGATGCTCCTGTAAAAAGCGGAAATAGAGCCTTCTACTGCATTGCTGTAGTCTGAAGTGAAGAGCAAATAGACCGGGAGGCTGCGACGCTCGGGAGGCAGTCATCGGAAAGTAGTCATTTTTATAATTTTAGATACTTTAATACGAGTGTTTGAGCCTTAATTGTAAAACCATTCTAAACGTTAAACTGTTTTTACAGTTTAAACACTTACGAGTACATTTAGACTATGAACTAAGATTTTGCTAAAAAAAAATATAAGGTAACGAAAAAATTAGGCGCATGCATTTTTTAAAGGGCTACACATAATATATTTTGACCTATATTTTGATTATGCCCAAATTATTGAATTTTTATAAATCGTAAGAATTTTCCACACAAATATTCGTCATCTTATATATAAAATTCTCGTGTCACAATGTTAGCTACCGTACTCCTCCGAAACGGCTTTACCGTTTTGCACCTAATTTTATATGCATATTCAGTAGGTCTGAGAATCGGCTACTATCTATTTTTCATACCCCTAAGTGATAAGGGTTGTTCATCCTTAACATTTTTTATTTATATGGCAATACAACGTTTGCCGGGTTCAGCTAGTAAATTATAATTATATTTATTATTATCAAAATATCTCCACAAATATTTTAAGAAACAGATGATATTCGAAATAATATAGTCAGATCTTAGACTATCGCCAGTAAATCACACATAACAACCCACTCAATACTCCAGACTCAACTATTTCACACAAGGCGTCCTTTCTGTTCCAACCTTTCTTTGTACCTCGAAATCTCAGAACAAACTTTTTAACGAAGAACAAAGACATTCCGTCTCCCTCTATCCTATAGCGTTAGATAGAGATAGGTAAACAGAATAAGCGCACTGACCAAATAAACTACAGCGGTTTGCTTTTAGCGAACCGGTTCAAAGCGGATTATTCCGGACAAGTATTAAATATATACTTAGAGTACTTGAGTGGTTCATATTCCTTCCCCATTATTAACTCCCCTCTTCAATGGAGACAATCTTGACTTATGTTTGAACGTGAAAGAACTGGCTCGTAATAAAATGGCGGTGCTTTTAACGTTCTACGGGAAATTATTTCTGAGTTCTTTGGTTTAGACTGTCACTTTAACAATTTTTCTTTTTACGTAGAGCCTTATTATTTTAAACGGCTACTATCACCCATGGATATTGGTGATCGATAATCAACCTTCGGTAAAATGAGAGTCCTACCTGAGGTTGGCCACAGATGCGTTGCTATCCCTGAAGACTAAGCTGGAACGCCTCGGAACAGTATGTCTCCCTTACCACACCCTTCAACCGAAACACAACATCGCTTAACACTGCTGTTATTAGGCAGAAATAGGTGAAGCGCCGCCGGTGTCGATTCACAAAGGGTTCTACCACCTTTACGTTGATAACCTACTAATCCATTCCCATATATTATTATTATACTTGCTTCCACTAATGAAGACTTCTACTACCTTACAACATTTGCTCTTCACTTATCGTTATCAACCCATTACTGTCCCACTGCTGGGCACGGGTCTCCTCTCAGAATGAGAAGGATTAGGCCATAGTCCACCGCGCTGACCAAGTGCGTAGTAGACTTCACATGCCTTTGAGATTTTTTATATAAATCTCTCAGGTATGCGTTTCCTCGCGATATTCCTTTACCGTTTTAAGCAAGTGATAATTAACTTCTAATACTTCACTTATAAACATTCGAAATATATCAATATTATTTGTACTACCCCCGAAATAAATTCCACATTAACTAGTATCGCGTTAAGCCGTGAATGACAGCACGAAATAATTAATCGGATTTATGACTCGTCAACAAACATAGCAATCCAATTAAATTGAATTTCAATTAGGCGATAAACAATATTGTCGTCGTTAAATTGAATTGAGTGGTTTTAGATAATCGTGTCAATTCGTGCGTGAATTTTGTGAGGAATACTGATTTCATTTAATTGGTATTTATAACAGTTTGAAGTGTAGTATCGGGCTTGGAAGAGCGTCACTCAAAAATTCAGAAGAACGTAAAAATAATTATAATATATATATAATATATATATAAAGAAGACATACTTTTCCGAGGCATTCCAGCTTAGTCTTCAGGGGTAGTGACACATCTATTGCTGATCTCAGATAGGATTTTAATCTTATCTGTTGATTACTAATCCTATCTGGGGTTGATTATAGATGTCTATGAGCGGCAGTAGCCACTTACCATTAGGAATTCATGCTCGTTAGCTTCTTTTATAACACAAAAAGAATACAAAAACAAAAAAGCGCTTTTTAAATAATATACCGTAAAAACTAAACTTTAGCTACATAACGTTACAAAGAGATTCCTTTACACATTCTTTAGTAGGCAACACGGGGTTTTCAGTGAAAAATTCATATTTTAATTTCAGTAACGTAAGTACAAAGAAGCACACGTTCTTTGAAGGGCTGTAATTATTACGAGTGCTCTACTTTTTTGGGCAAATTATGTTCTAATTTGAAATATTTTTGAACTTTCTTTCGATGGTTATAAGGTGACTAATCTAATTTTATCTGGTGGTCCCGGAACAAAAATTCAGATACTTATACGGAGAGGTGATAGAGAAGAAGAGATGTGTACAGTTCGACCAGGAAGGTACTATCGTCACAACTACTTTCGTTGTGAAGCCGGTCTTGCGTTTTGGCGGGTTTGATGTCCGTTGAGTTACATACATATGAGTTGACCATTTTATTCATCATCATTAGCAATGATAAGATTTAACTACAATACTACTGCAATTCTAAAGCAATAAACACTGACGGCTTTACGTGTTTTAGAAATGTAAGTACGCATAAAATTTTGCCATTAGTCACCTATTCAATTCTGTATTGACCCCAATATTGCTAAAGATTCATTACTACACTAAATGATGTTTAATAACTGAACAAAGTAATTAAAACGTACAATTACAATAATTAAAAACAATTGCAAAACTCAATAATCTATACAAATATTCCCCGAGTGTATGGACATTATGAGGACACACAGAGACAGTTACATGGACACCCAGAAAAAAAATTAAACAAGGTTTAATTAAAATATTGTCAATATGTGTTTTTGTCTGCTTTTTCTGTATTGAGGTATAAAGGTACCTTAAGGTACCATAAGGAACTCCACCTTAATAATTTACCCCATTTACCCTACTTTGTAAGTGTTCGACAAAGAAGGTTCACACGCGTGCTCAGCGCTTAAGCCTTGCAATTACCTGCACGAGTACTCTTCTTCAGGTAGTTTCAATAGTTTTAGAATTTTTACCAACTTGCTCTACTGAAACTAGGCCTTTATGTTAAAGGGAAATAGTTTATAGGGCTCTGTAGGATACAATGAAAAATGGGCCACTTTTAGTACACCTCCGCTTTATGTTTGTCTCTCACTGGGCTGTACCTTTGGAACAACCTATAGATAGATAACTAATTATTTTACAGATGGTTTATGGTATGGTATGGTCATTTTAGCAGCTTTGGAATTTTTTATTACTCTGGCCGCTATAGCATAGAATACCAAAAATAAGAAAACTTTAAAATAACGGGAGGTCCCAATACAAAATCCCTTAAAAAAATGTTTTCGGTGTTTTTGCCCGACTACGGAGGGTATGTTTTTCAGTTTATTAATACATTTTTTTACTCATAAATACTCATATTATTTCACATGTACTTAAATTAAGAATCCGACAAATTTAAAATAAATACATTGTATGTCAAGACAGACAATTTAAAAAAGTGGTCGCTATAAAATACATTTACGCGGCCTAACCGAGCAAGGCTTCGCAGAGCAATAACAATAAATCGAGTTCGAAATAGTTGGTACAACGTAATTGTACCGATTTGCATATCCTGAATAGCGGGACAGAGTTATGGTCGCAGTTATGTGCAAAATGGATGGCCCCTAGACTACAATCTTGTCTGGCGAACTGTATTTTAATATTGCCTTTGCATCTTTGGCTAGTATTTCAGTGACCAGGACTATATAAATAGCCAAATTCCTATTTTAACTTAAATAGCGTCAATATCCTTAAACGGGTTTTATATATGAAAAGATATATGTATTTGGAATAATATGTATAAAATTATTTATTGTAACGATACATATATTGAAACATTTTAAATGAAATTACACTATGAGATATTTATTATATTAATCATTTTACATTACAGACATTTCTATGATATGCAAGAAACAAGCGAGTGTGTTAAATGAAATGCCTTTTAAAAAATGTCTCCCTCTTAACCTTAATACAGAAAAACCAGACAAAAAGCATCTATTGACAATATTCTTACAATTAGTCAAAAATTGGTGCGATTGTAGCACTTCCATAGAACCCCACGAGTTCTACCTCCTTATATCATAATTATATACAGCATAGAAAACGTCTTATATTCTTACCCAAAATCCTAATAGTGTTCTTTATATGGCACCCAACAACAATACAATCCAATAAAATATTAATATAACAGTTATTACAGCATTCGTAGCATTATCCGTAGCACATAAAATATCCACGTAGCATTTCGTAGCGGCCGGTCTACGGGCCTACGACTATTTCTGTTTTTATGATATCCGCCAGCGACAGAATCAATATTGGGGTCACGAAATGTCACGAATAAGCGAACATTGCTTGGTCATATTGGTCTATGGCATAAGCGGTCGCGATTTAAATTTTAGTCAAACTTTTAAATGGTTATGACAGGTTTGGTTAAGTGATGTTTTTTTGTTATTTTTCTTAAGCAAAGCTTTTTTTTTGCAAGTCAAGTGAAAAGTATTTGATTTTAAGTAGATTCTTCACAGACCCGTTTTAGAACGTAAATATTTACCGCCACTTCATGTAGTGTTTCGTTATGGCGAAAGAAACTCCATGACAGAATTCTACACACTTTTATTAATAATTATAACACAAAAATAATAAAATACTTATTATTAAAAATTAAAACAGATATGCGAAATATTTTTTTTTTTTTACTTACAATAAATAACAATTTATATTTTTTTTTTAACTGTCCCTAGTAAAGATGGAACTTATATTGTATTATATTGTATTTTACTCATATAATTATATTATTAATCCCTTTTAAAATTTGATAAAACTTGTTATATAATCAAAACCGTTCTTCTCTCGTAACTTGTACCTCACGAAGCCGCCTATTGCCTACAATTTACATGACGTTATCGCGTGCAACTTCCCAGTTCGTTAACTCCGCACACAATAGCCTGTAAGGCTTCTACGCTACATATACTCCAGTTAACTGCTAAACACTTTTAATTTTAATTTAAGTTTTATACACTTGCTAAATTGGTTCTGCAATATAATGCATATAGTTTCGAGACATTATTCATTTATTTTTACATTTATGTAGAAAAGATAAAGCAGACATTTTTGCAGATTTTATTCATTGTAAGTAAATAGATGGTAGGTTAATTTTCTTGGCGGTCAGGCTTTGGGTTCTATATGATTAAACCGATATAGTCCGCGTAAAACTGCTAGTCCGCTCTGAATATAGAAATGAATCGCGTCGCCATAGCAAATTGTATGACTACACCTGCTCGCAACAACTTCAGAGAGGACTAGCGGTTTGGCGCGGACTATACCACCGCAATCCTATTTGTACCGTAAAACAGTTTGTGGATGTTGACACACGTATAAGGCAACCATTTTAGGCTTCGAATATAATGACATAGACTATAGGCTGATAACCTATTCTATAGGGAGTGACTATTTTGTCGTTTTCTAATTTATTACATAACTAGCTGACCCGGCAAACTTAGTACCGCCTCAAAATCTATTTATCATATATATTTCATATAAAATATAGCCTATGTTACTCGTGGATAATGTAGCTTTCGTATGATGAAAGAATTTTTAAAATCGGTCCAGTAGTATTTGAGCCTATTCATTACAATCAAACAAACAAAGTTTTCCTCTTTATAATATTAGTATAGATATGGATATTTTATTTCATAATATTTTTAAAAAACCTAATCTTCTCGAGTAGAATCATGGACGCGGTTCTTACACTTTTACGCATATCTAAGATTCGAACTCTTAACACCAACGTAGAAGGCTACTGACGTCACTAGATCATCAATTACCTCCCTCAAACTACTAAGTTAAAATAAGCTCTGAAATCCAATTGCCCTACTTTGAAAGGTCAGGACAAATTGATTCTTATGGCTGACATTTCAATTGTCTCTCGATCTTTTACAACGATTACAATAGAAAAACTGGATAGGAATCTCTATTATTATATAATTGAGATTGAGTTAATAATTTAACTGCTAAAATATGATGGATTAATCGTAAACTGAAAACTGGTATAAAACAATTATAAGCAAATGTGAATAGATTACCGCAAAATAAATTCATTTGAAAATGGTGGGACTCGAACCTCGGACCCACCAATTAAAAAATCAATTTTATAATTAATTATGCTGCTTTATCGGTGTAAGCTTAAAATATTGTTATTATAGTAATAATAATTACATAGTTTAAATGCACAGGCGCATGCCTGGTATTCGAATGTTACACCTCCTAACTGCCCTATTGAAAGCGCGATTCAAACCACTGTGCTATTACTTATGCCTATTGGTACACTACACATACCTTTGAAACCTTTTTTTAAGGTATTTGAAGTCTACCAATTCGCACTTGGCCAGCGCCGTGCACTATGTCCTAATCCTTTTCATTCTGATAGGAGACCCGTGCCCAGCAGTGGGACAGTAACGGGTTGACGATGGTGATGATGCCTTTATTTCCGATACCTACAGTTAATTTAATTAACTATAGTCTGCGTAAAACTGCTAATCCGCTCTGAATGTAGAAATGAATCGCGTCGCCATAGCAAATTGTATGACTACACCTGCTCGCAACAACTTCAGAGTGCACTATAACTATTTTTGTGGCGATAACTATAACTATTTTTATTTGATAACCCTTCACCACAAAACGTGACGTTACCTGTTTAACTGTGATGTGTATTCGACAGCCGACCACAACGGAAATACGGAGAGAAATATTGGACTGAATACATGACGAAAATGTACACACATTTCCCAATAATACCACAACATATTGGGAACTGAATATTTATAATTCATTCTTGTTATTTAAAATGCCATATATTATTTAAATATGAAACTGCTACTTACTAATTTTGGAGTATTTTTCGTAACATAAACTCAAACGTATGTATATTTGCAGGTTAGTCAAATATAAGGGTGGTAGAACCCTTACTGCTACGACTAAAAAGCACCACCGCCACACCAATTTCTGCCTAATAACAGCTGTGTTAAGCGCTGCTGTGTTCCGTTTTAAAAGGTGCGGTAAGGAAGATATACTTATCCCAGACTTTCCAACTTAGTCCTTATGTCTGTTGCCGATCGCAGTTAGAACTCTCATCTTATCTGGGATTGATTACATATGTCCAGTACACGACAGTTTATAAAACTGTCGTGTATGGTTTGGTTTGGTGTAGATTTACCGTGACAATGGTCAAACAGATTTGGATGAGATTTTCACGTTAGAAAGAGTTTTAATTCAAAATAGACTGAACTTTTTACGCCAAAAATATCCGCATATAGTGAAATAACCTAATGAATTACATAACAAAAATACATTAAATTTGACGACCTGGGTGGCGGAGCGGCCACTATACCGGTCTGAAAGCGCAAAGGGTCCCAGGTACGATCCCCGGCTAGACAGATATCTAAATGATGAATTTAGATTTCAATTTCTGGGTCTGGGTGTTTGTGTATTTGTCTATGTGTGTCCATGGCACCCACGACACAGGGAATCCTAGTGTGGGGCTGTGAGTGTAGAAAGCGTTTATTTATTTATTAAATAGGATATTATTTGTATATAAATTGCAAGATACATTAAACTCGTATTCAAATAAATAGACAAGAGGAACCAAAAGCGAATTCAGTTATAATGAACCGGAAGATGAAGTAAAGGAAATTGAAGTTAAAAGTTAAGTTCAAAGCGGGACACAGTTAAGATAATTGCGGTAAGTAACTTCTTTAGAGTTG
This sequence comes from Epargyreus clarus clarus, assembly GCA_014595695.2. Classification (NCBI taxonomy): domain Eukaryota; kingdom Metazoa; phylum Arthropoda; class Insecta; order Lepidoptera; family Hesperiidae; genus Epargyreus; species Epargyreus clarus. The sequence goes on from JACTTY020000028.1 coordinate 469,434, forward strand.
TAACATTGTTCGGCGGGAATCAGAGGTTCAGAGGCTTTGACCTACTTATTTATTTTGTTGTTGACTTCATTATTTGTAGTTGCGATTCAGCAAAGAAGAATGAAGTCATGGTTAAATGTTTTTTGGCACAGGTTGTCATTTTGTGTTAAAAAAGTTACTGATTTTTGGAAACTGACTACTGAGGAAAAATATATTTTCAATTTTATATTTTAATTACAGACTTTTTAAATTATATATTTGTCTATTTACATGGAATCTAGAAATCACGTGTTTACTCTCGTTGATTATATTTATTAAGTAGCTTTTAAAATATCACTTAATAATATTCATTGTATTTAATAGAATGAAAATGAATACTAAAGAAATACTAAAGAATTTGCAATGACTCGCCTGTTTAAAATGGAGACTATTATGTCATTGTCAAGATTTAGACGAATCTTATAGTAAAATTAGAGGGGCATACATACCTACATACGCTCGAAAAATATTACCTTGCGCAGTCCGGTGAAAAAAAAATGCATAAAGAGCAAATAAAATATCATCGTTAACATAAACACCATCACAAGTCACCCTCTTAACATTTATTCAGAAATGATAATTACCCCATCATAACATTATTTATTCAAAATGATCATTCCGAACGTTGTTTATCCAAAAGATGTTAATATGAGCAATAGCGTATCATCGTAAAGCATTACGAGTTGGATCTCGTTACGTAAACAAACTCGTAAAGTTCTCCCCTCTTTATGTTCATATCGTGTGTTGACGTATATATTGATTTGTTGGTTAGCGTGTATTTGGTCAATCTTTGATGTGATTGTAGGGGATTTCGTGATGGGTAACGTCCGTTATTCATTTTCGATCTATCCGTTTTTACTTAAAAAAGATCTAAATTTTCTAGTTTGGAAGAAACGGTTGAAATCAAATGAACGGGCGATTTTAGTGTCATCATATTGGTTTTCCTCGTTAACCCTTTAGAGTCCCAATGATGGGCGAGGTTCGCTCCTAGCTCTCGCTGGCCTACCGAGAATTGGTAGGCTTCGTACACCCTTAAGAAGATTATTTTAAGCTATCAGTTTACTTTTTAAAAATTGTTCAATCAAGTGTTAAATAATTTTTAAATCAACAATAAGCAAAGGAAAGGTTTTTTACCATTATTTATAAGTATAAAACTACAATTATTCAGAAATTGCGGTCACTACAATTTTAATATGTTATCACGACAAGTTTCGCCGTTATTCAAAATATCTCAAATCCGCGATAATTGTGGTCTTAAACCATATATTACAATTTATTTATTTGCATAGTTACAAAGACGTTTTGTGTAGTGAAATCTCTAAGGTAAATGTTTACCTCCGTCATGCCACGAAGCCGGCTGGCTATCGATCTGTCTATTATTAGAAGCGTCTGTCGGCTCCGCTGTCTATGATACTTGCATATGATGAAGTACTTTTACAATGTAATTTGTAGCTTAATATATCATTGCACTTGTAAAATAGAAATATTTAAATGGTAGAAAGAAAATAGAGTTGAGAGTGATTTAACCCTGTATTTTTAAGTCCAATATTCATCCATTACCACCCCACTGTTGGGACGGGCCTCCTCTCAGAATGAGAAGGATTTGGCCATAGTCCACCGCGCTTGCCAAGTGTGCCAATTCCTTCACCTTTTAAAAAAGTGATAATTTTAATATGCACTTAAGTTATTTTTAAGTCCACTTGAAACATTGAAATTGAAATTGCTTACTTTTATTCATCTCTTCATACGTTCATTCGAACATTTTTGAAGTCATAATTCAGTTAGTAATACCACAACACAATTAAGCGCATGGGAGCCACATCGGTGGGGCTTCCATAATCTAGTTAGCTGAGACTAGGAGTTGGAACTAACTTAGCTGCCTCCAATTTGGATCATTTGATTTGCACTAACTAAACGCGGTTGTCTCGGCAGCGTATGGAACGCCTGGTAGCTCTTAGTTGCAAGTTGAAATATATCGCACCTTCAGATTTATATTGACACTAGCCTAGCCAACTTTTTCCAAAATAAAATATAGCCTATTTTTCTCGTGTTTAATGTAGCTTTCGAATGGTGAAAGAATTTTTGAAATCGGTCCAGTAGTTTTTGAGCCTATTCATTACAATGAAACAAACAAACAAAGTTTTGTTCTTTATAATATAGTAATAATAATAATATTATAATATAGTTCTTCTTTATAATATAGTATAGATACATAATTTATTTATTCATTTATATACACCATCGACTTATCACTAGATATAGACTTAATATTAATATTACAATTTGTTTGGTTTAGTGTGATTCGCCATTACGGGTATATACAACACTCATAGTATTAACTAATATAACTTTATACGGAAGTGTAAGTAAATATAACATAGAATGAAAAGGGAACATCAAGTTAGTAGTTCAATTCCATTTGTTCAATTTTGTAGTGAAATAAAAATGAAGGCATTACGATTAATAATACAAATTCGATAAATATAAATGCTAAATTTTTTCTCACTCTACAGCAATAACCTGATTGTTTAAACCCATCCTCAGGCATACACATATCAAGGATTTCTTAAAGAGTCTGCGTAGTATCACTATGCTTTTGAGTACGAAAAATAATGAAGACAAACCCACATAACATAAAAATCTAAACTTAAGTAAGTTTGCTTGAGAATTTTACTAAAAATATTCGTAACACAAATTTAAAATGAACAGAGTTCAAAGACAAAGTGACTCGGAGCAATCACTTAGCCAAACTCAAAAATTCAAAGTGCCGACATAACTTCAAAAAAATTCATAAAAGTCCATTACAATTCAAATTCCGCCATAAATATTCACGATTAGGAGGTCAAACATACGGAACCATTAATTAAAAGCCGTCAGCGTCTCGAGCGAAATGGAAATGATCGAGAAATGGGAAAGAAATTGAATACTCCAGTCGGAAAAGAAATGGAATACTCGAGTTGGAAATTATCATGTCAGAGGCACGTCCCTATCAATTAATAATTGAATTGGTTGGAGCGTTGAAGAGTCTTTTTCGTAACAGGCGTTAGAGCCACAGACAATAAATTGAGTTGACGCGTCATAGAATTCGTTTAATATGGCGCATGCCGGCGCGTGTGTCATGGAAATGAGGCGGCATTGTTTCGTCATTGCTCCTTTAATGACGTCGAATATTGGATCGCATTTTTGGATCGGCGCGTAAGAATGCAAGGGTCTTGAATAAAGTTTCGGCGTCTACCCTTTATTGGTAATGACGCGATAAGACAGGACGAATTTGGAAATATTTTTATCTTTGCTTGAACCTTCAATTGCGTACTGTTTAGTATCGCCTAGTAATCTAGTTCAATAAATTATCTTATGTTTTATCTATCCATCTTTCGATCTATTTACAGATGAACATGCTATGGAAATGAGGCGGCATTGTTTCATTATTGCTCCATTAATGACATCGAATATTGGATCGCATTTCTGGGGATAGGCGTGTAAGAATGCCATGGTCTTGAATAAAGTTTAGGCATCTAGCATTTATTGGCAATGACGCAATAAGAAATAACGGTATTGCAAATATTTTTATCTTCGCTTCAACCTTTGAATGCCTACTGTTAGGTACCGTCTAGTAATGTAGTTCAAACAAGTCTATCCTTTATTGGAAATGACGCGATAAGACATGACGATTTTGAAAATATTTTTATCTTTGCTTCAACATTTGAATGTCTACTATTGGGTATGGTTTGGTAACCTAGTTCAATGAAGTCTCTTATATTTTATCTGTATGTTTACTTCTCTGTCTATTTACCGGCGTGTGTCATGGAAATGAGGCGGCATTGTTTCATCATTGCTCCTTTAATGATGTCGAATATTGGATCGCATTTTCGGCGCGTAAGAATGCAAGGGTCGTCTTGAAAGTTTTGTCGTCAACCCTTTATTGGAAATAACGGTATATTAAGGTATTGAGTTTTGGAAATATGTTCCTCTTTGCTTCGACGTTTGAAAGCCTACTATTGAGGTTTGTCTGGGGTTCTAGTTCTAAATCTTTTACGTTAATTATATTTATTTATCTTTTCGTATCCTTGATATTATTTTATACAATACTGTTATTATTTTAATAAAATTATATTGTCGTCGATCCATTATCGTCCCACTGTTGGGTACGGCTCTCAGACTGAAAGGCCATAGTCGACCGCACTGGCCAAGTGCAAATTGATACACTTCACACATAGTTTTTTTAACACATTTTCTTTCGATATTGTCTTCCTCTTTTTCACTTTATAATTAAGATTGCTTTTTACATTAGTAGAATCACATTAAATATTTTCAAAACTATTTCCCCTTTTAATACATAACGTTGGACACAGACAAAAACTTCTTAGAATTCTAGAATTCTTTGTCTCGTATTCAAGCTTAAGTTTTATAACAATAATTCTCAAAAAATATTATTTAGAATTCTAGAAACAACCACATTTCTTTCATATTTCTGTTACTTAAGTAAAAAGTTTATTCATTTCTGTATAATAGAAAGGTTACTGAGCTTAGCAAAGCTTGAATGAAACTTTTAAAAGTTGCATTCGTTTATTTAAAAGAAGAAGTTAAATAAGTTACAAAACAAAGTTGACTTGTATTTAAAAGTTAATGCATTAAAAATATTATTTCAACATCTTATTTCTCAACAAAAATGTTTTCAAAGATGTGTGAAGTCTACCAATACGCACTTGGCCAGCGCGGACTATGGCCTAATCCTTCTCATTCTGAGAGGAGATCCGTGCCCAGCAGTGGGACAGTAATGGGTTGATGATGATGATTTCAACATCTAGTTAAGCTTACTGACAGTGACTGACAGACTAAAACATGTGTGACCATAAATATTTTTAAGAAGTTTTTTTATTATAACGCAGATAAGTACTACAAGAAAGGATTTTCGATCATTTCTTAAATGGTGTACAAATAATAATAGTGATAGCCTAGTGAAACCTCGCCCCCCCATTCGGGATTTCCGAGGTTCCGAAGTTTTTTTATTATAACGCAGATAAGTACTACAAGAAAGGATTTTCGATCATTTCTTAAATGGTGTACAAATAATAATAGTGATAGCCTAGTGAAACCTCGCCCCCCCATTCGGGATTTCCGAGGTTCTAATCCATATGACCTTTCAAAGTAAACGGTAGACTTCACATACATCTGAGATTTATTTTATAAATCTCTCAGGTATGCAGGTTTCCTTACGATATTTTCCTTCTCCGTTTAGCATAGTGATAATTAATGTCTAATACGCACATCACTTTGAAAAATCAGAGGTGCGTGCCTAGGATTTGTACCTCGGACCCCTCGATCGAGAGACCGAGTTTCTTAACCACTAGGCTATCACTGCTGTATGCATTTATTTTAATTTAATTAGCGCTTAATTTAATGTTTTATTCGTATTGTAAATAAACGATTTTAAATTAAATACAAAAAAACTTCAGCTGCTTCTTTATTCGTCGGAGATTTAAAAATACGAGTACATCGAAACTGCGATACAACGAGCTATAACAGAACAGAGTCCCATATGATACATTGAGAACTCGATTACCATTCTCGATTCTTCTAATTGGATTTATCAACAGGAAATAGAACGATAATGGAGCACATGTGTCTGATAAACGCAAATTGACGTGAACATTGGCGAGCGGGCCGGAGGGGGCCGCTGCGACCGAATTGAATACATTGATTGGGTCTTTGTTGTTGCTAAATCGGTTTGGTTTTAACAGATTTTTAGTTTTTTGTAGGTTACAACTGTTGGTTGAAAGGTGACTTATTTTGACTAATCTCACATTCTGCCCCTATAAAAATATTCTACAACAGGAACTGTAGTCGTCACAATTTAATAGGTTCGTTTAGACACATGCCATCCTAATGTCATGTGTTTGAAGGTGGTAGAAACCTTTGTGGTTCGACTCAGGCGACACCACCGTCACATCTTTTTCTACCTAATAACAGCAGTGTTAGGCGCTGCTGTGTTCCGGTTTGAAGGGTAGGGAGACAGACTTTTCCGAGGCGTTCCAGCTTAGTCCTCAGGGGTAGCGGCGCATCTGTGGCCGACCTCAGGTAGGAATATATAATCCTATCTGGGGTTGATTACAGATGTCCATGGGCGGCAGTAACCACTTACCATCAGGTGGACTGTATGCTCGTCTGCTCCTCCTATAATATAAAAAAATTAAAGGTTTGAAGTAACTTTGTATTATGAAAGTATAACATATAGATAATTGGAAAATCAAATACTTCTAAACACAATTACGAAATAATTTGTAAAAAGAATAATTATTAAAATTTAAAAATTTTATTACACATTTTATTTCATCTAAAACGTGTCCAGAAAACAATTCCTCCTATATCAAAAAGTATCATAGGGCGTCGTTGCAACAATATGTCCTAAATTCGTCTTTTGGCGTATTAGGAAAATCTGATTGCAGTATAGTTATCGCAAGTTACGGAAATAGCGTCATTATGGAAGTCTACTAGATCGACTTTAATGAGGAACATTTTAAATTACTTTACTGTGAAAGTATCAAGACAAGTGAGAGTCGGACACAGAAGCATTTTTTGTTATTTTTAGTATACACATTATAGTTTCAAGGGTAGATATAACAAACGATAGAGCCCTATTACTGACGGACAAAAAGCGAACCCTAAAAAGGATACAAATACAATTATAACATTATAACAACTACAGAACAACGTAATACACCTAACCTAGATACCTAAACCCTAAATACTCCCGAATTATTCAATTAGCGTTCAACGACCCCGTCTGGTTACACAGATCCGCAGATTACTGGATAAGGGTTCCGTAATATATTTGTATTAAATGCTAGTTTCTTGTCCCAAATAATTTGTAAACTAATTATGACGGCGGATTATCTTGTGAATAATTATGTAGGATTTTGAATGGAACTTAGGCTGGATTTGTCAATTGTCAAGCAAGATTTGATTGTAAAAGATAGCATTAAGATTTTGTATAATGGTGTAAATTTCAATATTGTGAGTAATAAGCATATTAAAACTGTTTATTGGTAACTATAGCGGTTTACTTATTTGTCCCATAAGCTAACTTTACCAAGAAATTGACCATTCAAAATTTTTTTTTAATTATTTCCGAATATCAGTATCAAAGTGATTTTAATTACTTCGCAAGGTTTCATTCGTTGTAAAAAAAGAAAATATATAATACGGAAACATTTTCCTGAAAAAAGGAGCTATGAATAAAACTATTTTTATTACATTCGATTTAGACTTTAATCCTGCGTAATTACAACCGAAGTCTCACTAAGCTTACCGATATTGCTCTCAAAATATGCAGATAGAAATGTATCTACTCGTACTTGGAAACTAGTATATTTAGAGTTACAGGACCAGTTGATATAGCCAATTAAAAAACTAACAGCTTATGAATAGTTAATAAATTTCGTATCTCTTGTTCCAGGCGCAGTTGGTGGTGATGGAGACGACAGCGACGACAAGGAGAAGGAAGAAGAAGCGGAACGCGAACGACAGGAGGCGATCCGTGAAGCCGAGGAGCGGCGCAAGGAGAAGCACCGCAAGATGGAGGAGGAGCGCGAGAAGATGCGGCAGGAGATCCGGGATAAGGTAGGAATATTTGAGGATTGTGCACACTTGATTCACCGGTTTGACGGGCAGAAGGTTCCGGGTTAGGTCCCCGGCCAGACGGAATTCAAAGTGATGAATTTAAATTTCTGCTCTGGGTGTTTGTGTATTTGGGTTTGTGTGTGTCCATGGCATCCAGTGAGTACGGAGTACGGTGAGTGTAGAGCGTCATAATTGACTATCGTGCTCTTGGTATAAAAAAGAATCGCGGTTTTAGATGATGATACTAAAACATCTAAGCCCTGTTTCAAGCATTTCAATTTTTTAAGGTTAGCAGTTTATTCAGCGGCCTTTATTTCTCTTGTGATGCCATATGGCTAAGTTTCAAAGATAGTGTTTAAAGAAGATGCAACTTTGCTGTGCAGTGCCTGTAAATCTCCCAAACTCCTACATCTACAGAAAGAGAAAGAGTGTAGCGTTCCACTCGACAAATTCTACTGAATGCCGCCTGATTACCTACCAGTGCCCGACAGAGATCATATATCCACAAAACTTGAAACACTGAACTTTCCGTGACTTTTAGTGACTACAGAATATGCTAGTTAGCTACCCACTAATAAATCTCATAGTTTCTTAAAAAAGGCAAAAAACTTGAACACTCGGAATTAACCGTGTGATTTAGTGCCTACAGAAGATGGAACTTAGCTGCCCAACTCTTACAAATCCCGTAGTTTCTTACATCTACGAATGGAGAAAGAATATCGCTTTCTACGTGGAAAATCCATATCTCATCCCTATTGCATTCGCTACAAATGCTATTACTACTACACTTTAAACGCTCGGAATTAACCGCGCGTTTTAGTGTTTACGGAAGATGCAACTTGACTACCCGATTCCTAGAAATTCCCTACATATCCTCACAAGAAGAAAGAAAAACCCTGTTGCATGACCATTGATGTGCTACGGATGCCCGACAATACTCCAAATTCCACGAAACTTAAAACGCTTAAAATGTATCGTGTCTTTGAGTTTAGTTCAGTGTGTACGTCAGAAGCAATCCTTTTTTTATCAAGAAAAAAGAGCGTTGCTATCACACAGTACATTAATTGCAATAACACTCGAAGCACATCCCAATACCGCCAGCGCCGGCAATCGGGTCAAGGGACACTCCACGCGACGGTTCATTCGCGACGAGTGCCCGACAGCGCCTAATTCCACGACACTTGAACGCTCGGAATTTCAGACGGATTTCACATACGCTCGAATTGTTTTAAATTCATGTATGCAATCAAAGGGCTTTTGTTGAAGGCGTTTTTGTGTTGTTTAAAGCATATTTTTGGTCCTGTATTCACAGTTTGAAGTAGGTTTAAAATTACATACACGACGCGTTCTTACTTAGTACTCGTCTGTAATTATGGTCTGTAATTATGGTTATCGGATCGTGAGAGTAAAAGTCAAATTCTTACACAAAAATATCGGCCAGGATATTAAACCACACGTGCCGTGTCTGATACACTCTTTATCTGTAGATGAAGACGAGAGAGATGAGACGAACGAAATACTTGATTTGAACACTAACTAGTCCCACCGACACACTGTACCAAAGTGATGGAATTCTCACAACCTCATAGTTAGTAGAGTTTCAACCTACTGACACCCAGCAAATTACCAACCGGTTGCAACCACTTCAAAATACAATATAGGGCCTAATTAATTCACATAGTAATCGTGTCAAGCGGACTCCAGCCCTCAACTCACAAGCACTTGAAATAATTGCGCTCGAAATTTCACATGGTTCGGAATACGCTCGCTCGAAATTCCGAAGCGGAATTATTTCGCGTGCTCGAAGCGCTATGAATGTCACTCCCATTATTATGACCGAGTTTGATTTTTAAATGAGTTTTCCGTGTATTCCAGTGGTGACAAAGTACTTAACAAAGCCTGTTGGTGACGTTAATGTAATGTGTTTTCGTTGATTTAGATAAATTTGTTAGTTTGATTTATATCGAATAAAATACGGTTGCTACACTCACAGTCCCATACTAGGATTCCCTGTATCATGGGTGTTACGCACATATATAAAAGTGGACACACAAACACCCAGACCCAGAACAGAAATCTACATTCATAATTTAATCTGGCTAGGGACCAAAACAAGTACTTTGTAATTGTAAATTATAAGAAACTGTCAGAAGTATAGGATTCCTCACATTTCCTTTAAAGAAAGCATATAAATAATTTTCATAGTCTTAATACGTATATAAGCTTAAAAATACAAAGTATGTACCTGAAATTAAAATCTGGAATAATGAAAGAGGCTGGTTCTAACATATTTTTAATTCATCACACCACACAATATTACGTACATTCATAAAATTAAGCTTTTCTTCTAATGCATAGCCACAAATCGCGATAAATTCCTTAATCTTTCTTTATGTTATGTAAAAACATAAGCCACATGAATTTAGGCCAGAAATCTCATTCATTACGCCACAACCCTTATTCAAAATGACCGGTAATTTAAGACAACCCTGACCGCTCTACGCTGTTAGGGGTGCAACGATATGAGTTAAATCAAGAAATTATTCCATACTTTTCTTTCGATATTTTACAGCCAATATTAAGTTAGTAGAGATCAAGAAAACTTGTATAGAATTTTCGTTATATCATGACTATAATATTTTTGCTCTTATAGGAAACTATAATCGTGTTTTTTTTCGGATAACATGAAAAACCAGTAACATTTTGTTTCACAAATCGAGAATAAACATTTATTTATATAAAACAGATTCACAAATAAAAGTCCAAATTCACGTTAATTTATTTAATGTCATTCAATAATCACATTCAATAAATTACCGATACGAGTAGATATCGATACTTTATAACCGATACGGTATCGAGTAGGCGCATCGATACATTCATGGTAATATCCCATCCCTACGCTGAGCTTAGCATCCCTAGTATTTGTATGAAAAGTAGGCCTGCCCCCACATGGATAAATTACCGAGGGGGTGGAGAATTAACACGCAACCCTCATAACCACCCCGGGACATTTTTATCGCCCCAGAAATTTTTCAAAGAACTCTATTAAGACATTTTTTTAATTAAGCCCCCGGAATGGATTTAGCTGTTTGTAGATAGGCCGGCCATTTATTTTTAGAGAGTTTGTGTTAGTATTTTGTGCTATATTTAAACTTTCTTTATTTATAAAAACGTTTCGGAATTTTTAGGAAAGCTACGACAGATATAAACGTGAATATTTGCTTTTAACCTTTATTTTAATAAAGATTTTCCTCCCTAGGAAATTCACTTTTGGGATTAGTTTTTGACACGACTCAAATCTGACAGCATCATCGTCATCAACACCCTCATCTTCCCACTGCTGGGTACTAGTCTTCTCTCTGTTATCATCGTTAATACGAAGCTTGAATATTAACGATATCGCATTTTTATATTAGCACTTTAAAATAATAAGTCACTCATTTGATTACTACAGTTCAAACATAGATGCAGTGGGGATGTCAAGTGGGGATGATATCATGGCGACGCTCGAGTTAACAGAGAGCGACATTCTGGTCGGAGACTTCAGCAAGAACAGTTTAATAACGGGAATAGTTATAATACCCTAATCACTAGTGTGTACCTACTTACGTGTAATTGTAATATCGTTACTCTGTACCGTATATGTGACAATATTTATACATGACTACCTTCAAGATGGCTTCGATCACATCTCAGAATCAGAAATTATAAGCCATAGTCTACCACACTGTCTTCGTGCAAATTGATAGACGTCACGAATCATTGAAAAGTTTTTTAAAGAACATATCAACCGTACCTACATAACCTCACCTAACCTACATTACACCAGTTCATTCAACTGAATAAAACCACAAATCAATACAACACCACCTATCGGCTAGTATCGAAATACAAAACCAACATGGCCGCTCCGTGGATATGCAAATACAAACGGCAATAATTCGGAACATGCAAAATGGATTGAATTTAGCTTGACGAAGTGTATTCGGATGTAGATTCAACTAAAATTTGAAGTGCTGCGAAGTTTAACTACGTCAGCTCAAGTGTTAAACCGCCTTAAAGGGGCTATTTCACTATTGTGTTATAAGATAAATTAAGTAATAATGATTAATAGTAATAATTTTGTCAGAAAGAGAAGATTTTTATTAAGATTACTAAGATAAGACGACCCGCGTGACGGAGCGGTCACCATGCCGGTCTGACGCGCAGAGGGTCCCGGGTTCGATCCCCGGCCAGACAGATTTCTAAAAGATGATAGGGAATCCTAGTGTGGGACTGTGAGTGTAGAAAGTGTTTTAGTTTAGTTTAAGATAATCAGCCGCCACGGGTAAAAATAAGTAATCTCTACCAATGATACCTTACGTTGGTTTATCGTCCTGTACAGAAATAGATTTAACGAAACGAATCTATACGATTACTTCGTCCAAGTCAATTTTTGACGTCCTGAGCTTGGCTTTCAAACTCTTGGATCGAGCTTGGAGTTGGTTAAACCTAGGAAAACCTCTTCCACTTACAGAAAAGTAATTATTATGTTTCTCAATTTCAAATCAAGGGTGAATAGGCTACTTCTAGAATGTCCCTGTAGTTCCGGGACTAGAGTAGGGCTACGGTATCCCCTGCCTGTCGTAGGAGGCGACTAAAAGGGGGCTTCCGGGGTTGCAAGAGTGGGAGCTCGAACCGTCCAGCAAGTGACCCCGGGAAGGACGGCGAAATGTGTGGTCGCATACCGTCGTAAACATACATGGTGTGGGAGGAGCGAAAACTGCTCCCCCAGGGTAGAGCCCGTTGGGCATCGCGCTTGGAGGGCTCCGGTTGTGTTCCGTTGGAGATCCCGGAGTTCTCCAACAAGCATTGAGGACGGCCACCGGGGGGGTTTTAGTGCGGTAAAAATCCCACATAACCCGGCGTCGCTCCCACGTCGTCGGGTACCTTTTGAAGGTTTCCCCCTTGAGAAAAAAAAAAGGCTACTTCTAGAAAAGCGTACAACATTTTGTACTTTAATCATCATCATCGGCATCAGGCGAGATGGAAACAAAAGCTTACCTATCCACAAGTAAATAAGAGTAATTACGTACAATAGATGTACAAATTTCAAACAATTTGAACATATTTTATTTTCATTTGACATTCTCCAAGTTAAACTAGAAATGCTTTGAACGAACCAATGACACACTAAAGCAGATGGAGCGTTAAGTCCGCCATTTTGTGACGCGAAAATTGCGGTAATTGTCAAGATGGCGGTCGAGAGTGACTCGGAATTACTCAAAAGTGTCTCCTTTATTGTCCTGATTGTGAGAGACGTTTTATGGGACGCAGGATTTCTAGGAGTGTTCAACTGGCTTATTTTATTCTAAAGACGTTCCCTGGATGAAGGTTGTTAGAAAGCGACTAAAGCTAAACTTTTCTTATTATTTCGTTTTTTGTTGCCCCAGTTCAAGAGAAACAATAGTTTTGGAAATTTGAGCAAGACAACAAGCCTAGTGATAAATAAACTCGGCCTTTCGATCGAGGAGTTCGAGGTTCAGATCCCAGGTGATTTTTCAAAGTTATATGCGTATTAGAAATTAATTATCACTTGCTTAAACGGTAAAGGAAAACATCGTGAGGAAACCTGTACACCTGAGAGATTTTAATAAAAAAAAAGCTCAAAGGTGTGTGAAGTCTACCAATACGCACTTAGCCAGCGCGGTGGACTATGGCCTAATCCTTCTCATTCTGACAGGAGACCTGTGCCCAGCAGTGGGACAGTAATGGGTTGGTGATGACCGAGGTTTCTTTTGTTATGGGTGGTATGGACGGTAGGACACATAAACAAACAGATCCCCACAAAGCAGAAATATACTTAAAGTCAATATTTAGATGTTTGCATGGCCGGGGATTAAACCCGAACGATACCGGTACATGTGTCGCCATTTATACCGAACCCTTAATTTTGGCTCTTAAATAAATACAAAAATCAGACCGAAAACTTACTAATTTTGTTATTTAGTCATTTAGTTATTAATAGTACGAGTATGTTGGTAAAAGCCACTATCCAAGTTAACAGAGTAACTAAATTTAAAAAATCAGTAAGGAAATATCGTTTTAGTTCCCATTTGAAACTTTCAAAACGTACTCGTAAAACTAATAATTCGAGTTACGAGAACCTTTGATGGTAAATTGGTGCACAAATTCCATTAGTGACGAGTGTCGACGTAATAGTGGCTAATAGACTTGCAGCCTGTACTGCCACGGAGTGTGGGCTTCAAAGCTTTGCGAAGTTAGTTTTGAACGGTAGAAATAGTTATATTTAGAACACAATATTTAAAACACCTCAAATCAAATGAATAAAATAATTTATTCAAAGTAGATCCTTTATAGATTTTTTGAACTTAATAATAATCTACAATCTCTTTGAAAGGTATTTGGGAAAGAAGCGGCGATAGAAAATCCATAACATAGATTAAGAAAAATACATCCGAACATAATATAACCTTCGTCTTTCCGAAGTTTTACAGATGTCCATTGACGGCAGTGACTTACCGTCTTATAGAAAAACTAGCTGACCCGGCAAACGTTGTGTTGCCATATAAATAAAAGAATGTTAAGGGTGAACAACCCTTATCACTTAGAGGTATGAAAAATAGATAGTAGCCGATTCTCAGACCTGAATATGCATATAAAATTTGGTGAAAATCAGTAAAGCCGTTTCGGAGGAGTACGGTAACTAACATTGTGACACGAGATTTTATATATGAGATTGACAGAGAACATCTTTAAAGTCCACTACTTACCACAAATTCGCGATGTCACACATCTTTTTCATAAATATCCAATTACAATTTGATAACTTCCACTAATGGACTGTGTAAAGTTATTTCAGATCACTTTCCTCTAATAATTTTACAAATGACATAGAATAATAGTGGCAATATTCGTACATAATGAAACGAGATATTATTTCCAAACTATCTAAATATATATTTATCTCAGTTTGTTTTATTTGTGTGTGTGTGTGTGTGTGTTTGTGTGTGTGTATGTGTGTACAATGGCACTCATTGTAGAGGAAAGTTTACATTATATCTCTTTATTCGTTTCAATTGAAGACTGTATTTTCGTAAAATCAATACAATTAATATTCAATCAGCTTACACTCCCAGTCTGTTTGTTAATCGGATTAAACACTGCTCCTGATTGACCTGTAATGCAAATGCCTGCCCTCGTTACGAGTAATAAACGCAAGTACAATGTTTCAATTTTGCTCTATCACTATATAATTAAATGGTCAAATGAGCATGTAGTCCACACGATAGTAAGTGAGCATAGATATAAGTAATCAACCCCGAATAGGAATCAAGTTTGAAAGAACTCTTTGTGTTGCGAACTCCGGCGGCACCACCGCCACACCTATTTCTGCCTTATAACAGCAGTGTTAAGCGCTGCTGTGTTCTGGTGAAGGTGTAGTAAGGGAGACATACTTTTCCGTGGCGTTCCAGCTTAGCCCTCAGGAGTAGCGGCGCATCTGTGCTGGACCTCGGGTAGGAATCTAATCTTATCTGAAGTTGATTACAGATTTCCATGGGAGGCAGTAGCCTTTACTTTACAAGTGGACTGCATGTTCGCTTACTACTAATACTATAATAATAAAAAAAATATATACGGTCGAATTGAGTAACCTCCTCCTTTTTCGAAGTCGGTTAAAAAAGTAAAAATATTTTAATTTGCTCTGTCAATGTATAATTAAATTAGCAAATGACCATGTATTCCACATGATAGTAAGTGAGATATAAGTAATCAACCCCAAATAGGCTTTAAGTTTCACCTTTAGTCTATCACAGTAACATTGCTACCCCTGACAAATAAGTTGGAACCCTTCCTTAAAAAAGCAATGATATCAATCCCTTCAAAATTTAACAGCACTTAATACTCCTATTATAGTTATAAATATATGTGTGTGCGTATAAGCTAAGTTACTTCATGTACCTAAAATTACTATTCCACTGCTGGGCTCAAGTCTCCTTTTACAATAAGAAGGGCTTCAGTCTTTGTCTAACCTAACAAATATACTAAACTTTAAACATTATTGGAATATTTTTGAAAACTTCGAGACATCTAGATTTTCAATATATTCCTTTACCATTACATGAAGTAATAAAGCAAATTCTAAAAAATCATAATTTATTATAGAAAATAGGTAGGATATTTCCCCAGTTTCCGGTGTCTCCACTGTAAGCGGGCATTGATTTAATTAAAAAGTATTAGTTTATAGCGAGGCGAAGTGCTAATAAAGCGGAGAGTGGACTGGCGGGAGTCGAGTGTCACGTCGCGTCTGACGGAGGGTTAGTTAATAGACACTTTAAGTTACATTAACATCATAAGCGGAAGCGATTTTTGTAATAGAATCTATATTGATTTTATGAAAAATGTTAATCTACTTAATAATACTTAATAATATGCTCTCAAATTCATTTAAATTATTGTTATTACTATTACATGCTTTAAATGATAGGTAGAATAAAGTGTGACTTTATGTATAGAAAATATTTTGCCATGTTTAAATTTTAAAAATCATTCTGTATTTTCTTAATAAATGGCAAATTTAGTTGTTTCTGAAACAAAGTAAATTATTATTATTTTACTACAAATTTTTACTCAAAATTGACGTGCAATAAAAAATAATCCTTATTAATATTGTAAATGCAGAACGCTGTTTGTTTAATTGCAATAATTTATAACTAATATAATATTATGTCACTTTGGTGTCATATCAGTTACTTTTGATGAAAAAATAGTAAATATGTAAAACATCAATGGGTTTTCGTTTCTAAACATGTCACTTCACAAAATATCTATCATAAAAGCAAATATGACCAAAAAAGCCGTGAGCTTAGATACTAGTAAATATAATTATAATTTCGATAGGGAAATTCAGTTACGTCAATTTAGCATCAAAGCTCAACTAACGCTCGAACCTCCCTGTGTCCTGACTACCGGGTGGAGGTAATTCAATCAAAAATATTAGTTTACAGCAGTATGGTAGCAGTGAAATGTGAAGTAAAAGTTTGCAGTCTAACGTTTGATGGAAGAATATATAATAAATATAAAAATAGGAGACTTACTATTAAATTACTTAGTTAATTTTTCTTTACATTAAACATATGAGAGATGTCTGTATGTTTTTCTTTAAGATACGAAAGTTTGGACAGATTCTCATTTTACTTTGAATTAAAAAAATAAAATATTTATAATTCAATAAAATTAACACTCTTTACACTTGTAGTCTAACACTATGATGTCCTGTGCTGTGGGTAACATGGACACACACAAAAATGATAAAACAAACACCTTAAATTGTGAACATTACCGGAAATCGAACCCAGGACGCTGTGCGTTCCAGCCTAGTCATAAAATTATTGACAAACTGCCCTATTTCCCATATTTTATTAATTTCCAACCAACCAAAATGAAATAGGTGAGAAAACTCATAATAAAAAAGCTTACTGAAAAAGTTTTCGCTAAATCCAGCTCATAAAGGACCCTAATACATAAAATTTCATTCGTTAAATCTTTCGGGTTTGAACCCCTGCCCTTAGCTGCGTAGTTTATCGGATATCGAAGGGTCGCAGGAATTAGGTATGTGATCAAAGTTTAATACAGCCAGTTCCCTATAAATTTCAAGGATAAAGGCTTCGTTATTACGTCACAAATTTGATTTTGGGAAAGTCAAAGTTGGAATTAGGTGCGTTATTGATTACGTATACTCACATTCGCACACAGTCATTCGATTTTTATTGGACCTCTGTAAGAAAATAAAAAAATGTTTATGTATGTACAAGAAATCTTTATAGGTAGTATAAAGATTTTATTTGCGTAAAAGACTTTTACAAATGAAATATTTGCCATAATTTGGATCAATTTTGGTCATCCAAATACCATGATTCTATGGTCAATAGACAAATGAACAAGAAATTCAAATGAAGTATTTTATGCATGTTTTCGAGTATGAAAATATGTCTAAGTATTACTCGTTCTTGAAAGAGCTGTTCTTAAAATCGCAAAAAAAACAAATCCAATACCATAACAGAAATCTAAATTCATTAAGATGTCTGAGTGACCTGAGATCGAACCCGGAACCCACTACGTGTCAGAGCCCCAGTCCACATAACCTGTATCGTCTTACGAGTATATACGTGTAATAGCAACACAAAGATCCAAAGTTCATATAAACTAACTTTCCAACTATATCATGCGATGGAACTACATAAACTATTTCCTTAATGTCTGTCTTGTTCAGTAATTTATCTTAACGAACGTCCTTGTTAAGTCGCTGCAAGTGGGGCCACACCCTTTGCAATTAAAACTTCTCACGACTTCAGTTTTTTCTTATTGCATTCGAGTTCTTATAGAAGTAGGGATCCAGTCCACTTGATTTATCTACTAGCGGATTTGAAAATCTATTATAAGGCACGTCTAAGATCTGTTGGAATTGTGTCTATTTTTGATTGAAAATGACGAAGAATTATGTGAAATATTTATTTATGTATTTAATCTTTGTGTATATGATTAGTAAAGACACAAGACACACAGAGCCATACATTCCGCGTGTCGTGGGTGCTAAGGACACATACATAGACAAATACCCAAACATCCAGACCAAGAACAAATATCTAAATTAATTATTTCGATATTTTCTGGCCGGGGATCGAACCCAGGATCCTTTATGCCGACAGCTCCATCACACAAGTCGTGAATTCATATGTTTAAATATTTTTATTTGATTTTAAAGATTGAATTTTAATTATCGTTAAGGAAATATTCAAATAACTTAAGCAACACCGTTATTCAAATCTTAAATCGTATTTTGAAACAATATTTTGACAATCACTCAAACATATGTATAAGTCGTAAACTAAGAATTTTATCGCTACGGTATAAGTAAACAAAAATTTAAATATATTCTAGATAACACAAAAACAAAAATACATCGAGACAAAAATAATTTTCTTAGCTCGAACAATAAAACAAGTAAGAACTATGTCAGTTCAGTTGCTTTATTAACGCCGCTAACGAACATAGTTTTCCGCTGCGAGTGACGCCACGCCCTCAATTAAAACTTGTCAGAATTTCCGTGGTAGTGTATATGACGTGTACAATTGAAAAAGTCGGTTAAAATAGTATGAATTTGTACATCGAATAATATAAATATATCATATTACTAATATTATAAATCCGAAAGTAACTCTGTCTGTCTGTCTGTCTGTCTGGTTGTCTCTTCTTCAAGCCCAAACCACTGAACCGATTTTAATGAAATTTTGTACAAAGATAGTCTAAGTCCCGAGAAAGGGCATAGGATAGTTTTTATCCTGGAAATCCCACGAGAACTAGGGATGGCGATCTAAGATCGATTAATCGGAGAATCGATCTTTTGGGCCCAAAACATCGATTATTTTAATCGATATTAGTAAGGATTGAATCGTAAACTATGCATTTGATCAATGATCGACGATTGATGATTGATGATCTTTAGCAAAGTTGAAGGTACGAATTTTCAGTTTTATGTATGTTAGTATCTTATATTATTTTCTTTTAAACGCGGGCGAAGCCGCGGGCAAAAACTAGTATATCATATATCATGTATATATGTAAGTCTCCCTTACCACACCCTTCAAAACGGAACACAGCAGCGCTGCTATTAGGCAGAAATAGGTGTGGCGGTGGTGCCGCCGGAGTCGAACCACAAAGGGTTCTACCACCTTCAAACATTGTGGTTCTTGATCAAAAGAACCGATTTTGGATTAGTCCGTTTTCTTTGAATATAGCAGAATTTATCGTGAGTATTCTTAGCTATGTTAAAAGAAAATACGTTCAGCTGTTTGAAGATCATCAGCTCTTTTCTAGTTGGAGACAGTATTGTATAAATTTGTATTTTAAATTTTCTTGTCGACAATATGTGTGTTCGTTTATTTGGAACATTATGTACTTAATATATAACAACTTAATAAATTTTAAATTTTTGACATAACTATTACTTTCTACTTGTGACACTGAGTACATTAAATGAGTAGATTTAATTAATACTTCTTAAACGCTCAGGTTTTATTTATTTTAATTATTACATGTATAATTTGAAGCTGCCAAATTACCTCTGAAATAAAAAGTAGAATAAGAAAAATAAATATAAACTTTTCAATAATAGTCCCTCGGAGTTTGTACTAAATAAAGTACTTAGTACTTAGCGAACAAACTCTTAACGTGAGCGTCACATGTTCACGACTTCTATTGAAGCAACAAACATTATTAGCGCGAGCAAACACTTCGGCGACACACTTCGTAAGCCGCAGCTAATAGAATTTGTTATATTTTGCCTTACTTTACAAATTAGAGAATTATTATAGTAACAAACAACTCGATTTTTTTTAAACTTAACCTATGCCAGATAAGTTAATATCCATCAAGCCATATAAGCTTAAGTGCCTTAGAATGAGACATACATATATACGCTGGAAAAACTTTACCCTCGGATAAAAGAAGCAACAATAAAATCGTTTATTAATATGTTTTTTGAAGCTCAAACAATAAACGAGGAAAAAACTATCTTAGTTTAGCTGTATTAATTTCGCTAACGAACATAGTTTTTCGCTGCAAATGGCGCCACGCCCTCACAATTAAAACTTGTAATTTCCGTATCATGACGTAAAGAAACTTATAGTAATAAATAATAAGACTTTTATTACTTATCTAAACTAATCTATTTGATTAAGGACATACGCTCCCCATACAACTTAAATATTAACGAAATAATCTTTTTCACTTTAAACGGGAAGAAATTGAAAATTGTTTGTAACTTATGTTATGAAAAACCTTATTTATATAAATAGACAACTTTTTACTTAGAAAATATCGTGATTTAGATTCTGTTTAATCTACTTTGAAACTAAATACAATGAAGTATCTGTCTGTCTAAATGTAATGAAGTATTCGAGAGCCACGAAGCTACATTCATACGCCGACATGCGATGCTTTTGCCTTAAGAATTTAAAAAGAAAAAATACACATGAACTTTCGTTTACAAGTTGCAAGTCGAAAGTTGCGTTATATAAAGTACTTAGCGAATTCTTGGCGAGAATGTCACATGTTCAGGACTTCGCTTGAAGCAACAAACATTATTAGCGCGAGCAAACACTTTGGGGAATGGTTCACTTCGTGAGCCTCAGTTGATAGAATTTGCACTTTGAGCAAGTGTGTGTCAGAAATTGTTCACTTTACTGTAAAATTCACTTGGTATTTAGTATCCTTAATAGTATAGTGTAATTAGTATAATTTTATTATATTTTTTTTTCAGTAATAAAAATTAAATGATAACTTTATTTTTGATTTAGGAGTGATAGCCTAGTGGTTAAGAAACTCAGCCTCTCGATCGTGGGGTCCGAGGTTCAAATCCCAGGCACGCACCTCTGATTTTTCAAAGTTATGTTCGTATTAGAAATTAATTATCATGTGCTTAAAACGGTGAAGGAAAACATCATGAGGAAACCTGCATACCTGAGGGACTTATATACAAAAAAAAACTCAAAGGTATGTGAAGTCTACCGATACGCACTTGGCCAGCGTGGTGGACTATGGCCTAATCCTTTTCATTCTGAGACGAGACCCGTGCCCGACAGTGGGCAAATAATGGGTTGATAATGATAACTTAATATTTATTACATTACATATTATGATATGATCATCCTAGTACTCAGGAGTGGCAATTTATCTATGGTCGGTTAAAGTAAGAAGACGTTTTATACGGAAAACCTAGATTATAGATTATTTTGGCTACAGTGACCATTTACCATCAGTGGTACTGCATGTCATTCGCCACTTCAACCTGCATGCTCGTTTAAAACAAATTTAACAGCTAATTTCACGTAGAACGGACAACCTGAGATTGATTACAAATACATTGATATCCCAAGAACTATTTTAGTTTCAACACTTCACCTGAAATTTACAATCGAAGAATTTTTATAAGTAGATTTTTTAAATGGATAAATTATAGCTAATATGACGCCCAAAGTTGTATCGTGGATTGGTGACGTTTAATTAAACATCAGAGAATTTGCTGCCTTCTATAGGAATAAATCGGCGAATAAATACGAGTAAATCTTCCTACACGAATATGTATACATATACTATGTAGTCACGAAAATAAGTCGCTGAAAAAAAGTTTTCTCTGAAAAATTAACAAATACTATGAAATCACCGATATAAGTCAGCAAAACAGAGAAGTAAAATATGTATTAAGTTTCAAAGAACTATTTGCAGCCAAAATTTGATACCAAAACATATATTTATATAATATAGTTTCATCCCTCAGAAAACTATAAGACGATGGGGGATGGCGTCACGCGAGGCTGGCGTAATGAAATTGCCATGTAAATCGGTTCGGATGTGTGGACGTGTGTGCATGGTGGAAAATTACTGTAGGGGCGTAACAATGACGTGTGATATTGACGGACGGTCGGCAGAAAAAATATTTTTGTGACCAATTTTCTGCGCTTAACTTATCTTAATTTATTTTTTGTATTTAAATTTCTTGAAGGTATAATAGATTGGCATGGTAGAAAGCAGTGGTAGTGTGGTTAGAAACTTGACCTCTCTCGGGAAGACCAAGGTTAGAATCCTGGGCTGATCAGCGCATGTAATTTATAAAGGTATGTATGCGCATTAGAAAATTATCACTTGCTTAAACGGTGGTAAAACATACTCGTATTGATTGCTTAAACGCATATAACTTTGAAAAATCTGTGTTGCGGTATTCGAACCTCACACCCTGCGATTAAAAGACTGAATTTTTACGTAAGACGCTAGAATATCACTTCATAGGTAAACTTAAGCAATTATTATCTTGAACTTGTAGACAAACCGATCAATTTTATTTTGTTTATATAGCTAGTAAAGGATACGGTATGACCTTGAGGAAGCATCCTTGTGTAAAAGACCCAATTTACCCTTGTCTCAAAAACTCAAGTCATAGTTATTTTTAGTGTATACCGAATGGGAATTTATGGTCTCGTAAAAATATATATTTCAGAGATCGTGAAAATTTACATGCCTGAGAATTTTGTATGTTTTCAAAGGTTTTTTTTTTTATTTTTTTATAAGATTGTAATATCAAATGAGCATACAGTCCATCTGATGTGAAATGGTGACTGCCGCCAATGGACATCGCTTCTATATCTAATCTTAGTATTTCTACCTTACAACTGGATTTTCACCATTATCCGCATACCAAGCCATCGCGAACAGCATGCTCGTTTGCTATTTCAATTTTATAAACTAGAGAACTATTAAAAAATAGCAAATATTATTTTTAATAACTATTAAATATAACTATTAAATAATGTAACATAGCCTATGTTTCTCCCAAAATTTAGGCAAATCCAACGACATCTCATCTGTTACTGTTTGGGGTGTAGAGTGCCACAGAATGAGAAATACATACTATTTACCTTTTTTTGCAAACGCTACAATATAAAGCGTCGTCACTTAAAGCCTAATGTGATGGAAACGATTCCTTGTTCACATGCCGTACTTTTTCCGTTAACCCTACATTTTCAATATGGCTGCCATGTAAATATATGGGCTGTTGGGAATTCGGATCTTACAAAATCGTTTTTGTTATTAAGTCCTGTTTTATGGAGACCTTTTTATTCTTCGTTTATTTTTTCGATTCTAATATTTTTTACTCTGTGTCTGTCTTAAACAGCATATCCATTACAAATTCGTTTAAAAATCAAAACAGATCATTTAAAAACATTATCGTGACTTCCAACAAAGAATCTACTCAGATACTTAATTTATTTGAAATTTACTAACTATGTGAAAATTTAATTAATTTGCCAAAAACTACACTTAGATGAGGGCATAAAAAATGTTTTATTTTCGAAATTAAGATACCCAAGGATTTATTCCTAGATATGCTTCAAACTATCTAAACCCTTATTCTAAAAGGTGACCTATGCCCAACAATGATACAGTAATTGATAAACCAAGTAATTGATAAACCAATAAAACATTGCCTTTAAAACAACCGTAAAACAATTACAAATGATATAATATCTCTTCCAATTATAAATCGAAATAAGTACATGTTTGACAAGCGGCCATTTTGTAAAATAATGACAGAATATAAATAAGCCGCGTTCTTAAAGGTGTAATTATTATGGCGTGACCGATGTATTTTTGAACGTAGTACAAAGAACTGATTAAAATTTCATAGCGCGTAGAACACTAATGCCAATAAAAGTAATTATGAGTCTTTAGCTACGGTGTTTTAGTGGAATAAGGCCGTTTGTTACTCATACATAATAAATATGAGGCGTTTCAAGTATTTTTGTGTGTGATGCCTGATGACCCTTATAGCACCTATATGTTCAGTCTAGCAAAAAGTTCTGAGTTCGATTCCCGATCAGTCAGACTATGTGCGAGTTCTTGGCACTTTGTAGGTATTAGAAACCTTTATGGTTCGACTCCGGCAGCACCACCGCTATAACAGTTTCTGTCTAATAACAGTAGTGTTAAGCGCACAGCAGAGCTTCTGGTATAAAGGGCAGAACCCTTTTTAAGGGAGACATTTCACTAAGGAAAGTACTTTTCCGAGGCGTTCTACCTTAGTCCTCACGAGTAGTGGCACATCTTTAGCCGACCTCAGTAGCAATCTAATCTTATCTGGGGTTGATTACAGATGTCTATTCGCGGCAGTAGCCACTAACCATCATAGTTTAACGATATTGAAACACTAACTTACATCTACCAATGCTACACAACTAACACAAGTAACTTGCATTTTCTTCAATGCGGCCTGAACCATCTTCTGTTTAACTTGAAAACTATTTCACAATATAAAAAGATTACATTATACTGCTGCTATCCACCACACTATCTATCTATCTATCGGGCTATCAACTGAGATGAGTTAGTAACGACATTAGCCGGGCAATCTCGGGAATGCCGCGCGTAATGACCTCCGGATGAGATGAACAATTTTGACATCGTCCATGAAATTTCGTTAAAGAAAGTTAATGAAATCGAATTATGAATGCAGGGGAAATTGGTTAAAAAACTGCAACTTAAGTATTTGTTTAGAGATAATAACATTTGACATAAGGTCTCACTAAAAGTAATGTGATTTTATTTGAAAGTTGGTAACTTTTAGCGTTGACCGTTTCACGAGTTAACTCACTTCAATGGGTTAAACAGCATGGGTTCAATAGGTTAATAACACGGGAAAAATATTTGCAAATACCAGTTCAAAACCAATGATCAAAATGTTTTTAATTTTTTTTTAATTTAGGATTAGCAGACGAGTATGAAGTGCTCCTTATGCTAAGTGGCTATTGCCACCCATAGAGATCTGTAATCAACCCCAGATAAAATTAGATTCCTACCTGAGGTCGTCCACAAATGCGCCGCTACCTCTGAGGACTAAGCTGGAATGCTTCGTAAAGCTTGTAAATGTGTGTGTAAACCAGAACACAGCAGCGCTTAAGACTTCTGTTATTAAGAAGAAACATGGGAGTGGTGCCACCCGAGTCGAACCACAAAGAATTCTACCACCTTTAAATAAAAAGACCTCCAATAAAATATGATAACTATATTATGCGCATGAAAATAACTTCTTTTATTTCAATTAAATATCACAAAATTATACACTTTATATTATTTATATAATAAAGAAGAAGATTATTTACATATTTATTAAAGAGGAAGATAAAAGAAGAAAGAAAGCAGAAGAAAGAAGAATAAACACAGAAGACCAGCTCATGGATGTTAAATTGACTCTAGTAGGGAGTCCGTATGACCGCGCGACTCCCTAATCGAGTCAGGTTGACTTCTTTGTGCGTTTCTCACCTGCAAGAAGAAGAAGAAGAAGAAAGAAGAACCATAAAGAAGATCGCGATAGGTTTTTTTTTGTTCAAAGTAATTTTAATTAAATACAAGAATCATACAAGTTAATCAGTATTTAATAATATTCACTTAATACTTATTATATAATGCCTTCATACAACCGACATGGTTCCTTCGTAATTTTTGGTTTTACTGTAACATTATAACAAAAATTACAGGTATTAAAATATGTATAGCTATGTAGTCTAAAATATAATAAGAAATTAATATTAAAAACTGCCCAAGTGTGACTATCTGTATTAAAATAGCCTATTTTAAAAAAAGCTACATGTATGTGTGACGTCTAAAATTAAAGAATAATCTCTTTATGGTTTCCCCGGTTCTGCAAATCAGAAATTTAATAATTTTAAATTTAGAGTATTTTATTTGAGGTTTCATTTCAAAATACCATATATCATACTTGTATTCATTACAATTAATCCGAATATCTCGGGGGATTACCACCCCTCCAATATCGTAAATTACGAGCCTCGAAATCCACGTTTTGAATTTCATTAGTGAATAATAAATATAAATTGTGTATTTTAGAACCTCAGTAAGAAATTCCAGGCACATATGTTTCCTTAATTCCGTTATAATGATAGTAAAATAACGGTAGTATTTATATTAATTCTATTATGGTAGATTAAATTTGTAGTAATACTTACGATTCGTGTGTTATGATTTTTGAAAGTTTTTTTTTTGCATTAAAATTCGCATGCTCGAAACATAAGAAGCTCAAATTTAATAAATATTATTAAAAAATAATTTTAATTTAAATACATATTTCTTTAGTCAAATTTGAAGGAAAATAACGCAGTAATTTTTTCGTTGTAAATAATAAAACCCATTATTTACTATGAATATGTATCCAAGATTAAAATAAAAATGCATTGAATCTCTCGTTAAAAGCATAATAACTATGAGTAAAACTAGCAACATTCTACGCAGCTGTCACAGTTAATAAAACTTCATTAATTATCTGTGTATTAACGTCACACTAATGCTACTTATTCTTTATAAAGAATATCCAAGGAGAGTAATTGTAGCAAGTGGACAAACGCTGGAAGATCACGTTCCACAATACACCCGGAGACTTCGCTTGTTATGTAGGAAGCACGGCCGTAATGAGGCCCTAAGGACGCAAGAAAATACGTAGATCCTTAAGAACCTAGTCTGGGGAGGAAATAATGATGTATTAGCGTGAAGAAAAGATGTAATTTTATTTCACTATCTACCCTGCCAGCGTTCAACTGAAATACGGATGTCCATTTTTTTACTACGCAAATAGTGGATATTAAATTTTCATGGTTAAATTGCAAAGTAAAAACTTTATTTTCTCGAAAAATATTATCATGGTTTTCTAATTTTCAATACTGGAAATAAGAATATAGTATGACCTTAGAAAATAAGCCTTAATCGTGGAAATAATTATAGAACACTAAGATCAATTTGTCTAATAACTAAATATGCGCAAAGTATTCGATGCCACAACAAAAAGTAAATAAAAAATGAAACATGTCAAATTCAGTCGCCAGTGTTGTCAGTATCAAATTAAAAGATTGCATAAAAAGCGAAAATCAACTTCATTTTAATAAAATGACATTAATACATAGCTACTTAACTTTTTTCTTAATCTGTAATAGAGAGCAAGTCTAATGAGGTCCCCGGGGAGGGCAGCGGAGAAAAATCCTTTCAAATTAGAATAAATTCCTGCAATGAGGATTAGAGGCGGAGATCGGCTCGGATCACTTGCCCGTAATTTTCTATACCGAGTAATTAAGCCTCTTATAAGCTTCTGATAATAAATTGCCAGGGAATTGAGAAATCGCTGTTTTAGTTTTTTATCTGTGGGAATTATTTAAGGCTTTGTGCGTAAGTAGAACGGCATGAATCTCGATGCTTTTAGTTCTTTTTGTTATTTATATCTACTCCTTGTAAGCATTGACCACTTGAAAATTTGTAAAAAGGTTACCTTTGCAAGTTTTTTCATATACAAATGTGTCGTGTCTAAAATGTTCAGACTCGGAAGCTTCAATTAAGTTAACGACAGTTATCGAATAACAATAGTAGACGCAGTAGATTTAGGAACCGTGCCTTCAATACAAATATCGACAAGATCATATTCAGTGAAGCCTACATAGACGCAAGTCCATTGAGGTTAAGCATCGTCCGGCATGGCCGGCAGTTCAATAGATACCACTGGCAAGTAATTTCCATACACACCTCCATGCTTCGTAAAGCTGACTGTCTTTGTTGTCACTGAATCTTGTCTCTCATGATTCAATCACTACGCTTTGGAGCAGCACGGTGGAGTTTTTCCCCAAAATGTGGGGAAATACTCCTGTCCAAAAGTAGAAATAATATCAATCCTATTATAATACAATTACAAAGATGATTATTTCTACAAAGTGACTACTATTCCTCCATTCTTAGTCATCCTTGTGGATATTGAATTTTCACTTAGAAATTTTCATAGACATTTTCCGAGACATTATCACGACATCATCGACAAGAACATGTTATCTGTTCAATTATCATGTCATGCCCTATGAAATGCAACCATTTCCTGATCCCATTACAAATAGTTGCCGTCATAAAAAAACAATGTGAGCCGTCACGGGACGCCTGGCAGATGTGAAACATCGACATTATTTTGTAAAAGTAATATGCAGAAAAGAACATATTGTGATAGGAACTAAATATGTCATAATGATAAAATAAAATATTACGATTTTTTTCCAGATAACGATGACTATTTATTGAATTCGATTGCACATGGCGACGCGTCGCCACATCGTACACACTACTGCATATAGACTGTATATATATACCATCGTATAGCGTCGCCACGGCATGCGTCGCCACGCCAGAAATCGGTTTTACGTGCGGCTATAGATGTTTCACATCAAAATGATTAATTTTGGCACGCAAGTACACGAACATAACAAAATATTAAGTATATTATTGTTAAAACAATATTTACTCAATTGGTATCAATCGAACAGTAAATTAATAGGCAACATTATTTCCTCTCCTCTTATTGTTTCGCTTATTATTCTCGTCGGGATTCGGTAAATACGTTTACAATGGCAGCTCCAATTCACTTGAGCGTGGCAACACTGGCGCGGGCCCGTTGGGAAATTATAACCGGGTTCTTGTAACGAGGACGTCCGAGGCCTTAGTGGAGTGGAGTTGGCCAGCAATAATACGAAATAAACAGCCTAAAGAGTTTTGGCGGTCTGCCATGGAAATGTATTTTTATTCCCAGTCCCAAGATGAATATTTTTTATGAATATGGAGAAGCAAATAAGCATAAGTAGTCACTGCCGTACATGTTCAGCTGAATTTAACGTGAAAGAAATTTAGGTCATAGTTGACCATTGGTAGACTAAACACAATTTTGAAAACTTTGAATTCTCAGGCGTAGATTTCCTTGCTATGTTCACCCTTTAAGCAGGTGATAAATAATTTCTAATATGCACCTAAATTTGAAAAATCACAGGGACCACAAGGCTATTGCTTTATCTTATATATAAAATTCTCGTGTCACAATGTTAGTTAGCGTACTCCTCCGAAACGGCTTTATCGATTTTCACCAAATTTTATATGCATATTCAGTAGGTCTGAAAATCGGCTACTATCTATTTTTTGTACACCGAAGTGATAAGAGTTGTTCACCCTTAACATTTTTTTATTTATATGGCAACACAACGTTTGCCAGGTCAGCTAGTATATAAATAAAAAGACAACTATAACACACTCTACATAGAATTCTAATCGTAAGGCCGGCCACTGATGTCCAGGCTGCATGCTCATTACAAATCTAGGACTTTTACATAAAATTAATATCCTTACCCGGGAATGCGGGTAAAAGCAAAAGCACGTTAGGGAAAAACCAGTTTCCATTCTGTAAATTCCATTTCCGTGTCGTGGAAAATTGCTAAGAACACTTTATTTTTATTGTAATTACGGCGGCAAGTAACGGTTTGCTTCGTGTTGGAATTTCCGTTTCGTGCCTCAAGAAGTTATGTTAATTGCTATGTTGTAACACTGATTAAGTTAAATTTGTTACCTATGTTTTACAAGTTAAATGTTCTCATTTGACGTACCTATCTATTAATAATACTTATTTAAATATACTTTCCTATACTTGACTATTTAGCTATACTTTACGAGTAATAAAACAGATATTGAAAAACATTTAATTGCGCTAATGTTACACAGGACGTTTTTTTTTATTATTTAAAGGCCTTTTTATTGATGTTTTTTTAAACAGTAAATATATAGAAATAAATACTTGTGTAAAAATAAATAAAATATATCTTATCTTAAACTAAAAATAAAGGACTTTGTTGATGACTGTATTTTCTAAATTCTTCATCAAACAGATATACTTTAAATTTATTTTACTCAAATTCTCTCTTTTACTGCTTCCAGTACAAAATCCCCAAGAAGGAGGAACTCCAGGAGCAGCAGCAGCAGGAGCCCGACAACCCTCTCATGAGGAAGAAGAAGACTCCCGAGGAGCTGGCTGCTGAAGCAGAACTGGAAGACCAGGATGAGTTCACTAGTAAGTTCTTTTCCATATGATGAAAGTAGAAATGCAAGAAGATAACATGCAAGAGAAAGATAACATAATATATAAGAAGAATAAAATAGAGAGGATAGATAAGAATAGATAAGAAAATAAGATAGTTCGTAGATCTTGGACTGAATATTTTCAAACCTCATGTGAAGATTCCGACAATTTTTAACCACTGTTATAATTATAATGATAAAAATGGAAGTTTACGTTTTGAACTTTCTAAAGCAGCAAATGCACTAGCGTGGCACACTACGATGTCAGCAAATTTGCCGTGCAAAGGAAAGCGGAATCGATTCCTAGAAATACAGATATGCAAATAATTATTTCTGTAATTGATACTAATTTACGTTTACAAAAAAATTGTTTGTATACTAGTCACTGGGTTCTAGCAAATACTACTGAGTCTTTGAATGTAAAATGTTTATGTATTAGAATAATGTATCCTAAAACAATGCAATTGTATTTTCCAGAACTGAAAAACACCATCGAAACACAAGTGAACGAACTCAAGTCGCAGATCGAAAGCAAATGCGTGATGCAGTGAGAGAGAAGCAGAGAGCGGAGACATCAGGCGGTGCAAGCTGCCAACCCTATTATATTACCCGAATACATGATGTAGCTAAGCTCATTGTTACGACAATGTTCATACACCATCACTCACCCTGAACCCACGAACAGTTGCGACCCCATCATCCGCGCTCAATATTGTAGGAAATCGAATTCAAAATTTTTTCGGAACGTAGTTGGCTAGTGGCGCGTTGGTGCTTGAATAAGCAATAATATTTTTATACATTCATAAAAGAAATCGTGGAGAGCGCCCTGATCACACAGAAATCGGAACGTAAGGTCAAAAAGTCTACGCAACCGGGCGACCCGATGAGCACGAACCACTCTCATATGTTGATGCTTGTGATATATTGTTATTTAAGTGTAAAGAAGAAATAAATTTAAATACAACTAGAACGGTGTATTATTATTAAAACGAGGGATTATCGTAATTTAAGAATAGCACGCGTGTAGGCGACTCTGACTCAGCAACTCCCTTCTCATCTATCTCATCTTTCGGAACGAAACTTACATTGAAATAACAATGTATTAGGTCGTGATATTTGTTTTCATCCAAATTCCAGTCGGCTTGGTCTCGCCGGCGCCGATCGCCGGTACCGGTCGCCGGCCCCGGTCGCCGGTCTGTCGCTTGCGCTCTTCGCTACTTTCCACTCGGACTCTTCGACTTTTGCCTCTAAATCTTTTGCATGCGTGCTTATGCAGTGTAATCGATATTGTGTCAGTGTATTTTGTTTAGGTGTACATACCTGTAATCGACCTAGCCTTAATACCCACATCGAACATAAAATAGGTACAATATTGTTAACTGTTTTCCGGCGGGCGCGGGTAGCTTCGCGCTCGGCGGCGTGATCGTTGATAGTTTCGTTTTTGCATGTCTTAATGTAAGATCGATGTTCGTTTAGACTAATTGTAAAGTAGTAGATAACACCGAACCTCTCGTTGTGTTACCGTTGACAAAATTAGTGTAGTTAACGCAATCTTTAAAATTTTATCGATGTTTTACGCTTAGGTATAAAGTTAACGTTGTGTGAGCAAATTTTTCGAGCGATTAACGGCTTAAGGTGAAGTTGGCTGATCCCTCGATGTAGTAATTGGATCATCTAACAAAATACACGAGCGCACTGCACACCAATGGACGCGTGTATGCGTTGATACAATTAGTCATCGCGGGTGTGGAGGATTATCTAGTGATGTTGTTAAAGGTAATTGTTCGAACGTTTGACTCCGCGTTTAAGCTGCAAATGCAAAAGATTTGTTATCGTCAAAAGCTGTGATATATAAATAAAAATAAACTAATGCTGTGTGCCGACGCGGGCCGACCGCTCGTGCCCTTCGATCTTCTCACGTTAGCTTCTCTACTAACTTCGATCTATCTTGACTCTTCTCACTCTCTCATCTCGGCTTCGGACACTTCTTCACTCGGATAAGCGATCATCTTTTTCGTAGATTTCGAATCCTGTATTGGATTCCCTTTGAGCACATCATGTATTTCCATTAGGTTCTAAATAAGTTCGCGTATTAGTTATATAGGAGTAATGCTTGCATACGTACTAATTTCGACACCAATGTTCACCTCGTTAATACTTCGCATGTTCCGTTTGTTAACTATATTTCAGTCAATTATACCTATCCTCACGTTGTCCTTCATGGAATCAGATCTTATAAAGCTATTCAATATACACCCACTTGTAAATACGACAAATACAACAATAATTTCTGATTGTCTATTGAAAATGCTACTCTATTTTCTTATATAAGATTCAAAATATTTTCTCGCACTCTAATGCACATTGATATATATTTTCATAGCTTGTTTCTGTAGGAACTTACGTTCGACACGCCTACTCGTAGCCACCATTGCGCCTGTACTCAAATCTATCGAAAGATTGTCGCTAATGGGTTCTTCTTTACCTAAGACCCGTCCTCCTTCATTAAAACCTTCACAATCTTTATATTATTAAGGTATAACATTAAATCTTCACAGTGTACGTGTGTTTAGTCTAGGTTTATCATGTATTACGAAAATAGTTCTATGTATGTGCATGGCAATTCTAGATAAACGATTGTTCGTAGTTATTCGGAATAAACAATAATAGGATTAAGATTCTTTCGGACCTGTTTTGTATTATTTACGTGACCAATTCATCTCTGTCAGTTGTCTGTCCATTTCAATATATCTAAGGTTTCCCTACGCTACCACTTCCTGTTCTCTCCTGTTTCTCTATCGTAGATCTAAACTATACTCTTCGTTGTTGGCTCTCATTTACGTAGAGTGTTTTAGAGATTATTTTGGTACGTAGCGAGGTTTAGATATAGCTAAACGTTTAAATGTTCTCGCTAACTGTCACTAATTTAAAATGAACGACTAATTTCAGGATCTTGATGGAAATAAAAGTAAAGATTTTGTTTGCATGAAAGTGTAAGAGCTCTTGGAAAGTGATTCCGGTGTCGTTCTCTCGGTATAAGTCTAGTAATTTACGTTTTTATATTAATAACACTTTATTAGGCGCTTGAGTAAAGCTGTCTTGTTTGTACTTAAGCTTTCAATGTTCGGTGTATAGTGTAAGATTAGGTAATAGTTAAAACGTTGCTTAGCTCTGCTACTTGTGAAGGAATTTGGGTGATATCAAATGGTTGTTTGTTTATATTATGTTTAGTTATTTATATAGGTATTCCTAAATTCTATTTCGATGCTTCCATTGAAACATCGAAATACAATTGTTTATATATAAATGTAACAGCATCACTCCACAAATAAAACTGCAACATACATTGTCTCGGACCCGTCTGTCTTTCAAAATTAGCACCTATTGGCAGTAAGTGAACATTTGGACAAACCGATTTCATTTCGATTATTAATATAGTGAATTTATAATGAGGTTTATACAAGGTAGACGTGTAGTTTAGTAATAATTGTAAATTATTTGTAAAATCAAAACGATGATCATTATTTGACACGCCCTTAGAAATAATTTTAAGATTATGACCAATTTCCAGAATTTTCTCCTCGACAAAATCAGTTGGATTGATCTTATGACTTTTGTACTCAGGGTAAATATTATATACTCTATTATTGTTGTCTATTTATATATGTGTATGTTCAGTTAGATCATTTTGAGTAGGGGGTATGACTTTTTGGCCTGCGAAGGCACTTGATAAAGATTAATTTCTCTTCATCCGTAATCTTTCTATTCTCTTGCGGATTCCTATCTCCGTTATACTCGTAAGTTAGGTGCCTGATAGCATTTATGTGAAGGAAGATACCAACTGAGCTATGTAAATACAACACTTTTACGAACTTTCCTTAATTAATACTCTCATTCTTGATGTAAACATTCTTAACATTGTTACAAAAGTAGTTTTAGTGAAATAACACCTGTTATAGCTATGTCTTCTCACATGATGCAATCAATTTCTAACTTCACGGGAATTATAGGTAGTCGTACATTGACACACGAATTGTTAAACTTTTGACAAATTAGGCAGTTCATAGTTGCACTAGTTATTAAATAGATTTCACTTTGATGATACAATCATTACAATCTAGTAAAGTAAAGTAATGGAATTAACATCAAAGTACGTAAATTGTTCACGACTTTAGGTGAACCTAACAAATTTTTAATGGAAATTGTGATTAGATCAGTACTGGTTTGTAATAAATGTATCATTTTCAAACATGTCTGATTTTTACGGACTGTCATCGATGAAATATACATACGATAAAATATAAACATAATAACAGCTACTAAATAAAATGACATTTAATAACACAATGTCTAAACAACACCTAAATGATTTTGCTCGATGATAATTTTATCGATGTCTAATCTTTTCTACAAGTTATTATTAATAATGGCTGTAGAAAAGGCCGTCAAAAATCAGATATTCTGCAATATTAAATAGTGAATAGATGACTTAGAGACAACGACACTACCACACTGACACAAGAGCTTCTATACACTGAAACCAGTACAGCATGTTAGACAGAACATATTTTGTAAGTAGACTTTTCCGAATAGTATAGAGATTATTTTGAATAAAGAACTGATTTAAGTGCCACAGACCAATTGTTGCGCTTTGGATATATTTTAAAAACAAAATCTTGTCTATATTGTGCGAGGAAGTCTTTATTTACGGTCTACTAAATAGTTGAAGTTTGAAAATGTTGATGTATTTTCGAGGATATAAGCTTAATGTTTTAACTTATTGCACTAATATTGGTGATTTTTT
Organism: Epargyreus clarus clarus; assembly: GCA_014595695.2. Taxonomy (NCBI): domain Eukaryota; kingdom Metazoa; phylum Arthropoda; class Insecta; order Lepidoptera; family Hesperiidae; genus Epargyreus; species Epargyreus clarus. Next base: position 504,370 of record JACTTY020000028.1, read on the forward strand.
CAACATTCGAGCTTATACCTCGAATCTGCCAGTTGTTTGTTCTACTAGTATAGTTATTTGGCTAATAGAACCACTTAGCGCGTTATCTTTTAATATTAGTGACATCTAGTGTTAATGTTGCAAAACCGAGATCGAACTAAATATTTAAACGTGTAACAAATTTTGAAAAATAAACGTTAAGGAACTTCGTGACCGTCGTCTGGTAGACGCGGTTCTGTTGTATTGTTATGAGACAATCGTTTGTAGTTTATTCAGCATATAACTTAGAGTTATGAGGGAAACGATAAAGAGGTTATTGTTGAAAATGTTTTTAGGTAATAAAATCGGATTGAGCTTTCTTAAAAATCTTGTTAACTTTGTTAACTTTATTTACTATTGCTTTAGTTGGTACCTTGATTGAAGGAACCTGTAAGATACCGTTTTTGTCTACAATTTAGTTGGAGTTCTCTGTCTAATCTATCACTTAGTAGGTCTCATTATATAGTAGGCTTATTCGCTATCTATTTGTTCGTGTCTTACTATTGCAAAGCATTGTTACATTTATTTAAGAGGTCCCAATTAGTTATGTAAAATGTTTAGAGGTGGCCATTTTCATATGAACTTTACTGTGAGTTTGAAAGTGGCGTATCTACCATGTTGTTAAATTATAAATAAACTACATTGTACCACCATGCTGTTGTTTTATTTCTCTTTTCAACACCCTACTTTTAACTTCATATCAATTAAAGTCATCTTGAAGGTCTTGAAGGCGTGTAATCATATAGTCACATAAAAGGTACAGAGTAACGATATAATAACTATAAGTAAGTAAGTTCACACTAGTGATTAGAAGTATTATAACTACACAAGTATCTCAGTTATTCGACTGTTCTTGCTGAAGTCTCCGACCAGAATGTCGCTCTCTGTTAATTCGAGCGCCGCCAAGGTGTCGTCCCCACTTCACCTACCCGCATCTGTTTTTTAAACTGTAGTATCAAATGAGTCCCTTATTACTTTAATGTAACTTTATAAAAATGTGATATCGTTAATATCCAAGCTTCTTATTAACGACGATAACATTCATTTACTTACTACTACTTTACATTGAGTATTTAAAAGAATATGAGTGCCTATATAATGTTATACGAATATACGGAATTAAAAATAATTATGGTCAAAGCAATAATAACTCAGATTTATCTTTAAAATCGACTATTCAAATTCATTTCAATGAACCACTTGCAAATAAATATAGGTTCACTTAAGTTTATTTGCACGTGAAAATTCTATACGGATTAAATAAAACACTGATAAAATATTTCACCTTTATTTTCTATACTATATTACATATTTACAGTTAAGTAACTAGACTTATTTCAACACTTACAACATTATTTATCCTGCCTGTTAAGAAATAATAAAAATTTGCTTTAAGATCAAAAAGATTCAGTCTTTGTAAATTTCACATTTTTAATAGTCGATGGTATTCTAATGAGTTCCATTTATTCAAGAAATGTTAAAGCAGACCAAACTTTATTTAAATTTTTGTTCAAATCAGCTAACATAGACAATGCTTCATCAATTGTAGATCTGAAAAAGCCATGATTCGTCTTATCACTAATATTGATAACGGCACTATTATCCAACAATTTTGTTTTCAAAACAAATTCATCCTCATCAGAGTAATCTTCATTATTGTCTTCAAGATCATTATCCTTGTGTTTCTTATAAATTTCTACGGGAGAGCTGATCTTCTGAAGCTTACGCAAAATATTTCCAACTGGTAGGATAGTTCCATCTTCATTAATTTCGGTTTCAATTGTGTCTTCTGTTTCTTCTTCAATATTATTTTTTATTATGTTTCTTAAGTTCCTAAACTTTTTACCGACATGATTACCTACAGTATGATCATCTTCTTCTGTTCTGCTATCTTCTTTTATACTTCTTCGTTTACGTTTCCTTAGAGAATCACAATCAGGGTTATTTAGTTGATCATCCGATATTAATTTGTCGCTAACCCTCTTGCGACTTACTTTTCTTTTTGTACCGTCTAAAATATTAACCTTCTTAATTTTTTCCTTTAAATTACGTTTAGGACCCCTAGAATTTCTTTTACTTACTCTAATTCTTTCAATTTGTGGTTTCCGACCCAACTTTCTATTTCTCAATTTGGCAATTAACTTAGACCCAAGTATAGAGCTAAGATCCTCATTTTTCTCTTTATTAAATCTCCGTAAATTCTTCCGTCTCTCACTTAATCTTGAAGTTTGCCTCTTACCTTTAGTAGAATTAATATTAGTAATATCGTCAGTATTACTTTGCTTCAGCGGCTTTGGACTTTGATTATTTATGACGTCATTTAAATCGTTTTTGCTGTTCTCTATTACCTTATTCTCCAGTTTCTTTCGTGGATTAAGTCAGTTCTATTCAGTAATTCAAATAAATCCTTAGGAGATTTCTTTTGAAAATCTACTGATCTTTTTGACTTCCTAATGCTAGAATAATAATCATTTTCATTTTCAACGGGTACTGCTTCAACGTATTGTGTTTCTTGTTCTTCATCAATATCATAACAGGCATCTACTTGGGTGTTAGCAAGGACCCAGAAACCAAAGGATTTTGGAGGCAAATTGATTAATAGCGTCTTGTATGGACGAACTCTCTTCACCACAGGCTTAATGTCCCCTTCGTAGTACATAGCTCGACCATTGACAACTATGTTTCTGTAAAAAATATCAATATAAGTACTTCTTTAAGAGGTCCTTTCGCAAACAAATGTAGGAAACTGAAAAAATTTACACTAATAGCAAGGACTAAAAAATAATTATGAAAATAATCCCAAATCATTGGAATAACCAGTGGAAAGTCAAAACGCTTCTACCATTTGTCAAATTATAAGAGCTAGTTAAGATATATGCGGGATTAAATGAACATACAATTTTCATAAAAGATAAAATTGGCAACCTTCCTTTGGCCTCTCTATTGTCTATATAGTACCTACTGGCTGTCAACACAATGTATTTTTTTTTCAAACGTACCCGCTGTGATCATGTCCCAGTATAAACTGCATGATATCACCACCCTCTTCCTTCTTCGACAGTTTGATCGAGAATCTAGCAGGTTCGACATCCATGTTGGCTCCATACAGCGTGACTGCACCAGGCACAGCTTTGTGACGCAGCGATGTACAGTGCGCAAACATTGTAGCTTCGGATGCCTCGATGTCGACGTTCAGGACCTTTTCGCCTACTAAGTTCTTGAATAGGAGCGCCATGTAGAAACTCTAAAATCATTTTAGTAAGTATTTAATTTAGTATATAAGATGCATTGGATGTCAATAAAAGCATTCGTCATGCTATCTTATTTTCGTGATATCATTATTATGTTAATTAAGTATCTTATGAGAACATTATTTTTGAACAGTATTTTATAAATTTAAACTTTAACTATAAGTAGCCTACCAGAGCCAGACCTTAAGGTTGTATTCCCGGTATAATATTTTGAGAATTATATATGATAAAAAAATAAAGATTGGTCCGCCATATTTGATTTAGGATGATGTTAATATAATATAATCATTAGAGATGCGCCGAATAGTGGTTTCACCGAATAACCGAATACCGAATAATATTCGGTATACCTTTACCGAACCGAATATTCGGCCGAATTATTCGGTTTACCATTTCTTTATTGTCAATTTGTCGGTTATGTGTATTCATTCAAACTTTACAATGTTGATTTGAGTTTTAAAAATGAATACTGATTTTAGGTTTAAAATAAATGTTGACTATACTAACTATAGATTAAGTTAAAAAAGGTGTTACTTGAGGTTTCAAAATAAATGTTGATTTGCAAACATATTCTTCATAGGATTTGAGTTTGACTTATAATATAACATAAATCTTATATAAGAAATCATCATCATCATCATCATCGTCAACCCATTACTGTGCCACTGCTGGGCACGGGTCTCCTCTCATAATGAGAAGGATTAGGCCATAGTCCACCGCGCTGGCCAAATGCGTATTGGTAGACTTCACATACCTTTGAGATATTTTTTTTATAAATCTGTTAGGTATGCAGGTTTCCTAACGATGTTTTCCTTCACGGCTTAGCAAGTGATCATTAATTTCTAATACGCACATAACTTTGAAAAATCAGAGATGCGTGCCTGGGACATAACTATTTATTAATCTGTGCCTGGGATTTGAACCTCGGACCCCTCGATCGAGAGGCCGAGTTTCTTAACCACTAGGCTAACACTGCCTTCTTGCATATCTTGCATATAAGAAGTATTGTGTTTTAATCCTGTACCATGTCGTGTATACAAGAAAATAGAAATACTCGAACCGATTATATTCGGCACTAAAACCGAATAATTCGGCCGAATACAAATAGCAAAAAAGATGCCGAATACGCCGAATACCGAATACCAAACGAATATTCGGCGCATTCCTAATAATCATGCCTATTCATCCAAACCCAACGAATATACATATATTCAGTTCTATCAGTAGCTACATTACGCTTTCACGTTTTTGACTTACAAGACAAGTGAATATAATAAATAATGTCTAATAATAAGCTAAATATATATATTTTAACACACACCAACGTAGGCTCATACAGCTCCAACTCGACCAACTCTCGGAAGTGCACAGAGAAGCCGTTCTGCGCGGAGTACCCGAGGCTGGTCATCCAATCCGCCGCCCTCTCCAGCTCGTGGACACGGTTGTTGGTCTCCGTCAGCCACAGCGGGGTCTTACTCCGGCTGAGGACTTTGAGGAGCTTCAAACGGTCCTTCTCTGACATTCGTTGCAATTCTTGGGATGAAGAGTTGCTGAAATTAAAATGATTTTGGTATTAAAGAGTTTCCGATTATAAGGGATTAGCGATTACTAGTTTCACAAAACTGAACCATCAAAATATATAAACATTCGTTCCGATATGCCCATTTGGCTGTTGCTGCATTGAAGAACAGATCTGGTTTGAGTAAGTAAAAAAATAAGAAGATCAGAACATTTTAAACAATGAAAAGAGATATAATAGATTGATACCAATTATAAATAGGGCAAGCACTTTACCTGAATAAACCAGTACGTCTCGTTACGCCTGAGTATTATGATTTTTTATTACATAATGCAACGAGTCATTGGCATAGGTTATGGGCAAAATGTCATCAAATATAAACTACTCAATTAATATTAGTTTAATATGTCATAATCTCGATCATATATCCACGAACTGCATATACCTTAGCGACAGATAAACAATTAGAAGAACTCCTCCTGTAGTGTTTTCAAGTCATTACTTTTAAGTCTTACCCATTGAGAAACACAGCGTCAAACATCTCATCAGACAACGCGACATAGTCCTTGAAGTCACTCTTGGAGTCAGCGGCGAGGCACGGCGTGACGTCACCACCTACCACCCGCCAGTGGTCCTTGCCTGATGGGAAGGTCTCGGTGATCACTCGTAAGGTTTCCAGGTCGTTCAGGTACTCTTCTATTGATTGGTTGTTGCATTCTGGGAAAGGGTTAAGATTTTATGTTGTCAGTAATGAGGATTCAAGAAATGCCGCGGGCTCAAATCGATAGATCAAATTATCGAAATTTGATGCAGTTACTGTTGCTCAATTATCCATTTTTTACAAGCTTTTATTTAGTTTCACCTGTCCCGGTGTTTGTAATTTCTTCTACATTTTGAGCACTAGCTGGGACAATAATGACGGTGATAATAGCCTAATTGTTTGAAACTATGCATTTTAATTACGAGGTCCAAAGTTCGAACACCATAGACCTCTGAATATTCAACGTTCACAAAAGTGCTTGAAATCTTTTTTTTGTTTTTAATTAAATAAATAAAAAAAGATTTACTTGAGAATACCCCACTAATGCTGTTACTTACCATATCCCAATTGCCAAAAAATATCCCCAATATTTGCCTTTTCAGCAACCGTAAGGATATTCAGAGCTGTATTCGGGTCCCACATACCAGAAGGCGTTTTCTCATCATTATTCAACGCAAACACCAAATCAAACCCAGTTTTCTTCGCCCATTGAACAAATTTCTCCCATTCCTCATGAGTAACCGAAACTTGATCTTCCTCCTGAAGTTTCTCCCGGATATTTTCTCTTTGGTACTCGTTCAATGATATTTTCTGAGGAGTGTTTCCATCGTCTAATAGTTTTAGAGCGTCAATGGATATCGTAGAGTTGTGAAACGTCGTGTGTGATGTCGATGGACCAGCTATCCTGATGTATGCTGGTGTGAGAGATGACGCCATGCAAATGCATTCTTTTCTGAAAAAGAAGAAGCGACATTAGAAAACATTTTTAGAAAGTAAATCTTTTTGATTAACCTTTTAAAAGGCCACCGCCACACCTATTTCTACCTAATAACAACAGTGCGCAGGCGCTGCTGTGTTTCGGTTTGAAGGGTGTGGTAAGGGAGACAGACTTTTCCGAGGCGTTCCAGCTTAGTCCTCAGAGGTAGCGGCGCATCTGTGCCAACCTCAGGTAGGAATATCTAATCCTATCTGGGGTTAATTACAGATGCCCATGGGCGGCAGTAGACACTTACCATCAGGTGGTCTGCATGCTCGTCTGCTACTCTTATATTATAAAAAAATACCGTCAATATAAGTAAGTTCATTATTTTCAGGATGTTTGTTCAGGACTGATGAAACAAATTCTAGCGATCTTTCACGAATACACATCCTACTGCATTAAAACGCAGGATAGCGATGAATGTAACATCGCTTAATAATAAATAATAACGACACGAGTTCGATAAGTTTTTATTTATTAATTTATTCTGTATTGGCCATATTAAAAAGTGGTACAAAAGGCGGGCTTAATGCTAAATAGTTCGTTCTTCTTCATAAATCCTTACTAATATTATAAATCCGAAAGTAACTCTGTCTGTCTGTCTGTCTGTCTGGTTGTCTTTTCTTCACGCTTAAACAACTGAACCGATTTTAATGAAATTTTGTACAAAGATAGTCTGAGACCCGAGAAAGGACATAGGATAGTTTTACCCTGTAAATCCCACGGGAACTAGGGATGGCGATCTAAAATCGATTAATCGGAGTATCGATCTTTTGGACCCAAAACATCGGTTACTTTAATCGATATTAGTAAGGATTGAATCGTAATCTATGCATTTGATCAAGTGATGATCTTTAGCAAAGGTGAAGTACGAATTTTCAGTTTTATGTATGTTAGTATGTTATATTTATTTCTTTTAAACGCGGGCGAAGCCGCGGGCAAAAAGTAGTAAAAAATAAACTTACGTATTATACTTTCCGCTGGACGAAAAAAGATACTTAGGGTCAATAGTGAAGCTGAGGAACCTACTATCCACCAGATTAATATGAGACTCAGTGCCAATCTTCACGCTGTAAGTATCAGCTTGAACTGGTGAGAGAATTGTGAGAAATTTGGCTATCAATATCACTTTTAGAGTTAATATACGATCCATTATGTGGTAAACTAGAAACTAAAGTGGATTTCAATGGGACGTGATTTATGTTTTGTATGCCTTTTGTTTGTGTTGCAGTGAATTTAAGACTTTAGACATTTTAGAGACTAACTTTTCAAATGAAATGTCACAGTCATTAATACTTTTGAAATAATTTTAAAATAATAAAGATAAGTTACTGGTCATTGAACTCGAATTGAAACAAAACTTTTATTTTACACTAGCTGACCCGGCAAACTTTGTAACGCCTCAAAATCTATTTATCAAATATATTTCATATAAAATATAGCCTATGTTACTCGTGGATAATGTAGCTTTCGAATGGTGAAAGAATTTTTAAAATCGGTTTATGAGCCTATTCATTACAATCAAACAAACAAACAAAGTTTCCCTCTTTATAATATTAGAAGAGATAACTGATATATTCCCAGGAAATTTATATCTGAATTTATTTGAATAAACTGCAGCATAAATTCTGCTGACCCCAAAGTGCGCGTTGCACATTTCGCAGTTATTGTTTGTATAAAATTACACAAGTATCTGTTTATGTTTGAGTGTTATGTCACGTTTGGTACCATATCGTACGAGATCGGCTAATGTAAACAATTTATCGTAATTACAAGTAGGAAGCGTTTAATTAAATAACATATTTTTTTTTGTTTTTCCAATGTTGATTCTTCACAGAATTATTCTAGGTGATTTTTTTGGTTATTACTTTGTTATATTATCTTATATTTTGTTATACAATATGTTTTGTACACGAAGAAGAAGAAACGCAAAGAATTTCATTGCAATATTTTTCCATACAAATAAAAATATAACGTATTATAAATTCTTGTCCACTATTCTTATCAATGTGTATTACATTATAATGCTTCCACATTATCTTTACTTTTTTACATTTCCAACAAGTAAAATCATATAATTTGGTCCTAAACAGGGTTTTTTTACAATAATTAATATTTGATAATGTTCTCTATTTACAATCTTATGTACAAATAAAACATTAAATTAATAATAAGTAATTAATACTTTTGCTAGCATTCATGTTATCGTAATCATTTTATGAGACAATAGAAATAATATAAGTCATTTCATTTTTTTCCTACCAACAATGGAAATTTGACAATTTCTAGTAGACAGAAATTATAAAATTTTCATCTTTAGTACTCAAAACACCAGAAATATTGTTTATTAATAAATGTACTAAATAGTAGGTACTATGACAAATCGGCGGTAATTATATATTGAATTCTACTACCATCATCTTAAATTGTACTTTTTAATTTATCTTATCCGTCTAAGATTAATTGTATCCGGCTTTTTATCGATATCAGAATTCATTCTTGTTGTTTTTATTACCTACAAGCGTTTTTAGCTAATAGGAATGGAGCTTGCAATCAAACTGATTATAATTGGATGCCACTTAGAAGTTGGTCATAGTTGCGTTATCACTCCTGAATGCCTGTAATACAGCTACAGACAGAACTCCGATGAAATCCTAAGTTCTAACTTAGTGAAACTTCATCATCAACCCATTATCATCACTAACTAATCACCTAAAAAACTTTGTCGGTCTTAAAAGCTATATGACCACATTTAACGGTTGACCTGTATCTTCCTCTAACATTGGAACAGCGTGGTGCGGTATTCTCCATGCTTTACTTATTCGAAAACAACCGCATCCAAGAATCCCCAGCTCGTTTCCAAAAAAAAATCGAAAACAAAATAACTCGTGTTTTCATTTTACATACTTGAAGAAAATGTAAGATGTATAAAGAATATTAATTATGTGTAAATTTTAATGTAAATCATAAATTTACAAATCTATCTACGTATCTTATCCTAATAAAAAAATAGTATTTAAACTTTTATCGTGTTACTACGGGATATTTAATTTCTTTAAGATAAGGTAATCTAATAAACAATATATGCCTCGCGTTATGAAGCGGTCACAATATTGGCGGATTCATGATACTGGTCCGACATTGAAAAGGTTCCAAGTTCGGTCCCAGCAGGACGGACATCTAAAAGATTATTTTTGGATCTTCATTCTAGGCCTGAGTATTTATGTACTTGTTTTGTATGGTTCTTTGCACATACAGCCATCATACAATATAAAAGAGGTCATAATGTAGGGCTGTGAAAAAAAAAAACAATAATACAGTAAGAAAAAGTATAATAACGAATAATGATATTTAAAAAACCTAAATGTGAACAAGTCGATAAAGTATACCAGTACAATATGAGTACAGCTATACTTATTTTAAATATTGTTATTTAATCTTAATTATCAAAATTATCTCTAAAGTAGCCAATAATCATCTAACAAGATGTAATTTATCGAACGATAAAGGGAAATGTCTATTGTACTTCATAAGATTATCTTAATAAAGTGCATGATTATTTTTCTAGAACGTATTTTATTAATTAGTTCCCTAATCAGTTATGTACAGCTCAGTATGTAACTATGAACTAACACGTTTCTAATAACACTATACGCTAACAATCGAAGTGACCTTGTTTGTTATTTTCATAAAAAAACATATTTATAGATAGACTTCATAAACATTGGCTGAATGATTTAATTTCATAGTTGATTCTATCAAATGTTTTAAAACTAAATTATGTTCTATCTGTCCTTCAATGACAGCTAGAATGACATAATAAGTGACATTAGTCATTCGATACGATGAATATCGTTTGGGCTAGTATTTATCAAAATAATTTAGCAAATTATCGCGTTATCTTCCCTTACCAACGAAATTGGCGTGTCTTTAGTCCGAATCGTGTAATAAACTGCTTTCACGCCGCACACAATGTTCCATTTCCGATTGTACCGCGATTTTCAAGGCGACATCCTTAATTGATATCTTGTTAGTGTTTATCAGTGATGTGATGTTTTTGTGTGACTAAAATGGACAGTGAGGGGAAAAATAAGGTGGAGGAAGGCACCGGGGGTAAGAAGGACTTGCCATCGTGCTTACAAAAGATATGTCTCGTGTGTGGGGACAAAGCGTTAGGTTACAACTTCAACGCAATATCCTGCGAGAGTTGTAAGGCCTTTTTCAGACGGAACGCGCTAACTAGCAAGGAGTTCAAGTGCCCGTTCTCGAATAACTGCGAGATAACAGTTATAACGCGGAGATTTTGCCAGAAATGTCGTTTAGAGAAATGTTTTTCTATTGGTATGGTGAAAGAGTTCATAATGTCAGATGAAGACAAAGCGGAAAAGAGACGGAAGATAGAAGAAAACAGAGCGAAGAAACGGCAACTCCAGGACCCAGAGGACACTGTATCGAGCTCCAAAAACATAAAACTTGATGAGGAAACAACATCAGCTAATTACATGCCCGTTCAAGACAACGTACTGCAGTATGACGTGTTAAATAGCACCACTTGTAGTCCAAACAGTACCGTGCAGTCTCCGCTAAGCCAAGACATGGAGTCTATGCAATCTCCACCGGTTTATAACCAGTTCACACCGGTTCAGAGCGAGCCACAGTACATAAAGGTGTATCCGATAGATGAAAAGACTATTATTAACCGTTCGCTGTATGAGCACAGGATAGCGGACCCCTATATATGTGACAGTATGGATAGTGTATATGCTGAGCAAACTAAACAAAATAGTATAAGGTGAGTTTTCTTTATTTTTTATAGTATATGAGTAGCAGACGAGCATACAGTCCACCTGATCTTAAGTGGCTACTGCCGCCCATGGACATCTGTAATCAACCCCAGATAGGATTAGATATTCCTACCTGAGATCGGCCATAGATGCTACCCCTGAGGACTAAGCTGGAACGCCTCGGAAAAGTCTGTCTCCTTGCCACACCCTTCAAACCGGAACACAGCAGCACCTAACACTGCTGTTATTAGGTGGAAATAGGTGTAGCTGTGGTGCCACCGGAGTCGAACCACAAAAGGTTCTACCACCATCAAAAATTATTATTTATTATTATTACTTCTCTTAAAACATCACCATCTTCACTCATAACCCCACACTTGGATTTTTCCTATATTGTGGATACCACAACTTAGAACAGAAATCTAAATACATTATTTTGATATTTGTTTGGCCGGGGATAAAACCTAAAGCCTATTTTTTATTTTATTGCTTACATACTTATTTCTTATTTCTTAGACATACAAAATTTTCAAGGCAATGAAACACATAAAATAGTAATTTCTAAGAATGAATATCAAAACAAGATAAGTTAAGATAAGTTCTATGTTTTTGCTGCAATCTGTTAGATAATACTTTTTGTATGGTAAATGAAGAGTGAGTAAATAAAGAAGAACTCTGAAAAGGTGGTAGAACCCATTACAAGTCTTATTTCAGATTAATTTAGATTTTAAAGTCTACCTTTTGTCTTTACTATAGATGTCATATCCTGCCATTTGTTGTAGATGTAGATAGTTCATCAATCTTATTTTGTTTCAATTGATATCAAAGTTCAAGGCTTTAATAGGTGTTGCCATATTTAAAGTGAAATACAGACTATAAAGTTAACCATGCGCAACCTATTTCATAGCATAGCGGAGTGGCCACTATACCGGTCTGATGTGCAGAGGGTTCCGGATTCGTATCCCATCCAGATAGATATCTAAATGATTTTAGATATTTTTTTGGGTGTGGATGTTTGCATATTTGTTTGGAGCTGTGAGTGTAGAAAGCATCTTTTGCTTTGTAAAGTGTATGTGAAAGTCATTTTATAGTGGGGCCATTACGAACGTGCGACCTGAGTCATCAAAGATGATGTCAAAGGAATGTGACAATGCCGCACAACTTGATATTGGTAAAGGGATGCCGCTCGGATGCAGGTAGCTATAATTATAGGATGCTTTCTTTGATTAGTATAATTTTGCAAAAATATAAATATGGGTGTTATTAAAGGACGTTTTAAAATACATCCTAAAAATATTTTGCATTATTTCCTTATAACCTTTCCTTGATTACCTGCTATTAACTAGCGACAAATGCGTTTGTTGCTACCCACAACACTAGAAGTGCGAGCGAGAGTTCCGATATGCCCATAAGTGGGAAAGAGGGATCTGATAAAAATATTCTCACGTTCATAATGGCCCGACTATAAACTTCAGTAGGTTTCAATTTTTTCTTACATAAACAAAAATAAAAAGAATATTATTTGTTGCTTTTGATTTCATAATTCGCGGTGTAAGAGTCAGATGAACGCATCTACATTTTGTCAATTTTACAGGAGAGCAAAAATAGTGTGAAAAATCGCCACTTCAAACTTTGCCAGATTATTAATAGAGATAATATACAGTAGTTGACATAAAAATATTGAATATAGCGGTACGTCGTTTTGCCATTTCATAAAAGACTACATTGTGGACCGTTTTGTGAAAAAGAAACCATTTTTTATTTTTTCTACATACATTCATCTGACTCTTACATCGCGAATTATCTTATCATATATTACCCATCACAGTGTAGATAATCCACTGTTATTTTATAAAAATACATAAGAGAGGTGTTTGTTATGTAGATAATTAATTTCTTAAACTTATAGGTGGAGTTTATTATACGTTGGTGCATCTGTCCGTCTGTTGCACCATAACTCCTAAATAAATGAATCGATTTTTTTAAATATTTTTTGTCTGAAAGGTGGATTGTTCTAAATTATGATTAAAAGAAATCTGTTAGCTATATAAAAAACGTCAACTCTTTACTAGTCATAATAGTTCAAAGGTGGTAGAACCCCTTGTGGTTCGACTCCGGTGGCACCACCGCCATACCTATTTCCTGATCCTGATGAGGAAGATGGGATAAAATTATTAAAATTGTGTACTGTCATCGGTTCTTGATAATTTTCCAAAATTTTAAATTAATCGGACCGTTCAAGGTGGGTAAAAATCGAGTTCAAAGATTCCGTTACACACATACATACATAGATACAATCCAAGGTAATAAAAGCGTGATAAAAAAATAATTAAAATCATTAACTAATATATAGTTTGATTCCCAGACAAATCCTGACAAACGGTGACTCGATAGTGTACGGTCGGGAGGCGAAACCACAACATGTTTGTGAGGAGATCCCCTCAACCAGCACCGACCCTGACGTCAACAAGGCACGGGACATCCTGCAGGATGTCGAGAGGTTGGTTTTACTTAACTTTTAATAAGCAAACTAACATGCAATCCACCTGATAGGAATTGATCCCGATGTCAACAAGGCACTGGACATCTTGCAGGATGTTGAGAGGTTGGTTTCACTTAAGTTTTAATAAGCAAACTAACATGCAGTCCACCTGATGACCTGATAATAAGTGATCCCGATGTCAAAAATGCACAGGACTAACCTGCAGGATATTCTTCTTTTTTTGTAACATTCATCCAATAGCAGTCCATCTGACTGTAAGTGGTCACTGCGGCCCATAGACTTTCGAACCAACTCCATATAAAACAATCTGCTTTAATACTCCTGAGGACTAAGATGTTCACCTGTGGCACCTCCCCGACCCAAAATCGTCCTGGTTATTTAAACTTTATTCATGTTTTTCTGTAAAGTATATGGAATCAAACCATTACTCTCCTACTAGACGAGAACATATTTTCTGAGGAGTGGCCTCCATTACTCCAAGTTAGAAGATTGTATATATACAAAATACTTATAAAACTTTGATAGCGTGATTCAGGATCCTTTAGCGCGATCGTTGTAACACTACCTTGTAAAAACACTAATACTAAAATATTATTTTCACAGAATAGAACCAAACTCAATGGAGTCGATACTCTGTGAAGCTATCAAGCTGGAATTCGAAGCGTACACCTCAGTCACCAACTGCAGTGGGTCCTCAAGAGAGCTCAATGAGGTAAGGGAACTTTTGTAGAAACTTCATACCAGACTAATCCACCACTAATCTCTCTTTCGGGAGTCATCCGTGGCTAAATAGTCAATTTAGAGATATTGGAATTCTTTAACGAATTTATTTCTGATTTGTCGCACGGCTGGGCACGGGTCTAAGGATGAAATGGTGAATATTCGTTTATTTTTAAATTATTTTAAAACGCATGATTTTAGACTAAAATTATCGCGGAATTGCGACATTTTACTATGTAACGGGTACCCATCAAGGCCTTTCATTTTATATGTATTTTTAATTGCCCAATTTGCCCCTTGAACCCCCCATAATTATTAATATTTATTTACATTATACGTATATGTTTGTGTCACAGAAATTCATGAGTACTAAGAGTGATTGGTTAAGTAGATTCGGAGGAAATTATATAGATAGAAACAGACAAACGAGTGATCTTATGAGGGTTTCATCTTGTAGTTTTGACGTAAGGAACATTATAAATGTAAATTATATGCTCGTTTGGTATTTTATACCTAACGTAATACACAGCCAATGATGTGTTCATAATATATGGATGGATGAAGCCACAATAATAATGAATTTTGCGGTTAAAGAATAATGAAAGTGACATCATGCACACAATATTAATTATGCATGGATATGGATGGATGAATACATTTACATAGGCAAATCTTGAAAAATCCAACGAATTAAACGGTACCTTCACACACATATAGAGCATAACAGTTACATCGATTCCAAAAATATTAAGATCATATGCGTAAATTGAAAATCTTTTTATATTATCTGATGGCATGAAGGCAATGCCGTCCATGGACATCCATATAATCAACCTCACATAGGATTTTTCCTGAGTTCGACCACTGAGGTATTGCTACCTCTAAAGACTAAATTCAAACGTCTAACACATTTACTTACACAAGAGCGCTTAACTGTTGCTGTTGCACAAAGAGTTCTACCACCTTCGAAGATGCGAAACCCTAACAATTCATATCAAGAATCTTTCATTATTATATTGCAAAACATCTACATTTCTATAAAATTGTAACATATCGTTAGGTACAAAAACGTTAATAAAAGGATAACATTGGAATTTACTAGTCATAGCTATGAATCAACCATTTATACCGATATCGCTTTGTGACTCATTAAATTTTAATATAGAGAATAAGTAATTAATTTATTGTAAAACAGAAGCAAACTTAGTCCTGCGGCTTGTATAGAAGAATAAACTAAATGTTCTTTATATGTACAGACATAGAACGTGTCAGACAAGGGCCGTGGCAGGGGAAATAATATATTTATTTTCTACTAGCAATGCCCCGCGGTTTCACCCGCGTTAAAAAAACAGGGGCACAGTTCTAAAATATAAGTAGCCTAAGTTACATTAGCCATAACAAACAGACAGACAGACCAAAATTGTAAAAAATATTACTTTGGTGTATGTACCGTAGTAAAAAGCTGTTATTTCAATATTTAAAACAGACACTCCAATTTGTTTTTTTTTTATAATATAGGAGTAGCCGACGAGCATGCAGTCCACCTGATGGTAAGTGGCTACTGCCGCCCATGGTCATCTGTAATCAACCCCAGATAGGATTAGATATTCCTACCTGATTTCGGCCACAGATGCGCCGCTACCCCTGAGGACTAAGTTGGAACGCCTCGGAAAAGTCTGTCTCCCTTACCACACCCTTCAAACCGGAACACAGCAGCGCCTAACACTGCTGTTATTAGGTAGAAATAGGTGAGGCGGTGGTGCCGCCGGAGTCAAACCTCAAAGGGTTCTACCACCTTCAAAGTAACAAACATCCATCCATCCTCACAAACTTTTTCATGTATAATATTAGTAAGATTCTTATATTGTTACAGGTTGAACGTGCGAAGTTGAACGAACTGATCGTCGCGAATAAGGCTCTCCACGCCCCCATAGACGATGACATGTCTCAGTTAATAGGAGACTCGGCGAGTTCGCTAAAGGTTATTTATATATAAATAAAAACATTTTTAAGACGAATATTAATAGAAATGGATTAGGGTTATTTAGGTTTTCGTTAGTTTATTGGCAATTAAATTCTATTTCACATGATCGATATAATATAAATGGGCTTACTACAAGAAAAAATATTAACTTTTATACAACGTGTACTTGTATTGTAAGTTATTTATTTTATATTGAATTATATATTATTAAAGAGATAACATATGTTAATATGGGAAATGTAAACAAATATGTTTAAAAAATATCGATAGCATCATTCACGTTGGAGTAGCGCCATCTCTTGTCGAGTATTGGGAGTTCCATGAAATTTTCATAAGTCTAAGAAAGGTTCAGTTACGGCCGAAATTAAGACCGAAACTGATAGTTCCTTTTTGGGTGAAAAACCAGTTTTAATTGGTATAATTAATTGTTTCAGGACGACGATGGCAAGCACGATCCCCGGTTAATCAGGATAGTGAACCTTACCGCTGTGGCAATAAGGCGGTTCATCAAAATGGCCAAGAAGATTAATGCCTTCAAGAACATGTGCGAAGAGGATCAGGTAAGAAAATTCCGCTAAAAACGGGAAGTTAAAAATAGGAGAGATTACAGAACGTATTTTGGTAGTAAAAGTGATAGAGTTCTGCCTAAAATGCTATGATTATTTTATAGTAAAGTAAGAGACACAGATAAAAAATGTGAAATCTTTGTTTTTGTTTTTAAAATGTTTTTAAAAATTTTTTAGTTACCTAATAGCAAAAAGGCATAATTTTAAAAGTTAAGTTGTTAAGTTTTAAAAGGTTTGTATATATTATATTTTTTTGTTATTTTCAGGTGGCTCTATTAAAGGGAGGTTGTATAGAAATGATGATTCTGCGAAGTACTATGACATACGATGGACAGAGAAATCAATGGAAGGTAATATAGATATATATAAAATAAATATAAATATTCTGAAATGGTAAGAAAAGAAGGCGGAATAAATAATCTGAAATAGGATGAAAAGTAATTTTAAAAAATAAATATGCTTTTTCTCGTATTCGCTAAGGAATGTCTATAACCTAACCTAACCTAAACATGTCTTATATCTCTTCAAAATAATAATGAGTCGGTGTTTCCCCAGCTACCCCACTCACAATCCCAGTACGGCAGCATCCAAACAGAAGTGCTGAAGCTAGCCAAAGGCGACATCTACCGGACCCACGAGTCCTTCATCCGGTCCTTCGAGCCGCGATGGCGGACCGACGAGCACGTGATCCTCGTCATGTCCGCCATCTTACTGTTCACTCCGGACCGCGCCAAGGTGGTGCACCGTGACGTCATCAAGCTGGAGCAGGTGAGTCACACAGTAACACACTTGCAGACAGACTGGCCAAGGTGCGTCGTGACGTCATCACGCTGGAGCAAGGGGGTGACCCACACTAACACATTCGCAAGCAGAGGGGCTGAAGCTCAGCAATTTGGTGCACCGTGACGTCAACAACATGGAACGGGTGAATGACACTCTCACAGGCGTGGACTCGCAGGATTCGCAGGCAGGCAGAGGGGCTGAGGCTGGCCAAGGTGCGTCCAGGTCCTCACGCTGGAGCGGGTGAGTGACGCACTAACACTCGCAGGCAGGGGGGCTGAGGCTGGCCAAGGGGTGTCGTGACGTCATCACGTTATCGCAGGTGGGTGACACGCTCGCAAGCAGGGGGGCTGAGCCTGGCCAAGATCGTGCATCGTGACGTCATCACGCTAAGACAGGTGCGTAACACAGTAACACTCGCAAGCAGAGGGGCTGAGGCTGACAAAGGTGCGTCGTGACGTCATCAAGCTGAGCGCGTAAGACACTGGTAATGCTCACAGACGGAGATGCCGAAGCTCGCCAAGGACGACAATGTCGTGACGTCATCGAGCTTGAAAAGATAACATACTGCTTCCCCCTTCACTCATAGGACTCGCAAAGAATTAAAAGGTAACTTACATGGTTTGACTCCAGAAGCACCACTGCCTCACCTAAACAAACAGTGTTAAGCGCTGGTATATTCTGTTTGTTGGGTGTGATAAGGATGAGACATATGCAATGAGTTTACATTTAGTCCTCAGAAGTATCAATACTTAGTAATAGTCTTACTTAGATAATTGCATCTGTAGCCGAACTCAGGTCGACCAATCCGATCAAATGATCATTAATGACAGATATCTAATATAAGTAATTTCGTAAATTAAGGGCGTGCCATTTCCGTTTGGCGTTTGCTACTCTCGACCCTGGTATCAACTCGGTCAGGAAATAAATGTAAAACCCTCTTCGAAGAAAACCAAGTCTCAAAAACTCAAATATAAACATCTCTTTCAGAATTCCTACTACTACCTCCTACGACGTTACTTAGAGAGTGTCTACCCAGGGTGCGAAGCGAAGTCCACCTTCCTGAAGCTGATCCAGAAGATTCTAGAACTAAAGAAGTTCGCGGAGGAGGTTACGGGGGTCTATCTAGACGTGAACCCCATAGAGCCCCTGCTGATGGAGATATTTGACCTCAAACACCATGCGGCATGATGAGGTTCTTTTATGACGGGGTCAATTCTGTAAATGCTTGTTGTAAAACTAGTAGTAATATATTAATTATGTTACATGCTCTTCATTATATACAAAACAAAATTCTAAAATCATTAACATTTTATATCTTCATACTTTCCAGATGGTAGAACCCTTTGTGGTTCGACTCTGGCGGTACCACCACTACACCTATTTCTGCCTTATAACAGCAGTGTTAAACGCTGCTGTGTTCCGGTTTGAAGTGTGTAGTAAGGGAGATATACTTATCCGAGGCGTTCCAGCTTTGTCCTCATGGGTAGCAACCGCATTTACCGACCTCAGATGGGAATCTTACCTGAGGTTGATTATAAATGTCCGTGGGCGGCAGTAGTCACTTACCATCAGGTGGACTGCATGCTCGTTTGCTACTTGATATTATAAAAAAATAAACGCTATAATTGCCGTGTACTGCACGCGTTTGTTTGAAAATCAATTATGGCTCGACTTGGCGGAGGCACTGCCATGCCTCCAGATTTTGAATGTGTTAACCAATAATTATTATATTTTTATTCTTTTACAATGGGCATTTACAGAAATAAAACCGTTACAAATATACATTGCAGGGTATGTTTATATCTATTTATAGTTATATACGATTTGTTCGAATGTGTTTGTTATCTAAATTATGTTTATTATCATTAACATTATAATTTATAATCATAATCACCCACTTGAAATTGATTGCGGTACCCTATATGTAAGGAGCCTATTTTAAAACAATATAAAATTTTAGTTTTATTTTTTGCCAAACATTAGGTATAATGTTATGTGGACTCTAGTGGCCTTCTGTTCTGTCGAGATTAGTAAGTAGGTAATTCATATAAAATGTTAACAAAATCTTGTAACTAAATGGAGAATATTTTAAATGTGTTGTAGTTTAAAACTGACTCTTTATTATTATTAAATTAAAACTCCTATTAAAATGTTTATTTAAAAATGTATTTTATAATCATGACATTGCCTAAATTAAAATTTATTATACTCCAGAATATGTAACATAATGTATGAAAGGTCTTAAATTATATAAATATTTTTATGAAAATACAATAAAAAATTGTATTATTTAAAATATATTTATGTAAATAAATAAATTCCAAATGCCAATGTAGAATTAAAATAAATTAATAAATATTTATGTAAAATCATGTTACAATTTTATCACAGAGTAATATTTTTGACGTCACATTTTAGGTCATAATATTTTTTTATTTCAATCGCAACAAAAGATAACATTAATTTATATTTTAAATAAATTTAATATTTAAAATTTTTATTTTTATTAGTTTTAGAAACTTTATTTTTTATGTACTATTATTGTTAATTTATTTTAAAATTATTATTATCTTTACTTTTAGTATAAAGTTGACATAATTTTAAGAGTTTAGTCCAATATTTAGTCATACACGGATTATTAAACAACATTTATTTTTATAATTATCATGTAATTAGTAGTTTTATCGCATTTAAAAAAGTTGGTTTATTTGTATTATGACACTCCTCTACTACTCAATATACAAAAATAAAATTTGTATAAGTAACAATAAATTGGAATATGGAAATTTTATATTTCGATACTGTTGTCATCAAATAACGTCATGTTTAAAAATAGGAAGGGTTAATTATTTCAAAAACACTCACATAACATCACATACCTCATTTTCCTTATACTATTATTGATTTTTGAATTCTTTCCCCGACGCTAATAAACATCTCCATCCAAATATTTCCGAACAAATAAAATGTATTATGTTTAGTTAGTAACTGCAATATTTAACTGCTATTGGAAAGTGTGTAACATTGTCTATTTATATTAATTTCATTCCTTATGTGAATATTTGTCGACATTGTAAACGTTTTTCATGAGTTCAAAGAGAATTTGATTGAATTGTGTAGTGTTGTATATTTCTATAGTAATTATATGTTGTTTACATGTCTACCATATTCATATCAAATCATTAACATACATCCATTATTAATAATTAATTATTTCTACTCTTAATTTAATAATCAATTATTTAAATTTTGGATTTCTTACTAGATATATTTCGATCTTTAGTAGGCACTTTGGTTAGATTGAATATTAATAACGGGCGTTAGACTTAGGTTGTACATAAACTTCTCTTTTTACAGTGTCCTCTATATATTGTATAGTATACACAGGTACAACTCCTGGATTTAATCTTTCAGTGGATTACGACATTATTGGGAAGGAGTGGTGCTATTATACAACAATAACACATCGAAATGCATGGTATCTGTAATATGGTTATGTGATTTTTTCATGATTGTGTTTCATGTGAGTGTCAGATGTATGTGTACTTTGAAATTGAATGTGGGTTTATAAAAAATATTTTAAGTTTTATATAATATATATAAATTGCAAATATAGTAAATGCGCGAATCATAACTGTTGTGAACATCGTTTAAGAATAATTCTGATGTTATAGCAATTTTAATAACATAACTGTCATTTCGTTTTTTTTATCTTATAGAGGATTCAAATATATTATTTATTTAAATCCTCAATTTGTGGATAATGCAATACCTAATTCAGGGCATTATATATGTTACATACATATTCAAATGATTTATAATTGCTATGACACCAGAGCTGTATATTTTAGTATAGACACAGAGACTGTGGCATTTTTATATATATAATATAAATGTAAATATTTTGTTAAGGATATTGTTTTTAAGAAACTATTTTTTATAGAAACGAAAATTGTTATTGGGTATTTGATTAGGTGCAATAAATTATATTTAAGCAAATATATGATAGTAATTTGTTAAACTTGTTTAATTTTAATATAATAATCAAATATTGACTCCCGAAGTAACCTAATCTTTACTTTAGACCTGTCATATACCATAGAACATTGAGGTTTATATATTTCTCGCTACGGAATTGAGATCATTTTTTTATATCTCAATCTCAATTAATTAGGATAGTATGGGAAAATTCAGCACTTAAATACAGGATACTTAAAAATTATTTGCTCTGGAAGATATAAATTTGAATTTCATGAAAATTTACATGAAAGTGCTGCTAGCAACCATTATTTATGAATAGAAACAAGTAATTGACTGATTTAATGAAACATAGTAAAATAATTCCATTGTTTAAGGCAGGTGATACTAAAGATCCCAACAATTATAGACCCATCTCAGTACTGCCTGTTCTAAGTAAAATTTTTGAAAAGATCCTCTTACACCAAATGTTGCTTCATTTTAAACTAAATAATCTTTTACATCAAAAGCAATTTGGCTTTACTAAAGGCCGTTCTACCACAGATGCTGGTGTTCAATTGCTGCGACATATTTTTGATTGTTGGGAACAAGCACATGATGCTATAGGTATTTTTTGTGACTTGTCTAAAGCTTTTGATTGTGTTGATCATAAAACCTTATTGTTAAAATTACAATATTATGGTATTCAGGGAAATTCTCTAAAGTTGATAAATTCTTATTTAAACAATAGAGTCCAACGAGTGCAAGTAAATGGAGCGTTATCAGCAGGTTCTAATATTAAAATAGGTGTACCTCAGGGCTCCATCCTAGGTCCGTTTCTATTTTTAGTTTATATAAATGATTTGCCAAATGTAGTAAAGGATTTATCTGAGGTTGTTTTGTTTGCTGATGACACTTCCTTGGTATTTAGAGTAAAACGACAATCACAGGATACGAACGATATTAATGAGACTCTTTGCTGGATTCAGAACTGGTTTGATGCAAACAACCTACTCTTAAATTCTAATAAAACTAAATGTATTAAATTTATGCTACCAAATGTAAGGAGTACGGGGATGAATGTCGCTCTTAATGGTGAGACTTTGCAATTCGTCAATGAAACTGTTTTCTTGGGGATTACCATTGATTCTAAACTCCAGTGGGGTCCCCACATCTCTGCTTTGTCCAGCAGACTTAGTACTGCAGCTTTTGCAGTCAGAAGAATTAGACAGTTAACAGACATACCCACTGCCAGACTTGTCTATTTCAGTTACTTTCACAGCATTATGTCTTATGGCATTCTACTGTGGGGCAGTGCTGCTGACATAGACTCTATATTTACTATTCAAAAAAGAGCAATAAGGTCAATATATAGTCTGCGGCGTGGTGAGTCCCTAAGAGAACTGTTTCCCACTATTAATATATTGACGGTGCATAGTCAATACATTTATGAAAATATTATGTATGTAAGAAAACACACTGATATGTTTGAAAAAAATAGTAACCACCATAACTTTAATACCAGAAATAGAAATAAATTAGCAATTCCTAAACATAGATTATGTAAGGTGGCTAGATCTTTCGTGGGCAACTGTATTCGCTACTACAATAAAATACCCGACCACATTTTGAATCTCACAGAAAAAAAGTTTAAACATGTCGTTAAACTAACGCTATGTAAAAAAGCGTACTATAAAGTAAGTGATTATTTGACTGACAAAACGGTGTGGTCTGAATTAGCTCCAGCTCCACATGTACCATTACGTTAAGTTAACATTGTCAAAAACATTTTTTTTTTTTTTTTAAAAGATGTGTGTTATGGAGTTTCTTTCGCCGCTTCTTCTCCATAACGAAACACCTTGTGAAGTGGTGGTAGTTGCTTTGACATTCAAAAAGTGATCTGTAAAGAACCTATTTTGAATAAAAAATTTTGATTTGATTTGATTTGAATTAATTTGAAAAATCAAAAACCCGACTGCACCAAAAAGGCTGAAGTAGAATTTCCAAAAGCAGTGAAATAGGCATTTCATTATTTTTATCCAGAAAGCCAAATACAAAGTTTCATAGTAGGTGTCTGCTTCAAAAACAAAAGATGTTCAAACAATATTATCCTATTCCTCGTAGTGCCCATTTACGCTATATAAAGAACCTATGTCTAAAATTCCAGCACGCTTAAGTTAAGCGGTTTCCCTTTGCGTTGATCTCTGGCACAGCAACTCACTCATTTAGTCAGACAGTCATCTCGATGTGTATATACGAGTAAATATGTACTAGTTGACCCGGCAAACGTTGTGTTGCCATATAAATAAAAAAATGTTAAGGGTGAACAACCCTTATCACTTAATTTCCTTTATTTTGACATCGTACCGAAGGTTTGGTTACCTTTTTTAAAACGTGTTACTATTTCGCGAAAAAATCCACCATTTACGGTTTATAAAATATATAACTTCAGTAAATCAAAGTTTCGGTCATTATTTTACCTCGTTAGAGGTAGAATTTCATTATTTTTATCCAACAAGCCTCATACAAAATTTCATAGTGTTTGCTTCAAAATTGACTATTGTTCAAATGAACTTTTAATCCTTATTTTACCCTTTACGGGGTTGATTTTTCGGCGGGGGATACATAAGTGCGTCCTTGTTCCTATCCAGAAAGCCAAACACAAAATTTTATAGTAGTTACTTCAAAATTAAAGGATTAAAAAAAAACTGTTTTCCCCTATTTTAACCTCTTAAGGGTAGAATTTCCAAAAGGCCTTTCTTAGTACTTATTCACGCTATATAGAGAACCTATGTGCAAAATTTCAGAACTGTAAGGTCCTTGGTTTAGGCTGTACGTTGATTTCTGAGAAATGAAAAAGTCATTTAGTTAGTCAGTCAGTCAGTCACGTTGCTGTTTTATATATATACAAATATGTTTTTATAATCTCCTTTTAATTTCCTTTCATTTGATACCCTAATCGATAGGTTCGGTTAACTTTTTTTTTTAAATGTGTTACTATTTCGCGCCAAAAATCCGCCATTTTGATTTTTTTTTACTAACACCTATCTAAGGACACTCGGGTCATTGAGACAAATATAATGCCACCTTAATTGTTGAAATCCATCTAGCCGTTTGTTAGATCGGATCAAATAAAGAAAGACAAACATACAAGATACGCGCGAAAAACATAACCCTTCCTTGGCAGTCGGGTAAAAAGGTTCCATAAATTAAAAATGGTTTAAAAATAAAACACATTGTCGTGTATGTATAATTACGTTTATTATTACATCTGTCCGCGACAACCGATCACCCTTGGCCCGTGATCTATCCAACATTTCTTTCCTAGCTATCCAGAGTCGAACAACTGGTATCTATCCCTGAAGTCCTATATACATAAGGTACATTAATTTCAACATTAAAGTTAATATGCCGACATTATTCCTATAACTAACTTATTGATATAGTTTGTGATAAGATTATTTACAGAAATAACGTCGTCGGGAAAATAAACTCAATTTATATATTTATATTAGTACACAAACATATTCTTACGATTATAATATTGTGCGAATAATGATGATGAGACACTCAACATAATTTATAACGCATCATATTTAATTAATAAAATAAATCATCTAATAAATCAACTACTAATAGAATTTAAATTATAATTATTGCTTTCAAATCTCTACAATAAACGATAATTGGAAGAACAATGAAGAATATAACATATTTACATGTCGTGTTATCCACACTTACATTCGACCAATCAGAGGCCATATTTCACGGCCTTGAGATCTATCGACCAATAGGAAGGAAGCATTCAAACGCTCCAACAGTTATTTGCTGTCAAACGCAATGTTTCTTATATTATGTAAAGTGTGGATTTGAAATAAGCCACTAAACACTGGCCAAATAATGACACTGCTCGAGATATGTAATACACGTATTGATGACCTTTGAAACGCGAAGATGATTTTACAAACAGGAGCTAAAACGATAATAAAAAGGCACCAAGTTTTACAGAAAGCACACAACACGTCGAGTGCAATGCGAATAGATTTTTACTGGATTGCTCTTACAAGTCTTGCTTCCATTTCATTTAAATTTGGCAGTCGTGTATGCCTTCATTTAGTCTATAACGAAATATATTAAAATGGTAAAAGTATTATTATTGACAACGTTATTTTGTGTAGTGGTACAAAATAACCTTCAATTTTATTTTTTATTTTAAGATCCTTTACTTGTTTATTGAATGTTAATAATAATATAAGCAAATATTTGAATAATATACCCCTTGTCACATTCATTCATTCAACCTTTTTTTCCGCTCACTGAAAAATATGCGTTCAAAAATGGCCACAAATAGTTCGGAATGTAATTTAAAACGTAGTTAGTCGACCAGTCGATTACTTTTTACAAAGAAAGAATCCTTACTCATTAATTTTAAATGTGTTTCAGGTGTAATTACATGATTTTTTAAAATTATTATCTAAAAATTGTATTTTTTGGCACTTCGAAAGCAAGACATAAACTTTTAGAATTCAGAGCTTGGTCCCAATTTTTCAAAACGATGTCTCCATTCACATTGCACAAGACTATAAACTTAAAATTTAAACAAGATAAAATATATTACTTTAAAATTTGTTTCAAGTAACAATTTGTATGTGTATTCTCTAATGAATTAAATTATCGTCAATCATTCATTCATTCATGATCCAATTTTTGGTGATTTTACAAGCGGTGCATATACTATTGCCTTTATATCTTATGAAAACAAACCAACTGTACTAAGCTTTGATGAACAGAATGAATGAATCAAATATATTTCATTCATAGATCTTTAATCTTTCAGTAATGTTTGGAATAGGCTCCATCAATTTAATATAAATTTTATAATTAACTTCACAAAAAGGTTTCTATTGTCCAGTTGTATGTTTTTATTGGTAAATAATTGCACACATAAGACAAATTATTACTTGAAACGAGAGCTGCCACTTACACAACAAAGTTTTGGAATACAGGAATGGTTTAAATGCTATCGGACAACATTGTAAGTCTTAACCTTAAATTAAAATATATTTATCATACAAGAAATACATATTAGTATTACTCATAGGATTAAAGTCAAAAAACAAAACAAAGGCTAATTTGCCGCCAATTAGTGATCACTGCTTCATAATCACCAAAATCTGTTTTAAGATCATCAGCTCTTTTTTAGTTGGAGTCAGATTTTTTAACTTAACTGTTTAACGTTGTGATAACGTCATTTATCCTTAACGCGTTACCGGAGTTAAAAGACTTTTCACCACATCGTTAAAAATCTGATTTTAAAACGTAGTTCGTGATGAGACAGTTTTGTATGTGTACCAGAGTCGTTAGATCGTTTGCAACACTAGTCATAACATCGCCTAATTTGTGATTTTTTGACTTCAACGTCTATATTAGTAAGAACAACACTACATACATTTTTTAAAACATATTTTAGTTATTTTCGGATATTTAATGGAATTATACAGGAACAAATGCAGTTAAAATGGAAATTAAGGCCAAATTAGAAATAAGCTATTTCTGGCTTTTTTTTCAACACTAAACACCATCTTAAATTGAAACATTGTGAGTTTTATTTGTTCTTACGACAAATAGTATTTTCAATGCAAAATCATTTTTAAGAAAATTTGATAATGTTTTCATTTTTTCATTATGATATTTAAACTGCAAAAAGAACTAAAAGATTTTTACATGGCATAAGATAATTGTTTGGAAAATAATGTCACAATAAAAAAATAATCGGAATATAATTAAATAAACGCATTACGCTAAAATAAAATAATTTCGTAAATTTAAGTACGTGAAAATCCAAACGCTTCTATCTTTTAGGATATAAGAAATACACTTAAATCATTGAAACTTTTCATTTATAAACACGAAAGAAATAAAATAAGTTTTAGTAAGACGAAACGACAAAAGGAAATAACTTTAGTTTTTACAGAAAAACCGTCCATTTCGCCCTCGTTTATACAATTTATTTCCTAGTATTATTAACATTTAACGATTTAATACTAAGTTTTTGACACTACTAATTTAATATTGAGTTAAGCATCTGAGCTGTCGACGAATTATTTAATAAATTTGAATTTAGGAAAATACAACATTAAAAATAGATTATAATTGGTTTATCTTATTTGCTACGGGAAATTATTTTCTATATAAGACCAATTGAGTCTCGTATGATTTTCTTATAGAAACAAATAAATGTAGAAAACTTAATCATCTTTACATCTAATGATATTCAATACCAACTAATTGACAGACAACGTACGTTTCAACTTAGTTGTCTTAGTAGTGTTTGTTTAAGATTGAAGAACCTGTTCATCTGGTGAAGTGGTGACTGCCGTCCATGGGCACCTATAACTAACGCCATAAAGAAAAGAAGAAGGCGTTGCCCCTTCTGAGGACTTAATACTTTTGCACCTTAATCTTTATGTATATATTTCTTATGTGCGTGTGTATGTCACTGAATTCCTCCTAAACGACTGGACTGATTTTGATGAAATTTGTTGTGTGTGTTCCAGAGAACTTGAGAATGGTTTAGATTCACAATTTAGTCCGTTGGGAATGGCTTTTTTAATTAATTTTTAATTCGTAAGTAGTTATAGAATCGGAAACTATGCATTTAATCAAGTCATGATCTTTAGCAAAGTTGTTGTCCAAGAGGCCACGAGGGTTTGGGAGTAGTTAAGACCAATTTTTGACAGATGGCACCACTGTCATTCCAATGCAGGTACAAATTTTCCGTTTTATATATGTCATATTATTTCTTTAAAATACGGGCGAAGCCGCGGGCACCACTAGTACTATATAAAACGCAAATGTACTGTCCCTACTACTTTACGTTTTTGAATCGATTAACTAATTAGCAAAATGCAGAGATAGCCTAGTAGCCTTTACATAGGTTAAGAAACTCGGCCTCTTGTATGAGAAGGTATGTGAAGTCTACCAATACGCACTTGACCAGCGCGGTGGATTATAGCCTAATACTTCGTTCTGAGAAGAGACCCGTGCCCAGCAGTGGGACTGTAGTGGATATGATGATGATGAACTACGGGGCTTCGTTAAGTATATAAGGTTATATAAACCACTCATCGACGCGTCAGATGCTTACCAATCTAACAATTATACGATAGGTGAAGCGGGTATAAAAATATTCTATCGTAATTGTAATTTTAGTATAAGATTAACATCAACAACTGCTCGCACGTTTCGTGACAAAATCACTTGTCACAAAATATAATAGTTAAAAGTACATACTTCAAATACGGTTTGGTCAATTTTGTATTGTAATTTTGAAATTATTACAAAATTCCATATTTTTTGTGCTCAGTTATTATTAAATTGGCTTGGAACCTGTTTTCTTAAAATGTATTTATTATTTGATTCAAATTTTTGGGTATATTAGGATTGCATGCAGATTTTTAATTCACAAAATATGTATTTTTTCGAAGAATTATTTCTAAAATTGTATATTTATTATCATTCGTAAGCAATTTTGCCACAAAACGCGCGATATTATCTACAATCAGTTTGTAAAGGTATTGTGGGTTATAATCAATTTCACTTTTGAACGTTCGATCAAACGGTATTTTTCAAAAAATCCGTTTTCAACTTCATACCTACTAAAATATCAGTTTTTATACTCGTCTCAATAAAGAGTTTAATTCAAATACACGAAGAACAATCCCTTGTCAAGAGTATAACACCCATTATCAATAACCAATCCATCCAATTTGTCGATCGATAGAGTCAAAGATTTGAAAATGTCTAATATGAAGAATTTTTTAAATGTCGATCTTTAGTAATCAAAACATCAGATAGATTGATTATTAATAATGAGAGGAGTACGTTATTTTGAATTATTTTTAATGACACAAGTTATAACGTTCAAAAGTATACAAATGTCTCAAAAACGGCAGTTAACAATAATTTATAGCTAAGTGTGAGCGTAGTGATGTGATCGTGAAACGGAACGTTATCTCATATGAAAAATCCGTTCCAATTCACGTAAGGGATATCGGAACATACCTTTACCTTCCATTGCCTCGTAGATAATTTACTTAAAATTTATCATTTTAATTCGTATCTAGTGTAAAAATATATGTTGATTCGACGTTCACAATGTTGAGCATGCATTTAAATAAAAATTGTTTAATTCAATAAAAATAATACACGAAAAACTCAAAAATAGACTGGACAATCTCAAATAGTTGTAATTCAGAAGAAAATTGCAAAACTAAATCGAACATTTCAAAAATATGTTTCATGGTAAAATTAATTCATAATAAAATAAAATACTGGACAATAATATAACGAAAATAATTCCATTAATAATATACAATTTTCAAAACAAATCTGATTTATTAATTTTGCTTAAATTCGTTTATTATAATTATATTTATTATTATTTTGAAACGAAACACTAAATTACAAAGAAAATTAAGACAATAAAAAAACTAAATTCTCAAAAAGATCCAATGAACGGAATGTATAACTGAGCATTCAATTGAACCATTCATTCGTTCCCAGTCCTATTACATTCAAATTTCTGTTCAGTTTAAATTTTAATCATACAATCATTCAGTATATTTTCAAATAGGTTTATGCAATTTGTTACCTACTTTTAATTGACTAGGAGACGGCAATATTTGGTCTAGGATAGGTTGCAATTATTTTAAATTATAATTAAATATGTCACATAAAGCTTCCTTTATATCTACAGACAGTAAGCGCCTCAGACACGTGCCATGGCAGACATAATAATATTTTCATATACAATGTGTATTAATATGTATGTATATATACACGGCCATAGATACGGGCCGTGCCTGTCAATATTGTAACGAAAAACATATGTCTGTCACGGCACGTGTCTGGCACGGTTATTGCCTAAAGATATAAATTAACCTTAATTTGTATTCGACCCCTATGTATGTATGTATTTTTGTATGTCAGCGATTTTTTATAAACTTCTCATCCAATTTGGATGGGGCTTTGGTTATTTGAAAGCTTATACATAAGTGTTGACATATACCATAGATTTTTCCAATTTCTTACCTAGTAACCCAAAGCTGCCGTGTCCCGTCGCACATATAACAACTTTAAACACACAACAATAATATCGTTTGATATATTATGTTGATATGCACCACTGTACATTTGTTTGCAAGCGGTGGGCTCGGCGGCTACAGAATTGATATCCAGCACAAATGAATGGCTACCAAATATGTGCCATTTCATACTGAAAATATGTTTCTTGCTTTTTGATTTTTTTAACTTTAACAGTCTCTGACCATGCCCTAAAGTCAATAAAATGGTGAAAAACACAGTTTTTCGAATTATCCGCAAAACTATGTTGCATATTGTTACGCCTATTATTATATTACGTTTTAAGTTTTTAAGTTTACGTTTTAATTCACGTTTTAAGTTTTTAAAATTTAAATTACTGAATTGATTTGAAAGACACATGTGAAATATTATAACAATATTATTTGTATTGGTCATTATTTTTTATATGGGTAAATGTATGATTTAATCAACGCATATAGGTATAAAGAATTGAGCGCTGATTGGCTAATACAAGTGCACTACATAATGATCATACACTCTATTTGACTCATATAATACATATGTCTTGAATTACGAGTCTCTTGTTTGAACTTCTTCTCCATAACGAAACACCTTGTGAAGTGGTGGTAGTTGTATTGACATTCAAGAAGTGCTCTGTAAAGAACCTATTTTGAATTTAAAAAGAAATTATTTAATTTGAACGATTGAACGAAGTGAACCGGTCATTTCTACTCGACATCAACTCTGTGGTCACCACCTATACAACTAAGGATTATCAAAACCGTATAAAACCTTCCGAGTCCATTGTGGTAACCCACCATTTACATTACAATTAATTAATAACAACTATTTCTGTGCAATTGATTGAGATATAAATTTTTGGAACAAAATTTATTATGCATATTACAAAATTTTAAAAATTAAAATAAATTTTCATTACCACCGCTTCGACCCCTTTATAAGCTTTAGGAGCCAAAACAGGCAGACAAATAGACAGATATATAATTTCCATTGTAATATTAAGGTTATCTTAATTGGTTGTTTTAAATCTGACTACTAATAGTATTATAATTTCAACGTGTCTGTGTGTCTGTTTGTTTGTTTGTAGCATCGTAGCTCCTAAACAGATGACCCGATTTTGAATTAGAGAATTTCATTTTAAAGTTTTTGCTTGAAAGGTCAAATCACCTTTTACATTCATTAATTGTTTGTTCTTAGCTATGATTAATGAAAATCTGTGCACATGTTTTAATATTTCCTTTGTAGTTGTTTTTATTCGATTTTTTATTTTAAGTTTTCTTGAATTTAACAACTGTGTTTATAACAAAATCAAGAATAAAATCCACAATCAATTTATATCCCAATCGATTACCAAAGAACATCAGCTCAGCCGTTCTGGCACGGATCGGCCATCATCTGATATCATTGGAGAAGGTTCTGATTGGTGAACGAAGGCTTTATATTGTTGTTGATGTTGCTCTGCGGCACGAAGTTGTTGTTGGGCGATTGCCATCCCATCGCTGGGAAACCTGGGTTCATTATGTTGGGTTTATGGGCTGGACTGTTTGGGCTAGACTTCAACTGGTTTATAGAGGGCGCTGGCCCAGCTTTGGGTGACCGCGGTGCCAGGAGGTTGTCTACATCAATGTTGATAGCGCCTGTCGTGTCAGCCCACGTGGCGCCTAGTTTCGTCTTTGTTGTGTTTGTTGTGTTGCTGTTCTGTTGTTGTTGTTGTTGTTGTTGATTGGAGGGAGTGATCGGCTGCAGCAGCGAGACCGGTTGAATACCTGTGATGTGTTTAAAAAATTATTACATAGCTTAATTATTATTACGGTACATAATTATTTTTCAATAGTTACCTGCACATGTTGCTTCCTGCTTAAATTACTTAAAACCTACGACATTTCTTATAATAATAATTTATTAGTAATAGTCATAATTTGTAACATGGGCTTAGGTAATAAAAAACGTGACAGAATTATTCGTAATTATATTTTAGACACACTAATACTAATAAACATTTTTTTAAAAATAGACGAATTGTTTTTATTCCATCAATATTTCAGCTACAGAATAATTCAGATTTGACAAAATTTGAGAAGACGAATATTCTATTCATGAACAATACTTATAGCCCTTATAGTAAGTTTTAAAAATTAGTATACATAGCACGTCCTAACGGCCAAAACTTTTACACACGACACGACGCGTCGTCGCGCGACGTCGTGTAACGTTGCGACATCGTCGTGGAAATGTACGACGAGCATCGTAAAACATCACGACGTCGTGTAACGTTACGGTATCGCGTCGTAAAAATCTTCATCATCTTACTCTCCTTACTTACTTATAAAGGCTGTGTCGCAAAGGGCAATGAGCAAGGATTACGAAGATACCCTAGGTATTTGCTCAGGTCTCAAGAAGGTTGATAACCCCCGGGATCCCTCATATTTTTTGTAATAAAATTACAACTATTATAACATTAAAATAACATTAAAATAATATTAGCCCCACTGCTGAAAGGGTGGAGATTATTACGTCGTTAAAGTTAGTAATGCAACCTTGTGTTATTTCTTTCAGTTAATTACATTTTTAGTTAATAATTTCCATCATAAATAATTGGAATAAATGGATGTCACGACGTCGACACGTGTCACGACACGACGTCGTGTCGTGTGTATGTGTTGGCCCTAATTCTACCGAAGCGTTATTAATACGTATGTACTCAACACTAGATCTAAAACTACGCATATTGTTCATTACTAATGTAACGAGATCAAATTTATCGTGCAATCATTTTAACTTTACCGTTGAAATTGAGTATTGAAGAATGATATTATGCGCAGACATATTAAATTAAATTAGATTTAAATACTGTTATATTTGAAAGAAAGATTGCAAAATAAAGTTTTCTTGTGAAATTTTTGCCAGTGCATATAAAGGTATCACGAGAATTGAATTCCACTAGGGAATATATCGACAAAGGTTTTTCCCATCTACTAAGCATTTATTTCTTTTACACGTGACATTTTACACATATATATGACTCGTTTTGAACTATTTTTAAACTTCAACGGAATCCTTCCACAATCATCTCTAAAAGTTTAGTGTCATGAAAATATACTATTTGCAGTCTATTTAATTACTTCGTCAGTAAGTCACCTATAAGTTCGTTTAGAACGAACGGAACGATTTGGCTTTCAATACTTTCTCTACCTACCTACACGAAATGTATGCAAAATTCACATCGGCAAAGTTCAAATGATCACACTATCTCACATAAAAAACATGTATTCAATTAAACAAATAGTGAATTACTACTGAAAAGGCTGCCAAAAATTACGTCGTAACAGATACCCACTATCATCCTGAGATTACTTATTTAATCGATTTTAAATCGCTACATTATGACTCAAACGTGCATTAAAAATACATGTGACTGATCACTAGAAAACTCCTCCGAATCCTTCGAATACGCCTATCTTAAGACTACGGTGGGTTAAGAGCGAAATTACAGTAACTTTTTGAGAACTATTTATTATTAAATGTTATCGATTATTCGTATAGATTGTCGTTAATGAGGCGCATCACTTGAGCGGCGAAGAGCGCCGCCTCGGACTTAGGTCCCCCGAATCTCATTGTCAGCTCTACGTTCGATGTGCATTCGAGCAACCAATCTCTCAATTCCAGCATCACTTCGTAGAAATCTTGGTTCAGAATCGATTGGGGCAACGCTAGAACTATCGCGGCTATGATCGCAATCACGCACAACTGAATCTTTGGGTCCGGCGAGAATCGCATGTACAGGACCATTGGCAGCAACTCCTGGCAGTATTTGGGGCATTTCGGGCAATTCTTCGTCACTAGGATAATGTTTCCGACCACGGATAGGTACTTTGCCAGGAATACGTTATCAATATCCTGCTTCAGGATGTGATGGCTGAGTGTGAGCTGTCTGACCCCGAAACCGCTTATCAGGGGATAGAAAAAATGATCTGCGACTGGTGCGAAGAGATTCTTCTTCGCTCTGGCAAACGGATGGGGGCGTCTAGAGTGGAAATATCTAGTTTTGGTTATCAATCGACGTCGAATAATCTCTTCGGCCGGCACTTCTTCACTTGGCTGAGCGACTTGAACTGTATTATCGGGCGGTGGGGGCTCGCTCTGAGCTCTCACATCGGCGATCCTATTCGCCGCTTCGGACAATACGTCCAACATGAAGACTTTTGTCGCTATCGAATACCTTCCAACATCCATATGAATCTCTTTGCACAGATGTTGCGCACATATCGCTGGATGACTGCAGACAATAGCAACAGACGTATTGAATTTAATCGAATCGAAGTTCTCCACGTGATATTTCTCCTCCAAATGCACGAAAAGATCGAGTAATTCAATAGCGAGCCTAGAGTCCTCGTTTTTCAGCTGGTCCACGACCAAATCTTCAGCGGAGAGGAGGCTGGCCTCGAAAACCTCCACATCTTTAGCCTCCGCGACCATTTCAACCAGATCTCGCAAGTAGTTCGGCTTCTTGCGTTCCGACGTCGAAACATCGTTACTCATGTCATACGGTTCTAAATCATCATCAGAATCTAATTCCTCCTCATCTTGTCCATTATTCTTCAAAGCATCCAACTTGACCGATATGATCTGCTTCACGATTTCCTTCGTTTGTTGAGGAGTTTTCACAGCACACGCGACTATAGTACTATGAACGGGGCGTTCACCGCCAACGACTTTGTAAGCGACATCATCAAGAATCCCTTTCAGATCGATACGTCTAAATTTCCTCGTACACGGCTCACGATTGCCATCAATCAGACATTTCGTCACAATCTCTTTTATACACTTCTCGAGCGTAACACACTTCTTTCCCATACTCCAGTAGTCAAAAACCAAGTGTTTCACCGCCTCTCGATCCGTCGTATCGACTTCAGCTAATGTTTTGAATATAGTTTCGATGGTGGCCATACCGATGCACCTAAACTCTTGGGAAATAACATCCAAATGCTTCGACATGCCCTTGAAAAGGGCTTGCTTTACGGGGAATATGTCCCAGGGCTCGTTATTCTGTGACCACATCACAACTCTGTATTTAACAGCCAATACTAATAGTAGGGACGTGTACATATGCTGTTCGATATTAGCAACATTCTTCTGTTGTACATCAGCCCATATGTTGCTGAGTTGTAAAATGAGATCCGACATCAACTTTACGGAGTTGCAACTCGTCGACAAGTAAAACATAAGGTTCTCTTGTAACGCTGTATTAGTATAGTCCGTCGCGGCAACGTTAAACGGTATCTTGTACGTGAGGATCTCGCCCCAATCCTTACTCGCATCCAGACTATTCCCGAGAACGTTTTCTATCGGTCTCTCAAACCCGTTGTAATCAATCGGGCATTTCCGTAACAGGATAACCGATATGCGATCTATCGCGAGCCGATTAAGACGGTGGTAGAGCTTCTGAATGAGTCTCTTCTTAACGAATTTACTGGGTTCGGTATTTTCGGAGCCACTCCATCCGATAGTTACGTCGACTAGCTGCGAGATGGCGTTGCTTCCACTAACACAGTAACTCGTAATCACCTTTGAAATTAGATGAGCTAAGTACGCCAGATCGTACCGAGCGCCTTCGTTGTAGCTACATTCAGACATGAAGTCAATACAACGAACGATGTGAAACACAAGGATGTTAGAGTAATTATCATGAGTGAATTCTTTGGGAGTCTTTTGCTCCAGTCGATTCGCGACACGTTCGGGCAAAGTTATTAACATCTGAACGTAACTCTCCCATTGCACCATGCGAGCGTTGATCTCGCTCTCATCTAAAATATCGCTACAGTCGATCACCGATACGAAGATCATGTCGCTTCTCGCGTATTTCAATGTAATATAACCCAGCGCTTCCAGCACTCTTAAATCACACTCCGATCTGAGAAACCCACACAGAAGGGATAGAATCTCGTGGCTCGTATCGAAACTTTCCTCCAATATAAACGCCGCTGGGACTTCGTGAACGAAAATCGGCCACTGGGGCAACACAATCCTGACGATAGTCGAGAGTAACTGCAGGTATACATCCATAACCTCCTTATCAATGATCTTAGCGTCCAATCCGCAGAGTTTTTGCGTGGTAACGGCACCGGGAAGGTACTGAAGGGTGTTGCGTAGGGCCTTGCGGAGGACATCGGCGTCGCTCTCGCACCTGAGCGGTGTCGCTTGTAGGACGAGGTTGCAGTGGCTGGAAGCCTCGCGAAGCGCTCGCTGGGTGATGCTGTAGGACTCCCCGGTCTCTGTAAAGAGAAATAGCTCAATGTGCCCAGAGTAAATGATGTACATGGTCCGAAGCGAAATGGATGGGGGAGCTGGGTTGTTCCTTAAATATCAATTTCGTCCTTGATACTACCTATGCTGTATTTTAGTGGAATTTTTCAATGTTTTTTATGAAGAATGGATATGGATCCAATCTATTTGAGTCAGTTCCTTTCTATGTAACATTTTTGGTTTATTTCCATATGCAAAAGGTGTTTATTTGTTATAATAATATAGAACTATTAATATTTAAGGAATTGCAACATAAATGTCTCCAAGTGGTACAATCGCTTAACAAAATCGAATAGTAATCGAATAATATAATCTTTTCTATGTCATTTTTTAAATACTGAATTTCTTCAAAATTAATCCAATATAGTCCAATCTTTCGTAAAAAATGTTTAGGCGATTGTACCAAAATACTTCATTCGAAATATTGCTAAGACACTATAATCTTAAACAAGAAGCAATAATAATAAACTTTCACCACGATTTTTTTTAATTACAACAAATTAAACCCTTAACATTTGCTTGTGTGCAGTACAAGATAAGAGTAGAAGACACGATTGCCTGTATGAACCAATTCTCTGTAGGATTGAAATATTTCAACGTGGCACGAAGTTGGGCGCACAGATGTAACACATATTTTTATGTCTTGTTTCGTCAATTGGTCGTTTGCTTAATTAAAATTGGTTTAAATGCATAAAAATATTTTATTTCATTGTATTCTAGTCAATAACTCACAAAACTATTAGAAGAACTAATTTAAGAAGTATTTTATAAAAATCGTGATGAAAGTTGGAATATAATATAGGAATTTTCATGCCGCATTTAACAAGATATAAAATAAATTCTGTTCAACTTTATCCATCGTAACATACAAAACACCAATATCTGAACAGAGCAGATAAGAAATATAAATAATAGACAGTTCCAGTATATAATATTTTTGTGAAACACAAAATAATTTCATTAACTAACATTTCGCGGAAATTTCAAGATATTTTGACTAAAAAATCAATTGTTTGATTTAGTATTTAATGAAAATTGTATTTTTGATATACATATATTTTATTATTAGATCGCCGAGATTTAAGAAGTAAATGTGGACCTGATAATACCCAAGAAATAAACGAATTAATTGACACTCCTACTTCCAGTTTCGAAAAAACAGTAAAATAACTATTAACGCATTCCGAATTAAAAAAATGTAAATTAATATCATACAAGAATTACATAAACATCCTGGAATATTATATAATTGCAACTGTCCGTAAACAACGCTTAATATTAAGAATATAAAAATCTATAAGTTTTCAGCCACATGTATTTTTAAAAACCTGGAGTCAAAATACAAAGTAAAAATAAAATAACGGAAATCATAAACTTAAAAGAAAATAAAAATATGATATGTTTAAATACGACGTTTTTCTAATAAAATAAAAGTGAAATAGTGGGCTCGGACAGATCCTCCTATCACCAAAAATCTCGACAGTAGCGTCGCCTATCGGGTCCAAAAGTATCCTATCTTTCAAGCTGGAATCATACACACTACCAAAATTATATTGAAACCGGTTGAGTGGTTTCGGAAATTTGCGACTATGGACACATTGACACGTGATAAAATTAATATTGTAACAAGTAATAATAATTTTCTTTTGGCAGCCTTCCCCTTATTTATTTCCTCATAGTTATCGTAACAATAATTTAATTTTTATATCAAAATCCCGATCAGTTGTTTTCTAAACACACAAACCCCTGAATAAACATTTTTATATACTTGGAATAAAAAGATCTGAAAATGTGAAATTCGCAACAAGTCTAAGAAAGTTTCATACACCACAATTTCCTTAAAATAATTTAATGTACCTAAATTATTAATAACGTATTCATTACGAACGCTAATCTAACGTATTTCGCAGCTATTCGATATTTTGTTATATAAAAGTAGCAGAAAAACACACAAAAAAAACGTCAAAATAACTTAAATAACAAAAAAAAAAATAATAACAAAATATAATACTGCAGCACAAATAAAAACCTAATTTTATTTATTTTAATTTTATCAATTTGCTCTCCTCGTAAAACATTTTGTTATTGTGGTGCAGTATGCAAAATAAAATACAAATTATTTTTAAGAACTTTGTAACTCAATTCTTTTTTTTCACGACACATACAGAAGGACCTGTATTATACATAATGTTCTTTATTCATGGATGAAATAAATACTTATATAATGTAAATAAAAAATGGGTATAAAAATATGTACGGACAAAAAATATGAGAGAAAATAAACAAAATAAAAAGCGGACGTCACAGACATAATAAAGAATAGTTTTTTCAAAAAATTGTCACACAAAATTTTCTCATTCGACTTGATAATATGAAAATATTGTCACATTATGTAGAACAGATCCTCCATAAGAAATATAGGCCTTAGTATGAGTATACAATACGAAAAACGTATTCGAGATATTATACACATATTATATACACAACACGATAAAGATAGTAAATATTGCGATAACGATATAATACGATTTCGTAACTACAATATACGATACGACAGATATAGTAAACGATATGATAAAAAAGTGTATACGACTTTATAACGATAGTATCGATATTATATCGATTGTAGACGTCACAATAAAGATAGTATATAAAACAAGGAATTTAACGTGTTTCTTAAGTATCTTTTTTATTTAAAAGAAAGTCTTACTTAAATCATTTATCCCACACAGAAATAAAACAATACCGATAGTATACGATGATAGTATACAAAAACTAATTTCGTATTGTAAACCCATACCGAACCATCAATGTATATATTCTCGCTCTCACCTTGTGTGATGGGTTGTAGTGTAGTACTCCCGAACTGGCCGGTGAGGGAGTCCAAATCACTGAAGGCAGACGGCATCGGGGATGACAGTGGGGGTGAAAGCTCGCTGAGAAGATCCAGGTTCGATGCTGGCGGCGCTGGAGTTGCAAACGAAAGGTATATTATTTTTTTGTCATAGACTGTTGTGGACTAGTAAACTCTATTACGTTAAAAATTTATATTTTTGTAAGAATTATTGTTATTTCATTCTTATAAAAATATACGAGTTATACGAAATATAATAGCATAATATGATATGAGCATGCAGTCCATATGATATAGTAAGACTTGCTCATAACATTTATGACCGGTTCTATGTAGAATAGGGATTCTACCTAAAATCAATCACAGATGCATTGCCATTCGTTAGGACTAAAAATCAACTCAGGTGCACCGTGAGTTCTAGTTTGTTTGAAGATAACCATGACCATGAATATAAGAAAAATGTACTTTCTTTCAAAATAAATCCTTTCCTTTATATCATTATCTACCCTTACATTCCAGCATTGAATCCTAATAAACGACTCTAACCAAAGACACATTTTTTTTATATTACAGGACATTTGGCAACACTGCATCAACTGTCATAAAATTGGATATTAAAACATATTAATTTAACGAAACTTTCATTTCTTCACTTGCATTGTACCAAACATTGTAAATTATTATTAAATAATTTGTCAAATGATATAGGTCTAAATTGGCTCAATAAAGATTTTTATTATTTAACTAGCTGACTCGGCAAACGTTGTGTTGCCATATAAATAAAAAAAAGTTAAGGGCGAACGACCCTTATCAGTTCGGGGTATGAAAAATAGATAGTAGCCGATTCTCAGACCTACTGTATATGCATATAAAATTTGGTGAAAATCGGTAAAGCCGTTTCGAATGAGTACGGTAACTAACATTGTGACACGAGAATTTTATATATAAGATTATTTACTTACAGTTAGTAACCGATAAGCTATTGAGGGATAGATCCAAGCTTGTCGGCTGGTTGGATGTCGCCGGTAGACTATTCGGCTGCAGACTGACTGGCTGCAGGTTAACTGACTGCAGGCTTGAAGGCTGCAGGTTCGATTGTGAAGCCGTGAAGGCGCTGAAGTCGGCGAAGCCGTCCGCGTTGGGTTCCGGCGGCGAGCTGAAGGCGTTCGTGAAGTCGCCGAAGTCGGCCTCCTTCACCACAGGCTTCGGCTCGTCAGCTCTGCAATTTATTTATTACGTATTTACAATTATTATCGACAAATTTTCAATTAAATATTAGACACGGGTTTTTTATAATATAGGAGAAACGGACAAGCATGTAGTCCACCTGATGGAAAGTGACTATTCCCGCCCATGGACATCTGTAATCAACCCCAGATAGGATTAGATATTCCTAGCTGAGGTCGGCCACAGATGCGCCGCTACCCCTGAGGACTAAGCTGGAACGCCTCGGAAAAGTATGTCTCTCTTACCACACCATTCAAACCTGAACACAACAGCGCTTAACACTGCTGTTATAACAGAAATAGGAGTTGCGGTGGTGCCGCCGGAGACGAGCCACAAAGAGTTCTACCACCTTCAAAATATTAGTATCTTACCTGGGATCAAAATCATCTTCAGGCAGCACCCCGCTGTTACTGGGTGACGGTGCTGGACAGGTCTTGAACAGGTCATCGAGTAGTTCCTGTGAGTTGTTCTGGGCTGTTGGAGCTGTCGTGATGGGCGATGGAGAGCTGGCCTTGCCGTACGACGCCGCTGCACCTGGAATATTGGATAGAAGTTTTTAGTTATTTATTTGTTCTATAATCTGTTGGGTGCTTAATTCATTAATTATTTTGTTCATTTATAAGTGAATTAAGTTTTACTTGCTGGTCAATTTCTTAAACTGCTTATCAAAATAAATATGCATAGCGTAAGAAAGAAAACCAGATTTTTTATCATTCAATAATTTGTTGGCTCATTATTTCATTAGATTTTTTGATCGTTCATTCGTTTTTTTTCATTTATAAATAAATAAAAAAAATCGCTAATAAATTTCAGAAACTATTTATTCTCAAAACCTCCTCGCCCTTAGAGTAAAAAAGATAAATCCTAAAAGTTAAATTTATATTCCCGAATAATCCTCATAGTATTTATTTAGTAATGTGGAACCTGGTATTCTTGTCGGTAAGCTTTTAGGCTTGTCTCAAAATAATTCAGGCCGAGCGCTAATATAAAATGAATTTCGCACAGGATCCCGTTCACGACCGGTAGTACTCCCGCACATAGCATGCGGCCACACAATATAATGAATTTTACCACTACCCACCAGGCATCCCATTCAATTCACGACCAGGCATACTCCCGTACATCGCTAGATCCCAGTACTCTATAGTCTGATTCATAATTAGGTGTCCAAAATGTAA
Organism: Epargyreus clarus clarus; assembly: GCA_014595695.2. NCBI lineage: Eukaryota > Metazoa > Arthropoda > Insecta > Lepidoptera > Hesperiidae > Epargyreus > Epargyreus clarus. Next base: position 546,663 of record JACTTY020000028.1, read on the forward strand.
ACAAAGGTGTTGACCTATCAAGAAAATACATTTCAAATGGTAGTTTCTTATATTTGACGATATTAAAATAATACAACAATAATAAAATAATAATCTAAATAAATTAAGATTAATTCACATTTTCTAATATTTATATTACCTCAATTTCGTTCCATACAGTAATAATAATAAAAACCAAGGTTTATGGTAGAAAATTAAAATGTGATAATGGTAACACAACCGGAATCCAAACCATTTCTTGTGCCGTCGTTTTTAAGTTTCGTAGCTGATATTATTCATTTTCGTGATTCTGATCGAACTCGAATGTTTTCTCGCTTTCACAGCGCGTTTGTAAAATTGTTTATAGTTGTTAAAGATTTAGTTTTTTGCTGAGTTTGTTAAAGTTTTTGTTTCTTGTTAATTTTGACAGTGACATTTCTTTGTTTACATTTTGGACACCTAATTATGAATCAGACTATATCGCGGTGTAAGAGTCAGATGAACGTATGTACAAAATAATCAAAAATGGTTTCTTTTTTACAAAACGGTCCACAATGTAGTCTTTTATGAAATGGCAAAGTGACATAATGCTATATTCAATATTAATATTTCAACTACTGTATATTATCTCTATTAATAATCTGGTAAAGTTTGAAGTGGTGAATTTTCACACTATTTTTGCTTTCCTGTAAAATTGACAAAATGTAGATACGTTCATCTAACTCTTACACCGCGATATTGCACACCCCAAAACCCCATAGACAATCACTTCATCACCAGAACCAGTGGTAGTTACCGAGATCAATCTTCTTAACAGGCGTGCTGGGCTTGTTCCTGGCGGGGCTGCGCAGGGAGATGCTGAGCGGCTTGTCCCTGTCCCTTTCGGCCCTTTCGACACGCTCCACGCGCTCCGAGCGAGGAGGACTGTCCTCTATGGCCTCCGCGTCGCGGTATACGTTCTCCCTGAAACATGGTAGAAATTGGATTAGGAAAACCGAAAAGTTGACAAAATGTGCATAAAAACAGTTATTTATTGAAAAAAAATCTTAAATACATCTAAATTTAGCGAAGAATGTTATTTTTGAATTCTTTAAATAATGTCAAACGCTTATCAACAACATGGTTTACATTATTCTCTGACAGCGGCAATAATGAAAAATAGATGGAAATTATTTCTCGGTTTATAATCCAAAAATGGCCTTACGTTCAATTAAGTATTATAATGAATAGCAATCACTTAACCTTTTCAAAGGCTGTTAAGGATGGACAATATCCAACACAGTTACTACCATAGCTCATAACCTTTCTCTACCGATCCACTACCTGCCGAAAACATTTCCAAATAAAATGTATGAAACAGGCTCGTATGGTATTAAAAGGTATATTTCCCGAATTATTTACACACTAGTTTTTGCCCGCGGCTTCGCCCGCGTTTAAAAGAAAATAATATAACATACTAACATACATAAAACTGAAAATTCGTAACTTTGCTAAAGATCATCACTTGATCAAATCAATATCAAACAAATATCAATTAAAAAAATCGATGTTTTGGGTCCAAAAGATCGATTCTCCGATTAATCGATCTTAGATCGCCATCCCTAGTTCCCGTGGGATTTCCGAGATAAAAACTATCTTATGTTCTTTCTCGGGTCTCAGACTATCTTTGTACAAAATTTCATTAAGAAATAAAAAATCGGTTCAGTGGTTTGGGCGTGAAGAAGAGACAACCAGACAGACAGACAGACAGACAGAGTTACTTTCGGATTTATAACATTAATAAGGAAAACAATAAGGATAAGGATAAGGATTATATTATTATACCGTTAGTGTGGCCACATGCATTGTTGAGATCTAAGTTATTAGTTATTAAATATGGCTCTCATACCAGACACTTTGAACCGTCACAGAGCAGCGCGTAACACAACTATTATTAGACAATAACAGGAGTTGTGAAAATGCACCATGAGTCACCCACAGAGGGTTCTACTACCTTCAAGAGGGTCGCAGGTAAGGATCTACTAACTTCAGCGGTGCGTTCATTATTGAGATCCCGAGGCTTCCCTCGATTTTCATGCGTAGTGAGGCCACCGAGGGGGTTTTAGTGAGTACAAATCTCACATAACTCGCTCTTTCCCCCAGAAGATCAGGTATCTTTAGAAGATTTCCCCCCCGATTCTTTAAAAAAAAAAACAAAAGGATCTACTAACTTATTAGGTTTCCTGTGACCGTAGTCGCCATCAGAGTCGTCCCTTTCGTAGTCATCTTCATCGTTTCGCTCTTTGGGCTCCTCTGTAAGAAATTAATAATTCACAAAATTCATATTATTAAAATATACTAAAGTTTCATATCAATTATAATACTTTTTTATTAAACTATCCATAAAATACTTTTTAATGTATTCCATTTAGCATACTAATTTACAGAAGTATGCAGAAATTTCAATAAAGTACTACGATTATAAAATTAATATTTTATAATATTTAATATGAATATAGTAATCATTATTATTCTAGTAAGTAGTATATTTTTTGTATGTATGTAATTGTATTGTATGTAAGTCTCGTAGCTGATGTTATTAATGTGATCGTCATCGAACTCAAATATTTCCTCGTTTTCATAGCGCATTTGTTAAATTGTGTGAAGTTATAAAGTTTTTGTTTTTAGTTGAGTTTGTTAAAGTTTTTGTTAATTTGTTAGGGTTTACAATACATGTAATCGTATTTTGACAGTGACATTTCTTTGTTTACATTTTGGACACCTAATTATGAATCAGACTATAGATAGGTTATCAACATCGGGTGACTATCATACCCCAGTTGGTGTTGCGATCGCTGTACTCTCCCCAGCCGCCGGAGCCGCTGCGCATGCCCATCACCGCCGCGTCCGACGACATACCTGCACATCATCATCATTTTCATCATCATCATCATTATCATCATCGTCATCATAATCATCATTCAAATATTTATTTGTAAAAGCGAGCGTACATAAAGTTGACAGGATGAGCACCCGACGACCTTCCTGCACACCGACATCATCACTACCATCAACATCTTCATCATCATAATTGTGATCATAATTTATTTATTTATTTGTAAAAACAAGCATAGAGTTGACTGTATACAGAATGATTTTTTGGTGGAATAGTATAATGCTCCTTACAAAGTCCAGTATCCAAGACAAACCTACATAGGGTTTATATGGATATCTTTCAATTGTAAACCAATGTATATTTTTATGGTATTAAATAATTAAAAAAGAAATATTTTATTCAAAGTAGATTATTTACAGAACTATTATTTTTATATTTTTTATTTACTTACTATATATCTACCATCACTATGCAAGGTGTTTCGTTATGGAGAAGAAGCAGAGAAAAACCTCCATAGCACACATCTTTTGAGAAAATAAAATTTATCTATAATGATAAAATTAACCTATTAGGGAATGTGTAGCATTAGCAATGCTTATTAAATATTTAAATCTATCATGTCTGATAAGAATTTAAGTGAGAGAAAAAATAAGAGTGTTCTTTTTTTTCCAAAATATTCTCGTTTGATCCCAATTGGAAAACTAAATATGTAGTTTAAAAAATCGAATCGTATATTTAGTTTTTATCTTAATTGTCACATTAAGAGATGGTGCTACACGTTCCTGAATCACGCTATCGAAGTTTTCCCAACATACAAGCTCCAAACTGAGACTGTTGGAGCACAGCCGCTTCCCGGGCATGATCACTTAGCTCACCGGGAGATCTCCCTTTAGCAAACTATCAGATACAATATGTTTACGTACCGATATATTTATCCTTGTTCTTCTTAGCTTTCTTCCTCTCCTCGCGGAGTTTCTCATCGTCCTGGATAAAGTCGATCAGCTCTCGCACTTTGTGCCTCACGTTGATACCCTGGCAATTACATATAGTAACTTAGAAATTTTCAGCATGGCAGTTAGCTTAAGTTTTTTTATAATATAGGAATAGCAGATGAGCATGCAATCCACCTGATGGTAAGTGGCTACTGCCGGCCATGGACATCTGTAAGCAACCCCAGATAGGATTAGATATTTCTACCTGAGGTCGGCTACAGATGCGCCGCTACCCCTGAGGACTAAGCTGGAACGCCTCGGAAAAGTCTGTCTCCCTTACCACATTCTTCAAACCGGAACACAGCAGCGTAACACTGCTGTTATTAGGTAGAAATAGGTGTGGGAGTGGTTAATAGTAACAAGTTGGCCTCTCGAGGTTGATATCTTACACACCTATGATTTTTCAAAGTTATGATTATATTAAACAACTAACTGACCCGGCAAACTTTGTACCGCCTCAAAATCTATTTATCAAATATATTTCATATAAACTATAGCCTAAGGTACTCGTGGATAATGTAGCTTTCGAATGGTGAAAGAATTTTTAAAATCGGTCCAGTAGTTTTTGAGCCTATTCATTACAAACAAACAAACAAAGTTTCCACTTTCTAATATTAATGTAGATGATTGCCAATTTACTGTAACAGTGAAGGAAAACATCGGGATGAAACCCACATCCCTTGATTGTTGATTAAAAAAAATGTTCTCAAAAGGCATGTGAAGTCCCAATGCTGGGCACGGGGCTTCTTTCAGAGTGACAGGAGTTTATAGCCCAGAGCCACAGCCAGAGAATACCACATATTCTATCGCACTGGCCAAACGCCAATTGATAGGCTTCACAAAATTTCAAAAAACTTAAAAAAAAACTCAATTCTTTAGTTTTTCTCAGGATGTTTTCCTACATATATAGCATACTACGTAGCAACTGATATTTAATTTGTAATACGCACATACATTTGTAAATCGGAGATTCGTACCTGGGATACGAACCTCGGACCCCCCGAATGAGAACCCGAGTTTCAACACCTCTATCAGAACCTTCAATAATTTACATAAGTGATAACTGATAACAATGATTACATACTTGGTCCTTGCCCATGTCATCCACATAGGTGTAGTTCTCGAGTGACCTCAGGTCGTATATGTGTTCCCGTGCTGACGTCACCACCCTTTCAGAACCATTTCTCACCAAGTAGCTCAGCAAGAGCAGGCACTGTGGGAAGAAAACATTGATGACTAAACTTAGGAATCACAAAGAAGAGAATTAAGAAGAATACTTTAGGTACATGATGAAATAAATAGAGGTTAATTTTTGCAAAAAAAGAAAATATTACATCCATCCAGGTTATATTTACGTCATTCGAAAATGTTGCTTATGAGAATTCAGTTGTAGAAATTAAAGATTCTAATCTAAAAGAGCAAGCATTCATCCTGATGGTGAGTGGTACTGACGCCCATATTTATAATCAACCCCAGATAACATACGAATCTTACTGTGGTCAGCCACCGATGCATTCCTAGTTGTTATCTCTAAAGACTGACTTTCTTAATAATAAATGTATTTTACCAGGACACATCAGCACACAGTTGCTATTATTAGGCAGAAATCCGCAGAAATCTACCCCAGAGAGTTCTATCTCTTTAAGACTATTAAATACTGAAGTACTCTCCTATAATTATGCATATTTATTTAATTTATTTGTTCATTTATTTCAGACAATGAGGTCCATATCATATATACCTTACAAACGAACATAGATACCAATATATATTTATAACTAAATCACGTATTTGCGGCGACGTGAGACGCGGGTTGGTGACTTCCGCGAGTCCTCTCCGTCCACGGAACTTCCGGAACACAAATCCCTGCACACACACACCTGCGCTCAACAACTTCAGAGGGCCAAACCGCTCACCTTGTACGTCCGCCGCCAGTGCGACCTGTTGTCGTGCAGCATCCGCCGCCACAGCATCGACATCACCTCCGGGAAGTGCTCGTACGTGAAGGTGGCGAGCGCGAGCTCCTGCATCTGCTGCCCGGTCGGCCCCCACGCCTCGTCAGACGTCGCCTCGCGGACCTTGCCCTCCACCTCCGTGTAGTTCATTACTACATTCGTCCTGTTAACAAAAAGCTACTGAAATATGTGTGGCTCACAAACATGCACTCCATTTTCTTTTTAAGTGTATTAAATAGAAGTAGCTGACTGCATGCTAGCAGACTGATGATAAGGAGCTACTTACGCCCATAGACATTGCATTCAAGCCTGGATAAGACAAGATAAGGGATACTCCTCAGGGATAATGTAAATTGGAATGCCTCGGAAATGTATGTTTCTCTTACTACATCCTTCAAACCTGGACACAACAGCGCTTACCACTGCTGTTAATCAACCCCAGATAGGATTAGAATCCTACCTGAGGTCTATCACAGCAGCGTTTAGTGCTGTTATGTTTTAGTTTGAAGGATATATTCATGAACTTAAAGGGTAGTGGTATAAGGCAGACAAAACATACTCCTCAAGGGTAATCATGCATCTATAGCCGATCTCGGGTACGACGCGGAATCCTATCGGGGATGACAGATATATTACCAAACATAGGGTTTGTTACGTTAATTTGACAAAAATATATTATGATTTATAAAAGTTACGGCGCCATTGGTCTTGAATGAAAAGGGATTTTCTTACAATATTCGCTCAAATACATTAATGATATTTTTTCAGCATTTAAGATCTATTTTCCTTATCTATTTATGTGCCCTTGGTACCCATAAAACAGAAACCATATCGTGAGGCTAATTATAGAATGCGTTTATCTTTACTTTTACTTTTAGAAAGCTACATTATTCCATAGGCAATGCGGGTCATATCACTTGTTATAATATTAGGCGGCCATGCAGTACTACTGTTAATAGACACTACATCATTCTGTATTAGTCTAATTACAAGTATAGAGGCGCGAATTCTGATGTAAATACATGTATGTACATTATGTACATTAGACGCTCGGATTATTACAAGTTTTTATCAATTTGCAGAGTATGTTCAGGTCAAATCTTGCACGTTAAATTTGACCCACGTTCCGGTGAACGATTGAGCTGAAATTTTGTATGCATATGTTGATCGGATGGCAATATTTTGATCATTTAAAAGCTTGTTTTGAAAAACCTTGTTAAAATATACGGTGAAAAGTCACAAGCTAACTAACTCTATTGTGATCATAAATTTAATAGTAAATATCCTTATGTTGGTGAAATGCACAATGGAAAAATAGTATTTCATAACTAAGCTAGTTTACATCAATACCATCTGCCTACCATCAATACAATTCTTTACTACGAATATGTTGGCGACATTAAACACACTCTACGTAAATTATTATTCTGAGGTAAAAAAAAATGACTTCAGTCACGAAACCATCTGTTAATACGCACATACATTTAACAGTATTCCAATAATGCATCTTAAAACACCACTACCTTGCCGTAAAGAGAAAGGTTACGCCAAGGTTACTTGCGTAAGGATTACACAAAAAGTAGAGATAATAGCTAAAGTATTTGGTGTGTAATCTGCATTGGAGAACACTAGACCACGCTGCCCCAATAAGAATTTGGGTCGCATAAAAATAAATACAATAGCTTGCCCGGTAGTTGAAATATATTGTTGAAGGTGGTAGAACCCTTTGTGCTTCGACTCCGGCGGCACCGCCACCACACCTATTTCTACCTCATAACGGCAGTGTTAAGCGCTGCTGTGTTCTGGTTTGAAAGGTATAAGGGAGACATACTTTACCGAGGCGTTCCATCTTAGTCCTCACGAGTAGCGGCGCATCTTTGGCCGACCTCAGGTAGGAATATCTAATCCTATCTGTGGTTGATTGCAGATGTCCATGGGCGGCAGAGGCCACTTACCATCAGGTGGACTGCGTGCTCATCTGCTACTCGTACATTATAAATTAATAATAATAATATGTAAGTACATTGAGTATAATGATGATAATGAGTATATATCTCATTCTCTCGTAAGCTAAATCCTATAAAGGATCCTATATATTTCATGTTGTATCTTAGGTGCCACTTTTTCTTACAATAAAGTATTTTTCATAAATATTACACAAGTAAAGCTATACTAACAAGTAGTTGTCTTGTAGTGATAAGTAGTTTCCACTTAACATTATATTTGTATTACAAAATAAATCCATTACATCAGAAAGATTAACATTCAATATGATTACTTCTTATCTTTATCAATTATTTAGTAACTAATCTATAATAAATATAAATGCATATACATTTATACTATATGTATATACATATGGATATATATCCATATATATCAAAATGAATGTTTGTCTGTATGTCCTTTATAGAATCATAAACTATGCATTTGATCATGTGATGATCTTTAGCAAAGTTGTTGTGCATTAACCCGCAAAGGTTTCTGAGTTGGTACGACCGATTTTCCACAGATGGCGCCACTGTCATTCCAATGAAGGTACACATTTTCAGCTATTTGTATGTCATGTTGTTTTTTAAAAAAGCGGGCAAAGCCAACATATTCATTGCACTAAAATGTTTTTTAAAAAACATATTTATCTAAAAGAATAGTTCAGGCTTAGTAAATGGTTTCCTTAGGTATAATAATACAACATATTAATGTTGATAAAATAAGGATTATCCCATTTTAAGGAAAATGTTTAATGTTACATGATTCTACGAAACGGAACAGTGAAACCAATAATTTACATAAATAGGTTAGTTAATAAAATATAAGGCTAATCAAACTTAAATAGTATTAAGAGGACCAGGAGAAGGAGGAGGAGGAGTATTAAGAACCAATGTATAGGATTGGAGTCCCATCTGAGGTCAGCCATAGATGTGTAACTTAATGAGAATATATGGAATCGTATGACTGGCATCTTTACTGCAAATTTGGCCAAACAGTTGCCCAGACAAGATACCTGTGTTTTAATACATTCTATATGGATATGATTACTTGCGATGGGGCTATAGCAATGCAGTGAGACCTTACTCTGATGTGTCCTGGATAGAATGTTGAAATAGAGCAGTCGTTTAATATTTTCAGGTCAGGCAGATAAATATCTCAAGCATTTCTATAAGCATATAAAATTGTGAAGTATAGTATCAATCATGTGATAAGCCTGTTTTGCAGAGAATTTGCAGTCTCACTATTAAGACTTCATAGAATGTAATGTAGGTTGTTTTATATTAATAAGCAAAAGCTTATCATTTGACAAGATGTATAGTCCGCATAAAACTATCAGTCCGCTCTGAATATAGAAATGAATCGCGTCGCCATAGCAAATTGTATGACTACACCTGCTGGCTACAACTTCAGAGAACTTTTACTGACATTTAAAATTGTACTCTGGATTACATGGGTTTTAGTAATAATCTGCTATTTTGACGTGACATACAGATTTTTTTTTATAAATAGTTGCAGACGAGCATGCAGTCCACCTAATCGTAAGTGACTACTGCCGCCCGTGGACATCTGTAATCAACCCTAGATAGGATTAGATATTTCTACCTGAGATTGGCCAGTTGCGCCGCTACCCCTGAGGATCAAACTGGAACTCTGGAACTGGAAAAGTATGTCTCCCTTACCACACCCTTCAAAACGGAACAACAGCAGTGCCTAACACTGCTGTTAGGCAGAAATAGGTGTGGGGTGGTGCCGCAGGAGTCAAACCACAAAGGGTTCTACCACCTTCAAAATTAATTTATTTGCATAAATTAATATGATCAAATCCATTTATTTTTATACAGCAATGTCATCATAGATTTGTTTGATCTGCCGCTCGGTGGTCTACAAATATTTGTTTATGTATTAACCAATTAGGTTTGTTATATAACATATAGATAGAGATACATAACCTATAAAATACAACATTAACATTTAATTTGAACACCTTAAATCTGTAAATAACTGTACTGAAAGCAATCATACTAACAAAAACTGATTACTATAATATTATCTATAAAATCTTAAGTTTAAGATGAGTTGGAAGCATAATGAAGCACTCTAAAGTACTTAATTGTCCCCATTAGTGATTTTTTGTACTATTTTTCAGTATCTCAAGGTCCTTTCTGTATTTGTTTACAAATGACATAGCACAAAAGCCGTTAAATCACAATTTGCAATTCATGCCAATATCCTTCAGCAGACAAAAGTCTATACAATAGCTTCACAAAAATAACAAGTACAATGTTAAAAATAACTACCAAAATATATTTAGAATACCACTGATTATATTGTATTTAATGCGTTGTGATATGAATTGTAAAGTGTGTAAAGTAGTTATGCTCGTATTGTAATGTCACTTGTCTTAACGATAGTTAATTAGACACTCGATGTCATCGGAAATTTGTATGGACGCTGGGAATACCAATCCAACATTGTATTCGACGTAAAATCCCTATCTACATAAAAATATAGTATTGTAACGACCAATACAGACGAAAAAGTACCAAGATTAAGCGAGAATTACACGGAACAAGTCCTTGATCGAGTAATTTCGGAGTCTTGATAAGTCACTCGCATTGAAAACTCGTTTTATAATCAAAATTGGAAGGGACCGACACCAGTTGAATTCCGAACTCACAACCCACTAACTCCAAGACAGATTTACGCTAATAAGCCCACACACAGCCCCGGACAGGACAACTAATTTGCTAGATTAACGTATCAAAGATACATTAGCATAAAATTAAGAGAAATATTGCGCCTACTTACACTTTTTCCGCCAACTCTCGGACCTTCCACATACTTATAAAACGATCCATTTCACTGCACTTTTATCACCAGTCGTATCAAAAACAATATCACTGCAACATCCAGTGAGATATTATAAAAATTAACTCAAAACGCGAGCTGATGATTTGGCTGACATTCTTGCAAAATGGCGAGCGGAGTGGACGAGTGTTACCAGTATCGGTATTAATATATTTTTCGTTCAAAACCGCTTTTTTATCCGGTTATTAATAAAATAAAATTATTACAGTTTTATTCAAATACATTACAATATGCGAACAAAATTATGAGCGTTAATAATTAACATGAAAAAAATAATAAAAAAATATTTAAAAAAACATAACTAAATACACATATTTTTAATACTAGCAATAGTTACAATAGTTTATATAATATTATTTCAACATCGATTTGTAGTTTTAAAAACTGTTTTTGAAATCTATACATATAAATAAAATTGAAATGTCTGTTTTTAATATTGAAATAACCGCCAAAATATCATTTTTTACAATTTTTGTCTGTCTGTTTGTTCTGGCTAATCTCTGAAATGGCTGGACCGATTTTGACGTAACTTTTATTGGCTGGTAGCTGATGTAATATTTTATGTAATGTATATTGTTAGATTTCTTTTTAATGCGGGTGAAACCGCGGGGCACAGCTAGTGATAAATAAAAAGGGACTAGAGGTTTATTATTATGATAATGAAATATATTTAAAATAATTAAACTGAATCTACCGAAAATTCAAAAGTTTATATACTCTGAACACAACAAATGCAGGTATGAAAGTCAAATCTCATACCTTTTTAAAAATTTTCTATGCATGCTCTATGCATACCAGAATAAAACAAATACATAAAATATGTAGCTTTTATTACTTGCATTACTATTTATTTTTACAACTTTCATACATAGAAAAGCCATAGTTCAATATTATAATCCAATGTATTTTAATATGAGCTTTTAGTACATAAAATACAAATGTTAAGAATTTTAATTCACCCGAACATTGCGCAGCAGTGGCGCAGCAATAAATTGATACTAAACTGTACTCTTATCCATGTATATACATTTCATACTAACTGCATTATTTGAAAATATTTCACAACCTCTGTCTATCTTTTCTTTAATGTGTTATAGTTCGCGCCAAAATGCTAGTCCGCTCTGAAGTTGTTGCAAGCAGGTGTAGTCATACAATTTGCTATGGCGACGCGATTCCTTTCTATATTCTATATCTGGACTATACAAAAATGTAGATGATCATTAACTACATAATAAAATCCTTGAAGCAGATATATTTTACACTAATCTTGTAGCCATAAATAAGCCTCTAGTTAATATTTTCTTACTTAAAATATCTTCGAATTTAATATTGTATATTTTATTTTACACTGGTTTTTCGACCCTCTTTCTAGAAGCTCAGTGACCCCCAGGGGGTCGATCCACACTTGAAAAACACTGACCTACAGTATAAAACTCCACACTCATATCAATTCTAAAATTCACAAGTCCAAAAAGGTATACAGATCCAAATTTCTTCAATTTTACTTCTAATGAGCGAATGATGCTCATTAGAAGGTCATGCATCATTTCTTGGCCAGGGGGTCATTCTGTGGCTGTGCGTAGTACTGCCATAGTTCTATTGCCTTATTTGCTACTACTTCTTCACACTGCTCAGGTATCTGAAATAAAGAATGTAAAGTTATATAAAAAAAGGTAATGAAAGATGACTACAGTGTACTCATAAGTAAAAACTATGACTCAAATAACAATAGTTTTTGGCATTTAATATTATAATCAATCAATAAAATTTCATCATTTTTAAATAAAAAATAAAATTAATGCTAATGGAGGTCCTGTCTTAATCTGATCACAGACGAGTGGTTTTCAAATTAAATTCAAATTCAAATCATTTATTGCCTGAAAATGGGTAGGTAATTGTTACTACTGAGGACTGAGATAGTAACCACATATTATGTAAGTACCTCCATAGTTACCTCATAGCCCTTCCACCCTAATATGAACCCTTTCACCAAAACCACAGAACTAGTTCAATCTAAAAGACATTGCATCCCTAGAACTAGTTTACTCTAAAAAGCAAGATTAACATTAGTGCACTTTTGTTTTACCTCCGAAACACACTTCAGAACCTCATCTCCATTCGTCGCCTTGAGAATATTTCGTCTTAAAGTTATCAGCAACATAACCGCTACAAAAGAGAGAATCTTTGGTGCACCACTGCATACTTTGTCCCATATTCTGAAAAAATATATAATTAATTAGCTACACTACAATTATTTTCTGAGAAGACTTATGTCTAATAACAGTAGTATTGATTAGGCTGTTATTTATTACTATTAGTTAGGCTGCATGCTTATTAGGTACTTGCATTATTGTCCCTGTAGTTCCGGGACCAGAGTAGGGCTACAGTATCTCCTGTTTGTCGTAAGACGCGACTAAAAGGGGCTTTCGGAGTTGCGGGCGGTAAGAGTGGGAGCTCGAACCATCCGGCCAACGGGAAGGACGGCGGTATGTATGGTCGCATACCCCCGAAAAGAAGAAAAAAAAAGGTACTTTCATTATAAAACAACTTACTTGGTAAGTGATGTGTCGTCCAATACGCCGGCGAAACAGCAGTTAAACCACTTGGTTAGTGGCAATGCATCCCACGCATTGATCTCCACTAGGTGACTGAAATATGAAATCGACATCATAAAGTTGGCTATTAAATGGCTATTTTTATAGAATAGGTTAGCAAAAAAGTAATTTTAAACATTTCATATTTCAGGTATGTTATCTTATGACACAATAAGATACAAATCTATGAACATATGATGGTACAATTTTACGCCTTAACTAAATAACAAATTGTCATGAAATTTTATCAGGGGTTCAGAAAAGGACATAGGGAACAACTTGTTCTGAAAAAAATGACCATTTCCGAGGTATAAATAAAAACATAAATAAAATCTTTATTTTGTAATAGATTCACTCTGGGGTAGTTGCGCTAGCAGAGTAAGTAAGATTCACTTCTTGTATGTGTACATATTGATACACACACACTCTTATTTTACTTTTTCTATACTAATATTATAAAGAGGAAAACTTTGTTTGTTTGTTTGTTTGTAATGAATAGGCTCAAAAACTACTGGACCGATTTTAAAAATTCTTTCACCATTCGAAAGCTACATTATCCACGAGTAACATAGGCTATATTTTATATGAAATATATGTAATAAATAGATTTTGAGGCGGTACAAAGTTTGCCGCGTCAGCTAGTAATTAAATATGTTGAGAAGGTATAATTTCTTATATGCATACATAAAACTATTTTTTTAAAACAAAACCTACTTATAAAGCTGCGAGTCCTCCTTCTCGAGCATGGTGCGGCAAGCGTCCCGCAGTCGTGCCAAGTCGCGCTGCATCCCGCGCACGATCTCCGTCACACTCTTACACACCCAGTACACATCAGCCTCATCCTCGTACAGCTCTAGCAGCGTATTTGCTATCGGGATGAATGTGTCTGCTGACTGTAACAAGGATGATTGGATTGGATTCGGAATAAAACATTAATTTTACAACACCATCTGTCAGGCTCTCGGAGTTCACTGGTAAACTGAAAATCCATAAATTTGTCATGTAATGCGAGATATGATACTTCAGACTTTAAATTGGAATAACTTTTGATAGGACTACATGCTAAGTCAAGATACAGACTATGAATTTATTGTTAATCCATTGAATTAAGTTTAGTAGTTTTGGCATGACGCGATTACAAACACACAAACAAACAGACATGCAAAAAATATGAAAAGAGAGAAATTGCTAGTATTATATATAATGTATGTATCGACACGCAAAACTAACTATATTATATGTATAAAAGATACACAACTAACACAATAATTGGTCTCCGGAAACAGCGGTGGCTTCCGCTCCTCATTCTCCAGCAGCCACATGGCCAGCAGGATCTGGCTCCTCGGTGCAGTCATATCCACTAACTCCAGCATTTCCACAGCATACAGCAGGTCATTGTACTGCTCGGTGCGTTGTTCCGCTACAAAATTGTGTGAGTCTGGGTATACTGGGAGAATGTCTAGAAAAAATGATACACATGTTTAATAAAACAGAATATATTTTAATGATATGCGCAAACTTAAAGCCAATAACTGGCTTGAGACTGTGCAAATCAGGGACAAATGGCCAAATCGCATGTCGTATGCTCACTTTGGGTCACTGCGCCAGCGGAGTAAGTAAGTATATTTTAATATTCATAATTAGGTGTTTTATAAGTATTATTTGTAAAAGTTTTCATAGTGCTTTTTTATTACTCTAAAGTGGTAGAACTAATGGTATATTACTACCGCTGCCCACGGACATCTATGTGCTTTGTTAACCCTAACAAATAAGTTGGTTCGTCTCAGATAAGTTACATCAGTAAACTACTTATTATTTCCCTCACCATACCTTTAAAGCAGAACATTGCACCATGAATAGGTGTGGAGGTGGTGCCTCTGGAGTCGAACCACAAAGTGTTCTACCGCCTTTAACGTAGTGACTTTGGTGACACCACTATCACACAATCTACTACTGTTTTGCCACAATCTTTTGTAAATGTTTCAATGAATGTTTATTTGTACTAATAGAGAATATAGCTAGAGCTACTTTAGAGTCTTCAGACTATACATTTCCACCGTTAAAATAAACACGTTTTATAATTAGCGATGGTGAAGAGTAAATGCGGGTAGAGAATAAAGACGAAGCAGTAAATTAATAACACTTGCCTAATAACACTTTCCACACTAAATTCCGGTACGCTGCAGGCACTGTGAAGCGCAAACAAAACTGTTTCAGCTTAACTCTGTCCCACGGCTTCTCCTTCATCAGTATTTCTAGAGATTTCTTCTCTTCAACTCCTCGACAGCCGACTTTTTCATAATATGACGAGCGAAAGTTCCTCTCGTCGGTCATCTTGGTTATAGAGAGGAATAATCGGTAGAAACACTCTGCAACGAGTTATTGGACTATTCACATCATTTTTGCTAAAGTTTTCGTGGTTTTTCAACAGTTAATTTGCAATTCAAAGAAATGGAAAAAGACGCAGCCAAGACGCAGTGTCAAGTTGTCAACTGTCAACTATCCTTGTTAGTTGTTGTCATTATTTTCAAGTGAAGCTGTCAAAGTATTTTACGTTCAGAATGTTCAGTCAGAGAAAAAATTGATTACAGACAGACAGAGAATACAGTATGTTATATAACATTATGTTTATGATATAATATAATAACAATAATAAAAATATATAAAAACCAGTTAAGTAGGTACAGTTAGGAAATATTTGCGGTAGTGTGATTTTTTTTTAAATGACTACAATGTTACAGCTTTAGTAAATAAATCTCGTTGAAAATGTACTTTTATGAAACAGAAAGGATCCTCGTTAGATTTTATAATAATACAAAGTTATGTATCTTTGTAAATATAAAATGCATACAACGGAATGCTTATACAATATTTTGTATTTCCATATTCAAAATTCGACCAAACAAAACAAATTCTGTTGTCATAGAAATATGTAATCGTGTAGATTTAATTGTGTCATCGATGAATAAAAATACAATTTTATGCTACAATTAACATTTTAATTAATCTTAAAAGTAATGGCTGATCCTATACCTTCAGCCAACGATCCAGCTTACATAGAAAAGAAAAGAGAAGAGCTGAGATTGTTTTTTAAAGATGCAAAATTTCCTAAAGACGTAATTGAAAATTTAATCGAGAACGAACTTAAGCCTCTTACAGATGGCGAAATTAAAAACAGACCTTACATAGCCGCTTCTTGGCCAGGAGAGGTAAAATCTGAGTATGAAGTGATGACTGGACAACCTTTTACTGAAGTTCAGGATTTTGGTAGGCCTTTAACAGTAGAAGAAATAAAGGAAATGCTCAAAGACAGTCCTATTATCGCTGAAAAGGCGCGCCAAATCCAAATAACAACTAACAATGATGGTAAAAACGTCGAAGTACCGTTTGATCAAATTAATTTAAACTATTCTAACATGCAAATGGAGTTGGATTCAGCAACTACTGAGGAAGAAAGAAATAAGATAAAATATAAAAATATGCAATCTTTAATGAACTCTGTAGCAGCTGCTCAAGTTTTAAATAAAGCTAACGATACACAGCTCGAAGAAGTAAAGGACAGCAGTAGCAGCAATGATGAGGAGGAATTCGAAGCAATCGACAAAGTTGTAACTGAATACACTCATAAATCTTACGAAACTAGATTTCAGGAGACAAAAGACATGTTGACAAATCTAGCAGATAAATACGATGATCCAAATTTTACAAATGAAACTCGTTCTAAGGAACTAGTGATTCAAGAAAATCCTATCCTAAAGGAATCTTCTTCACAGCTGATAAAGGGAC
Source organism: Epargyreus clarus clarus (assembly GCA_014595695.2). NCBI lineage: Eukaryota > Metazoa > Arthropoda > Insecta > Lepidoptera > Hesperiidae > Epargyreus > Epargyreus clarus. The sequence goes on from JACTTY020000028.1 coordinate 563,704, forward strand.
AAAGAAGACACACGTTCCATGAAGAAATTAAAGAAAATTATTCAATAAATAAAGCCTTAAATATTTCTTTAAAAGATAACCCAGTAAAGTTGGATCTTAGTGGCAAAATAAAGAAGAACGAGGAACAAGTTAATACACATGATAAGAAAAACGATAATGATTTGGAAGATGTTCTTTCAAGCAGTTTTAGAGACAAACTTAAAAGTACGGAGAAAACCTTGCAAGATATCAGTGACATTTTAAATTTTTCTCAAACCGATGCTGACAAAGCTAAAAGAGCACAGCAAAATGAAGAATTTAACAAAGACAGCGATTCTAGTCTTGACACCACACTAAAAACTATTAAGCCTTTAGAAGAAAATGTAAATATAAATAATTACATTAATAATAAAACGGGTAATGAGGAAACCAAAACGGATAGTTCTATGCGACAAGTTCAGCAAGTTAACCAAGTTAAATTTGATGCAAAAATGGAGGATACGCTACATACTGCTTTAGAAGAAATATTTGAAATAGGAAGAAATGATAATAAAGACAACAAAGAACTTGAGTTTAAAGAAATGAAAAATCTCGCTCGAAATATCGTAGAAGGTGCAGAAAACCTAAGCACATTGATTCGAGAAGATATAACCAATAAACTTAACAGTATGAATGAACTACTGAACGACGTTAATGAAGCACTGGAGAATTCTCGGAAATCTAATATTGTTTATCAAAAACTAAAAGCTGATGGTGAGAATATGAAGAGAGAAAGACTACTTGAAAATGAAAAGAGAAAACTTAACAAAATAACCGAAGTCTCTGAAGAAAGTGATCAAACTAAAGAACTCAGTCTAGGAGTCAGCCAAATAGACATAGATGGTATACATAATGCCATAGGAGAGCTAAACCAAGAGATAAAATGTCATGAAGACCGTATTAATAAAAGTAAGGCCAATTACGAAATGAGGAATGAGGAGTGTAAAGAGTTTATGAAAGAAGTTGATGTTATACTTAAGAAATCTCAAGGAATTTTACACCCGACTAACGCTAGTACTAGTGCCCAAGTTACTGAAATCCAAGAAGTTGAAAAATGCGATGAAAATAATTCTGAAGAAACTCCCAATGAAGATTTAAAGGCATCTCAATATACTGGTGAAAATCAACGCAAGGAACTATGGGATATTGATATTATCTATAAAGATGAGAAAAATAAGCGACTGGCCGAACTAAGACAACAGGAATTGGAAAGAAATAAACGCATTAACGATCTTTTGTACGATATAAAAGATAAAATGAAAGATAATAAGGATGTGGTACGAATTGCCAATAATTTGTTACAACGAGAGGAAACAAGAAAGACTAATGTTATTGAAAATACTAAGAAGCAGGATTTACCGTACCTTGATTCCAAAAACGATTTAAAGGCTCAAGGAGACCATGCTCTAATAACTGAAAAATCTAAGCTCGAAATTCCATCAAAGCCAAAAATAGTGGAGATTTCTAATGTGGAACCAAATTTGACAGGTGATAAATACAAATTCTTATTATTAACAGTAAACCAGTATTCTATTGTTTTTTATTATTAAGTCTTCTAATGTTATTAACAATAAAACAGTAGGTCATTACTGTGATCTTGATAATAAGGACTAATAATAAATAGGGCTCGGATTAAGTTGAGGTTAATTTAAATAAATACTCGTATTTAAAGATCGCACTTACAAATTAACATAATAAATATTCCTTTACGAATATATTATTTCTTCTACTATATAAGAATGAACTAAGTAAGTTATTTTCAGAATCAACATCTGTGAATCCATCAATAGATGAAAAGAAGAAAAAGGAAGAATCAGATAAAGAGAAACAGAAGGAGTTCAAAATGAAGCTTGACAAGGAAATGGAGGAATTGAACCGAGGCCCCAGGATGACCAAGGAGTTCATAAAGAATCATTGCAAGCAACACAAGCTGTATTGCACGCCGTATTTGAATGATATACTTTATTTGCATTTTAAGGTAAAAGTTATTATTGTCGCAATAACTATAAAATAAATGTACCTAATGCTTTCCAATATTATGTAAATTTGTAGGCTCCTGGGAATATATTACCCGAAAGACATCGCGTAATGTTTCGGAAAATGAGGTATTTTGTGCATTCAATTAGGATTCGTAACTATGTTTGAGGTTACAAGTAATGTGTGTAAGAAACATAAATCTGCGCCAAAATTAAGTAATAATTGAATTAATAAATAAGCAAAAATATGTATGCGTTGCTATCATGTAAATAAGTTTACAGTTTACATGACTTAACTTGATGACGTAACTTGAAAGACATGAGCTTCCCAGTATAATGTGTTAGTTCAGTAATAGAAGATCAAATCTACCCAATTTCAGGGATTTTCCAAGATCGAAAATTTAGAAGAATACACGGGACTTAAATGTCTATTCCTCGAAAACAATGGCATCCAAAGAATCGAGGGGCTGGACAACCAATCCGAACTTCGCTGTCTGTACCTACATTACAATATTGTGAGGAAAATTGAGAATCTCCAAGGTTGCCCAAGACTCGATACGTTGAACCTTGATCACAACTTCGTGACAAAGATCGAAAATTTAGATGTTGTACCCGATTTGCATACACTCAGCATGGCCCACAATATGTTGGCTACTGTGGGTAAGAAAATAGTATATAAATATCATAGAAGTAACGTAGTAGTAGAAAAGTAGTAAAAATTCAATGAATATCATCATCATAGGAACGTCCCGACAATTTTCAGTAATTAAGTAGGTTCCTAACTACTTATCAATTTGAAATTCTTTTTTGCCATATCTAATTGAAGATTAACGTGTTTCAGATGACTTGGAACAACTTAAGTTCTGCAAAAACCTGTCTGTCTTGGATTTGTCCAACAATCGCTTGGACGATCCACTTATTGTCGACGTGTTGGCTGATATGGCTATTCTGAAAGGTATACCCCTATGATATAAGAAATATAGATATCATAATACAATTCAATTGATTTCATGATTTCAATATGAGAATATATATCTTTTAAAATTATATTATATATTTATAATCATAACATTCATAAGAGACTTTCGGTATTCATATATTAAACATGTCTGATAATCTCAGAAGTAATTAGACTCCTACTTGAAATCGGTCACAGTTGCTTTGCCATCCCTGAAGACTTATTCTCCTTCTTCGTTTGTCTTTAGTGCTCGTCCTAACTGGTAATCCGGTAGTCCGGAACATCCCGGCCTACCGCAAGACTCTCACTTTACGTCTGAAGGAGCTCCTCAACCTGGACAACCGGCCGGTGTTCCCGCGGGACCGCGCGTGTGCGGAGGCGTGGCAGCGCGGCGGCGTGCAGGAGGAGATCGCGGAGAGACAACGGTTTGGATTTAATTAAAGGTCTTGAATACCTCGAATGGAAAATCTCGAATCGACCGATTTACATATCGGTCTGACGCGCAGAGTCTTCAAGGTTCGATCCCCGGTCAAACATATACGTAAATTATGAATTTAGATTACTGTTGTGGGTCTGGGTGTTCGTGTATTCATCTATGTATGTGTATATGACACCTATAGAAGAAAGGTAGCGTAGAAAGTGTAGAAAGCGTCATGCTGAGACGGGTTTAGGTCAATGTCTACCATCCTGGTCAAGTGAGAAGTGGTAGCACTTAGTTAGACCGTGTCAAACCGTCAAAATGAACTCTATCATAAGCGAGCAGAAACTATGGCACATGAGTATAAAATCGATAAGTTGCATTTTTCCTTAATAGCAGCTTTAAATAATAGATAGGTACTTAGAGTAACTTCAATTATCTATCTGATTCTGCAGCTGGATTCGTAGAGAGCAAGACAGAATGCTAGACAGTGTGAGGCATCTCATGAAAATTAAGAATGAGAATTTGGCGTTACGAGAGGCGAGAGAAAAGGAAGCGAAGGAGAAACAAGAGCGAGAGCAATCGGCACAGGTGAGTTGAGTTTGAATATTTGTCTTTTTTAAATATTTTGCATATTATGAAGGTAATGAACGAATAGATTCTCTCAACATGGCAAATGACTACTGTAACTCACGGACGTTTTTTTTTTTATTATAATAATGGAGACGATCATGCAATCCACCTCATGGTAAGTGGCTACTGCCACCCATGGACATCTGTTATCAACCCCAGATAGGATTAGATATTCCTACCTGAGGTCGGCCACAGATGCACTGTTACCCCTTAGGACTAAGCTGGAACGCCTCGGTAAAGTATGTCTCTCTTACCACACTCTTCAAACCAGAACACAACACTGCTGTTTTGAGACAGAAATACGTGTGGCGGTGGAGCCGCCGGATTCGAACCAGAAAGGGTTCTTTCCTTCAAAATCTTCAAAAAACCTTCGTTTGTAATCAACTACGGATTTAAAGGTAGTAGAAATGAAATATGAAATGAAATAGAAGCCTTTGTGGTTCGATTCTGGAGATACCACCACCTAAATGATGCTTTGTTTCGTTTTGAAGGCATTCCAATGTTATCCTCAGAGGTCCTCAGAGGACGTAACCTCAGGTGGGCTGGACGTTCGCTTGTTACTTTAAGGACTGGAGTCCTATCCAAAGTGACATATGCTATACGTTAGGATCACAGTCTTTGGTTACGATTAATTTAATTGTTTTTGATATGAGATGACAATGTAAAATTTTATTTTGCTGGACTTGTAGGATGACCATGCAGGTACTTCAGAAAATAAGATAAAAATAGAAGAAATAGAAGATCCATTGCCTATAAAAGAGACGTTTGAATCTGAAGTTAAGACTAAAGATGGTATACTAGTCGACATGCTCTCTGGATCGGAGGCCGAGGATTCTACCAGTGAGGACAGTGATTCTGAAAGTGATGATGAAGATAAAGAAAAGAAAGAGAAAGGTATAAACTTATTAAAAACATGAATAATATACATATCTTTTTTTAATAGGTATTTCTTTGATTGAGAAATGATAAATTAAGACTTACATTAGTAATAAATATATAGTACTCGTAGCTAGTCTCAATAAATATTTCTTGGTAATTAAGGATAAATTCTCTAATAATAACTTACTTTGTTATTTTTTAGATTCACTACCTACAGAGACAAATAACATTGAGTGGGATGGAAAGGGGGTTAAGCAACTCATTCAGGAAATTGGAAATGAAGCCACTCCACCGGTCATACAAGAAGATATCCAAGAATGCTGGCAAGGCTATCGGGGTAACCAACAACCAAAAATGGAAAAGTATGGGTTTACTTCTAAATTAAATATGAAAATATTTAAAATATAATACAATCATAACATATAATCAAACACATTATTTCTATTTAATTAACATACAGATCTTTCAGTAATTACTTATGTAAGATATAATTAAATGGTTATTTATTTTTAGAGTCTTCACACCAGATGTATTAGCTATAAACAGTTTGTTGTTTAATGAACCTTCGCATACAAATAAACAGATTTCGAAAAGTAAAGACAAAGCAAAGGAAAAGGCACAAGGTAATTAAAAGAATATTTTGAATCATGATATATTTTTCGTTATTATTAATTTGCTATTTAAAGTAAATATTCTCGACATTTATCCAGAAATTGGAGTGGAATCCCAAGAAAAATATATTACTGAAGTGAAAAAGAAACCGTTAATTGAGATCATTGATGATGAAAAACCCCTTGTAGAAGACGTGAATGCTGATACCAAAACTAAAAAGATTTTGATAGAAGAAATTGAAAGCCCGCACATTACTGAAGAAGACAATATTATTATTGATCATGATCGGAAAATTATTACAGAGAAACAGACGAATAATGACGTTGATAAAATGGATAGTCTTTGCAAACAAATTAGTAAAGCGTCAACTGAAAAGCCTAAGAAACAAGTAGCGTTTAAAGATATAAACAATGAAGAACGTGTGCAAGAACCTGTAGATAATGAAGTTGATAAAGACAGTAAGGGTAAAGATAGTCATAAGAAAGATGACAATGATAAAAATAGCAGTACTACGGATAAGAATAGCAGTTATCGTGAGTCCGTCATAATATAATTATTGTTTATATAAATACTTTATGTAATATAACATTTTAAATTTGGCAATCGGAACAATTAACTGTAAAGCTTTGATTTTTGGTACCCATGAATCTCATACATTGATTCAGTAATAACAGCTGTTAATGTTTATTGGTCCTTTTCAAGCCAAATTGTGATAGCCGTCTCTTGGATAGTAGTAGCTAGCAGGCAGATGATTATTTATTTTGAAGGTATCAGAATCCTCGTAGTTCGGTCTCGTAGACATCCAATGTAACAATTTTGTAACAATATTGTTAAGCGCTGTGATATTGCTGTGGTCTGGTTTTAAGTTTGCGGTAAGGGAGCGACACAAGGTGTTCTCCAAGAACACTAATCCTATTTAGGATTTATTACTGAGGTGGACCATGGAAGGCAGCGGTCACTTCCAATCTGTCTCTATGCCTGTATGTCTTTCTGATATAAAAATATCCTATTCCTATTAACTTAGGTTATACTTGAATTTTTAGAAGCTAAAGACAAAGGTGACGTAAAGTCAAACGAAAGAGATGGAGTGGCGCTTATAAACTACTTACGAGGTTCCGAAGATTCTGATGATGACGAGGATTATAAGCCGAGTGCTGAAGACCTAGAGATATTCGCTGAGCTGGAACAAGAGCAGCTGGAGAGACAAGCCAGGATTGATAGAGGGGAGCCCGCCGTCGATCCTATGGTATGTTATGAGTTGTGGTGAAGGTGGTAGAACCCTTTGTGGTTCGACTTCGCAGTCACCACCGGCATACCTATTTCGGCCTAATATCAAAAGCGTTAAGTGCTGTTATATTCTGGTGTGAAGAGTAAGGTAATGGAAACATACTTTTCCAAGGCGTTCCAACTTGTTCCTCAGGGGTAGAGGTGCATCTGTGGTAGAAATCTAATCTTATCTAGAATTGAATACATACATATTCCCATGGGCGCCTGAAGCCATGTACAATTTTATAAAAAAAATGTAGTAGAATATGTGAAAATATTGTTTTTAGAAACTCTACGATAAGAAGACTATGGAAGAATACCACAAAGCTGAACTGCAGCTTCCGGCACACCTGGTGAAAGAAGAAGATAAAATCAAGTATACAACATACAAGCACGATAATGATTTCGACAGGATCGCACTTAGCCAACTCACTGCTGGGGACACGCCAGGTAACTATTATACGTTAAAGGTAATAATAATAATTGAAAAAATAATTAATTCTACACTGATAGCTCCACATTGGGAATTTTCTTGTCTTGTGGGTGCCATGAACACACAAAGACAATTGTACCAACATCCAGATCAAGAACAGAAATCTAAATTCATAACGAATTCGATAAAAACAGTGAAGATCACAGAACTTTTTGTGTTTTGCCTCCAGAGGTACCATCGCCTAATTTGTTTTATTGCGCCAGTGTTGCAATGCTGTATTTTGGTTTAGAGGGTGTGGTATGAGAGAGAAATTTATCCGAGGCGTTCCAACTTATTTCTCAGGGATAGAAACGCTTCTGTGGTCCATCTCAGCTAGGATTCCAATCCGATGTGACATAATAGATATTCATAGGCCATTTACATTTAATATCAGATGATGCAGTCCATCTGATTTTAAATCATCTGAGCTCGATTGTAAATTACCTATTATGAATAAGAATAGCATTTAATTCTTGATACTTTCAGATGAAACGAAGGTGAAACTGACTCACGTGCCGGGCGCGACCCTATTTCAGTACATCAACGATCAAACGCCTGGACAAGACGTGGAGTACGAAATTGGTGAAGAAAACGTGGACTCAGGACGTAAGAGTGTAACAAGTCTATTTGGAGATCATCATCAACCTTTGTCCAAATGCTTGGCTTGAATCTTCTCTCATAATGAGAAGGATTTAGGTCATGATTCATACGACACTTGGCTAGAAGTGCATTTTGGTAGACGTCACATACCTTAGGGAACTTTTTTGTGGATTTTTCACTCAGGTAGATTCCTCTGCCATGTTTTCTTTCACCTTAACGGCATGTGCTGACAAAATAATTTCTTTCAAAAAATTAATTTCTAAATAGCACATGTAAACAAAATCTGAAATGGGTGTATGGTATTCGAAAGTCGAACAACCAGTTAGGGAGACCGAATGTCAAACCGCTGATTGATAGGGCTTTCGTAAAAAAGCATTATTTACATAAAGATATTCTTTAAACAGCATCTTCAGAAGAAACGGTATCAATAAATATATCTGACGATAATGGCTCGAGCTCAAGTGATGAATATAAACCGATTGAAAAGGCTAAGGAAAATGTAAAGAAGCGACCAGCGACTGCCTCCAGTAGAAATAAACAATTAGATAATTGTACCAAAGAAAAAGATGAAGTCGGTAAGATAACTACATATAAAACAGATGTAGTTAGATGTATATTAATAGTCTAATAAAGTACTAGAATTCTAGCGTTAAGTTATACGTTTTGGTGGAATGGTGTGAATGTCGGCAAACTTAGCTATGTGATGACCATCTTAGGCCGAGGGAATGGTGATGCATCGGTGACTTCACTTCGACTTCAGATAGAACCTCTGTATTACGCGATCTCAATAGTGACCACTCCGGAATAAATAAAAAGAAATATAATATGTTCTTATTTATAAGAACATATAATTATAACATCAGCAAGGCTAAAACAGACTAAAGACACAATAAACATAAAGTTAATGATTTCTACAGATGAAAAACCAGAAACTGATCACACTGATACCCCTCCAGTACCTTACGATACCATGATGCATGTAGAGCGCGAAGAAGCTAAGAGATCCATTATTGATACTATGAATTCTTCTGAAGATGATAGATTCCCTTCCCAAGGTTAGTGTTTAAAGGGTTTGTCCTCAGAGCAATAAATAGCATAGAGTGAGTTCATGATGCCAACATCTACATACAATTGTAATGTGATATGAAATGTATTATACTAGTGTTTTCATCGGAAGAATTACATACTTACTACATACATTAAAATAACAAAGTTATCTAAATCTCTCGATTCAAACTTGACTTATGGCTGTTCGCCCGAAAGCCAAACACATCTCTGATTTTTCAGTTTTAAAAATTAATGGCTCTAACGTCCCCTCACGGTGGTTTTCTTTGTCTTTAATGATAATGACTTGCATACAAAATTCTCTAAGGTGTGTGAAGTCTAATCCGTATTTCGCCAGATGTGAATTATGGTTTAAATCGTTTTCATTATGAGAGGAGAGGACATGCTCCAAAGTGACAATGGGTTGATGTTGAATCCTTATTATCCAGGTGTGAACTACAGCGACATGTCAGAAAACGCGCGTATCGATCAGGCGGTGGCGTCGGAGATCCTCGATAGAACCCTGCAGCATGAGGAGAGGGAGTTCTACCGCCAGTACGACATGATCAACCTCCAAGCTGGCAAGGTGGATAACCAGACCAACGAGATCATAGAACGGGTGTCCGCTGAGTTGGCTGATGAATTCACTGTTAGTCAACATATTTTTATAATAATTATTAAATATGAGTAGCAGAGGATTATGCAGTCCACCTGATGGTAAGTGATTACTGCTAGTGCTACCCATGGATATCTGTAATTGACGACAGTTAAGATTACCTACCTGAGGTCAGTTACAAATGTGCCGCTTTCCCTGAGGGCTAAACTGAAATGCCGCGGAAAAGTTGAATCATTTCTAGAATATGAAATCTAGTAGCGTAGCGTAGGTTGTACCACCTAGGGAAAAGAGAAAAAAATGCTGGGAAAAGGTCAACAAAAAACAAGACTACAGTTAAATAACTTAAATAAGAAATGCCATGGTTTTTTATGAGTGTCCACAATGAAATTCATAAAAAAATCATTGGAAAATATTTGAAGCATTGCCCTAGCTTCAACGAATACTACTTGGGGCGAACATAGGATGACGAAAAAAGGTCTTAATGGAAAAAATGAAATTTGCAAAACACTCTTATTGCTAAGATTTTGCCGAACACCAGCCAGCAAAAGCACCGCCCTGAGGAGAATAATTTAATATCAATTTTTTTTCAGTTACACGAAGTCTCCGGAGTCCTGGACACTCACGTGAAGGTAATGGAGCGTCGCAGGTATGCCAGCCAGTACGCGAACTACGAGCTCAGCCCTACAGAATCTGATGAAGAAGATGAACACACTCTCGTACTAGGCGTTGATGACTCCTTCGAAGATACTCTCACTGAGAAAGCTACCGAAGAGATTAATGACTCTGGCATCGGTAATGACTGCACTGGAAATGATAATGATAAATCCACTGATATTAGTAATGATAAAATGATAAATATAAAAGAGGAAGACGATGGAAATGATAGAAGTCTTGATAAATCTGAGGATATAGGTAACGTGGAAAATAATGAAAGATTTGCAATAGATAATTCAGGTGGAGATGAAATATTCGAAGATTGTGTTGATGATATCAATACGTCGTTAAATGAAGAGAAACAGAAGGATAATGGAGATGGTAAAGGTGATTGCGTTGACGAAAACTATTCTATAGAGATGAAGCTAACTTTGGGTATTGAAGATAAAAATGTTGTGTAGTTTCTGTCATATATTCAAATTGAGGTTGCTCTAGTGACCTGATAAAAGTACAATATCACTGATTAATTTTAAATAGTCATCAGTTATGTATATGAATGTGAAGGTAGTACCTCGATTCTCTATTGAGTGAGTTAATTTATGATGACGATACAAATAATTATGGCACATATTTACACAAAAATATTTTACGCCGTGCCAACGCACTTGCCAAAACAGCAAATTCTAGCGTGTGGATTGAATGTTTGTCTTGTTTAGTGTAGATTTGCAAGCATAGCATTCCGTTAAAGTCAAACGTTTGTAGATGTTTGGAGTTTGCGGCAAACGCTAAGTGTGTCGCATTGCAAAAGGTCGAATTACATTAGAATTCACTTTACTTTATTTATTTTTTGTACAATTCATTGTAAGGAACATAACATATTTTTTTGCGATTCAGTTGAATTATTTTAAATTGTCCAACTCTTTATTATTTACTTCATGTGATGTTATGAAATGTTTCTTTTTATACTACATAATATATTATAGTAGAAGTCTATAATAGATTTCTGAACATTTTTTTCGCTCCTGGATGCATCTATAATTTAAATATTTTTATATTTTCTTTTCATAATCTTCTAATTGTAGGCCGCAGTTATTACATAACTTATTTATTATTAATTTATGTATACCATTTGTCATATACTCGTAATTGATAGTCTTAATTATGTTATAGGAGAGTGTTATTTTCTTTTTTTATTGTCACAGTTTGAGTAACTCTGATTATAATTTGGTCAATTTATTTTATTTTAAACTTTGGTTTCCATGTCAACCGATGACCTTGGTGAATTTTGTCTGAAATATTTTAATGTAAAGATGCGGTTGTTGAATAGAAGTAATTTTATTGTTCATAGGAAAGAGGTGTTTTGTAGAAATAATAATAAAGTTCTACCAACCAATTTTTGCGTTTCCTTTATAAGCTACTTCATTTACAGTCTGGGGGCACGGCAGTGTCCCCGCCAAGTCGAGCAAAAAAATAACGGCACGGCCGTACCATACTTTTCTCGAAGCGGTTAAAGCCATTTTCAACCCCCTTTAACTTCGTTCTAGATGAAACTAGAAACGCGAATTTTCAGTAATTAATCAAGCATTGTACAAACACTGTATTTCATTCAGTATGAACCAGTAGTTTAAGATCATTTTATCCAGATAATCTTTCGGTAGTAAAAATACTATCAATACTCCATCAAATTTACTAATCTTACCTCATAAATATAGAAATACCCAAGCAACTATAAATTAATTTAATCATGAATTAATTTAAAATAATAAATATCAATATAAATAAAATTCATTCAAATGATTAAAGCCATTTATTTGTGAAAAATTGAGCGCATATAAAACTAAGCCTAGATCTTAAAATTAACTTAATCAACATTAAATCATTAATAATAATTAATTATTCATCGTCATTATCGCTTATCAAGGCTAAAATATAAAAGTTAATTCATTAAATCCCTTAAATCAAATTATACTAATACTGAACATAATAATGAAAATATAAAATAACATTTTGTTCCGTTTCATACGCGATTCATAAAAATTATACCATACTCAGTCTTCTACAAGTGATTTGGAATTCCATATTAATGGAACTGTAAAAATAAATCACTGGAATGGTTCCAACCCAAAACATTACACTAAATTTATAAAATCCATTATTTTCATTTTCTATCACCATACTTTCCATAACTTGATTTAAAATGAAAATAAAAATCTTACAGATGCTCTACACTTCCAATTTTATTAAATAATTTATTATTTTTGAAATTTCTTATATTAAAAGTTATGATATACTTCACATTAACATGACGAATATTTCGACGACAACAGAAAATATTCATAATTTCAAATACAAGACGAGTCTGCAAAACGCAAAATTAAAACATTAAAATTTAAAATTAAATCACTACACTTACATTTTACATTACAGCTGTCGCTAAAATCACTCCAAATTTTCATTAAAATTATTCCTTCAAGATAAAAAAAATAATATCAAAATGGATGGAATATAGATTACAATAAATTATTGTATTAATTTTAAAATAATATCAATCATTTGAGTTTAAAATTATTTGATTAAAATCGGCACATTATCGCAATCAATTAGAATTGCTGAAAAAATAATTTGTGTTAAAAATTAAACATTAAAAATTAATTAATACACTTCAAAATACAATTTCCGACGGAAAATAAAAATAAATGTTAACTTAATCAATTAATTAATTAACAAGAAATTAATCTAATAATACTATTAATAAGATTCTAGCCTTAGTTTACGTGTAAAGCATTTTTAGAACTGGTTTATTCGACTTTCAACAAGTATTGAAATTCTGCCCCTATGGTTTTAGGTACTAAACCATTTGTCGTTTACTGTAGACAAAATAAAAATATAAGACTTCCGTGCCTTAGAATTTATTTTTTTAGAAAACTAAGGGTGCTTTTCACTCCGTGTATAATGCATTCCACCTGATGGTAAGGGGTTTCTGCCGCCTATAGACATCTGTAATTAATCCCAGATAGATTTACAGTTCTGTTTGAGGTCGCCCACAGATGCATTGCTACTACTGATGACTAAGTTGGAATGCTTCGTACAATCTTCTTTGTTACAACCACAGCAGTTCTTAATACTGCGGTTAGCTGTTATAAAGCAGAAATAGGTGTGGCGGTGGTGCCTCCGGAGTCGAACCACAAAGGGTTCTACCACCTTCAACTTAATTCAGATAATCAAAGTTGAATAAACCAGGTAGTTGCAAGTGTAGAAAAATATTTGTTCTTAGTTGTGTTACAATAATATATAAATACAATATCAATGGTATGTTTTATCAGGAACCGAAATGTTCACAAACCTTAGTTGTATGGAGGCAAAATATTTGGAAATTTATGAAAAATCAAGTTATCAACATTTCGACGATGTAGTGGCAATAACTCGGTATCTCATTTTTTTTTACGAAAAATCGATTTTTGCATATTTATTATTTACTTTGACGTATCGCAGGTCGTCCTTAAGACACCAGGTCCTTAGGTTCAAAATTGAGCAAAATATTAATGTGTGGCAATACGTTCTGTCTTTTAAAGTAGCGTTTCTTCTTATGTAAAGTAGCGTTTCTTCCTATGTAAAGTAGCGTCTTTTAGAGTTACGAGTTATTGCCAATTCGACGTCGATTTACGAATTTTCAAGTTGCCATTTTTTAATAACACTTACACCTGCCATTAGATACCATAGTAAAAAAACAATTGAGAAACAAAAATAGAAAAGATACTACTGTTTTTCCTTTAATAGTCTTTTTGACAGATCGAAAATGTTTTTTGAAGCCTTGCGAAAAAAATATTAAGTGTTCCTCAGAAAGTTAGTTAATTGCTCTCAGGACGATGCAACATTAAGTTATACTGAATATTCAATGTTATGTAATTTTTAAGATGGTGAGATATATACCAAATATATAAGCATGTGTTTTATAGTTATCAAAATGGTTTAAGGCACATAGAAGTTGATATAAGCGGCACTTTAATTAATATTAAATCTAACATTATATTACTTACAATGATTTTGCATTTTAAAATTATTTTTCAAAACTCGTGGTTGTTGTATTTTCAAAACAAAATTATTTTCATTTGAAACGATTAAAAAAATACTTTTAACTAGAAGATTTCGGAATAAAAATATACATCACATGTTATAGTCCGCGCCAAACTGCTAGTCTGCTCTGAAGTTGTTGCGAGCAATTGTAGTCATACAATTTACTATGGCGACGCGATTCATTTCTATATTCAGAGCGGACTAGCAGTTTCACGTGGACTATACTCCCGTGAAGTCTACTACTTTTGTTTGAAAGTAACATCAAAATCAGTTCAACCATTTACATTACGAACAGAGAGAAACAATCATAAAAAAAATGTTTTACGAAATGTCTTACAAACTGTTCATTATTCTGAAATCACAGGCTGACAAAAATATTATTTATATTATTATGTACTTGTTTATTATTGTTTATCTTTTTTTCTTTTTACTGAAATATTTATTAAATTAAAATTATTATTCCTATGAACAAATGTGGATAATATCATTTAAAATTACAATTTCGAGTGTTCGAGATTCAATAATTCAATCATTATTTTGCTAACATTCTAATTTTTTTATAATTATAATCATGTAATTAGATCTTTAAATACTGAAAATGAATTAAATTAAAATTAGACCTTCATAACAATGAAGTGATTGTGAATAGATTTTCTTTAATTTTGGTGAAATAAATCTGAAATATTATTATTAATTTATTTAACATTTACAACATAATACTTTAACATTCATTTAGTTAAATTTCCTTTTTTATGAAACTTTATTATCCAGCAACATTATGCAATAAATGTAAATTCAACATTTATTGAATAATGTTGAATATGTTTTGAATAGCTTAGCACTACTAGTGAAAATTACTCGTGAATAGTTTTAGTTTGTTATTTATTGGTGTAAATAGCAAGTGAATAGCTTTTTATGTATTTCTTATTGTGTGAATAGTTTTTAATTGTAATATATAAATTATTTCAATAAAGATTTAAATCCAAAATAGGCATTTCTCATTCATTGTCCATAAATGAGGAACATACAAAATGCGTTATTTTGGGTTCAATTCTTTATGGAAACAAATTATAAATACTAACTTGAGTTCTAATCAAACATCTAGCAGCTTATACATGATACCATCATCGAAGGTTGCTGCAATGGTGTAGTTCTTCGATTGCAGGAATTGTGTCGTTTGGTTCCTGGCTTCGGAGTCTGATGAACGGAATTCGATTACCTGAAAGTAAAAAAATAATTTCATTTTTGTGGTGCAACGGTTGTCATGTTGATTTGGCGCGTAGAGGACTCTGTTAGGAAGTTCACGATTGTTGGTTGTGATGCAAGTCTTGCTGTATCAGGACGTGTGTTGTGTCGTAGAGTCCGCGCCAAACTGCTAGTCCGTTCTGAATATAGAAATGAGTCGCGTCGCAACAGCAAATTGTAGAATTGCGGGATGAAGACAACGCCGGGCCCCCTGGCACCTGTCCTGCGTTAGTGTTCCCTTATTGTTGCTACGGAATATATGCTTGTAGTTGTGTTCAACCGCATTGGCTATCTGACTACACCTGCGTGCAACAACTTAAGGGCGGACTAGAAGTTTGTCGCGGACAATATCTTATATGATACGACATCGTGCTGTATCCTATACGATGTAAGGCCATGCGTTCCCTACTGATTGTGTCGCAGGTCGTATGCCGCATCATGTGTCGTGTCGTGACGTATGGAGCGCGGCCGCTAGCAGCGCCGTATACTGTACAGAGTTTGAAGGTGGTAGAAATATTTGTGGTTCGACGACCGCCACACCTATTGCTGTCTCATAACAGCAACGTTAACCGCTACTGTGTTCTGGTTGGAAGAGGCATTCCAGCTTAGTCGTAAAGGCTACCCCGGCGCATCTGTCGCCGACCTCAGGTAATGAAATGAAATATGTTTATTTTATATAGGCCAATGGCGGCACTTACAAATTGTCAGTTACAATATTTTCTTTAACTACTACCGGATCGGAACGCGACCTCTACAGAGTAGATCCGGTAAGAAACTCAGTGGGTTTGTCTTTTTCAATTTTAAAAATAATTATTCTCTTTTTCATTTTTTTTACTTGGCATTATTTTTACATATAATTAATAAAGCATTAGCTCCAGTATCTTGCTTTACATTTATCTAAAAAAAGAAGTTTGTTCAGCAAGATACGCTACACTTTGACATTTTCTTAATTAACTAATACTTTTGTTATTAATCAGTCCCAAGGAATATCTAATCCTATCTGGGGCTGATAACAGATGTTCATGGGCGGCAGTAGCTCACTATCAGGTGGACTGCATGGTCTGCTACTCTTATATAACGCCAGTACCTGCAATCGCACACGGTGATAGTGCTGCTGCGCGAGCGCTACCGACACGGCGTGTGTAGTACATAGTGCGGCAAAGTATAGACCGTGCCAAACTTCTAGTCCGCTCTGAAGTTGTTCTGTAGCAACGTAAGGGCACACTAACGCAGCTATGTATCCGCGGACAAGAGCGGGTAGCGGAGGGTACCGGGTTCGTCCCGTTAATACCTACAATTTGTTGTTGCGACGCGACTCGTTTCTATATTCAGAGCGGACTAGCAGCTTGGCGCGGACTTTACCATCAGGTGGACTGCATGGTCGTCTGCTACTCCTATATAACGTCAGTACCTGCAATCGCACACGGTGGTAGGGCACGGCGGCTCCAGCGAGAGCGGCGTAGTATTCTATCCTTGTCACGTTGTAGTCGTGTCGCATAATGAGTTGTGTAATAGTCCACGCCAAACTGTTAGTCCGCTCTGATGTTGTTGCGAATATGTATATTCGTACAATTTGGTATCGCGACGCAATTTATTTCTATATTCAGAGCGGACTAGCAATTTTACGCAGACTATACCGCGTTATGTGTATGTTTTTTTTTAAATATAGAAGTAGCAGATGAGCATGCAGTCCATCTGATGGTAGGTGGTTACTGCCGCACATGGACATCAGTAAACAACCTCAGATAGGACTAGATATACCTACCTGAGGTTGGTCACGGATGCCGCTACCCCTGAGGACTAAGCTGGAACGCCTCGGAAAAGTATATCACCCTTGCCACACCCTTCAAACCGGAACACAGCAGCGCCTAACACTGCTGTTATTAGGTAGAAATAGGTGCCGCCGGAGTCAAACCATAAACGGTTCTACCACCTTCCAACACAGCCTCAGTATACAGTGGGTACAGTACCTGCAATCGCACACGGTGGTAGGGCAGGTGTGCGAGCGCGGCGGCACGGCGTGTGCAGTACATAGTGCGGCAAAGTATAGACCGTGCCAAACTTCTAGTCCGCTCTGAAGTTGTTCTGTAGCAACGTAAGCGCACACTAACGCAGCTATGACCCGCGTGGCGGAGCGGTTACCATACTGGTCTGACGCGCAGAGGGTCCCGGGTTCGATTCCCGGCCAGACAGATATCTAAATGACGAATTTAGATTTCTGTTTCTGGATCTGGGTGTTTGTGTATTCGTCTTTGTGTGTGTGCATGGCACCCACGACACAGGGAATCCTAATGTGGGGCTGTGAGAGTGAGGGTGCTGGGTTTGTCCCGTTTACCTACAATTTGCTGTTGCGACGCGACTCGTTTCTATATTCAAAGCAAACTAGCAGCTTGGCGCGGACTCTACCATCAGGTGGACTGTATGGTCGTCTGCTACTCCTATATAACGTCAGTACCTGCAATCGCACACGGTGGTAGGGCAGGTGCGCGAGCGCGGCGGGTACGGCGGCTCCGGCCAGCGCGGCGTAGTGCGCCTGCGTCGCGCGCCCGGCTAGCAACACCGTGTACAGCGGGAGACACAGCACGCGAGAACTGAACAGAGCGGCACCCTCCGCTTCCTGGTACGTCACCTGGAACAAGATGTACCGTCAAATATCTGCATTTCATCAACCCAATATTTACATAGGCCACTGCACTGCCCAAATACGAATTGATAGACTTCACACCTCTAGCGCATTAAGGTGAGGGCGGAAGGGGCATTCCGCCCCGAGCCCCCCATCCTAGACAGCCCAATGCTAAAACAGTTGCTAAAAAAGGGTCGTCAGAACCAATAATACCAGTCACCAGTATCATACATATTTTAGGCGATTAAGTTTACACATTTGTAATTTTGTAAAATCAAATAAACTTAAGGTTCCATACGAAAAAACAAAAACCCTTATAAAACCACACCTGAAAAACTCAATCGTCCTCACTCAAAATAGTCACAATGGGTATGATGACAGTATTAAAAAAAAAGTGTGTGTGTGTCAGCTACGACGCACGATTGGAGTTTACTCCTTACGAACGATAATTATGATATATATCGAATAGAAAATACCAATTAACCGCATCCATGTGTTTTTTGGATTCTTCTTCATTATCATCTAAATCAATTTCTTGCATATTTTCAAATATTTTTTCAACTTTAATCACTTGATGATTTGTTTAATAGTACATAAAAATACACGTATCAATGCATAGAAGTACAAGAAAACTTTAAAATAAAACATTAAAACTTGATGGTTAGGTTGCTGTTTATGTACGTTGTATATAGATGTATGTATGGGCGCATGGGTATAATAGCGCCATCTAGTGG
Source organism: Epargyreus clarus clarus (assembly GCA_014595695.2). Taxonomy (NCBI): domain Eukaryota; kingdom Metazoa; phylum Arthropoda; class Insecta; order Lepidoptera; family Hesperiidae; genus Epargyreus; species Epargyreus clarus. The sequence continues at coordinate 582,526 of JACTTY020000028.1, forward strand.
CAAGTTTTATAAATTGTAAGTTTGCAAGTTTATCAATCTATGTATTTTGGTTCCAAATATTATAATGGTAACTTAATATAATTGTTTATATTAAAGTAAATTTTAATATAATATAATTATTTATATTTAAAACAATGTTAAACGTTTTATAACTTAAAACTTAATAATTATAATTTCTTTGCCATCTATAAAATATCCTTGTTGCAATTTACGGATGCAATTTATATGAGACTCAATAAACATGTTATTATATGTAATTTGGATTGTTTCTGAATGTTTTATAATTCTAGAATTCATTTAAAACGTATTGCTAATTTTATATAACTTATTTTGAACATAATTCATTAGCAATAATTCTGTAATAAATGTTAAATAATACTGTTTTGATTTTGCCCGTTTATCGTTGATAGATGGTGCTGGTCAATAATGCATCCATTTTTATAAGTTAAATTAATATATCAGTAACTTACAAAAGCCTCTTTATGTTAAAAACTTATTTTGCTAATATTATATCTTATTCAATTGCTTACTGATTTTATATGTTACTCTTCTTTAAAAACGTTCTTAAAAGATTGTTAATCATATTATGGCGCCAATGTTCATATTTTTCACAGTGTTTATAAATGATCAAACCTATAACCTAATTTATGCAAAAATGTAAACAAATTAGTTAATGACGTTTTAATGTTTTATATATTGCTAATTATTTTTATTGTAATAATTACTTTCAAATGGGATTTGAACTTACTGTATTTTAAATTAATAAAAGCACTCTTGATTCATATTTTGGTTAAAAACGCTACTTCCTTTTTGAGAGGATATGATGATTGTAATAAAAAGGAGGGATTGTAATGGATCATTAATATATTCGTATTTGGCTTATTTTAAATTATCTATGTTTTATTTGTGGCTAAAAATACTTTTAATATGTAGTCTGTGAACCTATTTTACCGATACAACGCATTCCTTCACGTCACTAGTACAAAAAAATAAAATTATGACATTTCTATTCAGTGACTTCACTGGTGTTGCGCGTAAAGTGCGTGTTCAATATTCAAATTTGTGTTCAATATTCAAACAATTTGTATATGATAGTTCCGTAATATTAAACTAGATGGTGCTGCTAAAACAGCCGTTGAATCACGCTGTTGAGAACCTTTCGTAGATACTATAAGAGGCCCCTTGTAAATTTATTAATATATATTCAGTGGAACATATAAGTGTGTTTTTTATTCAAGTGTGGTTAGTAACAACCCCTCAGCCCCCTCACCTCTCTCCGAATTCGAACAGTGTGGAACTGTGGATATATATGTTTGTCTCTTTCTACGTTACGCCTCAACTTTTCGTGTTACACTTGATTTTACTCCTCATAAAATTTCCGTACCGGGCCTTATAACTCAAATCGTTTCTTAAGGAGTAAACTCCAAAAATAGAAGAATAAATAATTTAATTAAAAACAATATCTTGCAAGAAGTTGCACTTAATACTTTGTAGAAAATGCAACTTCATTATATTATAAAAAAAAAAAAAAATACATATAATTATTTATTCAACTTACCTCCCGTGGGTGATCAGTAGGGCTCAAACAAGCATGCAGTGCACTGGCAGCACCCCTCAAAGCCAGGAAGTCCCTCGGGGCAGCCCTCACGGCCACGCCCTGCCAGCCGCGCACCGTCTCCAAGTATGCCATGGTGGGGTCCCTACCACCCTTTGGCAGAAACTCCACAAATGTGCCATTGTACTGTGAAAGAAGTGTATAATATTAGACATTTATTCCCCATACCGGATAGAATATGCCCCCATAACAGTTTTCTTTACATTATTTGCTTATTCACAGTTTTATACTGTTGTGTTTGCATATTTCGTAATTGTATATGTTTCATGACAGAATGGTACGGTGACCAAAGCACAGGCAAATCCATAGTCGATATAACCAATAAAAAAATATATATTTCACAACCCACAAGCCAGTCTTAATCTTATGAGTCTGACAGATTGAGATCTTCTCTCTAGCAGAAGTCTTACACTTTTTTGTAATCCAATCCATTCATAGCTTACTTACATATCAGATGACCATTTTAGTCCTCAGGAATAGTAACACATCTGTGATCGGTTTTAGGTAATATCCCTGTACCTACTATTAGGAGTGTTACAAAATATGTGGCAATGAAGACTTAAAAATTGTAAGTCTAAGCTTTGTTCTGATCTAGCTGTTAGTGTTCTTGTCATATTCGTGTTCGTGTTGTATGGGTAAAGAAAACTGCCATTGTCATTAGAAAACGCTTACCAGTTCTCCAAACAAGCTATCGAGCACGCCAACCCGCTCAGTGTACACCGGGACTGGTGGGGGGCCCTTCGGAGCCCGCGGTGCCAGGTGGAGCTGCCTCACGTACGCTACGAGTGGAGGTGAGTCTTGTGGGATGCGCGCTAGTTCATAGTCACGGGACATGTTCAGTCTGAACTGTTGGGCGCCTAATGCTAAAACAATAAGGAATGAAGATGTTTGTGTATTAGAAAAATATGAATAATAAATTCAGATGTTTGTACATCAGAAAAATTAGTTTTTTTTAGTATTCAAGATGCTTAAGTCTGCATTGAATGTAATAAAAAATAATGTAATGTAATAAATACATGTAATAAATATCCAGATATTATGACAAATTTTCAGCCCAAAGTGCCTTAAAAATTGAGATGTCAATTTTATTAGCCTGAATATTGCAATCAATTAGTAATATTTTCCACTATTCTAATCTTAAGGCAAAATCTTACACCAGTTTCTGCTATGTAACAGCAGTTTTAAGCGCTGTGTTCTGGCATGAAGGAGTGTGGTAAGATAAACATTTTCATGGGGATTTCGAAGTTCTCTGAGATGGCAACACAGCTGTGGATGACTTCAGATACAGATTGTCAGGTAGGGCTTTATTCCTATTGTTGATTATAGATGACAAAGCATGGCAGTAATTACTTAGCATCCATTGCACTTCAAGGTCATTATCTATTCAAATCTTATAAAATACCACTACTAATATATTGACTTACCAACAGTATCCATATATATCAACAGCATGGTCATAACGGTAACGAAAGTGAGCAGAAACAATACAGCTGGTAGCAGTCTCCGGTACAGCTCATTTGGTGGGGTTTTCGTGAGCGACGGTATTGTGAACCTCGGTGATGGAGTGACCACTGGAACTGGTATGGGTACTGGGGCAGTCATTGGTTTGTCCGGTGTGGGGGTTGAGGGTTTTGGTGGCACATCCTTTGGTTTGTCTGCCTCCAATGTGTCTGGTAGTGGATTTTCTTGGATTTTCTGTGGGAATAACATGTTTGTAGTGTGGAGAAAAATGGAATAAGCCTGAATTGTGTGTTGTCAATCATATTATTACTAGAGAGACAGTTTTGTTCAGCCTTACTTGTAATGTAAGCTTTGGCATTGTGAAAAACGTAAAACTACAATGTTTATTCATTTTGTTATTATAAGTTACTAATTTGTCTATTAGTTTAAGGCCCCATTTCATTATGTATCATTGTAGCACTCAAACAGTATGTTTCTATGGGATTTTTTTAACTTAGACTTGAACTTTAGCTTTAGATAGATTGCAATCTGTGATGAAGGAGCACCCAAATTGTACAATGTCTTGATCTTGTTAAAGTTAAAAGTTTATTTTTCATCAATTTTATGGTAAATTATTACTTCACTAACTTCCCAAATATAGTTTGCCTTTTGATTACATACATATACCATGCATTTGCACTAAACCATTTTAGTTATTTTATATAACACCACAGAACAATACAGGTCTGTAACAACAACACAAAGTGATATAAAAATAATTGTACAATGAAGTGCTTAAATAACCGAAATATTTAAAAAGTGTACCAAATTAGGAACCTTCTCTTAAAAAAAAACCACATTATTCAAAAAATTGAATACACAATGAAAATATTTAACCTAAAACACAAACAATACTTTAGAATTACGCAATTATTTAAATAATTAAATAATTCCATACCATATTTTATACCATACGTATAAACACTAAAAATTTCTCGAAAATAAGCCAAAATGAAACCCCACGATAACAACAAGACAGGTGTTAGGCAAGTTTTTTTTTCTAACACTTTTATGGCCCACGCAATCTTCTTCCCACAAACTGAGAAGGTCGGTTACCTTACTGCCAAAATTAGTAAAAGCTTTAAATACTTACGTTTTCAATCATATTGTTTAATTTCAATTTACAAAACAAATTAAACACTGAAACACTAAAATTAAATTCCTTTGTAAACACTATTTATTTTTTGTTTATACGTTCATTTGTAATAATTGTAATTGATATTATTTTTTTCACTCGATTATTTTGCCCTTATGAAAATGCGACAGTATAAAATTACCCGTATAGTTAAAAGTTTTTAATTACGAGAAAAGTTTAACAAAACAATACAGGGAAGAACTATCATTACGACTTCGACAGATTGAGCGTCAAGAGCGAGCGAGCGTGACTCAGTGTCTGTGTTACCAGATATCGTCTCGAAAAATTAACCATTATTAGGGAAAAAGCATAATATAACATTCAGTTCTTATGAATAAAATCCCATTTGATAGTCTCATCGTAATATTATAATATAAAAGTTACTAAATATTTCTTTGACTATAGGCTATCCAAGCTATGTAAACTTTAATCAAACTACAAATAATAAAAAAATATCCGATTCCCTGTCGCAGGCCATTTTCGAAAAGACCAATTTGTAAGTAAATGCCATTTGTAGAGTTCATCATTATTTGTATTTATATTTTAACTTTCTATTGGTTTAGTTGTTGAATAAAAAAACATACGATGTAGGGTTGTCGCATAAAGGTTTTATAATTAAAAAACATATTACTTTAGGAAAGGTCTTTATTGTCAAAGTTATTACATAAAAGTAACAGCAATTTAATGACGAAAACTGTAATGTATTTTTACAAAATCGAATTACATAAAAAAGTCGTAAGTATATACAATGCAGGTATTGTAAAAAGCGATGTCATATACTTCGAATACATACAATAAGGTAGGAGATAAATATTTGTGCAATGTTTTTAAATCTACACTAAAATGGGTAAGGGGTGGGTTTCGGATAAATTATTTACATTGAAATTGACAAATGCGTTTGAGGTATCAGGCACAATTTTTTCTATACGTATCACTATTTAAAATTTCGTTCCACCACAACTTAGTCAGTCATTCGGTGATTTAAATTATAATAAGGTAAAGATAGTAAACATTAGAAAAAGTTACGTAAACTGAAACGATATGAGTAAATTAATAAAGAAAACAATTATTTGCAGAAAACTACTAATCATTAATTTTACAAAATATCAAGCATCGAAAGTCCACTCTAATAAAATAATATTGAAGAACACTAACAAAATTAACAAGGTTACAAAATAAATAATAAATTAAAAAGTATAACTCATGTATTAAATATAATATATTTTAGATACCCTATTACAAAAATTAAACTGCTGTACCACTTTTTTAGCTTTGTGTTATTTTTTAAGATTAATGATACACTTAGTGTGAATGACACTGTCTTTTAACAATATTAAACATAGTTTAATAATTAATCCGCAATTAAAATATAGATGTCTATATCACAAAATCTTAAAATAAAACGTGAAATAAAAATGTCTTGTTTCGTAGTAAAATATTATCACTTGTTTATATTTTATGCTACTTTAAAATATAATACATAAGATTTTTTCGTGAACATAATTAAGATCTTTTTCGCAAGTATTTTGAGTTATATTACCTACTAAATAAAATTGAAACTTTTTTTGTATATATTTCGTGTAGGAAGACGAGAACATATTAGGTACCTACTATTTACTATCTATTGCTGGTTTTGATTCGTACTGTAGTTATACTGTTAGACAGGTTTATAATACTATATTATTATTGCATATTATAAAATAAGTATCATACGAATTGTATGTATTTTATCAATCAAAATATAAAAAATCAAATAAACATACATATCTCCGACATAATAATTGCACAATGTAACAGTTATTAATTTTCTAAAATTTCATAATATATAACTACGAATAAAAATCTTAAAATTAACAAAACTTTGTGCAATAACATCTACAACTACAAAGTGTTAAATGATTTCAAATTACACGCTAAGTTTTAAAATCCTATCATTACGATATTATCAGTTAAATTTTCCAGAAATCAATGTCCTAAATATTACATTATGTATTGTATATTATTATAATATAAATTTTCAAACATGCATAATGGTAAGATTATATTTATTGTCAAACATTAACATCCAATACGATAATTTCGATAAAAAGCGATTAAATCTTTAAGGCATTACATTGCAATAAACAGTATTATTTGCTCGAGAGAACAATTTGTGATAATTAATTGATTTCGAAATACGATTAAATTACTTCTTCTTAGGTACTGTGCGCTAAATGTGTGTGCGTTGCACAATATTACAATACATATAAGAATTATTTCTATGCTTATAACATTACACATCACTAACAGGATGACTTTAAACGTAGATATAACAATATATAAGACATTTTTATTATAATGATTATAATATGGATGGTGCTGGACTTGAAATAAAAATTAAGTTCAATCTGAACAGTAATATTTTCACTGAATACGTCAAATAATATGTTGGAGTAGAGATCGAAAAAAGGTTTGGAGGAATTCCTCTAAGGTGAAAATTATTTTTAATATTCAATGAACATTTCATTGAATATTTCTTAGAGAATGTTATTACGAATTTCACGGATATTATACATAATATCCATATAACACTGAGTGAAAGTATATTGAGCTTCTCTTAAAACAGAATTTTAAATTTCAATATACAAAGCGTTTCGAAATATATATTTTTAATTACAATTACAATGTTACTTGAAAAATTATTGTCCAGAGTATGATTATATTATAGAAAATGATGGTATAAACAGGAAATATTGTAGCTTATGTAACTTATGACATATAAGCATAGATCAATATTAGGAATAATAAACATTACATACAGTACAATTGTCAATATTTCAAGCATATTACGAATATTAAATCGTAGACTTCATGTTATATACAATGTCCTTATAAAATATAAATATTATATAGTTTTAATTGAAATAATTTTCAATAGACATATTTATTGTCATAGCTTATTTCTGCTGACCTTACGTCTAACAATTATTTCACCAAAATGTAAAGGTACCAAAAAGTTTATATTAATAGTATTATTTATTGTCCAACATTACTATGTCCATCATTCATTAAATTATCTAAGCATTATTATTATTGTTAAGCTAATTAATATTAATATTCTCTTCAACAATTTCATTAAAATAAAAAGTAATCATGAGCAACTACAATATGTAAAACATTCGTTTTTATTCAGTATAAAATATTTTTTAAATCCAAAATACTATTATGTAAATAAGTATTGTTCATAATGAAAGTTCACACTTCGCGAAGAATTTATAATGATAGAATTCTACTACCAATTAAATAAGTTGAATTCGTAACACGTGAATCAAATAGTTGCATTTTACTCTTTTCATTAATGAAGTATTTTTATTTCAACAAGAAAATAGGTGAAAATAGACTATCGACGATCTAGAAGACAATCTTTTTCATTCACCTTATGTACGATTATATGTGCGCTTCTCCATTATGGAGTTAGGCGAAGAATACAATAATGTACACATTGATGTATTAATATTCTTATATAATATACAAAAAATATTTAACTATGAGTCATTATTGTCAAGCACATGGCAAGAACGTGCAAGTAGGCAAATTAGCAAACTCGATTATTATTGAAAGATTAAACTTATTTATTAAAATTTGATATAAATTGACATTTAATTCACACAACTATTATTGAGAATTTTGTACGTGTATAATAGCATAAATATTTAAAAGTTTATATATTTACATTAAACTTCATAACCCTTACAAAATGTCACATATTTTCAAAGAAGTAATTTCAAATCTAAAGATTAAATTTAATTTAAATATGCCAACCATTATTGTCTATTTTTCCGTCGTGGCATCAATTTAAGCGCCATTTCAACTTTAAATATTTCACTATTTATGTATAGATTTATATTAAAGTATTTTTAGACTTATAGATAATAATTGTAATTCCTAAGTAGAATCTACAGACTTGAGTACAAAGTAATTTGTATAGTCAAAGTCGCATATACGCTTCTTGTGATATGAAATTGATAATATTCATTGACATAATTTACCCAATACAATTCCTGTACAAAATTTAAGCGAGCTCTGATGTTCCATTATTGTTCAATTCATTCATGTTCCATCCAAAGTATGATTCCGTCGTCTGTTTTTGAGAATTGAAGATTTTTAGTATTTATCAAGTATCTAAAATTGCATGTCATCTCCAAGATTTTTAGAATTATTGTTCGCATGTATATTGCATAAAGTTTTTTATTTGTTTGAAATAAACACTTCTATATTTATTTTCATTTGAATACTAACATGTAGCGATTCTTACTCAAAAATATCCGTTAAAATATTTCCAAACGCCTACAAATACAACATATACATATTTTATTGTCAAATACATTTCAATAGGCGACATCATTTTTAATTTAATTTCATAAATATTGTATCGCTATTGCATTTTTTCTATATAAATTCCAACAAATCCGAAAGTTTAAAAAATATTCTTAATATAAATATAATACTCCATCCATCCATCCATCAGCCTTTACTGGTCCACTGCTGGACATAGGCCTCCCCTAGTCTGCGCCACTCCGACCGGTCTTGGGCCGTCTGCATCCAGCGGTTACCCGCCGTCCGCTTCAGGTCGTCAGTCCACCTGGTCGGGGGGCGTCCTGTACTCCTTTTGCCGAGACGTGGTCTCCATTCGAGGACCTTCCGACCCCACCGGTTATCGGTCCTGCGAACTATGTGGCCAGCCCATTGCCACTTCAGCTTGCTTATTTTGAGAGCTATGTCGGTAACTTTCGTTCGCCTACGGATTTCCTCGTTACGAATTCTGTCGCGTAGGGAAATACCGAGCATAGCTCTCTCCATAGCTCGCTGAGCGACTTTGAGTCTTCGTATAAGGCTCACAGTGAAAGACCACGTCTCGGCACCGTACGTCATCACTGGCAACACACACTGCTCGAACATCTTCGACTTCAGGCTCTGAGGTATCTTGGATGAGAAGATGTCACGCTAAATATAATACTATAAATATATAACTTGTATATTTTAGACTATGAGTGTGGCAACATTATAAAGACAGTTTATTTATTGTCTAACTTTGAATATTAACTACAAAAAGTATAGGTACCTTACTATTGAAAAATATTTTCGTTGGAAATTCCAATTTCATCACAATTATTTTAGTAATATTTATTGTCGCTACTTTCGCATTAATAAGTTTTTAATCCTTTTGAATAAGTACATTATAAAGGTAAATATTATTCTCATTCAGATCAAAATCCGAACATTATTATTAAACATTTGAGCCCTCAGTTTGAGCCACGATCTTGCATTATATATTTTATGTATTATTTTAATATAATAACAACAAAGAAACAACGTGGCAAATAGCTTATTGTCACTTGCAACACCTGTTAGGTACTTTCGCCCTTCGAGGACATTTTTTGTAAGTTTCACTTAATTTTACCGTTATTTTTGAAGTATGTACTTCATAATTCATATTTTATTAACGTACTTGAAAGCTCAGAAGGAAAGTATCATCGTTATTAACTTACGAGCATGACTAATCATCAAATCAAGTACGTTTTGTTACGCTTTATAGCCATTTTGAAGTACCACACGTATATAATTTCAAAATATCATCGTAAAATTAGATTAAGTTTAAATTTGTATAATGATAATATGAAATCCAAAAGTGTAAATATAGATATACATTTTTGCCACATTTTATTGTCTGTATATATTTGTTATTGTCGATTAAACTATAATTATTATACTTAATTAAAACCTTTTGTATGTATAGTTATTTTGTATACAATTTTTCTGGGTATATTGCGTAACTGTACAATATTTCGTTACAATATCTGGTATTACATTGAAGTACATATGTAAAATGTTTCACATTCGAAAACTCCTGTACATATTTAATTATTGTCCTGGTTTTCCTTTTGCTTCAAACTTACCTCAGAGCTCGCTATGTGTATCCGAACTTATCTTGCCATGTTGAGTGCTGTCAAAATGACAAGTGGCGCTAAAGGTGTTAATGGCGGGAAAATTATTGACTTTGCCGAGTTGGTGATAGCGCCCTGGTCTCCTGGAATGGGGACTGGCGTGCCAGGGTCTACCACGTGGATCTTCCATCCTAAGTTATTGTGTGTGTAGCACTGAAAATATAAGGTTTTCATTATTGGCTTTGTGACTTTTAGCAACGATTTCAAACGTAAGCTTTAATAATTTGCTTTTAAAGTTTAAAGACAATTATCAATTGAGTTTGACAGTCTTACACGTTTTAGGGTTTTCAAAGTAAGAAAACTTATAAACGTTTTTTAAAGAAAAACATACATAAGTAGTTGCATATTTGGCTATATTTTTTATAATATTCCACAAGCCACAAGAAACAAGCCTGGAACAGCGGCCATCACAAAAGTAAACGTATAAGACAGATACGTAAGTATAAATTACAACAAGTATTGAAAAATTTATTTTAATAGTAACCGTATCATAGCATAGGTTAATAAAATACTATTAAACGATGTAGTGAAGGCAGTGCATATTTCATTTAAGTTGTGTGAAGTTAAAGTCTACTAATCCGTAATTGGCCAAAATGGTATGGATTATAGCTTAAATTCATCTCATCATGGAGCTAGTGATAGTTTTGTTAAGAGGGGAGGTTCTAAGGCAGTGGCGTAGAGTGGGTTTGCGTTGCCCTGAGTGAAATTTGAATCTGGGGCTCCTTATACTTTGATCTCCTTGCAATTAGATCGGCGAAAAAGAAACATGAGTATTTTTTCGCCCTTTTTGAAAGACGTTACGGATGAAGAAAAGTTCTTGCACACCTGATAGTACACCAGGTCTGGTGTCTCATGCGCCACGGTCCAGTTGAGTACCGCGGGCTCGCCCACGTTGCACTCCAGTTGCAGCGTTTTCATGTAGTCTTCGAAGGTTTCTGAGCTGGCCGACTGATCTGTGGTCTTGTGGGTCCACTCGCAGTAGCGGCCCACTGGAGACAAAGTTAGTTGGATTAGATAAGGTACATAGAATAGATTAGAAATTAATTATCACTTGCTAAAACGGTGCACGAAAACATCGTAAGGAAACCTGCACACCTGAGAGATTTATAAAAATAATCTCAAAGGTATGTGAAGTCCACCAATACGCACGGGGCCAGCGCGGTGGACTATGGCCTAATCCTTCTCATTCTGAGGAGAACCGTGCCTACAGTGGGACAGTAATGGGTTGATGATGATGAAGATAAGGTTATCCTTATGTTGACTAAATATATCAATGATACCAGTATTTACATTCATAACCAAGATATTTTCTATGAAAATAGAAGCAAAAGTAAGTAAGCAAAAGCATATTGCTTACTTACTTTAAATTTTACTTTAAAGCAAAAGCATATTGCTTACTTACTTTTGCTTCTATTTTTTTGCCAGTTAGCAAAAAATTTTTTGCCAGTTTGCCATATTTTTGTGTGGTCCTTCTTATTTGTCGGCCCCTAAAAGGTCATGAATGAAAGTAACTAAGTCATCAAGTCAATCATTTTAGATTTTGGTCCTTATGTTTTCCTATTTTAAGACTAAACAAAATTCGAAACATACCAGCAGTTGGATAAGGATATCCCTCGTTGTCGTACGCGACTCCAGCAAACACACGCTGCTTTCTCTGATCTTCTTCTTTCTTTTGTCCAAAACCGCCTTCGGAGGAATCGCTTATGTAGAACGGGTGGAACCTGGAAAAAGTACAGAAATTAATTTTTAAATATAATATCATTACATTATCTCTAAATATAATATATCCTATCGGCAATTGTTAATTTTGTCGAAGACTTTACCGGCAGATTGAATATATCCAGTACCTACAGGTTCGCAATAAATCCATTCTTCCCTTCATCAATACACATTGGAGTAAGTGCTCATGAATACTCTTGGAGTAATTAAAATCCAAACTATAATTATTGGGTAAGAATGATGGTTGGTAAGAACCCACACTCAGGATTAGGAATTAAAACGATGTAGTGTGTGTAACACTCATAGTTATATAAGTTAGGTTAAGCTTAGTATTAGACAGTAATAATAAACACATCATTCGATCAAGACGCCTCTCAATACAACACGAGCCTTCCTACACTACAACGAGTTGTAAACTAAAAAGTGACAAATATACTAAAAGGATTGTCCAAAAAATAATAAAGTTAAGATGTTCCAACTGATAAAGAGACCTTGATATAAAAAATAATTTCTTACTTCGCTGGATTAGTACGATCATCTCCACCTTCTACTAGGAAGGTGTACGTTTGTCCTCTCTCCACATAGATTTCTGGAATCAGCTGATCGTTGATGTACCATGCGATGCCCCATGATGGGTGACCTTTAAAACAAAGGCAAGACTTTTAAAAAACAAGACTTTACATTCCCAAATATCAAACGTTTAAATACTCGTAACACATAGACAGATTACATGCATGTATCGCAAAATGCAAGAGTCATGAAGTTAGTTACCGTATGGCAGGAATCCATTACTTATATCATTGTCTGCTTGAAAATAAAAATAAACGTTATGAGAATCAAAATTGGAATTCTAAATTTAGGTATCATAATATTCTTTTACAAAGTAATAGGTACATATTTTTAAGTGAATACTAACAATCAAAAAATAAAAATTATTATTATGCTAAAGACCGACTTAATCGCGAAAGACCTATAAATCTGGACGATAAATCACATTTATTTTTAACGTTAATAGCCTTTAAAAAAATTATAAGCCTTTCCATAATTCTGAGGGCTTCTTGTCTTCAATGAGCGTACCTTATAAAGTCATCCAATGTACTATCTGGTGATAATTTGGTCGACGAAACATTCACAACATTATTTCGTGGAATTATTCAGCGAATAGTTTAAACATAATCTAAAGCCCTAGTACTCTCACCAGTGATAGGAGTATACCCTCGCCGTCCACCAGCCGGGCCTATCCTGGCCGTCATGGTGTTGGTACCGGCGATGACGCGCGGAGCCCATGGCGCTGTACCATCCGCTTCTAGTTCCGCCAGACCCACGCATGTGTTGTCCATCTGGTGGTAATGGTCGTATAACTTTAATGTCTTTAAAAAAATAATATTTTAATAATATACATTCTAGACATTGAGTTAGACATGTAGTCCTTCATAATTGATTGATCATCCCTTTCCAACTAAACCAACTAATGAATAGTCAAGATTTTTTTTACTTGAACTTAGAGAAAGTTCAAGTCTAAAAGGGAATCTGTATTCAAAAGTAAGTAAAAGTAAGAATATTTTCTAGTATTTATGAGTTACAAAAATAAAATAGATATTACTTGATAAATTGATATACCAGAGATACTTCTAACTTTACATATTTTACACAAAGAATAATAAAAATATAATTGGACCAAGAGATATTTTACATATTTAGGTATTCTTGTGTTGGTATTTACTGCAACGTTAATGTTATACGAGTAACATATCTATGAACATAACAGACAGAGTAATAGCACAATTTAAAGGACACGTGCTACAACTTTATTTATATATCTGAAATTCTGAAAAATATTTTTGCCAAAAAAGTAAACTTCGAGCTACTCGTATTACCTGAGCACCAAAGTCAAGTTGGACGTCAGATCTGGTAGTGTCCATGAAGGAATGAGCGTTAGCTTCATATCTGGAGTTCAGTGGGCCGAAAGCTGCGATAACAGACTGAGACCTAGACGTCAATATCTCCTTATCCTTCTTAGGCTCTTTAGCAGCAAGTGGTCTCTTGTACGTGATCGTTGTTACTCCGTCTTTCTGTTGGCTGGAAACTGGGAATGGAAGCAAAGTGAAAGGCTTAATATTGATAATGTACGTAATAGTTAACAGAATTTTACAATTTTTCTTTTATGTCAACGATGCCTCATTGATGTTTTGATTTGGTGAGTGTGGTTCCTACATTGTAATACCTTCCTACATTGTAATAGCAATTAAAGCTATCATCCAGAATTTGACAAAGACAAAGCTCTTATCTATCGAAGTCTTTCGTCTTAAAATTTAAAGATCTCTTACTTCATTGATAAACGAAAAATATTCCATAAAGAAGCCAGAGTCTTCAAATTTTTCGAAGGTGATATTCTTACATGAGACTTTTCGTCTACAGACCATCTTTCAGTCTTGACAAATATAACTAGTTAGCTTAAAGCTTTATCTAGTAGTAACACAGTAAATGGTGAATGATAATGATAATGATGTGCTCAATGATGATAATAAAGATAAACATACCTAACACAGCATCATTGCTTCCCCCAAGCCGCTGGTCCGGGCACACCCCTCGTTCACCATCGCACTGGGCCAAGTGGGTTATAGTGTAATCTGATACAACCCCATGATTCAGTCTGAAAATTAAATTACAATACGATATAACTTTCGGTCGGTTACAGAAGTCAAAATTGATTTTGATATAAAATTACTACTAAAATTCAATTTTTATTTTATTACAATTAAAAATGAATAACTTGTAATAAAACAGTATCTGGAGGCACGGCAGTGCCTCCGCCAAGCCGAGTCATATTTACACATACGTACGCAAAAGGCTAAATCCAAAATGGATATGTCTGTACCATCGAGAATAGAACCAGAATTTCTACGCATTGATCTGTAAATTTGAGTACGTATCATATTCATCAAGTTAACTTGATATCCAGATATCCCGAAGAGTTCCTTCAGTAATGGTTCGGTAGTTGAAATTAACTGCATTAGAACAATGTGACAAAGTATGCTTCTACCCTTCCTCTGTGGGAAGATGCCCAACAGTAGAATATACACAACTAACCTGTTATCCCAATAAGCGACGACAACGTCAGCTCCCAGCATAGCAGGTCTGCCTTCAGCGCCAGATATCCCGAAGGCCATATATTGTTCCTTGCGCAGTCGAGCTGCCAGAGTGATCTGGACATGGTCTCCCTAGAAAAAAAATGACTTAAATTAACATTTCATTGCTTGTAATAAATGTATTATTAAGATTTTCGGGGCTGTTATGAAAACGAAAAAGATTCTTAACACCTATTTAAAGAATAGATATTAGGTTATCATTTCATATTTTGGCCAGGAATCGAACCCAGAAAGTTGACCACACGTCGATAAATACGTTATGTCGTATCCGCACACTCGCCAAACCTCAACAAACCATTACAAATTCAAACGTATGGATAGAGGGTTTGACTCGGTTTCTATACATTTACATGATCTTGTTTATCTCTGTAATTGTTTTCATAGCATTATTCGGAAACACGTTTATTATAGATAAAACCAAAATTGTCTCTATATTTTACCTTTGCTTATCTCTCGCTACAAATAGCTTGAAAAATGAAAATAATGGCTGAATATTAATATAATAACACAGAAACAATGTAGAAATAGATAATAATGTGGATTAATTGGAATATTAGTACAAGAAAAACATTTTTACACTTAAAGTTAACTTGCTTTCATTTTGACTTCCAAATACTTACCTGTGATGCTGTAAACTTAAAATTATAATTTCAATATAAAAACCTAAAATCATTAATTTCACGTCTTTCTGAACAGGGATCAAACCTAGAACCACGTGCATGTCAAACTAATTTGACTTCAAATACAGAGTAATATGGATTTCAATTCAACCTTAATTTGGTAGTTCAATTCCACCACTACATCTAATTCTGCAATTTTAAGCGCTGCTGTGTTCTGGCTTAAAGGACCATACCCTACGCGTTCCAACTTAGACCTCAGGGATAGCAACGCATCTGTACCTGTAAGTTTACGTAGAGATGTAATCCGAGGTTGATTACAGATATGGATAGGCAGTAGCTAAATACCATTAGATGCATAACATGCTCGTTTGTTATTTGGATATTATGTACAACGTACTTCAGGCCTACCCTATTGTAGAGAGCAGTGTCCACTGTCCAGCCGTGAGAAAGAAAGTGTGTTTTATAGATAAAAGAAGTTATACATATGTTTGTATGTATTTACCTGTATTTCCCATCGCACTTGGAGTCGCTTATCCAATATCTCCTTGCAGTTATTGGAAGAGCTATAAGGAGCCTGGGAAGTGGTTGAGCTTGTCTGAAATTATTGCAATTTTTGTTAAGATAATTTAATAAATCTTAGGGATGAAACTTTACGAAAATTTCTATGAATACTTACGAATACATAAAAGTTGTTTGTTAAATTTTTATAAATATTTTAATTAAATGACAAATGTGAAACTTAGCGTTCTAGCCTGAAGTCAAAGTTTCTAATCTACTAGGGCCGTTAACCAATATATCGAGAAGTATAACAAATCATTATGATATATAACATCGATAAGTTTAGAATGTGTTTAAGCATAACGACCATTTAGCACTTAAAAATTGAGAGAATATATCTAGTTGAATTTATACTTTGTAAGCATACCTTAATGATAATAGTGTATCTTGTATGAGACGTTTTCGCGAATTTTATTTATCATTTAAATTAACTTTATGAAAATAATTATGTTCTTTAAACACCAAGATATGTTTTTCAATTAAAATTTAAAATGAAGTAAAATGGAGTATTTTGGTTATATTATTTTACCTGAATACGGCACCTACTTAAACAGTTATAATTATTCTGTAATTGAAATGTATTGTTGTTATTACCAAATAATTAGATACTTACCGGGTTATACCACCAAGCTGGCTGTAAACAAGCAAGCCGTTCCAAGGAAAGCAGATCAAAGAGAATTAGGCAAATAATTAGAAATGTTAAGTTTCAACATTTATTAGTAACAGTAGTAAAGTCAACATTTAACGATAATAAAATGGAAGTTCGAATTTTAGTCCTGCACAGCAGAATTGTTTAAGTACCGTCATAGCTACATTATGTTTCGCTAAAATGTAATTAATGATGAATAAAATATTGTTAATCATTAATTATATTGGACTAAACCCTATGAGCTTGTGACATGATACAGTGTAGTGTTAGTTAAATAGTGATAAGTGAACATTATAGAACACAAGAACAATGTGTCTACTCCCTTATGTGTTAAAACAAAGAAGTGCAGTGTCAGAGGACGCTACCTTCATTATATGATTATTTAGCAGTTTAAGTTAGCGTAGAATTACTCATTAGTCTTAAATTAGACTAGATCGTAATTAATATAAAGTACCTATTACTCACTTGGTACTTTATACAAACAAAAAAATAAATAATGATATTTATTTATTGCTATCCCACTTTTTCTGAATCTACTTAATATTAGTAGAATTAAAAATGCATGTCTTACTTTACAAAGCTATTTTTCTTTTTAATGAAAGTCACTTCGCTAAATCCTTCGTATATCTGGGATTTGAACCTGGATCTCCAAGATATGAAACGAAGCTCCTAATAAAATCGAAACCTTCGTAAATATATTCGTAGTTTCGTAGTCTCTTCGAAAACATTTTGCACAATTTTAATTACAATTTCAACATAGGACCTTGTAAGGTATAGCAATATTTGTTTGTCAATTTTACGGTGTATGGAACCGTAACCAAGAGAAGGCCAAACTACATAGACTTTTTAAAATAAATTACGTTTATTACTAGATAATTACTTATTATAAAAACAAAAAACCCGACTGCCTAAAAATATTGCTTAATAAAGCCTTAAGGTTTAAGATCTCGATATAAGACGATCTCCACCCTTTGTTAAGTAAAGATACTTCGCCGTCTGGAAATTGAATGAAGCCACAAAAGGCTGAATTGTCAGCCATTTTTTGAATGCTTGACAAATAAAAACATTTTTGGAGAAAATTTACGAATAAATATCTAAGTAATACTGCGTAATTTACATAATAGATAAATAAGTATTTCAAATTTACAGACTGATTTTTTTTATCAAACCATTTGCAATATTTCATTTGATATAAAGAAGTTTCATCCATTAACCAGCTCGGTGAAGGTCGTCTTAAAAAAAGAAAAAAAAAACGCTTGCTACACTCACAGCCCCACACTAGGATTCCCTGTATCGTGGGTGCTATGGACACACACAGAGACAAATACACAAACACCCAGACCCAGAAACAGAAATCTAAATTCATCATTTAGAAATCTCCCTCTGGACTCTCTGCGCGTCGCGTCGCGGGCGGACCGCGGGCTCCGCCACGCGGGTCGTCTTATATCGGGATCTTCTACTATGTCACTCCCACAATTTAAACGAAGTCGTATGTTAAAAATGTTAAAATTCACGAAGCCGTTTGGCCTGATTTATTGATTGAAGCTTTTGAAGCTGAATGAAGAAAATAATGAATACGTTAAAAACATTACCCTCCGCAGTCGGGTGAGATCTAAAACCTTTAAAACCAATCAAAATTAAAGCTAGACGGTAATTCGTAACGAGGGGGCAGAGTTAGTTTTTGAAACTTATTACTATTTTTGGCAGGCTTTGTCGATTTCCGTTTTCCCTGAAAAGCGAATGAAAATTAGTATCCATGAAGCGCTGAAAAGGTAGTTAAAGTTAGTCCTTGAGAGCGGCTGTAAAGTTAAAGCAATTTTGTTATATATTATTTGATGATTTATGGTAAGTATATTAATTGACGTTAGGATAGGACCTCATGCAGTATAACTAGTCTTAAGATACGATCTTTCGACATTTAAGTAAGGTCTTTCCTCATCTCTAGCCATAATTTATCTCATCATTTATACCTAGACATTCACTTTAATTTAACTATCCTATAATTAGCTATTTATTAATTATTAATTTAAATTTTAATTAAAACGTAAAATGTAAAAATGTATGTAGTAAAAATGCAATTTGATAAAGTTTAACTTATAATATGACTTGTTCAATTAGTCCTCCGGGATGCAATGCATGTGTTCGACTTAAGATATAACTACTATACTACTTATTTAGTTACAGATATCTATAGACAACAGTGACTACATCATTAGGTAGATATCTATTTGCTTGAAAGCAGGATTTATATGAAAATATGTAATAAATTCACTGAAATCGAATATTACTTAAAAAAAAAACTCCAGCCATACAATGAGAGCGGCTTAAACCACTTCCTTACCTTTAGGCGGACCGCATGGTTGTTTGCTACTATTTTATAAAACACACACACAAACAGCCATCACTTTCAGTATCAACCCAACACGTTTAAACCTCTATTTCATCAATATAAACTCACAAATTCACCCGTTTTAGTATCTTACCACACAACACATTCCATTCTCAACAAACCCAAATTAATTTCATTTCATTAACTCTTCGCTCAAAACAAAAAAAAAACAATGCAAAACAGACCAAAAACTGAAACATAAACCGTTCTAAATGCACTCACAGTAATCTTCGTCTGTCCTAATGCCGGGGGCACATCCAGGTCCTTAGGAATGAACACGTGCCCGAAGTTGTGCCTGTACTCCACGCACCACACGGCGAGCCAGTCCACGTCGTAGGCGGTCAGCTTGCCTGGTAACTGGATCTCGATGTCCTCGCCCTGGTAGCCTCGGAGCGGGTTCAGGGAACCCATCTCGTTTGGTACCTAGAATTTAAAGAAAGTACATTTGTGAAACATAGTGTGGAAAATATTTTTTTATGAAACTAACTTATTCCGCAGAGATAGTAACGCAATGCGCCTATGAGCAACTAAAGTAGGACTCTCCCTACATAGGGATAATGACTGATGTTCAAGGCGAGTGTTTTTTTTTATATAATATAAAAGTAGCAGACGAGCATGCAGTCCACCTGATAGTAAGTGGCTACTGCCGCCCATGGACATCTGTAATCAACCCCAGATAGGATTAGATATTCCTACCGGAGGTCGGCCACAGATGCGCTGCTACCCCTGAGGACTAAGCTGGAACGCCTCGGAAACGTCTGTCTTCCTTACCGTAAGAATATTATTATATCTTTCGCGTATTACATTTCTCTCCATGGGATTAGGTATCTCTGAAACTACTAGTCAAATTACTTTTTTTTTTTTCATTTGGTTCATTTTGTATTCTTCAACGATCCGCATTCAAGGCATTATATATTTAGCCAATAGCTAATAGAAAATATAAAAAAATATCATACCTTAGTCCCAAAAGGACTGGGTTCACTCCCATTCCCGACCCAGAAGTAGGCATCTGGTCCAGCGCCATCATAGTGCAGATTGGGGATGTAGAAGGTCTTAGCGTCCAGCACACTGACGTTGCCGGAGCGGAGGCCGTGGGCCAGGCGTCTGAACTCGGGTAACACGCGCGGCCGCGGCGGGTCAAGCCCTGGTGGAATGAAGACGTCCCCGAAGTTCACCTGGAAGAGATTGGTTGGTTCATTATGGTCTGTGATTGTGGTCTTATTAAACATGGCCTTTAAATATAATTGGCCAAGTTCAACTTGTACGAGTATAGCACGGAACGTTCCGTAACACAAAATATTCCTATTTTGTATTTTCATTACTTTAGTATTTGTTATCACGTCAATGACATACATTAGATAAGGCGAAAAACGTTGAAAAATTGCAGTTTCTTTTATGACGAGTATTTTTAGTATTTGTTTTTATAGCGGCCACCATTAAACATATTCTGTGGAAATTTCAAGTGTTTGTAAATATTATTATTACGGTTACAGAGACAGAGCCACGTTACAGAGGGACAGACAAACGGACAGCTTAGTAACAGGGTTCCGTTTTTGAGTACGGAACTGTAAACTCATATGTAACACACTGATAATTTTCGAAAAAGGGATTTTTTAGATTATTTTTTTGGTCAATTTATAAGATATTTAAAAGGAGAAAGATTAAAATGCCAAGATTTTAAAACAAAATCTTTCATTCTCCTTCTCAGTGACACCTTCTCAGATTGATTGACGGGTGAAATAATGAAGTTTCAAAACAACTTATTGCCAATTGGTATTAAATTTGGTGATAAATGGTGGATGTAATCATGAGGCCTTGTATCATGGGGCAAACTGAAAATCAGTGCTGTGGGTAGGTGTTTTTAACTGCTCATGGCATAATTCTGACTTTGTTTTCTTTCGCGATTTTTGCAGCGCATAGTATTTAAACAACACTAAGTAATTATAACCTTTTTTGTTTTGTTTTTTTCCCTTTTGATTGTATTGTTATTTTGTTTTTTTAATTTTAATTTTTGTTTTTTGTGTTTGTGTCCTTTTTTCAATGTATTTTTTGATTTTCATCTGTGTATATTTAGTTTTAAAATTGTACTGTGTGCTGCAATTGTCTTGAATAAATGATATTATTATTATAATTATAATGTATGTCCAATCTATTGTTACTATAATTAATTGATATTTTATTAAAAGACATTGGTACGCATATTTCTACCCAATTTTTAGTCAAAAATATATGTATATAACAGCTGAAATAATATCATTCCATTAACAATAAATAAAATTATTTTATATACAAAAGCAAAATAAAGTTGTATTAAAAATAAATTTCTACGAAATAAACCTACAATAACAATCCGCTTTATTTCCACCGAATATTATCCACAAAAAACCGAAAATAATTTTATTAATAAAAACCGAGTAATTAAAGAAACTTAACGCCATTGACAAGCATGATAATCATGAATGGATAACGTAATGTCACTTGACGGCAATGAGTTTCAACGTCGAGGCGTGCGCGCGACGCCGATCGATATAACGGAACTACGGGCACACGTAACTCGTAATTGCGACACTATGCTACGCATGCATGCATGTCTTGCATGGTGCGAGCTAGCTCAAGCATCATCATCAACCCATTACTGTCCCACTGCTGGGCACGGGTCTCAGAATGAGAAGGATAAGGCCATAGTCCACCGCGCTGGCCAAGTGCGTATTGGTAGACTTGACATATCTTTGAGATTTTTTTTATATAAATCTCCCAGGTATGTAGGTTTCCTCACGATGTTTTCCTTCACCGTTTTTAGCAAGTGATAATTAATTTCTAATGCGCACATAATTTCGAAAAATCAGAGGTGCGTGCCTGGGATATAAACCTCGGACTGCTCGATCGAGAGGCCGAGTTTCTTAACCACTGGGCTATCACTGCCTTGATAGCTCGAGCATGGTGCTACCTAATCCATAGAACCACCTTTTTCTGCCTAATAACAGCTTAACTGTGTTCCGGCAGCAGCGCTGAACTCTTTGAAAGTTATAGAGGAGACAGGCGTATCTGACGTTGCTCTTATCTGGGGT
Source organism: Epargyreus clarus clarus (assembly GCA_014595695.2). Classification (NCBI taxonomy): domain Eukaryota; kingdom Metazoa; phylum Arthropoda; class Insecta; order Lepidoptera; family Hesperiidae; genus Epargyreus; species Epargyreus clarus. Next base: position 604,912 of record JACTTY020000028.1, read on the forward strand.
TGATGACAGATGTCCATGAGCGGCAGTAGCGGCTGACCATCACGTCATTCTGCGAGTCTTCAAACCAGAACACTACAGCGCAGCAGCGGAAAATTGAATGGAGGCCCAGTGTAAAAAGTTGATTTCATTTTTCAAAATGACAAATGTGGCATACAATTATTCGCCGATGACTTTTTTTCGCTAACTGATTTCTTAGATTGTTTGTTTCTGACGACCTTTTTTAGCAACTGTATTTGGGGGGCCCAAGATCAGGGCTTTCAAGTCCCGGGCCATACCGCCCCTTAATTAAACCGCAAGACCCACAATTAGTCCTACCTTCAAAACTTGCCGCAAACGCCAGAATTCAACCGTTTCGCTAAATTATTTTGATACAATTTGGAACACAATCCACATTTGAAATTATCACACTTTGTTGACATTTGGCAAGTGTGGCTGCGGCATAAAGAAGTGCCTAACACTTGGTGATTACCGTGAATCGTCTGCACCAGACACTTATCCACTTGATATCTCTCAAGCGCTTCCCGCCCGGCAGCCGCAGCAGGATGTCGGAGTTGCTGTGCGCGGACAGAACTGGTGGGTCCCTGGAAATACAATTACATCAATACAATATAATATAATAACATCACCATACAATACAATATAACTTTATTTGCACATGAACAAGGTATGTACATAGCGATCTTATTTCCTAGTGACAATTCCTTTATTAGAAAGAAAGAAAGAAAGAAAATACTTTATTCAAGCATATTGCAACACACAGTACAATTGGAAATAGACAAAATAATTTAAAAAAAAGCACGGTTATAAAACTAGTTACTAAAAAATAAGACAATATGTATAAGACAGAATCCTTATAAAAATGTAAGAGTAAAAAAAAAATAAAATAAAAATACAATTAAATTAAATATCTAATACCTTTAAACGAGCAATTCTTGTATATATATATATATCAACGAACTCGGAAACGGCTCCAACGATTTTCTTGAAATTTTTTATCTAGGGGGTTTCGGGGGCGATAAATCAATCTAGCTAGGTTTTATTTTCAGGAAATGTCGTTTCAACCGTGTTTTCATGGAATAAAATCCTCCTACAATATCATTAGAGTACGAAGCTAAATTTCGCCATTATTTACGAAGTTAGAATAGCCCGGTGGAGAAATCGGATGCCTTAAAACGCAGGAAACCTGGGTTCAAATCTCGGTCAGATTGTTTTTTTCTTTTTTTTCTCTTTTTTTCGTGTTTCTTATTTTTGTGAGAAAAACTGTTCTTGGGAAACAAAAATGAAACATTTTTTTTTTATTGACTTAGCTTAAAAAAGGTAGTCATTCAATTACATTACAACATTATTTGGCTCTTCCTGCCATCTATTGGCGAGTAATAAGTACTATTTTTTTCTATTATGAAGTAACTGTCATGTAGTTGTCATGCAACACTATCAAAGAGTATAGTAACCTAGGTAAGAAAAGAGAGGCATCTTACGTGATAAAATTGACACGCTTGCGCACAACCGCCGCCAAGTGAATTGGTGTGAATTGTTGCTAAAGGTACATACGTATAAATAGTACGTATCTATATGATTCATATAAAATGCATAGTACCTATAATATCTCATATTTCATAAAGATGATTTTTTTTATACTGTGTGGAGACAAAATTAAGAGTTATAAAGACGCTTATATTTATATACTATTTACTATATAAACAGTATTTTATAATAATAAATAAATACAAACGTCCATATAACTCAATTATGTCTCCACACATTATAATAAAATTAATCATGAAATAAGAGATATTATACGTATGATGCATTTGTACATATATTGAAGCGCCAGAATTGAAGGTGATATGAATAAAAAAAATAGATTAAATAAATATTTATTATATATTATGAAAACGCTCAGAAGGAATTCCAGAAATACAATATATTCTTCCATAATCAACATTTTTACAATTATACATCTTTATATGAACAAATTTATCACACTTCCATTATAAAAGAAGACGTTGCAAAAATCAATCGACAGTAATTCATAACTCAAAGCAAGAGTGATCATTCCAAAAACATAAAAATAGAAAAAGTATTTAATAAGTGTCACAAATTATTAATTATCAGCAATTAAGTCTGTCTGTAACAATATTAACAACTTAGTATATATGCAATACTAACAAACTATTTCAATATGCGAAATATTTAATTTTCACATTTTTATAATATTTTTATAAATATCTTCTATGCTTAATAAAATATTCTTGTGCATGTTGCTTAAGATGGTCATCATTTTCTGTATAAATATACAGAAACCAGATAATTTTACCAGATAAAATACGATTTATTTGTCTGCACCAGCACCATAAATAAAAATGTTATTTGATACATCAATAAATACTATCCTGAACTCATTTGTGTGGATATTACAATTAAACATTTTAGGTTTTCCATTTGTGATTTTTGTTTTCCTTTTGTCATTTTTCTTCTTAAATTTCTCTTTTCTTCCTGCATGGTTCTGTATTTTCCAATCATAAAAGCTGGCCCCTTTTTCTGATCTGCAAAATAAATGTGGCTTTATTAAATATTTATATAAGTAAAAGCAAAGATGTTAAAACTTATATTTAGATTTTTTGTAAGTTTTTGCTACAAAATGAATCAATATTAACCTGTAATTAACGCTTTGGATGTTGAAGATTGGGCATCATTGTCTGATTTCAGGTTAGCTTTGAAAATGTTAATTAATGTTTTACAATTTTTTTTATATTTGGGCCTAACAATAAAGCAGATGTGGTACCAATCAAATAGTTTTACTTTCTATTTATATAGCTTCTTACTACCCATGCAGAATATAGACAGTCTGTTTACAATTTGTTATACATAAAAGAAATATAGACCTACCATTTAAATGAAGTGAAGCTACTGCCAAATTTTTTAAGCAATGATTGTTAGGAACTTTGTCTTCTGGTATTAAGTGGTAATCACACACTCCCTTATTTTAATAAATCTTCTCATATTCATGTTCTGGTATTTTGTTACCCAAAATGGAAAGCCAAGATGCAAACAACTCCACTTTTTACTAGGATGAGGATAGCGATCCAGATAAGCTCCTGAAAAAGTACAACACAAGTAAGAATTTAAAACTAACTTAGTAACTTATAATTCAGTTATAACTTCAATACTATATAAATTACGTAATGATTTCAATACTTGACGGAATATATTAAACTCTCAACACTTAGTTGACAGCAAATTGATAATGAATAACTGCCAAAAGTTGTATATTGGCACACTTAAAACAAGAAACTACAAAGGACTTCTTCCTCGTAAGATAATTACATAAAAATGAATCGATGTTGGTTTATGCCACATCGAAAGTTGCATTATGAATGATAAATAAAATATGTTTCTGTAACTTACCAAACTCCGCGCATCCGAAAACGCAATAAACTTTTCTTTTGGAGAACATTTTCAAGAGTTAAATCAACGATAAAACATAACTGGGATTTTGGAAAAAGTTGAACTCAACTGTCAACAGGAAAATTTTCCATTGTAGAACCACAGAATACCTATACTTAGAACGTTCCATTGCACACTTTCATCATAAATCAAAACATGGATATATTATTATAAATAAATATATTAATAAATTAAGAAATATTATTACATAATAATTATATTTTTATTAAATTTATATATTATTTTTATTAAATACATGTTTAGGGGAATTTTCAAATAATTGAGCCAATTTTAGGGGGTTTTGACTTAAGTTAGGGATAAATATTTTTGAGAGTTGGTAACACTGGTTGATGCCCCCAATTCTACAGATGAAGTTTTCCGGAAACGAATCTGAAGTTTTTTTCTAAGTGTACCTCCCTGGTGACGACTATAAGCTTTTATGTATGCGTTTGGTGACGACTATAAGTTATTATGTGTCTTTTTATCTCACGTGTTCATTTAAAAATGCCTAAAAGAACCTTGAAAAAAACGTTGATGAACAATCTAACTTCGCGAAGCCGCGACTCGTCTCAAGAACACCTTGAAATTTCCGCTCGCCCCATACGTGTTTCACAAACTTCACACGGAGAAGACTCATTACAAGAAAACGTTCATGAAAATAATCAGGTTTCCGCTCGTCCTACACGTGCCGCAAAAACAAGATGCTTGCAAAACTTAACCAACATTATACGAGCAAAAAATGACGAACAACGGGAACAACGTCTGCAAAATATGCGGCAGTGTACGGCACAACGTATAGCTACTGAAAATGATGACCAGCGGCAACAACGTCTCCAAGATTTGCGGCAGCGTGCGCAACAACGTATAGCTACTGAAAGTGACGACCAGCGGGAACAACGTCTCCAAGATTTGCGGCAGCGTGCACAACAACGTATAGCTACTGAAAGTGACGAACAGCGGGAACTACGTCTCCAAGATTTGCGGCAGCGTGCTCAACAACGTACAACTACTGAAAATAACGAACAACGAGATTACCGATTAGAAGAGCAAAGACGTCGAGACGGGAGGCGTCGTAGGACTTTAGAACTTAATAATTATTTGCCGACATATAAATGTGCCGTTACTGCAGCTGTGCAATATCACCCCTTAGGACCTTTTGAAATTTTGTGTATCCATTGTGGTGCATTTGCATTTCCCTGAGGAACGCGTTTCTAATAGTATAAATAGAAATTCTTTTGGTGACTGTTGTTTGCATGGACGAATTTCAATGGAGCAACCAACATTTTCAAATGAATTAATACGTCTCTTTTTAAAACCGTCATCCACATTCGGAAGAATTTCATAAAAAAATAAGAAACATAAACGCATCTTTTGCTCTTGCATCCTTCAATGCAGAAGATGACAGAACAATAAATAGCCATGGCATTTATAGTTTTATCGTTTGCGGACAAGTATACCATAAAATGAATATGACAGCTCACCCGACGCAAATAATGGTGTCTTTGAACGGCCACTGTACGGGCAACTATATTTTTTAGATCCTGAAGAAGCCGTTAATGAAAGAGTTAACCATCCACTTAATTCTGGAATTTCTACCTCACTGATGAACTCATTGGAGTTCATCTTTCGAGCGAAAAATCCTTACGTACAGGGATATATAATGATGCGAGAAGTAGAGGACGAAATGAACCGGTTAACTTCTGCCCAAGGGTTACCCCCACCATACGTAAAACTTTTATTTAGACTTCCAGATCAAGCTGATCGCAGAAGGTTTAATATACCGGTGTGTAATGAGGTTTGTGCAGTTTTTACACTAAATGCCGATCAAAGCTTTCCCGAAAATGAAATGATTGTTCACCAGCGCAATAAACACATAATTGTTTTAAAGAATATTGATAAGCGAGTCGAGCCATTTACTTACCCATTATTTTACCCAGCTGGCACAGATGGTTTTAGTCCAGATTTGCAGTTACAAATGCCTTATGCCAGCCGCAGTCATGTAACTCGGCTTGAACTAGCACAATATAGACTTTCGTTTCGACCAGAGTTTGCTAAATTATTAACAGAATTGCCATCAACAGAAGTACCCGATGTACGAGAACTTCCATTTAATGCACTGCATTTTGGGGGGCCGATTATTTCAACAATATTTAGTGGATACTTACATTCGTGTAGAGCGTGATCGTATTCAATGGATAAAATATAACCAAAATAAGATTCTAGCTGAACAATATACGGGAGTAAACAATTTCATTAATCAACTTGCCGAAAAAACAAATGCCACAGTTGGTGAAAAGATTATTTTACCTTCCTCTTTTCCTGGTTCGACGAGGTATTACACGGAACATTTTGAAGATGCAATGGCTATTGTTCGACGGCTTGGATCACCTGATTTCTTTATTACCATGACATCAAATCCTAACTGGCCTGAAATAAAACAGGCATTGCAAATAAATTTAGAAGATGGAACAATCTTGCAACAGCTTCCACAGGATCGTCCTGATATCGTGGCTCGAGCTGCTAAATTAAAATTTGACGAAATAATAGATGATTTAGATAAAAAACAAGTCTTTGGAAAGGTATCGGCTTTTGTATACACTATAGAATTTCAGAAACGTGGATTACCACACATGCATCTGCTTATAATTATGACGACAAGATTCATCGGCCAGAAGAGCTCGATGACTTGATTTCATCCGAAATACCCGGAAATGAAGATTTAGAGCTAAGAGAATTAGTACTCAAATGGATGATTCACAACCCATGTGGCGAATTAAATCCCAATGCAACGTGTATGGTTAATAAAAACGGAAGAACAAAATGTCGATTCGACTTTCCGAAATCATACCAGGAAGTTACATCTTTAGTAGATGATGGTAAGCCAAATTACCGACGACGCTACAATCCGCAGTTGGATATTCATAGTCCCCAATTTTCACACGAACATGCAGTTTATCGCAAAGACATAAACGGCCGTCGCATAACACGGGATAATCGTCATGTAGCCCCCTACAACGCATATTTATTGAAAAAATTTAATTGTCATATTAACGTTGAGTACGTAGGGAGTATTTTGGCTGTGAAATATCTTTATAAATATATTTATAAAGGACACGACTGCGCATCGATCAAAGTTGTAGAAGACCAAAGGACGCTCATTTATAATGAAGCAAATACATACATTGAAGGTCGTTGTGTTACGCCACCGGAAGCATGTTGGCGATTATTTGCTTTTGAGATTCAAAAAAAAAGTCATAGTGTTCAACGACTGGATATCCACTTACCAGGACAATATCGGATTGCAAACTTAGATCAAATCCACGAAGATTTAGCCGACATTGGCCAAAGAGGGTCTACTCTGGAGGCTTATTTTAGGCATAATACAGAAATTAAGGGACACAATCAGTTAAGCAATGATGTATTACCTCGATATCATTTTTATTGGCAGATGCCTGAAAACTTTAAATGGATTGGAAGGTCTAGCAAATGGGAACCAAGAGTTCGCCATTTGCGAGTCATTGGTAGGATTCATAATGTTAATTTCGTTGCCCAACCGGAACTTTACCACTTGCGATTGTTACTATTTCATGTAAAGGATGCAACAAGCTTTGAAGACCTTCGAACCGTAACAGACATCCAATATCAGACGTATAAACAAGCCTGTTTAGCACGAGGCTTGACTTATGACGATCAACAATGGATAGAAGGATTACGAGAATCTGCGTTATCTAAAATGCCTGCAGCAATGAGAAGCCTTTTTGTTCAAATTTTAATTTACGGATCTCCTGAAAATCCAAAGCATCTGTGGGAAACATTTAAAGAAAATCTGTCAGAAGATTTTATACATGCAGCCCGGCAAAAATGGACAGTCTATAGAAAATGCAATGAATCGCGGTTATAGAATTATAGCTAGAAAATTAAACACTGAAGCGACAGAAGGCCGAAATTTCCATTACTGGGTAAAAACTTTTGGCTTTGAGGACATTGATAATTACGATCTTGAATATAATCAAGAAAATTTGAACACGGATGAATCAACAACATTAGGAGAGCAAATGTATCGGTTATTAAAAGGAAAACAGATTGAAGTCGTTAATTCCATTCTTCAAGCTGTAAATAATACAGCTACTGAAACGAAATGCTTCTTCATTGATGGTCCAGGGGGTACAGGGAAGACATTTATATATAAAACTTTATATTACATGCTGACTGGAAAACTATACAAAGTAAAATGTATGGCTTTTACTGGTATTGCTTCCATATTATTGCCTAATGGACGTACTGCTCATAAAACTTTTGGACTAAAAGTACCACTGACACCGGATTCAGTCTCAAGTATCAAACCTAACTCTTCTAAAGCGAGACAATTAGCAGAAATAGATATTTTTCTTATGGATGAAGCTCCGATGCTTCCAAAATATGGTTTGCAGAACATTGATCAACTTTTGCGATCAATTGGAAATTCGGATCTCCCTTTCGGTGGAAAAGTAATAGTACTAGGAGGAGATTTTCGCCAATGTCTGCCTGTACAACCGCATGCGAATAAAACTGAGTTATTAGATCTATCCATTAAGCGATGCCCCTTATGGTCCCTTTTTAAGACTTTTAAACTTGAAGAAAACATGCGCGTTGATATAGAGCAACGACAATTTGCTGATTATTTGCTAAAATTAGGCAACGGCGATCTGACCTTAAATAATATGGAAGAAATTGAATTGCCACAGCACATCATTTCAAGGAATAATCTTATTGATGAAGTTTTTGGTAACTGCATAGCCAATGAAAATTATGAAGGAATGAAAGACAGAGCGATACTTGCTCCTCTTAACAAAGATGTTCAACAAATTAATGATGACATAGTTGCCAAACTTCCCGGAGAGTACAAAATTTACTATAGCCATGACTCATTGAAAGATCAACCTGAAGGAGCACTCGAATTTACAACAGAATTTCTCAATAGTATCAACATTTCAGACTTGCCCCCACACGAACTAAAATTGAAAAAAAATGCATTAATAATGTTGTTGCGCAATTTAGACGTTTCAGAAGGCCTATGCAATGGTGTAAGACTCATTGTAACAAGTTTGTGCAATCATATAATAAAGGCAAAAATTGTAACTGGTGAACAATCTGGGAAAGAAGTACATATACCAAGGATAACCCTAGACTCGTCAAAAGGACAACTGGGATGCACCATGCAGCGTCACCAATTTCCCATTAGATCTGCATTTGCTATGACTGTCCACAAATCCCAAGGACAAACATTCGAATCAGTTGGGGTTGACTTAAAGGCCAGTCCGGTTTTCATGCATGGCATGTTGTATGTAGCTTTTTCTAGAGTTAAGCGACCAATTACATTAAAAGTCCGTCTTCCAAATGAAAGTCCAAGACATACCCGCAATATAGTATGGAAGGAAGTATTAGGTTGATTAATTCCCGATTTCATAATTAAAACTGTGATGATAATAAAAATACTACCTACTTAACTATGTGTTTCATTCCCAGTAGTTAGTAACTTTATATTACATACTGACTGGAAAACGATACAAAATAAAATGTATGGCTTTTACTGGTATTGCTTCCATATTATTGCCGGTGACACTGACACCGGATTCAGTCTCAAGTATCAAACTCTAAAGCGAGACAATTAGCAGAAATATATATTTTTCTTATGGATTAAGCTCCGATGCTTCCAAAATATGGTTTGCAGAACATTGATCAATTTTTGCGATCAACTTACTATTTAAACTAATTGCACCCGTGACTTTTTATTTCAAATAATCGGTATTTTTGTTTTATGATTACAACACCGAGCAAAGCTCGGTCATCCAGGTACTTATAATTAAATATTATAGTACTGCATTATCATATTATTTTCTAGGTTGGATAAAATAATCTTAAGTTCTCATTTAAGTGAATTGAAAGCAATTATTTTGAGAATAAATGATCTTTAACTATAAAATAAATAAAAAAATGTATTGTTCTGTAAAAGTCATTTCTCAAGATGTCTTATCCCACTCCTATCCCACTGTTAGTATTACCACCATACTTTCTATTTGGTACCAGGTTCGATTCCTGACGAGACAAATATATTAATAAATTTAGATTTCAGCTATACATCTAGCTATTTTGAGACCTCGTCTTTGTGTGCTATAAGTTTATAACACCCACGCATCCTAACATAAGACTATGAATGAAAAGCGTCAAATTTATTCAGCAATTATTTTATTCACTCAAAACTTTTATGTTTATCGTCTGTGCCTTCCATTTCAAATAAAAACTAATTATGTAGGGTGAGCTCTTTGTAATTCGAGTCGGCCATTAGACAAAACGGCGCGCGACAGATAATTAAATAAACACTCATTCATCTCTCCATTATTTGTCCATTTGGCGTAGAAGCCTTGGCCTTGCTAGGTTTAGAACGTAAAATATGTGTAAAAAACAAGCTACAAGATTGTTTTTAGGGTTCGGCATGTAAAAACAAAAAACGGAACGCTTAAAATCTCTTGTTTCTGTCTGTCCGTGTTCATAGCCTATTTATTAAGTAATGTATTGGACCGATTAAGTTCAAATTCTTAAAATTTATAATGTATACCACATAACTCATCAAACACATAAAGTTTCTGAGATCATAAAACAAATGTGAACTACATATTTTTTAACCTATGGGATGTGTTCAAATAAAGCAAATTTGTAACATTTTTACTGTGTTAATCGCTGTTATATTCTGGTTTGAAGGTAGTGGTAAAAAAGAGATACTGATAAGAGGTATTCCAAATTCCAACTTAGTCCACAGGTAGAAATCTAATTTAATCTGGGGTTAATTACATGGATGACAGGAGCCACTTCTTACTATATAGACTGCATGCTACCTTTTTTAAATATAGGAGTAGTAGACGAGCATGCAGTCCTCCTGATGATAAATGACTACAGCCGCCCATGGACATCGGTAATCAACCCAAGATAGGATTACATTTCTACCTGAGGTGGGCCAGAGATGCGCCGCTACCACTGAGGACTAAGCTGTCGCCTCGGAAGAGTATGTCTCCCTTACCACACCCTTCAAACCAGAACTCAGGAGAGCTTAACACTGCTGTTATTAGGTAGAAGTGTGGCGGTGGTGTCGCCGGAGTCGAACCATAAAGGGTTTTACCACCTTCAAGCTTGCTTTATTAATTTGCTATTTTATTATTGTATAAAAAAGGGAGAAAAAAAAACACAGATATCTCGTCAAATGTATTCACATACAACCATTACCCTGATATAATCTGAGGGTGAATTAATATTATCTGTCATGCGATTATTGATTTTAGAGTACAATGGGGTTGATGGACTTACGTGGGGGTGGAATACAAAAGGCTTGTATGTCACAATACATGTATTTGGATTTAATCTTTATTTTGTAACGTCATAATCCAAAGAACCCTTTGATTTGATACCGTTACATATATTTCTGCCGCATAACAGCAGTGTTAAGCGCTGCTGTGTTCTGTACCCTTACCATGAGTTTTCAAAACATCCCACACTTTTACGTTACGTTTACTCAATCCATTATTCTGTTCCGTTTGCTTCAGTAAACGTAACAAGTATTTTTGGCTGCCTCACATGTTCGCGAAAAGAGAGACAAAACATAAAGCGCCATTTTATCAATTTAGATATTTAATGTTACGTTACTGACACTATAGTTCTGATACAGTCCGCTATAGGTGCTGATTGGAATATTTGTATGGGCAAATAACGTAAACAAATACCTACCAAAACAGTCATATTTGTCAAAACGTAAAAACTCATGGTAAGTAAGGGTACTGCTTTGAAGGGTAGTAAGGCAGATTGTCCATCTGAAGTGGCTACTACGCCCATAGTCAAATGTAATCAACCCCAGGTGAGATTAAAGTCCTGAGGTATAATAGGTTGGAGATAAGTTGCTACCCATATGGACTAAGTTGGAACACCTCATAGAAGTATCTCTTTCTTACACACTTTAAAACATAACATAAAACCGCTTAACTCTGCCGTTATAGGCAGAAATAGATGTGACGGTAGCTCGACTGAATCTTTACATAAAAATTAATAAAAAGGAGATACAAGTACAAAGTTCCGCGGGTTCAAACCAACTTTTAACTATAGCTTACATTTTCCAGGGCTCGACTTAAGACCTAACAGTAGGTACATTACAAAGGACTTGGGAGCGATCTCGAAACTAGAACAAATTGGGGCCAAGCCCGCGGCTATGCTTCAATATAATGCTCGAATATTTCATACTTCAACGCAACGAGTAAGGCTGCAACTGAATTCCATTGGAAATATCATAAAATATAGTTATGGTGCGTTGGTTGGATTAAAATGACTTATATTTCATTTTCTCTTTGACTATACGGGATTCATATTGAAAACAACATTTCGTGAAATAGTCTAGTGTTTCAGTGGAAGGGCGTTGATGACGACTGACTTATATATCGACCATGTTACTAAAAACAAAAAAGTTACTTTCATACAACGCATTATCGTGAATAAACCCAATCCGTTCAACCAATTCCTGGGCTTGGGTCTACTCTTCTATTAAAATGTGATAATTAAATTTATATAATGCGTATCTTCTTCTCTACTTCCATAAATTGGAAGATGTATCTTGGATTTACCTCCCGGTTTCCCTGCAATACCTTCATACCTTTTGTTCCCAAAAATATGGATTAAGCTTTTCCGTGGAAACTGTAGACATCAGTGAAGTTATAATACGATATAAACATCAAAAGGTTGAAAGCTCACCTGCTAGCATAGTCCTCAGGGTAGGGCACGAGAATGCCCTCCGGGGAGGGTTGGGGCGTATCCCCCACCCAGAAGTATGCATCAGGTCCCGTGCCGTCATACGCGAAGTTCCTCACGAACACCGTATTCTCATCCACGGCATACACGGTCCCCCGGATGCCATGAGCGTACTGCGTCAGGCGACCGATCAAGCGACCATAGTATGGCTCTTGGCGACGTGATGTGGCGATATCTGAGGACAATGGGGAAATAATTTTAGATACTGATTTTTTATTGTATTCGTATTTTTATTGTATTCAGTATCCGATTTTCTTCTTGGATTTAGGAGAACTGAAACTCTTAGAATCCCAATGGGATTCAAAAAGAGAGTTTAACTGGAAATCTACGGAAATTGTTACTGATATCAATCTGATTATCTCAGATGTGATTTATAATCATCACAATTTTCTTGAGGCTATCGTTACCGGTTTGTAAAACAGAAAAATATAAAGATACCTCTACTTTTAAATGTCTGTAAAGCATCAAACTATAGGTAACTAATTAAAAAAACCCAAGGTGATTGTAAATACGTAGATGTGTCGAGACATACGACGACATACATAAAGACGAGTGTATAAACGCACAGATAAAAGAAGTCAAAATTCCATCGAAGATCGAACCCGGAACCCTCTGCATACCAGACCGTCATAATGATCATACTCATAGTACATAGTAATGATTAGTTCTGCTTACAGCCTTGTACTAGTATTGGAGACCAACACAAAGCGAAGCCTCAGGCATCCTGTCTCAATAAGCACTCTATCGATGGTTCGTCGTATTAACTCAGCTCAAAGAAGGCAAAAAGATTACAAAGATACGCTTTAATTCTGCAGTTCTACGTAGCAGTTTTATGGTATCCTGCGAATACAGCGGTCATGACGATTTGGCTAAAATCCTAACTCTGCTGTCCTTCTCATTCAGTTCCGATTTGGTTGTAGCCTAAGATAAAATAATTATAGTTCAAAAAACTAAAAAACACGCTTTTATGATGAAATCAACTAAAAAGTAGAAAATAATTTTCAATCTAAGAATCAATTAAGAAACAGTAAATAGTATAATTGTGGAAAAAGTGTGGGGTGCTTTTCGAACCTGATAAATGGAGCACCCCACACTTTTTACGATTACGATTTAAGAGATAAAGCCCAACGACAGACGAACAGACCGCAGAGGGTTTCGTTTTAACCTTTGAGTACGGAATCCTAAAAATCATTCTACAAGAGGGCATTATAGATATGTTTCAGAACATTTGAGTTATAGGGAAATAACATTATTATTTTCTAAACTAAAAATCACGATATAAAAGTTACGCCTATTGAAACTAAATAGCAATAATTATTATTTGCAATCTAAAGTTGCGATGAACTTTGCTGAAGGTGTTTGAAAAATCTCGCCTCGAAAATCGTTAATCCAGAGGATGTTGATAAGGACAATGGTACAAAACTATTAATGTTTAAAATATTGAATTGTCATCGGTCCTTAATAAGTATGCCAAATTTCGGGTTAATCCGACGTTTTGAAGGGGGTTAAAATCATGTTGAAAGATTCCGTTACATACTAACATACTAACATACCAACATACCAACATACATACGTCTGAAGCTAATAAAAGCGTGTTAATAATGTAAGTAATAATTTGTAAGTGCCTCCAGAAGCCTATACAAAATCATATTCATTTAATGTCATGTCAATTCATTTTATTTTGTTTAATTTCATTGTAATACATTGAAGTAAAGTGTAGTGGACAACTATATAAGAAAGTAAAGAAATTGATATGGTGTATAGGTACTGACATTACTTGACTGTCTGTCTGTCTGTTTGTCTCTTCATTACGCCTAAACCACTGAACCGATTTTAATGGAATTTTGTACAAAGATAGTCTGAGACCCGAGAAAGGACATATAGGATAGTTTTTATCCCGGAAACCCCAGGGGATCTAGGAATGGCGATCTAAGATAGATTAATCGGAACATCAATTTTTGGACCAAGAAGTCGATTATTTTAATCGATATTAGTAAGGATTGAATCGTAAACTATGTGTTTGATCAAGTGATGATCTTTAGCAAAATTTTTGTCCATGAGCCCACGAAGGTTTCAGAGTTGGTACGACCAATTTTCGCCAGATGGCGCCAGTTTCCTTCCAATGAAGGTACGAATTTTCAGTTAAATGTATGTTAGTATGTCATATTGTCCCTGTACTTCCGGGACCAGAATAGGGCTACAGTATCTCCTGCTTGTCGTAAGAGGCGACTAAAAGCGGCTTTCGGGGTTGCGAGTGGTAAGAGTGGGAGCTCGAACCGTCCGGCCAACGACTCCGGGAAGGACGGCGGTATGTGTGGTCGCATACCGTCGTGTACATCGGACGGTGGGGTGATTCAATCTCACTTGGTCGGAGCCCGACGGGGCAGTGCGCTGAGAGGACTCCGGTTGCGTTCCTTTGGAGATCCCGGAGTCCTCTACGCAGCGCTGAGGACGGCCACCGGGGGGGTTTTAGTGCGGTAAAAATCCCACATAACCCCTCCCGCTCCCACGGCACCGGGTACCTTTTGAAGGTTTCCCTCTCGAGAACAAAAAAAAAAGTATGTCATATTATTTTCTTTTAAAAGCGGGCGAAGCCGTGGGCAAAAACTTGTAAGAACTCGTTAGGTAGGTGCATTTTTATACTTCGCAGAATGGCCAAGTCAATGTACAATAATAATTTTGTTGTCATACTTTATTAGATTTCACTTTAAAACAGATGCCTTTGAAACTACGAATAAAGGACTCAAGAGTTATAAAAAACAACATTTACTAACAGTTTCAATTAAACTTTCTTCAAGTATACGTTTCAAGGAACTAAAAAAAGTTCAAAAAGTTACGTCTTTGAAAGAAACTTTTGAAAAAGGTCACCTTTTGCGGTGCTTAATAATGCCAGAGAGAGATTCTATTTTCTGACTAAATGAAGTTTGCAAGGACTCTCCTAACCATATTTTTTATCGCTTGGCGTAATGAACGACATTCTGCTATTACGAAAGTACCGGGTTCGTGTTCTAATAAGTACATATCTATACTAATATTATAAAGAGGTAAACTTTGTTTGTTTGTTTGATTGTAATGAATAGGCTCAAAAACTACTGGACCGATTATAAAAATTTTTTCATCTACAAGCTACATTATCCACGAGTAACATAGGCTATATTTAATATGAAATATATTTGATAAATAGATTTTGAGGCGGTACAAAGTTTGCCGGGTCAGCTAGTTGTCTATATAATTAATTAATGTCAATCCGTTATTCGATTGGTTGTTAATGTATTTTGTGTCTGTGCATTGACCGAGGAACTCAAAATGAGATTGGCCAAAGATCCGTTGCTATCACTGAAGACCAAGTTAAACTGACTTGAATAGAAGTTTCTCCTTTACCAAAAAATGGGAACAAAGCAGGTTAACACTGCTATTTCAAAGCAGAAAATTTATATTTGTGTCCTTAAGGCTACCTTAAAATTTATTCATCATAAACTCATTCCTTTTATTAATAAAAACTTAGGGTAGTATCCCGTCGCGCGTGTCTAGGCCCACACGCGCGTCTCACCCGCACGCGTGTCACATGCATTCTATCGTGTCATACGCATACGCATACGGCTTGCGAAGAAACTGCAGCAAAATATAATATGTGCGGTTGTGACGCGCGTGCAGGCTAAAACACGCGTAACAGGAAAACCAACACAAAATTATATTAAACCGTAGTAAATTACAATCCAACATCACCAAAGAGCTTATGGCTCTAATCGTCGATATTCATCAATTTTTGCAAGCTCGCAATTTGAAATTTATGTCCGAAACTCAAAACTGTCGGTTAGCAATACCCTTCGTCCGATTCCGATTGAGCCAAACTGATTACCGTGGCCCTGACTGGGGCATATTTATCTAATATCCTAAGCGGGGGCCATTAGGGGATATTTTGATTGACGTGCTCGCCCCTGGGAGGCGTTAGGGTGCTTTTAGGGTTGGCGAATCGGGAGAAATTTAAATGTTTTTTGTTTTTGTTGTTAAGGCATTGTAATGAAAAGTGTTTAGACTACGCTGTGACATTTATAATTGGTTTAAAAGGACCACCATATCATCCTATTTTTATAGAGGTACATTTCTCGAGATTTGACTAAGTGGAAATCTCTTTTAATCGGGGGAATCTCGAATGGAATTCACTTTAAATTGGTTCCAGGTTCGAATCCGAGACACGCAGCTCTGATGTGTCAAAGCTATGTATGTATTAGAAGTTAATTGTCACTTGTTATCACCGTAAAGAAACAGAACCAAAAATGCCTAAGAGTTCAAAAAAAGTTCAAGCATAGTGAAATTTGGTTCAAACCTTCTCACTCTAAGAGGAGACCCGAAACCAGCAGTAGTACTAACTTGAAATAATGGATGAACACACGGATAAAATGACATAAAAACAACATGTGGCTTAGCAAATCTAACAAATGGAAACATTGCGCGCCAACCCTACCCTCCACCCACCCCAACCTCCCCGACACGTACACTTAATACAGTTTTGTCTTCCCATTTCGATACTCATTTGTATCCAGTGTCGACGGGACTAAGCATTTTATATTTAGTGATATTGTACGAATTGGCGATTAACTTAAATGTATGTTCTTTTTATATCTGACTAGCTGACCCGGCAGACTTTGTACCGCCTCAAAATCTATTTATCAAATATATTTCATATAAAATATAGCCTATGTTACTCGTGGATAATGTAGCTTTCGAATTGTGAAAGAATTTTTAAAATCGGTCCAGTAGTTTTTGAGCCTATTCATTACAATCAAACAAACAAACAAAGTTTTCCTCTTTATAATTAGTATAGATAGTGGCTACTGTTGTTCATGGACTTCTGTAACCAATTCTTTATAGAAAAGGGATTCTACCTTATTACAGATGTAGCAAACGAGCATGCTATCTACCTGTATCCTTACCAGGAGTTTCTACATTTCGACAAATTTGACTGTTTTGGTATTTGTTTACGTATGGGCCAATACGATTTCCTAGTTCTGACACAATCCACTTGGGGCGCTGATTGGAATTTGTATGGGCAAATACGTAAACAAATACCAAAACAGTCATATTTGTCGAAACGTAAAAACTCCTGGTAAGGGTACTGATGAATAAGTGACCACAGCTACCCATGGGCATCTGCAAACAACTCCATATAAAACAAGGGAACCTAATCACAGATATTTTACAATTCCTGCCTTAGATTGCAGCCTACGCGTTATTAATGATAGGTAAATCATAGCTAGAAAATTTCTCAAAATCAAAAAAATCTGAAAGGGAAAAAACAAAGTCGAAAAAAACTAATTTGAACATGTACTCGAGCATACTTATCACCACTTGTCTATCACAACTGAAAACCTCGCATGCAATAAAATATAACCCTTAAATCAGTTCCGTATCCCAAGACATAAACCAACGTCTTGAAATGTAGAGTGTTTCAATGGTTTACAGCTCTCATAAATGATCCTTTATAAAATCGTCGACACTTGCAATAAGACTTCTGAATAAATAAGGCAAAATCTTTAAGGAAATTCTAAAGTAATGTAATCATAAGGAATTTCAAAGGAAAATGTTTGATTTTCAATGTTGGGTACAACTTCGAAGCAAAATCCATTAACCTTCGAATTATCCTTCCTCGTATGTATTTTCTTTCGATAATATAAATGTAGGTAGGTATATGGAGTCTATCATAAAGTAAGTAAGGGTAAGTGGTAAGTGGCTACTGCGGCTCATGGACATCTGTAATCAACCCCAGATAGGATTAGATATTCCTACCTGAGGTCGGCCACAGATGCGCCGCTACCCCTGAGAAATAGGTGTGGCGGTGGTGCCGCCGGAGTCGAACCACAAAGGGTTCTACCACCTACAAATATAACCATAATATAACAACGCTTAACACTGTTAATATTAGGCAGAAATTGGCGGCGATAGCTCTGAATTCGAAACGGGAAGAGACCTTCTCCAAATGAGTTGAATGAAAGAAAGATGTTGATAGAAAACTCTGCTCATACTTCGATCATCGATGTAATGAAAATGATTAAGTTTTTTTAAGAAAAAGTTATTTAGCCCACCGAAGATTCCAAAATAATGATGGATCAAAATATTGTCTTGTAGAGTCTTATACGCGATATTATTGCCAAGTCTATCCCTGTCTTTATGAAGACTGAAAAATGTATACAAAATTGCATAAGATTCTTATATAATATAACAAAGGACTTGTGAGGAAAAATATAATCTCAGTCTTTGAGATGCTGCAAAGACTCCATTATTTAATATAAAGTAATTTTTTGAACTAAGAGGGTAGCGGAAAATTTTCATTTTGCGCGCTGAAACAAATCTACTTGTCTAAGTAAGTTTTGATAAATATGCTACCAGTAATAGAAAAGTCCGTTAAGATTTTTATAAAACTATGTTTCTGATTGTCTGATATTGTAATAACTGTTTTTTAACTTAATTATCTGTGTGTTATATATAATTCAAAAAATAATATTGAAAACGAAATTTTCACAAACTTGAAAATAGCGCTACTAAATCCTTCACACAATTGAAAAACTCCATGGTTTCGTAGGAAACTCATATAAAAACGTTTTAAATAAAAGATCTCTAATTTGAATTTGAAAGAGTTGCCCAAATCGCACCACGCTACCCGACACGCCGCCATGACAGAACGACTCAATTTTGTACAAAAATTGTAGGCAATCGAGCCTTTATCGTGCTTCGAATTAGTATTCATTCAGCGTCCGTAGGATACAATTTATTTCATCTACCAAGTGGAGTCACGTACCCGTTCGTCCATCTTACGGCAAATGGAATTTGATGAAATTCACCCAAGATGAAAACTCTTGGAATTGGAGCGTTGGGTTTTAGTTAAATTCTTCCGAAATGGACGACAAAATAAGATGTTCCGGCGTCCAGTTTTACGCAGAAATCGTTCTTTACTACACGATAAATTTAAATCTCAAAACTCGATATGTTTATGAAAGAAAATAGTGTCAAAATCTGTTCCTTGACTTTAGTAGATCTTGAATACAAATGTGAATGTGAATTAAATCATTTTATGGTAAGTTATTCCTAACTGCCCCGATAATAATTGTTCAATCTTTGTCAACAGTTTGCCACTTATATCCTCCCGTGGGATTGCGTGGCCGTGCTACCTACACCCTGCGGTCTGGCCTTCGAGCTGGATCGCACAATAATTACAAAGATGACACGTTTTAAAAAATTCTACCATACATTTATTTTTTTGAATTTAATGGTTTATATTAAAAAGTGTGTGTATTCTTATTTCGATGCACGCTTCAAGTTTATATTGTAACTTAATTTATACTTAGAAATATGGATATAGAAATACAAGGCATCTGCATACCATTTTATTGAAAAAGGAGGTAAAACAAAAATAAATGGAAATACGCGTTTCCGCGCAATTGCGACCTATTTTTTTTCATACTGTATCCAGCATTGTGAATACATACAAAATAAAAACAATATTTATAGTTCACGTTATTATCTACACTAATATTATAAAGAGGAAAACTTTGTTTGTTTGTTTGGTTGCAATGAATTGGCTCAAAAACTACTGGACCTATTTTAAAAATTCTTTCACCATTCGAAAGCTACATTATCCACGAGTAATATAGGCTATACTTTATATGAAATATATTTGATAAATAGATTTTGAGGCGGTACAAAGTTTGCCGGGTCAGCTAGTGTTGTATAAAATTAAGCAGATTCGTAAAAAATGTAGAGTCGCAATATGATTGTGATGGAAATGAAATGAAATTAAATGTAATTACAGGAAATGAAACGCAATTGAATGAAATAAAGAGAAATTAAATAAAATGAAATTAACCGAAAACAAAATGAAGGAATTAAATAAATAAATATTACTTTAAAATTGTATGCCCGTGTCATTGAATTTAATTAAGTAAATGATTTGTTTTTTATTATTTTATTTGTACTAATTATTTATACAAAACAAAATAAAATAAATTTATGAGTATATTACGGTTATAACTTATAAGTTATTAGTACTTATAATGTCTTTCTTATAATACTGCGGTAGTACCGGATCACGACTTCCAGAGAGCTTAGTGAATTGGTAACAATGGCGGATTACGCTCAACTCAAGAGCAACATAACTGTTATTATAGAAAATATCAACATATATTCTAAAGGCGGTAGTACTTTACTTTTGCCTTATAGCAGTGTGGATTATTTTAGCAAAATCATAATTGGTAGTCTTTTTTTATAATATAGGAGTAGCAGACGAGCATGCAGTCCACCTGATGGTAAGTGGCTATTGCCGCCCACGGACATCTGTAATCAACCCCAGATAGGATTAGATATTCCTACCTGAGGTCGGCCACAGTTGCGCCGCTACCCCTGAGGACTAAGCTAGAACGCCTCGGAAAAGTCAGGCTCCCTTACGACACTCTTCAAAACGGAACACAGCAGCGCCTAACACTGCTGTTTTTAGGTAAAAATAGGTGCGGCGGTGGTGCCGCCGGAGTTGAACCACAAAGGGTTCTACAACCTTCAAAGTCGCCTTACCATCAGCATGTAATGCTCGTCTGTTACTTCTATATAAATGCCGAAAAATAAGACAACGCTATGGATTTCATATGAACTAAATACACGAAAATGACAGAAACTTGGTCTCTCAATCCGAACCATTAAATATTAAAAACTATTTTATATTTAAACGGCGAAGAAAAATACAGTATGAAGTGTGTCGTAAAGGAGACATACTTTTCCGAGGCATTCCAGCTTAGTCGTTAGTCGTAACGGCTCATCTGTGGCCGAGAACTAGTAGAAATCTAATACTATCTGGGGTTGATTGCAGATGTCCATGTGGCAGTGGCCGCTCATCAAATGGACTGTATGATTGTCTGCTACTCTTATTTAATAAGAACGTGTCGTCAAAGGGAAAATTTTGTCGAAACTACAGATTTGAAAAGTACAGAGTTCTGGGTACAGTACAGATCGATGCACAGAGAAACGACCCAACACTAGTGCGTAATATCGCTCACAGAAGTGATGATCAAACACAATAGGTACGAGTGAAGGGGACGTTCGAGCTCACCCTGTGGGTTAGTGGATATTTAGGGTGGATTTCCAATAAAATATATTTTGACTAAGGTCGTATAAACTCTATAGTTGTATTTACCGGCTTCTAGAAACTTCGGATCCTTGTTTAGCTACCTATCATACATTTAAGCAATTAGTAGGATATTTTATAAGATTGAAATAGCAAATGAACTTGCAGTCCATCTGATGGTAAGTGGCTACTGCCACTCATATACATCTATAATCAACCCCAGATAAGATAAGAGACCTACCTGAGGTTGGATACAGAACACCTTACAGTAGCGCTTAACACTGCTGTTATTAGACAGAAAGAGGTGTGACGGTAGTGCCTCCGGAGAACCACAAAGACTTCTACCATTATCAAATTAAAAAAAAAAGTCAAATAAAAAATAAACAGTTAAACAATTTTTTTCCAAAATCAATGACAGACAAAACTAATTCCACTTATGCAGCTTCCCCGAACAATCAAATCAGCGTTTCCTAAACCACCCTGAGTCATTATGCACCCCAAAGACGTTTATCTTCCCCAACAGGCCCCCTGCTGTTATAAACACCTTCGTATTATACGCTCCCAATCCCCTTAGCTCTGTTCCCTGGGGATAATAAAATCTTGGATCTTCTTTATAGTATTAAAGTAGCTGACGATCATATCTGGATGTGTGCGTCTTAAGTCTACATATATGGTACATTTTAGAAGGCGCCGGAAAATTAAAAAAAATACAATTTTGTACAGTATTTAGTTATAAATTTAGGACAAAAGAAAAAGTAGATATGATGAAATCACTGATGAATGTAGGTATATTAATTTGGCTTCCATACGTCAAAAACGATG
Organism: Epargyreus clarus clarus; assembly: GCA_014595695.2. NCBI lineage: Eukaryota > Metazoa > Arthropoda > Insecta > Lepidoptera > Hesperiidae > Epargyreus > Epargyreus clarus. The sequence goes on from JACTTY020000028.1 coordinate 627,113, forward strand.
AAACGGAACCCTAATTAAACCTCTCTTATATGTCAGCCAATTTATTCGGATACTGGACCGATTAAATTGAAATTTAGTACATGTATGAATTTCGTTGCTACCCCTGTAGACTAAGTTGAAACGCCTTGGCTAAGTATGTCTCTCTTATCACCTTCAAACCAGAACACAGTAGCGCTTAACACTGCTGTTATTAGGCAGAAATAGGTGTGGCTTGGTGCCGCTGGAGTCGAACCACAAAGGGTTCTACCACCTTTATATCCCAACCCCTTATTGCCTATAATACTGAGCCTAAAATCTTATGTTTAAAACTCTACAGATGTCTTTTACTACAGTTTTTATTTCTAATCGATTACTTACTAACAGATGTTCAGAGTCTAGACGACAGAAGCTTCGTTACATCATTTCCATTAAATAATACAAATTTTCAATATCTACTTTAGTACCAAAAAATTATCTCATACTAGCTGACCCGGCAAACGTTATGTTGCCATATAAATAAAAAAATGTTAAGGGTGAACCCTTATCACATAGGGGTATGAAAAATAGATAGTAGCCGATTCTCAGACCTACTGAATATGCATATAAAATTTGGTGAAAATCGGTAATGCCGTTTCGGAGGAGTACGGTAACTAACATTGTGACACGAGAATTTTATATATAAGATGTAAGTAAAGTCGCTTGCTCCAATTATATCATTCTTAAAACTTGACATAAGTTACATAAACACTTATGTGAGAATTTCCCACGAAACTAACTGTATCTTGCAAGACGTAATGCCTTCAGATTAAAAGATTAGCCACAATAGCGTCTTGCCACAATGCTACAATGGTTGCGACGTCTTGTGGGTTTGATTCCCGGCTTACTTAATAATTAGATTGATATTAAGTCTTTTTATTATAGGAGTAGTAGATGAGCATGCAGTCCACCTGATGGTAAGGGGCTACTGCCGCTCTTGGATATCTATAATCAACCCCAGATAGAATAAAATTCCTACCCGATGACACTTGAGGTTAGGCCAATGAGGACTAAGCTGGAACGCCTCGGAAAAGTATGTCTTCCTGACACTACTGTTATTAGGTAGAAATAGGCATGGCGAAGTTGAACAACAAAGAGTTCTACCACCTTCAATCTTACGTGTGTTTCTTTTTTTTTTTTTTTTTTCTTTATTGGTTCACTAAACTGGACATAACACATTACAACAAACAAGTAATATGCTACTTTACAAAAACTGACTTTTTAGTGGTAAGTCCTTCTAGAAGTGAACACTACATGCATTAGAAAGTTTTTGATTACACTTCAGAAATACAAAATAAATTCTTTAAAAAAAAATTTTTTTTAACAAAGGCTAAAAGCAATATACTTAAAAATAATATTAATAAAGACAAAAATAACTTAATATATATCTACTTAACAGCTATTATTTGATTTTAGTGAAATAAAGTAATTTTTAATTGACATTATTGATGCACCAAAAATATCGAGGTCGCTGCAAATTTTGTTATATCCTGAGCACATTCGATAAAAGGGAGAGTGTTGTCCATAATTTGTGCGACAGATTGGTAGTTTGAATGTTGTTCTATTATGAAGACGGCTATTAGGGCGTGGGACAGCTAGGTTAATTTTATTAAGCAGATCAGGACTATCGACTTTACCAGTGATTAACTTGTGCAAATACACAATATCAGCAATGTAACGCCTTTCTTCTAGTGACGTCATTTTAAAGTGAGCAAGTCTAGAGTCGTAGGATTATAAATTACGACAGAGATTATTTGAGTAAGAGAGTTCTGTGTATAACTGACAATACTGACGCTATTTTTAGTTTTGATCATTTTAAATCCATGTAGGCGATAAGTTTACAAAGGCTTCAGGCCACAGAGGCGTATAAATATTCTATTTTTATTACGTTATCTTTATACGGTATATTTTAACCGTATGTAGGTATGCAATTATGTATGTCTCATTTTTTGCCACATCCTACAGCCCAAATGCCTTAACGGATCTTAACATATGAGGTATCGTTAGATTTTTTAAATCATGGGAGTAAGATACGCTATAAGTTTTTTTTTATAATATTGGAGTAGCTGACGAACATGCAGTCCACTTGATGGTAAGTGAATACTGCCGCCCTTAGATATCTGTAATCAACTATTAGGATTAGATATTTCTACTTGAGGTCGGCCACAGATGCGCCGCTACCCCTGAGGATTAAGCCTCGGATAAGTATGTCTCCCTTATCACACCTTTCAAACCAGAACACAGCAGCGCAGCAGAAATAGGTGTGACGGTGGTGCCGCGGGAGTCGAACCACAAAGGGTTCTACCACCTTCAATAATAATAAGTACTCAGGGTTTAGTTTTTATAATAATTTCCGTAGTTAAACCGATTGGCTAACAATAAAACTGTTTAGATGCTGTCACATTTATTGTCTGAGTACATCGAGACAAACCGTGAGATGAGATCATCATCGTCTTCGTTGACTTGCGGTTGTTACTACGAATTCACGAACGCAACTCGATCGTGTTCTGTTTTCTGTAATGTTGGGTTCAATTCATTATTAAAGGTTGTTATTACTTAGTTAAAATATAAAATAAACAGTTTTCTTCTTAGTACTAAAATGAAGTGTATCACGATAATTTACAGTGGTAAGGGAACTTGATAATTATTCATAACATTCCATTTTCATCTAACTTATATGTTTGTCTGTCCTATACGGTTACGGGTTAACCTTGAAAACAGTTGACTTAACCTGATAAAACTTTCACGTGCAGGCCGATGGTATAGTCCGTGCCAAACTGCTAGTCCGCTATAAAGTTGTTGCGAGCAGGCGTAGTCATACAATTTGCTATGGCGACGCGTTTCATTTCTATATTCAGAGCGGACTAGCAGTTGTACGCGGACTTTATTACAGTAATACATAACACTTATATCATAACGATAGGCAGGTTCAACACATTTTAAATTTATTTTATGGTGCATCACGTCAACGCGCGTAGAATTTAAATTGAACCGTACTTTTCTACCAAAATATTTTTTAAATTCCAATCACATTTAACATAAATCGAGTTGTGTTCTTAAATACTTAGTAGCACCGCGATCTCTCCGCGACGCAACAACACGACAATGACACTACTAACTGCAAAAAAACCTCAGATGACTTTTTTACTTGACTATAAGATGGAGTAAATAGAAAGTTTGAGGCGGGTTACGTATGTATGTGATGTAATGTTACCTTTGATTTTGGGGACTTTAGACTTCATTTTGGTTTTATTTGTATGATAGTGATTGTGTTTTATTAAATAAAATAATATTATAAAGAGGCTAAGCTCAAAAACTCCTGGACCGAGTTTAAAAATTCTTTCACCATTCGAAAGCTACATTATCCACGAGTAACATAGGCTATATTTTATATGAAATATATTTGATAAATAGATTTTGAGGCGGTACAAACTTTGCCGGGTCAGCTAGTATTAAATAACTAGTAATATGATTATATGTTTTACGTTGACTATATTTGTATATTTTGTAAGTATGTAATAAGTACACGATAAAAGGTGTGTCTATATTTTTCATTTAAGTAATATGTTTTTTGTTTACTTAGTATAACGAAAATGCTTGTAAGCATTAAACCTTTAGTTGTTCCACATTGTTTAGGCTCAACAAAGTAATCAAGAATAAAGATATAAGAAATTATTTGGCCGAAAATAGCCCTTATGTCAAAATTTTTGGCATTTCATTAAGCGCGTAAAAATAGGAATAGACCCCAGGAGCGCTTTCGTGGCCGACGTCAGGTATCTTATCTGAGATTTTTTAGTCGGGGTAGATTATAGATATCCATCGGTGGCAATTATACTTATTTACTATTTCTATATTATACACAATAAAAATGTGATCTCTTTTTTTCTCCCAGAAAACAATTTACATTTTCACAAAAACTGTTTTCTCGTTATTTGAATGAAAAACTTTTAACAGCCTTTTGCAGACCGTACCCCTCGAAAGAGGCCTACTTGGCGGCAGGTCATTGACACGGCTTGCGTGAGCTTAAAATTTTTCCGCGGAATTATGCTCATTAAAACGTTATGATAACTACTATCTCTTGTTTTATTTTATTTTATTTAAGAAAATAACTGTTTTCATGTAGACATTCAACTATATTTGAGTAATGGACCGGACCTGGGGAAGAGTGTCATCCTGTCATTACCAATTGGTAGTTGTGAAATATATGTATGTCAAACGTCACTCGTCAGTCAATCCAAAATGGCGTCAGTTTGACGCAGTTTAAAATTTTTGAATAACAATCATTACAATCTTCGCTTTATACTTTAAAACCCTATGCTAACGAATGATATAGATGCGAATCTGTGTTTGTTTGTTAATAAATTATGAAAAACATAATCGATTGTCATGAAATTTTGTACACACTTTGTCACAGGTCCAGAAAAAGTCATAGGATATTATCTATAAAAATGTACCGTTCCCGAGGGATACATAAATACTCTGACCGCGAGCAAAGCTGCGGGCAAGAACAAGTAATTAATATCTTTATCTCTTTGTTTTCAAACCCTGTATCACTTTTTAAAGACATGCAAACAGCATACTTACGGTCTATCAGATTTTATTTATTTTTTATTGTTAGACTAACACAAAGGTAAAGTAGAACACATAGATTAGTAAAGATACTTTGCCGCCTTGAAATTGAATGAAGCCACAAACGGCTTATTAGTAAGTTCTTTTTTTGAATCCTTGACAAATAAAAACGTTTTTAGAGAAAATTTACGAACAAATAACTAATTTACGTAATAATTACGTAATTTACATAATAAATAAATAATTATTTCAAATATTTTAGGGACATTTTAGCACGGAGACGTGGCAAAACTTTTTTACGCAACTATTTCAATTCTCAAAACTGGGTACATTTTCTTGTTAGGAGTGACTCCGAGTGAGTAATCTTTACTTATCTATGGTAGAACAGGCATAATGCCTGATGGCATTCTCTACCAGTCAACCCTTAGTGAATGGAGAAATTTTGCGGCAGGTGTTAAATACATTGTTATGTAATAACTTTAAGGTGAAATCCCTTGTGGTTCCACTCCGGAGGCGCTGCTGTGTTGTGTTTCGAAGTGTGTGGTAAGAGACAGTTATCATATGAAATGTTATTTTAACATACATGTCGTTGAAAGCGGCCCATATTTGAGAGTCAGAGGCTATGGATTACTATCCTGTTCATATAATTTTTTAATAATGACATTTCACATTTTTTTTTTTGCAAATTACATTTTTTACAATAAATAATAATGTTTAAGTACTTGGCTACATTTTAAAAGCTTACACCAATTTTTTGTATAATTTTTGATACGTAATTTTTTAGAACACGTTAATAAATATAAATTAATGACATAAATTTGTTACTTTTACGAATAAAAAAATAATAAAAAAAAAATAAAAATAAAAATGCATTTGTTCAAGAAAAGCAGTCAGGTATTTTGTATTTTTTTAATAATTACCAATGTTATTGTTATAAAGCCTTTCGTCATCTTGCATCAAAAAGAATATGCATAATAATAAAACCTTACGGAGGCGACTGTTTTTATTGGTATTGAAACTATAGAACACGGTGGCTTATGTCATTTAATAGGTATATAGACATTTGTATAAGGAAAACCACAGACAAAAATAATGATGCCTTCGTCGGTATTCATTAAACAACCGGTTGTCGATACCCTTGACCGTCATAATGTGCGCACAGGCTAGCAAGAGAGAAGGTATGCGATTATGGCCTTCACATGTACCAATTACGCAAATGATATTTATAGCCATTTAATTTTGTGTAAGTAACTTTCATTGCAGTGTCAGTGTTTTACCCATAAATAAAATAAATAAATCACCGCCTTGTAATTGAAGGAAGCCATTAAATGACAGAACCTGACAGAACTGTCAGCCGTTTAATGGCTGTCATGGTGTAATTTACGCGGAACAATGCCGACATGCGCAGTTACGACTCAAAATCGAAGAAAAAGAGCGAAAAAATATCGTTTCAGTCGTGAATGATCTGATATGATAAATCAACTACATTTATTTAATATTTTTCAAACATGAAAATAGATGACAGGGACAATTGTCAAAAGGTTACATTTTCTTATTAGGTACGAGTAATCTTTACTAATCTATGGTTTTACCAGACTGCGGAGGAAAATGTATGTATAATGTTGTATGTATGTACTTATGTCTAATTTATTTACCAGAGGCGCGGTCGCAGCATAAGATTTGGCATTTAACATTTGGCTAAATTAAACAACTTTTTTAGACAAAATCATTCTTCTTCATACTAGACATTATCAAACAATCTATGATAGGTAATAATTAAAGATTTGTTATTAACAACGAGTATAAGACAACCTAATGGTTCTAAGGTTTAACTAGTCGATCCATCACGTTAGTGGTCGGCCTTATGCTAGATTTATGTCTAGATTATATCGTACTTGATGTGAGATAATGCTTAGATGATCTTGACATCGATAGAGCTGACTTGAATAGATATATTTGAATGTAGAGCTATTACGATAGTTTGGATTACAATGGGGCCGATGTCCATATTTTTGCTTTATATCATTGTTAAAATGTTGCTGTGTTCTGATTTTAAGGGTCATTGATTATAAGGGAGAAACATACTAGTTACATAAAGGCGTACTGACTTAGACCCGAGGGATACCAACGGTGCTGTAAGGCATTTAGCGAACTTTTTTGTTCGCCGTCACACCATTTCAGTCCTTTTGCTGGGCACGGTTCTCTCTCAGAGTGAGGGATTTAGGCCATAGTTCAAGCCGTCGTCCAATTGCGAATTGGTAGACTTTCCACGCCTCATTGTTTTGGCCTAATGTTTCAAATCATTCGAAAGCGAACGTTTTATTCTCCAAGAATTTATTTCTCCAAGAATTATACATTACTTCCCAGAATTTGATCCTTATAAGCAACACTATCAGATAGTGGAATAATATAGAGGGTGTATGTTTTTTCAAATTGAATTCGTTCGATTCCCGGCTAGGGAAAAAGATATTTTAAAAAACTAATGATGCAATTTTAGTTTTTATCAAATTCGGCCTCGTAACTCCTTTTAGCATTTTTCGCTAATCCTTATAGTTTCGGATTTGGCCCTGATGGCCTATTTGAAAAATTCATCCTACGTGTAGGTAAAGTAATAATTTAATTTGAACTATTTCATTACTACAAAATGTTAGATCACTACACAATAGGTACTACCTAAATATAAATCTAGTGCCGTAAATTAGAAACTTTGAATTCAGCATAGTTAATGCAGTTAGACACATGCTCGTGCTCTAATCTTACTACCGTTCCAACCTTACTACAGTTAAAACTAATTTAGCACGAAGCACGCTCCAAAGTTCTTCACGAGCACAACTAAATTTATATTAACAATTTCCTCTATTTAGATCTTTTAGAGGATCGTCGTCACCCTATTTGACTCCCATTGCTGGAAACGGGTCACGAATAAGTAGGAATAGGCCAGTCTACCGTGCTGGAAAAGTGCTTATTGGTAAACTATGTACATCATCATCATCATAATCATCAGCCCATTACTGCCCCACTGCTGAGCACGGGTCTCCTCTCAGAATGAGAAAGATTAACCCATAGTCCACCGCGCTGGCCAAGTGCACATTAGTAGACTTCAAACACCTTTGAAAACGTTTTTTATTAGATTTCTCAGGTATGCAGGTTTCCTAGCGAAGTTCTCCTTCACTGTTTAAGAAAGTGCTAATTAATACGCACATAACTTTGAAAAATCAGAGGTGTGCGCCTGGGAAATTTTATACATACATTATTGTTTCACGGTGTTTTACTTCACCATTAAAGCATGTAATAACTAATTCTAATACGCACGTAAGCAAAAGAGATCATAGCCTGGGATTTGAACCCTCGACATTCGGCTTAAGATACCATATCGGCATAAGATGCTATATCATTGTTAATAGTGAATTTATCTTATTTTTAAGGGGATGTATTAAAAATAATTGCTTATTTACGTCTTTAATATATAAGGAGCGTCGCTGTTCATTATTTTATTGACGACCTGTATTGCGAAGTGATAAGGTAACCACTTCGCCATAAGGGTCTTCAGGCTGTGGATTCTAGGTTCGATACCCGGCCTGTGTAACACCTGAATGATAACTTTGTTTTTGGGTTTTATTTTTTCTACACTAAAATTATAAAGGGGAAAACTTTGTTTGTTTGGTTGTAATGAATAGGCTCAAAAACTACTGGACCGATTTTAAAAATTCTTTCACCATTCGAAAGCTACATTATCTACGAGTAACATAGGCTATATTTTATATGAAATATATTTGATAAATAGATTTTGAGGCAGTACAAAGTTTGCCGGGTCAGCTAGTGTTATCATAACATGGATGTAACAAACACGATTGTACCCGATAAGCCGATATAAATAATTGTACCTAGAAAATTTGGCGATGTTAGCTCCCCGGTTTAACATTATAGGCTCTACCTTTGATTTGCTCTGGGTATGGCATGTACGATAAGAAATCCTTTTTTTTTTGTTTTCGAGGGGGAAACCTTCGAAAGGTACCCGGTGCCGTGGGAGCGACACAGCGTTATGTGGGATTCTTACCTCACTAACCCCCCCGGTGGCCGTCCTCGGCGCTGCGTAAAGGACTCCGGGATCTCCAGAGCAACGCAACCGGAGTCCTCTTAGCGCGTTGCAGCGTCGGGCTCCGCCCAGGTGAGTATACCGCTCGCCACACCGTCTGTTATACAAGACGGTATACGAACACATACCGCCGTCCTTCCCGGGGTCGCTAGCCGGGCGGTTCGAGCTCCCACTCTTGCAACCGCAACCCCGAAAGCCCCTTTTAGACGCCTCTTACGACAGGCAGAGGATACCGTAGCCCTATTCTGGTCCCGGAACTACAGGGATACGATAAGAAATCCTAGCGGGTATAAAAGTAGAAAATGTATGAAAAGATATCTATTTTGCAAAATGGGCTTTTCAGTGTCCCTACTAAGAATTCTACATCAACAACTTGCAACACCAAACTTAACTTGCTAATATCTAAAACTAATCCAAACTAGATACAAGTTCCAGGACTAATTAAGTTTCGTCCTGACATTTCCAGCTAGTTTGGGTTCGGGGTAAGATTTAAATGTTATGAGTGGGAAGATATTATATTATGTGGGTGGATTATTCGATTTGTGGTTATTATTTCTCTGATAATAATCTGAAAGTGAATAATTAACTTTAGTTATAAATATCATCATCACTGTCCCAATGAACACGGGTCTTGGAGTGAGACCTGAGAGGGTTTTAGGCTAAAAGTCTACCGCGCTGGCCAAATGTGGGTTTAGACTTCACATATCCTTGAAGACTTTTTAACAACTTTAAGGTTTTCTCAATATTTCCTTCGCCGTTTAAGGAAGTGATTATTATAATATTAATTTCTTAATTTCCCACAGGCATGAATTTGAAATATCTATCAGAGATGCTTAGGATTGGAACTCCATACCCCCTGATTAAGGGGAGTTTAACCACTAAGATATCACTACTTATTAATAGTTATAGATATTGCATAAACCTATAGAACTACAATGACATTTCATTGAATAAAGCAATCCTGTTGATAGATTTCACATGCATCATAGCTTAACTACTTCACACATTTCAGGGGGCCTACCACCACCTTTTAAAAACCATCATAGTTCAGAAAAGTTTTATTTCCTCCTTAAAACAGTAAAATATTCCGTCATACACAAAACTTAAACCCTTATTAATTTTTCGCTTATCCATTGTATAAAACCAACTGAAATTGTCATATTTTGCTTAAAAAGTTAAATTTCCTGCAAAAAGGGTAAAAGTATGATTAAAATAATATTGTGTTACGAGATGGTAGTAACCCCCTGGTGGGAATGCGCTCTTAAGTCTGACATGTTAGGGTCTTTTTACAATGACCGAATAAAGTTATTTAATAAATTTAATTATTTGACAGATTAATTATTTGACAGTTACACCTCCGCGTTTATTTGTCAAAGTCTATTTAAAGATTTTTAAACTTAATTGATGTGTTACTCTACATGATCTTCAAATTGCTCATTTATAATGACATTGGACCTTGGTGCCCTCCACGACCTATTACCAATAGGTAATAACTTATTCCCCAAATGTCAATTAATTAGAGATGCTATGACTTTGAATCTAGATAAGTTTTAAGATCTTAAATGTATATCAAAGCTTCTTGCTTAAGACTTAGAGATAGTAAAGTTCCTAAGACATTCTACCTTACAAAGTAGAGAAACAAAATTGACTTATTTTACAGATTGTTCGACAGTTACACCTCCGCAATTATTTGTCAAAGTCTATTTAAAGATTTTTAAACTTAATTGATGTCTTACTCTACATAATCTTCAAATTGCTCATTTATAATGACATTGGACCTTGGTGCCCTCCACGACTTATTACCAATAGATAATAACTCATTCCAAAATATGTCAATCAATTCGAGATGCTATGACTTTGAATCTAAATAAGTTTAAAAATCTTAAATGTATATTAAGGCTTCTTGCTTAAGACTTAGATAGTAAAGTTCCTGAGACATTCAACCTTACTAAGTAGAGAAACAAAATTGACTTATTTGACAGATTGTTTGACAGCTACACCTCCGCATTTATTTGTCAAAGTCTATTTAAAAAAAAATAAACTTAATTGATGTCTTACTCTACATAACCTTCAAATTGCTTATTTACAATGACATTGGACCATGGTGCCCTCCACGACTTATTACCAGTTGGTAATAACTCCAAAACATATGTCAATCAAGTCGAGATTCTATGACTTTGAATCTAGATAAGTTTAAAAATCTTAAATGCATATTAAAGCTTCTTGCTTAAGACTTAGATAGTAAAGTTCCTAAGACATACGACCTTACAAAGTACAGAAACAAAATCGACTTATTTGACAGATTTATTTGACAGATTGTATGAAAGTTACACCTTAGCATTTAATTGTCAAAGTATTTTAAACTTAATTGATGTGATACTCCACATAACCTTCAAATTGCTTATTTACAATGACATTGGACTTTGGTGCCCTCCACGACTTATTACCAATTAGTAATAACTCCAAAACATATGTCAATCAACTCGAGGTTTTGAATCTAGATAAGTTTAAAAATCGTAACTGTGTATTAAAGGTTCTTGCTTAAGACTTAGATAGTAACGTTCCTGAGACATTCAACCTTACTAAGTAGAGAAACAAAATCGACTTATTTGACAGATTGTTTGAAAGTTACACCTTAGCATTTAAAAGTCTATTTAAAGATTTTTAAACTTAATTGATGTCTTACTCTACATAATCTTCAAATTGCTTATTTACAATGACATTGGACCTTGGTGCCCTCCACGACTTAATACCAATTGGTAATAACTTATTACCCATATGTCAATAAATACGAGATGCTATGACATTGAATCTAGATAAGTTTAAAAATCTTACTGTCTATTAAAGCTTGCTTAAGACTAAGTTCCTAAGACATTACCAAGTAGGACAAAATTGACTTACCAACGTTTAGTATTAGGAGAAGCGCCGCCGCGACGCGCGGAAGCGGGGGCGTCGCCCTCGCCCTCATTGGCCGATCCGTAGGGCGGCTCTTACTGAAACACGTGCACTGACTACCGCGGTACGACACACACTGACTTTCACTGTACACCTTTCACTTATTTTGTTTCTTTTATTCTTATTCACTACTTAGGTCTAGTTATTGTCGGTTTTGTTGCGCGCTCTGCTAAGTTAGGATGGGTTATTGATAAACGCTTAATTGTCTTATCGCTTCAGTGTTTGGATATGTCGCAGCTTTAGAATTATGATGACATTGAAAAAAGAAAAAAGGAAAAAATACCATGTATACAATAATTCAATCGACATGATTTTGATATTTTTTAAATCAATCTTTTTTGTTTTATAATTTTTTTATCCTTATTTTATTTTGACGATTTTGGGAGACTGTTCATAAAACAACTCAAATTTTATTTTACATTTGAGTAGTTTTATGAACTCAATTTCCCAAAAATTATATTCTGTGTCACCCTAATTCTAAAGATGTGATATTACGAGGCACTGAATAAGTAATACTATTAAGCGTTCATGAATAACGTTTATTGTAACTCTTACGCAAAGCAAATAAAATATTCTGTTATTTTATAGCTATAAGTAAGTCTGTAAATTTGAAGTATAAGTAAGATGTGTTATTATTTTTATATTATTTACGTTACATTTTTATTTTAGGCTGGGTCAGTAAATAAATTATATACGTGATGATTGTTTCGAAACGTCTTAATTCTGTCATTATCATTTGTCGAAAAAAATATATCTTTATAGATATATTTTTTTTAATGAATTAAATTTTTGTTTAATGTAATGTTTCTAGACTCACAAGTTAAGATGTTTTTATCTATTATATTTTATGAAGCTGTCTGAGGTCAATTAAGCTGGTTTTATTATTTTATTGCTGTGTCATACCGGATCTTATTGACTGAATACACTTTATAGAACGTCATTGTCAGCCATTCGTCAAATAAAAAAAATACTATAAATAATATCATAAGTAATCAACCCATAGATATACTACTAATAAAGATGTGGTATATCTATGTAATCAACCATATTTCGCTGCTTTGCATGAATAACTGCACAACTAGTAATAGTAAAATAATGATAATAAAATCATTTATTCTCGGAAATTGGCAACAAAAACATATGAACAGTGAAAATGAAAATGAGTATTATATAATACTACACTATATACAATAAGACACTACAGTATAACTACAAAAGAGAAACAAAATGTAAACACCTTACAAAGTGTAAAAAAAAAATAAAAACAATATGAAACAGCATAATAATAGTAAGATAATAGTAGTGGTTAAGAAACTCGGCCTCTCGATCGAGGGGTCTGAAGTTCAAATCCCAGGCACCTCTGATTTTTCAAAGTTGTGTGCGTATTAGAAATTAATTATCACTTGCTAAACGGCGAAGGAAAACATCGTGAGGAAACCTGCATACCTGAGAGATTTATAAAAAAAAAAAAATGTGAGCCGTCACGGGACGCCTGGCAGATGTGAAACATCGACATTATTTTGTAAAAGTAATATGCAGAAAATAACATATTGTGATAGGAACTAAATATGTCATAATGATAAAATAAAATATTACGATTTTTTTCCAGATAACGATGACTATTTATTGAATTCGATTGCGCATGGCGACTGGCATAGACTGTATATATATACCATCGTATAGCGTGGCGACGCCACGGCATGCGTCGCCACGCCAGAAATCGGTTTTACGTGCGGGTATAGATGTTTCACATCAAAAAAATCTCAAAGGTATGTGAAGACTTCACATACCTTTGAGATTTACCAATACGCACTTGGCTAGCGCGGCGGACTATGGCCTAATCCTTCTCATTATGAGAGGAGACCCGTGCCCAGCAGTGGCACAGTAATGGGTTGTTGATGATGATGCATAGATTAGTAAAGATACTTCGCCGCCTTGAAATTGAATGAAGCCACAAACAGCTTATTTTAGTAAGTTCTTTTTTTGAATCCTTGACAAATAAAATCATTTTTAGAGAAAATTTACGAATAAATAACTAATTTACGTAATAATTACGTAATTTACGTAATAAATAAATAATTATTCCAAATATTTTAGGGACATTTTAGCACGGAGACGTGGCAAAACTTTTTTATGCAACTATTTCAATTCTCAAAACTGGGTACATTTTCTTGTTAGGAGTGAGTAATGTTTACTAATCTATGTGATGATGATGATGATGATAATAATAATGGTTACAACTCGTTACAATTACTACCATAAGGTCTTGATTACGATTCCCAGTCACCTAAATTCAAGCTGTTAGAACCAGAGTAGCTTAACTACAAAAAACATGGTTTACAATATGAAGAAGAGTAAAAGTGTGCAACATTTTTAAATTACGAAAATACAGATAGGTCAAAACACCCTTTCTACCTAATAACAGCAGTGTTAGGCGCTGCTGTGTTCCGGTGTGGTAAGGGAGACCGACTTTTTCGAGGCGTTCCAGTCACTTACCATCAGGTGGACTGTATGCTCGTCTGCTACTCCTATATTATAATTTAAAAAAAGGCATTAAAATGCAGTCAGGCCACTCTGGTTCTAGCAGCCTCAATTGTAAATTTAGTGTAGCTATGAACGTAGAAAGTAATATTAAACAAGCAAAGCAAACGATAGGTAGCCACTGATACCGGTTGTAAACACTTTCACCCAAAAACCTTACTTGACATATCGCTCGACATTTATTTAATACATAACGGACTGTCTTGGCATTTATTGATGGCTAATAAATGACGTCAATTCGAAATTAAATCATACACACTTTTAGATATATTTTTTTTATAGTGAACGAATGTTATTTGTACAACATACTCGTAAAACAAAAACTTTAATTAACATTGTTATAAAATTCTTAAATAACAAATTAAATATGTACAATTGTACAATAATAAAATTATTTATAAAATAATACAAAACGTAAACACTACCATAAAAAATCATGCCATTGTCTTTGGGCAAGGTACCCAAGATGTTGGCAGCATTTACTCTTTCTATAGGTACTGATTTGTTGAGCAATTTTATTAAAATTACTATGACGCAAGTGTAAAAAATCGTTAAACTTATTTATGTACACAAAACACTTTGAAAAGTGATAAATTTTCCAATGTGACATTGATTTCGTGTAATTACAGTGAATGTTGATCACGGAATTAAAAAAGAAAGTGTTTATATAAAAACATTCTTATACGCCCGTTATTAATATTCCATCTGTCCAATGTTTAGCCTACCACAGATCGACGTTTAGGTAACAGCTGCTTGCAGCCTTCGAGGAATTGACAAACTTCGATCTTTGGATAAACAATAATAATGCAAAATTTCGAGATAATCCATCGACTTTCTATCCATCGATATCCAACAAACAAAGTTCGAATTTTTTAGACCAAAAATCAAGCGTTCGTAAAGTTTAAATGAAAACAATTATATTTGATAAATGATAATGAATGTTTTTTTCTGGATTACTGTTTCATTATTATTTATTTATTTGTCTAATGAATTGTGTTAATAAATGAATATTTGATTGAGTCACGGTGAAGCGTTGCTACATTGAAGTGAAGGGCACCGCTCAACCAGTGATATACGTATTTCAAGGTGGTAGAACCCTTCGTGATTCCTCTCTACAATACCGCCAATTACTGCTTTATAATAACAGTGTTTAGCGCTACTGTGTTCTGCTTTGAACGCACACCCTTCAAAGCAAAGTAACGATGACTAAGACGTTCTAACATAGTATTTAGGTGTTGCAATTCTCTGTGGCAGATCTGAGGTAGGAATTTAATCTTATCTGAGATTGATTACAGATGTCCATAGGCGACAGTTATCACTATCTATCAGATGGACCGCATGTGCGTTTGCTATTTCCGTAATTTAAAATAGTATAGAGTTTCCAACGAAAGTTATTTCTCCAGAAAATCATTATCTTTAATGAAAAATCCTGTTTAATGAAAAATATTATGAGTTTATTGCGAGAGAGTTCAATGATCTTATTGATTCTTGGAACTCGCAATAAGGGAGATTCAATCGCCTCTACAAAGGTAGAGCTTATAAAATATTCATTTATCCTCGTCATTATTAAGTTTCATGGAAATCTTCTTTTATAATATAAGAGTACCAAACGAGCATGTGGTACACCTGATGGTATGTAACTACTGGCGCCCATGGATATCTGTAATCAAGCCCAGATAAGATTTGATATTCCTACCTGAGGTCGGTCACAGATGCACCGCTACCCCTGAGGACTAAGTTGAAACGCCTCGGAAAAGTACGTCTCCCTTACCACACCTTCCAAATCAGTACACAGCAGCGCTTAACATTGTTTTTATTAGGCTGAATTGGGTGTGGAATGTAGGTTGTGCCGCCAGAGTCGGACCACAAAGGGTTCTACCAATTACTTATTTTTTTTAGTAAAGAAGCAAATCAGTACGGAGTCCACCAAATTGTAAGTGTCTACTGACGCCAATGAGATTTTGTAATTCAAATACAATAGGACCGACTTATTTATTTATTTATTTATTTATTGTTAATTAGAACGATACATTAATCACTTACACTAATTAACATGTCAAATTCAATGTCATAATACAGGAGACTTCATTATTAAATAGAATAAACATTTATATAATAGCTGAAAGTTAAATAGTAACATTTAAGAATTAATAAGAAAAACAATAATTAAATAAACTATGTCAGTACGAAATTTAATATTACATTACATTTACAGAAAAGCAACTGAGAATGTAGGAGGTTAGAATTTATCCGTAAACTTAAGGCACACACTTAAAACTAGAATCTCAAAACTAGAACTTAAAAATAGATCGAAGTCAGGAAGAAGTCAGTCGTTTAGAAGACTTGTCAAACCAGCGAGGGCACGAGGTATAGGCGAATTGGCATGTGCGACTGTGTGGCTAGAAGGTACGGCAAGTAGTTTATGTTTCCGGCTTCGATAGTAATTATCCGGCGTGAAAAATTTGGCTAGCTCGTTATGCAGGTCTGGCGCATCGATTAAGCCTCGAAAATTTTGCACGCAGTCATTAACTGTATGTTTGCTCTCCTAGTCTTAAGGGAATTAAAGTTGAGACATCCTAGGAGGACTTAGTTGGAACGTCAAAAAAGGCTGTAGCCAAATACGCAACAATACGCTTTTCTTATGATATTTGTATACCTGAAAAAGTGGAATATAGCGCACTATATGTAACTTTTTAATACCTGTATTCACAAATAAAGAGATTTGGTTTGATTTCTTGACACGCGTGTTTATCTCCTCACGCGCTTCACACCCGCACGCGTGACTCGCATCTATCGTGTCGTACGCACACATGTCACATGACAGTCACGCATGTCAAGAAAAATGTATTTATGTCAGTAACAGGAAACGAACCTCAGACCTAAAAAACTGAAGAAATGCTTAATATCTGCTCTAAAGCATGGCAACTCATTAAATTTAGCCACTACCGGTCGCCCATCCAACATCCACCACGCCATACATTACTTAACTTTGAACAGTCTATAAAAGCCGTGGATGTATAAATTCTATATGTACGAGTAGGACGAACTCTCAAGCAATTCAAGGAAAATTACTTTCTCCACTTCGTACGAACCTACATAAAAGAAAAAATCTTTATCTCTAAGACTTTTCCACTCTTTTGAAGGAAAAGCGTTCCTTGAAGTCACTTTTTAAAGTATTTTCTCATTTAGAAATATATACCTACAGCCTATAAATGTTTAAAAATTGTTTTACTATTTGTTTTACACATAGAAGAGAAAAACAAGGTTTTACACATAAAATACTTATTAATATTATAAATGTAAGGTTTGTGTCACAATCCCGGAAAAATTACTGAAACCTTAGTTTCCTCAGGGAAAAATGATTAAAAATCCGCTTTTCAAAATTATGAAAAAATGTGACTGCCCGTTTACATAATCATTGTTACAATTAAGCCTTTTAATAAGTGGTGGCTTTCGAGGGTGGTAGAACCCTTTGTGTTTCGCCTTCTGAGGCACCACCGCCACACCTATTTCTGCCTCATAACAGCATTGTTAAACGCTGCTGTGTTCTGGTTTGAAGGGTGTGATAAGGGAGACATCGTTTCCCGAGGCGTTCCAGCTTAGTCCTCAGCGATAGAGGTGGATCAATGGCCGACCTCAGGTAGGAATATCTAAACCTATCTGGAGTTGATTATAAATGTCTATGGGTGGCAGTAACCACTTACCATCAGGTGGACCGCATGCTCGTCTGCCACTCTTATATTATTAAAAATGCATTAGGATTGAAGTAGCAAACAAGCATGCAGTCCATCTGATGGTATGTGGTCATGCCACTCATGAACATGTGCAACTAAGTCCATATAAAACAGGGGTTCTTTTTTATAATATAGGAGTAGCAGACGAGCATGCAGTTCACTTGATAGTAAGTGGCTACTGCCGCCCATCTGTAATCAACCCCAGATAGGGTTAGATATTCCTATCTGAGGTCGGCCATAGATGCGCCACTACCCCTGAAGACTAAGCTGGAACACCTCGGAAAGGTCTGTCTCCCTTATCACACTCTTCAAACCGGAACACAGCAGCGCCTAACACTGCTGTTATTAGGTAGAAATAGTTCTAACACCTTCAACCTAAAGCCTAGGTTCTACCTAAAACCGATCACTGTGGACTAAGATGGCCGCCTCGTGTAATTTAGCTAGCTAAAATAAACTAACTAAAATAGTTTAACAATAAACAATCTATTTAATCAAAAATGTGAGATAATTTCCAAAAGGTCAAGGGCCAGATCAAACACGCCCACACATTGAACTTTAACGTTCAATTTTGATCAGTTCAAAATTAAAAAAACGGAACTTTAGTTCACGGAAACCTACTGTTTATTCCAAGCTTTTTATTGCTATTGCTATAATGTTTTTCGAGTGTGTATGTATGTATGTATGTATGTCTCAATCTTTGGCACGCCCAGCTAAAACGGCTTTACGGATTTTAACATAAGTATGAGGTTTTGTAATATTCGTCCATAGATAAGTATAGATATCTCACCGTCTTGTGATTGAACGGTACCCATTAAAAGGCTTAAACGGCTGACAAATCTGTCAGCTGTTATCTGTCGGCCGTCATGGTGTAATTTACGCGGAACAATGCCGACATGCGCAGTTAAGTGGTGCAAAAACACGAAATCGAAGAAAAAGTGCGGAGAAGTATCGCTTCATTAGTAAATGATCTAAAAACTACATTTTTTTTAATATTTTTCAAACACGAAAATAGATGACAGTGACAATTTCAATTGTCAAAACTGGTTACATTTTCTTGTTAGAAGTGAGTAATCTTTACTAATCTATGACTAAAGTAAATAATTTTCACAATAAATATAACAGACAGTAATTCAGATCGGTCCTTGTAAGTTTCCTAGGTCGGTCTGATTTAAGATAAAATAAATAAATAAAAACCTTCAGAGAAATACCAGTGGCGGTGGCATAGTCGCCTTCACATCACATAACTTCTACCATTCTAAAAACTATTAACCTTTTTGGTATTTTATTTAAAATATTCGATATTTAGTGATATTTATTATTTGTGTGATGTGGGCGGCGCGTATAACCTTTAGGGCAGTACTTAGTAGTTCGAGTGCGGGCACCGCCTTTCTAGATAAAAGTATTTGAACTTCTGGTAAAATTTCTATGTATATAAAACTTCATTTAGTGGGTCAATAATGGATTGATGATGATAAAACTTCAGCGTATGTGTGTGTTCATAAAACTTGATTGGTCGATAGCTTGATTTTAAATTTTTACAAAACTTTACACTTCTATTTATATAATAATGATATATATATATTTACGCGATTGCGAGGGTAATGTTTTTCGACCGTATGTACATAATATGTATCATTATTTGGCCCATTTTTTTTTTTAAAGAATATGTTTTGGAGTTTCTTTCGCCGCTTCTTCTCCATAACGAAACACCTTGTGAAGTGGTTATTGTATTGACATTCAAAAAGTGCTCTGTAAAGAACCTATTTTGAATTTAAAAAAAATGATTTGATTTGATTCAAACAGTATGAAAAATTTTAACATAAGCTGTCGTTGGATTCGTCTTAATTGTGAATGACACCAGCTATATTTTTAAAGAGTCAATATTTATTTTCTTTTATAATAATTGTCTAGATTTATTTGAGTAGTAATCTACGCAGATAATCTAGGAAGACTAATATCTAGATTAAATTCGGCGAAGCGTTTCCAAGTTTGCCTAGAATACTCCAGGAATGTTTAATTAGAATTAATACAACATTAATATTTACCATCATTAGTGGTTTTCTTAGAAAAATGTTAAGTTTATTTAGTGAAGTAAGTTGACTTAACATTTAACATAATTAGATATGTTAACTACGAGTACATACAAAATAGAGTCCTAATAGAGCGACTAATTTAAATATTCGTATTCAACCAAACACATGACTCTATGGTCGATAAATGGAAAACCACATCTCTACCATAATTAAGCACTTATGAAAGCCTACTGTAATTATTAACTAGCCTTGCGCTCACGACTTTGCTCACGTATTTAAACTTATTTTAAACTGATTAAATCATAATAATCGAGAATTTTGTTTTATAATCAAAATTACCTCTACAATTAGTTATTAACTATTATTTTTACTTTCGGTATTGTCATCAAAATCTGTAATATGTTTAAAATGTCAGGCTCTAGCACAACGGGAAAGTAGTGAAAATTTGATTTGAAAATTCCACCAGAACAGAGAAGACCGAAGTAAGTTAATAAAATTTGAATTAAACGGTCGGTTCAAAATTGACCAAAATCGAGTTCAACAATTCCTTAACATACATACATAACATAAACATAGGTTAAGCAAATAAATGCAATAGCAAAAACATAATAACAGCACACATATACTGGATTTAAAACTAACACTGCTTTGTATGTAACACACAGTTTAAACCAACGAAGAAATATATTGTGCACAGAAGTTCCTTATACATACGATAGTGCTCATATGAAGGAAGGATTTTCGAAAATACATCTTGGCGAAGAATATCAGTAAAGTCACTCTGATTTCCTTACAATGTTTTCCTTTACTATAATAGAAGTCATTTATGTTTCTTTATTTTCATTTAAATGTAAATTATATATGCCTAAAAATAATATAATATTTTATAGATTGCCGAAACTGTTTTAGTAATTTTAAAATTCGCAGAAAAATATTGCAGACTTACAACCATTTTAATTGACCTTCTTAATGCACACGTTTAACTGACACGTAGTTATTTAAAATATTTTGAAAATTAAATTTAAATAAAAAAAAACACATACAATGATGTTAAAAGATTTGTGCTCGAAGAACAAGAATCAAAACACATTTTTTGGTCCGAAAACCAACGCAAATACATAGTTGATTTTAATTACTATCTCTTAAATATTTTAGGACAGATACGTTTTATTGCAATACAGATATAAATAAAAAGAAAAGATTATTTAATTTAACTAAATTTTACTTTGAAAATGAGGCCACCGTAATAGAGTTTCGTATTTCGTAGTATGTAGAGCTTACGAAAAGATAATATTAATTCACTGACTCCACTGCAGGCTTCTATTCAAAAAGCCTTTAATCAGGTCACTGTAAACCCCCATATAAAAACGATATATGCATATATCTATTTATTAATATAATGTTCTTCTAATGGTAGAAATTCCGCTATAATCATTATTTAAAATTTGAGGATTTTCTCTTTATGGCACGTTAACCACGTTAATAAAAACCAAACAAAAAAAATCGGTTTTTAAACCGGAAAAGTCTTAAACTGTTCTCTTTGCCTATTTATATAAAAAATATAATGTACGTAACGATATGATGAAGCTTATAAATATTCTCTCGATTACGACTTAGGTAACCGAAAAAATCGATGTAATTAAAAAATCTAGCTAATATGGCCGAAAGCGATGCTGTAAAGCAGCATAATTCAGCAATCCTAACCCGAACCACAGGATTTCGAGCGAAAACTCAAAGACCTAGACCGATCCAGCCTAAAATACGGAGCAGAAAAAAATCAATTTTCGATTCGATTTGAACACATCCGTTTGCGCACTTTTTCTATGAAAACGAATTTATTTTTTTTGTAAAACACAGCTTAATTATGCGGATAATTTATGTTAGGTTCGATTAATGTAATAAAGGTTTTTTGTAATTACTTTGTGTTTGAGGTGGAACGGTTGACGCGCGCGGGCAGCCGGGCGGCCGGGGTAATACTGCTGGTGCCGGATTATTGCACGAAATTTCTCCCGTTTTTCGGGGAAACGCCGCAGGAATCCCACCGAGGAATCCTTTGTTACGGAGAAATTCACTCCAGTTTGTTTACATATTAAACTGCTGGATAAAACTTTTAGTTAAATTAATGGACAGAGTGCATAGAGGTTTATAGTTTACTTTGCGTGTAAAAGACATACGTTATTACACATACACATGACATGTCACACATGTCACACATGACATATTTTAATTATTTTATTACATTTCTGTTCTATATCATGTGAAATGAATTTTAGAACAATGATTACTTTTATTATTATTATTCCTCATGTAGATACATGTTGGTACTTAATAAAAAAGTCAGTCTCGATATATATATGTCAGTCTCAATAGTTTATTTATATCACTTAAATATAAATAAATACATAGTAGAAATAGTTACTTTGAATTAAGTAGGATAATAATATTTTTGAGTTAAGAATATTTGAATATTTGTTTTTAACTTAAAACTTATAAATGTAGATGATTTTTATTTATACAATACATATTCGGATGTCCGTTTTAATAGATATAGTTGAATAAAACAAAAATGGGTCTATCTGATGACGATCGACACCACCAACTATATCAAATTTCAATTAGAACACGCGTTATACACAAAGTCAATCATTCTTTACTGCTTCGGTAACTAAGTTAGAAGACTTTATATGAGGGATTCTACCCTACTACGCTTTAAAACCAGAACACAGTACAGATATTATTGTTGCTGTACAGTAAAAGAGACTTTGGTATTTTCGATGCGCAGTAACCACTTAGGGACCTGAGTCTTAGGGAACTTACTTAGGTCGCCTACTTTATTTTAATAACAATCTAATAAGTGCATTCAAGTAAATAACCCTAACTTGTCATATATACGCGGTTTTACATTATATTCGAAAAATGATTAATTACTAACGTTACAAAGCCTCCTATATGGTAAGTAAAACAATTTAACGAAAATTTTATTTAATTTATTAAAAACTTAAAAACTCAACGCGAATGATGCTAAAAATATGTATTTAAAATTATAATGCACATAAATACAATATTCTATTGAGAAGCAAAGTGTAGTACTATCTTCTTGCTGATTTACTCAAAATACAATACTCCAAATAATAAAAATAAAAATCATACGGGAATTTACAATTTTAGGCATAGCAACACTCCATCGAAGCCGTAGCGCCGTAGACCCCGCCCGCTACGCGCTACGACGTAGCAGCTATATTACATGTTATGTATAATGTTTTTATTATAATTATAACGAGGGAGGGGTGACGTGTCTCATAATTATTAGGGAGTTTCTGACTTTTTGTGGCACACTTTGATGTGCGTTTAAATTTTGGGTTTGCTTTGTCGTGTCGTGGTCTAGTTTTGTACTTAAGCCTTTGTGTCCCAATGCTGGACACGGGCTTTCCCACAACTGGGAAAAGAAGAAGGGAGAAGAAAGTCAGGAACGTAGTATATGATAATTCTATGCATATTAGTGAAATAAGGTTTGATTTTTAGTCAATCCGTGTCATATGTTTTCAAATCGCCCGTAAGGCCTCGAACAAGGTTTAACGACTGCTATCCAATATAAAAACATGAATATAAGCCGTCGCTTAACATGCTGTTCAATGCTTGGTAACGTGCATATTTAACCACTAATGGTCACCCATCCGACTTTCGACTGCGCCTAACGCTGCTTAAGTAGTAACGTTGTAAAGTTACATTCTATAGCCGTGGACGTACATTTCTGGTGTAATTTATGAAATTCATTTTATTCTTAAGTGATTACATTGGACCGCGTTGATTTGGGATTAAAAGGTGTCGTCTGTTAAAGTGGCGAAAACTAAAATGATAAGAGTCCTACCTTCGATCGACTACAGATGCGTCGCTACCCTGAGATTGTATTGGAATAAATTAAAGGTAGTAGAACACTTTGTGGTTCAACTCCAGAGGCACCACCACCACAACTATTGTGGTGTAGTGTTAATTAGTGAAATGAAATGAAATATATTTATTTTATATAGGCCAACGATGGCACTTACAAATTGTCAGTTACAATATTTTTCTTAAACTACTACCGGATCGGAACGCGACCGCTGTAGTGCAGTGCAATGCCTTATAACTGTTTTCCGTGTTGTATGGACAACAAATGTACTTATCCGAGGATTTCCTTAGTCCTGTGACTGTGATAGAACTCTTATCTGAGGTTGATATTCATAAGTAGGAGTAGCCACCTACTGTCAAGTTGACAGCAAAAAGTCTTACTATTTTTATATAATAAAGGCAAAAAACAATTATTTATAAAGATTTGCAAAACGCCTACAAAATAACATAATAACAATAAAAAACGCATTAATATAAGCGCTATCCCCCGATCATCTCTCCCTCGGGATACGTTCTAAGGGTAGAGATGTAGAGAATGTAGAGCACAACTCTATTATCATTATTTTTGTCCAATTCTTTGAAGTTTTAATTACAATGTAAGCCCTAGTAATGCATTCGGATACTAAATGATATGCCATTTATAAAGTCCTTTACCTAACTGTAAAACTCTTATTAAAATAAATTCAGCCGTTTTTAATATCCACCGTTATTCAAATAATATACTTCGTATTTTAATTATATATAGGTTGGTGAAAATTTATTAATATTTAAAATAATTTTAACCGTTTTCCAAACTAATAATTTTAAACAAACAAGAAATATGAATTTTCTTTTGACCTCAAATGCGTAAAATACATAAGATGCCCTCATGGGCAGCAGGGACCACTTACTACCACTTTTCCGAGGCGTTCCAGCTTAGTCCAGGTAGGAATATTTAATCCTATCTGGGGTGGTGTCCATGGGCGGCTGTAGCCACTTACCATCAGGTGGACTGCATACTCGTCTGCTACTCCCATATTATAAAAAAAAAACTACCAGGTGGACTGCATGGTAATTGCAACTTTAATTTCTTTAAGAATATTCATGCAACTAATTTCACAAAACGGCAATTATTTCGAGAAGTAACAGCTACCGTAATTTGTTTCATATTTTACGTATAGTGCACTTTAAAATCTTAATCATCATCATCATCATCATCAACCCATTACTGTCCCACTGCTGGGCACGGGTCTCCTCTCAGAATGAGAAGGATTAGGCCATAGTCCACCGCGCTGGCCAAGTGCGTATTGGTAGACTTCACATACCTTTAAGATTTTTTTTTTATAAATCTCTCAGGTATGCAGGTTTCCTCACGATGTTTTCCTTCACCGTTTAAGCAAGTGATAATTAATTTCTAATACGCACATAAATTTGAAAATTAGAGGTGCGTGCCTGGGATTTGAACCTCGGACCCCTCGATTGAGAGGCCGCGTTTCTTAACCACTAGGCTATCACTGCAAAAAAAAAAAAAATCTTAATAACTTTCAAAATACTGTAGTACAAAACGCCTGCGATGTAACAGCACAATTGAATGTGCATAAATATCACCGTACGATCCCCTCGATCATCCCTGCCTCCCTCGGGACTACACTTTATACAGGTTGGTGTAATTCTCTCACTGTTTTACTATAAACACTTTCCTGTAATGTTAATCTTTTATAAATATAGATGGAGTAAACGTACATGCAGTACCTAAGTGGCTACCGCCCATAGATATTTATAATTAACCGAAGATTAATTTATTTATTAGTTAAATTCCTACTTGAGGTCGGCCGCAGCTGCGCCCCTACCACTGAAAAGTATGTCTTACTTGCTTACTTAAAATGATATTATTAGGTAGAAATAGGTAGGTAGGTATTATTTGACATTAATATACATAATTGACTAAATTATCAAAAAAATATTACTGTATTATGAACTTGACATTGCACACTATTTTTATAGTAGAATGTAAGAACATATAAAATATTTGTCACCATTTACCATTACTACATTCTGGCAATAAATAATTTTCATTTCATTTCATTAGGTAGGTGGTGGGGTCTTTGGAGTCGAACCACAAAGTACCACCTTCAAATCGTTCATGATAAAATACAAACTAATCATTGACTAACATTTAATAACATAACATATTTAAAGATTAAAAGCTTTAAGTGTTAAACAAATAGAATCCAAAGTCTAGTTAAAGTTGAAAAGGCCACGAAAATAAATAAGTTTTGAACCCCTAAAAATATCCTAAAAGTAAATCGTCATATGCGGTAAAAGTGAAAAATATGTTACACAGAAAATTCCGAAATTTTTATAATTTTCGAGCACCCTGTTTAACTCAGAGGGCTGCGCTAAGCCGGAGTCGCTATACCGTTTGGGGGAGTAAATTGTAATATCATGTTTTGCTCCACGATTATAGCTACAGGTATAACAATTATAACTATAATCTAAATATTATAATGTTGCAACCCTTTTTACGTCTCACCGTACGGCGCAGGTCATTATTGTAATATAGAAGTAGCAAACGAGCATGCAGTCCACCTGATGGTAAGTGGCTACTGCCGCTCATGGACATCTGTAATCAACCCCGGATAGGGTAAGATATTCCTACCTGAGGTCGGCCATAGAAGCGTCGCTGCCCCTGAGGAGTAAGGATCGGCTCGGAAAAGTATGTCTCCTTTACCATACCGTTCAAACCAGAACACAGCAGCGCTTAACTCTACTGTTATGAGGCAGAACTAGGTGTAGCGGTGGTGCCGCCGGAGTCGAACCACAAAGGGTTCTACCACCTGTTAACTGCGAAGGCAAGGTAACAACTTCTATCCAATAATAAATTTTCAAACTACAAATACCTCCGACAAGGTAACTTCTCTCCAATGGTAACAATCAGGACCAACGATGTGTCCTCCGAAGTACGAAAATAACATGTTTAGGTACCAGCGATACCCATCCAACTCCCAATCCCGTGACGTTGCTTCACTCTGTAGCTTACGATCTAAACAAGCCGTGCGGCTATACGTATTATATTTTGCACTGCTGAGCACGGTCTTACCCCATAGCTGGGAAAGTATGGATCATACTTCACCACACTACGACAGTAGAGCGAGGTACGGGTTAGTGGCCAACCCACGTCGAATATTTTCAAACCTACGAGAGTATCGACAAGGTTTAACGACTGTTATACAATAATAACGATCGGAATCGACGGCTTGGCGTGCCCTCCGCAGCCAGAAGCACATGTTAAACCATTAACGGTCACCCATCTAACTCCCAGCCACACGTTGCTTAACTTTGTAGATCTTATATGCGTTTGTACAAAGATAACATCATGGGACTTAACTTGTTTTTTAAGTTATTGAGGTGGTAGAACTCATCATGGTTCAACTACGACGATAAAATAAGTATTACTACATTCTAGCAGAAATATCCTGTTTTTTTTTATGATTTAGGAGTAACAGACGAGCATGCAGTCCACCTGATGGTAAGTGGCTACTGCCGCCCATGGACATCTGTAATCAACCCCAGATAGGATTAGATATTCCTACCTGAAGTCGGCCACAGATGTGCCGCTACCCCTGAGGACTAAGCTGGAACGCCTCGGAAAAGTTAGTCTCGAAGCTATATCCTTATTTGAAAAATATCAAAAATAGAAACCAAAACATTTCAATCCCCAACTCAAAAATACTTAAAAATCCCTGCATTTTCCAAAAGGAAATAGCACTAAAGAACGCGACAGAGAAAGACGTAATCCCGACTACCCCTCGCTCTCAATTCTTCACGGGCACCCTCCCATATCGTTAAGGGTTGCATCCCCTTTAATTGCTACCCCTCAAGGGAGCGTAATCTCCTATTAGATGTTTCTTCCTATTTGCACGAATTGAAATAACATTTTAAAGACATAAATATTTCTTTAAAGATTTTCTTTAAGATTTATTTTTGTTTTTTTTTTTATTAGGGTTCCGTACCTAAAGCGTAAAAACGGAGCCTTATTACTAAGACTTCGTTGTCTGTCCGTCTGTCACATGGCTCTGTCTCTGGAACTGTAATAGATAGACACTTGAATTTTACAGAGGATACAACGATTGACGACCCGCGTGGCGGAGCGGTCACCATACCGGTCTAACGCGCAAAGGGTCCCGGGTTCGATCCCCGGCCAGACAGATATCTAAATGATGAATTTATTTCTGTTTCTGGGTCTGAGTGTTTGTGTATTTGTCTATGTGTTTGTCCATGGCACCCACGGCACAGGGAATCCTAGTGTGGGGCTGTGAGTGTAGAAAGCGTATATTAAGCGTTTATTTATATAACGGTGGCCGCTATAACAACGAATACTAAAACTAAAATAAAGTTGAATATTAAAGGGGTACAACAAACTGGTGTTTTTCGATAGGTTCTGTCCTGTGACGGACAGAGAGCAGAGGCTTAGTAATAGGGTTCCGTTTTTACTCTTTGGCTACGGAACCCTAAAATATACATATATGTCATCATCAGCCGTTTTATAATTATAAATATTGCAAATATCATTCACAGATTAATTTATTTTCATGTCCGGAGATGTCGACGGTTCGCAAGGGAAGCCAAGATTTGTGTGTCCCCATGGGGTAATCTTTTAAAGGGATGATGATTTTGGCTGTTATAGATAATGGGGCCGTTTAGCAAGAATTTTAGATTAGACAAGCTAAATGCAATGCAAGTAATGATATTTTAATTAATAAAAAATGATTATCATTGATAATAAATAATATAATTGACGACTATCAATACTTTTTCTATATCCAAACAATATCAAAAAAAATACAATAAATATTTTTATTTTTGTGTTTTTGTAAGTATACCTATCCCAAAGACCTAATTTGGGGAAAAAACTTAATTTACGATAATAATAAATGTTGTGAGAATAATAATATTTACATTATTTTTCCTATGTAAGCGTTCCTGAAAATTTGATAAGCTCCATCCAAAGGATTTATCGTTTTTAAATAATAAGCACCAAAGCATCCAAAGGATTTATCGTTTTTAAATAATATGAGAAATCAATGAACACACACACTATGAAGAAAAATGATAAAATTGACATAAAATTCACGAATTTCGCGATTACAGCGCCATCTATTAACCGCTTGAACAAACCAAAACGTAACACAATCAGCCTAGTTAAGCACCTTACCATTTAGTTGACAGATATTTCAACAGATGGCAGCACTATACATTGTTAGCGCAAATACAATTACCGGTAAACCGGTAAACATTCAAGACTTGATTTATTTATAGGAGGCAAATAATTTAGCATAATAAAATGGATATAAGTAATATAAGTACGGATTATCAATGCCTACTGATGCAAAGCGACAATATTTAAAACTAACACTTTTTAAGCAATAAAATTATAACGAAAAAGATGGTAAAATAAAACAAAATAATATTGAAATTTAAAAAATGTATTTATTGTCATAATATAGGACAAAGAGATACCTGTTTATAATGTGTTGTTTTCGTTTAACGAGTGTCTTAATTACTGTAATTAGTGAAATAGATAAAAACAAACATGACTACCTATTCCACCTTTGCTAAGTCTACTACTCACACTAAATTAGATATTTTTTTTAATAAAAGTTATACGAACTCTCGACTTCATACAACAGGATTTTTTCTGAAATATTCTAATTCCTAAGTGTCCATCGGTTGGTATTCTATAACACTCGAAACCTCTTACTACCATGCTCGTGAATCTAAAATCCACCATACTGCTTTTATTAACCAGAAATAAGCAAAAAGTAGCATTTTGACATATTATAAGCCAACATTATGGTTCTAATTCTACCATACGAGGATTTAACATAGTCCCTGTTTATGGATATAAGGCAAGTAGATACTTGTAAATATATTCTCCCACTTAAGTAATGCTATATGTTTATTGATTATAGTGCAACAAATATACCTACTCGTAATGCCAATATCTAACAAAGAACATTGCAATGACTCAACAGCTCGACCAGACAAGACGTCACAACTCCATTAATCGCTTTGTTAATAGGCTATACCTACCAGTTACTGTATGTACCAATATCATTTGTTTATAGCCTATTGGTTAAGAAACTCAGCGTCATGGTCGAGGGGTCCGAGGTTTAAATACCTGAAAAACATCGTGAGGAAACCTGTATATCTGAGAAATTGTAAAAAAAGGTTTTCAAAGGTATGTGAAGTCTACCAATTCGCACTTGGCCAGTGCGGTGGACTATGGCCTTATCCTTCTCATTCTGAGAGGAGACCCGTGCCCAGCAGTGGGAAAGTAATGGGTTGATGATGAGGACCATTTTATGACGATAGATATAAAGGTGTTACGACGTTCTAGTTCGGCTTCGGGGGTACTACTGTCACGCTATTTCTGCCTAATAACAGCAGTGTTTATCGCCGCTGTTCCGCTTTGAAGGGTGTAAGAGAGACATTATTATCAAAGACGTTCCAACTTAGTCCTCAGGGGCAGCAACGCATCTCTGGCCGACTGCAAATAGGACTCTGTCTTATGTAAAGTTAATGTCAGATGTCCATGGGCGGCAGTAGCCACTTACCATCAGGTGGACTGCATGCTTGTGTGCTACTCTTATATTATAAAACAATCATCGACACAAGTACTTAATGACTTCAAGAAACACAAAGAAACAACTGTTATGGAAATTCTTAACGCGTATGTTTAGAATTCCTACAATAACATTATTTTAACACCTGCTACCCATGCAATGGAAATGAGTGATTGAACTAGAAATAGAGCGAGAATTAATAGTTAAATAAAGGAAAATGATTGATGTTTACCCCATTTTCTATAATATAGGAGTAGCAGACGAGCATGCAGTCCACCTGCTGGTTAGTGGATACTGCCGCCCATGGACATCTGTAATCAACGCCAGATAGGATTAGATATTCCACCTGAGGTCGGCCACAGATGCGCCATTACCCCTGAGGACTAAGCTGGAACGCCTCGGTAAAGTATGTCCCCCTTATCACACCCTTCAAACCATAGCACAGCAACGCTTACCACTACTGTTATTAGGTAGAAATAGGTGTGGCGGTGATGCCGCCAAAGTCGAACCACAAAGGGTTCTACCACCTTCAAACATTACCTATTTCATTACAAGTTTCCAGTTGCGTTTTTGAGTGGTTTCCACTTAATTTATTTTATATTTAGACTAGATTCTAAGAAAATATCGTGCGATGGCATTTTTCGTTTTGACTCATTGAAAAATTCTAACCACTTCTGTTTTCGTAAGTATGTCAATTTACGTGATTTATTGTTCATCATTACGCATGTTATGAGAACAACTTTAATTATAAACAGCTGACTG
Organism: Epargyreus clarus clarus; assembly: GCA_014595695.2. Classification (NCBI taxonomy): domain Eukaryota; kingdom Metazoa; phylum Arthropoda; class Insecta; order Lepidoptera; family Hesperiidae; genus Epargyreus; species Epargyreus clarus. The sequence goes on from JACTTY020000028.1 coordinate 658,311, forward strand.
TTTATGTTGTGACAAAAATAAACTTTACTTGAGTGTTTGTTTATAATATTTTAGTAGCAGACGAGCATGTAGTCCACTTGATGGTTAGTGGCTACCGCTCATTGATATCTGCAATCAACCCCAGATCGGCCACAGATATGCCGCTACAGGACTAAGCTGGAATTCCTCGAAAAAGTATGTCTCTCTTACCACACAAAACCTGTATACTGAGGATATCTAGTATACCTTTATACTAAGGATATAAATAGTATAAATGTTTAGTGTTATTTGTTACCAAGACCACACACCTCGTCTTATAAATATCCAAAGGTTTTATTGTTGTGGTATACCAAAACACAAGATGCACAACACGCACTCGTTTAATTATCTGAAGCACCTAAAGCTAATAAAGAAAGAAAATTATTTTTATTCTGTCCTGAAATAGCAGTTTGCAGCGGTGTTCTGGTTTGAAGAGCGAATAGAAGCGTTCCATCTTAGGCCTCATGTAATCGGCTTTAGATGGAACCTTAAAATCAAGAAAAGAAGAAAACATGGAAATTCCTAAATGTTTGTGTAATTTTCCATAATTCTTATAGTCGAATTTCGAACACTAACCAAACTACATTTTTTTTTGTTTACGAGGGGGAAACCTTCAAAAGGTACCCGACAACGTGGGAGCGACGCCGGATTATGTGGGATTTTTACCGCACTAAAACCCCGTCGGTGGTCGTCTTCAACGCTTGTTGGAGAACTCCGGGATCTCCGAGGGAACACAACCGGTGTCCTTCAAGCGCGATGTCCCGATCGGGCTCTGCCCTGGCAGAGCACTTTTGGCTCCTCCCACACCATCTGGTGTTTACGACGGTATGCAACCACACATATCGTCGTCCTTCCCGGGGTTGCTTGCTGGACGGTTCGAGCTCCCACTCTTGCCGCCCGCAACCCCGGAAGTCCCCTTTTTGTCGCCTCTTACGACAGGCAGGGGATACCGTAGCCCTATTCTATTCCCGAGACTACAGGGACATAACCAAACTACCTAAATTAAACTAACTAGTCCTTAAAAACGGACAGCATGACAAGCATACACGTGCACAGATTCGTTATCTGTGCCACACATTAATCTCTCATCTAAGTGGTTCTACGAAAATGGGTCTATCTACCTCTAATGGCTTAATAATGGGTTTCATTATATTACAGATAACTTGAAAACGTGACGCGAAATCATTATGATTTTGACTTAGGTATATGAATAACTGTGTTGGACTAGTGGTTTTGAATCCAGCCGTTCATGCTAAGGGTCCATGGTTTAAATTACAGATTTTTCATTTTTTTTTATATAATACAGTAGTAGTAGACAAGCAGTCCACCTGATGGTAAGTGGCTACTGCCGCCCATGGACATCTGTAATCAACCCCAGAAAGGATTAGATATTCCTACCCGAGGTCGGCCACAGATGCGCCGCTACCCCTGAGGACTAAGCTGGAAGCGGGAAAGTCTGTCTCCCTCACCACACCCTTCAAACCGGAACACAGCAGCGCCTAACACTGCTGTTATGAGGTAGAAATAGGTGTGAAGATTATGAGCTAAGCCTACTGGCATAGTAGTAAAAGCGATTTTTACTTGTGGTTTGATCATCATCATCAACAACCCATTACTGTCCCACTGATGGGCACGGGTCTCCTCTCATAATGAGAAGGATTAGGCCATAGTCCACCGCGCTGGCCAAGTGCGTATTGGTAGACTTCACATACCTTTGAGTTTTTTTTTATAAATCTCTCAGGTATGCAGGATAATGATATGTAAGTGATAATTAATTTCTAATACGCACATAACTTTGAAAATTCAGAGTTGCATGCCTGGTATTTGAACCTCGGACCCCTCGATCGAGAGGCCGAGTTTATCAATATCTAAATCATATTGAGAAGACCTTGCAATGAGAGAATGATGTCCACGAGAAATCAGAGACATAACATATATTTATATATCTTAAAACAAATTAATCATGAAAGACTGTGCACGTCTCGTACAGTTAAGAGATTAGAAAGATTAATGCATTGTCAACTTGTATCGATAATGTTCTTTGACAAATATACAAAATGGAGGCATTTGACCGAATAACGGGTTGTTGAATGTCCTATATATCTAAATATTGTATGTTTTAAAATGAAATCGTGGGTTTTAAATCTGCAACTATGGTAAGGGAGATATACCTTTTGTTTTTTGTTTACGAGGGGAAAACCTTCAAAAGGTACCCGACGACGTGGCAGCAGCGACGCCGGGTTATGTGGGATTTTTACCGCACTAAAACCCCCCCCGGTGGCCGTCCTCGGCGCTTGGTGGAGAACTCCGGGATCTCCGATGGACCACAACCGGAGTAAGGGAGATATACCTACTTATCCGAAGCGTTCCAGCTTAGTTCTCAAGAGTAGCACCGCTTCCTTGCCGATCTCACGTAGGACTCTAATCCTATCTGGAGTTGATTACAGATGTCTATGGACGGCATTGATTAATTCACTTCTATGAACTAATTTTTAACCGACTTCCCAAAGGAAGAGAGGTTATCTATTCGTCGCGTATATATTTTTTTGCTATTATATCGAAATTTCAAATTGTGCGGTTATTTTTAACCAAAAAACTAAGCATTATACTTATCCGGGTTTCAAAATTATTGTACCTAATTTTCTTAGTACATTATATACATGTGTGTATCGTTTTATAATTTTTGTCTGTCAGTCGTGGGATATGTGATTCTATGTAGGATACCTCAGCCTCATCTTAAACAGACGATATAACGCGATAAAACATTATTTTATCCCGTCAAATAATATTACGTCACTTAACTTTATGACGTCATCGTATCCCGACAACAAGTTAAACGTTGTTACGTCACTACTTCTGTGACGTCACTGCATCCTCGACAAACTATCCTACATCGGAACTGACTAGTTAGTGACTACGCGACTAACCAGGGAACTGAGCTGTTAGTTAGAAGTAGTGTGTAGGTACCTACGTAATTCATGGAACTAAATGGAAGGGCTAACTTCATAGGAACAAACTGGTTTTCTGAATATACCATGTTTGTTATCACTAAAAACTCGTTAGGGATTCGTACCCAACGGTTAAAAACGAAACACTATTAGGTACTCTGTAAAGAGCTCTGTAAAGAACCTATTTTGAATAAAAAAAAATTGAAATTTTTACTAAGCCTTCACTGTCTATCCGCCTAAGGGCTCTATTTCTTGAACCATAATATATAATAGATATATAATACATAGATATAACAGACTTTATATTTTACAAAATATGTCTAACGATAGCCTCTATAACAACAAGTACTAAAAATAAAAAAGCTCGAAAATAAATGGAACAAATCGCAAATTTTCGTCATTTTACGTTTTATCCGTTGAATCGTCATAGATATTCAGTTTAAATGCATATATTTATTTCTACGTTTACCATTATAACAAATACTAATTATTGAAAAATTTTTGGTACGGAACCCTTACTGTGCGAATACGACTCGCACTTGGCCAATTATTTATAATCATAGGAGTAGCAAACCAAATCGGAAAAATCATAAGAAAACAAGTGACATTGTCTGCAGTAATTTTAGCTCCATTAGCCTAAGTCGATATTGTATAAATTTGAAACTTCTATGAAAATGTCATAGATAAGGAAAATGTGTATTATCTTTCGACGCTTTTTCCCCATAATAAAACACCTTTGAAGTGATAGTACCCAAGTCCTAGTTTTTTTTTTTTTATAATATAAGAGTAGCAGACGAGCATGCAGTCCACCTGATGGTAAGTGGCTACTGCCGCCCATGGACATCTGTAATCAATCCCAGATAGGATTAGATATTCCTATCTGAGGTCGGCCACAGATGCGCCGCTTCCCCTGAGGACTAAGCTGGAACGCCTCGGAAAAGTTCGTCTCTCTTACCACACCTTTCAAACCGGAACACAGCAGCGCCTAACACTGCTGTTATTAGGTAGAAATAGGTGTGGCGATGGTGCCGCCGGAGTCGAACCACAAAGGGTTCTACCACCTTCAACCAAGTCTAGGTACACTTTCAAAAAGAATATTACATAGGTATTATTTTTATCGACATCATCAACTTACTGTTACTTTCAATAAAATATATTAATTTTGATTATAAAAACCGTGTACCTACAGGAAAAACTTAATAGTGCTTAACAGAAATTCTCGTCTGGAGTACCAATAAAGGCAAGTTTCTAGATAATACGATTAATAACTTGTAGACAATCTAGATCTACGCCTACCTTAGTTGTGTGGGATGCAATAATTAGGGCTAGTGGGTATAAATTTAGACCATTTATTAAGTCATCTTTTGTATTATTCAGTAATTTATGTATTCAGTAATTAATGTATTTATGTTATTCAGTAATTCGTTAACTTCATAATAATTAATTAGCAGTGATAGCCTAGAAAAGAAACGCGGCCTCTCGATCGAGAGTCCGAGGTTCAAATCTCAGGCACGCACCTCTGATTTTCAAATTTATGTGCGTATTAGAAATTAATTATCACTTGCTTAAACGATGAAGGAAAACATAGTGAGAAAACCTGCATACCTAAGAGATTTATAAAAAAAATCTCAAAGGTATGCGAAGTCTACCAACGCACTTGGCTAGCAGCTTATACTTTATTAGTGGGACAGTAATGGGTTGATGATGATAATAATTAATTTTATAATAGGCAACACTTAAAGATGGTAACCTCCGCCACACCTATTTCTGCCTAATAACAGCAGTGTTAAGCGCTGCTGTGTTACGGTTTGAAGGTGGCAAGGGAGGCATACTTATTCGAGGCGTTCCAACCTAGGCCTCAGGGGTAGAATCGCATCTGTAGCGTCAGGAGGAAATCCAGGAATCGTAATCTTATTACAGGCGGTAGTAGCCACTTACCATCAGGTAGACTGCATGCTATTTTGTTGTTTCTATATTGAAAAAAATTAATAGTCTTAATTTATCGTATCCTTAATTTATTGTATCCTTTTCTCACCTAACCTTTAGGTACCTGTACCTACATGAGTTATATACGCATCCTTTTTACTTTTCTCTTTATATATTTCGGCAGATTTCGAAATAGCAACGCTAGACGACTCAGCTTTGGTATTGAACATAATAAGGTAAAGCCGATTTCCTTTCGATATTTTATGTGGGAACCACAAAGAGAAACATTGTTAACTTAAACGGAAAATGTGATTTTGTTCATATTTTAATCCCTAATCCATTACTTTTTGGTAAGAGGCGCTTATAAAATATGCGTTTTATTTTTAGACGTAACCCGTGTGACTTCCATGTGCGGAGTTTTTCTAATTTTACTGAGGAACCCAACTAAATATAGTTGTCAAATCTTATGCTATACCTACCTACTTATAAAGTCAAAATGATTTACAAACATCTTAACAATTCCGATGAAGGCACTTTTTATATTTTTATTTTATTTTATTGATAATAAGACAAAGTATGTACCTAAAAATTCTTGTCAAATTCATGTAACAGTGAGGTAGCGCAGAATATTGTTACCGTAATTCCACAAGTATTAAAATTAATCTCAGCAGTGGGACATTTAATAAAAACTTGTTAAGTAGCAACCCTAAGTATACGGACACGCCATAACTGGTGTAATTAGGAGCACAGCAAAAATTACTGAGAATTAAACAATTGTACCAACTGGGCCATCATTGGCCAAATAGGAAATTGACCCTGAAAGTTAATCTTTATAACGATCACACTGGGGCAGCATGGTGGACATTGCTCCAATGTATAAACATTATACATTGGTATAAACCAATAATATCATTGATAACTAGTAGTCTTAGTCGTATCACACTCTTTAAACCAGAAACAACAACTTACACTGCTCTTATTAGGCAAGAATTATCAAGTTTTACTCTACATGAGATCTATTTCATCTTTATCTAATATAATAACAGAAAATATGTAATATTTGGAGTTTGATTGATTACACAAAGAATAAATATAGTGTTAAGCAACATAATTATAGCGAAATTGATTTTTATCCAATTTTGTATTATTGTGGGATATTATGGCATCAAAATCGGCCCGAGATGCTTGCTAGCGTAAATTAAAAATGTGACTATTATATACAAGCAAAAATAAAAAAAAAATAGTACAATTTATTACAGAATTCAATGAAGTCAGCTAATCGATTGCTTTATTCTAGTCGTAGTCTTTAGTCGACACCTAGATTTTGGAGGTATTATTTAAGGTAATGGTTATATAAAGGAAGGAATTTTGGTACGAAACAGTCGTTGTAAATCCTGCTGCAAGATTTTACGACGCCGGCAGGACAACCCGATTCAAAAATAGTTTGTGGGGTGAATGATCCCTGGATCATTCATTTATTCACTCGTAAAAATAATAAGGCCGAATGCAAGTGACTCAGATGTTGCAGGAAGTAATAAACGCTACCAACACGTGGTGTAACTTTATTTTTGCATTCTGCAAATAATTATATTAACAATAATTAAATTTTAATAATGGACGTAAACGTGTTTTTTGCGTTGCAAACAGCCTTAATAAATCTCTTTTTGGCTTAATGATGTGACATTTCTTGTTCTATACAAAATTATTTGAAAAAAAATAAAGTGACACCATTAAAGTGACGTGCACGTTTATAATTTTATCGATATTACCCAATTAAGTAATTACTAAAACGATTTACCTTATATTACATAAAATTGTTTATAATTTATTTTATATACGTTATTAAATCTTAAATAAGTGTTGTTAGTGTTGAATTAATGTGTAGTAGAGAGTATATTTCATTTTTATGTTTACAATTTGTTTACGAAAGTGTTACATTGATTATTAAAACTGAATAAATTACATTTGGTGCAATGTTTATTATCTCTCAGTAATAAAAATGTAAACTGTAGACTGTAGAGCAAATACTGACATGTATAAATATGTAGAGATTACTTTCAGAAGGAGAATGGAAATACTGAGATACGAAAGTAAATAAATCAGAGATGAAGAATTTATTGATGGCATGCTTTGAGATAATGAAACCAACGAACCGAGAGATATATTATGATTTTGTACACAATTACCGTAAGCAAACTAATTTATTTAGCATGCAATGTGCGGTTATATCGTATTAAAATTTATATTTGTTCGGTAATATAACATGTTAAATGGAAATACAGTTGCCGTGCCACAATGAATTTGGATCTTTAGTTTAATTTAATGTTATAGTGCACATCCAAAACTAAATGCAAAAGCCGGCTTTGTGTCGCAGTTCGAGTTTAATGAATACATTGTCGTCGTACCAACTTGGCTATCGTGAGGTAATCGGATTGCCTTGCCAGTTGCTGCAGAGCGCCCTTTACAGAGGTAAGCCCCGGGTTGACCTCATTTCCTAAATATGGAAGAGTTTTGTAAGGCCATCCGGTCTGCCTCGACTTTTTTGTTATTTTGCACTTGGAAATTATTTTTTGTCGTTCGCAATCCTAAGAAACCACGGTCTCGACTGAGGTGCCTGCGGCTCGGTTACGAAATACATAATTATTGCTTCAACGTTCAGTAAATTGTTATTACAGCAACTTTTAATGAATGGTTATCAATTATATTTTGTAACACAAAATATGGAAAGGGATATTTATCTTCATTTTATAAAAAAATATCAGTCATTTACGTATTATATGTTCTCGTTTAACTTTATACTTCGATTAAAGAACAATCCTTATCTGCATTGTAACAGTACTGGTTATTTGCTAATACAAGGCATCCTCGACGAGCAATTTACTTAAAGTATCTCCTGCAGAAACCATGTCACATAACGTGCGCGGATTTGCTCCTTTGTATGCTTTGTATGCTCGTTATAACACCATGTAAATACTTGCAAAACGAAAAGCATTTATTACAGAAGACATACATTATTGTCAGGCCTGTTCTATATGCTATTATGTGGGTGGGCTAAGACTGCATAGCAAATACCAAATTAAAACAGCGCCCGTTCGTCGAGACAAATTAAATCACTTTACAAGTCGCACCATTCGAGTCTCGTAACTGCCCACACAGCTTGGTCCTGTAGCTTACTTTATAGACAAGACGTTGTCGAGTAGGCCGTTTCACTGGAAACATGTTAAAATTAGAATTTCCGTTCAGTAGTTCTTGGACGAAATGCATTCTGCTTTTGACGGGCGACCGATGAGCGACGGTGACTGACTGTTCGTTGTTTTGCTTGAATTGTAGTGGTATCGGTTTGATGATGACGTTTATTAATTATACAGTGATGTGTAGTTGAACAAGTGCTATAATTTATTCGTGTTTTGAACTCTTTGTGTTTTATAATAAATTGATGTTAAATGTTAATTATTTAACAAACGTGATAGAAAAGGTAGTACAAAAAGTTTATTAATTTAACAATACATGTATCATTATTTTCTTTGTACTAACTCAAGAAGTGAGAGATCTTATTATTTGACAAAAATCATTATCAAAATCATCCATGACAATAAAATCGAAAATGAATAGAATAGAAAATAATTAAAAAGCATTTAAAAGTGATATAATTGTGAAAGATCTTTGGTCAAGAACTAACGACCCTGCGGGAATATAAAGATAAAATTAACATCAACTTATTGCTTACGAGATAAAATAATGAATCGAACAATCAAACACATCGATTACTTATCGCTACGTTGGGCATGCATGACTAATTCCAACTAAATTCTAACTAACTTCTACGAAACAACCTATGACATATGTGGTACATTGAGGCGAGTTTAAACGTAAACAAAAAGCGTAAACATTAAGTCGAATGACTCACAATGACGAAGTATTCATTATCATATCACAACCGCTACCATACTTTTAGTTGCAATCTGACACTGGCCGTTAATTGTCGTGCATTTTTAACATTTTTTTTTGGGTTTTAATATTGCTAATTAGTAATTTGCAATCATTCGAACCGAAGGCTATTATACTCAGTAAGCGCGAGTGACAATTCAGGTGCCGCGTACATAATAACGCACGTATTTTCCTCAACGACGAGAACAAAGAGGTTTTTATTTGTGAATTTATTTAACACTTTCCAACGATCGACGCGGCAGCCTGTTGATCTAGACACGTGAACGGTGCATATGTGAAAACGAGACGATGCGAGTGAACTTCGCGCGCGTGTAAAAAAATCGAATGCAAAAATGATTAAAAGGAACGGTGATAATGTGTTTGCGATCGCGTCGAGCAACAATCAGTGTCAAGGCAGCCGGAGTTCTGTCTCGCTCTGTCCCGGCGCGGGCACGAGGATCCCGCGAGCCACTGCCGCCAGGATGACGCCACCCGACGCGCACCAAAACACCAAGGAGGCGAACATCGCGATCTCTACTTACGTCGAGAAGTGGAAAAACAGATACGAGGATGCCGAGAGGAAGCACAAAACCTACCTCCTCAAGTCGGAAAAAGGTTGGTACTATCAATTTTCTCCCGGAAATCTTTAGTTTTTCCCACTTTTTTATGTTCGACACTGCGCATGCTCCCGACCAGCTGGGCAGTATGCAAATGGAAGTGGGAATGAAAATCCTAGTCTCGCATTTGTCAGATTATGATAGGATAACCTGTTGCTTGCGTTTAATGTATTCTTAAACTTTGCGGTACACATGGGGGCGTGATAAAAGTTTTGAATACTTATTTGAGGGGTGAAAATATTGTAGACTTGCGATAAAAAACTGAGAATGATATCGAGATCCCATTTTGATTTAACTTAGCAATAAAACCTGTTATAAATACAAGTACTGCGTAACACACTTTGAATTTATTGCTTCGAGATAACGTTTTATTATTTAAGTCGTGGTATTAAATTGAAATTTTGAGCAATAGGGATATTAGAAAATTAATAGTTATATTTTTCGATATTGTAAGTTTTTATGTTGCGCAACACTATTTTGTTTTTGTGACAAATGTCAAAATGAACCAAAATTATGTGTGAAATCATGATCTATAAAAATATTATTGATAAATTGACTAATTAACCTAATAATTTAGTGATATAAGTATCTGATAAATTTATTTTATATAAGGGGTACGTATGAGTAGTTTGAAATCTTTTAAAACCGAGTTTCGTCTCTATATTGAGCGTAGTTTTAAAAATGTTTCTTTGTGATTTTATGGTTTTAAAATTTAGTGGATTAAATGCTAATGAATTTTTAAATCGTAAAATAACCAATTTCTAGACAATTTAATGTTTCATGCAATTCTACATTTTTGAGGTCACAAATGTTATGAATTATTTTATAATTTTATTATATTATTGCAGTGATTAATTAGGTTTTTAACAAATATGATACTCTGTTGTTACATAAACGTATTTAATATTGTATTTATTTTAAAATATTATTTTAAATTAATGTTTTTCTAACTTTATGATAGTATAATGGTTATTGGTTAAATTATAAACTAATGAAAGAAATATAATTCACACTTGAAAACAAATTAATGGTCTGTAAATAACAACTTTGTGATGCAGTATTTATTCTCAATTTGAACGGGATAGATATTAAACCTTTGTTTCATTAAACCTTATTATTACATATATATTACATATTGCCTTGTTATAAAAATACAATTATAAAAGTTATATATAATTGGTATAAACAATATGTAGATTGAGAAGATCCCATTCTAAATAAATTATTAATATTATTATGAAGTTTTTGTCTCTACAGTGAAACATCCTCCGAAGTGTACATTATCAATGTTTAAAGTAATTCTGTTTGAAGCAATTTGAAATAAATGAGATTTGAATTTTGAAAATATCTAGACATTATAGCATTTTCCTTGTGCTATTAATAGACACAAATATAGTAAGTCCAGGAAAATAGTATGAAGTTGAATTCAATTGTAACTGAAGTTGTTTATAAATGGTTATGTACCAAATTGCTTCTGGCATTGATAACTTTGTTGTTTAAGTCTGAAAGCATTTTCCACACTAATTTTCGTCTTATTAATCTGTTCTATACTCCTATTTTCTCGCTTTTAGGGTTTATTAAGGAATACACTTTGAAGGTGGTAGAATTCTTTATGGTTCGACTTCGGCGGCACCACCACCATACCTATTTCTTCCTAATAATGGCAGTGTTAGACGCTGCTGTGTTCCGTTTTGAAGGGTGTGGTAAGGGAGACATACTTTCCTGAGGCATTCCAGCGTTGTCCTCAGGAGCGTAGCGGCGTAGGTAGCGGCGCACCTGTGGCCGACCTCAGGTAGGAATATCTAATCCTATCTAGGGTTGATTACAGATGTCCATGGGTGGCAGTAGTCACTTACCATCAGGTGGACTGCATGCTCGTCTGCATCTTCTCTATTATAAAAAAAAATACTTATATGAGTTTTTCCAGTTTAGTCCTCAGGGGTAGCAATGCTTCTGTGGTTGACCTTAGTTAGGACTATTTGAGGTTGATTGCAGATGATCATGTGTGGAAGTAGTGACTTGCCAAACACAGCAGCGCATAACACTGTTGTTCATAGGCAGAAATAGGTCTGTCAGAAGTGTCTGGCAAGATGAACCACAGAGGGTTCTTTGAGCTATTATTTATATTATTTGCTAAAAGTAGTAGAACCAATTATATTTTCAATGTGGTGGTATTTCAACATAAATTTCTGCTTTATAACAACAGTGTAAGGGCTAAGTATAATTGAGGGGTTTCAAATTGTATGAGAGACATGCAAGGTATACCAACATAGTTTTTAATGCTTCTGTGCCAATTTATTAATGATGATGCCATAGTTCATTGCTAAGAATCAGGTGGACCATACTCTTGTTTCTACTTTCACCTAATATATAACAGTGGAAAAAAAATCATATAAGAAAAATCAACTTTATAAAGATTCCATTATTATTTATAACATATAAAGCCGTAAAAACTGTAATGCAGATTCTTATATAATTATTTATGACAGCAAAAGGACAGCCTATCATTTCCCAAAAATATAATAATAATAATATTTTGTAATGCAAACACAGATAGTCAGAACTAATGTTATTGGTCAATACTTATCACTTCATTCAATACAGGTTGAGCAAGTATTTTGAAACTCTGAATGGAAAAGTGTGCAATACATTATCGTTAACTGAATATTATTAAGGTTTAAAGATATTCCATGTTAGTTCCTATGGTATAGTTCGCTTGAAACTGCTAGTCCCCTCTGAATATAGAAATGAATCATGTCACCATAGCAAATTGTATGACTACACCTGCTAGCAACAACTTTAGAACGGACTAGCAATTTGGCGATAACTATAATAGTATAGAAAATAGATAATAGTAATTCTATGGTTCTTTGTGGTGGCACCACTGCCAAATTAAATTCTATATAATTCAATATTCATAAAGTTTGACTTTATCGGAACCACTGCCATATCTATTTCTGCCTAATAGCAGCAGTGTTAAGCGCTGCTGCTTTCCCTTTTGGAAGGTGTGGTAAGGGAGATATATTTATCCGAGGTGTTCCAACTTAGTCCTCAGGGTAACAACACATAGATAGCCAACCTCATGTAGAAATCTAATCTTATCTGGGGTTGATCTCATGTCCATGCGGCAGTAGCCTTACCTGTGAAGAATTTGCTGTGTTTTGGTGGAAGAGTGTGGATGAAAGTTACACTTGGATGGCCATCTTAGTTCTCAGGAGTGGCAACTCATCTGTGATAGGCGTCAGGTTCTGTATGAAGTTAGTCATAGATATCCTAGGGCAGTAGTGGCAACTTCCCATCAGATGATCTGCAGTATTGTTTACTACTCCAATCTAATAAAAAAGTTTTATTTTTTTTATAATCTCTGGTTTACTAGTAGGTCATTTTTATAGCATATTAGTAGCAAACGAGCATGCAGTCCACCTGATGGTAAGTGGCTACTGTCGCCCATAGACATCTGTAATTAATCCCAGATAGGATTAGATATTCCTACCTGAGGTTGGACACTGATGCGCCCCTACCCCTGAGGACTAAGCTGGAACGCCTGGGAAAAGTATGTCTCCCTTACCGCACCCTTCAAACCAGAACGCAGCTTAACACTGCTGTTATGAGGTAGAAAAAGGTGTGAAAGTTGTGCGGCCGAACAAAGGGTTTTACCACCTTCAAAATTATTCATTTATTAAAAATATAATTACTATTTAAACATTTATCCCTGAACATTTTCCTGCTTGATGTAAAATTTAAAATTCTTTGAATTCTGAATAATATATTTTAAAGGAAACTAGATTATGAAGGAGGGTGATGTAACACAGTGTAGACACATTCTTATCAGTAGGTAGTCTTGTCATTAGTATACATTATAAATCGTCAGTACAGGGAACTGTTATATGATACAAGGTACCATTAACTCATTATGTAATGATGCAATCCTAGATATATATGTGGGTATGGGGTTCCCTCCATATTTGTTCATACTTCAGATTTGTTGTACCTACTTCATATTTTCTTACATCTTAAGCAAACCATTAAAATTGTTTATTTTTTTTTACATTTTTCTTTGAAAAAACTGGACTTTTTTGTGGAAATTTTTATAATATTGTTGTTGATATAAATAACAATTGGTGCGACAATGTAGTTAATTTTTCCATTTTATAGCTCTTTTAATTCGGATATTTTTGTGAGGCGACCCAAACTCCATTATTTCATTCTAAATTTCCAAGAGTCTTTTTGGTTTTTAAAAGTTTGATAGACTATGGTTATGTAAAAAGTACTTTGAACTAGCTAATTCCTCCACGATAGCTAGATTAGTAAAATATAGTCTGTTACTTGCATATAATTTAGCTTTGTAATGGTAAAAAAAAACATTAAAGTTTTACGCATTACAAATACACAAATATTTTTCCTTTATAACATTAATATAGAAGTAAGAGAGTAAGTACATAACCCTTATAATATTATAGAAGTAAAGTTAGATAAGTGCCGATTTTAAATATGAATTGTCGTCAACAGCAAAACGTGAGTATGACGACCTACAACGGCGTTACAACATCCTCGCGGAGGAGCGGAACCACCTGGAAGGCGAACTCGGTGACCGCGAGCGCGAGCTGGCGAAGCTGCGGACGGTCTCCGAGAAGCTGTTCAAGGAGTACCAACAGCTGCGGAACCAGCATGAGGTCGACGCTGGTGTTATGCACAAGTAAGGCTGCCTTTTTATCTTTAAGTCTGCCTCCTTAACAGAGAAATGCTCATCCACGTAGCCTGCTCCTTAACCCTTTTGCCCCCCTGCCCCCCCTAATGGCGATATAATTCGGTTATAGTAGTATTATAAGTAAGGGAAAGTTGTGTTTATATTAGACACTTGTTTCTACACATTAAAAATCGAAACAACTGAGAAATATAGTCCGAATCCCTGTCCCCTATTTTCCCTTTTATCCTGCTCATCCCCTAAGGGGAACTGATCGTATATATATCTACTATTGATCGTCTATTATTTTAAGTCATCCCTTCTTTAACTGCTCATCCTAAGCTTGTCTGGAAGAGATCGCTGTTTTAGCGATAAGACCGCCTTTTGTATCGTCCAAAATTGTATGTTTTGTTTTGTGTTCTTCATTATTATTATCGTACAATACCTTATCATGATACTGTTGGATTCCAAATGAAAGGCGTAGCGAAACTACTGAAAAATAGTGTTCTTTTCTCATTAGACCTCCATACCTCGCGTCCTCTAGTTCTCCCCTAAGGGGACAGACTCAGGGGGTGCCTAATCACGCTGCTGCTATTATTGTTATTCATCAATTTATGTCTTTATTCAGATCGCTTGAGTTTCTTTTTTATAATGTAGACCTAGCAAACTAGTATGCGGTTCATCTGATAGTAAATCACACTCGCTCATGGATATCTGTCATTAATAAATATAATAGAAGTTCTTTGCTTTAAGTCGGCCAGATATAAGTTGGTACCCTTGTGTGGTCCTTCGATTGGTGAAGCGAAATAAGAGTTAGTAGGAAAGCTCCTGCAAAACTTCTAACTGTTGTCCAAATTATATCTGAGATGTATTAACGTGCTATCCGAAATAAGGAAACGTGTATGAAACTTGCTGCAACTTGCGGTCACTCATCAACCTATCGACCGCACCCAACGTTGCTTAGCTTTGCAGATCGGCTAACACTAGCCACTAGGCTATACAAGTGATGAGTGGTCTGGAATAGAACTTGCCTACTTTCAAAATATAATAGGAAGAATCTTAGCTGAAGTTGAAGACACATGCGTTGCGCTGGTAAGGACTAAGTTGACATTCCTCATGTGAGTATATTTATCGTAGGTAGGTATTTCAGCTGAAAATGCAGAGGATACGCTATGGCAAAATTAGATCTTACCACCTCTAAAACCTTTGTTTTTATTAAGACTACTATAGTTGTCTTTAAAAGTTCAATATTTCATGCTATCTAGAATCCTCATTGTTATAAATGCGAATTGTTTGTTTACTTGTTTTCTTGTATGCTAAGCTTTTACACCTTAACTACATAATTGATTGTCGTGAAATTTTGTACACACGTTGTCAGGGGTCCAGAAAAGGATATAGGGTACCTACTTTTTATCCCGAAAAAAGTACCGTTCCCGAGGGATAGATACAAACCTCTGACCGCGAACAAAGCCGCTGATAAAAGCTAGTAATTATTACATTTACTGTGATAGTATATATAATATATGACCTCAGGTGCCTACACTTAACGGTTTTCCGCTGTACTAATTAAAAATTTTCGCCACGTCTCGTTTACCTGTGAATTAATTGCGTACATACGATTTCTTTGAACGTGCATATATTACATGTTCTGTTCCATTCTATGTAATTGTTTTTCTCGCTATAAGAAATGATAAGGGCCCGTAAGGTCCGTTTCACGGTTAGTACGGTTCAAGTCCTTCCGATAGATAGAGGGTGTTGTAAATTTGAAAACCACGTGACCTTTTACTTGTGTGTGTGTGTGTAACGTTACGAAATTGTGGTGTGCGTTGACAATAAATATCTCGAGTTTTTCAATAAATGGTGTTGCAATTAAATGTGTTAAAATTAAGTAAATTTATGCGGAATTTCTGATATTTATGTGACTAAAAATTACGTAGCATTTTTTGTAAATACATTTTTATTTTCAATTCAGTTTAGTGAACAGTAATTGATATTTTGTGACTTTTTCGTGACTTCTCTGCTTTCGAGTATTAAGGTCATCGTGACTTCAATGACTTTTGAATTGTGTATCAACAGGCGTATACAGGGACAAAGTGGCAAAATGTAAATATTTGTTTTATTTTTAATTAGGTAAATTTTGATGTGATTATGTCATACCATTTAAAAGTAAAATGGGTTAAAGTTTATTTTCTAGTAGTAAAAGGGCTTTATAGGGAAAAGCTTTTTTATCTGTAAAAGTCCCGTCAAGTTCAGTTCATTTCTTACCGCAGTTATCAAGTATTTTTATAACCTAACGGTTATTAGTCTTGGTACCTAAATAAGCACACATATAAGAACAGACAGGCGCCTCAATTAGTATAATTAGACAGTTATACAGGAAATTAGCAGTACAATTACTATCTAACACATTTCGTAAGAGCGTTCTATCACACACACTCGAAAAATTATTTTCAATTATGACACGTTAATTGAGAAATGTTTAAATAGGCCAGTGAGAGTGTGATTTAATTTTACCCGCGGTTTTTGTCTGCGGGTATAGCACATGACAAAAACTTAAGAATTTATTTGATTTATGAAGGACTAGTTGATGCCCGCGGCTTCGCCCGCGTTTAAAAGAAAATAATATAACATACTAACATACATAAAACTGAAAATTCGAACCTTCAACTTTGCTAAAGATCATCACTTGATCAAATGCATAGTTTACGATTCAATCCTTACTAATATCGATTAAAATAATCGATGTTTTGATTCCAAACGATCGATTCTCCGATTAATCGACCTTAAATCGCTATCCCTAGTTCCCGTGGGATTTCCAAGATAAAATGTCATTTCTCGGGTGTCAGACTATCTTTGTACAAAATTTCATTAAAATCGGTTTAATGGTTTAGGCGTGAAGAAGAGACAACCAGACAGACAGACAGACAGAGTTACTTTCGGATTTATAATATTAGTAAGGATAAATAGATATTTAAGTAACATACCTCTTTTCATCCCCTTAGGAGCGAATTGTATAAAGACACTGATACAAGAATTCCCGTCTATTTATTTTATCTTATGTATAATCTTTTGTGTTCAAAAACAAAACTCTTTCATACATTTATCCCCGATGCACCCCTTAGGAGATTTTTTTCAAAGATGTCGTGAAGTGTATGTAAATAATAAAAACACTTTGTTGTATTAAATAAAAAATCTTACGTGAAACCAATTCACGCTTGGCTAGTTCTATAATTAACCAACATCTTTTAATTTCTATTCACTTACGATTTTATACTGATAATTATAATAATATAATTCAACTGCCGCGGTTAGAGTCACGTGTTCGTCTGCATTTCCTGCCTGCCTTACGTAACAATACCACAGACCGACAGAACACATTTTATATATATATACACGGCTACTGGATGCCTCAAGGTTGGTAAATAATCCGCAATTGGTATAGCATTATAAATATACGTGTTTTACGTGACTTTGCTCGAGAACGCCATTTTGTTGACCTTACGCTGGCCCCTAAAGTATTTTTTGTGTAAAAAATTCACTTTCGTACGGAGTAGTATTTTTTGCGCAATTGTTTCAAAAATTTCCGTCCTAAAATTGGCTAGCAGGTACACAACATTGTTTTAAAATGAATTTTAATCTCATTATAAGGGAGACATACCTACTTATCCGTTAAAACTTAGTCAACCCAGGCTTACGTAGGATTTTAATATTATCTAGGGTTACAGATTTCCACGGGCGGCAGTAGCCACTTACTGTCAGGTGAACTGCATTTCATTTCTTATTTCTACGTTATACAAAAAATGCAAAAGAATTTTTGAAGTCACTCCGATTTTTTATACATCTTCAGGATCTTATCAACGTACCTTAAAGCTATATTAATTAAAGCTGTAATCATCAATTTAAACAGCTTATTATTCCTTTGCTTTGTAAAAAAGGCCTTCATTTTCTGTTAAGATGTGATAGTACCACGTAAGACGCCGTAAGATAGCAGAAAACAAAGAGCTTGTCGTAAAACAAAATAAACATAGTAAAGTAAATGTGTTATGCAAAGTATACTTAATAACACTATAATAATTACATACAAAACAAATCATGGGGCAGATAGATAATGATCGTTGCACTAGATGAAATTACAACGTCGTCATTACTGTCCCACTGCTGGGCACGGGTTTCCTTTAAGTGTGAGAGGGATTTAGGCCATAGCCCACCGAGCTGGCTAAGTTCTAAAACTACCAAACCGGGTAGTTTTCACACACTTTTGAGATTTTTATTAAGAACTCGGACGTGCCGGTTTTCTTGCAGCGTTTTTTTATTCACTGTCAATTATGCAAGTCATCATTATTTTTTATATGCACACAAATTTAAAAATCAGAGATAGCATATCTGGGATTTGAACTTCAGACCCCTCGAGGCTCAAGTTTCTCATCACTGGGCTATAACAAATTAATAAGAAGAAATATTTAAAAGAAAGAATTTAAAAGAAGAAATATTTAAATAACTAAAGATTATTGACCAACATTGTTTAGTTGTGGATATGAGCCTAAAAAGTTTTTTCTTTAGACTTTAGTTTCAGTGGCCTGAAGAGGACCTAATTTATTTATTAAGGCGATTTTGGTTTAAAAATTTTATTGTATGCGCAAAATATATTTGAGAAAATTCCAGTC
This sequence comes from Epargyreus clarus clarus, assembly GCA_014595695.2. NCBI lineage: Eukaryota > Metazoa > Arthropoda > Insecta > Lepidoptera > Hesperiidae > Epargyreus > Epargyreus clarus. Next base: position 677,095 of record JACTTY020000028.1, read on the forward strand.
TTTAATTAGATTCTCGTGGCTTGTACTTTTGTTTGTGGATTTGAGAACTTATTGACCTCATTGGAGGCTATTAAAGGACATTTTTCTTCCTACATTCAGCTCAGCCTTTTCTGTCTATAACTGCAATATTTCATCTACTACGAGACATTTCGATAATTGAAGTATTATCTCAATTTTGCAAATTGAATTGCAAATTTCCACATACATGTAGACACAAGTGTTGCACTCTTTCTTTGCCAATTAAAATAATGACAGTAAGTTACTACTTATTAAAACGATATTTTCCAGTTGCATAAATTCTGCTGCAAAATATACATAACAAAATCTGCCACCATTTTCTTTACTATTTCTTTTTAATGTCCTGCTATCTATATGTATCTATATCTCTATCAAGTTATTTACTATGTATTAAAGTTATTTATAATATAACCGTGACTCGAAGCATTCCAACTTAGTCCTTAATAATAGCAACGTATAGGTAACCTCTCTCAGGTAGGAAATCAACTCTATCAGAAGTCGAGTACAGATCATTTACCATCAGACGAACTGCATGTTAGTTTACTACTTCAATATGTCCTTCAATCTATTTAATTCTTCATACTTCTTATGGTTCCTCTCTCTCTTCCAGGGTTATGCAACAAGCTGGCGAGTGGTACAAACAGAACAAACAGTTGAAGAGAAAGAGTTCCGCCTTGCTGCACGCCCTACCGACAGTCGCTGTTGAGATCGATTTAGATTCCACTGACGCAGGTTTGTAACTAAACTGTCTATTACTGTTACACTACTGGCCATGGGTCTCCTCTGGGAATTAATTTCTAGATCATAGTCTACCGTGCTGGACAAGTGAGAATTGGTAGACTTCACATACGCTTGAAAAAAAATTAAGAACTCCCAAGGGCTTGTTTACGAAGGCCTGTTTAAGCAAGTGATAATTAATTATTAATACGTAATGTTCATAACATAAAAAAACAAAGATGAGCACTTGGAATTCAAATCGTGGACCTCCTGAAAGGCCGAGTCTCTAATGAGCACGCCACTTCATTATCACTGGTGATCATTTATATTTAATTTAGAAGTACATATTAAATTGGTTAGAACATTAATAATATATTCTGATAATTGTAGAATAATCTCTTAGAAGAAATGTGTTATTAATTTAGTACGATGATAAATTATGTATTATCAGCTGACCTCATGTAATTCTACTGACGACACTTAGTCTACCGATAGAATTTATTTATATAGGCAAGATATACGATATATCCTGGAATTGTTTCAGGAAAATCAATAATAGTAATTATTATAAAAACAAAACTGCTTAAAAATATAACCTATATTACACAATTTAGACGATTCCAACGACACCTCATATGTTAAAATCCGTTCCGACAAAGAATTAGACGTACATGAAGGTTGTAGAATACTGTGTGGTTCTAGTCCCGCGGTACCATCGCCACACCTAGTTCTGCCTAATAACAGCAGTGTTAACTGCCTCTATGTTCAGGTTTGAAGGGTGTGGTATCGGAGACATACTTTTCCGATGCGTTCCAGCTTAATTCTCAGGCGCAGCGGCGCATTTGCGGGCGACATCAGGTAGAAATATCTAATCTATCTGGGTTGATTATAATGTCCTTGAGCGGCAGTAGTTACTTACCGCTGGTGGGCAGCATGCTCGTCTGCTACTCCTTTATTACAAAAAAAATGCAGAAGCGTCCAACACTGCTGTTATTAGACAGAAATAGGTGTGTCGGTGCTGCCGGAATCGCACCACAGGGGATTCAACAACCTTCACAACTGAATAAACAAGACTATAATTTAAGAAATACTTTCGTCCCCTACAGCATCAGACACAAGCAGCAATGAAGAAGTGGAGTTCCTGAAGCGCACAGTCACGGAGCTCAGCGAGCAGGTCGCCGCGTTACAAACTGAAGTTAACGCGGCGAGACTCAACGAATTCGAGGCACATGAGCATAATGTTGCGCTGACACAAGTTAGTATTGGTATTATTTTATTAGGAGCATTGAAGTATCGAAATAATAATGCTAGATTTGCAGTAGAAGAGGAATTAAATGCAAAATTATATAAAACAAAAGAGGAAAAAACTGATCAAACCTTAACAATGATGTTTTTTATAAAGTCCAACAAAAGACATCTTCATATTTAGCTGTTAGGCAATTTGAAGGGAACTATAACGGCATCTTCGTATTTATTAGATGAAATAGCATTGCAATAGCTTTAATATTGAACCAGTCATTTCCAAATTTGGGAGAGTAAAATCTATTTTGCTTTTAAGAAATCTTTTCAATAATCCAAAAGATATTTTGAGGCGAAGAATCAGAAATTTAAGTTGATGACAATGTATAATGACTGTAAATAATGAAATCAGTAAAATTATCTATAGAACTCTCTCTACGAATTTAATCGAAAAATTGCAGTTGTCTCTCATAAACCCATGAATCGATCGCAACTATCCCTTTCCAGGACCTAGAGACAGAGCGGGAGAAATGCACGACACAAGAGAAGGAGTTGCAAGAGTTGAGGAGTCAGGTGGACCGCCACAACAGGGTGTCGAAGCTGCTGATGGAGGAGGTGACGGCGCTCAAGGAGAATGCCGATAAGGACAGAGAGATGGCTGAGACGTAAGTGGGAAAGAGATGGGTGATGTGATTGTGAGGGTTGATTAAAGTACGGAAGTGATGCTGATAGCTATATGGAGGCTCAATACATTGTTTAACTAGAAATTTATCACGGAAGCTTTCTTTTCTAAAGTGTACTGCAAGTTTAAATTTTGATTGAAGCTTGCTCATCATTCTTAAATAAGTTTCCGTTGATTTTTTTGCAGTGAAAATTGTATTGGTCTTTATTGACATCACCTAATTTAGTTTATTTGTACTAACTCTACGGAAAGTTGTGTAGGGGTTCTGGGATGTCTTTACTTTTCGGGGCCATTATGTGTGTTGTGTTTACGATAACACTAACTAAATAACGCATTACCATTGCTCCTCAGATACAAGAGCCAAGCCCGCGACGCGAAGAAGCGCGCCAAGGTGTTAGCGCACCAGAGCGCGCTGCTGATGGGCGACCTGGAGCCGGACGAGCGGCTGGGCTTGCTGCTGGGCGAGGTGGACTCGCTGCGGGACGCGCTGGAGCTGCAGGCCGCCAGGCACCGGGACACCCTGCAGGAGCTGCAGGTAGGGTAGTGCTGGACCAGAGCCGCTGCTGATGGGGAGCTGGAGCCGGACGAGCGGCTGGGCTTGCTGCTGGGCGAGGTGGACTCGCTGCGGGACGCGCTGGAGCTGCAGGCCGCCAGGCACCGGGACACCCTGCAGGAGCTGCAGGTAGGGTAGTGCTGGACCAGAGCCGCTGCTGATGGGGAGCTGGAGCCGGACGAGCGGCTGGGCTTGCTGCTGGGCGAGGTGGACTCGCTGCGGGACGCGCTGGAGCTGCAGGCCGCCAGGCACCGGGACACCCTGCAGGAGCTGCAGGTAGGGTAGTGCTGGACCAGAGCCGCTGCTGATGGGGAGCTGGAGCCGGACGAGCGGCTGGGCTTGCTGCTGGGCGAGGTGGACTCGCTGCGGGACGCGCTGGAGCTGCAGGCCGCCAGGCACCGGGACACCCTGCAGGAGCTGCAGGTAGGGTAGTGCTGGACCAGAGCCGCTGCTGATGGGGAGCTGGAGCCGGACGAGCGGCTGGGCTTGCTGCTGGGCGAGGTGGACTCGCTGCGGGACGCGCTGGAGCTGCAGGCCGCCAGGCACCGGGACACCCTGCAGGAGCTGCAGGTAGGGTAGTGCTGGACCAGAGCCGCTGCTGATGGGGAGCTGGAGCCGGACGAGCGGCTGGCTTACCATGTAGGGGGTGGGGGGATAAGCTGGTCCACATGAGCTGGTGGGGAAAATAAATTATACATATTTTTCCGCTCCTTGCAGCACTTTTGGGACGACGGGGGAGGGACAGGTATAAATTTGCATACATTACGAAAATAAAGGCATTCCACTTTGGCAAAGGGAGATATTCCGCCGAACTAGGTGATCATGCCCGGGGAGCGGCCGTGTTCCGACACTCTCATTTAGAAGCTTGTATATATGCAAGATGTTTAGAAAACTTCGATAGCGTGATACAACAGCGCCATCTCTTGACGAGTAGCGGGTAGTCGCCACACTACTTTTTTCAGAAAGACTGCTTTAAGACTAAAGTCAACAGATTTAACAGCTAAAAATAGCATTTCTATTCTCCGATTTAACCTACACTCGAAGTAATTTAATTCCATTACAGAATTTATAATTACTTTCAAACTTCAAGTAAAATATATTAATCCGCCAAATATTATTTTACAGCTGAAACTAGCTGAAAAACACGAGGAGACGGACATCCTCCTGTGGGAAGAGAAAATAAAACTGGCCGAGGAAGACGCCCAGAAGGCTCTAGAACGAGCCGAGAAAGCGGAAAAGAAGTTGGCAGAACTAGAAAGAAGGACGCCAAAGAAGTCCAATTTGATATCGAGGATCAGCTACTTCGAGAGTGGTGGGACTGAGAAGATAGATAAAGAGAAGATTGATAGAGTTGAGAAGAATAAAGAAGATGATATCAGTGCGGAAGTTAAAGAAGTTCTGCAAGGTTAGTGAAATATTGTACTGGTAGTGAATAAGTAAGTAGGTAATTTTATTATGTAACGGGTACTCACGATATGCATTTTTAAATGTCTTTATTGCCAATATCGTATATTGTGTGTCGTGATATGGAACCTTTTTTTTTTGTTGACGAGGGGGCTACCTTCAAAAGGTACCCGACGCCATGGGAGTGACGCCGGGTTATGTGGGATTTTTACCGCACTAAACCCCCCCGGTGGCCGTCCTCAGCGTTTGGTGGAGAACTCCGGGATCTCCAACGGAACACAACCGGAGTCCTCCTAACGCGATGCCCTTCTATCGGGCTCTGCCCTGGGGGAGCAATTTACGCTGCTCTCACATCCCCTGGTGATTACAGGGATTTGCGACCACACAAACCGCTGTCCTTCCCGGGGTCGCTTGCTGGACGGTTCGAGCTCCCACTCTTGCCGTCCGCAACCCCGGAAGCCCCTTTTAGACCTCTTACGACAGGCAGGGGATACCCTAGCGCTATTCTGGTCCTGGTACTACAGGGACAGTGATATGGAACCTAGAAAAGAAAAACGAACTAGACGTAGGGTAGATAGATTAATCTACCACTAGTACTTGTCAACGGTTTCTCCCAGCCACCGCAGTTTCGCCGTGACCACGATCCATGCAACTGGGTCGAAATATCGGCAATAAAGAAATTTTTGAAAAAGCATATCGTGAGTACCCGTTACATAATAAAATGTCTCAATTCTGCGATAATTTTAGTCTAAAATCATATAAAGTAAGTAGGTTATATGGATGTTATTTGTAAACAACTGTCGTTGACACCTATTAACCTACATAAAAATCGGTTATGTGACATCACTCGTAATCGAGTTGATTGTAATTGCAAACGAATATATGTATGGTATTTGGGTCACTGCTTAAAAGTATTAATTAAAGACTTCAACGGAAAATCCCTCGACTTTTTTAAATTAAAACATCGCATACATATTAAATCGTATAAATATTTGTTTAAACACACTTTTAAATTGGAACAGCAATGTCTGTGACGTCTACTTGGCGGTTTAAGACAAAGGAGCCAAAAAGTATAGTGTTGCTGCAATCGAACCACGTGCCAAAAAATTCTGGGCTAGCCATTAAAAGCTTTTTAAAAGTTAGATAGACTTCCTTTTAAAAAATGAATAATTTATCTTTTCCAGAGCCGCCAAAAGCCCAATCCCCCCCACCAACGCCAACAGACCCCCAGCCCCCGACGCCCGAAGCTCCCCCCGCACCGGCCCCCCGGGCCCCCAGCCCCCCACCACCCGCGGCGCTGCCCCCACCACCTCCGCCCCCTCCCCCGCCACCGCCGGTGTTCCAGCCCAGCGGCGGGGCGGACGACATGGCCAAACTCCTTGTCAACAAACAGGGGACGTTGAAGAAGAGTAAGCAGAATGATGGTGAGTGGATTTCAGATCTATGTTTCAGTTAACGATAAAAATATAAGGTTTAGAAAGGGCTGACGGCAATACACACATACCAAGCGCTCAGTTTCAGAACTGACTCATATATTCTCTTCAAGTAGCTTAGAGTTATGGCAATCGTAATTAAATTTAACAATTATAAACTATAGTAACAGTAAGAAATTTCTATTATATTTCCTATTTATCTAATGTTTAGCGGTCACTAAAGCCTATGGATATAAATTAAAAATCCCAAATTTGATTATATCAATGATTACCTCATAAGTCTACATCCTTCGAATCAGAACACAGGACCACTACACTTCTAATACAAGACATAAGAAGATACGATATTAATGCGTCTTAAAGTTTAATACTTTAATACAATAATCTATACATCTAAACATATAAATAAAATTGGAGAGTCCGTTTTTAATATTGAAATAACCGCTTTTTACTACGTGCATATGAATATACATACGGAACATACACCAAAATATTTTTTTTACAATTTTTTTGTCTATCTGTCTGTCTGTTTGTTCGGGCTAATCTCTGAAATGGCTGAACCGATTTTGACGGGGCTTTTATTGGCAGGTAGCTGATGTAATAATATAATAATATAACTTAGGCTACTTATATTTTAGAACTAGCTGTGCCCCGTGGTTTCACCCGCAATATTTCTTTTTAACGCGGGTGAAACCGCGGGGCACATCTAGTCTATAATATATTTAAATCTCATTATCCCATCAAGTCTACTTCTATTTCAATTGGTTGAACCTAGTCTATTTGCCAAATACATTGCTACATTTCATATAAATTACAATTTATCAACACACCGTTAATTTCCTAACATCCCATCAGGTGGCGCGATAGACGCGATAGTAGACCAGATCAAAGGTGGCAAGTTCCACCTCAAGTCTCCAGAGCAGAGTTTCCTGGAGAAGAAACCCAAGGACGAACCCCCAGAAGCCGTGAAGGAGATGCTGCAAATCCTGGGTACCCTGAGGAAGCGCCGGGGACCAGCTATACACTTCCCGGGGAATGGAGATGAGTGATTGAAGGTGGTTGTCCAAAAACATTGAATTTTCAAGGAAATCGTACTAAAGTTACGACTTGGTAGATCGATCCGATGATAAGTTGGTCGATTTGTCGGCAGTTTATATGATAGATAGATTTCTATCAATTTTATACATCGTGTCTATAAACAAACAGAATCTTTAGACAGGTTGGTCGACTGATCACGTTTTATTTAATAGATGGATTTGTCTTAGGATTTTTGTTCAAATTGTTTGTCAAAATCGTATTTAAATATCATTATCAAACTCTTCCTTAACATAAGCGCATGTTCTGTGTAAATCTGTTAACTATAAAACTGTTGATTTGTCGTCGAAATCGTTGTACTAAATAATAATTATTGAGGAAATTGTCGCAGACACGTGACTAGATTTGTTGTGCGACTAAATCCTTAGACAAATCGGACCAAATCCTTATACAAATTGGTCGATTTGTTGTAGTTATGTATCAGACGAGTTTGTATTAGTATTTATCGTCGAAATCGTAATATGGAATTAATGTGTGGAAATTGCCCTATCATACATAGATTTGTGTATGGTAGATTTGTCTACAACTGACTTGGTACATATATCTGACAAGTTTATCTGATTTTAAAGTTATGAATAATTGTCTATTGTAAATTAATCGCACGTCTTCTAATGTTTTCATACATACTTTTGTATGACTTTTTTATTTATAAAAAATATAAGTGTAGTTTTACAAAAGTTGACAATATGCTACGAATATGGAGATGACGTTGTAAATGACCATATATTATATCAATATCCATATAATAAGTGTTGAATATTGAAAATAGAGCTTAAACATGTGATTATAAGTAAATATATCTTTTATCTTGCATTTAGATTCGTAAAGATTGATTTTGAAATTTATATTTAGAACATATAATAAGCATTTATCTAAAAAAGATAAAAACAATTTACAAAGAAAACATTTTTATATATTTAAGAAAGATAAAAATTTCATGCATTATATTTGAATTATTAAATTTAAATATTTTGACGACAAAATAATTATATTAAATTGATTTATAACATTAAGACTGGTACTGGTTAGTAAAAATGCCATTATTATATTAAAAAACTATTATTAAGAAGGTTGCCATTTTTACAAATATTGCCATTACGAAAAATAAGAAAAAATTAAATGATTTTAAAATATGGTGCAATTATTTAAAATTTATGGAGTAAAAAAAAAATATTGAAATTAGTTAATTTCTAGAAAAATAATAGAAAAAAGAAAAATAAATCACATGATATTATTTTATGAGTAAAATAAATAAATTTATTGAAATAAAAATTAATGTTAATTTTAATTGGCTCTCAAATCTTAAATAAAAAGTGTCGCTATTTTTACAATTAGGTTAAGTATTAATAGCCAATATATTATTAATTATATTGTACACATTGTTAGTTTGATCTGAATACTCTTTTACATTTTATTATATTGTAATTTAATGTAATATTAAATGAGAATTTTATAAAAATATACTTGTTATTATCACAATTGTTATAAACATTGACCTACGAACTTTGGACTTAAAATATGTCGTAAACAAATGTGTTACAATGGCGAACTAGCACGAATAGCAATCCACATACCAATAATGTCTTTCCGTGTGGTAATAATATAAAAAAAACACATCACACAAATATTATTGCTATATTGACATTAAAAATTTCAATCACGTAAAATGTTTTAATGTTTAGATCTATTTTATCTATTTGTCCATACTTGTTAAGTATAGACGAATAGACGCAAGTACGAATGTGATTTCTCATCTGTACTCGGTCGTATAGATACTTGTCATTGTTTGGCGAGTTACTTGGCGAATTACGATGCCCTAAGTCAATGGTTATAAACAATATTATAAGTACAATACTCTGATATATTGTATTGAAAAATATGTTAAGATTAGTACGTTAGTGACAGACCCTCGATAATATGAACCTTTGGGAATGAAGTAGAACTTAGTAGTTCGACTGCCATGGCATCAATCCATAGTAATTTCGATCATATAATAGCATAGCTGCTGTATTTTGGTCTGACAGGTATGAAAAACATTTATATAAGGCGTTAACTGAACGAATACGGTAGTAACGCCTCTGTGATCGATCTCAGGTAGAATTTTAATCCTATCTGTGGTTGATTATAGATTTTAGGTTGGCTACTTTATTAAAAAAAAAACAAAAAAATATCTGGTAAAATCGGTTAAGTAGCTTTCTAATCGGTGTTTCTCTGTCTTTCATTACCCTAATACATGTGTGTGACAAAGATAGCGATATACACAACCGAAATTACCCGAATCATTCCCGAAGTGTTCTTTCAACGGGTCATATTATTATTGAATGTATAAATAAAATTTTCCATAGAGATTTGATTTGAAAGAGTTACCTTGTGGTGCCATTGTTAAATTCCTTCGAAGATTTAAAATAAGGCGTTTTTATAAAGTATTATTACTTTTAGGCTAAGGAAATATATTGTCTCTTATTTTATAATGGTTTATTATTTTTTAATTTCTGGATACCTTTTTATGCCGCCCATATAAATCTGCATAACTCGATCTATTATTACCCCACTGTTGGGCAGTGGGATAATAATAGGACCAATAATAGTGTCGACTATGAGAATAAAAAGGGTAGGCTCCACCTGCACATACTCCCTCTTGCAGGCCTCATGTGAAAAAGAATTATCAGGTTTATAGGTTTTGTGTTGATTTTCACCTTACCATTATACCAAATGATTTAATTAATTTCTCTCTCTCTCATTACATAAGTAAATAATAGTGAATTATATGTTACTTGGTCGTGCAACTGCGTCACTAAAAATACACTGTGGTTTTCAAAAACGCAGGTAACTTTAAGTCTTAAGTAGGACATACACAAATAGAAAAAGAATTAATATGAAAATTAAGTACACATTCTACTTTTCAATTACACATGCAGACGTTTAAATACCTACTTAGCCGGTAATCGAAATTTGAACATTTTAGAACAGTTTGATATGCCAATTCAACTTTACTCTCATTTTTATCTAGGGCTCCTTTTAAAATACCAACGCACCACTCGACCGAGCTGCTCGTCGAATTTGGACACACTGAAAATCAGTGGCCGTGGTTCACCGCGGTGAGGCTGAGTGTGAACCCTTTTGTTAAATTTTACTGCAGCAATGTTCTGTACCCTTACCAGGAGTTTTTACGTTACGACAAATATGACTGTTTTGGTATTTGTTTACGTATTGGCCCATACGATTTCCTAGTTCTGACCAATCCGCTAGGGGCGCTGATTGGAATTTGTATGGGCAAATACGTAAACAAATACCAAAACAGTCATATTTGTCGAAACGTAAAAACTCCTGGTAAGGGTACTGATTAGAGAATCATGTTTACTATTATTTATACCATATAATGTTGTAGTATTTTTTACAAATAAATTTTTTTTCTTTCTTTCTTTCTCTCAAATCTCAATAAAACTACCATAAAACAATTTGATTGATCTTTTATTATACACTCGGAACATCTTCAAAATATGTTATTATTATGACTTTCATAAATAAAAAAGGCGTAAAATTAATACGATTTTCAAAAATGGTCTTATGGTTGCACCTTTACTTGTATATACAATACGAAGTTTCTCGTCAAAACTGGAAAGGAAATAATAATTTAGATTTTTAGTTTTACTCATATGATAAAACACGAGGCGTTCCAATTTAGTCCAGAAGTAGTAACGCATACAGTTCCGTTACCCTGAGGTCTAAACTAGAACGCCTCATAGATCTTACGAGTATCCAATACAGAATATTGTTACAATAAATTGTCTTAATAAGTCAGAATTGTGTAGTGATGGTGTACCCAAAATTTCACTGATACAATATCTATCAGCACCAAACCTGCTAAGTACCACTACATAATGTTACAACAGTGTTAGTTACCAAACCATTTAGTAAGTATCCAATTGCTTAAGAACTTTTGCTGTAGAAGTGAAAAAAAAAATATTCTTGTTTTGTTCAACATTCTTCTTGCATAATTCTTTACACAAGTTACCATGTAATTTAAAATAAATTGAAATAAATTCTGAATTCCAATTCTTTTAATTTGTAAACGTGGCAAATTGTAAATGTAAACAATTGTTTTATAGCTTTTACACTTAGTGGACAAGAAATAAAGGATTAAAAAATACAAAATAAATTATTTAATAATTAATTTATTCATTGACAATGTAACAAGTGCATAATTAAATCGGACGGTATTAAAACAAAATGACAACACAAAATATATTAATTATTTTAAATTGTAAATTGTAACAAAAGAAAGACTGGATTGGACGGATTACTAAGTACATTTAAAAATATTAAAATAAAAATTGACAGAAACATACAGTAGCTATCTAGGATAATTATTTTAGCATTTAATTAGATGACGATTAAAAAAGCATTAGACACTATGACGTTATATATGTACTTGTATTTATGTCAAATATTTGACAAAAAATCTTTATGTAAATTATATAAAAAGAAATGTACAAAAAATTAACTATCATTTCTAATGGAAGGGTTGCCTATGTAATCTCACACTGGATATATTATGTATAGCGAATATAGAGTACATAAACACTGGTCTTCCATCCCACGGGGCTGGCCGGGAGCTAGCCGAATTGATAAAAAAAAGATTTTTAGTTTTCTGTATTTACATCAGAATTGCATAAAAAGCACTAAAAGCTACCATTTCTATGAATAATTTTCTACTGGCAACATTAGTAATCTTCAAAAGTTGAAAACAATTTGAGACATTATTATTGATTTTCTGTCCTTTCAAAGAAATAAATTTATGTTTTCTACGTTTCAATTAATACATAACAAGCAACTACATAAATACTTCATTATAAATAATAAAGTTACGTCATGTCATCCTGATTTGGTCCCTTTTACAATTACTACAAGTCCTTAAAACTACATTTTTATTATAATAACGCTAAGACACCATCTGCATTTAAAATAAAACAAAATGGTAAAATAACACGCCCTGTATATTTTTTTATATATTTCCGCATTACTGTGATTAAATAATAATTTAAAACAACTGACAGGCGAATAATTTGAAAACATTAATAAAAAATAATTGTGCAGTAAGAAGCGTATCTTTGAGATGAATTCAGAGTGGGAGGCAATGATTTAAATACTATAACATTATTAATTATTTAACCTTTATATTTATCCAACACATTATATTCCCTAGTTTATTACGATTTATTTAACATAAACACAGATAGCGCCATAGCATTAAAAATAAGTACTACTTCACAACCAGTAAAACAACTGTATCTAGTATGTCAAGATTTTAGAAACTATGTTTGCAAATAAATCATAATACTGTCAAACCTATATAAATATAAATCCATCGCTTTTTACATATTTATAAGTCAACAATATATATTGTGATGTACTAATAGAAAAAATACTATTTATTGATTGATTGTACTTTGTATCACTAAATCTACTTCACTACTTGTTTACAACTATAAGAGAGTCCACCCGCACTAGTGCTGTGCTAAAATAATATTTATATCACGGCGTGCGTAAATGGACGTTTTACGCACGCTTCGCGTGCGCAAAACCCCCATTTCCGACCCCGTAATATAAAATTTTATACAACACGCGGACGAAATAGTACATTACGATACGAGGACGAAAAATTTTTTGGTCGGAAATGGGGGTTTTGCGCACGCGAAGCGTGCGTAAAACGTCAATTTACGCACGCCGTGATATAAAATGTTTTTCTGACTCGTGTGATTGCAGTCCTCGTCTGCGGCTCGGCCTGCAAACTCACACTTGTCAGAAAAAAATTTTTCGTCCTCGTATTGTAATGTACTATTAATGTAAGGAACAACGCCATCTGTTATTAATTTCAAAAAACATACGAATCTTATCTGACGTTACAAAATGTTGCCATTTTTCAAATGAGTTCGAACGTGTTTACTGGCATGTGTGCTATAAGGCAAAAATAGGTGGCAGTAGTGTGGCCGAAGTGGAACCACAAGAATCAACAGTACGATCAAGGTAAGGAATTTTATTAACTTTGGGTCCTGTCAAAACGTAATGTTCATTTCATTAGTTATGTTATTAAAAGCTGTGCCTTACAGTGTCTATCAGTGCTTTTGAGTGTCATATAGTGCCTTTGAATGCCATACAGTGCCCCATATTGCCTTCCAGTGTTTTACATTGCCTTTTGGTGCCTTTCGGTGTCTTACATTGTCTTTCAGTGCTTTACGTTGCCTTTTAGTGTGTCACATTGCCTTACGGTGCCTTTTAGTGCCTTACAGCGCTAATGCGTGTGGACTTTTATATTAATCTTACGCGGTATGTTCCCTTAGCTTCTCCACGACCAGTTTTTTATTCTTTTCGATCCAGTTGATGTTGACTCGCGCCCTCTCAATGCCTTGTTCGATGGCAAGAAGGGATTCGTCGAAGTACTTTTTGTTTTCTTCGAACCATTTCAGAAACTGGAAAATAATACATTTTTATAAAATATAAAGAGAGTAGATATAATGATAGTAATATAAAAAAGCAGTGATAGCCTAGTGGTTAAGAAACTTGGTCTGTTGATCAAGGGATCCGAGGTTTAATTCCCAGGCACGCACTTTTGATCCACTTATCAAAGTTATGTGTGTATTACAAATTAATTATAACTTGCTTAAACAGTAAAGTAAACCTGCAAACCTGAGAAACCTTTAAAAAAAGCGGTTTCAAAGGTATGTAAAGTCTACCAATTCACGCTTGGCCAGCGCGGTGGACTGTGGCCTAATCCTTCTCATTCTGAGAGGAGACCGGTGCCCAGCAGGGGGACAGTAATGGGTCGATTTAGATGAAAAAGATAATAATTATGATAAGTGATTTATCTTGTCTCGCGAAGGTATTCATGTCCCTATTATAATCACAAACACACAAGTCATTCGACTTCTATTTATGAATAAATAAATAGAAGTCGAAAGTAGAAGTAGAAGTGTTGTTTTAATGCAACACATTCAACACAATTCTGAACACATACCTCGTCAAGCTCCTTCTGAGTAGTAAACTGGTTCAGCAGAATTTTGATTATAGAGCCCAGGCGACGAGCTTGCCCGTCAAATCTAGAATAGGAAAAATTATTATAATGCTATCTCATTACTTTATGAACACTTAAACAGTAGGTGTCTGCTTTTCGATTTCTATAATTAACACTGATGTTACAACTAAGAAATTAGATGGCGTTAGTGTCGACAAACTTAGTGCATACTTTGTCGCTACTAACGCCATCTATTTTAGCAGTGTTAAATGCTAATGATGTGAAGTTGACTTTACGAGGCTTTCTAACTTAGTCTTGAGCAACTTTCTTTGGCCAAACTCAGAAATAATATCAGTGTTATTTGGAGTTGATTACAGATGTCAAAAGCCAGCAATGGACTACCAAAGAAAGACAGTTGTGTCATTTCTTGTACTTATATTTCTCAAAGATTACAATAGATGGCACCATCATACTATGACTTTTCCGTTTTGGGCTTTAATTTACTCCATAAAGGTTCGGAATCCTAACTGTGGTTGGCAAATTTGAGGCTGTCTGTCTCCCTTACGACACTCTTTAAACCAGAACACAAAAGCGTTTAAAACTGGAGACTTCCCGCAATTGGACTGGAGATGGCGCTTTTCATCATCTTACAAGCTTCGAAATTGTTCTTAAGCCGAAATAGGCGTGGCGGAGTCTATCAATGTATAGTTCTATCAGCTTTGAGACCTTACCTTCTTATTTTGAAAGTTTAAATAATATGTATTGGTGAGTATACTTACGCCTTATAAATATCCTCGATTCTGGTGTAGATGAAGTCCCGAGCGACGTAGTACCCCACGGTGGAGCGCGTGATTGATGCTATCACGGTGGCGGAGTCCTGACGACGAACCTCCGATCCGTCTGTTATAGCCCATTCTAAGTACCTGTGGGAATTGAGACCTTGATTAAATTGTTTTACGAAAGTTATCACGGTGATGTAGTCAGACTAATAAGTACATATTATGCGAAAGCGATATTCTCGACCTGAATTTTGATAAAGCTATCAGAAATGAATCGGAAATATTCGCTTTATGATTTTTTTTTAGCAAAAATCTTAATTTGAATTTTCATAGTATTAGTAGTAGCCAGTTCCGCAGTATTATCTGTACATGGCGTTTCTAAATTACGCCATCGAAGTTTTATTTTAACATTTCAATTTCGAGAAAACTTTCATTCAACACGTAGTGCCATCTATCGATGTGTACCGGTAACTTCACCAACGTATAGCGCCATCTATTAACGCGTGCCGTTAACACCACTAACACCAATGCGCAATGTATCTTCAGCAAAATGTAATTCCATCTGTTAGTGTACATTGGAAACTTGCGCGACACGTAGCGCCATCGATTGTGGCTATTTTTGGTATGATATTCTCTACTCAGTAACATTGATGGTGGTAGAATGTCGACTTTTAAGCGACACTTGATGTTGAGTATAGTGTATGTAAAACTGTAACTGTAAAACTGCTAGTCTGCTCTGAATATGAAAATCGCGTCGCCATATAAATTGTATACTAGACCTGCTCGCAATAACTTCAGAGCGGACTAGCAGTTTGGCGCGGACTATGTAATGACTCAGATTTCTTTACGCTTATGCTTTCTACACTCACAGCCCCACACTACGATTTCCTGCATCGTGGATGCTATGGACACACACAGAGACATATACACAAATACCCGGACTCAGAAACAGAAATCTAAATTCATCATTTAGAAATCTGTCTGGCTGGGGATCGAACCCGGGACCCTCTGCGCGTCAGAACGGCACGGTAACCGCTCCGCCATGCGCGTGCTATTAGAGTTAACATCATTGCCACGGTCTTAGCACTCACTGCGACAGGATCCAGACGTCCCGCGAGCAGGCGAGCGCGCCGAGCAGCGCGGACGCGGCGCCCGCCACGTTGCTCGCGCGCCGCCGCGCCAGCGCGAACCGCCACTGCGCCACCGCGCCGCGCGCGATCGCCACGCAGTACACCGTGCGACGCAGGTCCAACGGGATACTGGAAAATACCACATGCCATCAGTGTTAGATCAGACACAGAATGAAGGACGTGGACGATGTGGAATGAACTTCCTCCTGTATACCCGGAGCGCTATGACATGGGGCTCTTCAAAAAAGGGTTAAATCTCCCCTTCAAACCCGGCGATGCGTTGCAAATCCTCTGGTGTCGCAAATGTCCATAGGCGACGGTGGCTTTCCATCAGGTAGCCCGTCTGCCTCATCGTTTAGGTATAATTATAAAAAAAAGGTTTCTACCTTTTTTTTATAAGGATCCACAATGGATTCTTCCATTGTGGATCGGCTCCGACGTCACCGTCGTCACACCTGTTCCTGTCTAATAACAGCAGTATTAAAAACAACTGTGTTTTGGGTTGAAGGGTTTGATAAGTGAGTCATACTTTTCAAAAGCGTTCTAACTTAATCCTCAAGGGTAGTAAGTAGCACACCTGTGGTCGACCTCCCATAAAGATCTTATCTTATTATTAAATCACAGTAATATAGACTTCGTAACAAATGCAGTCAACACAACCGTTGCAAGAGTTCTCATTTAAAT
This sequence comes from Epargyreus clarus clarus, assembly GCA_014595695.2. Classification (NCBI taxonomy): domain Eukaryota; kingdom Metazoa; phylum Arthropoda; class Insecta; order Lepidoptera; family Hesperiidae; genus Epargyreus; species Epargyreus clarus. The sequence goes on from JACTTY020000028.1 coordinate 693,841, forward strand.
TTATTTTATTTCAAACATTACTTTAAACTTAATTTCAAGCAAGATTGTACGTTACCAAATAATATTCAAACGGTTCTACTTACGGATTATTCTCATCAGGATTTTCGGTTTCCATCCACTTTTGGAACAATTCTATCGCGTTTTCTTCACAACCCGGTACCTTCATGCGACACGCCCAACCACTGGTCATGACCTGTTATAACATATAATTTTAAGCAGTCTTACTTAACCATAATGGAAATTCAGTTAATTATCATTTCTCAACCATTCTTCTTAAAACAAAGTATATAGATATAAAATGGACCAAATATATGCCTTGTGAAACTCCGAAGTTTAAATGATTATAATACTTCATAATATAATATCGTATGAAACAAGATTTTTGAAACAGATATTTTGAAACTAAAAATTATATGAAACATGTCTGTTACACATAATCACTTTATATTTTTAACATCGGGCTTCAAATAACATTATCGAAAGCTTTCGATTGAACAATAAACTCATATTGGCTGGATATTTCTGGAATTTATGTTTTTAATTAGCCCAAAATGAAATTTAACACACAGTTCGTTCTGTTCCTTCTTTAGAATACAATGCCACAAGCACAGACACAGAAAAACACATGTCCTCAAACATAAGATAAAAGAAACAAAATTAAATTTTACCTGCATTTTGACGCTGTCCAAATTTTCGCCATTCAATATTTTCTTGGTAGCCAATCCACCAGCTCTGTGATAGGTCTCTCCGATGAGTCTCCTTATAAACTTCTGGAACGCTCCATAGTCCGGAGTCCGTATCAAGGCATTCTCGATTTTGGATAACGCCGCCAGACCGGTGGAAAGTGGGAGGTAATCGTTTTCCCGCTGAAGGTAGCTTGCTAGCCTATAAAATTCATTAGAACAAGGGTAGTCAGTCTAAAATTTAGTAATATAAAAAAGAGTATGCATTGTGAATACGCGCATGAAGCGAAATAGTTAAAAAAAATCTTACTAAATTATTGGTACATATCATATCGTATCGTATCTTATTCATATCGATATCGTATCGTATCATATATAAATATAAATGAATAATAATTATTGTTACGTCTTGAGATTCGATTACAGGGGTTGGAGCTCAAGGAAACAACCTATTTGATTCGTGGGCTTGCGACACGTCTGTTTCTCGCCACTACTGAAGTAGGACTGACTAGAGTCAACCGCCGGGTTGTAATGTCACACAAACGGCGGTATAATACTTTATATTATACAGACGGTGAGCATTACACCACAACTATTTTTATTGTAACATAACGTTCCAACATAACCATTTCAATCACAAAAATCATCAACTATTTTTCCCTAGATGACGTGCCTGTAAAAACGTGTAACTTCAATAAATAAGAAGGATCAAATGAACACACGCGCTTTTTACTCTCACAGCCCCTAAGATTCCCCGTGTCATGGGTGCCATGGACACACACAAAGACGAATACACAAATACCCAGACCTAAAACAAATATCGAGAAGTTCATCTTTTCTATCTGCCCGGGGATCGAACCCGGAATCCTTTTCGCGTAGGCCGTTATGGTGACTCCATCACGCGGGTCATCAAACAAACAAACAAACCACTCACTCCAAAGCAATCCCGTAGTCGAGCTGATTGGTCCAGGCGAGGGCGAAGGCGTCAGACAGCAGCTGCACGCGGCCCAGCACCGGCACCTTCGTGTACCGCGAGCTGGTGAGCGCCGCCGCCAGGAGGCGCCAGTTGCGCTGGTCGTAGTTCACGCGGTACGGTGCTGGGGAAGAAAGGTTTTTTAAGTATAGGAGTAGCAGACGAGCATGCAGTTCACCTGATGGTAAGTGGCTACTGCCGCCCATGGACATCTGTAATCAACCCCAGATGGGATCAGATACTTCCACCTGAGGTCGGCCACAGATGCGCCGCTACCCATGAGGACTAAGCTGGAATGCCTCGGAAAAGTATGTCTCCCTTACCACACCCTTTAAAACGGAACACAGCAGCGCCTAACACTGCTGTTATTAGTCAGAAATAGGTGTGGCGGTGGTGCTGCCGGAGTCGAACCCTAAAGGATTCTACCACCTTCAAAAAAGGTTTAAACGTAATAGAACAAAAATTAATAGAGTATCTTGTTGAATTGATGAAAGTAAAAATAGATGAGATTTAATATAAATTATGTGATTATTTAGAGATGACAACAGGAAGAAATTATTTTAAAGGTACGTTTAATAGGTGTGACATAATATCTCGTACAATCGAATTATCATCATCGAGACTATTAATATCATCAAACTATCGTGTAATGAAGAGCAAGCGAGGTCTCACATCTCCCTTCCCCTTCGATTCCTACTTACCCCCCGCGTTAGTCAGCCACGGCACCTTCTCCGTTAAGTTTTCTAAAATTTCCTACCATTAATCTATTAACACTCACCAATCATATCATAGTTGAACAACACCCATTCATCACTATTGGCGCCGTGCTCGAATCTATGCAGTGAGGTAACACCCTCATTGTCAGCGAGCCACTGCACCTTCTCTGGCGTCCTGCCGACCTCGTTCTCGCAGAGCACGCTGAGAGGAACCCACCAGGACACGGCGGATGATGAACGCGCGTCGAGAGCCAAATAGCGTTTCTGGAAGAAACAGTGATAAGTATTTTAAGTCTTTTACTCTGACGATATTACTGAAAGCTTTGTAAAAAAAATCTTATTTATGTACGAAGTCTGTCAGTTCCGATCATTTATTGCCGGTTTTGATAAATAATATTTAATATATTTGTAACCAATAAAGTCCTTTTAATTCGAACTTTATTCGTAAAAACTAGTTGTAGTGCCCTGTAATTTGCTAAGGTTGATGCTAAGCTTGTTTTACTTTCGCAGTGTAATATTTGCACAAGTTTACTGCACGATGTACCAGTGTGGAAGTTTAGCCTGTTTCCTAAAAAAAAAGACATAAAACCGTTGATGCAGTTCAATAACAAAATTCTGTTCAAATGGTCTTGAAAGTAGCTCACTAAGTGGTAGTAGAAACATCCACTCGTTGAGTATTCAATTTTTTTTCAATGTAAAATATAAAAATACTCGTAATTTTCATGTGAAAATATTGCTACATAGGATAGGTTAGGTTAAGTTAGTTATATAAATTCTTCCTTACCTGACTAATAGTCAGCGTCTTATCACCGTACTCCCTCTTAACAGTCAGCAGCGGGTACCCGGTCTGCTTGGTCCAGGTGTCCATGACCTGTTTGACGGTGACGTCACGGGTCAGGCCGCCGTGCTGCTTGCTGACCGCGGTCAGCTCCGCCCAGAGGTCATCTTGTTCAGCGTTGGCGTATGAGTACTTATTGAGGTAGCTGGAAGAATGTTTTAATATTTGATAGGTCTGTTATGTAAGACAAGGAAAGAAATATATAATAAGTAGTAATAAATATTAATAGGTAATTAAGGAATGAAATAAATGTACATTTGTGTAGAATAAATGATATAAGACCGGTAAAAAGTAACAACATGAATATAAATAAAAAGATAATATAAATAAAAAGCAGAAGACATATATTTTCAGTATTTCCAATATAGTGGGAGAAATACCAAGAGGTTATATTACAGGCTACGGCACTGAGGAATTCAAAGGGAGAATAGTAGGGTTTTAGGATTAAATTGAATTTTTAACATAATCCCTATAATCAATAAGCCTAAATAAATACATAAAGTTGCTACTGTGACTAAGGTAGAACGCAGCATGTGATCAGAACACAATAGGTACCTAGCTATTGTGTTCTGCCTTAAGGCAGTAGTGCGTTAAGACAGGTTTCAACCTCGTACCAAACTTATATCAATAAAGTTTAAACATGTTCTCACTTAGTCAACGCCTGTCTGAACACGTCCTGTCCGAGGAACATGGACATCATCCGGATGACCGTGGAGCCCTTGCGGTACGATATGTCGTCGAAGATCTGCGATATCTTCTTAGGGTCGTCCAGTGGTACTGATATCTGTAATGGATAGCTTTGTATGAATAACCTTCAAATAATCGAAGAAAACGGTAGGTTTGCTTCGTCGTCTTTGATACAATTCTCTTATGATTCATGGTCACTAACGCTCCTTATTAATAGATAGATTGATCTATCGATGTTTTACCTATCAAAGATGACAACTTGTCTATACTAATATTATAAAGAGGAAAACTTTGTTTCTTTGTTTGATTGTAATGAATAGGCTCAAAAACTACTGGACCGATTTTAAAAATTCTTTCACCATTCGAAAGCTACATTATCCACGAGTAACATAGGCTATATTTTATATGAAATATATTTGATAAATAGATTTTGAGGCGGTATAAAGTTTGCCGGGTCAGCTAGTCTACTATAAAGAAATCGTCAAATATCGATATTTGAAAGCCAAAACTTGGCTAGATTGTTTATTAATTAGTTATCGACCCAATAGTGCGCGACTCCATAAAGGGCCACATCAAAAGGGCCAAAATCGTCCAAAATCAGCTTTTCTTGTGACGCAGATTTTTGCTCACTAGTGCGCGAGTTCGTAAACGGAAGGTTCGAAACGTTTAAAATCAGCCTCTTAAGACATTCTAGGAGTCATTTTCTTGTCACGCGGTTATACGTCTGCGCGCCTAAATGAAATGAAATAACTTTATTGGCCGCCACACCTATTTCTACCTTATAACAGCAGTGTTAAGCGCTGCTGTGTTCCGGTTTGAAGGGTGTGGTAAGGGAGACAAGACTTTTCCGAGGCGTTCCAACTTAGTCCTCAGGGGTAGCGGCGCATCTGTGGCCGACCTCAGGTAGGAATATCTAATCCTATCTGGAGTTGATTACAGATGTCCATGGGCGGCAGTAGCCACTTACCATCAGGTGGACTGCATGTTCGTCTGCTACCCTTATATTATATAAAAAAAAAAAAAAAAAAACGTAATGCATTGTACACACACATTGTATAAAACTCAAGATACATAATAAAACAACACAGCAGAATAAAAATACAATAGTTAATTAGGTAACAGCATATCCCTATGCTTGTATGTATACATTGCATACGGAAAAGGCACTCACTCAGCATTGATGTCATGGTGAGTTGCACCACGGCGCTGATTTTCAGTGAGTGATTTAATCCGCTGCAGTTTATGGGTGCGTATTACCATACGCATGACAGGAAAATTGTATAGTTTTATAGGATACATATGGTATGGTTTGCGCCAAACTGCTAGTCCGCTCCGAATATAGAAACCAGTCGCGTCGCAACAGCAAATTGTAGATATAAACGGGACGAAACAGCGCGGGCCCCCCCGGCACCCTCCGGCGTCCGCTCTCGCCCACGGGTACATAGCTGCGTTAGTGTGCCCTTACGCTAACTGAACCTGCGCGCAACACCTTCAGAGCGGACTAGAAGTTTGGCGCGGACTATACGCATGTATTTGAGGGTATAATAGCCAGTCTTACCGGGTGCGACGAAGCCAGTGCATCCAAACTCAACACTGACAGCAAATGGGCATGATGACAAATTTTGAACTCCCCTTCTATAATGTAGGTACATGTCTACTGATTCCAAAAATCGTATTATTTCGGCAATAAATTCAGTATTAACGGAAATATTAGCATTTTTAAAAGAAATTTACAATTTAGCGCGAAAACGCTCACGGGTGTCATGGCACCCGCGAGTGACGTCACGCTTCAATTTCCCATAGAAAAGTTCAATCAATACGGTGACACGCCAAAAAAAATGACGTCATTTCGCTCCGATTAGCGTTTATACAAGATGGCCGACTGCATCATTTTATACTTTTATTTTATTGAAAATATAATGAATCTTAAAGTTTTTATTAAAACTGGGCTATTTTTGAGAATGCTTTCAACATATTGTTTTTAAGTAAATCATTTATTCTTCGATTTTGTAATACTGTCATCATGCCCATTGTCGACTGCGTACGCCCTCTAACAATAACTAAGTAGCGCGGACACCGCGTTACTTAGTTATTAGTAGAGGGTGAGTTTGTAGACCGAATAGACTCATAGTTAGATATAATACGCACAAAACCTACCTCTAAAGGGATTAAAGAACCTTCTTCTTGTCACTCGGCTATACGCTTGCACGGCGTGAGTTAATCCACTGCAGCCTCTTCGCGACTCAGGTTCGTGTGTTATTGTAGAATAAAGAGCCTAAATGTAACAATATATTAACGCCCAGAAAAAAGGTCGTAGAGTATAATAATCCGTCTTACCGGGTGTGACGAAGCCAACACATCTAAGCTCAGTACGGACAGCAAGTTGTCCACTGCGTAAGCGCGGTCCGAGCGCCAGGCCGGCTCGGTCGCCGCGGCGCCGAGCGACGCGTCACGAAGTTATTTGGCGCGGATTACACGCATGTATAGTCCGCGTAAAACTGCTAGTCCGCTTTGAATATAGAAATGAATCGCGTCGCCATAGCAAATTGTATGACTACACCAGCTCGCAACAACTTCAGAGCGGACTAGCAATTTGGCGGGGACTATACTAATAACTATTAAGGGTATAAAAGTCAAACTTACAGGGTGCGACGAAGCCAACGCATCCAAGCTCAGCACTGACAGCAAGTTGTCCACCGCGTACGCCCGGTCCGCGCGCCAGGCCGGCTCGGTGGCCGCGACGCCGAGCGACGCCGCGAACGTCGCGAAGCCCTCGTTCAGCCAGAGGTCCGACCACCACTTCATCGTCACCAGGTTGCCGAACCACTGGTGCGCGAGCTCGTGCGCTATCACCTGGGAAATGGAAGATATATGTGATGAATACACGGTAGTTGCTGATAGTGAAGTAGAGGTTAGTAAAATGAATTAGCACAAAAGAAGACAGTTGAAAGGACGTGCGGGATAGAAGTACTGAGGGTAAATAGGATGCAGTGAGAAGTAGCCTACATTGGCGGATGCAATTTACAAAAGTTGAATAGCGAAAAAGAGGATAATTACTATAGAAATAAATAGATATTTGAGATGACGTCAATGATAAAGAAAGGGAAAGAAAGAAGTAAGAGGAGCTACGGGGGCGATGAATTGACGAATTTCTAATTAAAACTAAGTATTATGGAAATATCTACCTGTTCTTAGCCTTTATAAAAATAATAACAGGCAGATAGTAAGTATAGTATAGAATCTCTCAAGGATCTCACCTCAGCAACTCTTTCCTTATTGGTGAACGAGCTCTCAGTTTTATCATACAACAGCGCAGTTTCCCTGTAGGTGATGAGGCCCCAGTTCTCCATGGCGCCGGCGGAGAAGTCTGGGATGGCGAACATGTCCTGCTTTGGCAATGGGAACGATACGTTGAAGAACTTCTCGAAATATGTCAGCACCTTCGGCCCGAGAGACGCGGCGTAGGCAGTCTGGAATTAAGGGAGAAACAGTTATTTATTATGCAGAAAAAACATACCAAGTATTTTACGTATAACTTCCACCTTTTGAAGTCTGTAATTATATGTATATATCTCGCTCAAACATAGACCGAGCGAGAACATAAAAATAAAGTCATTTTAGATCACAATCCCTATTGAAACAAGTTATACATATATACGAATAATACATAGGTATACATACGAGTAATGCACACAATGAAGGAAAAAGACACTGATGTTTTACGTTTGGACATGGTACAAATATCTATCCTTATACTGTGGTTCGGAGGTCAAATCCGAGGCTTACATCTCTGATTTCTCGATGATATTTTCTTTTAGAAATAAATTACCACATAATTTAATAGAAAAACTCGTGAGAATACCTATTTACTTGAGGGCAAATGTACCAATCTTTATTTGCGTTTTCAGTTAAAAAAATCTAAATTAAATTATTTAAAGTACTTATTCACAATAAGCAGAATCTTTTAGCATTGTTTTTGAAGATCAATATAATCCATCACCATTTCGAAAGAGTCATTATGAGAAGCATCGAAAGAAAATCCATAATTTTGGCCTAAGTCCTACGCCTTTTAAATTTGAAAAGAAAGCTAGCCAGCAGTGGAAAAGCAACGGATTTATAATCATGATGATGACGATGATGATAAACATGATAATACCTGATCAATAGCATCACTCCTCGCCCAGATCCTGAAGGTGGTGTCGGAGAGTCCCGGCGCGCTGGTCACGTGGCCGAACGTCGACACGACGAACGCGACGAGGTACGTCGACATCGGCACCGAGTTCGCGAAGCGGTCCCACACGAAGCTGGTCTTCTGTTTTCTGAAGGTTTTTTTTTTATAATATAGGAGTAGCAGACGAGCATGCAGTCCACCTGATGGTAAGTGGCTACTGCCGTTGAAGTATTTTTGAGGAAAGTCGAAGTTACACTTCGTTGAGTAACTCAGAGAAAAAATAGAGTATTTTGGGATAATCAAAATAATATTTTTTTAAGCACTTCACAGAAAAGACTGATGTTTTTTTCGTATACTAAAGTAGTAGGAATAATAATTATTTGACATACTTACCTACCTTTGTTTTCTTAACAAAATTGAAGTAACACATTGTGTGCTAGTAAAATAGGAAATTAGGTAAATAGCTCAAGATATCTCATAACTTACTTGAATGTAGCTGCGATGGTGGGCCAGGACCAAAGGGATTCCAATGCACTGGAAATAAAAATGTAGCGTGTTACAATCAAAATAATTTGTAGTTTTTACATTTCGTGGGTTTCTTCAAACTTACTTAGTTTGATTTATAGTCACTACAAGTGCTCATTATATCTATAAATTGAACAATAATTATATTTATGATAGATGTTAGTTAATTAATTAATTGAGTTAAGGTATTTTTTTCAAATTTCGAACTGTGATACATACAAATTGGTTAGATTGCTTTAATTTATTATTAACGGGCGTTGATCTATAACTAGCCTAACTTAAGCTAACCTAACCAATAACTATAATAAAAAAAACATCTGTCATAAAAAATAGGTAATAACAAACCCTTACTTGTCAGTCGAGGAAGATTCCAGAGGCATGTTAGAGACCGCTGTGTAGTCCTTATGATGGCCGATGGTGATCCGGAAGGTCGCCTTGTAGATGGGTTCGTCGAAGCAGGGGAACCCTTTGCGGGCTGATATTGCCTCGAATTGAGTTGTAATGAGGTACCTGGAAGACATTTTTTTTATCAAATTGTGGCTTGCTGGTAGGTAAGTGGTCCTACCGCCCATGGACATCTGTAACCAACTCCATAAAGAAAAGGGGTTCTACCAGACAACAGGTAAATTGTCAGGAGGAGCATTGAGGACTAAGATGGAATGCCTCATATGTACCCCTTACCACATCCTTTAAACACGAACACAGCAGCACTTAACGTTCCTGTTATTAGACAAAGGTGGGCGTGACGGTGGTACCAAGAACCAAGTTCGAAGGTGGTAGAACCCTTTGTGGTTCGACTCCGGCAGCACCACCGCCACACCTATTTCTACCTAATAACAGCAGTGTTAGGCGCTGCTGTGTTCCGGTTTGAAGGGTGTGGTAAGGGAGACAGATTTATCCGAGGCGTTTCAACTTAGTCCTCAGGGGTAGCGGCGCATCTGTGGCCGACCTCAGGTAGGAATATCTAATCCTGTCTGGGGTTGATCACAGATGTCCATGGGCGGCAGTAGCCACTTACCATCAGGTGGACTGCATGCTCGTCTGCTCCTCTTATATTATAAAAAAAGAAAAAAAAACCCAAATCAAACCGCGTAGGATGACTTAGTAAAAATTGGACGAGAAGACTAGTCTAGTATTATGAATTATATTCTCGACAAAACATCAAAAGAAAATATAATGGCATATGTGGCTACATTATAAAGTATTAGTCATCTTGATGGACATGACGTAACCAATAAACAATTTTTATTTGAAACATATTATTATAAACATTCTACAGCATTCTAATATGTGTGTAAAAATTAAATGCCATTTTTCTTCTGTCTCATAATACTATTTTTGGATAAATTTAAATTTATTTAAATTATTAACTCTTGGTTCATTCGCAAATGACTACCGCCGTGTCATTGTAGCACTTTTTCAAGTCTGTAGCACTTTAGTTAAAAGAAATACAGTAGATTCCCTGTAAAGTGAGATCTCCCGACAGGCCAGATCATGCCTAGGTCCATGCCAGTCTCAGTTGTGAGCTTGTATAAGTACAGGATAAAATTTTCAAAAGGGCCTTCAGTTTTACTATTAATCAAAATCAACTCCTTTCAGCATTTTTCGATATTTCTTATAGTTTCGGATTTAGGCCTGAAGTCCTATTTTAAAAATTCACCCTGTATACGTAAGATTAAGGAAAATTGACGAACTTATTAAGAAAACTTCGACAGCGTGATTCAGAATTCGAGGCGCCATCTTTTGGACGAGTTGCGAAACGCCACAGATCAAAATAAAAATAAAAATACTCACTCTTTATTACTCGTCTTCTTATGAACATAGGTGCTGATGTAAACTCCATCGAGTCCAGGCTTCAGATTCCCGTAGAACGGTATAGTCAGGGTGTAATTTGTTCCCTCGATTAGTTCCTTATCCAGTCTTAAAGTCAGCAAGTTGTAAGTGTCATTCAGCTTAACGTCCTGCACCAGGGGGGCAGCATCTCCGGTTAAAGTGATTCTCTCTTCGGATACTTGGAAATCTTGTGCGTGCAAGACTATTTTTGCGGTGTTCTTTTTGACTTTTAACTATAAGGAGAGAAATGTTTTGTTAGTTATTTTATACCTTGTAATATATTCTAATACAATATTTATAAATCCTATCCTATATAATATAGGCATCCTATCTCATTTAGACAGTAAAAAATATTAAATCCATTTGGTACCTATACCACCGCTACATCTATTTCTAGAATGAACCAACAACGCATCTCTAATCCATATTAGTTGGTCACATACGGCCATGGACGATAGTGGCCACTCACCATCAGGTGGACTGCATTCTCATTTCCTACTTCAATCTAATAAAAAAGAGCCTATTAAAATAAGGCATAATAAGTCTTCACAATCTTTTAAGTCTTGAAAATTTTGTAAGTAATTTCAAAACGTTAACCCTCAAACACTAATAACTAAATATTTCTAACAAATAAATTGATTTCTCATATTTTAGCACACATTTAAAAAATTGCATATAAAACTCTAACCAGCCAGTCTGTCAAAAGAAAGCCACTCGAATAACAAACATTTATTACGTCACAATATAATAGGCGCCAAACCAATTATTCGAGAACACATTCGTAGCCCACTTTCTGCCGTATTGTATTCAAATGCCCACGCCCACGGCCCAAATAACGTTTTTCTGTTAGTCAACGGACATTGGAGTCTGTTTTTTGTGTAGAAACCAAAAAATCGGTACAAGGTTGCCAATTTTGTGTTGCTTTCGATAAATAATTCATTTCGGAGACTTAGTTTACTTACAATGTCATTTTTATCCATCCAAATTGCTGTTTACAATGAGTAGTATTGAAGTAACTAACTATCCGTCATACGAAAATTACTTACATTGCAAAAACATAGCATTTTAAGGAAAAATATAGTAGGTAAGTACATCATTTGTTTTTCGCACAGTCACTACCGACTTGATGACTTTATATTTTTCTGAGGCCCTTTATTTCGCCGACCTAATCCCTTCTATAATATAGGTATTATACTAGCTGACCCGGCAAACGTTGTGTTGCCATATAAAAATAAATGTTAAGGGTGAACAACCCTTAGAACTTAGGGGTATGAAAAATAGATAGTAGCCGATTCTCAGACCTACTGAATATATGCATATAAAATTGGTGAAAATCGGTAAAGCCATTTCGGAGGAGTACGGTAACTAACATTGTCACACGAGAATTTTATATATAATATATAGTAAGTAAAATTTACTAAACTAAGTATAGTTAACAAGTACATTGCAATAGAGACAACCAAAGAAATCTATCCGCAGACAGTTCCAGTTTCGATCTCCGATTATTTTCCTTATTTTTAAATAAAATAAATAAAAAGTTGTAATATGTTTTTAATGTCTCTGGATTCAACCTTTCCTCATGACGATTTATTTTAGTTGTGGAACGTGATTCAATAAATTTTAATAATGATACAAGAAATACGACGGGAAATAACCGCCTGTGCCAAGATGTTAGGAGGATAAATTTATGTTGTACATTTTATCAGGATACACCTTATTCTACAAATAAAGACTTTGTATTTGTATTTGTATAAAGCGAAATACGAGTACATGCACAACATAATGCTTACATAGATTAATAAATATTACTCTCCTAACAAGAAAATGTAACCAGTTTTGATAATTGAAATTGTCACTGTCGTCTTTTTTTTGTTTGAAAAATATTAAAAAAAAATGATTTTTACATAATTTACGAATGAAACGATATTTTTCCGCACTTTATTCGATTTCGTGTTTTTGCACCACTTAACTGCGCATGCGCATGTCGGCATTGTTCCGCGTAAATTACACCATCACATCTAATAAATGGCTGACAGAATTGACAGCCATTTAAGCCATTTAATGGCTTCCTTCAATTACAAGGTGGTGAGATATCTATACTTATCTATGAATGGTTACGAAAAGTACCTAGAACCATAACACAGCGAACTCGAACGATGAGAGAAATGAAAGAAATCGTATTTTATTATAAGATTTAAGTATCAGTATAACAAACATACAGTTCACTTAATAGTAAATGGGCTCAAATACCTAATCAACTCGATTTAAAACAGGGGTTCTGATGCCGCTTACATATGCTTTGCTACTCCTAAGGGATAAGGTTATCATCAAGGTGACTTGATGGTTGATGGACAGAAGCTGACCTAGGCGGTGCCCGAAGGGGCAATGCGTTCAGAGGACTTCGGTTGCGTTCCGTAGGAGATCCCGGAGTCGTCTTGGCAACGCTGAGGACGGCCACCGGGGGGTTTTAGTGCGGTAAGAATCCCACATACCCCTGTGTCGCTCCCACGGCACCGCTTACCTTTTGAAGGTTTCCCCCTCGTAAACAAAAAAAAAAGGGGGCTACCTGTCGCCGCTGACAGACGCGTTGGTACTAAGGGCTAAGGTGTCTCAGTCAGCCTCTGACACACCCTACCACCGAAATGCAAGAGCTGTACATTTTATGTGATACACGTGCCCCATGGTGACGCCCCATGGTTATTATAAACTAACACGCCGAGACGAATGATATATTAAAAAATAGTATTTTAATTGAACTGCTAAATCTATAATCGATTAAGTATTTTTCGATCTATTTAATTGAGTAATTTACTTGATATTTTATAATATACCTGTTAACAGCTAAATATACCGATTAATAAGCAGAAGTAACAAACGAACATGCAGTCCACCTGATGGTAGAAGCCACTGCCGCCTGTACCCTTACCAGGAGTTTTTACGTTTCGACAAATATGACTGTTTTGGTATTTGTTTACGTATTGGCCCATAGGATTTTCTAGTTCGGACACAATCCGCTAGGGGCGCTGATTGGAATTTGTATGGGCCTCTCATAATATACTACCTGTTAACAGCTAAATATGCCGATTAATAAGCAGAAGTAACAAACGAACATGCAGTCCACCTGATGGTAGAAGCCACTGCCGCCTGTGGACATTTGTAAACAACTCCGTATACAGGGGTTCTATCTGAAGTTGATAGAGTAGAATAGAATACTCTTTATTGCACACTTACAGTAGAATTTAACAGTAGTACTAATTAAGGTTAAAACAGTATGCAATAGGCGGCCTTATCGCTAAGCAGCGATCTCTTCCAGACAACCTATGCATGGGAAAGAGAAAAGGACAAATAAGGAAAGTAGGATAGGGTGTGCGAAGTTAGAGATGGAGCAGACTACAAGGAATAGAATTACAGTAAACAATAATAACATAAGATTTAGGAATCCGATAAAAAATGAAGGACAAGAAAACAAAAAAAGAAAAAAAAGACAAAAGCACATCAGATAAAATAGCAATAATAATAGACAGAATAAAATATATAATAATAATAATAATTGAAAAAAAGGAACAAAACTAAAATGTGGAAATAACGACCGATTCATCACGGCTTAAACGGTGAAGGAAAACATCGTGAGGAAACCTGCATACCTGAGATTTATAAAAAAAAAAAAATCTCAAAGGTATGTCTACCAATACGCACTTGGCCAGCGCGGTGGACTATGGCCTAATTCTTCTCATCTCTGAGAGGAGACCCCTGCCCAGCAGTGGGACAGTAATGGATTGGTTGATGATGATGATTAGATTAAACTCGGTCTATTTATTACTTTAGAAAGTCATGCCATTTTTTACAAGGAACTCGAATATGAGAATCTCTCTGTCATTTATAAAATAGGTATGATAGACATCCTACAAATACCACTATTTCTCAATACGGGAAAGGCCACCTTACAACCTCAGATGTCGAAATAAACAAGGAAACATGAAAGTTGGCTTTGCATTCATAATGAACGGCCATGGTTAAGGACAATAAAATAATGGGTAATGATTATAACGGTATATATATAAAAACACGGTATATATATAAAAAAACGGGTATATATATAAAAAATGGGTATTATAAACGGGTAATGATTATAGGATACAGTAAGGGTTACATCATCACAAATAAATTTTAGACTGCTTTTTAGGGTATCGTGGGGAAAAAACGGACCCTTATTAATAAGCCTCCGCTGTCCGTCCGTCCGTCTATCCGTCTGCCCATTTGTACATCGGTCACAAGACTATCCAATATTATATAAATATTGAACCACAATTTTGACACAGTTTACTTGAAGGTGGTAGAACCCTTCGTGGTTCACTCCGGCGGCATCACCGCCACACCTATTTCTACCTAATTAAACAGCAGTGTTAGGCGCTGCTGTGTTCCGGTTTGAAGGGTATGGTAAGGGAGACAGACTTTTTCGAGGCGTTCCAGCTTAGTCTTCAGGGGTAGCGGGGCATCTGTGGCCGACCTCAGGTAGGAATATCTAATCCTATCTGGCGTTGATTACAGATGTCCATGGGCGGCAGTAGCCACTTACCATCAGGTGGACTGCATGCTCGTCTGCTACTCTTATATTATAAAAAAAAAGTTTGTATTACACGGGCCATTATCAACAAATACTAAAAATAAATAAACATTTGGTGGTACGGAACGCTCCGTGTGGGTGGTTCGGATCGCACTTGGCCATCGCAATCGCAATTTGTTGCATTTATTCAAGGGCCGACCATGGTCAAAAATACATATAAAATAGTGGGTAACATTATATACTGACAATAGTTAAAGATGATGTAACAGAAATGGTTACATCATCCCAATTTTGAGATCTCTTTTTATAAAACGTTACACCATTCCAAATTTGAAATCGCTTTTTTATAAATTTATTTTTTAAATGTGGTATAGACTTGTTTGTGGATTTGTGACGTCACCATCGCCACACCTATTTCTGTTTTTATGAGGCGTAAACTGTTCTTAGGCGTATGCTGTGTTCATTTTTGAAGGATGCCTAGATGACCAACATATATCTTATGATTGAAGTCGATCGTCGTAGCAGTCGATCTGAGGCTAAATGATCACTACCGACCATGGAAGCTGTAAGGAGCTACCATATAAAATAAAATAAAAAAAATAAAAATGTTTTATTGATTAAAGTACAATTTTATACAAAACAAGGCGCAAGGGCCCCTGTACTGGGTTGGTAGCCCGTATTATTGAGTGCCCCGCTCATCACCAGGACAAAAATTTAATCAAATATACAAATACAAAATATATAAATAGTTTTATTATTAGAATTAGAAGATATTAGACATTAAATTTATGACTACTTAAATTAAAAGCGTGTCCAACTCATATTAGCGCGTGTTTATGTGTGTGTGCGTGTGTGAATGTGTGTGTGAATGTGTGTGTGAGTGTGTGTGTGCGTGTGTGATGGTGTGTCTTAGTGTTTGTGAGTGAAAGAGTGAGTGTGATCCGAATTTCACTAGCACTGATATAATGAAAGCAAATAATATCTTATAACAGTTATAATATATAAAACAGACGTTCAGCATCTATTGTTCAGATGCATTGCCACTTCTAACAAAGATGATCGCCTCATATATAATTCAGTCTGCATCTACAACCTTCCACCGAAGCGCGGAACTGCAAACTAAAAATAAGTGTGACGGTGATACCCTTTACCTGTTAAGATCAATTGCTTAACCTGTTACAATTTCGTAAACATAGTGACTTGCTACTTAATAAAACGACTAGTGAATCAGGACAATATCGAAAGGATTTTTAATTAGATGTACATACTATATTTAGGGTTTCTTTTCGTAAGAAATGTTTTGTTTTTATTATATGGGAGTAGCAGAGGAGCATGCTGTCCACCTGGTAAGTGGTACTGTCGCCCATGGACATCTGTAATGAACCTCAGATAGGATTAGTTATTCCTATCTGAGGTCGGCCACAGATGCGCCGCTACCCCTGAGGACTAAGCTGGAACACCTCGGAAAAGTATATCTCACTTACTACACTCTTCAAACCAGAACACAGCAGCAGCGCTTAACGTTACTGTTATGAGGCAAAAATAGGTGGGGCGATGGTGCCGCCGGAGTCGAACCACAAAGGGTTCTACCACCTTAAAAATATTATATAACAGGATGTTCTCATATTTATAGCACGAAAAGAGACTGTTGTTTGCTATAAACAAGTTTGTAAATGATTTCTATGTTTATTTTTGGTAGACTGACTTAAGAAAGGAGCCGGGGGAGTTAGCCGTTTTCAGCATGATGCTGGATGAAAAAAATATAATTAAAAAGAAACTAAAAAACACGCTTTATTTACTAATTGAACGAAAACCTACAAAATAAATCCATCAATCATAATGAATCGCCTTAAAATAAAATTATAATGAAATTTAAGTTATTAAAATAATAATGCAATTCAGAATAAAAAGCTTGGGGTGCTTGATATTTTAAATGTTCCAATCATTCTATTGCCAATTATCTATGAGAGATTAGTTATGAACCGCAGTAAAATGCATCCCACGCTTTTTAAGCGTGTTCTAAAAAATCTGCAACGCAATTAAAAAATTTACTGTCTTTCCCTTAATACGATGTTAACCTAACTCACCTTAATAAAATATATAAAGTATGATAGGTAAAGAGGAAAACCTTCGCTCTTGGACATAAGTAGAACTCTTTGTGGTTCGACTCCGGCGGCACCACCGCCACACAACAGCAGCCTCATAACAGCAGTGTTAAGCGCTGCTGTGTTCTGGTTTGAAGGGTGTGGTAAGGTAGACATACTTATCCGAGGCGTTTTAGCTTAGTCCTCAGGGGTAGCGGCGCATCTGTGGCCGACCTCAGGTAGGAATATCTAATCCTATCTGGGGTTGATTACAGATTTCCATGGGCGGCAGTAGCCACTTACCATCAGGTGGACTGCATGCTCGTCTTTTACTCCTATATTATAAAAAAAAGAAAAAATATATAAAATACTTATATATGTATAGTATGAGGTAAAGAGGAAAACCTTCGTCGTGGACATAAGTACGTCATGCGTCGTATACATACGATATATACATACGAGTGATGCATATAAAACAGGTTAGCGGCCTCTATTCACAGGGATATTGCTCATTCAGAAAAACACGTGATGCGATTTTTACTGTGATTGATACGCGTTATCATGATCATGATACTTTTTTTTCTCGAGGGGGAAACCTTCAAAAGGTGCCGTGGGAGCGACACGGAGTTCTATGGGATTTCTACCGCACTAAAGCCCCCCTGGTGGCCGTCCTCAGCGCTGCGTAGAAGATACCGGAATCTTCAAAGGAACGCAACCGGAGTCCTCTCAGCGTACCCCGTCGGGCTCCGCCCAGGTGAGATTGAATCACCATCAGGTGTATACGACGGTATGCGACCACCGTCCTTCCCGGGGTTGCTGGACGGGCGGTTCGAGCTCCCACTCTTGCCGCCCGCAAGCCCGGAAGCCCCCTTTTAGCCGCCTCTTACGACAGGCAAGGTATACCGTAGCCCTATTCTGGAACCGAACTTCCCGGAACTACAGGGACAAACATAACCTAGAATTCCGCGAACATAAATGAACAAAGACTAAGTAAAAAAGACAGTCTTTTCAGCAAAAAATCGTATTTAAAAAAATCCCTTTCATTAATTCCTCATATTAAGGGGTGCGCCTACTTAATATGGGAAATCAAAATACCATTGGTCCGCCATCTTGGAGTGTCTGCCATATTAGATTTGAAATGACGTCACTAAACTAATCATGCATTGTCATCCAAAACGTGTATGCAAAATTTCAGCACAAACGGTTCGACCCTCACACACATACATACGAACTAACAAAGTACATTAAATGAAAGGTTTTAATTTTTTAAAACGCATGTCCTGCAAAACATTTCTTCTAACCCAAGAAGTCGTGTTAGAATGTGAAGTCATCCAATACGCACTTGACCAGCGAGGTAGACTATGGCCTAATCCTTCTCATTCTTAGAAACCCGTACCCAGCGAAAAGTGGGACCCAGTGGGACAGTAGCGGGTTTTAATTCATCATCAATCCATTACTGTCCCACTGCTGGGCACGGGTCTCCTTTTACAGTGAGAAGGATCAGGTCATTGTCCACCGTGCTGGCCATTAGTAGACTTCACATACCTTTGAAAACTTTTTTTAAGATTTCTCAGGTAAGCAGGTTTCCTCACGACTTTTCCTTCACTGTTTAAGCAAGTGATAATTAATTTGTAATCTAAGGGTTGCTTTTACTTACCAGGATATCAGCAATGCCGTAGAAGCTGAAGTTGGTGTTAGGGTCGACATCGAAGGTGTACTTGATGTCGTAGTGCAGTGGGGCGATGTCGCCGGGCAGCAGGTACTCCGCCGACAGCTGGCTCACCAGCGCCAGCGACCACAGTGTCCACCACCACCCCATGGTATCTGCAAAGGATAATGATTCGTGAACACTTTCTAGGAATTGAAGGAAATGTCTTATCTTTCTAAGTTATTTCCGGAGGGCACACGGGGCTTTTTATAATATAGGAGTAGCAGCCGAGCATGCAGTACACCTGATGGTAAATGTCTACTGCCGCCCATGGACATCTGTAATGAACCCCAGATAGGATTAGATTACAATTCGAGGTCGGCCACAGAAGCGCTGCTATCTCTGAGGACTAAGCTAGAACGCCTCGGAAAAGTACGTCTCCCTTACCACACCCTTCAAACCAGAACAGAAGCGCTTCACTGCTGTTGTTATGCAGAAATAGATGTAGCGATGGTGCCGCCGGAGTCGAACCATTAAGGGTACTTTTCTGTCTCAACGAAACTATAAAAAAATTAGAAAATATCGATTTTTTCCTTCAAAGCATTATTGGGTTTAAGATGTCTATGAGTCGATGTAAGAATTTTATTGCATAGTTCTTATATCCTTTTGTAATATTCATTATGTAGATAACGACATAGTTTCCAATAATCAATAACACTACAAATAATTACTACATATATAAGTAAATACATAAATAATTATTGAAATTGACCCGCATACGGTTATGGCATATATTGTCATAATTGCCATGTGTCGCGCATATTAAAACAATTTATGCTTCACTTGTACAAGGTAACTTAGATAAATGGTAGGTATTTAGGAGATCATAAATTAGTGCATACTCATTACTATAATTATGACCTGAATGCTACAAATATGTGAAGTAGCTACGGAGACGAGACATCATTTGGGTAATGCTCTTTTTAAACGCTAAATACAAGTACATAATTGATTTTATACAGACTTCTCTTCATTGTGTCACCGACGGACCGAGTAGGAATATCAGTTTTTTTAACTGTATGTCACGGGATACCTTTTTTTTTTGTTGACGAGGGGGAAACCTTTAAAAGGTACCCGACGCCATGGGAGTGACGCCGGGTTATGCGGGATTTTTACCGCACTAAAACCCCCCCGGTAGCCGTCCTCAGCGTTTGGTGGAGAACTCCGGGATCTCCAACGGAATACAAACGTGATGCCCTTCTATCGGGCTCTGCCCTGGGGGGAGCAATTTACGCTCCTCTCACATCCCCTGGTGATTACAGCGATATGAGTCCACACAAACCGCTGTCCTTCCCGGGGTCACTTGCTGGACGGTTTGAGCTCCCACTCTTGCCGCCTGCAACTCCGAAAGCCCCTTTTAGTCGCCTCTTACGACAGGCAGGGGATCCCGTAGCCCTATTCTGGTCCCGGTACTATAGGGACAAAGGGATACCTACCTCTGCAAAATCTAAAGCGGAATTTCATAAATATCGGGAAGAATTTGAGCCGTGGTTACCATGTCCATTTGCGATTTTAAGACGCCCTGATCAATCAGATGTTGAAGTCGGTATCACAGAAAATTAGGTGTTTAAACCTAATTGCAAACAATTTTTTAACACGTTTAAATCAAATTTTTAACACGTTGAGGTTAGAACCAGAAGGAACCATCGGCGCCCCATATATGTAAAAGCATTGTGAAGCTCTGCGTTTGAAGGCTGTAGTACGACCAATGAGTAGGACAGTTACATTTGCACGAGACGTTCTAGCTAAATCCGACCTAGCTCAAGTCAAAGCTAAATTCAGTCAAAGGGATTGCTAAATGTTCAATGGGATTTCCAACCCTTTGAATGTCCATCTGTGGCATTGCTCTCCTACAATCAGGTGGACTGTATGTTCGTTTGCTAAACCTATTTCATAAAGAAATCAACTTAAAGCAGGAATAGATTGAGTCACTATTTCATTAAGATATGTGAATGATTTTATAATTATAGGCTATATATTAGGTATAAGATATATAGGCTAGATATTAGTTATTTTGTCCCTGTAGTCCCGGGACCAGAATAGGGCTACGGTATCCCCTGCCTGTCGTAAGAGGCGACTAAAAGGGGCTACAGGAGATGCGGACGGCAAGAGTAAGAGCTCAAACCGTCCAGCAAGCGACCCCGGGAAGGACAGCTGTTTGTGTGGACGCATATCGCTGTAATCACCAGGGGATGTGGGCCAATAGAAGGGCATCGCGCTAGAAAGATTCCGGCTGTGTTCTGTTGAGATCCCGGAGTTCACCACCAAACGCTCAGGACGGCCACCGGGGGAGTTTTACTGCGGTTAAAGTATCACATAACCTGGCGTCACTCTCGCGGCCTCGGGTACCATAATTTTAATCAAAATATGATTCCAAAAAAATTTGCAACACAAGAGGAAAAGACGACAAAAAACCTGTCTCAATATATTTTATCTATTTCTATAAATCATTGTCTTCAATGCATACTTAGCATGTACCTGTTATGCAAATACAAAACTTTAAGTGCGCTAAATGACGTAACAAGGAAAACTAGCGTATACATGACGTGAAATCTAGATCAAGTGCATTAGGCTGACTGCACTAGACGCGGGTAAACGACAGTGGCGCCAGGATAAGTATTTGCGGATGACTTGAGCATAAGCTTTTATGAGCATGACATTTAACTTTTTTTTATAATATAGGAATAGCAGACGAGCATGCAGTCCACCTGATGGTAAGTGGCTACTGCCGCCCATGGACATCTGTAATCAACCCCAGATAGGATTAGATATTTCTACCTGAGGTCGACCACAGATGTGCCGCTACCCCTGAGGACTAAGCTGGAACGCTTTGGAAAAGTCTGTCTCCCTTACCACACCCTTCAAACCGGAACACAGCAGGGCCTAACACTGCTGTTATTAAGTAGAAATAGGTGTGGCGGTGGTGCCGCCGGAGTCGAACCACAAAGGGTTCTGCCAACTTCAAAAATAAAGATAAATATATCTTCTTCTTTTATAATAAACAAGTGAATGGGTATGCAGTCCACCTAATGGAAAGAACAGAGATATATAAAGGACGGGATACATGTAGTATATTAGTGTTAAAACAATAATATGTCTATACACGAACAATAGTCAGTGAAGGTAGAAAAGCTCCATGACCTCTCAGTGTGTAGTTAGCCTAAACAGCCACACCACACCGGTGCCCTACTGGACTGGCCTGGCACGTTTTTTCTAATAATAAAGCATTATTACCTGGGTCACTGGAGCTTAGCCTTCGTAATCGTTTCTCTATTGAATTGTGATACCTGTTTTATCCAAATTTTAATCTACTAATACAGTTAGGCTATAAACTATCAAAAATACATTCTACCTAAATATCGTTATCAGTGTTTTAGTATAAGTTTAACTAAACTAAGGTACCTAAATTCGGCTTCATAGTCGAGGGGTACAAGTTTTTAATCCCAGGCTTTTGCCTAAATTTTATCTTTGATTGTTGAAAGTTATGGGCGTATTAAAAATAAATTATCATTTGCTTTAACAACGAAGGAAACCTTGATAAGGAAACTTCAGAAGCCTGAGATCTCTCTAAAAAATACTGAACACTGAACCCTATTAATCTCCTGAACCGTAATAGATAGATAATTGAAATTTGACGTTTTTCGCTTTATCTATTAAACCGTAATAAGTAAACGGTCCATTTTTTTAGTGCACGTACTTCAATGGTTGCTATAATAACAAATACTACAAATATAAAATTGGTGGTACGGCACCCGCCAGCGCGAGTTCAACTTGCACTTTACCAATTATTTTTTATATCGCTAGAAAAGGCTAATTTAATATGAACATAAAACGCACTTAAACAGCGTAAACGATATCAGTAAGAAAGATTAAGTGATTCAATCAGACGCGAAACGAAATCCATGAATTTTTGATCAATTCTTTACTTAATTGATTTTTTTTATTTCAACGCTATTCTGATTACTTAATAAACAAAATCGGTCAAGTGCGATCCGCTCACAAAGGGTTTTATGCGTGCAATTTTCAACGATATATTTAATTTCAAATTAATTCCAAAAGTAAGTAGTATGTAGAAAATTATTAAAAAAGTATTTATTTAAAAATATTGTGGCGGCCTCCCGCTACTCATCAAGAGATAGCGCTTCTGAATCACGCTATCGAAGTTTTCTCAACATCTTGCATAAATACGAGCTCCGAACTGAGACAGTGAGACTGGTGAGACTGTCGGAACATATCCCTAGGCATAATCACCTAGTTCTGCGGTAGATCTCCCTTTGCCAAAGTGGTAACCCCGACGTGATTTGAACACACAGCCTTCTGATCTTTTCGAGTGTGGCATAAGCCCTTGTGGGTCGAGTCCGGCGGCACCACCGCCACACCTATTTCTACCTTATAACAGTAGTGTTCAAGTCTGCTGTGTTCTGGTTTAAGGGGTCTGGTAAAGGAGTACTTTCCGAGTCGTTCCAGCTTAGTCCTTTGGGGTAGCGGCGCATCTGTGGCCGATATTAGGTAGGTATATCTAATTCTATCTGGGGTTAATTACTGATGTTCATGGGCGGCAGTAGCCACTTACCTTAGGTGGACTGCATGTTCGTCTGCTACTTCTATGTTATAAAAAATCAGAATTAAGCAGTTGGATTTTTTTTATAATATAAGAGTAGCAGACGAGGATGCAGTCCACCTGATGGTAAGTGGATACTGCCGCCCATGGACATCTGTAATCAACCAGATAGGATTAGATATTCCTACCTGAGATCGGCCACAGATGCGCCGCTAACCCTGTGGACTAAGCTGGAACGCCTCGGAAAAGTCTGTCTCTCTTACCACACCCTTCAAACCGGAACAAACCAGCGCCTAACACTGCTGTTATTTGGTAGAAATGGGTGTGGCGGTGGTGCCGCCGGAGTCGAACCACAAAGGGTTCTACCACCTTCAAAATGTTATGTTTATGTTTTATAGTAAACTCGAAATTTATTAACTTATAACCATCAGCTATTTAAACGCAGGACACAATGCTTATTATAATCATAGCTATTTACACAAATAACAGGTGTAATGTGTCTACTTAAATGCAATTTTACTTGTGGAATTACATAAAGAACGATTACATACGATTATTTCTTACATTTTCAATGCCATCATAAATAGTTATAGTCAAAGGTTTCGTAATCATTTCCAATGTTAAACTCTTTATTTTTAGCCAATTATCTTCTAGCGGTTAGCCGCAGGGGCCAGGGCACCCGCGATTTTTATTATTATGTAGTAGCCAACGAACAGTCCACCTGATAGTAAGTGGCTACTACCGCCCATGGACATCTGTAATCAACCCCAGATAAGATTCGAGTCCTACCTGAGGTTGGCCACAGATGCGTTGCTACCTGAGGACTAAGTTAGAACGCCTCCAATAAGTATGTCTCCCTTACTACCCCCTTCAAATCGGAATATAGCAGCGCTTAACACGGCTGTTTTTAGGCAAAAATAGGTCTGAGTAACGAGGAATAACACAATATTCTTACCACTCAAATAATCTTGCAATATATAACCTTGATTTTACTTTGTTCATATTTTTCAGCGGCAATAAATATGCAATTATAAATAACAACTTTTAATCAGGTTGGTTGTCTGTCAAAGTCAATATCAGAAATATACATAGATTATATAAATTATTTTAATATGTATTAAATATAAAGCTAAATAAATAAAATACGGTTAAAGCCAAACTAAATATTAATTTATGTAAATATATCAGAAAAATGAAAATATTAATTCTGTTAATAATAAGGATAATTTTTGGGGTTCTATATCTAAAGGGTTAAAACGGTACCCTATTTCTAAAACTTCGTTGGCTGTCCATGTCATGAACCCATTACAATCCCACTGCTGGGCACGGGCCTCCTTTCAATGTAAGAGGGGTTAGGCCATAGTCCACCGCGATGGATGAATTGGTAGACCTCACACGTCTTTGAAATCTTTTTTAAAGAACTCTTTTCGTTATGGAGAAGAAATTACGTAAGAAACTACATATGTAGGCATTTTGTTTTTAAAATAGCATCATCATCTTCAACAAGCCTGTTCCACTGCGTTTCAGAGGTCTGATGTTAGAATAAGAAGAATTAGGCGATAGTCTACCGCGCTGGCCAAGTGCGTGTATAGAATCACATACCTTTAGAACTTTATTTTAAGATTTCTCAGGTACCTATGTTGGTTTCCTCACGATGTTTTCTTTCACTTCAATTAATTTCTAGTAGACACATAACTTCGAAAAATGTGTGCATGTCTGCAATTAAGGCCAGGGACCCTTCGATCAAGAGGCCGTGTTCCACCACTAGGCTATCACTAGCAATAAAATATCATTAGTTGGATAGTAATTGAAATAAACGCTTGCTTTTATAAAGACAAGTTTTTCCTTAAAAAACCTCGGTGACTAGCAGTATGTCATTAGAAGTCACATGACCGTTTTACCTAGAAGATAAAATCAATTTTCCTAATAGTAGAGTGCTTGGGGAGTTTGACCTCGGACTCCAATTACTGTCAATGTATTAATGTGAGACCTTCTGCATTATGTTTTATACATAAATTACTAAAAAGTTTACCAATTTTTTTTCGTTGCTTTTTTGTTTTTCTTAATTTGACACTAATTTCAAGAAATTGTCAATTTTTCCATTTTAAATCAAAATATTTTTATAAAATATTCATAATTTAAGTAAAATACATTTTAGAAAACATCTTTCATAGATACCAGATAGTCAAAAAGGGCCGTAAAAGCAAGGAGCAGGTAGAAAAAAGGTGAAGGGGAAGGGCAGCGGCAGCTGCTCGGTACGGTTAGTCGATTGAAAAACGTGTTTCGGTACTGTTGTGTTCTTTCTGCTGTGCATATTTTTTAATTTAATAATTATTTTTTCAAGACGTTTCGATACATTTTTGTTAAATAAAAACATTACAATATCAAAAAAAGTTAAAGATTTGAATATATTGAGGTTTAATTCTTTTCTAAAGGGCACAGCCAAAAAAACGGGTGTTCAATTGGCATCTCTACCACCTTTTTTTTTTTTTTTTTTTTCTTCTCGAGGGGGAAACCTTCAAAAGGTACCCGGTGCCGTGGGAGCGACACGGGGTGATGTGGGACTTTTACCGCACTAAAACCCCCCCGGTGGCCGTCCTCGGCGCTGCGTAGAGGACTCCGGGATCTCCAAAGGAACGCGACCGGAGTCCTCTCAGCGCACTGCCCCGTCGGGCTCCGCCCAGGTGACTTTGTGTCACCACACCGTCTGGTGTATACGACGGAATGCGACCACACATACCGTCGTCCTTCCCGGGGTCGCTAGCCGGGTGGTTCGAGCTCCCACTCTTGCCGCCCGTAACCCCGAAAGCCCCTTTTAGTCGCCTCTTACGACAGGCAAGGGATACCGTAGCCCTATTCTGGTCCCGGAACTACAGGGACAGGCATCTCTACCACCTACGTCTGATGCAGCGTTTGAACATTTGAAAAGAGTATATTTACAAGTGCAGATATGGTTAGGTAATAATATTTCTGTTGAAAATTGGGGTTGGAGGTACGTTTCTGATAAACTTGAACCAATACTGATGAAACAATCGCCAGCTCCAGATAATTTACTTAAAATGCTATTTTGTAATTGTAAAAAAAGGATGTGGTAATGCTTGCGGATGTCGAAAAAGTGGCTTATACTGCACTTCAGCGTGTTCACAGTGCAATGGTGATAGTTGTTTTAATGCATCTCCTGTCTTAAAAAAATAAGTGAAGTAGAAGAAAGTGACGAAAACGGAATAATTGAAGTTTAATCATTTTTAAGCATGTATGAGAGGCGAACTAAATAAATATTTTTTATAAACTTTTTTTTGTTACACTTATTGTTTCATACTATTACTTTTTAATATAATATGATAGAAATGTATTTATAACACGATTTTGACACTACATTACTTAGTTAAGCTCGTAATGTCTTATATTATATGCCTTAATTTATTTATTTTATTATTAAAAAAAAAGCAACGATTTTTAATTGGTAAACATTTTAATATACCTTATCAACAATACAATCCAACAGGTCTCATAATAATTCGTTGACAGTAATTGGATTCCGAGCTTTTTCAATTCTAGATGCTTAAGGCACTCTACTATAAGTAGGTTAACTCGATCATTGACACATTTAGCACTATGTTAAGATAATTGTTTTGAACTAAGAAATAAACTTGATTGCTAATGTTGAGGAAAGTGTCATTACACAAGTTTCTTGTTATATCTTATTATATCTTAATGATGATGTTTTATCCGCCCTTAGCAGGTCATATTTAATTATATGTCTAGACATAGCAAATAGTAATATTATCTTCTCGTCATAAAATGTTTGAAAATTTCAAATGTCTATTACGGTTCAGGAGATAAGAGCCCTGGGGGGTTACCACCATCTCTTAAATCAACATTACTCGTATGTTAATCATACATAAAATTTTCGTACCACGACCTCGTTAAAGTAAGATTGTTTTTATAACATTAAAATAAGCAGTTTTGTATTATGTCGGTCGAAAGTATTCATTATTTTTTTGCAGGAAATTTAACTTTTTAAGCAAAATATGACTATTTCAGTTGGTTTTATGCTCTGGATAATCCAAAAATGAATAAGCGCTTTAGTTTTTTCTACTGCATATGACGGATATTTTACGGAATGTTTTAAGGAGGTCGTGGTACGAAACAAAATAATGTTAATGCCATATTGAAATAAAACTTTCCTGAACTATCATGGTTTTTAAAAGATGGTGGTAGGCAACCTGTGACTGACGGACAGACAGACAGTGGACGCTTAGTTTAAGGGTTCTGTTTTTACTCTTTAGGTACGGAACTCTAAAAACAAAGTTAAAATGAGTTTATTAACTGACTTCCAAAGAAGGTTCTCTATTCGGTTGTACGTATTTTAATGACGATACATAAATATAATTAAACCTTTAACACCCTATTGATTGCATCGGGGGTTCAACTATTAAATTACATAATACATTTTATCTCTAGTTTTGTACTTATTCATAACTTTATTACAAACGAATTTATTATTAAAAAGTAGTCCACTGCAAGGACGTCTTTGTAGCACATTCTGTTGTACCTATAGCACTTTCAATTCTGATGTTTCTGAATGTACAGTCAAATTCATTAACGGATAGGTTGAGACAAGAATCATTTTTTTCTATTTGCATCAAAGAAAACTTACATTTAATAGTTTACTAGAAAAATAATGAACCAACGTTGAGTGAATTAAATATTTGTAGATACCCAACGAATTGTAATTTCGCTGAGACCCTTGACCGTTTTAAATCGTATTAAATAATTTCGAGGGTCAAGTCCGCATTCTGCTGACGTAAGTAAGATGTAGTTAGTAG
The DNA here is from genome assembly GCA_014595695.2 of Epargyreus clarus clarus. Taxonomy (NCBI): domain Eukaryota; kingdom Metazoa; phylum Arthropoda; class Insecta; order Lepidoptera; family Hesperiidae; genus Epargyreus; species Epargyreus clarus. The sequence continues at coordinate 722,013 of JACTTY020000028.1, forward strand.
TATTACATGTTTCAATAAGAATTGTTATCCTAAGTGACATCACTCTCTCGTACGTGAACGAGAAATACACATACGTATTTATTTTATAATAGGATTCGTCATGTGTGCAATATTTTATATTTTTTTTTATTCTATTGAAAATATAATAAATCTTAAAGTTTATATTAAAACTGGTTCATGAAATATAAAATATGTTTGATTTTATGTATAAAGATTTTAGATTACATTTTTATTGAACTAAATTATTTTATCGTAGATGCTCACAACAATCAATTAGATACAGTAGCCAATTAAACTTTACACTTCTGGTACTATCCAAGAAAAATATTGTTTTTAATTATCGCTAAGTAATTTTTATTTATAAATTGTCCGCTAAAATTGCCGCGGATACGACGTGTCTTATCCGCAATCTCTATCAAATTCCACCCTGTTCCAATGTTTTGCTTCGACACTCGACAATTTCTGCGTACTAGAAATTATGAAACCTTGGTTCAACAAAAATCGTATAGCTTTATTGATGAATATTGATAACGAGCTTTTGCCCGCGGCTTCGCTCGCGTATCGAAGTAATATTTTCATCCCCTATTTTATCCCCTTGGGGATAGAATTGATCAAAATCCTTTCTTAGCGGATGCCGACGTCATAACATCTACGTGCATGCCAAATTTCAGCCCGATCCGTCCAGTGGTTTGGGCTGTGCGTTGATAGATCACTACGTCAGTCAGCCACCTTTGAGTTATATTTGTATATTTAGATAAGATGCTATCATCCAAGCGTTTAAAAACCCATCGAATGCGCGCGAATAATACTCATAACCCCTACTACTTCTAATGAATTCGAAAAAGGAAGAGGTAGTATTTTCGGCAGTATATTTCAATACAGACACGCGAGCACCCGCCAGTTTTAACGGATCTTATAAATTATTACGTCCCCCGTCGAGAAGGGATACCGGTCTCACACGCAAAGGGTTCCGGATTCAATCCTTACCCAATGAGATATATAAATACGTGTTTTAAATTAGGCGGTATATTCATAAAAAATGTAAAATATTAAAAATTGTATATTAAAAACAGATTTAGATTTTTTCATAATGGTGTTAAGGGAGTTAAGGCCTCCAAAATGGTAATTGTCTGTAATTACAAGCAAACATTGATTATATACTTTTTTACATATTTATATATCTCCATATAGGTATGAGTCAGGACAGAGGTATGAATACATACATAGTTACATACAGTACTTGGCGAGTAAAACCGAGTGTTAGTCATTCACAGAGGTTGACAAACACGTCTGAAATATACAGTCGTCGAGGTCAGGGAAGGGACTGCGTTTTTAGACGCGCGACCAAACATTCTTATCGAAATGGACATCGACTTTTGTGATTATTCAGATAAGCCGTACGATGTTCCTCCCACACGTTTCATAAGACTTCAATCAATGTCTCGGGTAAAAACCCTACGACAAAAGGGCCAAAGTTTTGGCCGAAGCCGAAAGTTTAGGCCAACATTGAACGAACTGCTGCGAATGATCAAGAGCATAGCGTAGTTATCATTATTTTTTAATGTTTTAACCTGACGATTAAGCAGACGTGCTCCTAATGGAAAGTAGTCATTGTCGCCTATGGACGTTTGCAACACCAGAGTCGCCAATGCATCGCCGGCTTCGAAGGAGAGCTCTTTTTGCACCCTTTTTGAAGAACCCCAAGTTATAGGCATTATAGCGCTCCGGGTATACCTCAGAAGGAAGTTCATTCCACATCTTGCACGTTTGTGGCAAGAACGTTTTAATTATAATATCACGATAACGATAAAAAATAAGTAAATAAATATAATTATATATTTTTGTCCATGTGCACGTATCCTATGTATATTTAAAATAAAGTACTTATTTAATGCAGCAAAATTACGCCTGATACTCTTAATTAGCTTCAAGTGATATTTATTAATGTGTTTGGTAGTCCACCGCGCTGGCCAAGTGCGTATTGGTAGACTGCACATACCTTTGAGGTTTTTTTTTATAAATCTCTCAGGTTTCCTCATGATGTTTTCCTTCACCGTTTTAGCAAGTGATAATTAATTTCTAATACGCACATAACTTTGAAAAATCAGAGGTGCGTGCCTGGGATTCGAACCTTGGACACCTCGTTCGAGAGGCCGAGTTTCTTAACCACAACCACTTATCGTCATAATGACCATCAACTATTCTGTTTCTATTTGCTATGGAATGTACTTAAAGGTTATCTTCATGTTAGTTTAGTAATTATAGACACTTCCTCAATTTCGACATTAAGGTGCGAATATGTAACCAATATATTAGAACCCCATAACCATTTATTTTATGAGTTATTGGCCAAAAAATAAAGTGGGAACAAATATTTAACTGTGCGTGTTTATTGTACATTAAAGATGAATAAATTAGCATTTCGATTCAAATCCTGTTTTAGGGGTTCAGTGATCTTTGGATGAGCACTCAGTTATAAAATATAACTGTTAAGATAGAATAGATAAACAATTTTAATAATAGTGAACCGTAAAAACGACGTTTAAATTGTGATTTAGGGTTCAGTGAACTTCAAATATTTTTGATATTTATTTATCTAAATATATATAACTCAAAGGTGACTGACTGACAGTGATCTATCAACGCACAGCCCAAACCACTGGACGGATCGGGCTGAAATTTGGCATGCAGGTAGATGTTATTACGTAGGCATCCGTTAAGAAAGGATTTTGATAAATTCTACCCCCAAGGGGATAAAATAGGGGATGAAAATATTACTTTGTAACGCGAGCGAAGCTGCGGTCAAAAGCTCGTTTACCATATACCTATAATTTACAAACCGCATGCAGTATGTTCAAACTTATATAAATACAAATATTATACGATTAACATTAAAATAGTTAAACAACAAATCTCTCTACATTAATAAAAATATATACAAATATTAATAAGAAATACAAAAATATAAAATACCGATATAGGTACTTTCAATTATGTATAGACAATTTTTATAAAGTTATAGGGGACTCAGCCACTCCCTGCTCCCTTCCCTTTCCCCCTTGCCTCCAATATGCAGAAAATCTATAGTTTAGGAAGTTGTTTTAGACTTTTCCTACCATCGATGACTTACGGATATCTTTTTCAGTCGACTTTACGAACAAAGATTAAGATTTAAGTACAACAACACTGATTTAATATAGAAATGGGCTGTGATTTTAAACCACGAAGAATTCCTTCACCTTCACACAACCTACAGTTTTGTTATATAACTTTTATTATAATTAAGTTGATCAGTTCTTAATATTATAACAAGCCTTACATAATATGTTACGTCGATTCCTTATTGACCAGTTCACGAGAATTGGCCGTTCATTCAATGTTACATGTTCACATTTTTTAATTTCTTTCCCGTGCTGACATTAACGAAATCTAGATTATTTTATGTATGATAATGCATAAAGATAAATAAAGTTGAGCTGTCCGTCTGTGACTTAAAGTTAAAATTGTCTTTTTTTTACAAGTCCATAAAACTTTTTTATTTTCTTCACACCACTTAACTACAATTAATGTAACTATATTTAATCATTTTATTTTATTTCATTTATAGGTATAGTAGATGAAAAGAAACCGTAAGATTTGAAATCGTACATACAACAATTTTATTACTCTATACCTTTTTTTTTTTTTTTGTTGACGAGGGGGAAACCTTCAAAAGGTACCCGACGCCATGGGAGCGACGCCGGGTTATGTGGGATTTTTATCGCACTAAAACCCCCCCGGTGGCCGTCCTCAGCGTTTGGTGGAGAACTCCGGGATCTCCAACGGAACACAACCGGAGTCCTCCTAACGCGATGCCCTTCTATCGGGCTCTGCCCTGGGGGAGCAATTTACGCTCCTCTCACATCCCCTGGTGATTACAGCGATATGCGACCACACAAACCGCTGTCCTTCCCGGGGTTGCTGGCCGGGCGGTTCGAGCTCCCACTCTTGCCGTCCGCAACCCCGGAAGCCCCCGTTTAGTCGCCTCTTACGACAGGCAGGGGATACCGTAGCCCTATTCTGGTCCCGGAACTACAGGGACAACTCTACACCTACCTTACATAATGGTTTAACTAAGCTCTATACTAATAGTTCTAAAATGTTTTTAATGGTGTAGTAGGTACCTAAAGGGTAAACACTTAGGTATAAAAAAAAGGCATTTCGAGTTAGTCCTCAGGTGTAGCAAGTATCTATTGTCGACCTCAAATACGATTATTACTATGTATTTGTTTCATTAAAATAACCGTAAGAGGCAGTGACCATGTATCAGATTGACTTCATGCTCATTTGCTAGTTATAATAGCTACCCATACTTATAATAAAAAATGCTGTCGACAGTTAGCACTTATAAGGTATAAGGAGCGTATGTTAAGTACCTGAACAAGTCATTCAAATGATTCCTAAGTTACTTCTCAAGTTAGACAACCGTGGTAGTTACAAAAGAGAAAGTTCGGTTGTCAGACCTAACTGCACAGTCTATTGCACTCGTTACTCGCTCAGTTACGTAAATATAATAAATATTATGATTTAAGATAGCTTCTGTACTTAATAAAAAATTAAAACTAACAAGGTACAGTGTAGCCGTAACGGTTGGCAGAGGGAATTTATGGGTCGCCGTCCTGATTATTGACCCAATCCTGGGCATAGGTCTCCTTTGAGGGTGAGAGGGCTTATAGTCCACCACGCTAGTCAAGTGTGCATTGGTAGACTTCACACAACGAGAATTCTCAGGCGTGTAGGTTTCCTCTCGATTGTCCACAGGGGATACCGTAGCCCTATTCTATTCCCGGGACTACAGAGTCCCGGGAATAGAATAGGGCTACGGTATCCCCTGCCTGTCGTAAGAGGCGACTAAAAGGGGGCTTCCGGTGTTGCGGGTGGCAAGAGTGGGAGCTCGAACTGTCCAGCAAGCAACCCCGGGAAGGACGACGGTATGTGTGGTCGCATACCGTCGTAAACACCAGATGGTGTGGGAGGAGCCAAAAGTGCTCCCCCAGGGTAGAGCCCGATGGGGCATTGCGCTTGGAGGACTCCGGTTGTGTTCCCTCGGAGATCCCGGAGTTCTCCAACAAGCTTTGAGGACGACCACCGAGGGGGTTTTAGTGCGGTAAAAATCCCACATAACCCGGCGTCACTCCCACGTCGTCGGGTACCTTTTGAAGGTTTCCCCCTCGTAAACAAAAAAAAAAGGACTCCTTTGAGGGTGAGAGGGCTTATAGTCCACCACGCTGGTCAAGTGTGCATTGGTAGACTTCACACAACGAGAATTCTCAGGCGTGTAGGTTTACTCGCAATTCTTCCTTCATAATTATTGCAAGTGATTATTAAATTTCAATACGCAATAAAAAAATCTAAGGCATGCTTGGATTCGAACCTCGGACCATCCGATTGAGAGACCCAATTTCAACTAATATCCCCATCCTCCCCTAAAAGGGAAATCCCCTAATAATCACTTAAAGTAAAGTAGATCAATATATGAAATGTTTATGTAATTTGTAATAAAATAAAACTAATAAGTAAAACGGATAAACCGACTTCGATAAATGTTAAGATTACAGACTAAAAGTAGTAAATACAGCAGACTCTTGAAATTATGTAGAAGACAAAAATACTACTATAAATATTAGTTGAACTATTATAAATATTAGTTTCCTACTATTATAAATATTAGTTGAATAGTTTCACTTTTAAAGTCGGTGCTTTTAAAGGTATTTTTAAAAATATGGTACGTAAGAGGTCACTTCATCACAAGGTAAACTGTGTTGTAGAACTTTTTCAAAGTAGAAATAAAATAAAAGCTTATAAAAACTTAAACAGCTCTTTTGTTGTCACATTTTTAGATTCTAATTAAAGTTGTGTCGCACTAAAACAATCCCTTAGTTGGGGACGTGTTTATACAATATTATTTTAGAATGGGTTTCAGATTATTGTTACAAATAGTGCCAAAAATATAGTTTTGATACACTTACTCGAAAAATTATATTTTTTGTGTAAATCGATACAGCTATTTCAAAAAATTGTCAAAAAACATATTTTCGAGTTCCTTAATCCAGGACCGCCTGTAAGCTTAAGTGTACCATGTTTTAAATACCCTAACATTTTTTATTTATTTTTACATACTTATAAGTAGACGGCTATTTTGGTAATTGAAATAGATGAGGTTATTCCTCTGAGTTTACACCGAATGTTTACAACGCGGATAGAAGGTAGAGAAAATAACGCATTACAAATATTTCCACAGTATTTTTGACCTACCCACGATAGCGCGAAAAGTTATGTTTCTATCAGAAAATTACCGAAAATCAAATCAAATAGGACCGATGCTAATATCCAATTATGATTAAGTAATGGATAGGCTTCGTCACGCAAATAAATCTATTTAAAAATCTTGCGTGATTGTGCCTTATGCCGTAAGTTGACACAAATCGGTAAGCCAACATTTAACGTCTTACACGCATTCAAATCTTAATATTTATGATAATAATTTAATCAAATAGAAGCTTTAATCGAAAAACAATCGGACTAAACTATTAGCAACGGTTTACAACTGACATTACGACACAAAAAAATCAAATTTGAAAGTAAATACGATCACTTTGTTTCCCTATTTTTGTATATTGATTCACAGATATCGTAATTTAAGAAAGAGTAGACTTACCTAACAGCCTAGGACGTCGTTTGTCAACGGCGGTCAAGCGCCGACTGTAGAACGTACTTTATGTAATATCCGAAGCAAGCATTATAATTATTGGGAAAACATTAAGACACACGACACGACGACTTTTACTAAAGCGCACAATAAGTTCACTTCTACAAGTAATTTTAGTACCTTTGCTTACGTCGTATTCACTTGAATCATGAGATCCTTTCGCTGTCAATTTCAACACGATCTGTCATATTTTTTAAGTTTATTTTCAACTGTGTCCTTCCAAAAAACCTTTACTATTGCGGTTTTGTTACATGTAAATAGCAAGTAGGTACTACTAATATTTAAAATTACATAGGTACAAATAAGTCGTGCTTAGCAAATCTTAAGTTTACATTTACCATACCTCAGGACAGACTTACTGGAACTCTTGACGTACCATCGTTACATCTTTTTCTGAAAAATAATAAATGGGTACATAAAATAAACCAAGGTGTTCAAATTAATTTCTCATTGGTTTAGTAACGAATTTATAATTGACCTCAGAGAAGATGTTAATTCTAATTTTTTTAAACTAGCTGACCCAGCGTATAAAATATAGCCTATGTTACTCGTGGATAATGTAGCTTTCGAATGGTGAAAGAATTTTTAAAATCGGTCGAGTAGGTTTTGAGTCTATTCATTACAATCAATCAAACAAACAAAGTTTTCCTCTTTATAATATTAGTATAGACAACCGTCGCAGTCATTATTTCTAATGGTCACAGCTGAGTGACCATCAAAAATAAAGGCTATGGTACTTAAATGGTAAGTATGTATAACTTCCGCAATTAAGTGTTAAGCACAACATATTTATAATTTTCTCACGTTGTACTACATAAAACATTAAGTAATCATTAGATTATTGTTTAATCTAACGATTAAGCAGACGTGCTGCCTGATGGAAAGTAGTCACCGCCGCTTAAGGACATTTGCAACATCAGAGACGCCAATGCATTGCCGGCTTTGAAGGAGAGCTCTGTACCTTTTTTGAAGAGCCCCATGTCATAGCGCTTCGGGAATACCTCAGAAGGAAGCTCATTCCATATCTTAAATCAATTATAATATACAAAATCTAAAATCCAGATGTCGTGTCGTAGTCGTTTGTCTCGGTCGTAATCTATAAAAGTTCGTAACGGTCCATAATAGTTTCACTCAAGAGTACGTGGTGTGCCGTAGGTATTACGTGCTACCTATTCTTTTCGGACCCTGCTTACTAATAAGGTTCTATTACGACCCTTAAGGTCAAGAGGTCAAGTTAAGGTCGTTATGAAAGTTTCGGAGGTCACTTATGATTAATTGGACCGAAAGCGAGGAGTAGGCGAATGTATGAAACTTTTGTGATAAGAAATAGTGAAATGTTATTTTTATATACATATTTAGACATCGAAGGTCGTAGTGAAATTTACTTATTGTTTTTACTAAATAAAGGATTGCTTTATTATTTCCTGTATTTAAATAACTTGGTTGAAAGTGTGGCCATTGCTTAAAAACAAAAAGCCGTTATTTCATCTTTCAGTATTTTTATTTTAGCTCCAACTGTAAGTATGAGTACCTAAGTCTTCATTCAAAGAAGCTTTTAACTAAAGTTTTTAAAAGAAGAAGATCCCTACTTAGTTAATTAGTTATACCACAGTATAAGGATATACAGTATTTTATCTTCATACAAACGCACGAAACGCAAGCCACGCCTACTCGCCTCGGGCCGGTACTAACTCGATACACGAACATTCGTGAATGTGCCACGGTGACGAGCGGGTGATGTGACGGTTTTGTAAGATATTTTGTTGTTTCAAGAATAATATGGCGAAGAAAAGTTATAGATTATATTGTGTTGTTTTTGGTTGCTTCAATTCGTCAATAACACATCCAGATATAACATTTTTTAAACTGCCTGGAAACTCCGAAAGGTAAGACAATTACAATTTTTATGTTAATACTAGATACTTAATCTACTAGGTACTACTATTAAATTAGATTAGTTTTTAATTAATAAAATTTGATATTTTAAAAAAATACGTATGATTTTTGTAATTTTGGTTCAGTAGACAGGTGTCAGAGCTTGTTATTTGAGGTTATCCCTCTTCTGAATTAATAGAATAAAACTATTTCTTCGACCAATTTACAACTTTTATTATTCCCGCGCAAAATAAAACTCGAAACTGTTGATAAACGAAGGGCTTGCTTGCACAACGCACGCGTCGTATTTATTCGTCGTCGCGCGGCGCAACAAAGGCTGAGGGCGTGGCTTAGCGGTTTTTCGGCACCCGTTTGTTCGCGCGATATGCCGCCGAGGGACTATTCTGAATGAGGTAATATAAATATTAGAAAATGAGAATTGATCTTAATTTATTTAGATCAATATTTTATTATTGTTGTATTATTTTAAGATCGTCAAAAATAAGAAACTACCATTTGAAAGGTATTTTCTTGATAGGTCAACACCTTTGTTTACATTTTGGCCACCCAATTATGAATCCGAGTATAGATTATAATTAGAGATGCGCCGAATATTCGTTTGGTATTCGGTTTTCGGCGTATTCGGCATCTTTTTTGGTATTTGTATTCGGCCGAATTATTCGGTTTTGGTGCCGAATATATTCGGTTCGAGTAGGTATGTCTACTTTCGTGTATACACGACACGGTACATAACTAAAACACAAAACTTCTTATGTAAGATTTATGTTATATTTTAAGTCAAAGAAATCCTATGATAATTTAATAACATAAAGCAATTAAACTTCAAATCAACATTTATTTTGAAACCTTAAAAGAACATATTTATTACTTACGAGCTGTGCCCCGCGGTTTCACCCGCGTTAAAAGTGTAAATACTCTGAAGTTTTCATGGGATTTAACTTTTTTGCGCTTATCCCTAATTCTTTTTCCAAAATTAATGTAGCCTATGTTACTGTCTATAACATCAGCTTATTGCCAGTGAAAGTCCCATCAAAATCAGTACAGCCATTTTAAAGATTAGCCGGAACAAACCAAATTTAAAATAATATTTTTTTCGTTATAAGTACCGTATGTACCGTATATTTTATATTTTCCTTTTATGTTATATGGTCTTAGTAAAATGTTGTTATTTTGACATTACAAACAGACACTTAAATTTTAATTATTTGTATAGATTCTAAAGTTAGTATAGTTAACATTTATTTTAAACCTCAAATCAGTATTTCTTTTTACAACTTAAATCAAAGTTTTAATGAACACAGGTAACTGGCAAATTGACAATAATGGACACTATAAAAGAAATATTAGAACCTGTTTACGCGGCAAAACAATGAATTGGTAAACCGAATCATTCGGCCGAATATCCAGTTCGGTGAAAGTTAAACCGAATAATATTCGGTATTCGGTTATTCGGTGAAACCACTATTCGGCGCATCTCTAATTAAAATTATTATTAAATATTGTATTAAATATTTAAACTAAATTTTGCATAATTTATGTTAATTTATAAGCTATCATGTCGAACATATTTCATATTTTATTGTTGTAACTGTCAAGTACCCAATTATAAGAATAGTTTTTATTACGTAATATATACATATTAAAAAACATAACATGCATTTTCATTCAACACTTTCTATATAATTAACTATAGCATTCATTTGTATAAATAAAAAAATACAACATTTACAATCAAAAAATTAAAAAGAAAGTCAAGTATGCAGATGTAATTAAAAAACTGTAGGCAGGCAGCCCTAACGCGTTACCGTGCCCAGCGCAACCGTAGGTATCTAATTCAAGGACAGGGCCGAGTTAAATTACTGTATATCCTTATACTGTGGTTATACCTAAGTATCTATTAAACGATGTGGCTGCGCTGCTATCTTGGCTACACTACTATTAAATATAATATTTATAAATAGAGCCGCGGCTTATATATGTTTTAGGCGATCTACAAAACTAAGGAACGTTCGCATTGACATAAACTAAAATATAATTGAACGAGCTTTTGCCCGCTGCTTTGCTCGCGTTACTAAGTAATATTATTAACTAAGAAGATTTATACAAACTTTCATCCCCTATTTTATCCCTTTGGGGGTAGAATTGGTCAAAATCCTTTCTTAGCGGATGCCTACGTCATAAAATCTACCTGCATGCCAAATTTCAGCCCGATCCGTCCAGTGGTTTGGGCTGTGCGTTGATAGATCACTATGTCACCTTTGAGTTATAAGATTTAGATGTTAGATACAATCGGGTGTTCGGTGTGGGGTAGTAGATAGTATGTGGGCTTCCGTGCTTTTGATGAGACGTCAACCCATCGGTTATCATTGGAAAGCAGCCGTTAAACTTTTTCCGTAGTCATATAGGCAGTTTGTAAACATCTCGGATATTATATAGGTCTGGTAAGTCTCGGTTTGACCATTAACCGATTTCTTCCGTCACCAATTGAAGCAGCGTGGTGGAATATATTCCATATCTCTATAAAACTAAGCGATGTCAATATATCGCGTGGTGAAATATATTCCATTTCATCATATTCAGTATGTAGTAATCGTAGCGAAAAAATGCTAAGTCTATGATTCCATATCTCTTCCTCTGTTGTGGGGTGAAACTCGTGCCAAGATATGGAACATAAAATAGATTACAACGAACCTTTAACCCGAGTGGCTAATGGTAATTACCTAGTAGGTACTTGTGGTACTACGTTAGATAAATTAAGATGTAATGGGGACTTCCCACACTTAGTAAATTTACGTATAGGTACAATTTAGCACCAAGATTCTTCCAACAGTGCGTTCTTTTCGTTTTGATACTCAAACATAGTGTCTTTCCAAAAGGAAAAGTGATCAAATTGAGAGGTAACAGACCGTTGGCGTTTTGAAGGTGGTAGAACCCTTTGTGGTTAGACTCCGGCTGCAGCACCACCACACATATTTCTGCCTCATAACAGGAGTTTTAAACGCTGCCGGTTTGAAGGGTGTGGTAAGTGAGAAAATAATAATATAGAAGAAAGAGAAAAGTATGTACTTTTCCGAGGCGTTCCAGCTTAGTCCTCAGGGATAGCGGCGTATCTGTCGCCGACCTCAGGCACGAATATCTAATGCATTGGTGTAAGCTTGTACGCTGCCATTCGTCACGCACGTCAGAAGCCAGCATAATACATAACATTTTCGCTAACTAGTCTTTGGTGAGTAATGCATTCGTGCAAATGTTACTCTTATTACATAACTTAACTTTACGTCACCAAAGAACAAATCAAGATTGATAACCTTGCTTCAATAATGAATGCAACCCAAAATGGCGGCTTTGTAAAATTGTTTTTTGTAATATAGAAGTAGCAAACGAGCATGCAGTTCATATCGTGACTTCTACCGCCTATCAACCCCAGGGGCTCTTGTGTCCAATTAATCAACAAGCTTAATAAATATAGTTTAAAAAACTAAAGTACACGCTTTTATAGAAATCAAACTAAAAAATATAAAATTAACTTAGAAAAATTTTAATGAAAAATTGTATTAACGACAAAAAAAGATATATTTAATTGTAAAAAAAGCGTGGGGTGCTCACTCTCGATAGTTATAAATATTTTACTGACAGACATGAGCAGAAGGACCAACACTTTGATATTTTCAAAAGCACCCCACAAAGCGTCATAATTATAAGGATGTATGTTGATCTTTTTCTACTGAAAAATGGAGTTACTCACTGACAAACATACAAGTGAAGCTAATATAAAGCGTGTAAAAATGACGGGATGGAGAAACTTGAACTCAATTCTGAACAGAGTCCACTGAACATGTCCTGTCCTAGATAAACGTCTCGAAAGCCGGGCGTCCATAGGAATGCCGTAGGGTTGTAGCTGGTAGCCTGGCATATCCTCTGCCCCTGCTATAGAGGAACCCATGCAGGAAACTCAAGTGGTTTAACTTGAAGTTGGCCACATAGTTCCTACCTCTTAGAACTAAATTGGGACGCTTCGCAACAATCGTCTCTTTACCTTACCTTACCACACCCTTCAAACCAGAATTCCTCCAGTTCTTTAATTTAAATATACCTACTCTGTTCTTAAATAATTTGAAAAAAAAATATTCTTTACATATAAAATATACACAAGAGGTTTTAAAAAAAACACCAAATGGATTCCATTGATTTATTAACAAAAATGATCAATTATTCAATATAATAATATTCTATACGTAATATCAACTCTAAATTATAAGTAATGAAAAAAGAAATTACATTAGCGGTTTATTACATAACGTAACGAACGAATTAAACCAAACCAAATCTAATTTTATTGGACGATCCGAAAATAATACTTTATAATTATTTTTAAAGGCCACGATTTTTTAAATTAAAAAACAGCTAAGAGCCACAAAAATAGCCTTCATAAGGTGCTTCATCATTACTACCCCTATTGTAGGGGATGCGTTGCTACCCCTGCGGACTAAATTAGAACGCCTTACTATATATTTAAGACCAAAAAGGTTAACTTAGGGCGTGCGCTTAAACTAGCTCGTATGCACGCTCGCGTGTTAGTATAGCACTAATTGCCGCGCGGGTTTTTAAACGCAGCGTTCGATCGCGGCGGGAAACTGCTTGGAGGGTTGTTTCCGCATCGGCAGCGCCTCTCAAGCAATATATTGAAACTTACCAAAATGACAATATATGTTGTAAACAGACATGAATTACGTATATCGAGACGTAACCACGTAACGTAACCGATTGTTTACGTTCTACGATATTGTATGCTTGAAAAAACATAATTTAATCGTGTTTATTAAAGTTTGCTATAATAAAAGACAATGCAGCCCGTCTGAGGGTAAGTTGTCACTGCCCTGGATATATGTGGTATGCTTCAATGCTATATTTTAGGCTTTTTTGGTCTAAGCCACAATCCGATAAGCAAAATACAGCAGCGCTTAACACTGCTATTATATAGCACAAATATTGAAGTTGGAAATAAACCAATATGAATTATTATTTTTTTGCAACGATCTACGGTTTTCTGAATGGATCATTCTATTATTTTATTATTAATAATAATACGGGTGACATCAATAAAATCCGTGGTCTGTGGTTAAAACTAATTCTATGTTTACAACACATTGTATCTACGTGAAATCTTTGACACCTATTGTTTAAAGACAGTTATCAACTACACTATGAGCAAAATTATATGTTTGTGGTTCATTATCTTAGAAGGTACATCTATTGGAAAAGTGGCTAAAACATTGACCTAGAAGCAAGTGGATGTGTATTTATTATAAGAAAGAAACATTACATTAAATGATATTAGGTTGCTTAGCAATTTTTAGGCAACGCTCGTTGCTAGTAAATATTGTTACGAAAAAAAACATTTTCTTTTTAACTATATTTTATAAGTATAATATTCTATTTATATAAGAACATACATTATTACCATCATAATTATGTGACAAAGAATCTTTCCATTCAAACATTTTTTTAAGAAAGATAATATAAAGCACGGTGCTATTTTTTTTTACGCCATTTCTTTTTTTGAGAACTTGGCTGACACACTCCCGTGTATCTAGTTATTATAGTGATAACAACTATATTATTTTTAACTTAAACCGATGTCATTAGAACCGTTCCTAGCTCGGCCTACTGATATATGACGTCATTACATCTTTTTTTTCGTTTTGTCGCCTTTCAAACAATACACTTTGGGTACGATACATCCATTTGTTAGTAGGTCAATAGATAAAATTACACTATTACATCAATATTAAAACTTATTAATAGTAAAACTTTATTTACACGTCACAAAATAGTACATTACAATACGAGGACGAAAAATTTTTTTCTGACAAGTGTGAGTTTGCAGGCCGAGCCGCAGGCGAGGACTGCAATCACACGAGTCAGAAAAACATTTTTCGTCCGCGTGTTGTATAAAATTTTATATTACGGGGTCGGAAATGGGGGTTTTGCGCACGCGAAGCGTGCGTAAAACGTCCATTTACGCACGCCGTGATATAAAATATTTTGTGAAAAAAATCCAAATCGATATCTCGATTTTAATTGCTTTACCCAATAGTTACAGTAATATATAAAATATAATAGAATGTTTGTTTACTGTTCAATGAGATACAATAATATATTACTATTCTCATAATTTATTTATAAGACGAGGCCTGATACATGATTTTTGATGATGATCATAACATGAATAAAGTATATCATCCATGGCAACATTTATCTATGTTTCTCACTCACATTATGGAGAATGAGCGAGAGGCAAATAGTAATATCGCCATTTCAGATTCCAATCTTAATTGGAACTATTTATACATATTTCTATACCATTTTTCGATAAATAATGTATTTATAAGGTGGTATCATTTGGCAGTTTTAAATTAACAATTTGATATAGACAAAATATGGCTTCTGAATCGGTGGTGTGGTCTTGTCATGGTGTATTATACTATTATTAAAAACAAAACGATGTTTATACAAGCACATTTCGAAAAATAGTTCAAAAAGTTTCAGATATAATTTTTAAATTCAAATAGACTTCGCTTACTTTTATTGTTTTAATTACTAATCCAAAAATTATTGAAATTTGTGGGAGATTATTATATTAAAAACACTATTTTTTATTGAAACTAATGTGTATCTATGTTTATCATAAATGCATACTTCGAGCCTTTAATTAAAATTCAAAAATCTAGCTGTTAGTAAGACTGAGTTCACACGGCGTAATACTGTACGTTTTTGTCTATTAAAATCTCTACAGACACTGAACGTGTCAGGCACGTGCCGTGACAGACATTTTGCCATAAAATATGTATTGACGTTACATCTATCGTAATACAGCCACACAGAGACAAACCGTTTCTTTTGTATTTGTAACGACTTGTGGAGGTTTAGCAAGCGTGTGGACACGGCATAAAAGGAGCTGCTAACATTTAAAACGTATGGAAAGTTGAGTCAACGATTTATTCGTTTTGCTTGACAAATACCGTGACTAGTCGTTAAAATATGATTGATATAAGTTTACAATAATAGTGTGTGCAATCTAAATTTATTGGGAAATTTGTCCACAAAAACGCTCATATTATCTTATGAACCCAGCGCAAAGCTACGTTTAAAATAAAAGAAAACCAATACTTCAGTATTTATTCTAACTTAAAAATGCAGTGCTATATATTTATTTGTACATGATATTTCGACGATCCTTTGGGTAAACTATTATCGTAGAATATATTACATTTCTTTTGTAAAATCTTACAAAACATATTTGCCGTGATCTTTCAAAATAGTACGAAATTTCCAGAAAGTTGTTACCACAAAAATACTTATATTAAATTTTGATACAAACCAAGTATTGCATAATTTTAGTAACATAATAAAAGTAACTTAGACATTTTTGAAAACTTATCAAAGAGAAATTCATGAGAAATGTGAAAACACGAAAATTCCATCCTACCGACAAAAAAACACAATATTTTCAAAAATAGTACCTTAATCTAACACTTACAGAGATATTATTACGAATTGATTTTTACAATTTTCATTTTATAGTAATGTATCTTATTTTTTATAATATAGGAGTAGCAGACGAGCATGCAGTCCACCTGATGGTAAGTGGCTACTGCCGCCCATGGACATCTGTTATCAACCTCAGATAGGATTATATTCCTACCTGAGATCGGTAACAGATGCGCCGCTACCCCTGAGGACTAAGGTGGAACGTTTCGGATAACTATGTCTCCCTTACCACACCCTTCAAACCAGAACACAGCAGCGCTTAACACTGCTGTTATTAGGCAGAAATAGGTGTGGCGGTGGTGCCATATCTATCTCATATTACCATTTTTCTTTTCTATAAATCTTTGCCTATTTTTACTCCCATCAATTCCTCATAAAGAGGCTCTATTCATTTTCTTGTTCTATCAATTCATAATAACATCTAAAACAAACAGGTCATAGGATAAAAACATAGTGCCTAAACTACATACTTTCGTCCAAGAATAAAAACGCAGTACCGACAACGGTACATACATAAACATATTGCCTTCAGTATGAGCAATATTTTTATATTAACCTACTATCTATTGTTATAAGGCCTCCAATAAAAGTAATAATGAGTATAAACAAAATAATACAAAAAAATATATTTAACGTAAAACACACAGTAGGATTTTTAGTTTTTGTGTCACAACACATGTAAAAAAAACAAAACACACACATAAAGGAGTAGACCTGAATACATGAGATAGTAATGAAACAATAGATAAATTATGTTCACAATAAACACACGTACAAAAACATAAAACTATTATTTTAATCAATTATACCGGGAACTGAACCTGAGACTTTTAGCATGATAGGTCAATAAGGAGACTACATCATCATGCAAATTAATTAAGAAAAATAATAATAACGATTTCTTCTCTAATAACTGCACATAAGAATTTTTAGCGTGACATGGGTACCATCGACACACACAAAGACGAATACATAAACACCCACAACAGAAATCTAAATACATCATTTAATTATCTGCCTAACCCGGGATCGAAACCCGTACCTAGATGGGTATTTTTCCGCTTCGTACGGATCGACGATTTATAATCTATGTAGTACAAATCTTTAGATGAAAATTCTTATAATCATTACTTATAAAGGAGGCCTTACAGAAAGTTTGATATTATAATCTCTTATAAATGGTACATAAGTCTTAACATATAGGATTTATTTCCATATATTAAAATATTAGACACACAATTCGACACATATGATGACAAGTAATACATAAACAGCTGGTTTTAAATGGTCACTACGGCCAATGAACATCTGTAACTACATAATAGAATTATATAAGGTATAAAAAGTTTGGAATTTGTTGTGTGGATTTTTGTAAATTTTCATCATCAAAATTATACCGAAAAGAACTAGTATTTATCTCGTCCCAATTTTTGAAACTTTTTGAAAATTCAAATTGAATTTTAGGACCTAACAAGCGGTGCTTACTTTGAAAATGACGAAGTATTTTCTGAGACTGATATTTTCAACAACTCTAGTTAGTATTTACAAGTAACCTCCTTCAATAATAAGCAAACTTAACCAATTTTTGCTTACCAAGGATCAAAAATTGACTGTTGTCTAGAAAAATTGACAAATTTCAATACTTAGGTGAGCAGTATTACCTATAAAAAACCTGAAATTTCAATCCTTAGGCAAACATTGGCTAAGATTGATTATTACCAAACGCGTAAGTTTGAACATCATGTATATGCTACAGTCTTCTTAACTCTCAGAGCAGAACTTTGCTGATATAAAGCTTAATACAGACTTACAATTATAAAAGCACAAGTCTACCACATAATATGTTTTAGATATAATTATGTTGAACTTTCAAATTGTTGTGTTATTGCAAAAGCGGTGCTTTTTTTAAAATATTTTTACATAAAAATCAACACAATAATTTAATATGTAATTTATTCACATATTGCAATAATTTATCTGACAAATATAATCTGTTATGGAGACAATTGAACCCATTTTGAGCACATTGCAATGTTTATTTCAGGTATTTGGATAGTTTTCGAGACTCAATTATTTAAACATGTGAAAAAAAACATTACAAATTAGAATTTTTATATGAGACATGTTCGAGATATTTTACCGTGAAAATTTTAATTACACATTTAAATTTTTTATTTGGGTTATTTAGAACATTTTCGAAACATTTTACCGTTTCATTTTGTACGTGATCCTTTCTCAACTATAAGGCTCAATTGAACACATTAAATGGGGCCATAGACACCACAACAGAACTAGACATACATAAATATTGCCAAGACAATTATGAACGGCAGTCTATAATGAGAAAAGTACCCTTAGTATGAGTTTTTACAAAAATAATTCATTTTGTATTTGTTTACGTATTTGCCCATTCATTTCCAATCAGTTCTGATACAGTCCGTTAGGGGCGCTGATTGGAAATGTATGGGCAAATACGTAAACAAATAGAAAACAGCCATTTTTGTAAAAACGTGAAAACTCATACTAAGGGTACGGACACTACAAAGCTCATAGACATCAAGGCCTATAAATGTACCCTTAAATTCATTAAAAATCATCGCAATTAGCAAGTGTTAAAAACACAATCTATTACTGAAAGACATAGTGTCTACGTATGAACACCAAACTTTAACTATTTATAAGAACCAAACACAGTTGACGGCTGTATACACGTACACATATATATTTAAAACGTATACTACTTACATTACACATGTCCACACACACGCCTAACACGGGATACGACGTCGTGTCGTGACGTTGCGACGTCCTGATTCGTGTCGTGGAAATCTACGACGTGCATCGTAAAAAATTACGACTTTGTGATATAATAGTTCTAGAAATTATACTACTTTTTAACGCTATGTTAGTTACACTTTATTTATAACGCGCCAACGTTAAAATTAGATCAGAGTCTTTATTTATATGAAATAAGCTTTCGCGCACACCAATCAACATATGAATTTAATCTCTAATGAAAAAGGTTATATAATATTTCGTTGGCAAGCTTTTTTAAAAATATATTTCATCATAAATGGCAGCAGAAAGGACATAACACTATTTTTAAATATTGTTTTTCACATGTATTTTCTTCTATGAATTTTATAATTGATCGTTCATGATGAAATATACTGATAGATAATAAGAAAAACTTTGCGAAACCAACGTAACTTTGCACCACTCATCACGACATGACAATATTTTCGGACACTTAATCATCACGACACGACACACACACGACGGCCACACGACACGACGTCGCATCACTCTCCCTACGTGTATCTACATGATGCTACACCTCTTGCCGTCCCTGTCCGTGTCCGGGGGCGTGGGTGGTGAGGGTGGCGAGGGTGGCGGGGTGATCGGGCTGGTCTTCAGGGTCTCCGGGTCGAAGGTGTCCGGGGTCGCCACGGGAGCTGTTAGGGGTAGGTCTGTGTTGATGCCTACGATCTGGGGGAAAATGAGAATTTCAAATAAATTAATAATATCTCTTAAAATCATAAGTTAGTAATTTGAAATTTAGCCTTTCAGTCTAAAGATCCATAGATCGAATCCTATTTCATTCATTATTTCACATTTGATTTTTCTAAACTTTTCAAGTCAGGTTTTTTTTTCATAAAGCTCAGTATTTGTTTCTTATACAATATCCTATTCGTTTTGCCCACTGAATGACCCACATATTCCATTTTACTCAACAACCCTATCGTCTTCAAGCCCAATTGTCTAATTGATCCAGCCAACTGTCCCATGCCCCCAGTGACCTCAACTACCCTTTCTTTAAATAACCTTATTATTCGATTAGCACAACTGTCCCATATACTAACCTCAGCGTTCCTCCTGGCGGGCATGGGAGCGGCGACGCTGCGGAAGGGCCGGGCCAGCTTGTCCAGCAGGCGGGCGCGCTTCCCCCGCACACTCAGCTCGTCCACCTCAGTAGCCAGATCCGAAGGGCCTTCGCCCTCCGGCTTGCGCTTACGTCCTACCACCGGCGCCATAGGCCGCGTGGGTTGCTCTGACACTGGAATTGTATTCAAAATTGTAATTGATAGATATAATATTAAGGCAGCCCCTGGACCTACAATAACATTGTACAATACTTTTTGTCGTACAATAAGATTGATTGGCGCTCCGAATCCAAACGAGCAATTATATGGCACAATAATACGAACTGTACAATGTTTTTGTCTTCAATCGGAGAATAATATTGATTGAGAATAGTAAAAATATTGAACAATGCTGATCCTACACGACGCAATGTAAAAATATGCTGCAATAAAAATAAAATTCACTCAAACTTTCGGTCAATCATTGTGCAATTTTCAATATTAATCCTGTACAATGCAATTGACTGTCTAGGTAGTCTCTTACACTTCCAAGTTAAGGTATTTGATAAAAAATGGCCAAACCTTTCTTCTACAGCTGCTATGATAACAAAATATACTAAAAACCAATAATAAATGAAAAGTTTGTAAATGCCACCTATACAAAATATATATACTTTATTTCAATTTAATTGATAACATAACTTCAATGACGTTATGTATCATATATTGGAAATTAAATAAAACCAAATATGATCTGGTACTATGAGGTACAAAGAAGATAGTATACCTTCCATAATGATAAAGATCCTGTCATATATTGAAAATTAAATGAAACCAAATATGATCTGATGCTATGAGGTACAAAGAAGACAATATACCTTCCATAATGATAAATATCCTGTCATATATTGAAAATTAAATGAAACCAAATATGATCTGATGCTATGAGGTACAAAGAAGACAATATACCTTCCATAATAATAAAGGTCCTGTCATATATTGAAAATTAAATTAAACCAAATATGATCTGATGCTATGAGGTACAAAGAAGACAATATACCTTCCATAATGATAAAGGTCCTGTCATATATTGAAAATTAAATGAAACCAAATATGATCTGATACTATGAGGTACAAAGAAGACAATATATCTTCCATAATGATAAAGGTCTCACCTGTAACACTGGTAGTGGACCTCACACTCCGGTTAACACTGATGTTCCGGAGATTCATCTCCTTTAAGGGCTTGTAAGAGCGGCGACCGCGGATGTTGCGGATGGCAGATAAGTACGGACTTTCTGTTACCGCGCTCGCATCTTCCACTAGAGATGACGTCTCTGTTATATCCATTTCCATTGTTGTGTTGTTGCCTGTGAATAGAGTTAGAATTTATTAGATATAATAATCATCAGCATCAGCAACCCATTACTGTCCCACTGCTGGGCACGGGTCTCCTCTCATAATGAGAAGGATTAGGCCATAGTCCACCGCGCTGGCCAAGTGCGTATTGGTAGACTTCACATACCTTTAAGATTTTTTTTTTTATATAAATCTCTCAGGTATGCAAAAAGAAACAGGGGCACAGCTAGTTCTAAAATATAAGTAGCCTAAATTAGTCCTTGTAACATCAGCTACCTGCCAATAAAAGTCCCGTCAAAATCGGTCCAGCCAATCCAGAGATTAGCCAGAACAAACAGACAGACAGACACAGACAAAAATTGTAAAAATGTTATTTTGGTGTATGTACTGTATGTATATTCATATGCATGTTGTGAAAAGTGGTTATTTCAATATTAAAAACAGACACTTCCATTTTTAACCGACTTCAAAAAAGGAGGTTTCTTAATTCGACCGTATTTTTTTTTTTTTTATGTTTGTTCGGCGATTTTTTCACGATGCCGCGACCGATCGACATGATTCATACACCATTGTATGTGTCTAGTTTCACAGGGGGTCCCATTTCGAGGAAATTTGAAAATTTCCGCCAGTTTTCCCGGAAAATTGGAAAATCCCGATTTCATATAAACTTGAATAAGTCGAGTATTTCTTAACCAATTTTAATTTTCTTTTTTTCATATGAAAAAGAGTTTCGTTGCGGTACTTTCCTACCTTAACATTAGTATGCTCTGATGATTAGAATTTAAGTAATGGGGTGGAACTCATCATCACTACCCCTGCTTTTTACATATTTTATGACAACTTACCTTCTGCCCACTCAATTCTCATGAAACTTAAAATGAACATTGAGTATCTAGGTTAACATGATATGATGGAAAATTTGACCTTCAACTCTTCAACCCTGGTAATGCAGAAGTGCCTCCTGCCTCAACCATACAAGTTAGGCATTTGGAGCTTACGAATATATGATGAGGTCTTTGAGTAGAGACATATGATGGAAGATATGACTTTCAATTATTCAATCCTGATGATGCAGATGTGCCTCCCATATAAAGTATATAGAATATACATTTGTTGTAATAAAGTTGCTAGACAGAGACATATGATGAAAAATTTGACCTTCAACTCCTTTTTCTTTTCTTAACTATTGAATTAATGTAAATTGTACCGGTTCACTCACAGAGTTTTACCACCTAGTTTGATTTATTTACCTATCTGTTCCTACCTAACCCAGCCAATAATTAGTATCTCATAAAGCCTCGCCTATAGTGTTTCGTATTGAATTGGTTAGGTTAGGTTGGAACATATAAGACACTATAAAACTAAGCGAGAAGGGCGCGGCAGCGCCCTGCGAGCGGGTGGGTCCAATCCGTATGAATTCAGACCTTACCTTTATTCATGATCACCTTTATACAATTTTACATAATATTAATACAAACGTTAGCATATCATCACTAAAAAGGGTGAAAAAAAAAATTTTACAAAAAAATAAAACCGACTTCTATGTCACTACAAAGTAAATAAAAAATAATTGAAATAAATGTTGGTTTAGTACATATTTCTGAAGTCGGCGCTCATATTGGACACGCTGTTTACGCTGTTATCAAACGAAATATATTGAGCGCCGACTTCAGAAATATGTACTAAACCAACATTTATTTCAATTATTTTTTACTTTGTAGTGACATAGAAGTCGGTTTTATTTTTTTGTTAATTTTTTTTTATTTATATGTATATAATAAAAACATATAGATGTAATATTATGGTAAAATTAGAGGCCTAAGATTCGAACCTCTAACCCCAAAACTGAAATCCCGAGGTTGCAACTATTAGGCTATCACTTCTTTTAAGTTATGTGCGTATTTCAAATTAATTATCGCTTGTTATAACGGTGAATCAGTGATATGAAGCAGTGATAGCCTAGTGATTAAGAAAATCGGCCTCTTGATTGAGAGGTTCGAAGTTCAAATGCGTATTAGAAATTAATTGCACTTGCTTAAATGGTGAAGGAAAACATCGGGAGGATACCAGTTAACCTGAGAAAATTAAAAAAAAAAGGTTTAGAAAGGTATGTGAAGTTTACCAATACACACTTGACCAGCGCGGTAGACTATAGCTTAATCCTTCTCATTCTGAGAGGAGACCCGTGCCCAGCAGTGGGCGTGGGAACACAGCGATGTAGTTGGAGGTCTGGATATTTGTATATTTGTTTGTGTGTTCATGTCACTCACGACACTTAACTGGAGGCACCAAACTGCTAGTCCGTTCTGAAGTTGTAGCGCGCAGGTTTGGTTAGCATATACTCCGTAACATGCGGGCAGCGGAGAGTGCCCGGGGCCCGCGCTATCATAGTCACGCTGATATCTACAATTCTTGCGACGCGACTCGTTTCTATATTCAGAGCGGACTAGAAGTTCGGCGCGGGGTCTTCATCAGGTGGGTTGCATGGTCGTCTGCTACTGTACTTTTAAAGGTGGTAAGAACCCTTTGTGGTTCGACTCCAGCGGTACCACCGCCACACTTATTTCTGCCTAATAACATCAGTGTTAAGCGCTGCTGTGTTCCGTTTTGAAGGGTGTGGTAAGGGAGACAGACCTTTCCGAGGCGTTCCAGCTTAAGTCTTCAGGGGTAGCGACGCATCTGTGGCCGACCTCAGGTAGGAACATCTAATCCTATCTGGGGTTGATGTCCATGGGCGGCAGTAGCCACTTACCATCAGGTTGACTGCATGCTCGTCTGCTACTCTTATATTATAAAAAAAATATCTATAACTATGGATTTTTGCATGGGTATGTATGTATTTTCGTGAAGGTCTAATAATTTCAATGCAGTTTTTAAAGTTTTAGGCACTACACCTGTTGAGGACATAATGATGGGGATGATTCTTACGGTATCTTGTATTATAATGATTAGACTGACCGGTGTAGTTGGCGAGCAGCGAGGAGGCGGTGTGGTCGAGGCGCGCGCGGCGGTAGGGCGACACCTTCACGCGCGAGCGGCTGTAGTTCGTGTCCGCCTTGCGCCGCTCCTCTGCAACACCACACGCAAAGTTATGGTATGAACACACTAGGAGCCCGATAGGGCGGGTAACACTACTGTTATGGACACACTGGATACGACCTCCGGAGTCAAAACACAGACAGTTCTAGAGTAGTTAGTTGAAATGAAATGAATATATATGAAGTATAACCCGTTTTTTTTAATAAAATTTAAGTAAAAAATAAATAAAAAATAAGTAATTAATTCTATCAGTCATTACTTTGCGAAAATCTATGCTATTAAGTTAGGTGTAAAAAATAAACACCACCGGTGGTGTTATGTATCTGCACGCATCCCTTGTGGGAATGAGGGTGGTACATACGGCATAGTTTAAAATATATACCATTATACATATTAGTAGCGGATTGTTGCGAAGTAATTTTAATCCACTTAAAAAATAAATACATATTAAAATCAATTATCTCAAAAACACAAACTTTTAGATAGCACATTATTGAATAAAATACGTCAGTAACAACCAGATTAATAACCTCCTTAATTATCTAGATCGACTTTCCCTGTCGCCCGTATTTGGTCCACCCTAAATTATTATGTTAATTTTTTTGGCTTGCAGTATATTCTTACGAAGTACAAACAAAATCAACTCACCATCACCATCCAAATCGATGACAATCTCAACAGCGGAATCATCTCTCTTCTCACTCTCAGTTTCCTGCAACTCTAGATCTCTCTTTCTCGGCGATCGTTTCTCTGTTTTAGTCTCCACTTCTTTTGATATCTCCTTCTCACTCCCTATCTCCGTCTCTTTCGCTCCTTCTTTCTCCTTCGCTCCTTCTTTCTCCTTCTTCTCTTGAACTTTCTCCAGTTTCTTCGCGTCCGGTTTTGGAGAATCGGACGAACGCAACTTCCTATCTGTTACTGGTACGTCGTCTTTGAGTTTTAGAACTTTGGATTCCTTTGACTGAAATAATTTGGAATAATAGATGAAATGGTTAAAATTGAAATATTAAACGCTTCCTATAAGCACCCAGATATTTTTCCTTATATCTGTCTAACTAAAGTTTAAGGCCAGAAAACTTCAGTGTGGCGGCCATTTTGCTTCATACGTGACCATTAATAATAGTTTATGAAAAATGATGAGTTCATAATAAATTTTTACGTTACAAATAATATCATCTATTTTGGTATGAACAAATGCCATTAAAATAATCATATTTTCAAGAAACGTAAGATATTTTTACTAAATTCTACAGTAATAATTAGAATCTGGTATTTTATATAATTTATGTGAAACATCGTGTCAAAATAACAATATATTACAATAACACAAAACAAGTGCTAAATAAAATGGGGTCAATATTATTTGCATATACAACAATGTGTGTTACTGGGGGTTAAACAATAGTTAGTTAAATACATACAAGTGTTAATATGACACCATTATGTGTTACAGTGAAACGCTAATCTTAAACATGAGCCTATGAAAGGTTTTTGGAAATTCATCCCTAAGGCCGGAGAGGATGAGTTTCCGAAAAGGATGTTTCTCAATCAATTATCTGTTGCAATGGATGCCGTATCTAATTCAGATTCACGAAAAAAACTTAGAAAGGTAACATTCGATTCCGTAGTGCGCCTAAGCAACTTCATGTTTAGACATTTTACGATCTTACCAGGGGAGCCAATTTAAACCTTGCTATGGGCCCGATATTTAAATCTCAGGGGAATAAAATTTAAATCCTGCCAGCGCCGCTAAACTTTATTTTTTTCCAGGGCGCAAAAATTAAATCTTGTCAAAGGTACAAATTG
This sequence comes from Epargyreus clarus clarus, assembly GCA_014595695.2. Lineage (NCBI taxonomy): Eukaryota > Metazoa > Arthropoda > Insecta > Lepidoptera > Hesperiidae > Epargyreus > Epargyreus clarus. The sequence goes on from JACTTY020000028.1 coordinate 748,275, forward strand.
CAAATCTTTCCAAAGCCGCAGAAATTAAGGCTTACTGTGGACCCAAAATTCAATTCTAGTCAGGGGTACGAATTTTAAATCTTGCTAGGGCCGCAAAATTTAAACCATGCCAGGGGCCCAAATTTTTAATATCAAAGTCGCAGAAATTAAGACTAACTGTAGACCCAAAATTCAATTCTAGTCAGGGGTACGAATTTTAAATCTTGCTAGGGCCGCAAAATTTAAACCATGCCAGGGGCCCAAATTTTTAATATCAAAGTCGCAGAAATTAAGACTAACTGTGGACCCAAAATTCAATTCTAGTCAGGGGTACGAATTTTAAATCTTGCTAGGGCCGCAAAATTTAAACCTTGCCAGGGGCCCAAATTTTTAATATTACCAGTGGCATAGAAACAAATCTTCCCTGTATGACAAAATTCAAATCTTGCCAGGAGTTACGCTCCTAAGTTTAAATCTTACTAGGGAACGTAAATCAAATCGTGCTAGGTACGCCAATTTTATACCTAAAACTGCCAGGGGAGTATGATTCAAATCCGGCTAGAGGCGCTCGTGATCCTAGCGCCAACGCTGTATTATTTCGTGAATTGATTACTAGACCCAACATCCATTTACTATCCAACAACTCAAAGGTCTATCTATCTCTAAGCTAGTTCGTATCGTGTTAAGGCACAACACTCACATCGTCGGTATCCTTGTCCGCGCGCTTGTCCGAAGCGGGCCGCGGCGTCTCCGGCGTGCGCGTTACCTTCGCCTTAACAGACACAGGGTTAGTTACCACACCGTATACTTCACACCATTAGTATAGCGATTATATGTATGCTATCAGACTTATAGATACTTAGGTCTCCGTTATATCTACAGACATTGAACGTGTTTTGACAGACACGGACCGTGTCTGCGCGGCTGTTACGGTTAATATAAATAAGTAATATGAAAAGTATTATAGAATAAATCTTTTGAATGAAACTGCACGCCAGAGATCTTAAAATAAATCTGAATGTCTACTAATTCGCACTTGGCCAGTGCGATAGATGTCCTAAGCCCCAATTTGACAGCAGTGGACCAGAAAAAGTTTGACAATGACATTTCAATTAAACTACTTAAACTTAAATTTGAATTAAGGACGAATTGTCCTTACTCCTTAGCAGCAAAGCATCTGAGATTGCGACAGTAACCACTTTATAGTCTGTTATTTCAAGATTACATAAAACAACTGCTTTGCCACACTCTTCAAACTACAGACTACAGAGCAAAAATCGTGACGTTCGCTTTTGAATCAAAATACGCCGATGCATTAAAAAACGAGCGAGCAATTAATATGAACTTTTAGAAATAAAAATAACTAAAATAACCAGAAACGCTTTTTGAAAAAAAAGAAAAAAAAAATTATAATATATTTTGCGAAACGTTTTGACTTGACATTTCAAAAAAGATTGCCTATTTTTCCAAATGGGTGTTTTTAATGAAAATATATGTGTTACTTACTTACCGTATCTTTTTTCCGCAAATTCTCTCATATCTAAAACTTAAGCGATAATAAAAGCCAATTCGAAATTTATTGAAATACCCAAACAAGAGATTGGTTTGAAAGTCTAACTGTTGATAAAAATAATTCACTATTTGATACAATAAAATTCGCTCGCATACAGACGGATAGTACTACTTTTGTGTATATGTGTAGAATTGTAGATGCAAAATTATAAGTTCAAAATCTTTTATTTTGAACTTATTTTAAAAATATGTGAGGATGAAAAACACTTTACATTCTTGTCTATTACTTGAATACATCTAAATTTTACATTTCACTCCTAAACAAACAAAACAAACAAACATACATACATAAAATCTATTATAGAGTATCCAACATAAAAACCTTAACATTGAATTATTCGACCTTAACCAGACATAACCGGTTATCCCCAAACCATGTATTCGACCTAAACCGGTTATAACCGGTTATCCCACAAACCATCTGAAAACAATAGCAACCGTAACCAACAAACCCTGACACCGATGAGACCACGACAACACATAAAACAACACCAACCAATGACCAAGGGTGCGTCGCAGAATTAGGTTACACGTTCAAAAACATATTATTTCTAATACTTTGGCATAATTCCGATCATATAAGGTACTTCTATGTAATGTATTATATGCCCCTTAACCTAACCATCTTACTTTTCCTAATAACCTAACTCATTTAATATTTATTACCTCTTTAAATGTAATCCTCCTTCTACCATTAATCTTTACATTCATAGCATCTTTTCTTAATCTGATCTAACCTTGTAAGATTTCCCCTTAGTTCCCTCTTACACTTAAATAATTATATCCGCGACTTAACCTAATCTTTTTACTTTTCCTAACCTCAACATGTTGCTTGTCCAGACATACCCCCTCCCTCCCTCCCCTCTCCCTTACTGCAAAATATTCACATTCAAAACCTTTTCTATCCCCCTTATCCTTTTTCCTTAACACATCAGACATATTAACTAACCCTCTCCTTTCATGAACCCACCACCCCCTATTTACTTTGCTACCTAACACATTAACCTGACCGTGTGACGTAATCCCCGACCACCCCACCCACACACCGACACACACACAAACAGACACACCGACACAAACACAAACAAACATACCTGCGAGCGTCGCGTGTGACTCCTGCTCGGCACTCCCTCCGGCGTCGGCGGTTCGAACTCGCACTCCCCATCCGAGTCGTCATACGCCAACTCCGGGAACATATCGTCCCGCTCGTCGCCGGAACTCACCGTGCCGTCGTCGCTGTGCTCGCCGTTATGCGCCTCCGACGCTGTCGTGTGTGTGGCGGTGTTGTTTGTAGGTGTGGACGGGAGGCCGTTCGCCCGCGCGCCGTTCTGTTTCGGCTTTGCTTGGCTCGGCTTGTTCGGTTCCTGTTTGTCCGGCTGGAAGGGTCCAATTTTGGCTTCATGTAACACAAGTTCGTTTTTGAGATTTGCATGTAACTTTTTGGTTACAACACAGTCTCGTCTGTTTCTCTTATGTAGCACTTGTGTGTCTGATTTAAATGTTTCAAAATAAGTATAGGTATGACACGGGATGCTAGCTAGTTGACTTTAAATAAGGTTATTTAAAGCTATCATTTGCAATCCTAATTAATACGACTGAAATGCATGATAGATGAGAAATTGACAATAACTTATATTAATTAATTATTTGCCAGGTTAATCTGATATTGTTAATAATGGTAAAATTAAAAGTCGGATATTATTTAATTTTAAAATGTGATCTTTGTAAACAAACCTTAGCCTTGTCTTCTTTAGGCTTCTCCGCTGGCGCTTCATTCTTCTTCTCCGCGCTCTTCTCTGCTTTCTCCTTCTCCTTTTCCTTCTCTACTTGCTTCTCCTTCTTGTCCAAGCTCTTATCGGCTTTCTCCTTCTTATCAGCTGCCTTATCACACTTTTCTGCCTTCTCAGGTGCTTTTTCAGGTTTCTCGGTTGGTTTTTCTTTATCTTTCTCCTTCTCAGCGTGTTTCTCCGCTGCCTGCTTCTCCTTCTCCGCGTTGGCGGCCATCTTCTTCTTCATTTCTTTCACTGGACTGTCAGTTGACCCCTGCAATTTACATATTTATTATTAAATACAGAAATAGTATATATAACAATGTTATTTTGAAGGTACTTATTTCAACTATGATTTTCTTCAACGATTTCACGTATCTTGTTCAAAATTTTCATGTAGTAAAACAAAGTTTATTGAGCTGAAATATAAGTCATCTACATATGCTATGGGCAAACAGAATTCACATGTATCTCAGTGGTATTATGTAAAATATATATACCTACCTTATCTTTATCGTCGCCTGCTGGCCCCTTACGCGACACCTTTTGGCTCATTGTCTACCTGAAAAAGAATAAAATATCATTTAATTCATGTAATCTGTTTCCCTGAAGAAATCTATTACTAAGCCTATGGCGTTCGTCCGTCTAGAATGCTGCATGGAGCTTATGAAATAAAAGTAAAATGAAACAAAATTCACTTCGAATATATTTATTTTGCATTCGCATAATACTAACAATACTTCTGATTATGTTCTAAAATGCTCAACAGTGTCAATTGCCAATGAATAGGTTGAGAAAATTGACTATGAAATAGCACTTGATTGTCTGAATCATCACATAAATTAACATCTCTATAGCAATCAAGTTATACAAAGCCTCAACCCACTGCTGGGCACGGGTCTAGAGTGAAAACGATTTTGTAAACATCGCACACCTTTGGGAAATTTACAGAACTTTCAGACATACTTCTCACTGTTTTTTTAAGTAAATAATAATTATATACGTAGTTAATTTCGAAAAAAAATAGGTGCGTGTTTAGTATCTGAACCTTGAACCCTGAGCGAGTGTCCAGAATTCACCACTAAGCTATCGCTACATAGAAACGTTTGGTATAAACGGCTTCAATCAAGTTCCTATGGTCCTTTTTCTCGTTGTTAGCTCAATTCCAATTTATAAACACTGGCACACTAGGATTCCATGTGTCGTGGATGTCATGGACACACACACATACTCCTAGAACTAGAACCAGATATCCTAATTCAGCATTCCGATGATTCTCTGTCAGATGTCCGTATGTCGGGATTCGAACGCGGAACTCTTCGCGCGTCAGACCACTATGGTGAGACGCTCCGCCAAGCAGGTCGTTAATACAATTAAGGCGTTTTTCGTCCTTCTAAACATGTATAATACAAAGATTGACAATAGATTACAAACCCATAGAATCTAGCGCACTTTCTTAAGCCAGGTAGAAAACTAGTTTGCAATGTATAATGTATGTGGGCTAGTTCATGTTCATACATAGGCACATCACGTGTACAAACCTATATCTATGTATCTGCATCAATGTTACTAATACGTTTAGACTCGACCCGCTCGACCCTTTAAAACATACGCCATGAGAAAAAAACAAATAGGAATGCCCAGAACACATCAGCGCTCAACACTACTGTTATAAGAACAGATTGTTGAGGTGCTGCCGTCAGATTGGAACGACAAAAGGTTCTGCCATCTTACATAATTTTCAAATGACTGACTTGTCGCGCGCCGGTTGTACGTATAGTATAGTATGTAGGTACCATCGTAATATATGCTTGGTATGAGTGAAATTTGAATAATGGCCGCGAAAGATAAAAAACGTTTTATAACCATTTTCTATACCGTCACTATCTAGAGAGACACAATATAATCTGAGGGTACAATTTTAACTGTGAATTATTCTATGAAGAACTCAATGTTTTGAATTTCATTACACATTAGAAGGACAAGAAAAAGAAGCAAAAGTGGTGTTCAAAATGGACAATGGCAATGAGTTATTATTATTTTAAAAGAACTAAAATTAAACATTCAGTGAAGAAAAAACATTGGCTGTCAATTATATAGACATAGCATATATTTGGCATCGGTGTGGATGTAGACTTGATAAACATGAGGTGGATAGAATTGTACTATGACAACGGTTAAGGCATTTCTTTAAAAGACCACAACCCATTACTATCCCACTGTAGACTGAGAAGGCCTTAGGTAATAGTCTATCGTGTCCCTGTAGTTCCTGGACTAGAGTGACACGATAGACTGGACTATAGGGCTACGGTATCCCCTGCCTGTCGTGAGAGGCGACTAAAAGGGGGCTTCCGGGGTTTCGGGCGGCAAGAGTAGGAGCTCGAACCTTCCAGCAAGCAACCCAGGGAAGAACGGCATTACGTGAGGTTGCATTCCATAGTAATCACCAGATAGTGAGGGAGGAGCGAAAACTGCTCCCCAGGGCAAAGTTCGATCATGGCATCGCGCTTGGAGGATTCCGGTTGTGTTCCGTCGGATATCCCGGAGTTCTCCAACAAGCGTTGAGTACGGCCACCAGGGGGTTTAGTGCGGTAAAAATCACACATAACTCGACGTCGTCGGGTACCCGTAGGTTTCGTAGGTTTTCTTTACCGTGCTGGCCAAGTGGAGTTGTAGATTTCTCTCATCCTCCACAACTTTTTTAAACTACTCTCAGGCGTGTACGTTTTCTTATGATCCTTAACCGTTTGAGGAAGTTCTATTTAATTCCACCACCTTGAAAAATCCGCGGTGCGTGCGTTAAGATTGAACCACGGATCAACCGATTGGGAAGCCGAGTGTCCAACCACTAGGATGTCACTACCAAATGTGTTCAACGAGTGATAATTCTATAATTGACATCATTAAGCCTCAGTTAAGGACATCTAAGTTTCAATGTGTAAGTGAATAGGCATCACATATCACACACGCACAGTATCACTCAAGTTGATTATGACATTACGAGCTGTTGTGAACAATGTGACGTGGCGAAGTGTCAGGACGAACGTTGACGAGTAGGCTTCATGCGTTAAGTGAGCGGGGAACAATGCCATGTATAAGCCTTACTAATATTATAAATCCGAAAGTAACTCTGTCTCTGTCTGTCTGTCTGTCTGGTTGTCTCTTCTTCACGCCTAAACCACAGAACCGATTTTAATGAAATTTTGTACAAAGATAGTCTGAGACCCGAGAAAGGACATAGGATAGTTTTTATCCCGGAAATCCCACGGGAACTAGGGATGGCGATCTAATATCGATTAATTGGATAATTTGGATCAAAAAGTCGATTATGTTAATCGATATTAGTAAAGATTGAATCGTAAACTATGCATTTGATCAAGTGATGATCTGTAGCAAAGTTGTTGTCCATGAGCCCTCGAAGGTTTCTGAGTTGGTAAGACCAATTTTCGCCAGATGGTGTCACTGTCATTCCATTGAAGGTACGGATTTTTCAGTTTTATGTATGTTAGTATGTCATATCATTTTCTTTTAAACGCGGGCGAAGCCGCAGGTAAAAACTAGTGTACAATACACCGGTGTACAGTACAGGGTGTTTACTTACTCTCTTTAACAACGTTAGATACGTTGTAATAATACGTTGAGAGTTGATTATCTATCCAATTTTGATAACTGATGTCATTAAAAATGTATTTAACAAACTTTTTGGTAGGCAAAACATGAAAAACCCTGTCTACACTCACCGCCCCACAGCACAAGCTTACCTCTGTCGTGGGTACCATGGTGTCCCGCTTCGTCGGACATTAGATAGATAGACTATTAACAACGGGAAATTGCGACCAATCCATAAAAACAAAACATTTTATGCAGCCACAAAAAATCCAAAAAAAATAAAAAGTGCAAAAAATCATAGACTCTTTACAATTCTGAATTTTTTTGCAAAGTTCTGATCTCAGTTTTTATCAATGGCAACGACAATTTTATGGTCCAAGTTGCTTAATTTTGACCACGGGTCTTTTAGAAATGGCTTAAGTTGTGCTAAGCTCGAAGGTGGTAGAACCCTTTGATGTTCGACTCCGGCGGCACCACCGCCACACCCATTTCTACCTAATAACAGCAGTGTTAGGCGCTGCTGTGTTCTGGTTTGAAGGGTGTGGTAAGGGAGACTGACTTTTCCGAGGCCTTTCAGCTTAGTTCTCAGGTGTAGCGTCTGTGGCCGACCTCAGGTAGGAATATCTAATCCTATCTGGGGTTGATTACAGATGTCCATGGGCGGCAGTAGGCACTTACCATCAGGTGGACTGTATGCTCGTCTGCTAATCCTATATTATTCTGCTAAAATTGCATAAATGCGGATTAAAGTAGACCACTATGTAGAATTAGTTGAGTGGCATTGATCACCTATCATTATATTAAACGCATACCTTTTCCATAATAAAAACATCGGATGCAATACTTACAAACGATATTAAATAAGGTATGGCTGCAAATTATTTGTTTCATAATTCAAAAATCATTACTAATTTACTGTAAGTACAAAAATAATTACCCAGTCCCTATCTAAACATTAATAGTTCTATCGTCATACACGAATAGAGGCGAAGGTTGAATGAACTCGCGCACGCACACAGCTGAGTACGCGTAGTTGTGTGTGTGGTATAATCGATGGGAGTCAGCGATATTCGTACAATTTAATATGACGTCAATTTGTTGTAATGTTGTTGAACATTACATAATTATAATCGACCAATGATATTTGATGACACTTCTAGTGAAACAATCACCTTGTCTAACGCGCTAAAAGGTTCGATCCCCGGTTATGCATCGACTGGTAAAGGACAATGCCCATGAAAGTATGGACCGCCGTCCAGAGTTGCATCAAATTGAAACTTGTTGTGGACGATGTATGATTAATCAAATACTACCACCAATAATTATTTTTTAGATCAGCACCCGGGTTCTAAAGTTATTTACCGAAATGTTACATAACCTCAAAATCGAAAATATCCGACGATAGATTGATGGTCGGTTTTAACTAATAGTAGGTACCTATAATGTAGTTCGATTAACATATTCCATTTACTTTTAAAGGTAGTAGGTAAAAAAACCTAAAATAATCCTAAAAACCTAAAATAATGAATTCCGAGTATAAAATACAGCCGTTTTAATTTTTAAGAACAACAATCAACATTTCGTCTTATTTTATCTTAAATGGAATTTCCTTCCTCAAAGAAACTATTCTGATCGACAAACTATGTAAAAAAATCAAAAAATAATTTTAATATTACTTTCATTTTGACGCATGAGAAAAATCAGTACCAAGAATGGGCATTCTCCTTTAATTTATAATCTCGACCAAAAAAAAAACTAAAGTGTTATATGAAAAATACGTTTCATTCTCTAAATGTGTACTAAAATCGCATTTAACTGGAGTAAACATTTTTTTCATATATAAGTCAAATATAAGACTAGATCAGCTAACGTGCTTGCAGTCCACCTTATGGTAAGTGGTCACTGCCGCCCATGGACATCTGTAACCAACTCAAAATAGAACCTAAAACCTGAAGTAGATTACAGATAATATGGTCACTATAAATTTAAGTTAACTAGCATCCAAATCCCTCCACCAAAACGCAAAAATTACTTCACACTACATTTCTACTTCACTTCTCTACATCTTACCACTTGTACCACAACCCCGGACACTTCACAAGTCCGCCACTAAAAGGTCTATACGCCAAGGGCCGAAGTTATTAACTTTACGGCCAGATGTGAGAGCTTCTTTATTTTAATATAGATTTTTCTAATGCCAAGGAAAGTTCTAACAGGTGGTCGACTTTGTACAACACCGTATAATGACTGCGACGACACCAACGCCACTTCTTTTTTTTATTTTAGTTGTGTCCTGATTTGTATGGTGAGGATACAGACATGAAATGTATGTATTTATTGAGGTTTCCGTACCCAAAGGGGAAAACGGCTCACTAGTATTAAGCCTTCGCTGTCTGTCTGTCATATGGGTCTATCTCTTGAATCGAAATAGAGACTTGAAGTTTTTACAGAGTGTATTAGTCTATGGCTGCTATGACAAGTAAGTAACATGCATAAAACAAAAAAAAAACACTTTGTATTTTTACCTTTTAGATACTTTTATCTCCCTTCAGAAAAACTTTAAAAATATGAAACTTTAGTGGTGTGGAACCCTCAGTGTGCAAGTCGACTCGCACTTGACCAATTTTTATGGCGTTACATACAAGATGTCACGATGTTTTCCTAACGTCTAATGTTATATTGATAGATGAACAGCATGCCTGTAAACCCTTTGGTACTTCTATTTTAAAAGTAACAACCTTGACAGTGATCAAATTCTAAAACATGAAATTAGACTTATGTATTTCCCTCTTTGGAAATACACTGCAATGATACCCCACTGGAATTTAGAGGAGATTTTCTTATGCCCAAAACGTGTACGTTACACGTTATATTTATGTTCTACACATACGACATAGGGTAAACAAACTGAAAATAGACCAACGAATTGAAATACGAACTACCATTGTTTACAACTGACTTACAAAATTACATTTAGTTTATGTAGTTATAGAAATATTTGTTTTTACCATCATTATCCCATTGCTATTCCAGCGATTCTCTCCTCTCAGAATAAGTAGGTTAAGCCACAGTGCACTAAGCTATGTGACTATGTAGTGTTTGAGGATTTTTCAGACTCAATCATGTAACCTTCCCGATCATGTTTTACCTTAATTCTTACTGTTTTTCTGAATTTCAAACCATACCTACCACTGCATATAAACGCATGTTATATATACATCCGTATAAATAAAATCCAATGACATATTGTTTATATTTCAAATGGGAAAGTTAAAACAAAGCAATACCATGGGCAGCTGCCGGCTACCACTCGAGACTTAACGTTTTTTACTTGTTCATTAGGGATATGGTTTAATTGATGCGGGTGAGTGAAAGAGAGGGAATGTGTTTTAAAATGAGTGTAGAGAGGGATAAAAAAGGTGGAGTTAATAAAGTAGATTCTGGCGTTGTAAGCTGTTAGGAAATGTTCAATTTTTTTAATAATATTGAAGTAGCAGACGAGCATGCAGTCCACCTGATGGTAAGTGGCTACTGCCGCCCATAGACATCTGTAATCAACCCCAGATAGGATTAGATATTCCTACCTGAGGTCGGCCACAGATGCGCCGCTACCCCTGAGGAGTAAACTGGAACGCCTCGGAAAAGTATGTCTCCCTTACCACACTCTTATACTTTTAGTGCGTAAATCAAATTCATTTTTTCGAGACGGTCATCTTAGTACTCAGAATTAGTTATTATTATTGATATTATTTGATCAGTTGCAGATGAAATTCGTGTTTTATACGAAATTGGTTACAGATGTCCATAGGAGGCGGTTACCACTTACCCATTAGCTGCTAAAGCTTGTATGCTACCTCAATCTTTAAAAAAGAAACAAACCAGACTATATGTCCATCACATCACTCAGCCTATATAAAATCCAGAACACTTTACCTAGATCGCATCCAAAACGTCAATAGAAAATCACAAACAAAAATAACTGCATTTTTCGATATTTCAAAAGGTGCCAGACGTTTAAAAAATGGAAATAACAGAATCGGACATTTTCTAAAAATGCCACCCAATCCATTGTCGTCGAGTGCATTAACATTGCATTGCAGACAATGGAAAAACTGTTGCATTGTGACTTTTGACGCAAAAACAGAAATATAACTGTAACACGAAAGTTCACGAAATTGTTTTAGTTTTTCAATAGTGCACTGTTTTTTACTGAAGTAGCGAACTAGGATGCAGTCTATCTGATGGTAAGTTACCACTTCGGTCTATAAGACATCTGTAAATAGCCGCAAATAAGATGGAATCCTACCCACGGTCGCCCATATTTTTTTTTTTGCTGACGAGGGAAACCTTCAAAAGGTACCAAATGCCGTGGGAGACACACGGGATTACATCGACGCTGCGATGCGGACTCCGGGATCTCCAAAGGGACGCAACCGAAGTATTCTAAGCGTGTTGCCACGACAGGCTCCACCCTGATAGCATAAGCTCGCCACATCATCTGGTGTGGTATGCGTATGTGAGGTTACCGTGTACCGCTTTTCGGGCGGTTAGAGATTGCACTTTTGCCGTCCGCAACCCCGGAAACTCCTTTTAGTCGACTCTTACGACAGGCAGGGCATACCTTTTTTGCTCCCGGAACTACAGGGACAACCTACGGTCGACGTCTTAATCGTTTTATTCATTTATAACATGTACGAGGGTACGTTTTTAAGTTCGCGGAATGAGGGACAAGGAGCGAAAATAAAATGTCAAAATTATTTTTCTTTTTCTACATATTCTCCTGCAAGACGAATGCATTTTTCAGATCTTTGTATTAACTTATTTAAACCCTCATAAAAAAATGTTTTGTCCTTGTCGGAAAAATACGAGGAAATTGCGTCCTTTACTTCTTCGTCTGTAGAAAATTTCTTTCCACGAAGCTCTTTTTTCATTTTTGGAAAGAGATAATAATCGCTGGGAGCCAGGTCTGGACTATAGGGTGGGTGATTTAAAATATCAAAGCCCACCTTATGCAGGGCAGCCAGTGCAATACGGCTTTTGTGTACGAGCGCATTGTCGTGCAATAGCAGGACACCTCTGGATAATTTTCCTCGTCTTTTTTCTTTGATGGCTTCTTTTAACCGCTCCAAGATTGTTGCGTAATATTCTCCGGTTATAGAGACACCTTTATCTTTGTAATCTATTAACAAAATTCCTTCTGCATCCCAAAAGACTGTCGCCATGAGTTTGCCAGCCGATTGTGACACCTTAAACTTTTTAGGAGGTGCTGTACCCTTTTTATGCCACTGCATGGAGTCTTGTTTAGACTCAGGTTCATAATGGTGAACCCAAGTTTCATCTCCAGTAACAATTCGATTCAGTACAATATCCTTATCTTCTCCACAGAGGTTCAAAAACGCACGGGAACATTCAACGCGCTGTTGTTTCTGAGGCGGCGTGAGCATTCTCGGCACCCACCGCGCGCTGACCTTAGTCATGCCAAGATGGTCATGCAGAATTTTAAAAATGGTTGTATCCGATACTCCAACCATTTCTGCAAGCTGTTTCTTCTTTAGCCGAGCATCTTCCAGTACTAATTTTTCGACTTCCGCTATCGTTTCCGGAATGGTCACCTCAACAGACCGTCCTGGTCGTGGGTCGTCTTCAAGTGAATCCCTGCCTTGCTTAAAAAGGTTGTTCCACTTGTAAACCATCGTTTTTCCAGGGCAAGAGTCCCCGTAAACCGATGACATCTCTTCCATTATGATTTGCACAGACTTTCCTTGCTTGGTAAGGAAGTTTATAACGGCGCGATGCTCGATTTTCTCCATACTTCCAATTTTCTTCCGGATTGAGTTGTTTAATTGTCGATAGTTTTAAAACTAATGATGCAATTGTGATAAAACTTTATATTTATACTATTTATGAGTCACTTAACACGCACCGCCCTTAACGAGCCCGCTATCCCCCCTCCAACCCTGCCATTCCGCGGACTTAAAAACGCACCCTCGTATGTCTCTATGTAGGTAACTGTCTCAATGCTTTGGTACCTTCATCGCTTAAGTAATTCATTTTTATTTTCGAAATAGACGCATGGTTATATATTTTTTTATGAAACAGTTCCACTGTTTGATAGGGCTCTTATAAGCCGCAAATCACAGACAAAGTAACTAAATAGACTCCTAATACAAAACATACCTACATACCTACATGTCATTAAATAAATCGAAAACAAACAATGCACAATGAAACACATTGAGGCCATAGTGACACACATTACTTGTCGCGTTATGAGGCTAGTTTATACACTTACATATGTCAGAATCAAAATTATTATTTCTAAGTACGTAATGTCAACGTCGAGTGTGGACGTCTATTCTGTTACACCATCAAAGACAACTCTTATATTTTTTTACTGAAAGCAAAAACACATCTACGTGACCGCCTCAAATCAAAACGAACAAAAAACCTGACAATCCACAACCAAGTCTAGAGGCACAGAACATTAATGGTAGACGCGATTATACTGAAAATCAATATCAAACCGGTTTTATAACATTTAATTTTATTTCATTGCGTTTGAATGTAATCAAAGGTAATTTGGATGTTAATTTAATTTTGTTTGCATTTTTCCTTGTTTTAAAATGCGTTATATATTATAATAATGTAATTTTTTGAAGGGATTCCGAATCTTTTCTGAATTATGAGGTATCCCCAAACTTTCCAATGTAGTTTCAAATCGCTTGACTGTACTTTGTATGACCTTTGTGATTAAACCAAAAAAATAATAATTTTCAAAAGTAGTCTACCAATACGCACTTGGCCAGCGCGGTGGACTATGGCCTAATTCTTCTCAATCAGAGAGGAGACCCGTGCCCAGCAGTGAGACAGTAATGGGTTGATGATGATATAAAAATTCTTGTATAAAGTTTCACAAGAGTTTGTTAGTTCTGCGCCTTACAAACTTTTCATTCGCCGAAATCGATTTAGGCAGAACACCTCGAAGCGCATTAATTCAAACTAAATTAGTATGTGTAAGTATACCAATACAGACAGGAAACAAATCCCAACACAATTGAATACTACGTACGGGCAGGCTCGTATTGCATTACAATTGATTTAACGTCAATATCGAACGTATGAACGGACAGAATTAATATATTTGTTGTATGATATGAGCATATATAGGTACTTGGTGTAATAATCGCTATCGACTGGACATCAAAAAACCCAAACCGCAAATGAGACCTACCTTATAGTCTAGTCAACAAGTTCAACAACGACAAAAATAGAAATAAGGCTCCTTGAAATATGAGTCTTACTCTTTCGAATCAGAGTGTATTTGTCATACTCTCCTAATCAGAACACAGCACACCATTGTTATAAAGCAGAAATAGCAACGCAAGGAGCAACGCTCTGCAGTCGAACCAAAAAGGTGATAGAACCTCCAAGTTAATAAAACTATATGCATCCTACATTGAATAGGTACCGTTCATGAGCATGCTATGGTTATGATCCATATGAACACTTAGACATCCCTTCGAAATTGGAGGTACGTATCTAGGATTTGGATCCTAGACGGTCAACTAGGTGAACTTGTTAACTATCAGTTTACTGCTTGGGAGCTCTTTGACCTAGAAGAGCCCAAAAACCCAAGGCAACAGAATAGGTGTACTCCTCACGACATCCTACAAATTCTTTATATGGGCAGTTTGGTAAGGAAATTATAAATTTGTGCTGACAACTAAAACAATCAGCAAAAATTTTCCACATATCCCGTAAGGCGTCCGCAATCCTTACATTTCCCGAAACAAAACACATATTTTCTCTTTCAGTCGTAACCCGGAAGAGAATTACTTCAACTATGTTATGCCACTTGTCGGTCATGACGACAGGGAGAACCGGTCGCCAGCCGTTGGTCCACAAGGTCAAGGACGCCCGTTCAAGAGAAGGACGCGAGTGTAGATTACAAACCTTGTCATGTCATACAATGACACCTTTTGTCCGATGAAAGTGTTAATTAGCTACTGTAATCCCGGGACCCCTGATTTCTTTTTTACAATATAGGTAGAAGTAACGAACAAGCGTGCTTTCCACTTGTTGCTAAGTGCAACATCAACGCCAAAAAGGGTTGACGTCCTTCCTCAGGTCGGCCACAAATGCATTGCTGTTCCTGGGGACTAAGGTAGTGTCATGTAAGTGCAAGTCCTCGTGTAAGTCTCGAACACAAATAGGACGCGATTCCTTCAAGACCTCGTTAATCAATGACATGTTGCATTTCAACGGAAATCTTGTAGTCCCTGCCTCAAATACCAGTGTATGGAGACAACTAAGAAATTCAATACAGGAGAGACAAGCAGTATTTTGCGAAATCAATCATAGATTGCAGTCATAAAAACGCATAGACAAGCAGGGTGATTACGTCAAGACTCCCTTTAAGCAAGGTACGACTTCATCACTAGACCTCTGACCATCATATTTCGGACCCTCCTGATATCTAGAATCTAAAACTCAACTAATAAAGAAAGTTTTAGACTTTTTAGCAATGCATATTTCACATTGCAAAGCTGCATTAAGTGCGAACTTATTAACAGTTTTAATTAATTAATTTAGTAGATAAAAAACAATTTTCATACGGATGTGAACTTTCAGTTTTGAAAGTAAAAGGAGGTCACAATTACCACACGAAATCTCACCCCCGCAAACGGTTGAAGGTAAATTGTCTGAAAATGTTGTTTGTTGAAAACTTTATTTTAAGTAGGTGCATTTTTTAAAAGGTCACTTAATAAAATTGTTTTTAAATGTACCTACTTGCATTCACAAAATCACCTCACTAAAACAAATTGGTGGTATAATGGGCTTCTTATATTATATTTTTTAACTACTTTGTCTGTATGACTCGATTTAAGTGTATTAAAAGTAAACTTTTGTTTTCTCTATAGATGAGGCTAATTTTGAATACCGTGGGCATCACTTAATTGATTTTACCAGGGCTGTCCAGCGAACATATTGCCCTCTACTGCTAATACTCCACCATCACGAAAATATATCATTAAACTAACACTAACGCACAATTCCTTATTTGATCAAAGTAGCTCACGAACATATGTTCGTGGTTATATAACCCACTTGATGGTGGAAGTGGTGACTGTCATTTTTTTTTAAACAGGAGACTTACTCCTTTGTGTTATTTAAGGCTGAATCCATAGATGGCTTTGATTGGGATAGAAACCCTTGAAAGTAAATAAGGTACATTGCTATAATGCAGAAAGAAATAGGTGTGGTGGTATCGTCCCCGCCAAACTGCTAGTCCGCTCTGGAGTTGTTGCGAGCAGGTGTAGTCCTACAATTTGCTATGGCAACGCGATTCATTTCTATATTCAGAGCGGTCTAGCAGTTTTACGCGGACTATAACACCACAGACAAGGTTTATAGAGTTCTATCACCATAATCATTTAATTCTAACATTTCTGCGTACTTTTTGAGATATTTTACAATATCTAAAATCACCACATTCGGCCTAAATACGACATTCATTCACGTAACATTACCATAACGTATTATTTTCTATACAAATATTAGTTTCCCAGCGTTAAGTATGCAGAGTCAACATTACGTAAGTTATCTTTGCATATGTAACATTACCAGTTTAGCCAGATAATACCGCGTATTTAGCCGATATTTGGAATCCATTACAATAATAATAAAATTTTGTTCACAAGTTCTTTTTCGATTTTTATATAAATTTTATAGCTTTTATTGATACTAGATGGGAATGTCATTTAAACCAGATTGGTCTGAAGGACGTAAGGCTTATATTACTTTTGCAATACGGACCCCTAAAACTGCTTAAAGAAGAACTATTCATATTTAGATTGCGAAGAAACTATTGCTTATTTCTGCATTGTTTTTTATTTTAATATAGGAGTGGTAGACGAGCATGCAGTCCACCTGACGGTGAGTTGCTATTGCCGCCCATGGACATACGTAATCAACCCCAGATAGGATTGGATATTCCTACCTGTGGTCGGTCACAGATGCGCCGCTACCCCTGTGGACTAAGCTGGAACGCCTCGGAAAAGTATGACTCCCTTACCACACCCCTCAAACTAGAACACAGCAGCGCCTAACACTGCTGCTTAGACTTCACGGTCGCTTAAGACTTCTAACAGAAAAATCAATACATAGTCGGTTATTTTTTTTATTTTTTTACATATACTGATAACTACCTTATCTATTTTAAGTAGGTAGCTAACGTGAATGTTAATCACTAAATAACTAGAGGCCTTGTCGACTCCTACGCCTAACTAATCAAGTAATCACGTTCAATCTTTCAATTATGACACTAACAAAAACCGTTTCCGAAATCAACGAGATAAGAATAAATTCTTATTTTCTCGACGGCAGACTACTGACACCTATTTATGGAAATAGCATTTATTTTCGCTACTGTATTAATTACCGTACTGTGTAGAGTTGTGTTCGACTTCTGGAAGGGACTGAAGTTTCATACAGATATTTAAGATAGACATTGAACATTAGATCAGTTGGACTGCAAGCTTGTTTTAGGTATACTTACTAATTTTAAAAGTTGATTCTTATGTGGTGAATGCACACTACGAAAAAAAGTCAGATTATTGTGTCAAAAATCATTAAAAAATTATGTATACCCATAGACAAAATATTAATATCCAATATCTCTTTTAAACAGACAACTCCATACTATATTCTCATGTGACGAGACTAGAACTTTGGAGTATAGAAGAATATCTTTAAAAAATATCGACTAGAAATGTTCGAACATCAGTTTCTTTACCTCATTCATCCATCCATTCATAGATACCGTTGAGGTCCATGACTGGATATAGGCCTCCCCTAATTGGCACCACTCCAATTGACACTCCACTTAGTAATGCAAAAAATATAATTAAAGAGAAATACCTAAAGCAGTTAAAATAAACGTTTCTCCGCACACATTCTACCATTCTTGATGAGACTGATGGCAAAGCTATAAATAGAAATCGCTCGCTGTAATGAGTTTAAACGTTTCAAATTTATCACGCGCATATTCGAAAAACATTGTCAAAGCAATATAATTTTTACGGCGTCGAGTTTGAGTTACTTTAGTCATATTTTGGTTTAAATAAGTTCACATATTTCCGTGATTAGTCACACTGATAGTGAATACCGCTTGAGATTACCTCACTATCTGATTTTAAAATGTCGGAGACCCGAAATACTTGAGAATTTTGTTGTCCGTTAAACCATTACCGGTAGGTAAAGAAATTGTGTACATAAATCTGTTTTTGGCAAGTTTCTCCTATCCACGTACGGTATTTTTATTTTTAGGCATGAACCGTAAATATCTTCTGAACAAAATGTAGTAAATGTCTTAAATCCGCGATAATACAAGTCTAAAATCATAAAATGTGGTAAAAATTGTCGTATTTTGAAGTTCCATCATTTCGATTGATAATACAGAACCAAACTTACTTTTAAAGCCATAGTTCGTAACTTCTTAGTGAAGGGTACTGTAGGATCTCGTTGGAATGCCTTATATGTCCGTTATATATGTCCACAGGGATATAATGGCATGTTTGGTTAAAACTAGCAATCCTGTCCCAATTTTATAACTACAGATAATATTATCAGGTGGACTGCGAACTGGTGTGCAACTTCTATAACATGAGAATAAATGTATGATACCCTCAAATAGCACCACAGTCTCTTTCCGCAGTTATAGGCGACGAAAGAATAAGTCCTAAATCTTTCTGCATAGTGTACTGTGGTGCTCTATTATTGTGTGATCCTCTATTATTCCTCTACTCTACTTCACATTCAAGCGTTGAATACATCAAGACCTTCTAAGGGAAGTGTATATTTCGCAGTGGACTTACAACAGCTTAGTAACGAACTTATACTAAAGTACTCAAGTAAATATCCCGGATACATCCATACAAATGCTTAAGGAAACACTAAACCGCAAGTAACTTCACAAATACGATGCGACAAGTGTCCTGAACGCGTATAAGATGTAATTACATTATACTTGGCGTTGCTCTGACCTACAATATAAGTTATCAGGAGAGGAAATACGAGGTATATAGGTATTTTGTTGTTTATGTTATGATTTGTTGACGAGGGCAGTCACTATACCTATATTCGGCATCGATTCTGAATGAGAAAAACATACCGACACCATAGTCATATACGCTAGCTAAACGTAGGCAAATAATGTGTCTAGATTTTTCTCTCGAGGATTGATAACAAAAAAAAACACTTGTTTTCTAAACGGACACGTGCCTTAACTCCACAGTAAATAATATATTTATACCTCACTTTAAACATTAATGTACTATTTTAAAGATGCAACATAAAAAAACACGTATGAACTTTTTCGCATCGCTTTTTCTCCATATAAAAACATCTTCCGAAGCGGTGATTGATGTCGACAATCATTTTTGAGTTCTTTCTATATGAATAAATTTCGAATGATTTCGATTTCAAAAAAAAAAGCCTAACTCATATTAATAGTAACAAAATTCAGAGTATAGCTAGTATATTAAGTGTATTAAGTAGCCACTGTGACATTACGACCTCCAATGAACTTATCAAATCACTGGCAATACCTAGTAGACATATTTTGTTGCAAACTATTTGCAATATGCTGATAACTCCGTAATTTCGTCGACTAATTAATTTATTGATTGTGTATGTAGGGTTAACAAACGTAATGAGTGCAAAGGATTCATATTTCAGTGCACTATATATATATTTCCTATAGGTAACATGGAAAAGGTTGGTCATTGCTTATTTTTTATAATACTGGAGTAGCAGACAAGGCATGCAGTTCACCTGATGGTAAGTGGCTACTGCCGCCCATGGACATCTGTAAGGTAGGCCACAGATGCACCGCTGCCCTTGAGGACTAAGCTGGAACGCCTCGGAAAAGTTTGTCTCCCTTACCACACCCTTCAAATCAAAGGGTTCTACCACCTTCAACCTTTTTAGTGGTATGTATGTTGGCTTACATACTCTTAAACAAGAGCTCTTCCAGTACAATTTACAGGGCGTAATTTGGCAATAGTGCTTGTATAAACAATCCTAGAATGTCATTTACTTACACAAGTAGCTTTGAACTGTAGAATAATAAGGAAAGCCGCCAGCAAAGTGTTATTGTTAAACAAATACCGCTCACCTTGTAAGTAAACCAACATACTTCCAGCCCTTTGAAGCTCTATGTACCTATAACCAATAGTGTATTAAAATCTATTCACAAGTAAAGGTGTGTAAATGTGGTATAAGTTCTATGCCTCAAAAGCAAATATTTGCAATTTAAATGCTAGTAAAGAGGTTTGACGTGTCAGACTCTTGTTTGAGACCTAGGTTTGAGGCTAAATACATTTTGAATAATTAACTCTTTGTATGCTAAAGAATTTCACTTTTGTGAAATTTCTACTACATACATTTTTTTAGATTGTGTTACCACACCCTTCAAAACGGAACACAGCAGCACCTAACACTACTGTTATTAGGTAGAAATAGGTGTGGCGGTGGTCCCGCCGGAGTCGAACCACAAAGGGTTCTACCACCTTCAAATATTGATAGTAATATATGTAGACAAATTATCAAATAAAGCATTATACAGCATGTAGAAATATCATCACTAAAGTGACTGAATAATAAAATCCACATTGTGATAATAATATACGTATGAAATAAGGTAAATAACATTACACAAATAATACTATACCCAATTACCGATTATTAGGTAATTTTCACACGGGAAAAAGCATCTATTATAATTAGGATTTATTATATTAATTTCCTTTAGCAGTCAATGACCTAAAAATTAATGGATGCCGTTATTTTTACCCGTTATAATTTACAAATAGTACATTACAATACGAGGACGAAAAATTTTTTTCTGACAAGTGTGAGTTTGCAGGCCGAGCCGCAGGCGAGGACTGCAATCACACGAGTCAGAAAAACATTTTTCGTCCGCGTGTTGTATAAAATTTTATATTACGGGGTCGGAAATGGGGGTTTTGCGCACGCGAAGCGTGTGTAAAACGTCAATTTACGCACGCCGTGATATAAAAATTATAAATATCAAAGTAAAATGTAAAATGTCTAGCAAGCCTCTAATATTCGTTCTTTTTAAACACTTTAAACTTAATACCTATTATAGTAAGTTACTGACCACGAAATAACCTACAGACACCTTTTTATAATGTACATAACAATGTAAATTTGTAACTATATCCCCCTTTTAAAATGCTACCATAAGCTTTTACAAACCAGTAAGGTTTATCAACCCAATTCTCAGTAAAAAACTGTAGTAGCGAACAGTCAAATAAGCCCAAGTAGAGTCAACAACAAAAGTTACATTTAATGGTAACAGTAACAGAAAAATATGCAATCTACTCAATATGAAATCTGTCCATATGACAATCAGGTATAATTAATTAAGATAAAAGTTCTATGTAGCTTTATGCTATAATTATCAATGATTATAGCATTTTTTATATGAAGTTGCACTAATTTGTAACAAGAATATACTGTTTTATAACTTAAATAAATATTAATTTTCAGTGACCCAAATTGCAGTACATATTGCAAACATAAATACAGTCCATGCAGACAGCATTTTAGATTTCTTATCAAGTATTTGTTTATGTTCGTTTCCAGCACATTTGAAAGACATATTGGGATCTATGCTTTCTGGCTACCTGATGTGTAGTATTCACTATGACTTATAGATACTTAGGACACTAGAGGAGTCACCAGAATTTTCAGTTTTGAAGAAGAACTCTTTTAAAAACCACTCTGTAGTTTTTTTAATAGACTTTCTGGGAATATCTAAGGTGAAATTTTGTTCTACATCAGACTCATATTATCGAAAAAGCTCATACCATTAAAAATCACAATAAAGAAAAATAAAACAATGCAGAAATGTGATGTTACCTTTGTAGTAATGCACTCATAAGCAAGAAAATACAAATTTCATTTGTTGCTACGCAGTTATATTGCTGACTGTACCTTATATCTCATGTTACATAGGTACAGTTGAGTGAGTTTCACGCATCAGTTGCTAAGATTCAAAAGGGCTTGCTTCCTTACAATTATGACTGTATTATAATATAATTCACGGTGATGAACAGGGTTATATGCTTTTGATTTGCTAATTAGAAAATGGGTTCATCTACTGTTTAATTTAAAATCTTGTTTTGTATATTATTCTCTTTTATTTATGGAAGCCCTTTGTAAAGCTTTGCAATCTACAATAATATTCTAACATTGTGGGTGCCAAAGACAAATATACATATCCAATCATTATTCCGGTGTTAAGTCCTTTTGAAAAGCAGACCAGTATAAATTAATTAATAAAGCGTATCTTTAAAATATGTTTTATATTATCTACAAGGACATTAATCAATCATATGTATCTAAAACTATGTATAAGATTAGAATTTATATAAATAAACATAGGATGTAACCTCTGTATTTTTTTGGGAAGCAAGAAAGTTAGTCTGAAACCAATACACAAACAGAACTGTACTATAGTACTAAAAAACGACAACATGGGTTATCTGTTGCAAAGACAAAAGATAAGATAGATAAATATCACCACCCAGCACATGTTTTTTAAGATTACTCACAAAGATAATGTAGGCAATTTTGTTGACAAAACGTAAACCATATGTTCAATGATTTTTTATAGATTTTTTTAAACACAATGTACAGGGTATGTTTAAATAATATGCTACAAAATGTATCTATCTTATTACTTTTTAAAATGTCCAAAGAATGGAGTAACAAGCATATAAACAGAAGCAGAAAAAGTATTATCTAACACACACAGGGACCTAGGATTGAAACCCAGATGGCCAGATATTGGAATGATATACAAGTATTAATAATAATATTTCGATTCATATAAACATTTCAGGTAAAAAATTCTTCCAGTTATCATAAGAAATTTGCAAGTTATGCTATAAAAGAAGTAATAGCATGCGCATTATTTAATATGTTGACTACGTATTATACTGTCATATGAACTCTGATACTTAAAAGGTAGCTAGTTGATAACTAATTGAGCAAAAGATAATGCATCATACACAATTGTATGGACATGAATAAGGACATTTTCTTTATGTTAGAACAGTATGTTACAGAAAGACAATGTGTTTAAATGAGGTGAGTGACATATACCTCAGGATCAACAGTTCTGCCAATCTATATTACATCAGTTTGGTAGATTATGCTTCAAATCTCCTTCAGGGAGAGACCCGTGCCCAGCAGTGTGATAAAAAAGGGTCGCAAGCATACAGTACACCTGATCTTCACTGTCCCTTCAACTGAATTCTAACCAACATAATCTAAACAAAATCTGAATGCCACAGATTTATTATCCTTCAGACCACAACAGCCCAGCACCAAGAACCAAATCCATAGAACAGGATATCAAAGAAGTGAAAATCGATCGCACAGTAAGTACTTAAAGATCATCACTTAGTATCAACAAGTAACATAAATCTTGCTTGCTGGAGACGCGTCCAAGCGTCGTAAAATCGAAAATATTTATATTTACACCACGCCTTGTCAACTACACGCAGGATTCGATAAAATATAGTATTTTTATTTTAAAATAAATTGTGTAACACCACTAACACAAGTGTAAGGTCACGGGGACTATAAAATATGCAAAATCGCTTCCTTATTTTTTGCGACAAAGCAATTTGCTATTTTTTTGTGAGACGCCATAGCCTCTATACTTACGTTATTAATGCAAAAAGTAATTAAATGTGGTATTTTTTAAATAAATTGAAATAAAAAAATGGTGTTTTCCAACGTTATTTTGATAATTACGGATTGGGCGCGTAATTATTTCTTATTCTTATTACATTCTTCATAACCTAATAGATCAATTTTAGAAAGAAGGATGAAAGAAATATGTTTAAAGAATAATTTCAGAGCGTATAATTTCAAAATAAATTACAGGAAGTTGTTGATAATACTGAGAAAATTCAAATGGGAACGTAAAAGACAACAATCTATTGAATGGCGGGCGGCATAATATGGCGCGCGACGGCAACCCAGTAATTGTAACAGTATATCGGAATTTACTTACGTTTCACCGAAGAAAATGTCACACACAACTTGAAATACCACTGAACTTTCAATCGCACCGTTTCTGCAGTGATTATCAATCAAAACTTATAATAAACGCGAAAGCGTCGGCGCTACACATCGTTTCTCGGCGGCGCAAGGGAAACGAATAATGTTGCCATTTAATAAACTTTCAGTTTTCATAACTTGATATTGCCATATTGCGATATAAAATAAAAGATGAATCATAAAGGAGATGTTTCAAAATGTATGGGCTCCCGGCCACCTTTTGTACACTATACTAAAAACTAAGAAAACATGCAAAGAACAATTCGTAGGGGTTCATTTTCTTCAAATCATGTTTGTTTAATTGTTAAAAAACAATAATTTAGGCTTAAACTTGCAACACAACAGTGGAAACATCATGGCGGTAGTGATTACCGTAATAATGTCATCTGTCATTCTATTTTAACTTACTATATACATATACTTTTTATTATATATTTACGCGAATGGGCGTATATAGATATATAAATATTGTATTGTATGTATTGAGAAACAATACCTATATTTGATAAACATTAATTATATTTACTTTCATAAATCTTGACTTAAAACAAAATATATACTTCTATACCAATTTATTTTAGTTAAAACATTTAAGTGTGTAAAATAAAACAACTTTAAGAACACATTTAGGTAATATTTTATTTATTCTCCATTTAGATACATTTTGTATTCATTTTCAATATCTTCCCTTCTCAATATTTTCATCCAATCATGTAGTAGGTTCTGTAATATCCTGTGACGAGCTCAGCCCAACATCAAAGCTAGCGATGGGCGATTGTTCTAAAAAAAACAATCGAATAAATCGACAATCGACGGAATCAACAATCGATTGTCGATTTATTCGTAGTAACAAAAAAACAATCGAATAACAATCGACGTTCGAATAACAATCGACGTTCGAATAACAATCGACGTACGAATAACAATCGACGTACGAATAACAATCGACGTACGAATAACAATCGACGTTCGAATAAAAATCGACGTACGAATAACAATCGACGTACGAATAACAATCGACGTTCGAATAAAAATCGACCTTGAAATAACAATCGACGTACGAATAAAAATCGACCTTGGAATAACAATCGACGACCGAATACAAATTATATCGCGCGGCCACATACGTGTGCTCAGGACAATGTGCAGGTGCGTCGTGTTGCAAAGCTATCGTCACTTGCCACTGGTTGGAAAATGTAAAGTATTGTATTACATTTTAGTCAATTGTATATATTGTTGAGAAATAATTATACCATAAATCATTTTGTATCAAATACTATGGAGTATCATCGATAATCCAGATGTCGTAGTCATCCCCTAAGTTCGTTTCATGACAACGTTTTCAAAAAGATGTCATCTGAAAAATATAATATACGTCTTCATGGCGCATATTACAGAAAAATATTATCAGAAAATATAAAATATGTCTTTTTAGCGTATATTATAGATAAAAGTTATCACAAAAAATTATGTACTCATAGTTACATTAAAATTAATCGGTGAAATACTATATCTTTGAAGAAAAATAATGTTAACAACGCGAGTAGGGTGTGAGAGTGTGTGGCCACGAGGCGCAGTGAGCAGTGCGAGAAGCAAGGTGTGGACGCACCATTAAATAACGGAATGCAACGAAGCAGCGGAAGGGTGCATGACGCACGTGTGCTTCCCCCACCAAATATATAAGACTGACTCAGATTTCTTAAACACAGAAATTAGGGGCTCCTCGCTGCTAGTAGCTTTGTGTATACTAAATAAAATTTACCAACAACCAAATAGCTTCGATAGTTGTATTTTTACGTAACAATCGCGTATCGCTTGACTGCGCTGTTACTAGTTTTGCGTGTACTAAACAATCGAGCAACAATCGAACAATCGACCAACAATCGAACTATCGAACAATCGAACAATCGACGAACAATCGAACTATCGAACAATCGAACTATCGAACAATCGAACAATCGACGAACAATCGAACAATCGACCAACAATCGAACAATTTCGATTGTTCGATAGTTATTCGAATACAATCGAAGAATTTCGATAGTTATTCGAATACAATCGAACACAATAACAATCGAATAATTCGATTGTTTTTAGTAACAATCGCGCATCGCTACATCAAACAATGGCCATACGGAGTACGGTTCGTTGCCCGGCGATGCAGTTGCAATGCAATAATAAATAAATAAAATAAATAAAAGGCAGTTGCAATAATAACTGATTATTTTGTCATCCCAAGAATGTCCTTGTCTTGCTATTGTAATTATCTAAAAAAGAGAAATGTAAAAAGATTAGCTCCTTTAGTTTAAAATTATTAACGATTATTTCACGATTAATACAACTAACTGATGTATATTTTACCTGATGATATTAAATCCTTGTCAACACAATCCATAGCGATCGCACGAAAATCACAAGAGTCCATAAAACATAAGCTGGGTAAACAAGTAAGGTAGAATCAGTCCAAAATCGTAAGCAGCACAGAGCAGAAACATATTCAGGATTGAAATGGAATCTTCTCATCAGTACATATTAATTTATTCAACGTTTACATTGGATTCCACTATTATTTAATATGTATATATCCACTTTTACACATATCAAATTGACAACTTCTTCTTTTTTAATTTGACATGACACTTACATCTATAAAACCAGATACTATTTAAAAGGTGGTTTTGTTATAATAATTTTAAATAATTAATTAAATTCAGAAATAATGACGGGATACCCAAAACAAAAGCCAGGTTGTAAAGTACTAAGGTAACAATAACTTTACGACAAAAACAGCGAAATACCAAATTACCGATATCCAAAGAGTATAGTAACCTATGTGTGGGGTACACCATGACCGACATCGACAGTTTTGAAAACTTGACATTGACAGTATTCCGCCATATTTAATATTTCAATGTGGAATGCTTATCTTAAATATTTTTAAACAGGAATACTTTAGATTATCAAAATATATGTGTACTTTTCTTCAATTATACAAATATTCGTGTTTTTTAGATATAATGTACATAAGATGGCCGAAAATGAAACATCTCCTTTCTGAAACTTCATAAGATATAAAAGTATATCACATAAAATAATGTAATAAACCTACTATCTAACTATGTAACTAATAACTTAGTTTTTTAATATATCACATATATAAATACCTTCTATATTATACAATTTTATTGTAATTAATTAAGAACATAAAATTAATTATAACATTATTTTTTATTTTATCAAATCGCTGTTCATATACATATTTATTTTTGAACGTTACTGTCATAAAAAGGGACATTGTCAATTTGTCACATTGACAATATGTCAAAATCACCATGTGCGTTTCTTTGTATTTAAAATAATCCGACATTATATTTTATACGCCGCTAGCCTAATATAACTCTTAGAGAGCTCTAAGGTAACAAATACCATGGATTATGTAGTGGGTAGTGTAGCAGCTCTGATATCCGGCAATGTGACTCCAAACCGGCCAAAAATTGTAAAACGTGCTTTAACTCCGATGAAACACCAACAATCGCCGAATGTGACACCAAAAAGCGAGTTAGTTGGCGACCGGTCGATCTTCCTCTCTCCAACAATGCAGAAGAAGAAAGCTATTGTGAAGAAATCCCCAAAAAGAATCTTCCAGAACCCAGATTTGGATATTGACGATGACGGTAATTCTTCTCTATTAAGCCCAAAAGCTGACAAAGTTAAAAAGCACCTAAAAGATGATCTTGACGACAGTTCTATTCTAAGTCCGAAATCTCCAAAAAATAAATCACCATCACCTAAGAAAAAATTAAATAATAAAATTGCTGATAACATTGAGATTTCACAAGATGTACGTGTTGATAATGAAAATACACCTAAAAAGAAGAAAAAGAAGTTCAGCTTAAATTCTGAATCCGTTAATTCAGATAATATTGTAAATAGTGAAAATAAAGAAGATATTAACATGGAAGTTGCTGCATCTGAAAAAAGTACACCCAAGAAAAAGAAAAAGTCAATGGAATTTGTTGTGGAAACAATTGATAATACTGAAAGTCAGAACACAGAAGTGCAGGACTCAAATTTAGAAAAAAATACCAAAAAATCTAAGAAAGGGAAAAAATCAAACAAACTTCCTGATTCTACTCAGGAAGAAAGTGCAGCAATCGATGATAATGTCAGTTCATCTGTCAATAAAGAAAATGAAGGGATAACTAAAAAAAAGAAAAACAAAAAACGTAACAAGAAAGTACCACAAAATCCAAATTCAGAATCAAGCACGTCAAATACCGACAGTACCAACACAGAATCAGAATCAAAACCTGATAAAAATGAATCCGAATACATAAATCCAAATGCAATCACAAATAAAGATTCTGATTCGGAACATGAATCGGACGATGAGATTGAATCCGAAAATGAAGAAAACAACAAAGCAGTACTAGACACTGGTCCTGAACCGAGTTCTGATGATGAAGAGGAACCGGATACCAAGAAAGGTAAAGGGCAGAAGGTTGTGGAGACTAAAGACCATATTTCTATGGAGGAAGAAGTAAAAAGAACATTATTTGTCGGTAATGTACCCTTCAGTAGCAAATGTAAGAAGGAAATCAAGAATATATTTAGCAAATATGGTGATATTGAAACTGTTAGGTGGGTACTGCTATCAATACTTAAGTAAAGGTATTATTTTATGGTGGCTTGGAAGCTTGTTGGTAGTTATTTGTGTTAACCTGCAGTGGTTTGATGTGGAGGCATTACAGCCACACCTATTTCTGCCTCATAATAACATGATATGTAATATATATATATTTTTTATAATATGAGAGTAGCAGACGAGCATGCAGTCCACCTGATGGTAAGTGGCTACTGCCGCCCATGGACATCTGTAATCAACCCCAGATAGGATTAGATATTCCTACCTGAGGTCGGCCACAGATGCGCCGCTACCCCTGAGGACTAAGCTGGAACGCCTCGGAAAAGTCTATCTCCCTTACCACACCCTTCAAACCGTAACACAGCAGCGCCTAACACTGCTGTTATTAGGTAGAAATAGGTGTGGCGGTGGTGCTGCCGGAGTCGAACCACAAAGGGTTCTACCACCTTAAAATATATAATTCAGTGCTGTTGTATCCTGACTTACACCTCTGTGACCAGCTTCAGATAGGACTCCAATCCTATCTGTGATTGATTATAGATGTCAATGTGCAGTACTTGGCACTTACTATTTAACATATTGGATAAGTATGTCTCATTTACCACAACCTTCTAAGTATAAAATAGCTATGTTTAACACTACTGTTATAAGGCAGAAATAATTGTGGCAGTAGTATCTCCGGAGTTGAATTACAGAGGGTTTTAACACCTTTAAATGATTCCTAACAGCTTAATTGCATGCCAGCTTCCATTGTTTTTATTGTAGGATACTTATAGCCTTTAGTCCTGATTATTATTAGATGACAGTTGTTTAAACTTAAAGCTGAATTAAATATTAATAGAATAAAATTGTTATTTCAGGATAAGAACAGTCCCTGTGAAAGATGCGCGAGTGACTCCCAAACTGGCAGTTATTAAGGAGGAGCTCCACCCAGACAGGTCTACTGTCAACGTGTACATCAAATACAAGCATCCATCCTCTGTAAATGATGTAAGAATAACATTTTCTACATTTATACCTACATTATGATTTTTCCTGTGTCACTTGTTGCTTTTACCCATGCCCTATTTATTCATTTATTTCCAAATTGTTGATTTATAATTATATTTATTTCCAAATGCTTCATTTTTCCTTTCTTCTTGCATAATCCTTCTTGGGTAAACACCTCCTCTGTCTGTATCGATTTGTCTCTGTCCATGGCTGTCAGATATACAGATACCGATTCCCATCTAGGGAAAAAGATATTTAAGAAAAGTATTGATATAGTTTTAGTTTTTATCAAAATCGGCCTCGTAACTCCTTTCAGCATGTTTCGCTAATCCTTATAGTTTCGGATTTGGACCTGAAGGCCCGTTTGACTACACTACGTCCACTAATTAGAGTTTTAGTGTATGTTCTGAAGAAAGAAAGAAGTTTCTGAAGAAAGCTTCATCAATTTAGGTACACAGTGACGAAAAGATTAAGAAAAAAAAATGAAATGAATGAAATATTAAAGCTACTTTATCGTTAAAATTGTTAGAGGTACAAATTTACAATTGCAGTTATTTGTATGTCATATCATATTTTTTACGCGGGCGAAGCCGCGGATTCTGCTAGTTTATTATATTTTTACCCTGTTTTTAGGCTTAGGATCTATCCTAACCTAACCATCTAACTTAACCTTACTTAACCATCTAACCTAACCTTTTTTTTTTCGTGGGGATACCCTTCATGGGTTCCTCGCGGCCGCGGGGGCAGCGGAGAGGATATGCCGGACTCCTACCGGCTAAAACCCCATGGTGTTCCTCTGGACGCCCTTTATCGGGACCACGGGTACGCTAGTAGCACTCGTCCGCAGTCCCGACGGCGTTTGCCTGCATCAGGCCCCATCTCGGTAGGGATGGAGCTGGAGTAACTCCATCCGCACATCTTTGAGGTACGTGCGGGAACACCGCGCGCCACCTCGAGGCTTGATGTTGTTTTTGACGCAGAACACCACCGTCTCCTACGCCAATGCCTCCGTTATGGGGGTAGGAAATGAGCGTCGGGAGCCCTTCTCCTACGCCCGGTTTTCCGGCTGCGTATTGGAAGGTCCGAGGATTTCTCTCTCTCCCTCTCCGCAGCCTCCTTCTGCAAGATCACATCCTCGCAGAAGGATTTAAACTTTTTCCATGACCTCTCGCTCTCGACCATGGATTTTACAACGGCCGGCAGCAAGAGGTCAGGCTAACATCTAACCTAACCTAACCTAACCCAACGGGAGACCTCCCTTTGGCAATCACATATATTTTTCTCTTGTTTTTAGGCTTTAGTAGAGAACAACACAGTCCTCAATGAGCACCACTTGCGTGTATCCCGTAGTGACGTCACGGGCAGCGAGCACGACCCGCGCTGCTCGGTGTTCGTAGGTAACATACCCTTCGCGCTAGAGGACGAAGGGCTGAGGGCAATGTTCGAAAAGTGTGGACAGATCGAGTCCGTCAGGATTATTAGGGATCGGAAGACTAATGCTGGGAAAGGTATGAAGTCATTTAGTATAGTATTGTAGGTAAGGTAGAACTCTCTGTGGTTCGACTCCGGCGGCACCACCGCCACACCTATTTCTGCCTATTAAAATGAGTGTTAAGCACTTCTGTATTCTGGTTTAAAGGGTGTGGTTGGAGAAATACTTATTTGAGGCTTTCCAACTAAGTCCTTAGGGGTAGCAAAGCATCTGTGGCCAAGCTCAGATAGGACTCTAATCTTATCTAGGGTTGATTATGGATATCCATGGACAGTAGCCACTTAATATCAGATGGGCTGCATGCTTCCTTTGTACTTATTATAAATAAAACCTACAGTAAGTTGTCATCTGTTGTATTTGAAGATGTCTTGAATACACATTGAACTAAATAAACAAATACTTAAAATTCTAAATTTATCACATTACATGTCTGTCTGGTTGGAAATCAAACACTGGGCATTCAGTGTATTAAAACAATTCGATGATTGCTGCACCACACAGAACATTGAAATTGTTATTTAAAGAAAATGGTTTGTATTTTAATAATGTGGTGTTTTTTTGGATAGACCTCTTTCAAAATAAGCAACTAGTTGCTTGCTGAAAAGTTATCCATTTTATATCCTGCCACTCAGCACATTACGGTAATATCTTAAGTTTCGACTTAACCCTCAGAAATTTATTTGCATTTGCTTTTCTAATATCTGCCTGATAATAAAGAACTTGCATTTGATATAAATACAGTCAATATAGGTTTACTTAAGTCCTACTGCGTGCTTGTTTTCCGTCTCTATTATAACAAAAATATTTCCAGGTTTTGGCTACGTTAACTTTACATCGAAAGATGGCGTTGAGCTTGCGTTAGCATTAACAGAAGAAGATTTGACGTTAAAGAACAGAATACTACGCGTCAAACGATGCACACAACCCACTATGAACAAACAGAGAAGACAGCAAAATGATCAAAAACAGCATAATCAAAGACAGCAGAATTATCAACCAAGGCAGTATAATCAAAAACAGAATTACAATCAAAGAGGTTTTAATGATAGGGGATTTCAAATGAATAGGAATCAACAGGGGAATGATAGGTTCCAAAGGAGAGGGCAGAATGAGGATGGTAAGGGTGAGGGGGCGTACAGAAGAATTATGAATAAGAGGAAACCACAGGTATTACAATTTGTTGAATATTACAAGATTTTGATTTTTTTATTAACTTTCTTATGCTGCTTTTTCTCCATTCTCAAACTGGTTCTTTCCACGTATTTCCATTTATTTTAAATAATTATTAATTTATTAATTAGACTGAAGAAATTGTAACACCTATTTGTTGTTACTTATAATAGCAGTATAGGCTGCTGTATTCTGGTTACAAGGGTGTCATAAGGTTTACATAAAGCTCATCAAACTACACTAATAATCACGACTAAGTCAAAATGTTTATGAGTTTTGTAATATTAAATTGTGTTTTAGGATGGTAATGAAGGACCACCGAATAAAAGACAGAGGAACTTGAACCAGCCGAATAGAGAGAAGAAAACTAGACCGGAATTTGTTGGCATGACCGCTGAGAAAAAGAAGGTATGCGTAGTATGGATAGTATAATGTATAAAGCATAAAGTATTGTTTTATATAGCATAACTAGCTGACCCGGCAAACTTTGTACCACCTCAAAATCTATTTATCATATACATTTCATATAAAATATAGCCTATGTTACTCGTGGATCATGTAGCTTTCGAATGGTGAAAGAATTTTTAAAATTGGTCCAGTAGTTTTTGAGCCTATTCATTACAACCAAATAAACAAACAAAGTTTTCTTCTTTATAATATCTGTGTAGACTAATGAAAAAGCTACTAAAACTTTTAATAAATAGCTACTCAAGATGTGTTAATTACTTCAACAATTACTTGTGATTAGAAAAATTTAAATCTTATTTTTATGTGTTGTTATATTTTTAAGAGTTTTCTCCGTTATTTGGATCTCAGCAATTGTCAGTGATAGATGTTTGCTGAAGTCAATTGTCTAAGGATTCCTTACTTTTTAACACCAAAGTTCATAAAATGCAGTCGTCAAGCTTTCAAACTTAATGTTTAATTTTATTTTCCAGTTCCAAAAAAGAAAGTTGAATAAGGATCAAAAGAAGAAAAAAGTCTTCAGTGAAATTTTGACAAAGGGGAGCCAGTGAACCGTGATCATTACGTATTTGTAAGCTTTGTTTTATTACCCAAGTTTTAATAAATATTTCAAGTTGAAATGTGATTGTTTAGTTACATTCCTTTTATTATAATTAAATGTTATGCCATAAAGGCTCTACATAGGTGAAGTAAATTATGTTGATACTGTATTATGTAAGATACTGTAGAGAAAGAAGCAGGCTCTTGTATTATTGAGAGGCGTATTGCTTAGACGATGTCTTTATTTTTACGGTCTAATATGGATCTTAGCCTAATTTATAAGTATGAGTCTTACGCACACTACAATACACTGCCAAATGATTATTTATTAGCTTCGATCACTAACGGGCCTAGCAAACATGCGTCTTTTATCCGATGCATCGTGTTTTGGCGTTTGAATTGACGCTTCATCTTGTATTAAAAACGCACGTTTTAGCGACTGCACTGCAACTAGCATGTTGTGTCGCGTTTTTCTTATCCAATTCCTGCAATGAGCGTCCAAAAATAACTGACTGGCTATCAAGCTTATGTAGCGTGTAACGCTTGATCGCTAGTTGTAATGTCGGAAAAGCAGCTAAATAGTCGATCGTTAAAAGCATGTCTCTTGGGGTCCTCTGACGTATTCTCAATACATTTCGAATCAAATCAAATCATTTTTTTATTCAAAATAGGTTCTTTACAGAACACTTTTTGAATGTAATACAACTACCACCACTTCACAAGGTGTTTCGTTATGGAAAAGAAGTATAACTGAAAGAAAGAAAATGAGAATAATAGTTAATTAATTTTTAAAAAATTAAGTATTTCGAGAAATTCATTTCGATTTTGATAAACAGGTTTCTTTACTTGAAGTCATCTTCAATATACATAACCTTAAATTAAACTTACATAAATAAGGAAAGGTATAAAATAAAACATAATTCTATTTGGTACAGTATTATGGTATAATTGTCATTAGAAAAATGTCAATGTTAGCAAAAATAATCACAGTCTGACACTTTTATTACTATTTTATAACTAAATCATAGCATATTGCCGCGACCGCTATCCTACGTCATACTTACATTGCCAACTTACCTTAAACTAAACCCTAGATTAATCCATACACTTACTGTACACTAAACCTAATTATATTGCTGACATTTTAAAATAAGTCATTACGAACTCATTTTATCCATAATCATTTAATATAATATGATATTTTATATAAATAATGTTCGTTGGAACTAGTGTCGATACGCAAAACAAGATGGCGCTTCTTTCCTTTTTTCTTTTATACGAGTACGTGTCCAATAGATTATAGGTAGCCAGTAACATCGAAAATAATGATTTCTTATATACGGTTCCGTTTTTTTTTAATTAAACAGTACATTACTATGTTGTTAAGATGTGTAATAATTTAAAGAAAATAATTTTTAATAGTTTTTTATATCTTTTATACATGTGTTAAATGACAAATGACGTCACTCATACCAATTAATTTTACATTTTTACACAGTCCGTATACAAAAACAATGAACCAAAACAATATGTGAGGATTCTTCGAGTAATTATTACAAGTATTACAACATTTACGTGTATAATTATAACTGTATTGAATTCATTGAGATACATATTAAATAAGAACGTAAGTATTATTTACTTTTAAATTATTCATATAAAATACAACGGCTTTTCAAATAAAAATACTTTCGTAATATTCTCAAAATTCACAGTTTTGATATTTTAAACTAAAAACCTGATAAAATATCAGAGTATTTTCTACTTTTAAAATACTACATGGATGGTAAATAGTTAGAAAATTGACCCTAATAATGTAAAAGAAATAAATTGGTTTCAAGGAAAGGTTTTAAATCACCATTATCTCTATGGCACCATCTTATTCTATGGTAACTCAATAATCAGGTATTTCATCTAAATATCTAACTTTAGGATTCGTGGAGCCTACAACAATATATTGAGCAAGAATACAATACAACTTGAGCAAAGAATACAAAAAAGAACTGAAATGTCTTTTAGAAATTCGAATGTCATATGATTCCAATATTACATAAGATACAATACAAAATGATTACATCATGCTATCAGTATGTATATTCTAACATGTTTCCAAACTCGTTGATATTTTTTTATTTATTTAATTAAAATTAAGTGAAAATACAATACAAAACAAACATAGTATAGAATCATCAATTATTGTTTTTTTAAAAGAATACATTTGCTTTTCACATTGTCTTTTAATCGACGTTACAAAGTAGGATGAAAACTGTGTACCTATACATATATAAAATTGTTAATAAAGGTAAAATATTATGAAAAATCACAAATATACATATCAAAATATTTGTAAGAATTTACTTATTGATAAAAATGGATCCATTAGTAAGATTATTTGTCAACTTTATAGCGCTATAAAAATACAACTGAACATAGGTCCCTACTTTTTCGAAGTTGATAAAAAACACTTGAAAATCTCTCCACGAATCCAAACGACCACGAACGATAGAATCGTCTCCTAAATTAAATCCTTTACCGGCGATAATATAAAAGTAGAAAAAAAGACACCCTTTGAAAGTATTCGACCAGTCATTATTGCTAACATCCCCTACCGAATTAGTACTACAGTACGTATTATAAATACATCCCTAATATATTTACACATCGACTAACAGTCATTAGCTATATAGATGTTTTACTTCAAGGGCTGTAACACCTTGATGTATAACAACTATTCAGAGGCGTATTTCGTATGTAATTTCTATTGCTATTAATACAATTGTATACTGAACGTCACATATATGGACGGATTAGACGTTTAGTATTGATGTTCATGTGTATTCTTTGAAACTTACTTCACACTAAACATAGGTAAGTATAAAATGATGTTTTTAAGTATTTCACTTTTAGATACCGTAAAAATAACTATACTTTTAGATTATTTTTATAAGTATTATATTTGGAATTTTAAAGAAAATCGTCAATAAATATTAGTGTTACTAATTCCCTATGAAATGCTAATAAAATTAATCGCAATAGTAATTACAGTCGGTAATATTCCACCTCGTTTGTTCTTATCGGTTTGAGCAAAACAAATTGATATGCTTGGACAGATCTCGTTTCGTTTTGTACCTGATGGCAACTGTATACTTGTGGTCAGAAAAATTACAACAAATTTTGAATTTACTTCGAAAAATATAAAAAACAGTTGGTAAAAATATCCAATTTTGTAAAAGGAATACAAATGAACATAAAATGCGAGAATAATCATTTGATATTTTAAACTTTATATAAAAACAAAGTTAAAATAAAAAAAAATAAGTATACAGTAACCCAATACGTCGGTACTCTTCTAAAATGAATTTTCGTCGCAAAATTCGTCAGATTTGAGACAACACATAATTCCTATTAACATTTTAATTGGCTATTGATACATGTAATAGGTTTACAAAACTGAATTAATGTACCGTATTAAGTACCGTGCGAATTTTAATTTAATTTGCTTAATTAGAAGCAATTAATTTTAAACCGTAACTAAATAAACAATTGAGAGAAAATTACGTAATTTATTGAAAATGTTGACAGGCATAATTATACAACGAAGTCTTGATTGAAAGTGACTCTCAAATCTTTTCAAATTTGTATTTAACCCCGTTTGAACCTCAGAATAGTTAGTGTTACAACTAAGAACAGAGCGATCCACGCTAATGTTGACACGAAGCCCATGTAGACCTCTGGGTCCGTGATGGGCCAACCACGGGTCAGGATAGACCTTAGGGAGGTAGTGGCTAGGGTTAAGGGTAGACAAAGGGACACGTATCGTAGGATCCAGGGCATGCCCTCGATGGGCCAGATGACCCCACTAAGTAGTAATGTGGGGTAGAACGAACCGAGTGCCAACTGGATCGCGTTACGTTCCAGCTCGCACGCCGCTGATATCACGAAGCCGAAGCACATTCCGCAGAGACCTGAAAAGTTAAAATGACGTTATAAACAT
The DNA here is from genome assembly GCA_014595695.2 of Epargyreus clarus clarus. Taxonomy (NCBI): domain Eukaryota; kingdom Metazoa; phylum Arthropoda; class Insecta; order Lepidoptera; family Hesperiidae; genus Epargyreus; species Epargyreus clarus. The sequence continues at coordinate 785,660 of JACTTY020000028.1, forward strand.
TCTTAAGTTTTAAATATTAGCTTTTGAATTTTAATATGAATCTAAATAAATATAATCTAAATATATATAACTCAAAGGTGACTAACTGACATAGTGATCTATCAACGCACAACCCAAACCACTGGACGGATCGGGCTGAAATTTGGCATGCAGGTAGATGTTATGACGTAGGCATCCGCTAAGAAAGGATTTTGATCAATTCTACCCCCAAGGGGATAAAATAGGGGATGAAAATATTACTTCGATAAAATAGGGGATGAAAGTATGTATTACGCGAGCGAAGCCGCGGGCAAAAGCTCGTTGGGGTATAAAGTCCATGTGACACTAAAGTACACGCAATAGAATTTAAGGTTCATTTGAAATGGGTTATAGGTGCTTTTCTCAAGTCCAGCATTAAGTTTGAAAGCTTTCTTAGAAGTTTCTATTTTATCACATTCTTCAACTGTAACACTGTAGTGATTAATATTGCTGTTAAAGGCAAATGTAAGATTTTGTGTATATTACAGTTTTTATGTGCGACTTTATCCATTTTTTTTTGTTATTAATTTCTTATACAATTCTGACCTTCCTCACACTCTAAAATATAAGGTGGTAGAACAATTTGTGGTTCGACTCCAGCGGCATCACCGCCACACCTATTTCTGCCTCATAACAGCAGTGTTAAACGCTGCTGTGTTCTGGTGTGAAGGTTAGGTGGTAAGGGAAGCATACTATTCCTCGACATTCCAGCTTAGTTCTCAAAGGTAGCGGCGCATCTGTGGCCGACCTCATGTTGGAATCTAATCCTATCTGGGGATGATTATAATAATAATAACATCATTTATTCAAGACAATTGACATTTGGGCGATCATAGCCACTTACTATGTGGACTGCATGCTCGTCTGCTACGCCTATATTGTAAAAATAGATAATATTGAAGTCTCACCTTGCAGCAACGTAAGCATGATAACATAAGCGATGTTCCCGTTGCTCTTCACCCCGAAGACTAGGATCATGAAGATGAGGACCAGCGCGGTCTGACCGCACATCACCACGAACTGGGTCACCACGTGCGAGAACAGGATCTCCGTTGGAGACACTCCTGCTACCCAGGATCGGTCGAGGAGTCCCTCCATCCGCTCCACGATCAGGGCTGAGGATGTTAGGGCTACGGCCAGGAAGAATACGATCCTGTGGGCAAAAAGATTCGCTATGGTCCAGGGTTCTATCTCGGGAACAATCTAGAGATCTCTTTTTTTAGAGTTCCGTACGCAAAAAGCATAAACAGGAGCCTATTACTAAGCTTCCAAATTCTGTACTTCTGTCACAAGACTCCATTTACAAAGTGACTATACTAAAAAGTTAAAAAAAGTTTAAAATAAAATCGAGTTACCCTACAACACAAAGGTGTTTTTTTAGTCAAATATAATTCTGAGGATATACAATTATCTTGTATCTCCTCTGTTCTCAAAGGGCAAAAATAAACGGAATGAAGTCTTATAAGATTAACAATAAAAAACATAAACTTGGCTCACATTTGTAAATTAAAACATAAATTTATTTACGTTGAGAAATTTTCTACAGGAAAATTTTGTACAGATTTAAAAAGGTAGTTTATCGAACGAAAATGTAATTACTGCATTAAAAATAACGTACTTTATCTTCATATTTTAGAAAAAGATATTTTAGTTTAGACAAAGATCAAAAATATCCTTACTATATTAATATTATAAATCCGAAAGTAACTCTGTCTGTCTGTCTGTCTGTCTGGTTGTCTCTTCTTCACGCCCAAACCACTGAACCGATTTTAATGAAATTTTGTACAAAGATAGTCTGAGACCCGAGAAAGGACATAGGATAGTTTTTATCCCGGAAATCCCACGGGAACTAGGGATGGCGATCTAAGATCGATTAATCGCAGAATCGATCTTTTGGACCAAAAAAATCGATTATATTAATCGATATTAGTAAGGATTGAATCGTTAACTATGCATATGATCAAGTGATGATCTTTAGCAAAGTTGAAGGTACAAATTTTCAGTTTTATGTATGTTAGTATGTTATATTATTTTCTTTTAAACGCGGGCGAAGCCGCGGGCAAAAACTAGTAATAGAATAAAAACTTACGTGAGAATAACACCGGGCGCTACGAAGTCAGTGAACGAGGGGTTATTGTCTCCGTAGATGGGGTCCTTGAAGTCTATGGGGATGTCGCCTACTTTGGGGTTGTAGTCACACGTTTTTAGTAGATCCTGTGAATAACATTATTAATACTATAAATATTTATATATAAAACATTGGTCACATTCGCAGCACCACACTAGGATCTCCTTGTCGTGGATGCAATGAATATAGACGGATACATAAACACACAAAACAGATAACTAAATTCAGTCAGATATCTACGAGTATCTGCCTGGAGATCGAACCCGGAACCCTCTACGTATAATATGCGATTGCTCCGCCATGCAGGTCGTCAGAAAAATCTGATCCCGTATATTTGTAAACGCAAAAATCAATATATTTATAAAAATATAGTAATTTTTAATATAGAAAACATTTTCCGTTTCTTTAAAAAATATTTTTTTTTATATAAAAAATACTGTAAAAATATGTTTTGTCACAAAATAAATAGACAAAATAAAAATATTTTTTTTATATAAAATAAAACACGAAAACAGTGTCGCAAAATTAATAAAATATTTTTTTTTTATTATAAAATTGGTTCCTTTTTTTAAATTAACTAATTATTTTAAAATGAGATAATTTTAAACTACATCAAAGCGTACCTTAGCGAAGTCTCGGTAGGAGAACTGTATGTCCCTGTTGAGCATGAGGCCGATCTGCTGGTTGGACATGTCGAGCCACACTTGCACCTCCGAGGAGACAATCGTTTCGTTGTCCGCAGTATCCGCTGTGGATTAAATAAAACATATTATAACATACCTGAAATACGTACAAATATATTTCAAAAATACTAGAATAAAAAGAAACTGTACTATTTTATAAGCAAATATAACGAATTCGGTTTTTTTAACCGAACTCGGTATATCAAACACCACACATTGTGATATCAGGCGGTGTTACTTATGAAGATAAAATTTTGGAAGGTAATAAATGACAAACTAAAGGAAAATAATGTTACTTATATTTAAATAAGACTTTAAACTATCTAATAATCCGATATCAAGTCCATCATTATCAATACATGGCTGTATTCTATTTCTTGTGGTAGATATAAAAAAAAACTTATTTATTTCAGAACATCCTATATAACTGAGATCGTGCAACCTTAATTTACATCTTATGAATAAAAATTACATTGATTTCTGAACACCCTGTACTCACCTAGAGCCAATCTCGCCACGAGTGAGTCCGTATAATTCTCATTAAAGTATATAGCTCCCCAAGCATCACCATCCTTCACTGCGTTGATCGCTGAGCTGAGGTCCGCGTAGTACTCCTTGATGATGGACTGGTTCTTCAGATGGGCGAGGTACCGACAGGACAGGTTCTTCATAGAGCAGGACGAGTTGAAGGGACAGTAGCCGTCGAATACGTTCACGTCATCGTTTACTATCGCCTGGGGAAGAAACATTGTACTTAATAGTGGAAGCCTAAGAGTGACTGATAGGTATGAAATTAATAATGTCAGAGTGAGACACAGTGGAAATATACATGAGTAATTAACAGTGCTAGATCGATACATAGTAGATGATATGTGGGAAAGTTGGGAGGCTGATCACAATTCATAACGCATGGTTTAAACCGATGGATATTGTATGTTCTAAAATTTATCCTCTGATGGAGTCAAATAAATAATAATGCACATGATAATGTGTTTCGATTACAGAACTTACTTTGTCTTATTTCTTTGTCTATCTTATAATTAATCTTACTGACTGGTTTGGCACAAAGACAATGTTTAATTTTTCTTGTTTGTTCGTTTGTTTCGTCATTCTTTTTAATTTCATAGAAATTAGCTTAATTGTTTTGATAAGCTAAGCCAAGCTTAAATTTATCAGCCAGGAAATTTAATAGTTTCATAACGTACATGGAAAAATACACCATTATTAAAGACATAACATTTATAAAGGATGGTATAGCATGTAAAGAGGATGACAAAGCAAATTGAGGATGCCATAGCAAGTACAGAGGATGACATGCCACATAAAAAGGGTGGTATAACTCACAAGTCTCAATCCACTAGGGTCGCGGCCGATGGCCAGACAGAACAGGATGACCTGCATCACGGGCAGTGCGAAGATGAACAGCATCACGCCGATGTTCCGCCACATACGTAAGAAGTTCTTCTGGATCAGCGCCTTTATCTTGCCGCGGGAGGTTATCTAAGACATACAGGGTGTTTTATTAATAAAAAATATATTTTTCATAAGAAAAAATAAAAAGGTTAAGTAAAAATATTTGAAAGATCCCATGGATTTCTTTGAGATAAGTAAGCTTTGAAAAATAAAATCATATACAGGTTGTTTACATTTACTATAAATGAAAAAAATCTAAAAATAGTTTTTTTTAATAAAAGGACCTACAATTTCCTTTCTGGAAAAAACAACTATTAAATATTTATAAAAACACATTATATCATTAATTATTTGGTCAAAATAATTAAATATACAATGATGAAATAGTTAATTGTTCAAGTTATAAATCCTTATCCTTACTAATATTATAAATCCGAAAGTAACTCTGTCTGTCTGTCTGTCTGTCTGGTTGTCTTTTCTTCACGCCTAAACCACTGAACCGATTTTAATGAAATTTTGTACAAAGATAGTCTGAGACCCGAGAACGGTCATAGGATAGTTTTTATCCCGGAAATCCCACGGGAACTAGGGATGGCGATCTAAGATCGATTAATCGGAGAATCGATCTTTTGGACCAAAAAGTCGATTATTTTAATCGATATCCTTACTAATATTATAAATGCGAAAGTAACTCTGTCTGTCTGTCTGTCTGTATGTCTCTTCCTCACGCCTAAACCACTGAACCGATTTTCATGAAATTCTGTACAAAGGTACTCTGAGAACCTAGAATGGACATAGGATAGTTTTTATCCAGAAATCCCACAGGAACTAGGGATAGCGATCTTAGATCTATTAATCAGAGAAGCGATCTTTTTGACCAAAAAAGTCGATTTCTTTAATCGGTCTCCGGTAATGGATTCTACCTACGTTTGTGGGTCTTTAGGCATACTCTAAATAACCATGAGTTTAATGAGTTCTTGCAATCGGAGACGGTTGCAACATTATATTTGTTTATATAGATTTATTGGGATTATAATAGGGGTGGCAATTCTTACCGAAACAGATCGATGTTTGAATCGATTCGAATCGAAGTGCAATAAATCGATTCACAAAAAATCGAGGCCCTAAGAATCGTTCTATCTTCGATATTTTTTCGAGGATAGCGAAAAAAAAGGTTATCAGGATCAAACAAGCACTGAAATTATGTATCCGTCAGCAAATCCTTACTTCCTTACTGATTAGTAATATTTTACTAATACTGATTAGTAATATATTACTTTACTAATATTATAAAAGTGGAATTAACTCTGTCTGTCTCTTCTTCACGACTACACCACTGAACCGATTTGAATGGAATTTTGTACAAAGATAGTATGAGACCCGAGAAAGGACATAGGATAGTTTTTATCTCGGAAATCCCACCAGAACGGACTCCAGTAATGGAACGATTCAGTGAATCGATCTTTCAACCCAGAAGATTGAAATTCGATTTTCGATTTTCGATTTTACCTACAGTTACTTTACTTATCCATTAGTTGATCATCTATCTATTTATATAAAAATGAATATTTATCTATATACATTTTATAGAATCGGAAACTATGCATTTGATCAAGCGATGATCTTTTGCAGAGTTGTTGTCCAAGAGCCCACGAAGGTTTGGGAGTTGGTAAGACTAAATTTCGACAGATGGCACCACTGTCATTCCAATGAAAGTACGAATTTTCTGTTTTATGTATGTCATATTATATCTTTAAAATGCGGGCGAAGCCGCGGGCACCACTAGTAAGAAATATTTAATTGAAGATATTGAACACAGACCTCTAAACAAAAGATAGTACTCACGATAGATTACGAAACACAACGTTACAATACTTACATTGAAACAGTCACCACAGTCTTCGCACTCTGTCGTTACCACCTCAGTTACTTTTCCGGGAAGCTGGAACACAAATGATACAACTTGTTTATATCCATGTTTGTATATTACTTATTGAGAGTGAGATGTAAATTATAGTCTAAGACCCGACAATATGATTTCTACGTCTGGCTGGTTTTTATTCTATAATAATTTTCGATTATTGTTATATTTTATAATTTAAAGTTATCGTCCAATTAATTTCTCATTTATGTTTATGAAGTATTAAAGAAGAAATGGAGTATTGACAAGAAAATATACCTTTTAGAAATATTACTACAATTTTTAACAAAGAAAACATTATTTGCGTAAAGAGTGACTACTTTATTGCGCTGTTAAAACGAGTTTATTTCAAAAAGTATTTTTTGTCGGAATATACTCACTCTTTACTTAATTACACAACGTATCCTATTCCTGCCTGCAAGAGAATCTCAAATTTAGATTTTTGCTAGACAAAAATTGAATAGATTGATTATGAATAACGTACATTGTCCGGATTGGGTGTGTACAGAAATTCACCATGTATCACTATATGGAAATCGACTCACATCACCATTGGATCCAGCGCCATGATCGACGATCAGCACCTCCTTGCTCTGGTGGAAGTTGAGGCCGACCACCTGGGCGTCCTCCGCCGCGTACGGCGCCTCCTCGCGCTTCGACATCTTGTTCAGCCCCAGGGCTCCGCCGGACACGTTCAGCTCCACTACTTGGTTCGCTTGGCCTGGGGACAAGTGCTTGTTATTAGACAGATACAGTACAGGACAGGACTGAAAAATATACCGGATAATCGTTAAATACAGAAGCCAAAAGTTTGATGGGGGGGTATCGGTTTTTATAACTACACAAACTGGCATCTAAAATAATATCTGTGATTTTTCATATTAGTATAAGTAAATTGTTTTTTTTAATCAATATAAAATATTTTATTCAAGTTAAGTCCATTCTTTACACAAACCTTTTTGAATATCATTAATCTACCACCATAAGGTGTTATGGTGTTACAGAACAAATATAGTGAGGAAACTAAAACATCTGAGAGTACTTAAAACTGTGTCAGGTACTTTTAAAAAAAGCAACAATGCGTTCTTCAATAATTCAGATAAGTTTAGGAAATCTTAACTTATTAGGAGTGCTCGATTATAGCAATTATTAGGGTAATCGATCGAAATGTATACTAATGTAAATTTAATTACATTTCTCATTAACAAATTATTTATATGGATAATTAAAATTCTATCTTAACCCAATAAAAACTACATGTCCACTACCCAGGTATGCAGGTGTAACGTGACATCGCGAAAACTAAAATTCTTTTAGCATAATAAAAACTTCATGTTTACTACGCAGGTATGCAGGTGTAACGTGACATCGGATGTCACCCACACACGCTTGCAACACCCATCATTTCGTTGTTTGCGTAAACACTTACAGCGACCAGACACCGCGGTTCCGTTACGACACAATCAAGGCTAGTCTCAACACGTGTGTTGTGTACCAGAAGGAAATCTATATACAAACAGATAAAGAGAGTTCAGTGTATTTTTACTAGACTAAGGAGTAATCTTTTTCGAGCTCATGTAGGTACTTTTGGCGCGCCTTGCATCCCAAATGGCTTGACGGATTTTAGCATATGAAGTGTCGTTGGATTCACTTAAATTGTGGGAGTGTTATTTTTAAATGTTCGTACTCGGCATGTGTCATAACTACTTGACTTATTTTAGCCTTATGTAATGTATCAATTAATAATGTAGCAGTGTAAAGCTTAGGACACCTATGTTGGCGTGCCCATACACAATCGATCGATGTCTTTGACACCCGACCAATTGTTGTGGTATTTTTGGCTGATCGGCAGATTTCGGTCGATAAAACAACGGTCGACGAACGATCGATGATTGAATCTTTACCGGACTCTTCTAGAATATATTTAGAAACGGGGGCAGGGATATTTGTAGACCGATCCATTCTATCTTCCATTGATGGCAGCGATCGATCGATGTCATAACAATTGACGATCGACGTTGAATAATCGATGTTATCATAAGTCGATGATAGATCGATTGCTATGTCCAGTTAGTAATAATCAAGCTATGGACTGTGTTTCCTATCAAACATTAACATTGGACATTTTCTCCCTTTTAAAAATCAACTTATTTCGATATTCGGTAGGCAAAATTTGCATAGATTCGTTATTACTAACAGACGTTAGTCCTCTTAGCTACTTTTGCGTAAGTGTGATTAACACCAGTCCATTTAGAATTAGTAATATGAAGCAACTTGTGACAATGTCATGCAGAATGTCTAGTCACTCTAGTGTACCTCGCTTGCAAAACTACCGCGACCAGACACTGCTTAGTTACGAAACAAAGCAAGGCTAGGCACTCACCTCGTGTGTATGTTGTGAATTGTTGTGTACCGGACAATAAAATCGTAGGAACTTCTCTTTTTAGAACCTTGCATAATTTATACATCTGATATACAGTGTGTTTTCAGAAAGTGTGTGTTCTAAAGACGCTTGTTGTGTACCAGACAATAAAATTGTAGGAAGTTCTCTTTTAACAGATTGCATAATTTAATAATTGTTATAAAACATTGATGTTAGAAAATCTAAAGCACGCACACGTGGGTATATATATTACCAATTTTTGTGTCGAGGAAATACCAACAAACCGTATATTAAAGTTTCTGAAAACATACTCCCGTTATAATAGTTATGCGGATATTAGAAGTCAATTTGTGAAAACTTCTCAAAGTTATGTCCTTATTGGAAATTAATTAACACTTGTGAAGGAAAACATCATTAGGAATCCTGCATGTCTGAGAGTTGTAATAAAAATCTTAAGGGTGTGCGTAGTCTACCAATGGCCCGAGCGGTAGACTCTGGCCTTCTTAATCTTGAGAAGAGACTCATACTCAACAATGACAGTATTGTGTTGACGACAACTAATTGAATAAACCGCACTAAATATTACTTGACACGACAAATCATTCGATACGCGAGCACCACAGAGCTATAAGGATTATTACAAGTTAGTAATTGTAGTTTGTAGTACGCTTGACGTGAACTGAGAGTGACAATAAGATTGGATTACATGGAAAATTACGAGTCATAGTTATAAAATATGACTATACCTAAATGTATTAGTAGAGAACCTTTATTAAACAACTGAGTTCTCAGGGCTTGGGACGTATTTGAGGCCAAATTTAGTTGAGACTCTTATTCTATCTAGGGTCGGCTAACGCCCGGTATTAATAAACAATCTATGTTTGTCTAACAAGAATTGAAATTTGACAATTTCTAGGAGACGAGAATTGTCATGTCAAACAAGTCCAAATTAATTTTTAAACTAATAAATTAATTAATAACAAACTTTAAATGATTAATGGTACCATCAGGTTGATTGTATATTTATGCGCTACATATTTTACAAAAAAAGTTTTAAGCTTGACCCGGGAACAAACCCGGTACCCTCTAAGTAACATATTGATATGGTAAACGCGCGTCTCAATTGCACCCAAAATGTAATACAATTACATACTTATATTATTATGTAGGTGTAACAATTATGACATAGCCAAACTCTATGTAACTTTGCATATGTAATATTAGGACATAATAAATTAATTCACGTGCTGATTCTCTACGTCACATGGAGGACAAACGAATTCGATGGCGTCCATTACATTACGTTAATTTGCATATAGCATACTACTCATAACATATTTTATATAATTCGCATATCTACTTTTAGTAGGCAGTGTTTTTCAAAGTGTTGCGAGCCCCGGGAGATGTAGGGTCATAAAGATCGTACGTGGTCGCGAACCGTCAGTAAAAACGAAAAAAAAACTATTTCAAAGCATATTCCAAAATGTATAATGATTTTTTTGTTTAATTTAAGATTAGAACGTAAATTATGGGAAAATTTTGGCTATAGTCCACCGCACTGGCGTGTAGGTTTTCTCATTATTTTCCCTCACCGTTTGAATCGAATGACAATAATCATAACTTTAAAAAATCAAGTCCCATGAATTATATTGGACAAATCGTTTCGTGGAATGGTTACAGATATCCATTTATAAATCAAGTGGACTTGCATGCTAATCTGCTACTTCAGTTTCTAAAAAAAAACTCAAGATTAGCGACGAAAATAGAATGCTTAATTGTATTATTTAATAAAGATTTTTTTGTAAACCGTACGACCAAATATTTCATCTACGCCATATAACACCTGATAATATAATTAGCACATAAATATATCTTGAACGTGACGTTTTGGTATAAATTTAGTAGTGTCGTCTAACTTGTATATAATTAGATAACTTTATAGTATGACGTGTAGCGCTGGGAACTGAGTTTATTGGTAAATTTTAATTTGATGTTCATATTAAAGATCCTGTTTATTTTGCATAATGTTTAGCGGGTTTATTATTCAAGTATAGTTGGTATCGTAGTAGGAAGGGAGTGTAACTATTAAATACTTCGCTTTATTAAGTAAATTTTACTAAAACACACACTTTTTACTAATATTATCAGTAAAGTCACTTTAAAAACTTGTGTTTTTAACGCCCCATGTGACATTATTATTTGTGATGTAAAGCTGTGTGTATACACAAAAACATGAAAGTATACATATACACCTAAGCTAAACCTATCCTAACCTGACCAGGGATCCAACCTGGAACGCCCAGTGTAACCCACCAGTACCTACCTACTGTGACCATGTATGTCATTATCACTGTACACTCCTACTACTAAGATTTCGCGTATCTTGAGCGACATGGACACCCACAAATAAAGGTACAAAAACACCCAGACCCAGAGTAGAAAACACAATTAATAATTTTGATTTCCGCTAAGAACCTGCTGTTAAACGTTAATGATAATAACACCGCTCTTTATTTTAAAAGAGTAAAACTATTTGCAACTTTAGAATAAGTAATTAATACGTAAATAAACAAAACTAATATATTCCTTGCAAGATGCCAGCAAAAGCAAATAAAACTAGTAGAATACAAGCATTAAATATTTACCTCGGATCAAAAATAGTAAGATAAAGCCTCAAGAAACATTGCATTGAAGTGCAACTTGCACTCCTATGACTCGGATTTCATAAATGTTTGAATGCGGCCATTTTAGATGATGTCCAAATATTTGCTCACTTTATGTTTTTTTTCCCAAGTACGTAATATCGTAAAAGAACGAAACTTTTGAGATTAATCTAAGATTATTTGTAATAATGCAATTATTAAAATTTGTATTGTATATTCGTATAATTTCTGCGTACGAAAATCGGAAGAATTTATTGTTTTAATATTTTGTATTTTTTATATTTTTTGAACTATGAAATGAGCATTCAGTTCTTAAATGCCTTGTAAATACGATTGAAGTTAAATCTGGTACGGCCACTAATGCGTTGTTATTCTGAGTACATACGCTCGTTATTAATAATCAATCTATCCATGGTTTTGCTTACCAAAGTTCGACATTTAGCAAAATCTTCATGCTACAAATTGACAAATTTCGATCTTTAGTAGATAGATTAGATAGATTATTAACAACGGGCGTGCGTAAGAACGCAGCTCACAAGTGTTTCTTTTCAACGGCTAAGTCTACCTTTTTTGTCCTGAGGTATTTAAATAGTGTAGAGTTTATCAATGGAGGACGAATCAATTCTGCTCACGTTAACCGCAGACATCGATCCATCGCATTCCAGATACAAAATACCACATCATTTACGCCATTTTGATTTTGTATTGCAATTAGCATTATATAACACGCTTGGCTCTGTGGCGCTGGTGTACCGAAAACCATACATTTGATCAAGCAAAACAGTGAGGTTTAATAAAGGAGATCATTTGTTTTGAATATCGTATTTGAGAGGTATAAGTGTATGAAGGTAGTTACGAAGTTTTTGAAAAAGTGTACTTATGAAAAAATTATAAACGCCCATTTTTACTTTAATACCGTTTATGCTATATACAAGGAGAAAACTAGCCTGCAGTTCATCTGATGATAAGTGGCAACTGCTCCGAAACATCTGTAAAGTAACAACTTGAAGGTGGTAGAACCCTTTGTGGTTCGACTCCGGCGGCACCACCGCCACACCTATTTCTACCTAATAACAGCAGTGTTAGGCGCTGCTGTGTTCCGGTTTGAAGGGTGTGGTAAGGGGGACAGACTTTTCCGAGGCGTTCCAGCTTAGTCCTCAGGGGTAGCGGCGCATCTGTGGCCGACCTCAGGTGGAATATCTAATCCTATCTGGTGTTGATTACAGATGTCCATGGGCGGCAGTAGCCACTTACCATTAGGTGGACTGTTTGCTCGTCTGCTACTCTTATATTATAAAAAAAAAATCTGTAATGAATCCCAGATAGAACTGAATTCTTAACTGAAGTCGACTACAAGTGTACCTACTCATGAGGTCAAATGGCTCGTGAAGACCCTCCCTTAGCACATTCTTAAAACCAGAACATAACAGCTCTTAACACTGCTGTTATTATCCAAAATAGATGTATGTACCTTCGCAGAGCCACGAAGTTTTGTACCACCTTAATGATAAAGAAAGAAGAATATTACCTTGTCTTCTGGATAGTTTGAGGAACACGTCTTCTAGGGAAATACAGCTGTACATCGTGAGGAGGGCCTGTGGAGACTCCTCTGCCAGCAGCCTCCCGCTTCTCATTAGACCAATCTGGAATAAAATAATATATTAACGTTTTACATAACTCCTTTTCTTATTTCAGATAAGAGTTAAACCAGCATCAACAACAGCGTTAGAAACAACTGTTGTAATACCGAAATACATTGTAGGTATATTCCGCGTAAAATTGCTAGTCTGCTGAAAACTTATTTAAACCACGCAGGTGGCTTGCAAAACCAAAGTTCAAACCCACACGTGTTCATACTTTTATCGAACCGAATCTCTTGTATATTTTATAAAACACCAATAAACCAGAATTAATCGGGCAATAATGTAAAGTATTAGGAAACATAAATATTTAAGAACTGATATAGCCTCATTATATACATCCTTATGTCAAAAACGTGACGATATCAAAGAATGTCGTGTTACAAGATGGGAGATCTGTATCTGTGCATAATATAATAAGAATGTATTATTTACGTAAATATCGAATATATTAGTAAAAAAGTAGTTCTGAAATGAGAATAAGTAATAATAGAAATTTCCAATATTTTCTGTGTTTATATAATCTTGAAATAGTAGACGAGCATGTAGTCTACCGCCCTTGGACATCTGCAAGTGCCGCTACCTCAGAGGACTAAGCTGGACGTCTCGGAAAAGTATGTCTGTCTTCCTTACCACACCCTTCAAACCAGAACACAGCAGCGTTTAACTCTGCTGTTATTAGGCAGAAATAGGTGTGGCGGGGACGCCGCCGGAGTCGAACCACAGAGGGTTCTACCAAGTTACCAACTTCAATTCTCGAGATAGAGTTTTTAGTTTTTATTTACGTATATTGTTTGTTTAATCACTACATAATGCTTCAAAAACAGCTAAATCGTTAATCTAACTAATAACTTATGCGACTAATCATATGATTATACGACTAATAATGTCGCATGTCCACTACGGCCTTAAGACCGAGTTTAAAAACGTGACACGTGACACGTGACACATGTCGCAAAACACACACTGGTTAATTTACATCTTACGATTAGGGGATATGTTAATAAGTTTTATAAACAGATATAGCGACTGTGTGAGTATTTTAAATGGTCTATTAATAAAGGACAGTTCTGAGATCTATTACAGGCGCGTTGCTACCTTGAGGGTTATTAATAAACAAACACCAACATAGTCATTTTCGTAAAAACGTAGAAACTCTTACTAAGGGTACACGGCAGCTTATACGACATAGATATAACATAATTATTAGACATACTAATAGGCAGATACAGGCCTTTAATAATACATATCAATATGTTGAATATGACAACAGTTTAAATACCGTTTTTTTTTTTACTGACTTTGTTCTTAATTCATTTTCATTCAATAATACAAGATTATCTACTTAAACCTCGATTAAGAAATTCATAGATTTTACCATATCTCTTGAAATCAGATAATTTTCTTGTCGATTGAGATGTTTAAAGTAGGTTTGATTACAAAATTGAAATTTATTACCAATACCACTAATACTTTTGACTTACAAATTACAAACACGGAAATAATCTAAGCAAAAAAGTATTAATAAACTTATATTTCAACATCACCACGATCACACGTTAGCTGGGGAATGTGTGGACATAATTTACGATACACGTACCTATATGTATGTATGAGGTAATCCGAGGTGCTAGTTGGATTTCTCACTTCATAAAATAAAAAAATGTGAGTACATTTTTTACTCAGAGAAAAAATCTTTTTAAGCAATTAAGCTGTTTTTGTATTTAAAGATGTATCTATAACTAGCTGAGCCGGCAAAGGTTGTGTTGCCATATAAATAAAAAAAAGTTGAACAACCCTCATCACTTTGGGGTATGAAAAATAGATAGTAGCCGATTCTCAGATCTACTGAATATGCATATAAAATTTGGTGAAAATCGGTAAAGCCGTTTCGGAGGAGTACGATAACTAACATTGTGACACGAGAATTTTATATATAAGATAAATGAAATTGGGATGTCTGTGTACGTTGTAAAATTATTTTTATTACTACCGCAATTTAAAGGGGGTTTAACCAGTATTCGATCGGGAAGGTACCTTCGCCACGCCTAGCCTGAAGTTCTTACGTTTCGGTGGAAGGGTTTTATTATATAGAGTAGCAAACGAAAATGCAGTTTACTTGATGGTTAGTGACCACTGCCGCACATGGATTACAGATGTCCATAATGAACCCAAGATAGAATTAGACTACTATATAAGAGTTACCAAGTATTGCTATCTGAGGAAGTGAGGACTATATTGAAACACCTCGTATATATTTAATTTTCCTTGCCACAACTTTCAAACCAGATCATAAAAACACTTATGACATCTATTTCTTCCTAGTAACACTGTTGTTATAGTCCGCGTAAAACTGCTAGTCCGCTCTGAATATAGAAACGAATCGCGTCGCCATAGCAAATTGTATGACTACACCTGCTCGGAACAACTTCAGAGCGGACTAGCAGTTTGGCGCGAACTCCGGAGTCGAACTATGACAGGTTCCACCTGCAAATTAAATAGTAAATACACCACATACGAGTACTAATATTAGTTAGAAAACATGCGCAAGCGCACAACAGCGCAAAACCCATTTCGAATACTTACACAATGCGCCTGCCTCGCTTCTTCAATATAATGGGTGGTGATGATAACAGTCTTGTCTCCGGAGCTGGTGATGCGGACCAGGTGGGTCCAGATGGACTGCCGGAGGAGGGGGTCCACGCCCACGGTGGGCTCGTCGAGGATCAGCAGCTCGGGGTCGTGCATCAGCGCCACTGCGAAGGAGACACGGCGTTGCTGACCGCCACTGTGGAAGAACAGATCGTTAGATAGGTTTTTATAATAATAGTAGACGAGCAAGCCACCTGATGATAAGTGGCTACTGACGCCCATGAAAATCTGCAATCAACCTAGGTAAGATTAGTTTCGTAGCTGTGGTCGGCCACAGAATCGCCGTTGCCTCTGAGGACTGAGCTGGAATCCCTCAGAAATATATCACACCCTTCAGAACATAGCAGCGCTTGTCACTACTGTTATTATGTAGAAATTGGTGTGGAGGTGGTGCCCCTTTAAAATTTGAAAGATTTTTTTATAAGATTGGATTTTCGAAGATCCAAAGAATAGTACGAGTAGGTATAGTTTGTATGCCATAGACAACACATTGCCCCAAAATATTTTGGATTGTAGCCTTAAAATTAAACAAATTGCGCTTGGCATATCATTAAGAAATAATAATTACTGATTACTACAAAGCAGTAATTAGTAATTACTAACGAAGGCATTGCATTTAATACCATTACCACCGCTTCGATACCGCTCTGTGACGGATCGTAACAATTTATTACATAACGAAACGGTCACGGTAACGTAACATAACCGAAATGGAGATCATTGGCACCTACTTATCTCATCTTTGTATAAAATAACGCTGTTATATTGTTATCTGTATAAGCAGATAACACAGTAGAGTCGAGGGTTCAAAAATTACCGATGAATACAATAACTTGGTATCTTGGAGCTGATCTGGTAACGGATACGGAAGTAGACAGTAGAACTCTTCAATAGCTTCTTTTTTTATAATATAGGAGTAGCAGACGAGCATACAGTCCACCTGATGGTAAGTGGCTACTGCCGCCCATGGACATCTGTAATCAACCACAGATAGGATTAGATATTCCTACCTGAGGTCGGCCACAGATGCGCCGCTACCCCTGAGGACTAAGCTGGAACGCCTCGGCAAAGTCTGTCTCCCTTACCACACCCTTCAAAACGGAACACAGCAGCGCCTAACACTGCTGTTATTAGGTAGAAATAGGCGTGGCGGTGGTGCCGCCGGAGTCGAACCACAAAGGGTCCTACCACCTTGAAACTACTAGTATCCCTATCGAGTTTGGGCTCATATGTTTTACCGAATCCAATATTTCAGGGCGTGTTAAGAAGGGTACAATAATTTAGCCAAGTGTATAGTGGAATTTTAGTAAAAACTTGTCAAGTTTGGTGTTCGTGGTTGATTCAAACACATTATAGCAATCCCAGAATCCTAAGGGATTTAATCACGAAAGCTAATAGCCGGTAATTTCCTTAGTGTTGTATAATGTAATAACTTCGATGAAGTTATCATATTGCAATCTTTATATATATATATATATATATTTCTTATGTGCGTGTGTATGTCACTGAACTCGTCCTAAACGACTGAACTGATTTTGATGAAATTTGTTGTGTGTATTCAAGGGGACTTGAAATTGTTTAGATTCACAATTTATTCCGTGGGAAAAGGTTTTTTTAATTAATTTTTAATTAGTTATAGAATCGGAAACTATGCATTTGATCAAATGATGATCTTTAGCAAAGTTGTTGTCCAAGAGCCCACGAGGGTTTGGCAGTTGGTAAGACCAATGTTCGACACATGGCACCACTGTCATTCCAATGCAGGTACAATTTTTACGTTTTATGTATGTCATATTATTTCTTTAAAATGGTGGCGAAACCGCGGGCACCACTAGTTACTTATAAAATATTAATATGTTTATCCCTACAGTAAAAATGGGCGTTGGTCGTTGGCAGGTCAGTTATCGACTGCGATAAAAGTTCATTGCTTTTAATTACTTCTGTTTGTTATTCAAGGCAGAAAAGTAATCTTGTGAAGGTAGAATTTAATGATCCCACTGGCTAAATGCTCCAATATTTATTTTAATGGGAACATAGTATAACTCTGTTAGCTGACAATCTTAGACATGAGGAATAGTAATACAATACATCTGAGGTTGACTTCAGGTAGGACCCCCGTTTTATATGTTTACATAATTTATATATATGTCGGAGGAAGAGTCAGAGTTATTTAATATAGCTTTAGCTATACTGTTACTTTAGTATTTTAGTAATGTTATTGGTACTTGATCAATCGAAGTCATTGTATAGCTTTCGTATTAGAATCAGAGCAGAGACTTAAAAGGTCTCTAGTGGGGTCGAGGTATGTGGCGGCGCGGTGGGGAAACCTTGATAAGAACTGATGTGAGTGATCGAGGTGGATCATTATTTCGTTGTGCTTTGGAGCGTGTAGTCACTACCTTGAACCTGCTGCTCAAATCCTTTGTTTGTAAAGTAATAGTAGTATTATAGTATAGTTATTTTGTAAATCCGAAGTTATCATGTAAAGAGAACAATAAATACTGTGATTACTGTATTTGTGCCTGCATCTACCCTATGACAACGCCCACAAAACCTATAGATTCTATCAATGATGTCGATGAGAGCCGTCCTTCTCCGACATCAGAAGCGGGATCTGTGCAGGCACAAAAGACTTAAGTGAATTGAGTGTAACAAATAACGGCGGCGGTGTTCAACGAGAAATAGTAAAATAACAAATTACTTGTGGAGGAGCTGCGCAACTTGCGAAAGTTGGTCTAAAGACATCACCTGAGTTTCATCCTGAGGAGGTGCAACCTGTGATTGTTTGGTTGATGAACAGCTGAAGTCAGGGGAGTATTTTTTTTCTCTCTTTTATTTTTTGAGTGTTACTATGAAAGATTCTGTCATAAAGATTGTAAAATTTTAAGATTTTTTTTTTCTCTCGGTTATATGTGATATTTTACAATGTTGTGAGTGTTTTGTTGTCCATATGTTTATGCGAGATGGGTTATATTATATAATTACTACAGCATAGTTCAGTTTAGATAATCTACTATTTTTGTCCATTCAGGACAAATTATGTGTTATTAGTTCGTTCCTTTGTAACGTGACATTTTAATTGTAGAAAAATATGAAAGTCTACAATACAGGACATTAATCTTATCCCAGATTTTACATTTTTTTATTAGCTCGTGGACAATTTGTTATTTGTTGTCATAGCTGTTATAAATGTTTCAGTTAAACCAACGGAAAACTACACTATGTACGAAATTCCAAGTGTCTCAATACGACGATGGCTATGACGAGGCTACAAGTCACCTGATGATATAAGCGTGCCGCTGAATTTCATATAAGAACGTGCAGTTGGAGATTATGGTCAGCTAAAAACAAGTAAAACCTTTCATCTGACTGTATAGGACATAGTACACGAGTGGACGTGTGTTGTATAAAGCCCGAGTTCTTCACACAATTTGGTGAGCAATATTCATTTTGTTTTTGATTCTGATGCTAATTAGGATAAAAAAAAGAGAAATAATGGCCAGAAATTAAAATACTTGATATAATGATAAAAAATGTAGATTCTTGCATTTTATTGTGAAATACATTTAAGTACTTTGTGTTTATGACGTTATAATTGTATTTTAAGCTAAATAAAAAAAAGGTGAAGAAAGTTTAAATAACCACATCTGGATTGAATGTGTGTTATTAACATAAGTGTTAGATATAATTTTGATTACATAAATATAATAGTTAAATCATAGATTAGTAAGTTAAATGAATAAGACGTTGGCTGTTGTATTTTGATATGTCGAGACCTATAGAATAAGACAGTGATATTTCAATCAATATTAACAGTAATATACTTACTGTTCTTGGTAGATTTACACATTACAGGTTGATGTTAACCTACGAGTAGGTAGTAGGATAATTCAGGTAACTTAAAAATTAGACTCTTAAATCTTAGCAAAATTGTCGGGTTATAAGTGTTGTTGATAAACGAACAGATTATGCGATAAAATTAGCGCCGCTATATAATATAAAAATAACTAAGATTCGGATTAAATTTTGAGAGTTTGAAGAATAATGTAACACAAAAAAAAAAGTCAAAAGCGTTGTCAAATTACTTATTAAAGAGATTATTCGCTACATAACAATATTTATAAACAAACACTGTATAATTTCTTTGTGACTTTAAAATTTTCCGTAAATAACATAATTCTTAATTTTTTGTTGCTTGTGTTCTTGTTTACATCATTACAAGTGTATTTGTTCCTTAGATTTTTTTTTTTTTCGATTAGTTAACTGTACATAATATCTCGTATGTATCTCGTACATTTGAAGTATAAACGACATAAGAAATCTTTCTATGGGCTTACATTGAGCTTCCAGTGTCGTCGCTATATACGTTTTTTTTTTTTTGGATTTTTATTTGGTTTGGATTGGTATTTGTTTTGGAGACTAAAGCATTCAATTTCTTTTTATCAAAATTAGTAATTGATAACTATACAATTTTGATTGATTTGGATTAAAGTTATTAATTTTACAAATTCGAGTCTGCGTGTTTTCATGGTACAATTGCTGCCCTGCTTATTTGTTGGTAGCGTGTTTAAACACATATGGCTAGCTAAGTATTAATAATTATAAAAAAAAAAATCCATGTCTATAAATAAGAATAAGTTATAGTATGGGATTATGATTATAAAATACTAGTTTTTGCCCGCGGCTTCGCCCGCGTTTAAAAGAAAATAATATAACATACTAACATACATAAAACTGAAAATTCGTACCTTCAACTTTGCTAAAGATCATCACTTGCATAATGCATAGTTTACGATTCAATCCTTACTAATATCGATTAAAATAATCGACGTTTTGGGTCCAAAAGATCGATTGTCCATATAATCGATCTTAGATCGCCATCCCTAGTTCCCGTGGGATTTCCGGGATAAAAACTATCCTATGTCCGTTCTCGAGTTTCAGACTATCTTTGTACAAAATTTCATTAAAATCGGTTTAGTGGTTTGGGCGTGAAGAACAGACAACCAGACAGACAGACAGACAGACAGACAGAGTTACTTTCGGATTTATAATATTAGTAAGGATTTAAGAAAAAAAAAAAAAAAGCAGTGATAGCTTAGGGGTTGAAGCATGGACCTAGGTTTCAACTCCAGGCACGCACCTTTTAGTTTTTAGAAGTTTTGTGCGTATTAGAAATTATTTATCACTTACTATTGTCGTGAAGGAACACTTCGTGCGGTAACCTACCGAGTTCTTAACTTCTATGTGGTGTCTACAAAATCGCAATAATGACAATCGTACATGTATTTCAAATATGTTTTTTTTTCTTGTACAGTAAGCAAATATAATGGGCAAATATGACTTATTTAAATGTCAAAGCGCGAGGTTTTAAAATATAACCTTAGAAGAAGAAGTAACAATAACAAAGGCCTTAATTTTACCAACAGTCCACTGGGTTTTAAGCTTGTTAGTAGCGTTGATAGATGTTAGTAGCGTAAGTGTATCAGTTATAGCGTAGTGTACTATTAAAATAGTATATAGGTTTGACTAACTAAGCGGGTTAATACTTTCTAAAGGTGATATGACTATTCAAATAAGATGAATATACTTAGGCAATACTTAGGTATACGTCGTGGAGGCTATGCAAGCGAGGTAAATGCTTTTTAACAGCAATATGATCGTCCAAATACCATGATAGTAGCTAATACGGCGCGAAGGCTGTGTAAGCGAAGTGAAAGCTTTCTAACGGCGATATGATCGTTCAGAAGACTTTAAGGGATGGCGTAGAGATAAAAAATATATATTGTGCACGTTAAATAGGCGAGGTGGCCATTTAAAAGACTGGTTGTATTATGTGTATGTATTTGTTAAATAGGCGAGGTGGCCATTTAAAAGACTGGTTGTATTATGTGTATGTATTTGTTAAATAGGCGAGGTGGCCATTTAAAAGACTGGTTGTATTATGTGTATGTATTTGTTAAATAGGCGAGGTGGCCATTTAACGGACTGGTTGTATTATGTGGATGTATTTGTTAAATAAGCGAGGTGGCTATTTAACGGAGTGGTTGTATTATGTGGATGTATTTGTTAAATAAGCGAGGTGGCTATTTAACGGAGTGGTTATATTATGTGGATATATTTGTTAAATAAGCGAGGTGGCTATTTAACGGAGTGGTTATATTATGTGGATATATTTGTTAAATAAGCGAGGTGGCTATTTAACGGACTGGTTGTATTATGTGGATATATTTGTTAAATAAGCGAGGTGGCTATTTAACGGACTGGTTGTATTATGTGGATATATTTGTTAAATAGGCGAGTTGGCCATTTAATAAACTGTTTTAATTATATTTATGTATAAGTTAAATAGACGTGGTGGCTGTTTAACTGAGGGGAAGATTACTTGTGCCCCGATTGTATAGAAAATTGTTTGGTGTAGGTAAATGTTTCTTTTGTACAATAGTTGAACGAATAAGTTTATTTTGACCATTGGTACTTGGAAGTATTTCATTGCTTACATAAAGTGTATACACGTTTTATTGATTTGGGATACAGTTAAGTAAAACATTACGGGGCAATTTTTACCGACTTGAACTCTCGGTTGTTAAATGTAATAAGAACCAGTCATTGATTAAGTATAAGTGTAAAGTGGCTAGGTATGCATCGTCACAACACAACATTCTTTATTTTATAATGTTGAGGGTCATAGAGAGCAAATTTATAACCACTTATGTCTTGAAAGGAAAGAAATTCCCAAGAATTTTTAACACATTGGCATTTGACACCTCATAATACAAAAATGCCACTTGAAAACCAAGTTGGGTTTAGTTTATGACTTTGGCTAAGTTCCATGACAGATTTCGAGTGATATGGCGTCCTGTTTTTAACGTTTGAGAATTTCTTAATCATTAACATTTTAGGACCCCACTTAAGATTACACTTTAACTGCAATATTTTTGTTTTAAATGGTCAAATGTATGGGTGCCAATAAATCAACAAAGGGTGAAGGGTGAAAGCATTGCTTAATGTGACTGAGTGTCGTGAGACTCGTTATTTAATATTTAACCATACAACTCTCCAACCATCCATCTATCAGCCTTGAAAGTCCACTGCTGGACATAGGCCTACCCAAATCCGCGCGACCTGGTCGGGGGATACTTTGGTCTCCTTTTGATCAGATGTGGTCCCCGTTCGAGGTCATTCCTACCATACAGTTTTACCAAAATAAATATGTTTCATTTCAGATAACAATTGCACTCATCCTTCAAGGTCACACGAGGACGTGTGAAGCGTCAGGATGGCCGTGTCGGAGGAAGAGTCAGAGTTATTTAATATAGCTTTAGCTATACTGTTACTTTAGTATTTTAGTAATGTTATTGGTACTTGATCAATCGAAGTCATTGTATAGCTTTCGTATTAGAATCAGAGCAGAGACTTAAAAGGTCTCTAGTGGGGTCGAGGTATGTGGCGGCGCGGTGGGGAAACCTTGATAAGAACTGATGTGAGTGATCGAGGTGGATCATTATTTCGTTGTGCTTTGGAGCGTGTAGTCACTACCTTGAACCTGCTGCTCAAATCCTTTGTTTGTAAAGTAATAGTAGTATTATAGTATAGTTATTTTGTAAATCCGAAGTTATCATGTAAAGAGAACAATAAATACTGTGATTACTGTATTTGTGCCTGCATCTACCCTATGACAACGCCCACAAAACCTATAGATTCTATCAATGATGTCGATGAGAGCCGTCCTTCTCCGACATATATATGTACGTTTATAACTATATACACAGGTTACAGATGCCCATACACCAGTGACCACTTGCCATCAGGTGGACTGCATGTTTAAACGCTTTCTACACTAATCCTAGTGTGGGACTAGGATTCCCTGTGTCGTGGGTGCCATGGACACACACATAGACAAATACACAAACACCCAGACCCAGGAATAGACATCTAAATTTATCATTTAGATATCTGTCTGGCCGGGGATCGAACTCGGGACCCTTTGCGCGTATGGTGACCGCTCCGCTACGCGGGTCGTCAAGTTTAATTGCTACTTCTGTATTAAAAATGTAATGGATACCGTGGCATCTAAAATCAAATTCAAGACCTCAAGACCAACTGAATAAATTTAAAGTAACAAGTGATACAGCATCGTCGTCGTCAACCCAATACTGTCTCACTTGGACACGGGTCCTTTCTCAAGAGTGAAAGGGATGTAAGCCATAGTCCACCACGCTGATCAAGTGCGACATGGTAGACTGGGCACACCCTTGAGAATCTAAATATATATAACTCAAAGGTGACTGACTGACATAGTGATCTATCAACGCACAGCCCAAACCACTGGACAGATCGGGCTGAAATTTGGCATGCAGGTAGATGTTATGACGTAGGCATCCGCTAAGAAAGGATTTTGATCAATTCTACCCCCAAGGGGATAAAATAGGGGATGAAAAGATTACTTCGTAACGCGATCGAAGCCGCGGGCAAAAGCTCGTTTTTTTATAACTCTCATGCATACAGTGTTTCTGACGACGTTTTCCTTCGCCGTTTAAACAAGTAATAATTAATTTATTATACGCATATAATTTTGAAAAGTCAGAGGGGCCTGGGGTTCGACCCTCGGACTCTCCGAATGTGAGACCAAATTGCTAGATACTAGGCTATCACTTAACATTAAATCGACAGACATTCCACCACTCATCCTACAGCATAACATCTCGTATTACATCACTCACAACTTTCTCAAATAAGTAACAGTCAGTGTCCATATCACAAAGACACTTTTACTGGCCTTTATGATAATGACACGATTCTTTATTAAGGAAACCAGAGTCCAAATAATAATGGTGTTACGACATTTCATCTCACGATGGCGTGTCAATTGACCTTTGGGTAATACAATTAGATTGATTCCTTGTGGAATAGAGCGCCGTCATGAAATGTAACAATTACGTACTAGAAGTGAAATTTGATATTTATTGGCGTGTCATCGTGTCTAAGGGGTATTATATTTAGGGTTGCCACGTGTTAGTAAACTGATAATTTAGTTAGACCCTGTTTATGTCAACGGTAGCATGAAGGTGGTAGATTTTTTTATAATATAGGAGTAGCAGACGAGTATACAAGTCACCATCGGGTGGACTGCACTGCGTGTGTCTATATTATAAATAAAAAAGGATGTTTGAGAGTTCCATCCATTCGCCATTTCCGATGTTTACATTCGTTAGTTCGTTCATACATTCGTTCGTTCGTTCGTACATTCGTTCATCCGGTCTGGCTTTTGTTATGCATAGCGTGTAACCAAGGTTCCACACAACATCCCTTACATTAATTAATAAACAAACAATAAAAATACCTTCCAAAAAATCGGTACATCTACAAAAGTATGGCAGCTACAGTAGTTTTCTAAATTTCAGCTGTTTTTTTATAATATGGGAGTAGTAGACGAGCATGCAACCCATTTGATGGTAAGTGGCTACTGCCGCCCTTGGACATTTGTAATAGGATAGATAGAAGATAGATGACCCCAGATAGGATTAGATATTCCTACCTAAGGTCGGACTAAGCTGGAACGCCTTTCTTTACCACACCCACCCACATAGTGGCGCTTAACACTATTTATGAGGCGGAAATAGGTGTGGCGGTGGTACCGCCGGGATGGAACCACAAAGGGTTCTACCACCTTCAAACCCTTGTCCTCCTATTATGGTTCAATAGGTGAACAATGTTTTTGGAATATCGGAGCAGCAGACGAGTATATTTATATAACTATTTTTTAAATATATAGCTATAGTGTTTAATATTTCATGGTGATGCAAGACCCTACGTGTATGAATTCAACTAGATCTAGTGCTTTTATTGTACTTTTGCTTGTAATATAAATATTTCCAGTTCCTAAGATCAAGTAAAGTGTATTTTTTGATGTGAAACATCAATAGCCGCACGTAAAACCGATTTCTGGCGTGGCGACGCATGCCGTGACGCTATACGATGGTATATATATACAGTCTATATGCAGTAGTGTGAACGGTGTGGCGACGCGTCGCCATGCGCAATCGTAATATTTTATTTTATCATTATGACATATTTAGTTCCTATCACAATATGTTATTTTCTGCATATTACTTTTACAAAATAATGTCGTTGTTTCACATCTGCCAGGCGTCCCGTGACGGCTCACATTTTTTTCTATATTTTAACTCGTTTAAAACATAAACTGTACAACATTTGAAAACCTGTAATATATTAACGTATTTCATATATTTTAATAAATCGGCAACACTAATTGTATTTGTAATGAGTCAGCTTCAAATACATGAGAATTAATTTAAGATATTAACTTTTAATTTACATATTTTTAAGGTAAATAATCTTATGAAGTTTCTTGTGGCGTTTATTAATAAACTAAACACCTTAAAAACATAGCACAGCTATTTTTAAAAATAATTCCGTAAAGAATTTTAACGTGATAGAGCTTTGCAGTGATAGCCTAGTGGTTAAACTCAGCCTATTGATCGAGAGGTCTGAGGTTCAAATCTGATTTTTCAAAGTTATGTGCATATTAGAAATTAATTATCACTGGCTTTAACAGTGAAGAAATCACATAAAAAATATCAAATGTGTATTAAGTCTACCAATACGCACTTGGCCAGCGCGGTGGATTATGGCCTTGTCCTTTTAATTCCGAGAGGAGATCCGTATCCAGACAGCAGTGGGACCGTAATATTAAGATGAAGTATCGATAATTTACCAAGCTTAATATCACCTTTAAAATATTAATGTTATCCTAAAAAACATAGGCCCTACAACGTACGTATGTCAGTTCATTGCTAAATAAATACCCACTACATTCCTTCACGCTGTAGCGACACAAAGAAGCGGAAAATTCGTTGTTACACGAACAATGGGATCTGTTTACGCTTAATGTTTATTGTGAGTCGTGTTTATGTTGTTTATGTTGTTACCCTTGTTTACGTGTAAACAAACGCTTATGGGCTATTAGCGGCCCGTTGTTATGTTAATCAAGGGTTTGGGAATGAGAATTGGTGGTACATTTCTTTTTAAACTACTTCTCAAATGAAGCGACATGATTTTATTTATAAAAAAAATGTGTCTAATATAAAAACGCAAATATTTAAATATATTAAATATTTTTTAGTTGAGGAGGAGGAGGTTTAAATTATTTTTTAAGAGTTTAATTTATTTTTAACTTTTTAGTTACTTTTTATTGACAAGTAATAAAATATTGTTTTTAAAAAGTTTTTTTTTCTTTTGAGATTTTAAAAATATAGGACTTTACAGCGATAAAGGTACAACATTTTTATTCCTATCTCGAAACATATTGAAAAATAAATATTCGCACTTTGGATTATCACATCGTCCCATACCAGCAATGTATATTGAATGTACAACTATAACAATACCAAATTAAATAATTTATTTTCTTAAATTATTCATTATTAGAAACCTGGTATGTCAGAGAAATCTTTAAAAAAATTTGTCAAAGACATGTGAAGTCTACCAATACGCACTTGTCCAGCGCGGTGGACTGCGGCCTAATGCTTCTCATTCTGAGAGGAGACCCGTGCCCAGTGGGACAGTAATGGGTTGATGACGATGCAGTGTATATTTTCCAACTAATTGACAAAACGTTTTCCAAAGTTGACAAGTCATGGGCAGCGTTAACGACGAATATAATTATGATAAACATAATTATATGCGTACATGAGTTTCGACTTTAAACCTCTTAAAATGATCTTGAGGTGCTCAGTAACATTTTCCTGTTACGTCATCGCGTCTGTATTTATATAATAAAGTTGTATTTTCTGTCTGAAGTGTAATTTACTAAGCACATATTTTTATTAGTATGAAATCAAAACATTATAATACCTACGTTTATTTTAAACATCATATATGAAAGAGGATTTTTTTTGCTTAACTTTTTATTTTATTTTTATAATATAGGAGTAGCGGACGAGCATGCAGTCCACCTGATGGTAAGTGGCACTGCCGCCCATGGACATCTGTAATCAACCGCAGATAGGATTAGATATTCCTACTTGAGGTCGGCCATAGATGCGCCGGTACTCCTGAGGACCAAACTGGAACGCCTCGGAAAAGTATGTTTGCCTTACCACATCCTACAAACCAGAACACAGCAGCGTTTAACGCTGCTGTTATGAGGCAGGAATAGGTATTAACTTCGAAGAAAGCCGTCAGTAGTATCATTACCACCACCATCAAAGTCCTCAGAAGTGGCAACGTATTTGTCGGCTTCGGATAGAACCCATGTTCCTTAATTGTCACCCCGAAGACTTAGTCTGATTGCATAACATTAGTATCTCAATGCTTGTACGTAATGAAGTAAGCAAAGTATTATTTTACAATGCTTTACAAGTTTATGCAAGTCACAAATAGTGCAAAGTACGGTGCGTAAGGATATTGTCAGTGTTGTGTGTCGTGATATGAAACCTAGAAAAGAAAAACGAACTAGACGTAGGGTAGATAGATTAATCTATCACTAGTACTTGTCAACGGTTTCTCCCCTCCACCTCAGTTTCGCCGTGACCACGATCCACGCAACTGGGCCGAAATATCGGCAATAAAAAACGCATATCGTGAGTACCCGTTACATAATAAAATGTCTCAATTCCGCGATAATTTTAGTCTAAAATCATATATTTTACAATATCTATATTTAACTAATGACGATAACATTACATACTTATTTATCTATTTATTCATATTCGCATATATGTTATTTCTTGCTTTTTATTGATTTAAATATTAAGTCTCATTAATTTAAAGTTTTAAAAGTTACTTTTAGTGTGCTGCTTAGAAATAAACTATCCGTTTAACCGTAACAGTATTTTCAAGTCTATTATAAGGAAAAGAATGCTAAACAAAGTCTTATCAGCATAGAAAATTATTTTAAGTAGGTTAAGGTTTTCATTTGTATAAATCATTGATAATAACTATTGTTCCGTAAAATACATATAAAAAGTTCTAAAAAATCACCTTCGAAATCATAAAAAACACAAAGGAACTAAAGTTAGATGTCGAATTGATAACCTTCTTCTTTTTAGAAATAAATTTGAAATAATAAATATACGTTTCTGCCTTTCAACAATGTTAAATGCTTGTGTTAAGTCTGAAGAGTGTGGTCACAGATTAATAAAGATACTTCGCCTCCTTGAAATTAAATGAAGCCACAAACGGCTTATTAGTAAGTTCATTTTTGAATTCTTGACAATAAAAACATTTTTACAGAAAATTTACGAATAAATAACTAATACTGCATAATTTACGTAATAAATAAATAATTATTTCAAATATTTTAGGGACATTTTAGCACGGAGACGTGGCAAAACTTTTTTACGCAACTATTTCAATTCTCAAAACTGGGTACATTTTCTTGTTAGGAGTGAGTAATCTT
The DNA here is from genome assembly GCA_014595695.2 of Epargyreus clarus clarus. Lineage (NCBI taxonomy): Eukaryota > Metazoa > Arthropoda > Insecta > Lepidoptera > Hesperiidae > Epargyreus > Epargyreus clarus. The sequence goes on from JACTTY020000028.1 coordinate 814,581, forward strand.
TACTAATCTATGGGTGTGGTAAAGAAGAGACTACTGATACCCAAAGTGTTTGATATCGACCCTCGGGGATCAACGATGAACTAAAAACTAACTAAGAGATCAGTCAAAAACACGTTTGAAAACGAATTAGCAGAATAGAATATTATCTTCGCAGGGGTACAAAGCGAAAAACATACCATAGGGCCTACGTCACAAAAAATTAGGGACCAATGGTAGGGACTAGAGACAGTGGTACAGACAAGTGCTGTATCACCGAAGGGCATGCTTATTAGTTTTTAGTTAGTTCTAGTTTAGTCCTACAGTGTTAAAACGCATCTGTAGTTAACTTAAGACTTTACCGAGGCGTTCCAGCTTAGTCTTCAGGGGTAGCGGCGCATCTGTGGCCGACCTCAGATAGGAATACCTAATTCTATCTGGGATTGATTACAGATGTCCATGGGCTGCAGTAGCCACTTACCATCAGGTGGACTGCATGCTCGTCTGTTACCCCTATATTATATGAAAGAAAAAACTTAAGAAAATGATTTTATCCTATATGACGACCCGCGTCACCATACCGGTTTGACGCGCAGAGGGTCCCGGATTCGATCCCCGGCCAGACAGATATCTAAATGATGAACTTAGGTTTCTGTTTCTGGGTCTGGGTGTTTGTTTATTTGTCTCTCTGTGTCCATAATACCCGATGCAGGGAATCCTAGTGTGGGGCTATGAGTGTAGAATTGTGTCTGTTATTACCTAAAAAAGATAACTTATATTGGGCATCATGGCCGTTAATCGTATAAAAACAACTTAAATAACTTCCATATTAAATAATAGAATTGTTAATTATAAAAATAAGAAATAAATACAGAAGTAAATTATTTATTATACATCCATACAAAGCTCAAGCCTTGAGAATATATTGAATGGTCCATTGAAGAGCGCTGGGACAACGTTCAGCAATAAGAACCAAGTAATATAATGTTTAATGCTTTTTGCTCGTTATTGCATAAAGCCGTTCTGTTTGATTTGCGTGAGAATTGTTTTTGTAAACGGCAGTCAGAATTTAAACAAGGAGAAATAAATCTCAATCCTAGTTAATGGTCTTGAAACAAATTATGAACTTAAAATTGTATATTTAGTAATAAATTGACGATGGGACAATCTTATGAGAATTTAGCTATCACTGTCAATTTTATAATTACTAAAATTAAATTCGGAAAAAAATATCGAAAAGTCGCAAGTTGGTTAACATGTTTAAGTTGGTGATCCATACCTGGTTTAAAAGATGTCGGACAGCACTCGCAAGACGTCATTATGAATACCTTGCATCTGTTGTTTATAATAAAATAAATAAAATCATTAATATTTATCCGCTCTCACATTGGGAATGCAAAAATTCTATTATAAAATATTTACAAAACCTGTCTTATGATGAGTCTGAGAGACTTATTTCTGGTTGACACACACACACACACACACACACACATACACGCACACACACATACACACCCACACAAGCACATGTTAATAATGTAACTATCTTAATAATTTTTGTAAAGTATTATTTTACTCTGATATAAATAATATGTACATGTAATAGAATATTTACCTAAATTATAATTATCCGTATTGTATAGATTTTGGAACAAACTACCTTCGTGTTCAGAGGGGGCGTAATCGGCTGCGACACAGTTCTTACTATTGCAGTTGTTTACGAATGTACAAATTGTGAAATTTTTTACTGTTTCAATAAAATCTTTAAATCTTTAAATCTTTAAATCTTTATGTTTTAACCCATAACGCTAGCAAGCTAATTGGTAGACTTCATGAACTTTTGAAGACTTTTTTAAAAATATATCATTCAAGTTTGTTCGTTTCCTTGCAATGCTTTACTCCTCAGACCTTAGCGTGAGCAGCCAAAACTCATACCATCAGGCTATCACTGACTTTTAGATATTATTTTATTCCTAACAAAGAAATAAATCTTAACACAGAGTACCATTACTACCGGAGATATTTGCTTACAAGGTTTATTGAGACTATACAATAGGTCAGTGGTTTTCAACATGTCATGACCCCCAGGGTCGTAAAACTTCTAAAACGGGGTCGCAAAGCCGCAGTAAAAGATATATATAAAGCATAAAAATGTATTTACTAAGAAATCGTTTATTAGGTACAATAACAATTTTACTAAGTAATGCATTTGGCGATGTGAGCGATGTAAAAATATGTCTGTTTTAGATACTTTCAAATATAAGTATATAAAGTAAGTATATTTAGAAGTTGGTAGAACCCTTTGTGGTTCGACTCCGGCGGCACCACTGCCACACCTATTTCTGTTTCATAGCTGCAGTGTTAGGCGCTGCTGTGTTCCGGTTTGAAGGGTGTAAGGAAGACATACTTTTCTGAGGCGTTCCAGCTTAGTCCTCAGGTAACGGCGGATCTGTGGCCGACCTCAGGTAGGAATATCTAATCTTATCTGGGGTTGATTACAGATGTCCACGGGCGGCAGTAGCCACTTACCATCAGGTGGACTGCATGCTTGTCTGCTACTCCTATATTATAAAAAAATAACTTATATTTTTTACACGAATTTAATATTGATTACAAAATAAAATACAATTTAGAAATAGCAGATAGTAGGGGGTCGCGAAATATGTTTAGTTAGCGAGGGGCTCGTGCAATAAAGGTTGAAAAACGCTGTTGTACATACCAATTATTTACATAGCAAATTGTCACCTGCACGAGCGTTTCCTTGTTAAAATAAACAAAATTATATATTCACGTTTTATGTTAAGCAAATGTTGTAAAATAAAGAATTGTCTTGGAAAATAAGTGCTTATTCTCGGATTTAGCAAAACTATTCCTTTGCATTCTCTGTTCCAGATCTTAAAAGTTAAGCAGAGTTCCCAGTGTTAAGTAATGAATTACGAAGCAAACAAAAAAGTAATTTTGAATGCAATACAGCACCAAAATTCTTTAGATTCTTTTTGTAATAAAAGTGGAAAATCGCCCGTAAATTATAAAATGTGCCCTGCTTAGGGCCTCTTTCCTGTCGCGCGCGTTTACGTCTGAATGCGCATTCCACCCGCACACATTAATGTAGTCTCTTCGTGACATGACAATGACAATGACAAGATAGGTGTATCGAACGCGTTTGCAGACATATACACGCACGATATGAACAGCATCTTTTATGTCCGTGTGAGACACGCGTGCGGGCGTTGACACGCGTGATAGGAAAAGACACAAACAAGGCACATCATATATTTTAGGGCCATTTTACACTTCATTTTTTATAATATAAGAATAGCAGACGAACATGCAGTCCAGCTGATAGTAAGTCGCTGACCGCCTATGGACATCGTTAATCTACCCCCGAGATAAGATTACATTCCTACTTGAGGTCGTTCACAGCTACCCCTGAGAGCTAAGCTGGAATGCCTCGGAAAAGTATGTCTACTAGATAGTCATAGATATGAAGAGTATCGTATTCGCGTATATTGCGTATAATATATTAACACATGATCAAGAGCCGCAGAAAAAACCAGCTACTTATAAGTACAAAGTACATGTTTTATCGTAAACTTTTTACGGAGATGTTTTGTTATTTCGACGTACGGAAGCAATAACTGGTTGTTTTACAAAAAATGATTATTTTGGCCGATTGTAAATTAACTATACCTATTATTGCAAAATTAAGAGTCACACTCCTATGGTCTTCACGGAGTCCATGTTAATAACGCGATGTACCTTTAGTGCCTTTTTTTTATAAGATTTGTCGTAGCAAATGAGATTTTTTTTTTTAATATAGGAGTAGCAGACGAGCATGCAGTTCACCTGATGGTAAGTGGCTACTGCCGCCCATGGACATCTGTCATCAACCCCAGATAGGATTAGATATTCCTACATAAGGTCGGCCACAGATGCGCCTCTACCTCTGAGGGCTAAGCTGGAACACCTCAAAAAAGTCTGTCTCCCTTACCACACCCTTCAAACCGGAACACAGCAGCGCCTAACACTGCTGTTATTAGGTAGAAATAGGTGTGGCGGTGGTGCCGCCGGAGTCAAACCACAAAGGGTTCTACCACCTTCCTAGATTGGTAAGTCACTGCCGGTAATAGACGTCTGTATCCGACTCCATATAAAACAGGGGTTCTACTACTCTTGAGGATGGTCTTGAGGATGGCCGCCTCATACGTAAGTCAGCCAGTAGTCACAAAGTAGGAGTGTATGCTCGTTTGCTCCTATGTTAAACAATAGGATTCGAGACAAATATAATCCATACAAAGACGGAAACATAACATGTTTGATAGAAATAACTACAATACTAGAAATAAATGCAGATTGTGTAAGATGTCTAGAACCTCGGATCGGATCGGATCCTATCATAAAATCATTATAATATTTCAAGAAAGAAGTTAAAAAACGTCATGAAAAATTGTACACAAAGCGTATTATAAAACAAATTATTATCTGAAATAGCTTCAACACAACAGCTCAAGTTGGCATTGTTAAAACCTTTTTTAAAGCATGTGTTCTTTGGAATTTTTAGACGCTCCCTATCGCTACACCTGGCAAGCGTCCAAAAATAATTTCGTAAATAATCTTCTTTGCACAAATTATTATAATTTAGATATTGCCGCTCACCTGAGATTCTTAACCATGCGATTCTCGCTGGGCAGGTCGAGGAAGTCCAGCAGGAAGCGCAGGCGGTCCACGATCTCCTTGGTCTCCATCCCGAAGATCCAGCCGAAATACATCATGGTCTCCTTTATTGTGAACTCGCCGTACAAAGCTATCTCCTGGGGCATGTAACCCACCCGCTTGCCGGGGACGCCTGAACCTGGGATGAGAAAAGGGGTAAATTTTTCTTTAGGTTCGTAGTTACATTCGAATGAAAAGCCACGATTTTTGATTTCTATTGGTTTGTTTTTATGGGAAAAGGTCTACATTTTTCTTCATATCTGATATCAGTTTTTGGGGGTTTTGTTCCAAAGAAATGCCAGGCTTTTTTATTTTTGATTTGTAATACAAAACCTACCTACGAAGTGTAAATAATGTTCTCAAAGGTATGTGAATACTAACAATATGGCCTTGGCCAATGCGTTGGGCTATGGCTTAATTTTCTCAGCGGAGATCCGTGTCAAGTAATGGATAGATGACGATTGCTTTTTTTATACATTAGTTTGTCTGTTCAAAAACAAATGTTGTAAACTTTAAATGGGACTATTTTCAGTAAAACGACTTTACAACAAGGACTACACTCACAGCCCCACACTAGGATTCCCTGTATCGTGGGTGCCATGGACACATACACAGACAAATACACAAACACCCAGACCCAGAAACAGAAATCTTAATTCATCATTTAGATATCTGTCTGGCCGGGGATCGAACCCGGGACCCTTTGCGCGTCAGACCGGTATGGCGACTGCTCCGCCACGCGGGTGGTCAAATAAAATCGTCATAAAATTTGAAAATCAGTGCACGAAACGAATAAGGAACCTATTTATACAAAAACATCTAAAATAGTAACGGAAGACCTTTAAAAGATATGGAATGTTATAACAAAAAGACAAACAAAAATGGTAGATATAATATAAATACGGAATTATCAAAGTATTTTGTTGTAACTATAATTAAAAGACAATAATCTTGTGACGTTCTGACCTATTTATAATTGATAAAGATATTATCTGTGGCAATGAAACCATGAATAAAGTTTCCTTTTACTGTATATACCTATAACTTTTATGCACACGTATGGAGTTTCTTGCGCCGCTTCTTCTCCATAGCGAAACACTTTCCGAACCGGTGGTAGTTTGTTGACTTTCAAAAAGTATTCTATATGAATCAATTTTGAATAAATGAGATTTGAATTTCAGTTTGATTTTTAGCAATATTATTTACTCTGTTCAATTTTTTAAGGGCCATAACTACCCTTTAAATTATTCTATCTTTCTGTATAAGTCGGATTAAAAGGGCATAGCTAAGCTTTTTTACAAACCTTAAAATTCGCCCTTTTCGAAAAATGGAGTTTTAGAAGCCATTGATAAAACATATCTATTGATAACCTCTTTGGTTATTATTAATCTATCCATCTAATTTTTTCATATAATATGGGAGAACCAGACGAGCATGCAGTCCACCTGATGGTAAGTGGCTACTGCCGCCCATGGACATCTGTAATTGACCCCAGATAGGATTAGATATTACTTCCTGAGGTCGGCCATAGATGCGCCGCTACTCCTGAGGACTAATCTGGAACCCCTCGGAAAAGTATGTCTCCCTTACCACACCCTTCAAACCAGAACTCAGCAGCGCTGCTGTCATAAGGCAGAAATAGGTGTGGCGGTGATGCCGCCGGAATCGAACCACAAAGGGTTCTACCACCTTAAAAAAAACTAACCACCTTCAAAAAATTAAACTAATTCCGATTTAAAAGCTAACAAGCATATAACTAAACTGTCTTTTGTGCCATAATAAGTTTGAAAGCGCTTCGCTTCGGTTAGTTAAACATGGTTTGTGGTAATGGCCAGCTATTGTGGTCTATGGCACTCATTTCAAACAATAGCCGACACATTCCTTCACAGATTGACAAAGAAGCGAATAATTCGTTTAGTTGCGCTTAAAAGTTGTGTAAACAGTAGACTATTTTTTCTAATATAGAAGTAGCAAACGAGCATGCAGTCCACCAGTACCCCTACCATGAGTTTTTACGTGTCGACAAATATGACTGTTTTGGTATTTGTTTACGTATTGGCACATACTATTTTTTAAGTTCCGACACAATCCGCTAGGGGCGCTGATTGGATTGGATGGTACATGGCTGCTAAAATCTAAGGAAATCAGTAATCAACCTTAGCTAAGATTAGATTCCTACCTAAGGTTTCTTTTATAATATATAGGAGTAGCAGACGAGCATGCAGTCCACCTGGTGGTAAGCCACTGCAGCTGCTGGACATTTGCAATCAATCCCAGATAAGATAAGAATCCTATCTGAGGTTGGCCGCAGATGCGCCGCTACCCTTGAAAAGTAAGTTGGAATGCCTCGGACAAGTATCGCCCCTCAAACCAGAACACAGCAGCGCTTAACACTGCCGTTATGAGGCCGATATAGGTGTGGCGGTAATTCCGCCGGATTCGAACCACAAAGGGTTCTACCACGTTCGAAACTCCTTCCAAACTTCGTTAACTACGCCCGCTGTCTATGTTTGGTTAGCTACAGGGTCACATAGACCCGTTACTAAGTTTCCTTACCTTTGGTCCCCGGCTTCCCCCCGAGCACCCATATCTCCCCGCTGTTCAGTTTCCGCCGCCCCACTATGCACGAGAGCAGCGTCGTCTTCCCGCACCCAGATGCACCGAGGAGACCGTATCTGTTGAACAAAATACACATTAGTTATAATATTATTTGCATGTGCCACTACTGGGCATGTCTTTACCCACTGGATAAGAGATAGAACATATTCTTGCTAATAACGGACTATACACATTACGCCTATATCTTGCTAATCAGGGATTATGTACATAATAAATTACGTCATACGAATTTCTTGATTTTTTACCCCTTCCTGTCCTTGTCACAGTTTTTCGGGTTTTTTTTATATATTTTTACCAGGTTATATTATCTTGACTTGAACGTATGTATCTGGGTATGTAACGGTCTTAGAACTCAATTTTTACCCACTGTGAACATTCAGAGTAATACAAAATTTTGAACAATTATTATCAAGAACCGATGACAACACACGATTTTAAAAAATTGTCCTGTTCTCCTCATCATCCTCTGTTCGTATGGTTAATAATTGTCCTTGTGCGATTTTAAGATTTTTTTAATTATAGATAATATTTTGTTATTGAAACAGATTGTTTTACGAGTTACTTAAACTATTAAGTTTCACTTTGTTTTATAAGGTTGCAGACCAAGTAAAATTCGACCGGGGACATACCACCGCCACATCTAGCGTGTAGCAATTCTTACGTTTCGGTAAAAGGATGTGGATGTCGGTGGTCTTACATAAAGAGTGACCATTTTAGTCCTCAGGAGTGGCAACTTTGTGATCGGCTTCAGGTAGAACTCTGTTCTATCTGAAGTTAGTTACGGATGTTCAACGGCAATAACTTCTTACTATCAGGTGGACTGCATGCATGTGTGCTACTTCAATCTCATAAAAAATAATGACCTACTTAATTATGCGTTTCAATTTTGTCAAACTTAGTCAAGCAGCACAGACAAACTTGCAAAGAAATCTCTTAACTGAGTCTTATAGTGCCGTTCCTGCCTACTTATATTTAAAAAACATTTTTAAAATAACATTGCTATTCGGAAACCGCTTTCATAGACAATGATATAGCCAGCCAGTTTTAGGAATATATTAAAAAAAAGATGTTCTCAATTCAAATGTACGAGTAACGCAACGGTCTGTTTCATGCGTTTCGCCACCGGAGGACGCGTGGTTTCGCAAAGCTTACGTTCTATTCCACTTGCACGCGCTAACGACCGTTATGGTATATGTATAAGACTCATTTCAGTTTATATTCGATTTCTAAGCGGTTAGGTTAGATTCATTTCGTTTGATCTTTATATCTTAATATTTCTTGAGATTAAGTGTATTTCTAGACTACTAATACGGATATATTGTAGCTTTTATGTTTTTTAAACTTTATTGTTATGCAGAACTCTTAGACATTTTCGAGGTTGAGAGTTTCTAGTTGTCCTTCTTCATAGTTTCTTAGTTTCACAGTATCTTTCCGTGAAAGTCAAACCAGTATCAGTCCAATAACATTAAAGGCAGACGTGCAGAGAGTCGAAACAATCGAAAAATTTTCACATTTTGTTGTCTATCAAACGAACATACGACCCGCGTGGCGGAGCGGTCACAATGCCGGTCTGAAGCGCAGAGGGTCCCGTGTTCGATCCCCGGCCAGACAGATTTCTAAATGATGAATTTAGATTTATGTTTCTGGGTCTAGGTGTTTGTGTATTTGTCTCTGTGTGCGTCCATAGCACCCACGATACAGGGAATCCTAGTGTGGGGCTGTGAGTGTAGAGTGTTTTATTTATTTATTATTTTAAATAATATAAATATTTCATTAACTAAAACTATTTATTCGACAGCTTCAATTGAAATTTCATATACAAAAATATAATTTTGTCGGTCAAGGTCCGTGTCTGTCACGTTCAATGTCTGCTGATATAAACGGCCTTAGAAAACTATATAAAATGTTGAGCTTCTATATAAACCGGTTTAAACCGGTATGTCTGTCAGTAGATATTATAGTCTAGCCGCTGAGAGATTTTTTTTTATAATATAGGAGCAGCAGACCACTTGATGGTAAGTGGCTACTGCTGCCCATGGACATCTGTAATCAACCCCAGATAGGATTAGATATTCCTACCTGAGGTCGGTCACAGATGCGCCGCTACCCCTGAGGACTAAGCTGGAACGCCTCGGAAAAGTATGTCTCCCTTATTGTATTCTGAGGCTGATGATGAGGCATGATGCGTGAAGGCTGTCAGAGAGTGTCAAATGGACATGGTTAGAGATGGTTATAGTAAAATTTGCTTGTATCGATCCTAAGTTCTGAATCTATAACGTAAAAATATAAATGAATGAAATGATATTTCGAAATACTAAATGAAAAATGTAAACAACAACGAAATAAAGAAATTTATATAATTAATATGTAGGTACTTATTTTTTTTATTATTATATCGTTAAAATCATTAAATTGAGTCCAAAATATTTATTATTAGTTGAGAAAATATTAATGCTTCTCATGATATATTTTGTTTGTGCGGCAAATAAACGATAGTCAAATTTTCATACTATATTCGACGCCTCTCCAAAGTTACATTGTTCAGTCGAACACGACCTGTCAGGAGTTCTCTCAGCGAACAGACTACAGTTACTTTATGTAAATATTATAAAAAGATATAGATATTAATTATACATGGCCCCATCCTTGAGGCATGACAACTGAAAGATAAAATTGGTTCATTAGACTTGATAAAATATTTAAAAACAAGTACAGAGGTCAGCTTAATTACTTGTAATAATTAGTATTCACATAATTGATACAACGGTACCTACATATAAATAAAATTGCAGTGTCTGACTGTGATATTGAAGTTGAACCTTTTATTAACACATATTTTATTTTCACGTTACTTGTACACACAAATAACTATGTTGTATTACTTTTGGTCTATTACATCTTCCTGGCTAACTTTGAAACGAGTGTACTGATTTGGATGATAATATAGCAGGACTATAGCGTAATTTTATCCTATAAATATGAAGGGTTCTTGAATAGGAATTTAAAAAACGAAAACTGTATTTTTCGTTCACAAAACTATTTAAATCCTATGTATACAGGCCTTTTCCTGTGTCACATATTCTCATCCGCACGCATGCCACTCGCACGCGTGGCTTGCATTCTATAGTGTCATACGCACGCACACGGGCCCCGAAGAATACAGCGAGTTATCATATGAACGTGTGAGACACGCGTGTGGGCGTAGACACGCGTGACAAGAAAAGCACTTTTACTTAGTCTATCTATCCAAGCGAGGTAGCAACTGTGTATAATTTAAGTTTAAGCAAGGTAGCGGGGTATTCTTAGTAAGCAATAAGAGTACTCACTGTAATCTTGGCGGTTCACCTTGGATTATGATTACCTTGTTTATGTTTAGACATGTCATTAAAATCCAAATTAGTTATTTAAGTATATAAGTTATGTATCAATCAAGGGTGATAGAAACTTTCATCCGTTTCTGTCTAATAACAGCAGTGTTAAGCGCTGCTGTGTTTTAGTTTGAAGATTGTGGTAAGCTAGACAATTATATGAGGCATTAAAACTAAGCAGTCAGAGGGAGAAAGGCAATTGTAATCTACCTTAGGCAGGATTCCCGTGATTTTACTATATTTTCAATTTTACAATAACGCTTTTCTATAATACTAGGATTGAAAGTACAGTATTGACAGTGACCGCATTTATAGGTACAGAACATGTAAAATAATTTACTAATTTAAAAGTGCAAAATAAATTAACAAAGACATACTTAGAACAAAAAAAACACCTAAAGGTTTATATAAGTACAGAAACAAATTAAAAAGTCTCTGACAAAATTAACTGTAGAACTCTGTAGAACCTGCGTTCATTGTTTATTTTTTTGGGTGTCTTCCTTCATAACAGTAACTATTGCTTTGACGTCACAATTACTCATTATCATAAATTATTATGAAGACAGCTGTACCCATCGTTAATGATAAAGGTGTGATTACGCAAATTCTTTATTTTAAAAGTTTTACAATATTTTTATTGTAATATAGCATTTTAAAATTATGTTAAGGTAAGTGGAAATACCCTGCAATCATTTTTTTTCAATTTACAGCATATCAATCAAGAGTTGCTTTAAATGCCTCCTCAAATCGAAATTAAAATTACTTCTAAGTAGCGAAATTTAAGTATCTAACCAAATTATACGAAATACAATGTTGCATTGGCCAGTTTGGATTTCTTTTTAAATTAATTTGATAGTTTTTTGCACCTATGATACAAACTGATGATTTATTTACAAATCTTAATTAATTACTTAATTTTAATTTATTTTTCCAGTACCCTACAAATGCATTCTCATTTCTAATATTATTGCCCGGTAACTTTAAAAACGCTTACAAAACGCGCGTTTAAACCGCTGCGATTTTTTAACAACCACGTATGAACGCGCCCTAATCCCTTTGTTCTAATCAATAAGCCTACACCCACGCCCATATGCGAAAGACAATGCATCGGACACTTGGTCAAGCTGAGGTTATTATTCTTTGTGTCTGCCCTTCGGTGATGGCGCAGTGCCAACACCTATATGAGTAATGGTGAAAGATTTTCATATTAAAAGAAAACTTTATGATTCAACTATGGTGGTCATGCCGCTATATGCAAATATGCCTTATAAAAGTAATGTGGTTTGTGTATGCCAAGGATGGTTTCCTAATGATTCCCATCATAGTGTGCCTTATACAAGCGGTATCCTTATGTTTTTGTTTGTAGTGTGTGGTACGGCTGACCAATGGTAAGCTTCCCAACAGAACTCTAGAGGTATCACGTTAGATTAAAAAGTCAAGTAACACTTCTATTTTGTGTTGATTAAAAGAATCAGTAAAAGCCCCGTTCAATTGTAGTAATAAATAGTACTATTACTACATTTCCCAAAAAGGGCTAGTAGATTAAGTGCCTTTCCTATCACACAGGTGAGTGTCTGCATGGGTATCTGGGGGTCTACAGCCATCTTTTAAAAACCATCATAGTTCAGGAAGGTTTTATTTCCTCCTTAAAACAGTAAAATATTCCGTCATACACAGTTGAACAAACTTAAGCCCTTATTAATTTTTCGCTTATCCATTGTATAAAACCAACTGAAATTGTCATATTTTGTTTAAAGAGTTAAATTTCCTGCAAGAAAAGTAAAAGTATGATTAAGATAATATTGTTTTAAGACCCCTGGTCTGCATGGGAACCTACATGCACTTGCATTCCCCACAATACACATTGATTAATTCAATTTGAGTAGTTTCACGCGTGCGAGCGGGACATGCGTGCTTGCGTAGACTCGCGTGACAGGAAAAAGGCCCTATTGAGCTATTTTGGGGTACGTTCATATGCCTCTACAGCTTTAATAACTATAATTTCCTCACACATCCCCTCGACTTTTTTTATCGCGTTTTACACAAAATAATTTTGTCTGAACAGTTAACGTTATACAGTATAACCACATCTTGACATGGGATAATAGTTATGACTGATTATTGTCATTATTGACAGAAGAGTAGAAACAAAAAGTTATAAATAGTCGTGTGGGAAAATTCTTGAATTTATATCTGCTAAATTAATCCATTAATGCTAAATTAACCCATTCTTCATTCAATTGAAAGTTACAGGCAATAACGGACGTGAATGATTGCTTACCACACCTCAATTCAGAACATAGCAGCGCTTAAAACTCTGTTATAAGCCAGAAATAGGCTGAGGTATCCCTAGAGTCTTACCAGAAATGATTTATCTTTCAAATGTATTTTCTATACAAATAAACAAAATTGAGGTGTCAATTTGTAATTTCACAATGACATTATAGTTTAAATTCATATGAAAGTATACGGCACGTATAACAAACAAAGTTGTCTGTCTGTCTGTTTATTCCGGTTTTTCTCTGAAACCGCAGTTTTTCACAGGAATTTCACTGGCAGTTACCTGATTTTTGGAAGAAACTTAAGTAGGTTGTTTTTTAGAAAAAGAATTAGGTATCTTTTTTTATAATATAAGAGTAGCAGACAAGCATGTAGTCCACCTGATGGTAAGTGGCTACTGCCGCCCATGGACATCTGTAATCAACCCCAGATAGGATTAGATATTCCTACCTGAGGTCGGCCACAGATGCGCCGCTACCCCTGAGGACTAAGCTGAAACGCCTCGCAAAAGTCTGTCTCCCTTACCACACCCTTCAAACCGGAACACAGCAGCGCTTAACACTGCTGTTATTAGGTAGAAATAGGAGTGGCGGTGGTGCCGCCGTAGTCGAACCAAACACACAACAACACAAAGGGTGCTACCACCTTCAAATCATCATCTCCCATGAATACTCTAAAATATTGAAACTTTGAAACGGTGAATCCGCGAGGTAAAGTTCGTTGTAAATATGATTGCTAAATACTTATGTAGGTACACCGGATCCACAAATACCTATTATTAAATAAGTATTGGTATAAGTTTTACGACATGTAAAAATGAACATTGTTAGCTAGATTGAAAGTTAGTTACAAGATCTCCCAAGGCTAACTTCAGTGTATTTAAAATATGTTGTCTGTTGAATAAAAAATAGATTTATAATGAAAGATATCACGTAGAGGTTTATTTAGCGTAGTAATTAGAGAATATATTATATAATACTACCTAAAGTGGCCATATGAAGTGCTAAGTGTGATAATAATGTTATTAGGGAAGTAAATAAAAGTTAATTGTTTTATTCATTTTTAACCGACTTCATTACATATGACTTATATAAAGAACATATGAATTTACCTTCGCCGTGTACAATGTACATATTGGAATAATAAGTACAATAAGCATATAACACACAGATGCAACGTTTTGTAAAAATTACAAGTAAATCCATCAAATACTTTCTGAGTTTTGTAGGCACAAACATAGGAAAACTTAAATTTAAATGTTAAGATTTTATGAGATCATCATCATCACCATCAACCCATTACTGTCCCACTGCTGGGCACGGGTCTCCTCTCAGAGTGAGAAGTATTAGGCCGTAGTCCACCGCGCTGGCCAAGTGCGTATTGGTGGACTTTACATACCTTTGAGATTTTTTTTTATAAATCTCTCAGGTATGCAAGTTTTCTCACGATGTTTCCCTCCGCCGGTTAAGCAAGTGATAATTATTTTTACTAATACTTCTAATTCTAATATTTCTAATACTTTTACGAGACACTTTAACATATTATGTAAGCGTAAACAATCTACTTTTAAACCGAAATTATGTGTAAATCGGTGGAATTTCTAAGACAGACAGACAAAACATTAACACTGATGCCCAAATATACATTTAACATAAAATAGATTAGGCAAATAAGTATATCAGAAACTGACCTCTATTTTGAAATGAGAGACACACCTCACTTTATGAGTACGATTTGATTTTTTTACACATTGACAGTGTAAAACCATTTATCTAATTAATGTTGCTGTTTTTGTTTTATATAATTATGTTGATTGAAAGTAAAAGGGGCAATTGAATTAGGGGCGAAAGACTTATTTATTATCTGACAAGAGAATTCCGGGTTCAATCCTCGGCCAAGCAGGTATAAATCAATGTGTTTATGTCTATGTGTGTTCACCATAAAATATAGTAGTGTGGCGACTTCCGTGATTCGTCAAGAGATGGCGCTACACTGAATCACGCTATCGAAGTTTTCTTAAAAATTGTACATATACAAGGTCCGAACTGCAACTGACGGGGAAAGGCTCCAGGCATGATCATTTGCTCCCTTTGCAAAAGTTCAAATCTTTATAGTTCATCTCCGGAAGCACCAGCGCCACACCTGTACCTATATCTGCTCTTTAAAACCAGTCTTAAGCGCTGCTGTGTACATGTTCGTTTGCTGTGTCTTCATTATGAAATAAACTTATAGAGTACATTTACTCACATGGTCCCCTTAGCGACGGTCATGTTGAGGTTGCTGAGTACGTGGTTGGGCCTCTTGTTGGAGCCGTAATGTTTGAACGCGTGTCGCACGCACACCGCCTGCTGACGTTTCTGCCACATCTGGGGAACATACAACACATATATAAAATATATATTTACTTAAATACATTTTAAACTAGATACAAAAAATCCCGACTGCTTATTAATATATCACTGTAAGATGAGGTAAGGTAGACTAAATCATTCCCACATTTTAGACGAATCCAACGACATCTTATATGTTAAAATCCGTTAGTAGAGGTCGACTGGGCATGGACTGCTGTGATGCGCCGCTACGCTCTGAGATCTGAGCTGGAATGCCTCGGAAAAGTATGTCTCCCTTATCACATCTTTCAAATCAGAACACAGCTGCGCTTAGTACGGATGTTATTAGGCAGAAAAGCCTCTGTGGATCGACTCGGTGGCCGGAGTCGAACCACAGAGGGTTCTACCATCGCCATATCAATTTTTAGGGTTTACTAGTTCTTATTTATGACTTTGGAGTGAGGATGTCAGCTCACTTACACGTCAGGTTTGATCTTAGTCTTCAGAAGTGGCAAAGTATCTGTGATTGGCTTCTGGTAGAACCCCTATTATATATTCAGTTGTAGAGCCATGTATGTTGGTCATATGCCATTTTACTCTAAGTATAAGAACAAAAATTAAGGATAAATGACATTCCATAAGGGTTATCCTCCGAACGTCGCATTATATTGTACGAAATGCATTATTATGTAAGATCTCTTATTATTCCATTAAATATATTGAAATGGTTTGTAGACAGACAGAATATCAGACAAGAATTTTATAAGCGCTTTATGTAATATAGTTTTTTCAAAACTTTTTTGCTTTTGTTAAAATTCAGAACATTCTATTTTAAATTGCTTGTTTCGGTATGTTGCCACATCAAAAATACGTGTTATAAGTCCGCCATGACCACAAAGCATGAGCGATTTTACGTTACATAATTACCATAATTACGATTTAATTATAAGTAACTACTAATTATTTCCTCATATCATTAATGGTTAATTTAAACGACTTCCAGGTAGGAATTTTAGTGTAAATAAATCAAAGACAATCAAATGTACGCACTTGCACCATAGACAATAGGCAGTTATGACAGAAAAGGTAACCATAAACAAAACAAGATGGCCGCTGAGGAAGGATAATCTTTCAATAGTCCAATGATAATGTTTTTAATATATAATTGTTATTGTTTGGCTAAAATAAATAAGATAATTTATCTGCGTAACGTAGTGGTTACCATATTGGTTTTGGAATGCACTTTTCCTGGTTCGATTTCCGGTTAAACAGGTTATAATGATGAAATATGCTAAATGTTTAAGTATTTATTTCTTATACATATGTACACAGAATCATTAACTCAATTTATAAATTTAAAGCAAATGACCTTAATCCCTTCCAACGCGAAGTTAAAGATCGTCTTCTCTATTTTTATTCTTTATTTTTAAGTACCTACCTATATTAATTTACACACCGCCATGAGAGGGAAAAGTATTGATAAAACGGAAACTGTACCCTTACCAGTAGCACTACCATGAGTTGGCATAGAAACGCCACTATAGAAATTGTAAATAGAAAACTATTGTCATTTTGCTAGTGAATAACATAACTACTATCGTTACGGTATTTCTTGACAACGTCTGTCAAATTAATGACTCATGGGACCGAATTTGTATGGCAATAGGTCATAATGACATTCGCTAGCGATTTGATTTCGATAGGATTTTTACGTATCGAGTTACGCCACTACGGATTTTAGTTCTACGAGTAACCACCAGAGGCGCTGTACAATTTTTCATACATTTATTTTACGCAGTCGCTAGCGAGTAATACTTTTGTAAACTCGTGGTAGTGCTACAGGAGTTGTTACGTTTCGACAAATATGACTGTTTTGGTATTTGTTTACGTATTTGCCCATACAAATTCCAATCAGTGCCCCTAGCGGATTGTGTCAGAACTAGGAAATCGTATGGGCCAATACGTAAACAAATACCAAAACAGTCATATTTGTCGAAACGTAAAAACTCCTGGTAAGGGTACTGTTACGACAAGTGTTACGTTAAGATAATAATACTTAATTAATAAATATGATATTAATACGATACGATAGATAGATAGCAGGTGTACACATTGATACATCATCATCATCATCATCAACAACCCATTACTGTCCCACTGCTGGGCACGGGTCTCCTCTCTTAATGAGAAGGATTAGGCCATAGTCCACCGCGCTGGCCAAGTGCGTATTGGTAGACTTCACATACCTTTGAGATTTTTTTTTTTTTATAAATCTCTCAGATATGCAGGTTTCCTCACGATGTTTTCCTTCACCGTTTAGCAAGTAATAATTAATTTCTAATACGCACATAACTTTGAAAAATCAGAGGTGCGTGCCTGGGATTTGAACCTCGGACCCCTCGATCGAGAGGCCGAGTTTTCTTAACCACTAGGCTATCACTGCTGATACACACACTCTTATATTAATTTGGCCAAAGAAGTTTGACTTCTAAAGTGTAAACATTACATACACACACCCTTTTTTAAGTTGCCTTGTTAAGCTACAAGTAAGGCTAGCTACACCCAAAATAAAGCGTTTAATAAATTGATTGTGACTTCAACGAACACGAGTATTGAGTAGAGTTCGCCAAACGACCTTGTCGGCCTTTTACTCAAAACCAACACGAAGGTCTATGAACCACGAATACTACGATAACTGAGATTAAACTACCGATATGAAGATTGCGTCTGGACTTTAACTGTTTAATTACTATGTAGAGTCCCAAGTTCGATCCCTGCTCAGATGGAGAGAGCGTGTTTTTTTTTAAATTTATAAATTTTATTACTAAACGAGCTTTTGCCCGCGGCTTCGCTCGCGTTACGAAGTAATATTTTCATCCCCTATTTTATCCCCTTGGGGGTAGAATTGATCAAAATCCTTCCTTAGCGGATGCCTACGTCATAACATCTACCTGCATGCCAAATTTCAGTCCGATCCGTCCACTGGTTTGGGCTGTGCGTTGATAGATCACTATGTCAGTCAGTCACCTTTGAGTTATATATATTAATGTAATGCAATGTAAAACGATAAGGCAGACGGGCTACCCAATGGAAAGCAGTCACCGTCGCCTATGGGCATATGCATATCAGAGGAGTTGCCAATGCAACACCAGCTTTGGAGAAGAGTTCAATCGCTACTTTATATTTATAAAGTCCATATCCTAACGTTCCGGGCACTTAAAAGTGAAGTGTCCGTCTTATAACAGCAGTGTTCTCGTTTGATTAATGATTGTCATGGTGCACTTTACGCGGAACAATGCCAACATGCACAGTTAAGTGGTGCAAAAACACGAAATCGAAGAAAAAGTGCGGAGAACTATCGTTTCATTCGTAAATGACCTAAAAACTACATTTTTTTAATATTTTTCAAACACGGAAATAGATGACAGTGACAATTTCAATTGTTAAAACTGGTTACATTTTCTTGTTAGGAGTGAGTAATCTTTACTAATCTATGGTTATAGGACATATGTCCCAGTTTAGTCCTAAGCTGTAGGTAGCAACACTAAAAAACATCATCAAATTGTACTCCAATGAAGAATTAAAAGAGGTTTATGGTCGGTTGTGACCGTATTTCAACTTATATATTTGTATATGTAACATTGAATGACCGTAAGCTTAAAACATGTGCTAAGGTTTATGAACTCAAACACAAAATGTATAACTACCTGAAAGATTGAGATATTGCGTGTGAATGCCTAAAATATAATTACAACATAAAGCAAATAATACAATGTTTATTTACTTAGTCTCACGAAATGGTTCCAAAATTTGAAGTGAACAAATATATTGTCTAAATAGCTGCGATTTAGTATTACTATTTGACACGAAATCTCCGCTCAGGGGAGCATTTGATAAAATTTACGCTCTATGAAAACGTGTTACACTTTATCAAATATAATTGTTACATCTACTAATTTATGGTTATATCTATTAAAACTTAAAGGGCGGCTACAGACGCAAATTTTGCAGTAATTCAATCACATACAGAATACTAAAGTAATAAAATAAAACTATTTCTTGATCCAATTTACAACTTTTTTTTATTCTCGCGCAAAGTACAACTCAAATGTTAAGAGCATTTTTTTTTTGCCAAGTCGTACAATCGTACCATTCAGTGACTGTAAATTGGTCACTTATTATTATAAAAATACAACATCATGAAAATAACATATAATAATTAATAAAAATAATACTACAATTAAATAATTTGAATATATTTCTAACAATAGAGACCAAACAGTCCTGCTGAAGCGCTGCAAAAATCCGCCGTGCGTGGTAAAGCCAGTATTTTCTAAAATTTTGGAAGTATGACACTTTCCTCATCTTCCCCTTAAAAATATACAGTACTGCGTAATACTAGTTCTAAGTTGGTATTTTTGAAACCTTTTATCGTAGACTTGGAAAGCAACGTATCTATGATCGACTTAAGGTAAACCTCCCGAGTCTGGCCTGATTAACCCTAAGGCTAATGGCTGCAGCCCAGGGCGCGAGGATCAGGGGGGCGCGCCACAATTGTGTCTTCGGCACTTTTAATTTCATGCTAGTAAACAAAGTCAAAACTAATATATTACTTTTGTGGTCTATCGTAACGGTGGGGGCGCGTCTTCATAATTAGCCTAGGACGGTCAGAACTCTTGATCCGTCGCTGCTCCCGAGTTAAACGTGTCAGGCCATACTCGATAGTAACCATTTGCCATTAGTTTCCCAGTACGTTTATTACTTTAATATTTTTTATTCTCTCCATAGCAAAACGAATTTGATATAATAGTAGTGATAATGATAAATGGTTGCACTCATAAATAGGTATTTTAATCACTCCACACATATTAAAATTTCTTCACGGTTATAATTATATTTTACAAATAATTATATAATTATGTGTTACAAACTAATATTTTCCTTACCGTGCTATCCTTGTCTAGAGGCACTGAGAACTGTATCTGGCTCATTTTGGACTCCTTCTCGTCGCCCATGGGCGACGTAGGCGAGGTCTCTCTGTAACAAACAAAAGCACAATTAATATATTGTTCTAAGATTTTTTTATAATATAGGAGTAGCTGAAGAGCAGTCCACGTCGAGTGAGTGGCTACTGCCGCCCATAGACATCTGTAATATACCCCAGATAGGATTAGATATTCCTACCTACGGTCGGCCACAGATGCGCCGCTACCCCTGAGTATTAAGCTGGAACGCCTCGGAAAAGTATTTCTCCCTTACTACATCCTTCAAATAAGAAGACAGCAGCGTTTAACACTACTGTTATTAAGTAGAAATAAGTGTGGTAGTGGTGCCACTGGAGTCGAACAACAAAGTGTTCTACCAACTTCAAAGTTCGGAATTCAAGATCTTTGGCGGATCTGTAGCTGTAGGTTACAAATTTTCTTAAAGTTCAAGGAGAGGTATTTTTTTAAAGTTTAACTTGAACTTTATTTATTTTTCTGTTACTTCAGGATTGTATGATTAAAGCAAATAATTGTAGTATTAGCACAGTATAAATATATTTCCATATTTGTACTGTGATATTAGTTTCAAAATTTTAAGATGTTTATTTTCATTAAAAAATGGTATCGCTCTTACTGACATTTTATTCAGATTTAACTGACTTTGAAGGCATAAAGTTCTGCTCTTCAGCAATGTTTATTTATAGTAAACCTCCAATTGGATCCCAGGATTTACTACAAATATAAGGTTTCTAAATACGTGGATGGCAACTAGCAACCCTAATCTAATTGAAGCTTAATAGCACCAAAATTCCAATTCAAATCGTTCATCATGGCAACCCATTGTATCAACCAGCATATATTATCTACATCAGGAATTCCATTGGCGTCCGAACCGTGTTTTGACACATCAGCCACATCGCTCACGGTCGGCATGGCGAAACTATTACGATACATTACGAGTGGACAAAACTATAGCTGTCCTCCTCACACGTATGTAACCTTGGTGAGTGCAACACGACACGCGATATCCGCTCGTAGCATTGACTACTAATGGATTTGACGTCGAATTAGACCAGCTATAAAGTAAACAATGCATTTTAATGTCGTTCTTCAAAGACAATATAGTAGTAATAGAGAAGGAAAAGTGTACTACAAGTTACCAATTGGTGGTAAGTTGGTCTGAAATATATAGCGACCATCAATCAATCTGAATTACTGTGAAGCGGCTTAAAAGCTTTTGTATGAAAATTTAGAAAATGCCCGCTCTATATATTCATAAATTTACATAAATAACTTCATTTAAATAACAAGTCCCATATTAGTAAAGTCAAGAAACCTGATTTCGTAAATAAATCCCACAGATCGCGCTAAAAAGCAAATTAAAGACGCCATTTTGATTTTTGAAATTTTAATGTACCCCCACTCGCGCTACTGAGACGAATTTCACGACTTCTCATATGTTAAAATCTAGCAAATCATTGAGGACACATTCTGTGCTAGAGAAATAGACATACATACTTCTATAATTCATAAGCTCTAAGCCTAATATACCTGAGAGATTTATAAAAAAAATCTCAAAGGTATGTGAAGTCTACCAATACGCACTTGGCCAGCGCGGTGGACTATGGCCTGATCCTTCTCATTAAGAGAAGAGACCCGTGCCCAGCAGTAGGACAGTAATGGGTTGTTGATAATGATGATGATGATGACGATATGGATCAAATTCGTAATTTTTATTAATGATGTATCCTTGATAGGTAAAATAGAAAGCACAGCCTTGAAATTAGATGAAGTCACAAAAGGCTGACTTGTCAGTTATTTTTTGAATTATCGACAAATAAAAATCATTCTTAGAGAAAATGTATGTATATAACTAATAATACGTAATTTACGTAATAAATCAATAAGTATTTCAAATATTTAGGGACATTTTAGCACTGAGACTTGGCAAAACTTTACGCAACAATTTCAATTCTCAAAACTGGTTACACTTTCTTGTTAGTGTATTTTTCCCATCTCAGTGTGATATCTTAAGAGTTATCGATTATGTGATAATGCTTATGGAAAAAAACATGTACCCAAGCAAGTATTTAAACTCCTATAAAATGTATCAACCGAAAATTTTCCACGCGTATTTTCGGAAATAAACTGGCCGGTAAAGCATTCATAACGTTTTTATTTCATTGAATTAAAAGTGAATCACCCACATTAATTAATATAACAAAAAATGAGAGGAGCTTCGGTTTAAGACATACTCAAACTGTTGTTATACCGTGACCGTTATTTCTTTAATTTATTTCAATATTATCCTTAATTTATTAATAACTATTTGGTGACATCGAATGGTGAGTGACACCTTATTAATGATTTTATCTATCCCTAAGAAACGGTACCTACTTTATGCGGGATATCTTACGTCCTTTATTGAATCCCTGACAACGTGTGTAGAAAAATCAAGTCTTCTAACAGATTTATTAGAAACGCCATTTTTATTTTCACCGAGTATAATTGAATGGATATCTTGAAAACAGGATTATACTTTGGCAAAGGGAGATCTCCCGCCGGACTAGGTGATCATGCCCGGGGAGCGGCTGTGCTCCGACAGTCTCAGTTCGGAGCTTGTATATATGCAAGATGTTCAGAAAACTTCGATAGCGTGATTCAACAGCGCCATATCTTGACGAGTAGCGGGAAATCGCTACAATACCGTAAATAGTAGAGCGTATGGTGATATTAGTTATACCCTACTATACCTATTATTATCAAAGCCATCACCTCATTCTGGTTAATTGCGTTAAAACTAGCTAACGAAGTAATTAGTTAAGGAAATACTAATGTCCTTCTTAAGTTGACCCTTGACTGGCAATTATAATAAAAATACTTGTAGTATACCTATTACCTACATCATAAAAGATATAAAAATATTTAGAAGAAATATTTCTGCTTAATAACAGCAGTGTTAGCGCTGCTATGTTCAACTTTGAAGGGTGTAGTAAAGAAGACAATAAAAATCTAGAGTATAAAGCTTGGCATTCGAACCTAGGGCCCTTCGATTGAAAGGTCGCAAAAAACCAACTAGTATTTTCTTTTACAATTTAGGAGTAGCAGATGATCATACAGTCCACCTGATGGTAAGTGGCTGCTGTCGCTTATGGACATCAGTAATCAACCCAAGATAAGATAAGATTCTCACCTAAGATAGGTCACAGATGCGCCGTTACACCCGTTGGATTAAGTTAGAATGCCTCGGAAAAGTATGTCTCCCTTACGAAACTCTAAAAATCAGAATACATCAGCGCTTAACACTGCTTTTATTAGGCTGAAATAAATGTAGCGATGGTGCCGCCGGAGTCGAACCACAGATGATTCTTACAGCGAGAGAGACAGACATTTAAGCCTATCACTGCTTACATACATTATACTTATACTTATGACCTACATACATTATATTTATACTTATGATCTACGTTCCATATTAAAGAATGTGCTAATTTGACTAAGATGTTGTTAGGTTAACTAATTACGTAATAACATAAGACAGAAGATCCCTTTAGTAGCGACTGAATAAATTAACCGACTTGGTATTGCATTGCTCTCACAACTTTTTCCGGTGAGTTGCGAGACTTGGACATTTTACAAGTTATGTTTTTGATAGCTTACATTATACATGTACAGTCAGGTTCATTAGTAGATGTGCAGATCAAAATTATCCAAAAATACCTATACACCCAAACGTTCATAAATAGCTAAACAACCCTAGCAACATAATTAGATGAACATCATAAACTTTCAAAAGTAAATGAACACTACAATGACATATCATATTAGTGAGTTTCGTTTTTATTGCATAAATTGCCTTATTTTAATGTGGTTTATCGACATAAGTAACGTTATAAAGCGTATAAAATAAAATATTTATACCAATTTCGTAGAGATACCTGAAAAAATGCAGAATTTATTCGCATTTAAGCATATTCGAATTTTTGAAACGTTCTCCTGTAAAGTTGTCATTTTGCAATTACGATATTATACGTAGGAGGGGTCATATGTTCATCCACTTTTGGAGCTGGCTGTAGTACTTATGAGCCTCCGCGTTTCATATTAAAGAATGTGCGAATTTGAATAGCTACACGCATTACAAAAATATTTCGCTAAACCAGTTCTTCAAAACAACTAGTTATGTTTGAATAATACAAGTAATTTTGTTATAGCGACCGGTGGTTCTGGTTTGGTTTGATCACGTTTTCTAAGTCGCATGTTATGCTAAGTGACTGAGAAATTATTGGCCATCTTTTGCGTTTTTGGAAGCTTGGATTTGCGTCAGTGAGAGTCCGGGTTCTGATCCAACCACTTACTTTTGATTTTTTATGCGTTATGCCACTTTTTTATTTTTTGAGACGTTTAAGGAATTATTAATAAAAGACTGATAGCCTAGTGGTTATGAAACTCGGCCTCTCGATTGAGGGGTCCGAGGTTTAAATCCCAGGCACACACCTCTGATTTTTTTTCTAAGTTTTAGAAATTAATTATTACTTGCTAAACGGTGAAGGATAACATCGTGAGGAAACCTGCATATCTCAGAGATTTATAAAAAAGAATCTCAAAGGTATGTGAAGTCTACCAATTCGCACTTGGCCAGCGCGGTGGACTATGGCCTAATCCTCCTCACTATGAGAGGACACCCGTGCCCAGCAGTGGGACAATAATGGGTTGATGATGATGATGATAAGGAATTATTAGTCTTCTTTAGCGTTTTAAAAGCTTTTGGATCTTGCGCCAATGTGGGTCAGGGTTTGAGTCTAACCACTTTCTTTTGATTTTTGGATTTTTTACGCGTTGTATCTAAAATAAAATGTCATTGGTTATATCCATCGATATACTACTAATAAAGACGAAAATGTCATT
Organism: Epargyreus clarus clarus; assembly: GCA_014595695.2. Lineage (NCBI taxonomy): Eukaryota > Metazoa > Arthropoda > Insecta > Lepidoptera > Hesperiidae > Epargyreus > Epargyreus clarus. Next base: position 839,757 of record JACTTY020000028.1, read on the forward strand.
GGTTATATCTAAATTCATTTACCCCTTCATTTAACGGAGTCGTCACACAAAATTTAATATAACACCATACAATAGAATATACGATATTGGCCACATACCTTATTTGCATTTAAAATAAGTAAATAACTAACTATTAGGTAAATAAAGTATAAAGATATAATGTATATGTACAAACTTCTATGACAAATGACATAAATGACACTTCCGGCAATAGACAGAATTTTTCATTAGACATCTATGTTTCTGACAATATGTCTATTCATCTAAATGTGAAGATAAGACAATAAGATACAAACCACCAATTTTAACAAAATTGTCTAAAACACCAATTTCTGCCTAAAAACAGCAGTGTTAAGCGCTGCTGTGTTCTGCTACGGTATGGCAAGGGAGTCGCTTATACGAATTCCAGCTTAGTCCTCACAGGTCGCAACGCATCTTTACCCGACCTTAGACAGGAATCTAATCTTATCTGGGGTTGATTACTGATGTCCATGAGCGTCAGACCACTTACAATCAGGATTAAATGCTCCTTTGCTAATTCTGTGTTATCTACACTGATATTATAAAGAGGAAAACTTTGTTTGTTTGGTTGTAATGAATAGGCTCAAAAACTACTGGACGGATTTTTAAAAATTCTTTCACCATTTGAAAGCTACATTATCCACGAATAACATAGGCTATATTTTATATGAAATATATTTGATAAATACATTTTGAGGCGGTACAAAGTTTGCCGGGTCAGCTAGTAAAAATATACATATTAAGTTTACTTAAAGAAATATAAAGTTTACAAAGTTTACAGAGACCTTTGCGGAGTTGTCTTTAAAATTCAAGATACTAATTGTGAATTAGCGATTATAGCTACAATGAATAGGCAAGTACAAAAACTAGGACAAAAAGTGTGGAAACATAATATTTTCCTGACAATAGCGAATGGCTTTGACCCGCCACCTCAACTCGTAAAGACTGGATGTTATTACTGTTAACCACTTGTTATATACCGAGCGATAAAGCGATAAGATAATATCGCATCTATACGGCTTAGATTACTAGATAACCCGAACGTAATAACCGATCTATACCATTTTTTGTCAACCAAATATCGAAATTTGACATTTTTTCTAGGCAATAATTATCAAATTTTGAACCGAAAATTTGAATTTTTGAAAAATTGAAATTTTGGTAAGCTAACATTGGTTTAGATTGATTATTACAAACGCGCACTATTTTCATATACAATAAGATGATTGGATCGAAAAACATAATCAAATAGCGTTGTTTTATATACAATTAACAAAATAATAATGATTTATCAACCAAATTCGGTTGTAAAGCGATTGTTATTTATATCGATATTACCGCTCTCCTTAAATTACTCTAATTACTTACCTTAAAATACTCTCGTATCGTTAATGGTGAGTCAAGAGTGTTATAGACTCTTACTTTTAAACTATGATATCACTAAAAGTGGCTGATGCAAAAATAAAAAGATTTACATAGAATCTTTAGAGTTTAGTTTACTTACAACTTAGTTCGATTTTACACCCGCCCTTGAATATAATAAATAATAATGAAGCCGCCAATAAAGCTGTACGTAGAATTCTTTGAAGGTGGTAGAACCCTTTGTGGTTCGACTCCGGCGGCACCACAGCCACACCTACTCGTATTTCTGCCTAATAACAGCAGTGTTAGGCGCTACTGTGTTCCGTTTTGAAGGGTGTGATAAGGGAGACATACTTTTCCGAGGCGTTCCAACTTAGTCCTCAAGGGTAGCACCTGATGGTAAGTGGCGCCCATGGATATCTGTAATCAACCCCAGATAGAATTACATATTCTTACCTGAGGTCAGACACAGATGCGCCGCTAGGACCAAGCTGGAACGTCTTGGAAAAGTACTTCTTCTATAACACACCCTTGAAACCAGAACACAGCAGCGCTTAACACTGCTGTTATGAGGTAGAAATAAGTGTGGCGGTGGTGCCGCCGGAGTCGAACCACAAAGAGTTCTACCAGAACGACGCCTCAATATATTATTCAAAAGAGAATTGAAGACACAAGTAATACGTGATGCATGAATACTTCAGTTCTGCTAAACCAGCTGTTTGCTCACACCGATGAAACACGCACGTTTCGAGCTGAGATCGCAATTCTCTTTGTAATGTTACGGTGTATGCCCGGGCAAAGAATTACTTTTATTTAATTAAACGCATGGCATACATTTGACGACCCGCGTGGCGGAGCGGTTACCATACCGGTCTGACGCGCAGAGGGTCCGGGTTCGATCCCCGGCCAGACAGATATCTAAATTATGAATTTAGAATTCTGTTTCTGGGTCTGGGTGTTTGTGTATTTGTCTATGTGTGTGTCCATGGCACCCACGACACAGGGAATCCTAGTGTGGGGCTGTGAGTGTAATAAGTGCTTTTTTTTTACATCTTTTTTATTATGTTTGTTGTTTACTTGTTGATTCTTGAAGTAAAAACTTCTTTAGCACCGTTGTGCACTTTTGTGATGGGTAAAAGTGTTAAACTCGCATCGGGACACGTGGCCTGATCGAAAATTCATAAGACATACTGCAAGCAAAGCAAACTGCAAGTCAAGATGTTAGCATAGAAAATATATGTCAATGGGTGTCAGTTTCATTATTTATTTATTATATTTCATTATTCAGGTTAGGTTTCGAAAGTTTTCACTTCTGCCGGCACTCCCGGAGTGCAACCGGTTGATTTTTTTATTTTTTATTTATATCAATAATACTTACATTTTTTATAACCTAATTACTTTTAATGTGGTTTTTGTGTCGTAGAATATTGGTAAATTGGCAAATTACTGAAGAAAAATAAGAATCCAATGGCTTAAAAATATTAGACAAATCCATCAAGACTTCATAATTATGTTGAGTCCGTCAAGCCGAATTGCAGGACGTGAGAAAATAATGAGATATACAATTATACATACATACATACATACATGCATACATACATACACACATTCATCTATACAAAGTGCATGTGCTAGAAATGTAATGAAAATATAACTGTCATGGTCAAATGTCATCAATTAAACAGAGGAGTCTATATATTTCCATTACCAACGTAAGTATTTTGCTTCTAGTAACGTTATTTATTCTCCATTATTACTGTGAATCTTATAAATATGGAAGTGTGCCAGGAAACATTCATATATGAATAAATGAATACATGAATGTATATACATAAATAGATGAAATAGATAGTCTAGTGGTTAAGGCAGTGATAGCCTAGTGGTTAAGAAACTCGGCCTCTCGATCGAGGGGTCCGAGGTTCAAATCCCAGGCACGCACCTCTGATTTTTCAAAGTTATGTGCGTATTAGAAATTAATTATCACTTGCTAAACGGTGAAGGAAAACATCGTGAGGAAACCTGCATACCTGAGAGACTTATATTAAAAAAAATCTCAAAGGTACGTGAAATCTACCAATACGCACTTGGCCAGCGCGGTGGACTATGGCCTAATCCTTCTAATTCTGATAGGAGACCCCGTGCCCAGCAGTGGGACAGTAATGGGTTGATGATGAGATGAAATAGAATTGTCTGACTGCAATTTAAAGGCATTTTCAGAGAAAACTTACTTGAACGTTAGTTAATGTAAAATACGTATTTTTGTCTGTTTGTTTGTATGTGCCTTAATACGTAACACTCAAGTGTAATACTTTTAGAACGGCTGTATACCGAATTCTATGTGACTGTTAGGCTCTGAAAATAATGAGATTACCTTAAACAAAATCGATAAATCGACTGTACAAATAACTAAAAAAATATTCGCGTATTTTTTACTCTTGGAAAATGTGTTTTCGTGTACATTGGCTCCTCCTTCCTCATGTTATCTCCAAGTGCAGATTTTACTATTAAATATTTTTTTAAAATAAGATTATTGGGTCTCACACTTTACAGAACAATTAAAATGAAAATTTCATTTTTTGTAAATCCGACTCGCACTTGATAAAGTATTCGTTATACAATATACATGTAGCTTTTATGTCATTAGCCACTAAAACCAAATATGGACTAATTTTATTTTATTATTATTATTTTTTTTATAATATAAGAGTAGCAGACGAGCATTCAGTCAACCTGATGGTAAGTGGCTACTGCCGCCCATGGACATCTGTAATCAACCCCAGATAGGATTAGATATTCCTACCTGAGGTCGGCCACAGATGCGCCGCTACCCCTGAGGACTATGCTGGAACGCCTCGGAAAAGTCTGTCTCCCTTACCACACCCTTCAAACCGGAACACAGCAGCGCCTGACACTGCTGTTATTAGGTAGAAATAGGTGTGGCGGTGGTGCCGCCGGAGTCGAACCACAAAGGGTTCTACCACCTTCAATTAAAATTTGATATCATAGACTAACTTTTATGATAAGTTCATACGATGACATTTATTGCAAATAGTCTGATTGGTTTCCATAATAAATAAACTAATCATTTCCAACGTGTTTCCTATACCCATTATTGCATAACTTTATACATGTTACCACAGAGTGGTTTCAAATAGAAATTCTCGTAATAATGTGATACACAAATGGAATGATATATAAATAATGTAGATAGAATTTACGAACAAAGTACTAAATTGAAGGTGGTAGAACCCTTTGTGGTTCGACTCCGGCGGCACCACCGCCACACCTATTTCTACCTAATAACAGCAGTGTTAAGCGCTGCTGTGTTCCAGTTTGAAGGGTGTGGTAAGAGAGACAGACTTTTCCGAGGCGTTCCAGCTTAGTCCTCAGGGGTAGCGGCGTATCTGTGGCTGACCTCAGGTAGGAATATCTAATCCTATCTGGGGTTGATTACAGATGTCCATGGGCGGCAGTAGCCACTTACCATCAGGTGGACTGCATGCTCGTCTGCTACTCTTATATTATAAAAAAAATATATATATAAATGGTTATTGCTAGGGTTTAAAGAAATACTTTGTGGCTCGCCGCCGCCACAATTATAGATATTATAACAGCTAAGCGGCTTTTCTGGCTAGATGGGTGTTAAAACAGAGATATCATACATGGTGTTTAAGATGAATCCTTAAAATCTTACCAATCTATGATAGACCGCAGGTAGGCCTAAATCTCTTTGTAACTTACATGCAATTTTGAAAAATCGGAGATGCATGCCTGAGACCAAACCTCGGACCCCTAGGCTATCATTAGTCTTTTACAAGCTCTTCCTACACTAATTTAACTTTATAATCAGGATCTGTCTCTGTATTAAAGGTATTTAAAACAATTATAATATATTTTTTGAGGAATTTTAAACAATCTTTTTTGAATTAATTTTACCAATAAAATATCGTTCAATGCCACAGTACAAAACTAACAGTAAGTCAAAACATGCTTAAAGTTAAACTTGCGTAACTTATAATTTATAAGTTACATATCATCTCATTGAGGTCCGAGTATCATATATTGCGCAAGAGTTACGTATTTAACACTCGCTCGTATACTTCTTCGAAACATGATTCAAAACCTTGGGGTCTAAAACAAGGCTAGTATAGAAATGTAAGGAAAATTGCTTTGAAATTACGACTTTAATTGAACCAATATTTCATAATATTGAGGTAGTATAAAATGAAATGAAATGAAATATATTTATTTTGTAAAAGCCAACGGCGGCACTTACAAATTTTCAGTTACAATATTTTTCTTAAACTACTACCGGATCGGATCGAAATACAGTCCACCTGATGGTCAGTGGGTAATGTCAACCCATGGTCATCTGTAACTTGATAAGAAGAGTCCTACCTGAGGTCGGCCACAGATTCGGAGCTGCCTCTGAGGAGGTGCAACACCACGGATCAGTTTCCCTTGCACAGCAGCTTAACACTACTGTTATTAGGCAGAAATAGGTGTCGCGGTGGAACATCACCGCTCTAACTATATTGGGACCACCACTTTTTGGATAATGTTTAAATATAGCGTTTAAAAAAACATGCTTTTTACTGAGACTCATCCTAACGATTATTTTTAAATGCGAATGTTTAGTTAGTTTCCTACACTTTTACGCCTTTCATTTACGGTTTTGTGACCAATTGTGAAATTTTGTACACACATTGTCAAGGGTTCACAAAAGGACGTACGGTACTTTTATCCCGAGAAAAGTACCGATCCCGAGGGATAGATAAAAACCTCTGACTCTGCCGCGAAGGCGCGAATAAAAGCTAATATTATGTACCTATTACTCGGAAAATCGGAAAATATGTGGAAATTTTGCGAAAAATAAAAAATCGTTTACGTTGTGGGGAAGTTCAAAACATTTACATATATTTCTACGTAACTGCTATTGACGCACTGGTTTACGCAAATACCAGAGGTCTATCTTAAGTAATAGGAAGTAAAACCAGTCTTATAACGCCATTCAAGCGATTATAGGCCTTATAACCATTGCCTTAATGTCTACTTTCCGACTTTACTGCGTGACGTTTAGTGTTTATGAGAAAAACATTTTTTTCGCATGATTTCGTTATTTTATGGACATGTTTGGTTTGACGCCGAATGTAACAATAAAAAGAATTATATTTTATGAGATAAATATCCGTGGTACCATCTACGTGCCTCTCCATGTATGCAGGGCCGGATTTAAGGGAGGGCAACCGGGGCGGCAGCCCCGGGGCCTCCACAAAGGTGGGGCCCCCACAATAGAGACGTCGGATTTTTTTTTAATTCCGACTAGTAAACACTGGAAAAAAAATGTCTCTTCCTTTCATATTTTTTTCGCTGTCTTACCTTTATGTACAGTACCTACTTTGTACAAACATGAATACTAGAAGAATCTACATGCGTTACACGATAAAATATTTATTGAAAAACTAAACTGAAAAAATTGTTAATTTTATTCGGAATATAATTTGGCGCCAGGGGGCCTCCACTCCTTTGTTGCCACAAGGCCTCTAGTCCTCTAAATCCGGCCCTGCATGTATGATTACCTACGTGTATCCCCGTGCAAGATCCATTTATTTGCACGGGCAAGATTTTTTAAAATCAATATTGGAGTAGCCAACGAGCATCGACTCCACCTGTTGGCAAGTTGTTAATTCGCTCATGGACATCTATAATCAACTATAGCAAGATGAAGTTCCTACCTAAAGTAGACCACAAATTCGTTTATTGTATCAGGTGTTACTTTGCAGAAATCCATGCTATTAAGTTAAGATTAACTAACACTTAACGATTAACCGTCGTAGAGTCAACCCTGATGATGCTCCGTTTTGGATCGGAACGCGACCTCTACTGAGAAGATCCGGTAAGAAACTCAGTGGGTTTGTCTTTTTTAATTATAAAAATAATTATTCCCTTTTTCATTTTTTTTAATGCCATTATTTTTATACACAATAAATAAAGCATTAGTTAAAAACACGTGTTGGTGGTGGTATGTATGGTGGTGTATATTTTTATTTTTTTGCATCTGCACGCGTCGTTTGTGGGAGGGAGGGTGGTATATACTGCATGGTTTAAAAAATATATACCATCATACATATTTGTAGCGGATTGTTGCGAAGTAGTTTTACTCTTAACTTAACACAAATTCGTGGCTATCCTTAAGGACTAAGTTGAAACACTTCGTATAACTATGTCTCCCTTACCACAACCTTCAAACCAGAACACAGCAGCAATAAACACTGCTTTTATTAGAAACTAGCTGACCCAGCAAACTATGTACCGCCTCAAAATCTATTTATCAAATATATTTCATATAAAATATAGCCTATGTTACTCGTGGACAATATAGCTTTCGAATTGTGAAAGAATTTTTAAAATCGGTCCAGTAGTTTTCGACCCTATTCATTACAACCAAACAAACAAACAAAGTTTTCCTCTTTATAATATTAGTATAGATAAATTATGCAGAAATCTATGAAAATGATTATTTCTTTAAATAAGTTCCCAAAAGTAAGATGCTGTGTATTCCTTGCCTTTATATTTTTTTATAAAGTACTCTGTCTTACCGGGGAAGTTCCATTAAAATTGTTAAGTCATTCTAAGCTCAATACAGACAGATCGATAAAGAAATAGAAAACGAGTTTTGATCAAATAGCGTTCAAATTAACACATAAAGAATGGCACTATTATATCACAGAAATTATTGACTAACTTTTTTTGTAAACATTATATCACTTGCATCATGTTTTATCAAATTGATTATATTAAAGCTATCGAAAATTCTATTGAGACCAAAAATATAATATACTTAGTGTGGATATTGTTAATTTTGGACAATTTGACAATCTAGTAGACAATTTTAAATATTTGTTTTTGTAAATTAATTATTAGTGACGGATATAACACCATCTCGGATTGCTTCACGGTAGACATACATGACAGCGACTTACTACCAATTAGCAATAACTTGTAGTCATAGAATAGAAATAGAAATAAGGGCATAGAACTAAGGGCATACATACATACACACACACACACACACACACACACACACACACACACACACACACACATACACACATACATAGATACATACGCTCGAAAAACATTACCTTCCGCGGATAAAAAAGATTTTCAAATTTAAGAATGACGCATTATAGACAAACACGTTATATTTAACTTGTATATAAATATTATAGCAGACAAGTTCCTTTATTACCCTGGCGCATTGCCAGGCCATAGTCTGAATTACCTTCATTGAAGTTGTAGTACGTGATGGAGTTACATAATACTAACGTGTGGAAGGCATTGGTCGTAGTAATGAGGAAAATAGTGCTAAATGTGAGAGCTGTCGTATACCCCTTCGTGGTTCGTACGGTAGGACAGATCTCTGTTTTATAGCAGTGCCGTTGCTGCATTTATTTTTATATTTGAAGGTGGTAGAACCCTTTGTGGTTCGACTCTGGCGGCACTACCGCCACACCTATTTCTACCTAATAACAACAGTGTTAGGCGCTGCTGTGTTCCGTTTTGAAAGGTGTGGTAAGAGAGACATACTTTTCCGACGCGTTCCAGTTTAGTCCTCAGGGGTAGCAGCGCATCTGTGGCGGACCTCAGGTAGAAATATCTAATCCTATCTGGGGTTGATTACAGATGTCCATGGGCGGCAGTAGCCACTTACCATCAGGTGGACTGCATGCTCGTCTGCTACTCCTATATTATAAAAAAAAATCATAAAACCGAATTAGCAAACGAGCATGCAGTCATCTGATAGTAAGTGGCTACTGTTGCGTGGACATCTGTAATAAATGCCTAATAAGATTAGATTCCTACCTGATGCTCTATGATAGTAAGTAGCTACTGCCGCCTATGGACATCTGCAACCGACTACAAAGAAGATTAGATTCCTAACTAATGTTGCCCACTAATTGTTGCTACATTTGAGGACTAAGCTGGAAGGCTTCGGATAAGTATGTATTTCGTACCTTCAAGGCGGAGCATAGAAACGCTTAACATTCCTGTTATCAGCAGAATTTATGTGCTGGTGGTATCTCCAAAGTCGAAATATAAAAGATTGCACCACCTTCAAAAACGGATTAATTACTTTTTTAATTAATTTTTTTATAAGTACCAATACTTAGATGGGTAATACCACTTAATCCAAACTACCTGTCATCCTGAAGAGATCTACTGTAAAACAAAAAAATAGTCAAGAAAGTAGAAAATAACAGGTAAGAAAAATACGGGATTTCATCAAAAAGGAACAATGAAGCCTGACATAGAAAATAAGTTAGCAAACGACGAATTCTTGAAGTGGAATTTTACAAAAATAGAAGAACTTAGCTTACTACTTCCTTATAAGGCTAATGGCAACAAAAACTCAACACAATAGCACAAAATGAAAAATAAACACTACACCATACCATTATATCACATTACGTGCAATTGCGCAAGACCAAGTGGGTCATGATCTTTGTGCTCCGAGCTCTACCCTCCAGTGACGTGGGAAGGCATTGTGTACGTGGGATTGTTAGAAAGAGATGACTAGATAGCTCTCACTCTCGATTATAATTGTTATGTGAGCACTGTAGCTTTGGATATCTTGTGGACAAAAGTCTTAGATATTGTTTTGAAGGTAGAACCCTTTTTGGATCGATTTCGGAGGCACCATCGCTTCACCTTTTTCTGCCTAATAAGTGTTAAGCGCTGCTGTGTTCTGGTTTGAAGGGTCTGTCACGGGAGATATACTTTTCCGATGAGTTCCAGCTTAGTTCTCAAGGTATCCCTGAGAGTTAAACTCTCTTAGAGGGACCCTTTTTCTCCTTAAAACCTCTTTATTTTCGATTAGGTTCGTATTACCAGTGACCTAATAAAGTGTTTTAAACCACATCCGCAATATTACACTTCAACTCAGATTCATAAGTAACTATATCATTTATTCTATCATGCCCAGCGATAATAAGTTTAATGTAATAACTAATTAGACCTAATGGGGTGACCATTTCACGTCGAATTTAATTATAATCGCTATAATTATTTAATTTAAATAAATCGATCAGTAATCATGTTTTAATCGCATCCGGTTATGTATCTTTGTTGCAATGAAATCATATATGCATATTATTTTTATATACGTATATTATTTTTATATGTGTTATATAGTTCTTATTAGTCATCGAAGGTTATATATATTTATATGTGTTATATAAGAGTAAGAGTTTATGTCCTTAGGTGGTACCACCGCACCTACTTGTACCTAATAACTGCAGTGGTTAGCGCTGCTGTGTTATGGTTTGAAGAGTGTAAAGGAGACATATTTTTCTGAGGCATTTCTGCTTAGTCCTGAGGGGTAGCGACGCATCTGTGGCCGACCATAAATAGGAAACTAATCTTATGTGTCACTTGTCAACTCCATATCAAAAGAGGCTCTACCTAAAGCCTCATATGCATATCTACCTCCTTTTTTGTAATATAGAAGTAGCAGACGAGCATATAGTCCATCTGATGGTAAGTGGCTACTGCCACCCTTGGACATCTGTAATCAACCCCAGATAGGATTAGATATTCTTACTTGAGGGCGGCCACAGATACGCCGCTACCCCTGATGACTAAGCTGAAACGAGTCGGATATGTCTGTCCTTCTTACCACACCCTTCAAAACAGAACACAGCAGCGCTTAACACTGCTGTTACTAGCCAGAAATAGGTGAGACGGTGGTGCTGCCAGAGTCGAACCACGTCGTCTACGTCGTTACGTGAATCCTACCCATTAGCCAAACCGCACTTGACCCAGTCCAGCGGCTCCCAAACTCGGAAACGAGGTAAGTGTGTCGCGTCATATCCGAATTACATAATACGACCTTTCCAATGGAATGCGATTGGATAACACTGCCAAATGGCTCCATGGGCCAACGGTTGATACTGTCGTACTATAAGCGTAAAGCGAGAATCAGTAGCCGTGGTTCATCGCGGTGAGTCTGAGTGTGGAGTTGGACCCTTTTGTTAAAGGACAATGCCCATGAAAGTATGGACCACCATCCAGAGTTGCATCAAATTGATACTTGTTGTGGACGATGTATAATTAACCAAATACTACCACCAATAATTATTTTTTAGATCAGCACCCGGGTTCTAAAGTTATTTACCGAAATGATACATAACCTCAAAATCGAAAATATCCGACGATAGATTGATGGTCGGTTTTAACTGAAAGTAGGTACCTATAATGTATTTCGATTAACATATTCCATTTACTTTTAAAGGTAGTAGGTAAAAAAACCTAAAATAATCCTAAAAACCTAAAATAATCCTAAAAATCTAAAATAATGAATTCCGAGTATAAAATACCGCCATTTTAATTTTTAAAAACAACAATCAACATTTCGTCTTATTTTATCTTAAATGGAATCCCCTCTTCAAAGAAACTATTCTGATCGACAAACTATGTAAAAAAAACAAAAAATAATTTTAATATTACTTTAATTTTGACGCATGAGAAAAATCAGAATCAAGAATGGGCATTCTCCTTTTACTGCAGCAATGTTCTGATTTTAAAGTTATGTTTACTATTAATTATGTCACATCATGTTGTAGTACTTTTTCAAATAAATATTTCTTTCTTTCTTTCTTTCTTTCTTCTTTCTTTCTTTAAAGTCGCACACATATTTATTTTAGGGTTCCGTATCCAAAGGGCAAAACGGATCCCTATTAAGACTCCGCTGTCTGTCCGTCTGTCACAGGGCTCTGTCTCCGGAACCGTAATAGATAGAAACTTGAAATTTTTACAGATGATGCATAATGGTGGCCGCTATAACAACTTCTTTGTGCACATGTTAGAAATTAAATAACAACTTTGATGTATTTCGTTACTCGTGTAAAATATCAAAACTCTTTGTATGTAATTAAACGATAATTTTGTTATTTTTCATTAATTTTCTAAATTTTTAAGGTCTAAGGGTCTAAGGAGTCGAGCTATAAGTGGTTCTACCACCTGCAATATCATGATTTTGCAACTGATATTTACTATGGAATGAACGAACAAGGAACGCAAAACATGTGTTTGAATCTAAAAAATGCAACAATCATCGTTACATTGTCCTATAAAACCTATTAGTTCTCATCGTGTCTAGTTATGAGACAAGAGGCTTTACTGGACATCCGTTCTAGATGCTCTCCCTTATACAGACAGCCTTGTGGACGTGTCCGCTATTATAGCAAACATTTAATAAATAAAATATAACGAGCGATTATTTTAATATTCCTAGAGCGCTGTTATAGAAAACGAAAAGCTAAAAAATAATTGTACCTACAATAATGTGTTGATTTTATATTTGGACTTACAGTTATTGAAAAATGATATTTAGCCATGTGCCCATGTGCATTTGTGCAATCCCTGATATGAAACCCTTCTTCAGTCAAAATGCTTTGCCACCATGAAGACTATTGAAAGACCACAGCAAACCAGAACACAGCAGCATTTAACAGTGCTCTTTTAATTCAGAATATATGTGACGTCGGTGCCAATGAAGTCAATCACCGAATTCCCTTTCTTTGAAAGCTGTGAGAAACACGATAGTTCGACCGACAGGACAGGGCAGTTACCACCACCCCTTTTTAGCGGGATGAAGTTCTTGCGTATCTGTGGTAGGGCGTGAATGCAGCTGATTTACATCTGACTTAACCATTTTATTCCTCATGAGTGGCCACCCATTTATAATTGGTTTTAAATAGAACCTCTGTTTTATATGGAGTCCATAGCAAGATGGGACTTCATACCCACCGGTCACTCATATGCCGTTTGCGTTTGCAATATGGGGGTGGGTAGGGATTATTCGGGTCTCGAGGATACCCTCTTTGCCCGGGCAAATTCTCAAGGGGGTGAATACCCTCCGGATTTTTTAATATTCTTTCATAATAATATAATATTATTAATAATATCATAATATAATGAGATAATATTAAAATTATACCAACCCCACTGTTTAGCAGGGTGTACAATGGAGTCCATGTGCGATAGTGATCACTTACCTTCAGTGCTACTCCTATATATTAGACTCAATATGTCACTCTTCGCACTCACCACTCATTGCAGGTTTATAGTTTATCCTTTAATCGATACCTACTCGCTGCATAAACAAAAGAGAGATAATTCAAGCAAACACCATATTTGCCGAACAAATAACGCGAATCAACATTGAAAGAAGCCTCGTGAACGACCTTCAAGTATCCAAGGTTTGTTTATGCTCGTTTTGGCAATACCTAATACTTTTAGGATTCCGTAAGAAAATCGAGTTTAGGGCTAAGAATTGAGAATGAGAGCTAAGTGACAGCCTAATGGCCACTTGAAAGATTTTAAGTAAAAATGTAATAATCCAGGGATTCATATACGAAGGCGGTATTTTAACCGACTTCCCAAGGGGTTAGGCATGTAAGACTTTTTGAATGTTTTCAGACTGAATCCTTTTTCGTTTTGAAGGATATTTTATTAGGGTATGTACTTTCGGTCTCCGACATAGGTATAGTTTGATGAAGATGGTGATAAAATAATACAATTTATTTCGGAATTATGTTTATATTACACGAGCTTGTGCCCGCGGCTTCGCTCGCGTTACGAAGTAATTTTTCATCCCCTATTTTATCCCCTTGGGGGTAGAATTGATCAAAATCCTTTCTTAGCGGATGACTAAATCATAACATCTACCTGCATGCCAAATTTCAGCCCGATCCGTCCAGTGGTTTGGGCTGTGCGTTGATAGATTACTATGTCACTCAGTCACCTTTGAGTTATATATATTTAAATAAAATATACGGTACCCTTTTTGCGTGACCTCGCACTTGACTAGTTATATTATGTGGGAGTAATAGTAAATCCAAACTCTTTTCCTAATTGGACTTGTACCAAAATCACATCTATTTTTAGCAACAACAAAGCGCTGTTATGTTATATTATTTTGATAAGTGGCATGGTGACATCTATAACCAACATCGTATTAAAATTTATTCAATTTCAGATGCGTGGTTAACATTATCGTATATAAGTAAGTCAGCTCATTTGAATGGCGTAGAAAAGTTCACAATCAATTTCCATTATATCTTACAGTCTGTAATATACTTTGGGTAGGACGCCTCCTAAGCAGTTGGTTACAAGTATGTACCCATCAACAATGAGTACTTAATTTCAAGTGGTAGAACCCTTAACTGCTACAGAATTTTGGTTTGAAGGTTGTGGTGGGAACATACTTATCCGAGGCATTCCAACTTACGTGTAGGAATGCTACGTCCCACCTCAGGTAGGACTTATTTTATGTGGCTTTGACTACAGATATTCAGGTGCCCTAATAGCTTTACCATCAGATAAACTGCAAATTCGTTTCCTACCTCAACATAATGCAAATAGTATGCCAAAAGGTCCAAAATACAAAAGCAAGAGTATTAGTCACATGTTGATATTTGCAAAGGCCGTGTTGTACGCGCAAATTTCACTAACCTTGCGCGTTGCGTTGCGCTGTTTGCATGCGGTGCGCGTGCGCGTGCGCTTGCCACACACCTGACCGCGCAATTAACCTGCGCTTAATTTATACAGGGCATGTAGGTTTGTAGGTATCGTTTCGATATGAAGCTCTGGAGTTTCTTGCATTATTTTTGTTATAACAAAGTACATTTCATTAGAAGGTGGTTCCTTTGTGGTTCAACTCCGGCGGCACCACCACCACACCTATTTCTACCTAATTACAGCGTTAGGCGCTGCTGTGTTACGGTTTGAAGGGTGTGGTAAGGGAGACAGACTTTTCCGAGGCGTTCCAGCTTAGACCTCAGGGGTAGCGGCGCATTTGTGGCCGACCTCAGGTAGGAATATCTAATTCTATCTGGGGTTAATTACAGATGTCCATGGGCGGCAGAAGCCACTTACCATCAGGTGGACTGTATGCTCGTCTGCTACCCCTATATTATAAAAAAAAAAACTGTTCTAACAAGGTGATAGAATCCTCTGTGGTTCGACTCCAGCGGCACCACCGCCACATCTTTTTCTGTAGTGTACTGTAGTGTTATAACAGCAGTGTTAAGCGCTGCTGTTATAACACTACGTGTTCTAGTTTGAAGAGAGGCATATTTATCCGAAGTATTCCAGCTTTGTCCTCAGGGGAAACGGCGAGTCGATGGGCAACCTTATTTAAGAATCTAACTTTGGCTGCGGTCGATTACAAAAGGCAGTATTTTTTATACTATAAAATAGCACATAAGTATGCAATCAATCCCAGATAAGATTAGATTCCTACCTCAGGTCGGCCAAAGATGCGTTTCTAACCTTGAGGACTAAACAGGAGTGCCTTAGAAAAATATGTCTCCCGCAAAGGTAACTAAGTTAAACTAA
Source organism: Epargyreus clarus clarus (assembly GCA_014595695.2). NCBI lineage: Eukaryota > Metazoa > Arthropoda > Insecta > Lepidoptera > Hesperiidae > Epargyreus > Epargyreus clarus. The sequence goes on from JACTTY020000028.1 coordinate 855,543, forward strand.
CTATTTGGTGGATTGCCTGTTCTGTTGACCTTCATAAAATTATTCTTCCTCGAATAACATAAAAACAAATTTTGAGAAATTGTTTATATATCTATGCGAATATAATAATCTGTAATTTAGTTTTTGTCGACATTTTTATTACGTATTTCAATTCTTAGTCAAAGTTTAAGTGACGTAAATACGTAGATTATGAAGGTTATATCTATGTAAGTATGAAAATCTTAAAGGAAACAATATCAAAATAATTGTGATTTTCCGAGCTCACACAATTACGGTGTGTTATTTAATTATTTATAACGTTAATTGAAATGTAAACACAGGTTGTGCTCAAGGGCAGGGAAATTCGAATGCAGTACGCGGCAACCTTTAGGCTTCGGAGGCTTTGTAGAAGGTTCCATGGCTGGTTTTTAACATCATGATTTATTATTTTTTAAAGCACAAATGGACTGATATCGGCTTACGATAATAATTCAAGTTATTCAAATTTATTAGCTGCAATTATTTTCGAGGTTCAATTGGTATGAAACTCATGAAATTTTCGAAATTCAAAATTGTATTCAAAATAGGTTATTTAAATAACTGTTTTGGTATATATTTGAAGTTCTACCCGAGGTCAGATAAATGTGTTGCTATTTATATAAAACTAACTTAATACACTCCATATAAATATATCTCTCTTACTAATCTTCAAACCAGAACACAGCAGCGCTCATCATCAGCCCATTACTGTTCTACTGCTGGCCCGTGCCCAGCCCGTCTCCTCTTATAATGAGAAGGATTAGGCCATAGACCACCGCGCTCGACAAGTGCGTATTGGTAGACTTCACATACCTTTGATTTTTTTTTAATCTCTCAGGTATGTAGGTTTCCTCATGATGTTTTCCTTCACCGTATAGCAAGTGATAATTAATTTCTAATACGCACATAATTTTGAAAAATTTCAGAAAAATCAGATTTGAACCTCGAACCCCTCAATCGAGAGGCCGGGTTTCTTAACCACTAGGTTATCACTGCGGATAAGCGCGCTACACTGCTATTATAAGGCAGATATAGGTGTGGCTGTGCCAACACAATCGAACCACGTTTTAAACATTACATAACATTACTCCGTTATTGACTTACAAACCAGACGTCTGATATTTAATAACACTTTTTCATATTTTGTTACTACAGACTAAAATCACTGAAGAATAGATTTATGTTGCATAATGATAAAGCTAATATTTAATAACACTTTTTCATACAATATTGATACCGCATACAAACTAATCATCATCGTAGAAGAGATTTATCTTACATAATGATAAAGCTCAAATTTGTTTGTAAAATGTTTGGCCCGTTTGCAAAGAAATAGCGCGTTGATGTCTTTTACATAGAAACTTCTTGCTTGCAATACGCCATTTTAACTTTTGGTACATTATATACATATTTATTTTAATTTATGTAAATATACTTGCGGTAATTAGTGAATTGCAATGAAATATGTGTTTAAAGTATATCTTAAGTGCTATATTTTTACAAAAACTTGTTACAATCTCTTAGCAACAATATTAGTATTAATTTATTCAAAAAGTTTTTACTTTGTGCTCTATTGTTACGTGCCGTTGAAATAACTTTATGCTATATGTATAAAATTTAATATTTGAGTTTTAATTTTATTATAACGAACATGACTGCAAATGTTTTGTATTCCTTACGCGCATTTTTGTTTTAATTTTAAAATTATAAGCGGTACATATATGTTTAAAACTACCGAAGTTTATTTATATTAAGTGAAATAGTGTTGTAGTGCAACACGCTTAACAAGAATGTTGTTATACCACCACATATAATCATTTGATTTTTAATCTAGATGGCGTTGATTACAACCAAAAGTAAATTCCGTCCTCTACCTAAAATACACTGATCTGTACCCTAAGTTTTTACGTTTTGACAAATACGACTGTTTTGGTATTTGTTTACGTATGACCCATACAATTTCCAATCAGCGCCCCTAGCGGATTGTATCAGAACTATAGTGTCAGTAACGTAACATTAAATGTCTAAATTAACAAATCGCGCTTTATGTTTTGTCTCTTTTTTTTGCGAACATGTGAGGTTGTAAAACGACGGACGAGCACTTACTTATTGTTACGTTTGCTCAGTCTACTTAGGAAACGGAATAGAATAATGGATTGAGTAAACGTAACGTAAAATTGTGGGATGTTTTGAAAACTCATGGTAAGGGTACTGCTGTTCCCTAATTTATTAAAAGACGTATAAATCCAAAAATATAAACCTCATGGAACTAATCCAAATTGTATAGCGTTATGGAGTTACTTTCGCTGCTTCTTCTCCATAACGAAACACCTTGTGAAGTGGTGATAGATGTAATGATATTCAAAAAGTACTGTAAAGAACCTATTTTGAATAAAAAAAATTGATTTAATTTGATTTATACTATATCAGTTTCAAGCAACAGCACCACTGAGTTACAAGCACCAAAACCTTCCTTATAAAACAGTAGATAATGGAAAGGTTTACATTCTACCTCACTAACATTGTCCATTGTAAGTTAAATCGGAGATTTTAAATATTTTGCAAGTGAAAGTCAAACAAAAACCGACAGGAGGTGGCGCCTTATCTTGTTCGTTAATAATTACAATAATGAGAATTACTTTAAAGGCTTTCAAGTTGCATACTTAAAATATAATATACTGCATAAAGTGAAAGAAATATCAGTAATAATGTGCAAAAATAGCTGATATTTTTGATATTTATTAGATACTCATTATAAATTAAACGCTATATCTAAAGCTAGCGGCTATTTTTTTTATAACAGCTATTTTCAGTAACATTAATTTATATAAGTAATATCATAAGTTTCGCATAGCGGAAGTAAAAAAATTAGAAGGTTTTTATATTTTCTCTAATATACCGATTATGTACTACGACCATTGAAAACGTTTAAATGGCACAGAATAATTGCAATTGATATAATTTTACGCTATTCTAAGTAATATTCAGTTGATTATTTCAAAAATCGTTTCAATAGATAAATGTTATGAAGATCTGCTCCAAATCTAAAGATAGCATAATCGCATTCGGATCTGCTATTTCGTCACAAATTAGCGTCGGTTATTTAGTGTTTATCTTACAAAAGTTTATTTTCTTTGATATTTTTAAATAACCACTATTTTCAAAATTATTGTGTGGTTATTTTTAAATGGCTATTTTTGGAACTCTAAAATTAATTTCTATAATAGCAATAGCTTCGAATAACAGAAGTAAAAAATTAGAATTTTTTTTTTATATATTAGCTCTAATTAATTAACTATTATGAGTAATTTACATTGTACAACCTTAAATTATTGATTTATTTTTTGCTATGTACTATTCAGTTTATTATTGCACAAATCGCAAAATCGCAATCCTTTGTAAAGGCAAATGTTATGAACATCTGCTCCAAATCTAACGATAGCATAATCGCATTCGGATCTGCTATTTCGTCACGAATTATCGTCGGTTATTAAGTGTTTATCTTACAAAAGTTCTAATCAGAGCACAGAGGCGTTACGTCAGAGTGAATGTTGTGTTGCGTCACCAACCGTGTCAATGGTCGAGATGTGTGGCTGATTAATTGTTAGCACAGTTTGTTAGATGTAGATAAATAGTTAATATTTTTTATATGTTTTATAAAAAAATATAGGGAAGAATAGATAACCTCTTGTTTTAGGGAGGTTGGGTAAAAATAGCAAAGGCTGATGTTAAGTGGCAACTACTGCTCATGTGTCTGTAATTAGTCCAAGATAGGATTGGAATCCTATCATAGTTTAACCGCAGATGGGTTAAAATAATGTCTCCTTATTCTTCAAATAAGAACATAGCAACACTAATATTATTAGGCAGAAGTAGATGTGTCCGTGGTGCAACCGCAAATTCTACGATCTACCTACTACCAATAGTAATAATATCTGCCCGGTTAGTGTTGAATCAAAAAACAAAGTTTAAATGCCAAATACCGGCTACCTACTCCTCTACCAAATCAAGGTCGGTCTATAGCAAGATCCCAAATACTTTGAGGCAAAAACTTGCTTACGTCACAACTTAATTAGCTCTATCTTTGATTGAAAATGCATTTCCAATCGATTCAGTACCCGACAATCATATTTGTCGAAACGTAAAAACTCCTGGTAAGAGTACAGTTCTGTAAATTGTCAAAATTGTAGATTAAATTATATAGCTTGTAAACGATGGTAACAGGCAATTCAATTTCTATTTTCCGTATTCATTACAGTAATTAATATTTCAAAAAAATGCTAAAAAATAATTTCATATTTGCGTAAACATCCTAGTCCACACATTCGTCACAAGACACGGATGGCTATACGCAAGTTTGTGGCACTTTGTTCGTTTATCGCCATTTCCTGTCTTAATATGTTAATGTGTTGTTTATATGAGAATATGTTAGTTAATGATGTTTGTCGCCATGTCCACACCTACTTGTATTGTATTGTGCAATTATGTACAATATAGAAATTTGTATAAGAATGAATGTTAACTAGTGGTTAAACTAGTGGTTGAAAATGGGGCTCACAATCGGGGTCCTAGGATCAAATCCCGAGGACATAACGCTGTGTTTACAAAGTTATGTGCCAATTAGGAATCCTACATGCTTGAGACTTAAAAAATCAAAGTTGTGTGAGTCACACTTGACCAGCGCATAAAAATATAAATATAACCCTTTATCAAAATGATTGCAATAAGGAAACAGCCATACAATAACAAAACATTGCTAATAATAAAACTAGTACCTATTCAAAATATTATTTTTCGCAGAAAAAGTAATAGGTCAAAGTCTAATATCCATAAAAAGAACGAGTTCTAACAAGATTAAACCTCAAGAAAACCTTAGCGGTTACACGTTATGGAAAACTTTAAGCCGTTTCTGAGTAAATAGTTAAACAAAGGCATCCTTAGTTGACTAATTTGCGTGTAACATCCGGAGGAAAACTGGATTCGAACGGAGAGCAGGGCCATCGGTCGCTGTCCTTCTATGTTGTCTTTATGTTTTCCGCTATGACTGGCCTATGACGCCTATGAATAGGGATGGCAGTTTGTAAAATTATCGATAATAATAATAACGCTTTAATAACGCTTTCTACACAGCCCTACACTAGGATTCCCTGTATCGTGGGTGCCATGGACACACACAAAGACAAATACACAAACACCCAGACCCAGAAACAGAAACCTAAATTCATCATTTAGATTTCTGTCTGGCCGGGGATCGAACCCGGGACCCTCTGCGCGTCAGACCGGTATAGTGACCGCACCGCCACGCGGGTCGATAATATACACATAGTGATGATACTGATAATTCCCTGTTGTATTATCGATTATAATAGCAGGAGATTTTATTTGACCGAAAAAGCTCAAAGTGAACTTTGAACCGTTCCTTATCTAAGTATTTAAAATTTTGAAAATTTTTGACATTGATATTTCATTTTTTTTCGATATGATAATACGTTTGTACTTACATAGGTACGTACTCTGCGACGGTTCAATATAGATAAAAATATCTATATTTTAAAGTCTATATTATCATGCTTTCGATATATCATTGCATCTCTATTTATAAAAACCTGCGAAATATAAATTACAAAAACTATTTGTAATTTATATTTAAAGCTAAAAAGTTTTTTAAGGCGTTAATCTCTGCAATCTATTGAGGAAGGTTTAAAGTTAGTCTGTAAAAATTATAATTGAGAACCGGAGTTTCAGAATGACCTCTTCGCAGTAAGCGTCGTCATATAAACCGGAGGTCAATAAAACTGGTTGTTGAGTTTTTTTTTAACTTTGGGAGACTCGGAGTAGATGTAAGGAAAAAAAGTGGAAAGTGCCGTAGACATTGTATGTAAACGATGTAACTGCGGTTATTCAATCATTGCAAACAAATACATATAAATTTATTTTTTTGACGATTTAAGTAAAGTAACTTACAGTCTATTTTATGGTAAGTGGACAGACTTGTAGCGACATTTGTTAATTTAATTTAAATCTAACTTTATAATTTTTCAAAATACAAGAAACATCGCTACAATTGCACAAGAAAAATCGTTAATCCTAACGATTTTGGGACAATGGGACAAAATTATAAAAATGTCATCAGTTCTTGATAATGGTTCAAAATTTTTAATTAATCTGACAATTCGAAGAAGTAAAGATTTCAAAGATTCCGTTACATACCCAGATATATATACATACAGGTCAAGCTAAAGAGCGTGGTAACAACATTTATCTTTACCATACACTTTAAGCAGGAACAAAAAGTTAAAGTTATAGAACTAAAATTAACTTTGCCAACCTTAAAAACCATAATATAAAATACAAATCCAAATCTCGTAGAATATTACAGTAAATATTACTTTAGTGTAAAATAGTAAATCGTGGAATTTACACTGAGGCCGTAGTGTGTCAATTATATTACCAATGAATATACTTACAGCTCTGTTAAATATACAAAGTACATAGTGACGAATTGAAAATCCCTAGAAGTAAGTTTAAACTGATGAATTTATGACTCAATAATGTCTTTACTTCTTAACCACAGAATAAATGATGTGTAAGTGTGATATATTGTGAAATATTTGCATGTTTATCTGCGTTTATCCGCGTAATCCTCCATTTTTAACAAATTGTGGAGAATAATGTTTTTTTACCGTCTGTAATGTATGTGTCATTCTCTGGCACGCCCTGCTGTCAATATACAATACATGCCAATATACAGTACAATAAATTCATTTATACGTATTGGCTAATGTTAGAAAAAACAGTTATACACCAATTACACTTATTAATCACGAAAAATACATTTCTATGGACAGAGAAAAATAAATTTTATAAATTCATAATGTTGATGTCGTTAATAACAGTGAAAATAATGATAATGATAACTCGATCTGTTATTCGATCGATCGATCTGTTATCTTATCTGGTATTTAGTAAATGGACAATGATTTATCTTACAAAGTTTCTGTAATTTCAAATTCCATACGGACATAAATATAATTCCTTTGTTCCTATGACAGTATGATCGTACAAATCACTTCAGCGCTTTAACCATCTTAAGTAAAATATGTTGAATCTTGTTTTAAATATGGGAGGTAATTGAGATATAGTTCATAAGATATTATTGGTCACCTGCCCTTAAAGACCACCACGAAACACGCCTTCATCTTCAAAGGTCTACGTTAGCAGCTGAAATTAACAGTCGAAACCCTACAAATGACTTGGGGCTTTTTAAAAATGTGTAAAAAGAGCTCTCCCCCAAAGCCGGCGATGCATTGGCGACTCTTCTGGTGTTGCAAATGTTCATAGGCGACTGCTTTCCATTTGGTAACCCATCTGCCTCATCGTTTAGGTATAAATATGTAAAAAAACGACTGCCTTAAGGCAGTTAAAGAGTTTCTCTCACGTCAGTGTCACACAGAAATATCTGCAACCTTAAGGCTTTGTCATCCTATAATAGCAAACGTCATTTACAGACTAGAATATTAAATTAATACTCTACATTTATCATTTGCGTTATTACTTATTAATGTAGAGACACAGTATTATTATAGCATCAATTTAGTATAATACACTTAATTACTTTGACTCGTACGACTCTACATAGCAACTCATTATTCAGAACTCGTCAGTTAACTTCGAATCTGAACGTAAGGTTAATGTTTAAAGAAAAACGAGAAAAAATATTGACGTTGCCTTTTTTCTACTAAATCTTTTCAATGATTACAATATGGCGGCGCTGTTATCTTAAGGTTAAGATTTTTGTTACAAAACTTTTATAATCTGTACTGATGTGTGAACAGAAAAAATACTAAATTAGTTATTAATTAGGATTTGATTTCTTCTTTGCATTTGTTTTTTAATTTATTTTAAAGATCAAATACATATTATTTTTTCAAGAATTTCGAGTTTAAAAGTAAGTAATATTTATTAAGTAATACATCTGTGTTTCTTCATGAGTATATAAAACTACTCCGCATAATGGATTTTACATACCTATTTCGAATTTATGTGCGTATAAGAAGATAACATTAATTTGTCATAACGGTCAAGAAAAAAATCCTAATAAATCCTAGTTCAGAAGGAAGATTCTGAAAGGTGTTTGAAATCTGCAAATTCACATTTAGCCAGCGCGGTAGACAATGCTGTAAATCCCTCTCACTTCGAAAGGAGCCCCATGCCCAACAGTGGGACAGTAAACGACCATCATAACCAGTTTGAAGGTGGTAGAACCCTTTGTGGTTCGACTCCGGCGGCACCACCGCCACACCTATTTCTGCCTAATAACAGCAGTGTTAGGCGCTGCTGTGTTCCGTTTTGAAGGGTGTGGTAAGGGAGTCATACTTTTCCGAGGCGTTCCAGCTTAGTCATCAGAGGTAGCGGCGCATCTGTGACCGACCTCAGGTAGGAATATCTAATCCTATCAGGGGTTGATTACAGATGTCCATGGGCGGCAGTAACCACTTACCATCAGGTGGACTGCATGCTCATCTGCTACTCCTATATAAAAAAAAATAACCCTGATAACTGATAACCGGCCCTGTTAACTTTAAATCAAGAAAATGCTCATTGGCAAGTGCTATTACACATAATATGCTATTTTTAAGTCGTTACATACAGTAAACAGGTGTTCTGTCTGTTGCGTGACCGGCGTCGTTAGCAAACTGTCCGGACTTTGACAACGGTTATAAATCACTTATTGGATACCACCTACGACTCTAGAGTCCGTCAACGTACTGAAAATTTACCGAAAGACCTTATTTTTGACATAATAGTATATAATAGGACATAATAGTATATGTTATTCGTTGTAAAAACGTAAAAACTCATACTAAGGGTACAGGTGTTCTGGCTGTGTTGCGTGAATGGCGTCGTTAGTAAATTGTCCGGACTTTAACAAGTTATAAATCACTTATTGGATACCACCTCCCACTCTAGACCGCGACACCTTACACTTTTATGAAAATTTACCGTAAAACTATAAGTTTTCACATATTAATAGTCTATGTTATTCGTTGTAAAAATCTGTTTTTCGCACTATTTCCAAGTCAAAAGATCGCGTTAGAAACAATTAAGCTGTTCTCCAGATTAACTGGAACAAAAATACCTTAAAAAGAAACAATTTAACAAAAACTGTTCTGAATTTTGTTTCCACTTTAATATTACTACAACGTTATAAATAATTGGTATAGATTCTAGAATAATGTTTTTCAGGTTAATTTATTTTAAATTTTCATGAAACGGAAGCATCGCGATTTCTAAACATAGATAAAAAATTCGACGAATTGAGAACCTTCCTTAGTAGAAAACTGATGAACATTGATAATAATAAAATACAAATGAAAGCTTCTATTACATTGTCATGGAGGCCTAGTTGTTTTTAATAATTCAATTGTGTTGCCAACTGATTTAGGAACACTATCAACCTATTTCAGTTTAAACCTTTGTATGCATATGCAAAATGGTTCAATATGCAATTGTTCACAATGTGAGATAATACACAGAATGAGAATGTACACAAAATGGCAAAGTGTACACAATATTATGATGTTTTAAACGAGATTGTACTCAGAATGAAATGGAACTTATATAAAACGAAACAGTGTACATAATGAGTTGGTCTACAGAGTGAGATTGTTCATAGAATAAAATAATACTCAGAATGAGATGTTCACAGAATTATATTGTACCCCAGAATGAGCTGGTACACGGCGTGGGATAGTGTACATAATGAGCACAGAATGAGACTGTACACAAAATAACATTACACAAAATGAGTTGGCTATATAACTCATCTTGAACATCAAAAGTAAGAAACTAAGTAAGTTAAATAAAAAAACTAAGTTAAATTATCTACATCTGACCTTCGTATAATTCTAGTGAATAGCTTACGTAATTTTCAAGCTAGCATTTTACCGCTTTAGTCATTTAACTTGTATTTTAAACTAAATATAATACAAGCCTACTAGTTTCTTGCTCCACTTCTTTCCAATGACAACTTGTTAGAAAATAATTATATCTTAGAATAAAGCTTGTTTTTACCTATAGTTCTATTAATTAGAGAATAGAAGTACGACCTAAGTATGGTTGCAATTTTGTGTCCCACTGCTGGGCACGGGTCTCATCACAACTGAGAGAAGCCAGGAGTATAGTCCACCACGCTGCTGCATTGTATTGGTGGTCGCATACTTTAAAACCACCCATTTGCCTTTCGACAAGGTTTATCAATTGCATTCCAATTATAGCAACCGTCTGGTTTAACGTGGCCGGAAAGCGCAAGTTTAGCCACTCGCGGTCACCCATCAAATTTCAAACCACGCCCGATATTACTTAACTTTGTAGATCTGTTACGATCTACACAAGCCGCGGGCTATGCAATTTATGTTACCAGCCTTTCAACTTTCAAATAAACTCAAGTGTAGTCGCATATAATATTCAATGTCCAGAAACCGCTTAACAACAAGCGAATAAAACGGTATTTGTCTGCGCAAAAAAAGGCAAAATATAAAAAAATATATTAATAATATAGGATTAGCAGACGAGCATACCGTCCACCTGATGGTAAATGGCTACTGCCGCCCATGTACTTCTGTAATCAACCCGAAGTAGTGTTAGATATTCCTACCTGAGATCGGCCACAGATGCGCCGATACTCCTAAGGACTAGGCTGGAACACCTCGGAAAAGTAAATCACCTTCAAACCAGAACACAGCAGCGCTTAATACTGCTGCTATTAGACAGAAATAGGTGTGGCGGTGCCGCAGGGTCGAACCACAAAGGACTCTGCCACCTTAAAAATGTTTCGATTCCAATCGATTATTGTCCCACTGCTGGACAGGTCTCTTCTCAAAGTAACAGGAACTTAGGTAATAGTACATTATCCTGGCCTAGTGTATAATAGTAGACGTCACACATTTGAGATTTTTCAGATTTCCCAGGCGTTTCCTTATGATGTTTTCCTACACCGTTAAAGCAAGTTATAACAAAAAAAGTTTATTGTATTTAAATAACTTACATAAATATCAACCATTGACCTTCATAATATTTATTTCACATTATTCTTTAACAGTTTAATCATTATAGAGGTACTTAATATTTTCTCAGCCGAATTCTCATCATTATTTTAAACAGCTTTTTCCACCATTGAATCAGGCAAAAATCTAGCAACAAACGAAAAAGGACTTTAATTTATCGCAATAGAAATGTTTTTGCAAAATCATTACTATAATTGCGGTTTTACTTTAATGTTTTGCACATTACAATTATTCAGAATCAAAATTATTTAAATGAATATTTGATTAAAATTTAATATACCTTCATAAATTAAAATGGTGTTTGATTTTGCACAAGTTGTTAAGATTGATATTCCACATTTGAATTTTATAAGTAAGAAGCTAACTAATTATTTTATGTTGTATTAGAATTATGCTTAGAATTACATTTTGTGAAAATGTAACTATAGTTGGTTGCTAAATTTTATTTTTTGGTTTTAATTCTTAAAAAAAAAGTAGTTTTTATGGCAAATTTGTGAATAATTTTAAAATAAATAAATTTGAAATTAAAATTATATTAAATAGATCATAATTATCAAAACTTAGAACTTATTATGCAATGTAATATGTTATAATCCCTATTTTGACGTTTTTACAATTTATTACGTTTCCAAACAAAAATATTTAAATACTCTTTTACATAAGGTATCCCTATTGTATACTACGCTATATTCTTGAAAAAAAAATGATGATGAAGATGAAATACCACCTATAATATATTACCTAGAACCACATTACCAATAATATATAAAAGTTATAGAGTATGTAGACTCTACCTATATTTCTAAGAGTTAGGCCTTTTCGAATTTGTCCCTGTAGTACCGGGACCAGAATAGGGCTACGGTATCCCTTGCCTGTCGTAAGAGGCGACTAAAAGGGGCTTCCGGGGTCGCGGGCGGCAAGAGTGGGAGCTCGAACCGTCCAGCAAGCGACCCCGGGAAGGACAGCGGTTTGTGTGGTCGCATATCGCTGTAATCAGGGGATGTGAGAGGAGCGTAAATTGCTCCCCCCAGGGCGGAGCCCGATAAAAGGGCATCGCGTTAGGAGGAGATCCCGGAGTTCTCCACCAAACGCTGAGGACGGCCACCGGGGGGGTTTTAGTGCGGTAAAAATCCCACATAACCCGGCGTCACTCCCATGGCGTCGGGTACCTTTTGAAGGTTTCCCCCTCGTCAACAAAAAAAGGCCTTTTTGAATTACATATAGTAGATATTTAGTATAAAAGATAACTCCATAACAACAATTTAATAGCATTATCGTTAAACGAGCATCTATTGGCAGTTAATGATTAATTTCATTAACGTTAAAGGAAAAATCGTGAGGAAATTTACATGTCTGAGTTCTCCATGTTTTATGTAAAATAAAACCAAACTGAAGTAAATGTATATACTTTATAACTAATATAATACATCTTAATTCATTTTGGCTAGTAAAGTTAACAATTTGTCAAATTTTGCCTACTTAAAATGAGTTCGAAATATCTCAATTTCTGCTACCAAAATTGTCAAATTTTGAACTTAACATAGTTCAAAATTTCAAGTGGCAAGAATCAGTTAGGTTAGGTTAGGTTAGGTTCTTCTACTTCTGAAGAAAACTAGGCCAAGCAGTGGAATGATAGTATTTTTACTCGGCTGATTAATGATTAATATAATTAATACTTAAAATTATACTCCTTTAAAAAAACTGAGTGTATATTTAGCGTGGTACGAAGTTGCAAGAAAATTGTTCCTTACTATTTAACTTTCTTTTTATATTTACCTAACGATAAGGCAGACGGGCTACCTGGTGGAAAACAGTCCCCGTCGCCTATAGACATTTGCAACACCAGAGGAGTCGCCAATGCATCGCCGACTTACTTTATTTATATAAATGTGATGACATGTATTACCAAGATACGCGTATTTCATCATCTCACTACCTACCTAGAAATGTTACTAACTTTATTGCTGATTTTACTGTTGACATACAAATAAATGATTCGCAAGTACAACGTTAGCATATAATTGTTAACTAAATGCGCCAACGTGTTTCATTCAAATTATTTTCAACATTTTAGTAATAATTAGTAATTATAACTTATGTGTTAGCAATTTTATAACGTTCTAAAAAGTGTTAAAGAATTTGGTATAACATGGTATAAAAAATGTTAGTCCTGAATTGTTATTTTGTATTTTTCAGTCTTGGGAGTGTTTTTTTTTTATAATATAGGAGTAGCAGACGAGCATGCAGTCCACCTGATGGTAAGTGGCTACTGCCGCCCATGGACATCTGTAATCAATCCCAGATAGGATTAGATATTCCTGTCTGAGGTCGGCCACAGATGCGCCGCTACCCCTGAGGACTAAGCTGGAACGCCTCGGAAAAGTCTATCTCCCTTACCACACCCTTCAAACCGGAACACAACAGCGCCTAACACTGCTGTTATGAGGTAGAAATAGGTGTGGCGGTGGTGCCGCCGGAGTCGAACAACAATGGGTTCTACCACCTTCAAAATGTGATTTTCGATTTCTTATTTTTTATTTATTATATGAATATGAGATTAGTTTCAAGTTGCAAGTCTCTAGTTCATTGGGAAGGTTACAAAATTCCACTCAAAAAGACAAAACCCAAAGCGCAAAAACAAAAACCCGACAATTTAAAAGTAACTCGAAGGGGAAGTAATGTAACCCATATCACTACCACAATTTAAACGAATCCAATGACACCTCGTGTGTAAAAATCAATCAAGCTGTTTGGTCTGCAAGGTGTGACAAATAATAAAATATTCATGCATACATAAATAGGCTCGAAAAACATTACCTTCCGCAGTCGGATATATATTAAGTAAAGTTCAATGTTAGCCAGATAATTTTAAGACAATTTTAGGAACAGGAATTCTTTGAAATTTTCTTAATAGAGTGCTCTGATAATTGTTCGAAACTAAAATTAAAATTCGCGAACCAGAACGTAAAATTCTTTTGAAAACTGGATTTCGAATACAACAGATAATTTTAGTTGTAAGTTACATAAATTTATCTCTACCTCGGTAGATAGCTCTACTAATATCGAGGTCAACATGTAGAGTTATGCTAAATTCTAGATTTTAATCGGTTACACAATGTTATATGTAACCAAAGTCATTTTGGACAAACTCAAGACTCTACTTGATTTTATACAAAATTAGTTTTTTCTATATTTTTTACTATCATTATGACACAATCCGGTGCTCCTTGAATATACAAAAAACGCATATTATCATTATGTACATTACTGCAGTTAGTTGAAGTTATCTAAAATACAGATTTGAAGATGGTAGAATATTTGATTTGGCTTCGTAAGTACCGCTACATCTATTTCTCTATTTTAAAACTGTTAAGCGCTGCTGTGTTCTGGTTTGAAGATATGGTGAACGACATATTTAAACGAGGCGTTCTACTTTAGTCCTCAGGGGTAGCTATGTATCTGAAACCCATCTTAAGAAGGACTTCAGTTCTGATTAGGGGTTGATTACAGAAGCATAAGCATATGGCTTACCATCCATCAGTTGGTCTGCATATTCTTTCGCTACTTATAGTAAATGGAAATATCTAACTAAATAAATAAATAAACTAAAAAGATAAAGTTATAACTAAGAATATTATAATTATTTATTGCGTATCATGTAACGGAATGATCACGATGTATTTTTGATGCGAATATAACTCATTTAAAACATATAATAAATCATTAGTTAATTACTTAACTTCCTACTTCATTGTGAAACACTTAATGTAAAACTAGGTAAGAATTTAATTCGAAAATAGTTAAGTTAGCGATAAAAGTACTAAAATATTCAACAAGAATTGCTTTGGATTTTAAAACGGTTATACGCTTTGTTGTTTTAAAAAACTTCACTTATTTTTTTTGTCGAAATAAATGTTGAAAGAACTTTGTATATTTCGGAAGTAGACGCCAGAGGTTTATTCTCAAATCCATCCGTAAAAATAATAGAACGATGTAATTATTATATTCCACCGATTTCTTCTTGCTTAACAGTTTTGTTGCTTTAATTCCGCCATTACTCCACCAAGCCAAGGTTTAAATTAGCGTACATAAATCACGTAGATGTACCAAGTATTTTATTAATTACGATTCTAATCACGGCATCTAAAAACTTACGTTATAAGCATCGGGTCGGCTTCTCATACACTCACTTCCTCACTACACAGATAAACACAAATTGCAAAACACACGCGCACTGAGTTGAGGTTGATTTTTCGAAACTTTCTAATTCCGTGGCGCGATTTTGGACAAATGGCGCGGCGGTTGACGTGTAGACGCGCGCGCGGTCGGCTTCGTACTGGCGAGTCTGGCGCGGCGCCGTTTTCGCTGCGTTGCTGCTTATTTTTTCTTTTTAATCTTAAACCAGTGTCGCAGACCGGTGTGTTAATCGTGACGCAAGTCGTTTCGGCAATTCGGAGTCCAACTCGGGTTTTTTTTATTGGCAATCGCATGACACACAGCCAGCCAGTTTCATTACAATTTCTAGTGGAGGTCCTACTTGAAATTCTTGAGGCGACCGCCCAATGTCAGAGCGGGAAATTATCATTAATTAATCGCAGCCTTCCACGCTGGACTTTGCTACAGCTAAACAGAAAACTCTACTGTATTATTTAGGTTGATCAACTTGTCTAAGGAAATGCAAGTACTTTTTAAAGGTTATATAGAGTCTATATTGACATGTCTCTGTTATTTGCAACGTAAACAAGAGTATAACTTTTAATTGTAGAGTAAGCAGACTGGAATAATAGTACCTACTATAGTGCTGTAAACTTAAGAGTCGCTTTGTGTCTTTTTTTGCAAATGTATGTCTAATTTAATTTAAATTGCAATTTTTCACTTGTTGTGTCAAAATTCAACCATAATTATCGACGTGGTCTGAAGGTGGATGGGTAACCAAGTTGTAAAATTTCTAACTTAACTTTTTAATTTTCTTAAGAGTCTAAAGCCCGTTGAAAGCTACCAAACAAAACAAGAAAGAAGGAAATCGGTTGATAAACAACAAAAAATCAAAAAATATTCTTCACCGATGTGTTTTAGTCCACATATAACATTTTATATTATTAATATAGATTCACGGGTATAACAAGTGACGATATTTTTTTAATATATATAAAGAGAGAGATATAATATGAGACTTTATTAAAATATGACAAAAATCTTTTGTTTTCGAACTAATACGCTAATAACAGCACGTGTGTTACAAGTTTTTAATACAATGTCCTTAATAAGTCACGTTTTATAGATAACCTTTACATTATTATCTTAATTAACCATCAATAACAATTTATATAAAATATTGCAGATACTGTGCACAAAGATTTTGTAATTAAATAATAAAATCGCATTAAATCACAAATACAGGTTGGAGATATAATACTAAATTTTGTAATTAAAAAAATGTTACAATCAAAATTATATGTGTCTTAATATCATTTCGTCTATTTTCAGAAGCTACTAAATGATTACCCTCGTAGCAGACTACATCAGCCTTACACGTTCTGAGTTCCTGGTTCAATTCCCGGCCAGACAGATACCTAAATTATGAATTTAGATTTAGATGGGTCTGGGTGATTTTGTATTCATCGTCGTGTACATGGCACCCACCATACAGTAAAATTCCTAGTATGGAGCTGTACATGTAAAAACGTTATATAATACTAGCTGACCCAGCAAACGTTGTATTGCCATATAAATTAAAAAAAAATTAGGGTTGTACTACCCCTAACATTTAGGGGGATGAAAAATAGATGTTGGCCGATTCTCATAGATACCGGATAAGCACATAAAATTTCATCAAAATCGGTCAAGCCGTTTCGGAGGAGTATGGCAACGAAAACTGTGACACGAGAATTTTATATATAATATAAAATATATATTAGTGACTCCTAACGACGAGGTATTCAAATTTAATAAATAAACCATCCGAATTATTTCTACATCACAGCAGCAAAGATTGGTGAGACTCTTCAAATTAATTCAAAATTAATTCGCAAAGGCAGAAAAAAAATACTGAACAAGCTTTTTTGTTGTGGTCCCTTGAAAAATCAGACCAAATGAGATATTCGAATGGGAGTCAAAATTAAATTGAAATTTATTTTATTTTGACACGTTTGATGTATAAGTCACTGATAACGTTTGTAATATTGTTATTGATTGGAATATAAGATACCTCACTGCTAGATTTTTTTACCTCACTGCGGAGGGGAATGTTTTTCAGGGTATGTTTGTATCGGATATTTATGTATGTCTCATTCTTTGGTACGCTCTACAGCCCAAACGGCTTGAAATTTAAATCCGCTTGAAACGTTAAAATCCGTTAACGTATGAGATATTATGTCACAGTTACTAAAAAAAGGTTCCGTTTTGAAGGGTGTGGCAAGGGAAACAGACTTCCGAGGCGTTCCAGTTTAGTCCTCAGGGGTAGCGGCGCGTCTGTGGCCGACCTCAGGTAGGAATATCTAATCCTATCTGGGGTTGATTACAGATGTCCATGGGCGGCAGTAGCCACTTACCATCAGGTGGACTGCATGCTCATCTGCTACTCTTATATTATAAAAAAATACACTTATTAAGAGTCTATTACATTATTACGTCTGTGACTTGACATTTTGTTATGTGAAACCATAGATTAGTAAAGATTACTCACTCCTAACAAGAAAATGTACCCAGTTTTGAGAATTGAAACAGTTGCGTAAAAAAGTTTTGCCACGTCTCCGTGCTAAAGTGTCCTTAAAATATTTGAAATTATTATTATAAATTATTTAATTATCATGAAAATTACGCAGTATTAGTTATTTATTCGTAAATTTTCTGTAAAAATGTTTTTATTTGTCAAGAATTCAAAAAAAGAACTTACTATAATAAGCCATTTGCGGCTTCATACAATTTCAAGGCGGCGAAGTATCTTTACTAATCTATGTGTGAAACAAACAATAAGGTGCAAACCACTTCATCGGGGTGATTGCGCGTGCTATGTAGGGTGCAGGGTTGGTCAATAAGAACTTTTAAAATTATAATTCTTTTGGGGCGTTTGAAATGATAAGAGCTATTTTTTACAAAATCAACACATAATAAATTGACACCGTAAATTGGATAACAAGGTAAATATTACAATTTTTGTTTTTAGATTATCTTATATATAAAATTCTCGTGTCACAATGTTAGTTACCGTACTCCTCCGAAACGGCTTTACCGATTTTCACCAAATTTTATATGCATATTCAATAGGTCTGAGAATCGGCTACTATCTATTTTTCATGCCCCTAAGCGATAAGGGTTGTTCACTCTTAACATTTTTTATTTATGGCAACACAACGTTTGCCGGGTCAACTAGTTTTTTATACATCTTTACGAAGTGACATACGAGCCTGCAGTCCTACCATTGGATTATTGCCGCCCATGGACAAATGAGACTACAAACGTAGTCTACCCTAAATAAGAATACATTCCTACCTGACCTCGGCCTCACATACTATACTACCCCTGAGGACTAAGTTGGAATGCCTCCGATAAGTTTGTCTTCCTTACCACATAAACTTGCAGATAAATAAAATTTATAACCATACAAAAGTAAAGATTAATGTAGAAAAGAATAACAAAGTGTTAATAAAACAAAATTTCCATTTTAATATCATTATTAAGCAACCACTGCAGTGGTCAGTTGCATTACTAATGTATAACTTATTGAAATGTCTTAATGTATTCTGTGGTCAGATGGCATTAGTTAAAATAAATGTGGTCAATGCATCTTAAGATGTACCGCTATTGCCAACATAATAAACACATTTGAATTTGTAAGTTTCTTGGTTAGGTTTTTTTAATGTTTTTGCTTGTATTACACTATGCGGTTCATTATTTTAATCTTTTTCCTGTTTATGTAGGTTGTGTGTATGTATATATATTTCAATTTTGGTACAACCTGCAGCCCAATCGGTTTAACAAACCGGAACACAGCAGCGCCTAACACTGCTGTTAATAGGCAGAAATACGTATAGAGTGGCGGTGGTGCCGCCGGATTTGAATCACAGAGGGTTCTGCTACCTCCGCCTATATGTGTAATGATATGGGCTACATATTTTTATAATATATGAGCAGCAGACGAGCATGCAGTCCACCTGATGGTAAGTGGCTATTGCCGCCCATGGACATCTGTAATCAACCCCAGATAGAATTAGATATTCCTACCTGATGTCGGCCACAGATGCAGCGCCTAATAACAGCGCTTAACACTGCTGTTATTAGGCAGAAATAGGTGTGGCGGTGGTACCGCCGGAGTCGAACCACAAATGGTTCTACCACCTTCAAATTATTTCCCTTTTCAGTTAATTATTTAAGAAGTTGAGTTATTTAATATAATTGATATATAAGTCACTAAAATATCATTTCTTTTTTCAAATTATAGAATGAAGCAACCCTGATTGCCAGTTTTAGCTGGCCGGTTTGCTAGCGCTACGGACTCTACATCAGTAGAGTAGGCTACACTAGTACAGGCTGACGACCGGACGAACGTGTTTTTACGTATTGACATATTGTTATTTGAACATGATGAAATAGCGAAACCAATTGCGAAATTTTACTCACAAATTATCTTTGAAGGAAAGAGAAAGACTATCCTATCTAAGATTTATAAATGCAAATGTAAGTTTGATTGTTATATTTTCACGACTGGACTATATAAGTGGTTGTCATGAAATTTTGTGCAAACGTTGTTAGGGATTCAGAAAAGGCATAGGTTACCTTTTATTTCTAAAAGAGTACCGATCTCGAGGGATAGATAAAAAATATAATAAAACTACTGACTGCGAGAGAAGCCGCGGGTAATAGCTAGACAACTATGGTTGGGTTATAATATTGTAATATATTAGGTTAGGTTATGATATTACATTTTTATGGTAAAAGGTTGTTTTTGAAAATATTTTAATATAAATTAATTTATCTTCACTGACTCAAGCCGTAAATAGACTTCCAGCCTATTTACGGCTTGAGTCTCTAGCTTCAGGTGGTTCTACCAGGTCGTTAGTAGAGTAGGGTAATAAACAAGTAGTTGGGTTAACGCACTCAGGGTACAGCTTTTTTATGTCAACGGATAATGTAGTTGGTAAAGTCATAATTTTAGTAGATCCCTACGTGATTATTTCGTAGCATTTTCAAATTACCTCTATGTTTGAAATGGTAGAGCCAGTATGGATCGACTGAGGAGATATCACCGTATTTCTAACGTAAATAAGTTCTTGTGATTCGATTAAACAATGTGAATGTCAGCTGCCTTACATATTGACGGGTCCTACGTAAACTGGTGCAAGTGCGTTTTCACAACTTTACAGTAGAGCGATTTGAATGTTCTAATGCGTGTAACTTTAACATTATTCAACGTACATAGTTAAAATTTTAAAATGGTACAAATTCCAAACAGCGCCCCTAGCGGATTATGTCAGAACTAGGAAATCGTATGGGCCAATACGTAAACAAATACCAAAACAGTCATATTTGTCAAAACGTAAAAACTCCTGGTAAGGGTACAGATGTCCATGGACAGCTGTAGCCACTTACCATTAGGTGGATTGCAATTACTGTTATAAATAATAAGTAATAATAACTAGTAATTATTATTTAAAAAATCTTAATTAACTGAATAAGGAATTAATTTAGACGATACCAAGGACACTTCATTTGTTAATATCAAACCTTTTGGGCTGTAGAGCGTGTCAAAGAATGAGACATACATACATACACTCGAAGAAATTCAAATTCAAATCTCATTTATTCAAAATTGATTCATATAGAACACTTTTGAAAGTCAACAAACTACCACCGCTTCGGAAAGAAACTCAATAAAAAGGCAAAAATAACAGCAGTTCTTAAATCAGTTTCTTGTTATATTTTCCTCTTATACAACGAAATCGAGTACATCCGCTTGCAACAGATTAACATTCCACTCCAATGTACACTGTAACCTTAGTATGAGTTTTTACGTTGTTAAAAAAACGACTGATTTTGTTTTTGTTTACGTATTCGCCCATACTTTTCCAATCAGCGCCCCTAGCGGACTGTATCAGAACTGATTGGAAATATACGGGAAATATGTATACAAATACAAAAACAGTCATTTTCGTCAAAACGTAAAAACTCATACTAAGTTAGTTAATTACTAAGGGGTACAGTTGTTGGGTTTAGCAGGTACGATTCCCGATCAGGCATACAATCGGGGGATTTATTTAGACCATTTTTCATTCATATATATAACCATTTATGTATTATATGTAATTTGTGTAAAATATTGCAATTGAATTATATTTTTTGTTGTAATGATAGTGTAATCTTTTAAAATAGTTGATACCAAAAATTTATTTATTGACTTATTTCAAATACTGCAATTTGTGCAAATAATTTATTCATTTATCTATTTTAGGTCTAGATTTTTCTTCTAAATCTATTTCTTAAAAAGTCGTCCCTATTTCTTAAAGTCGTTTCTTTTAATTAAAACGTCGTATCACTTATCACACTCCTAACACTAAATCTAGTTTAGCAAAAACCGTTTTCCTTTTAGAATAAACAGATATTCACAAAACTTTATTTCGCATTGATTTTGAAGTCAAAATCAAGTTCTTTATCCGCATAGAGAAATATCGTGAGAAATTCTACGTCCTTCAAAATTTTCGTAAAAATTCTCAAACATGTGTAGTCAACTAATTCGCAAATGACTTATGACAAAATACCACCTACTTAACTCTGCTCATTCTAAAAACACCATTGTCCAGCATTGGAACTCTAATAAATTGATATCTAAGTCAACTAATTGACTTACAAGCACTACATACAAGCAGGCATAAGCACAGGCGTAAACGTGATAAAACTACAATTTTCGACACCACCACACCTATTTCTTATAACAGTGTAACTTATTTTTCTCGTGCTAACATTTACATATAGACAAAAATAAGTTGAATATAGTCCTAATTTAAGGCACTGCTAGCATTGTATAAGGCTTTGCTTATATACAATCTACTAACTTATTCGTGGCTTATATAGGGTTTTTCCACGAAAAAACATTAGATCGTATAAGGCATAAATTTAAGTGGTAAGTCATGGTTTTGAACCATGACTTACTCGAACCTTTGGTGCTTCGACTCCGGTGGCATCACCACCACACCTATCTCTGGCTAATAACAGCATATTTGAGCGCTGTTATTGCTCCTATTTGAAGAGGGCGATAAGTAGAGTCAAACCACAAAGGGTACTACGACCTTCATAAGCTTATAGTTGGCAATAACGCCTAATAACAACAGTGTTAAGCGCTGCTGCGTTCTAGATTTAAGGGTGTGGTAAGGGAGACATAATTATCCGAGGCATTCCGGCTAAGTCCTCAGGGGTAGCGGCGCATCTGTGGCCAATAACTACAGAACACAATCAATTGACCATTTACTGTCTATGTGACTTAAAATAGGTGCGGCAAGTGTATTTACAAAATTGAAGTTCTATCACCGTGTTTTGGATTTTCCAAAAATAGCTCTGGCCTAAGCTATGTTTAAAAAAACTTACTGTGCCCGCCAACTGTAACAAATAGATTCAGGTTTAATAACAATAATAAATTAACAAATGACATTTTCCCAAAAAAGGGAAAAAGAAAAAAATGTACAGAAATAAAGAAACTAGAATAAAAGAAAAACACACATACAATCATAATAAATGAAAGCTACTATCGGTTGCCCATCCAATTCTCAACCCCACAAGAAAGAAGTTATTTATTCGTTGATTATATATTTTTAAGTATGTTCAGCGATTATTTCAATACTGCAAAGTAATTGATATGATTCAAACACCACTGTAAGCGATAAATTTTACAAGGCGTCGAATTTCGAGAAAATGGAAAATGTTGTCTAGTTTCCCAGGAAAACTGAAAAAAGTATGTAATATAAATGGAGTATTTGTAGACCGGTTTACGTTTCCTTTTTTTTATTTAAGTACAATGAGAAAATCACATATAAACGAAGACCTAATTTTCTGAGGCGTTCCAACTTAGTTCTCTGGGGTAGCGACGCATCTATAGGCCCCCTCAGGTAAGAAACTATTCTTATCTGGGGGTTATTACAAATGTCCATGGGCGACAATAACTGCTTACCGTCAGGTGGACTGCGTGTTCGTCAACTACATTAAAAATAAAAGCCACTACCGGTCTCCCATCCAATTCCCGACCGCGCCGACGTTGCTTAACTTCTTAGATCTGTTACAGTGTGATTACGCGTGGTTAAACTCATACTAACTAAATAGCAACATCCGCTCATACGATAGCCTAAAACAACGTCATGAAAGTAACGTAATTACCAGATGCTCGTTAGCGCAACACGCAACCAATGAGTCCAGCCTTTCAAATACAAATACACACATATGCATGCACACATACTCGTAACTACTTACTAAATTATGAAGATTGTGTTTCTAAGTAAATATACATATACCTTTCGTGAGACTAATCTATACTAATATTATAAAGAGGAAAACTTTGTTTGTTTGTTTGATTGTAATGAATAGGCTCAAAAACTACTGGGCCGATTGTGGAAAAATTCTTTCACCATTCAAAAGCTACATTATCCACAACATCCTTACTAATATTATAACTCCGAAAGTAACTCTGTCTGTCTGTCTGTCTGTCTGTCTGTCTGGTTGTCTTTTCTTCACGCCTAAACCACTGAAACGATTTTAATGAAATTTTGAACAAAGATAGTCTGAGACCCGAGAAAGGACATAGGATAGTTTTTATCCCGGAAATCCCATGGGAACTAGGGATGGCGATCTAAGATCGATTAATCGGAGAATCGATCTTTTGGACCAAAATATATCGATTATTTTAATCGATATTAGCAAGAATTGAATCGTAAACTTTGCATTTGATCAAGTGATGATCTTTAGCAAAGTTGTTGTCCAAGAGCCCACGAAGGTTTCAGAGTTGGTACGACCAATTTTCGCCAGATGGCGTCACTGGTATTTCAATGAAGGTACGAATTTTCAGTTTTATGTATGTTATTATGTCATATTATTTTCCTTTAAACGCGGGCGAAGCCGCGGGCAAAAACTAGTAGGCTATATTTTATATGAAATATATTTGATAAATATATTTTGAGGCGGTACAAAGTTTGCCGGGTCAGCTAGTTACTTATATCTTTAAAGGATGATTTCCACAGACCTTTAAAACAAATACAGGTCAGTGATTATATCCCTAAGAACTCTCCTCGACATACTACTATTACGATTTAAACTTTCAAATCTGAATAAAGTATAATTCGGTTACAGATAAAAAAAACCAACGGGTTGCACTCCGGGAGTGACGGCAGAAGTGAAAACTTTCGAAACCTAACCTGAATAATAAAAAATAATAAATACTAATAAAACCGACACCCATTGATGTATTTTTTCTATGAAGACACCGGATAACATCCCGACTTTTGCAGTTTGATTTGCCGTCTTACGAATTATCGATCAGGACACGTGATCCTGACGCGAGTTGCACAATGCCACTAAAGAAGTTTTCCCTTCAAAAATATTTAGAGTTATTAGATATAGAATTATGTTTGATAATCCGATAATATCGGACAGTTTCAATTTCTGTTATTAGACTTTTATGGTGAATAATTTGCTTCAATTTAATTTCCCTTATAATAGCAGTGTTAAGCGCGGAGTACCGGTCTGAAGGGTGTGGTAAAGGAAGGCATACTTATCCAAGGCGTTCCAACTTGATCCTCGGATGTAGCAACACATTTGTGGTGGACCTCAGGTAGGAATCTAAACCTATTTCGGATTGATAACAGATTCCCATGAGCCGCAGTAGCCACTTAATCAGGTGGACTGCAAGCTCGTCTGCTACTCTTATATTGTAAAAAATCTCAATTAATATTATAAAAACTAAATAGCATTTTTGCAAAGAAGGTATTCAAAATATATTACATTTATAATGTACATATTGCACTGTTATTAAATAAACTGCATAATATTATACAGTCACCAATCAAACCACAACAATATAAATACCGGACTTCGTATTATGATCAAAGTTACGAGTAACAGTTCATTTGTGAAATTCGTTTCAGCGGTGACGTCATGGAGGTTTTGTGGCATAGTGCAACGACCTCGGATCAAATCAAGAGGGTCAGCGGCTAACAGTCAGACACATATTGAATTATAATGTATGCATTTTAAGGTACCCAAAGGGTAAAAATGGAACCCTATTACTAAGGCTACATTGTCTGTCTGTCTGTCACAGGGCTCTATCCTGAACAGTACCTTTACCAGGAATTTTTACGTTTCGACAAATATGACTGTTTTGGTATTGGTTTACGTATTGGCCCATACGATTTCCTAGTTCTGACACGATCCGCTAGGGGCGCTGATTGGAATTTGTATGGGCAAATACGTAAACAAATACCAAAACAGTCATATTTGTCAAAACGTAAAAACTCCTGGTAAGGGTACAGCTCACACTTATGCTCTCGATTATCGCTCAAGGGGGACGGTCACCTCTAATTTGACTGTACACTGACACTATCCCACTGCTGGGCACGGGCCTCTTAGAATTAAAAGGATTAGGCCATAATCCACCGTGCTGGCCAACTGCTAATTGGTAGAGTTCACTTAGCTTTGAAAACATTTTTTTTTATTTCTTCAGTATGTAATGTGTGTATGTGAGGGAACCCACGATATTTTATTCACTGTTAAAAATGATAATTAATTTTATGATATACGCATAGCTATGAACATTCAGAGGCTTGGGATTTGAACCTGGAACCTCAATTGAGAAGCCGCGTTTCACTCACTAGGCTATCAGTGCTTAATGTCTTCACCAAAACACGGAAACTCCCACGAAATCTTAGATGTAACAAAAACACAAAAAGTACCTATTTATCTGTATAAATAAAAGATATTTATAACTTCAAAGGTTGTGATATAATGTTTCATTGACATTAAGAGTATCCAAAAATAAAAAAAAACCCAGCCACAAATAACAACCAAAAACTACCAGAAATAGGACCTAAACGACAAACTTCGACTCTACATACTTTACATTAAATAACGAATAAAAACACAACCACAAATAAGACCTAAGCAACAAACTTTGACTCTACGCACTCTACATTAAATAACAGATAAAAATACTACCACAAATAATACCTAAACAACAAACTTCGACTCTACATTAAATAACAGATAAAAAGACAACCACAAATAATACCTAAACAACAAACTTCGACTCTACATACTCTACATTAAATAACAGATAAAAAGACTACCACAAATAATACCTAAACAACAAACTTCGACTCTACATACTCTAAATTAAATAAAAGATAAAAAGACTACCACAATTAAGTCCCAAACGACAAACTCCGACTCTACACACTCTACATTTGGCTGACGTCGACTCTGCGTCATTGTGAGGTCAAAGCGACTTATACAGACGCATAAAATGCTCTGACGTAGGCTCTATGTAAAGCTAAGTGTCTGATCAACATATTTGGTGTCGACGTGAGAGTTAATAAAATTATAGTAATTATCCAGAGGGCAACCTGAGGTTACAATAATAATTTAAAAAAGACGCTTTCTACAATCACAGCCCCACACTAGGATTCCCTGTGTCGTGGGTGCTATGACACACACAGACAAATACACAAACACCCAGACCCAGAAACAGAAATCCAAATTCATCATTAAGACATCTGTCTGGCCGGGGATCGAACCCGGGACCCTCTGCGCGTCAGCCCGGCACTGTGACCGCTCCGCCACGCGGGTCGTCTAAATTTGCCAGATTTTGTAGTTCCCGTGTACAATTCCCGGCAAGGCAAGGAATATAAACGATGAATTGAGATTATCAATAGATATGTTATATGTTTGCAAGCTTATCTTATTATGTTCAATACTTACTATTTTTTAAACGCAAATGTCAAACGAGCATGCAGTCCACCTGTACCCTTACCATGAGTATTTACGTTTTGACAAATATGACTGTTTTGGTATTTGTTTACGTATTTGCTCATACTATTTCCACCAGCGCCTACAACCAGCGCCCCTAGCGGATTGTGTCAGAACTTGGAAGTTGTGGACCAACATGTTGGAAAATTTTAGGATTCTTTCCTGGCCGCAAAAAAGGCCTACAAAACAAAACATGTACATTTGTTCTTAAAAATAAAACATGTACTTGTGCTCAAATGTTAATCTCTGAAACCGCTTAACTGATTTACATGAAATATTGTGAGTTCTGTGTAGTTTCAGCTTTAAAGATAAGATAAGATTTTTTCAAAATATGGAGTAGCAGACGAGCATGCAGTCCACCTGATAGTAAGTGGTACTGCCGCCCATGGACATATGTAATCGACTCCAGATAGGATTCGATATTCGTGCCGGAGGTCCGCCACAGATGCACCGCTACCCCTGAGGACTAAGCTAGAACACCTCGGAAAAGTACGTCTCCCTTACCCCACCCTTCATACCAGAACACAGCAGCGCTTAACACTGCTGTTATAAGGTAGAATTAGGTGTGGCGGTGATGCCGCCGGAGTCGAATCACGAAGGGTTCTACCACCTTCAAATTTCTTTTCGGTGGCGCTTTTTAAATATCCTATAATAATTTAAAGGATTCCTAAGTAAATATATACATAGTACTTATATTATCAGGTAATTTGTGGGTAATTTATTACATAATTTTATGTGACTTAATACTAATAAACATAAATCAAAATGGTTCTACACAAAGGCCGGAAGTAGGCACTCCTAATTATCTTGAAGGGAGGTCACATGAATAAGATAATTTTCCTCTTAAGAACGAAAGAACGTGATAAGGTGCCACCTGTCGTCCTTGTTGCGACCTGTTCGAATATTATGGAAATTAGAACATTGGAACAAGCGAGAAAATATACCTATATTTAGACGGACTAGAATGTTTATTTTAAGTTTCATGAGAATTAAATGGGCAGAAGGTAAGTTATCATAAAATGTGTTAAAAACAGGGTAGTGATAATGAGTTCCACCCCATAACTCAAAGTTCTAATCATCAGATCATCATTGTGTCACGGTATGAAAGTAGCGCAATGAAGCACCCTTTCATATGAATAAAAGTTTTTTGAAATTGGTTAAGAAATACTCAAGTCATGCAAGTTTATAAGAAATCATGTTTTTCCGATTTTCCAGGAAAACGAGCGAAAATTTTCAAATTTCCCCGAAATGGGACCCCGTGTGAAACTAGCCGCATACAATGGTGTTTGAATCATGACGATCGGTCGTAGTATCGCGAAAAAATCGCTGGACACATAAAAAAATTGAACATTGACATTGAAGGTGGTAGAACCCTTTGTGGTTCGACTCCGGCGGCACCACCGCCACACCTATTTCTTTCTAATAACAGCAGTGTTAGGCCCTGCTGTGTTCCGGTTTGAAGGGTGTGGTAAGGGAGACAGACTTTTCCGAGGCATTCCAGCTTAGTCCTCAGGGGTAGCAGCGCATCTGTGGCTGACCTCAGGTAGGAATATCTAATCCTACCTGGGATTGATTGCAGATGTCCATGGGCGGCAATAGCCGCTTACCATCAGGTGGATTGCATGCTCGTCTGCTACTCCTATAATAAAAAAAAAAAAAAAAAAAAAAAAAAACGTGTCGAATAGATAACCTCTCTTCTTTGGGAAGTCGGTAAAAAATCGATAACAGAGATCTTTTCATAAGAGTTTCGTGTAAAATATACACGACGAGTAAGTTATCTACGTTAGTAAGGGACATACTTTTCCAAGGCATGCCAGCCTAGTCCTCAAGGTCGCATCTGTGGCGGACCTCAGGTAGGAAACTATAACAGATAAGATTATCTCGGGTTGATTACAGATGTTCATGGGCGGCAGGAGCCATTTACCATCAGGTGGACCGCTTGCTCGTCTGCTACTCCTATATCATAAAAACTTATTTCTCTTGAGAACAACAATGGCAAACTACGCTATTGCTGTCATTGGAGCTGGAACTACTTCAAACCACACAATTTTAAGATCGAAGAAACAGCGCTCAGTTGTAAGATCGTTATACTCTTATGACGATGCAATGAAGAATCTTAAAAAGAATAAAAGTCCGCGACACTAATAATTAAAACCGTCTGTACGTACATTACATTATGGCAGTAATAATGCTTAATAACTCGATTTGTAGATATTTCATCAAAACAACGCATAACCTGTTTAAATGTTGTAATATTAATTTTAACCAAATTTCAACTATACTCCAAAATCATAAGACTTTATTTCATACAAACTGTTTGTTGAACATCGCGTGTTGTGTAAGGAAAAAGGCGTTTTATTACAATAGTGATAACGGCGTTTTTTACACGCTCGTCCGGTTTTTAAATTGGATTTTCCGCAGGACGCTTTGCGAAATTTATGAATTAGGCTGTTTATGCACTGAGCGTTTGTTTATCAGTTCAAACGCGCATATTTTCAGCACTAAAATGTAGTTAAAAGCTGTTTCTATTCATTCATGTAGAATAAAACTGAAATTTGTGAATTTCATGATACAAATTTCATAAATTATATTTAAAAAAAAACGAACAGAGTCCATTTGACATAAATTGGTCAACACAAAGAGGCTAATATTCTACGAAAAAGTAAAAAGGACTTATTTGTAACTGTTCATATAATATGAATACACCAAAGGAGATGTTTCAAATTGTATGGGCTCCCGGCCACCTTTTGTACACTATACTAAAAACTAAGAAAACATGCAAAGAACAATTCGTAGGGGTTCATTTTCTTCAAATCATGTTTGTTTAATTGTTAAAAAACAATAATTTACGCTTAAACTTGCAACACAACAGTGGAAAAACATCATGGCGGTAGTGATTACCGTAATAATGTCATCTGTCATTCTATTTTTTCTATATACATATACTTTTTAATATATATTTACGCGAATGGACGTATATAGATATATAAATATTGTATTGTATGTATTGAGAAACAATACCTATATTTGATAAACATTAATTATATTTACTTTCATAAATCTTGACTTAAAACAAACATAACAAAATATATACTTCTATACCAATTTATTTTAGTTAAAACATTTAATAGACCAGGGTCGATAATTTTTAAAACCAATTAAAATCGTAGTAGGATGAAACCCATTAGAAAAGGAGGGGAATATTATAAAAATGAAGGGAAAAATAATTTACGGGCGATCTGAGGTCGGGAAGGGGATGGGGGTGAGTCTTTAAGGGTAAAAAACGGTTTTTCTCGATTTCCGGCAAAACTAAAAGTCCTATCGAAAAAAGTCAAATGGCAAAGTTGTAGGTAATAAAAAGATCTAAAACTTTTGTATTTACACTTTTTTCACATAACCTCAAAATTTATGTGAAAAATTCAAAAAACCAAGTTTTTGGTTTTTTATTTTTATCTTTTACAAAAAAAATTTTTTTTTAACGAAATTTGGCGAAAACTTACCTTTTTATGTCCCAAATACGCTGTAATTTATTTGATTAAAAATATTTATTTTTTCACCTTATTTTGAATTAATATCGAAAAAACACCCTAATTTTCAATCGAAAACTCACCCGTCAAAATATCAGCTTTTTTCAAAAAGTTGGTATGTTTTCTGTTCGTTGAAATCTCTACTTTTTGATGGTGAAAAAAAATATATATGTTACTATAGTAAATCTTCTCAGAAAATGCAAAAAATCAAAAAAAACTCGAATTCGAAATTTGAATTTGAAATTTGGAAGTGCTGGATACCCCTAAACGACTCAAAGCTGCTTTTTTTTATTTCATACACTTGCTTATCATCTGCCTTATTGCAGATGATACAAACAGATTCATCCATACTGATAATCTGAAAAGACAGAATCGGATTAATAATGCCTTCACTATTTTATCGTGAATATACCCCCATAAAAAAAATGTATTAAAGAAATAAATGTCAAAATGTCTAAAAAATATATTAAAAATCTATTTAAAATGTATAAATATATAAAAAATATGTATAGTAAATATATTTTTAATAACTAACTTTTGGCTGATTTTCAAGTATATTTCATATATTTTGAATACATCTGAAATATATTTGAAATGTAAAAAATATATATGAAAATCGGCCAAAAGTTTGTTATTACAAATATATTTATGATATATATTTTATATATTTTTATAGATTTTTAAAATATTTTTTATGTATTTTGAAATATTTTTTTTTCCATGGGATTAACTAAATTTGTTTGTGCAAAATTAAGGAGATTATTATTTTTTTATCTTGTACTAAAACATCATTTAATTTCAATCTTTAGGTTACGTTACGTTAAGTATACTATTTTTTAAAGAAAATATTACGATTTTTATGTTTGAGTTGATTGATACAGACAAAAATAGATATAGTAATTACCTTCCTATGCAGATTCGAAAAGTTTTTTTTTTAAGTAAACTTGTCACAATTATCTTCAAGAAACTCAGCGTGCACGTGTATTTTTATAAACGATGTTGTATATTGTACTGTATTTCGAATACTGGTTAGGCTAACGGTTGTAACAGCTGCTACGAAATAGTAGGTATGTATGTAGTAAGACCCAGACTCGCCTAGCCCCTTCCCCACTTCTCCATGAAATACCTTTTGATGGGCTACTATTTTTCGTAGGTCACTCAGGTATATAATTTTTCTTAAAATAGTTATAAATAGACATCTACGCATATAATTTAAAGAAGATTCGACAACTTTCTCCAAATATTGTAAATGTCTTATTAAATATTAATTTTATTAACTGATTTGTTTGTTAATTATAGTAGTATATTCTTATTTGCAATTTTTTTATCAATGTAACATGTAATCTAATGTTTTTCGAGTAATTAAAGTGGTAATTTTAATAAATAGCTCAAAACTTTTTATAAAAATTAAAAAAGAAAATCGAATTCGAGTTTTTTTTGATTTTTTACATTTTCTGAGAATTTACTATAGTAACATATATTTTTTTTTTTCACCATCAAAAAGTAGAGATTTCAACGAACAGAAAACATACCAACTTTTTGAAAAAAGCTGATATTTTGACGGGTGAGTTTTCGATTGAAAATTAGGGTGTTTTTTCGATATTAATTCAAAATAAGGTGAAAAAATAAATATTTTTAATCAAATAAATTACAGCGTATTTGGGACATAAAAAGGTAAGTTTTCGCCAAATTTCGTTAAAAAAAAAATTTTTTTGTAAAAGATAAAAATAAAAAACCAAAAACTTGGTTTTTTGAATTTTTCACATAAATTTTGAGGTTATGTGAAAAAAGTGTAAATACAAAAGTTTTAGATCTTTTTATTACCTACAACTTTGCCATTTGACTTTTTTCGATAGGACTTTTAGTTTTGCCGGAAATCGAGAAAAACCGTTTTTTACCCTTAAAGACTCACCCCCATCCCCTTCCCGACCTCAGATCGCCCGTAAATTATTTTTCCCTTCATTTTTATAATATTCCCCTCCTTTTCTAATGGGTTTCATCCTACTACGATTTTATTTCACTTTTTATTATTTTTAAAGGCTTCTACCCTAGTCTATAAGTGTGTAAATAAAACAACTTTAAGAACACATTTAGGTAATATTTTATTTATTCTCCATTTAGATACATTTTTTATTCATTTTCAATATCTTCCCTTCTCAATATTTTCATCCAATCATGTAGTAGGTTCTGTAATATCCTGTGACGAGCTCAGCCCAACATCAAATAATGGCCATAATGTGAGCGCAGCTACCTACGACTACGGTTCGTTGCCCGGCGATGCAGTTGCAATAATAAATAAATATAATAAATAAAAGGCAGTTGCAATAATAACGGATTATTTTGTCATCCCAAGAATGTCCTTGTCTTGCTATTGTAATTATCTAAAAAAGAGAAAAGTAAAAAGATTAGCTCCTTTAGTTTAAAATTATTAACGATTATTTCACGATTAATACAACTAACTGATGTATATTTTACCTGATGATATTAAATCCTTGTCAACACAATCCATAGCGATCGCACGAAAGTCACAAGAGTCCATAAAACATAAGCTGGGTAAACAAGTAAGGTAGAATCAGTCCAAAATCGTAAGCAGCACAGAGCAGAAACATATTCAGGATTGAAATGGAATCTTCTCATCAGTACATATTTATTCAACGTTTACATTGGATTCCACTATTATTTAATATGTATATATCCACTTTTACACATATCAAATTGACAACTTCTTCTTTTTTAATTTGACATGTCACTTACATCTATAAAACCAGATACTATTTAAAAGGTGATTTTGTTATAATAATTATAAATAATTAATTAAATTCAGAAATAATGACGGGATACCCAAAACAAAAGCCAGGTTGTAAAGTACTAAGGTAACAATAACTTTACGACAAAAACAGCGAAATACAGAATTACCGACATCCAAAGAGTATAGTAACCTATGTGTGGGGTACACATAGATTCCCTGACCGACATCGACAGTTTTGAAAACTTGACATTGACAGTATTCCGCCATATTTCATATTTCAATGAGGAATGCTTATTTTAAATATTTTTAAACAGGAATACTTTAGATTATCAAAATATATGTGTATTTTTCTTCAATTGTACAAATTATTCGTGTTTTTTAGATATAATGTACATAAGATGGCCGAAAATGAAACATCTCCTTTAAGTTCCAGTTAGTAAGTAAGTAAATAAATACGTTAATAGTTGGGTTATCTTACTTAAATGCCTTCAATCCTTTCCATCTACCAATTTCGAAGAAAACAG
Organism: Epargyreus clarus clarus; assembly: GCA_014595695.2. Taxonomy (NCBI): domain Eukaryota; kingdom Metazoa; phylum Arthropoda; class Insecta; order Lepidoptera; family Hesperiidae; genus Epargyreus; species Epargyreus clarus. The sequence continues at coordinate 889,423 of JACTTY020000028.1, forward strand.
GTTGTGAACACAGAGTATCTCGCAGTATCTACCTATTTCTACCTAATAACAGCAGTGTTAGGCGCTGCTGTGTTCCGGTTTGAAGGGTGTGGTAAGGAAGACAGACTTTTCCGAGGCGTTCCAGCTTAGTCCTCAGGGGTAGCGGCGCATCTGTGGCCGACCTCAGGTAGGAATATCTAATTCTATCTGGGGTTGATTACAGATGTCCATGGGCGGCAGTAGCCACTTACCATCAGGTGGACTGCATGCTCGTCTGCTACTCTAATATTATATAAAAAAAATCTAATTTTAGTCCTATAATTATATGTTCATAAAATAATCTTACAACACAAAATATAGGGATTTATTTCGCCGTTTATTGTATCGTCGGTAGTTTGTTGACGTTCAAAAAGAGATTTTGAATCTTTTGAATATCATCTCTCAATTTTGAGAGAGAGGTTTTGAATTTTGAGAAGAGAATTATGACTTCATAATATCGTATACTTATACGCCTGTATACTTCATAATTCTCTTCTCTAGTTTTTTAGCTTGGTGAAATTTGTCGTCGCGTGACAACCGCGCGTTTAAACTCCACATCTGTTACAGCCTACAGCATACAAAACGGTGATACTACTTAGTAGGTAGCGGTGTTTGAGACTAAAGTAGTTAGTGTAGCAGTGATTGATGAGCTCTTCCGTTATGTTTAGACATTAGCGAAGTGGATACTTGTGAGTGGTCAGTTGCGAATTTGTAGATTGTTTTTTTTATAATATAAGAGTAGCAGACGAGCATGCAGTCCACCTGATGGTAAGTGGCTACTGCCGCCCATGGACATCTGTAATCAAACCCAGATGGGATTAGATATTCCTACCTAAGGTAGGCCTGAGGTCGGCAGCGCCTAACACTGCTGTTATTAGGTAGAAATAGGTGTGGCGGTGGTGCCGCCGGAGTCGAACAACAAAGGGTTCTACCACCTTCAAGACCACCTTGTTTTATTTAATAGTTACCGCAAGAGTGTTATAAACTTTGAGGAAAATTCATCAGATTTGCTACAATTCATCATCAACCTATTGCTGTTCCACTGCTGGGGACGGGTCTCCTCAGAATGAGAAGCAATAGGCCATAGTCCACGCGCTGGACAAGTGCGTATTGGTAGATTTCACATACCTTTGATTTTTTTTTAATTTTTTAAGATTTTTCGGATATGCAGATTCCCTCACGATGTTTTCCTTTATTTAAGCAAGTGATAATTAGATTGTAATATACACATAACTTTCGAAAATCAGAGGTGCATGCCTGGGATTTGAAGCTCGGACACCTCGAGCGAGAGGCCGAGTTTCTAACCACTAGGGTATCACTGCTTATACCTATTTAACTAAAAATATTTAAAGGATACTGAGTGTAGAAAGAGTCTTACGAATGTTAGAGACCTCTACAATAGTTTATAGGTGGTAGAACCTTTTGTGGTTCGACTCCGGCGGCATCACCGCCACACCTATTTCTACCTAATAAAAGCAGTGTTAAGTGCTGCTGTGTTCCGGTTTGAAGGGTGTGGTAAGGGAGACAGACTTTTCCGAGGCGTTTCAGCTTAGTTCTCAGGGGTAGTGGCGCATCTGTGGCTGACCTCAGGTGGGAATATCTAATCCTATCTGGGGTTGATTACAGATGTCCATGGGCGGCAGTAGCCATTTACCATCAGGTGGAATGTATGCTCGTCTGCTACTCCTATATTATAAAAAAAATAGAGTCCTAAGCGAAGAATGGAAAGTACTACAATGCGAGAGTAACCTCAGATTGTACGCAGAAAGCGTAAAACTTACTTAACTCATTTACGATTATAACTGAGTACCTACAAGAAAATAGAGTACTTTCTGTTTTAATCTTATCTTATTTATGTAATTGAAGTAGCGAGTATGCCCATTTCTGGCTTATAATGTTGCAAATGTCCATAGGCGACGGTGACCGCTTTCCACCAGGTAGCCCGTCTGCCTTATCGTTAAGTTAAATATAAACAAAAAACTACAAATATATTACTAGAGTAATGTGAGATCGGCCACAGATCCATAGCTGCGCCTCAGGCCTAAGTTAGAACCCCTTATATATGTGTCCCTTACCACACCCTTCAAACCAGCTTATAGCTCTTAACACTACTGCTATAAGGCAAAAATGGACATCCTCGTTTTTTTATGATATAGAAGTAATAGAGGATCATGCAGTCCACCTAATAGTATGTAGCTATACTTCATATATACCGATTATTTTAATTTAATTCCATTAAGATAATTTAATAAGTATTTATAAGTATGTACATACGAGCGTAATTTAACGTCATCACTTCTCCGTAATTTGCTGTTCTATGTAATTTGATACGTCACTTCATATTTATGTTGCCAGTAACACTAGCTTAACACGTGATTACATTACTTCTTAGAGACAATCGTGTTGGAAAATCGCCACAGCCCCACACTAGGATTCCCTGTATCATGGGACACACGCACCAAATTCACAAACACCTAGACAGAGAAACAGAAACCTAAATTAATTATCTAGATATCTGTCTGGCCGGGGATCGAACCCGGGACTCTGCGCATCAAACCGGTATGGTGACCGCTTCGTCACGCCGATCGTCACCGGTACTGATTAATATATCCAATGTTTTGATTACCAAAGATCAACATTTGACACTTCATACTAGACAAACTATTGTAGTATGAAGTGACTAGACTTAGAAGGTGGTAAAACCTTTTGTGGTTCGACTCCGGCGGCACCACCGCCACACCTATTTGTACCTAATAACAGCAGTGTTAGGCGCTGCTGTGTTCCGTTTTAAAGAGTGTGGTAAGGGAGACAACTTTTCCGAGGCGTTCCAGCTTAGTCCTCAGGGGTAGCGGCGCATCTGTGGCCGACCTCAGATAGGAATATCGGATCCTACTTGAGGTCGATTACAGATGTCCATGGGCGGCAGTAGCCACTTACCATCAGGTGGACTGCATGCTCGTCTGCTACTCCTATATTATAAAAAAGAAAAAAAAGACAGTCTTTCGATCTTTAGTAGGTAAACATTTGGGAGATTAATTATTAGGGGCGAAAACCGTTAAAGCCTCCGACTGCACAACGGTAACAGCCGGGACCGACGCCAACGCCCTTTGAAGTACATGCGCACACGTAGGGATGTAACAATGTATCTAAGATAACCGACACTAAAATATCAACTTTTGACGATGCCTATACGATACTATCAATTTTTTTTTATGGACATCTGTAATCGACCTCAAGTAGGATTCGATATTCCTACCTGAGGTCGGCCACAGATGCGCCGCTACCCCTGAGGACTAAGCTGGAATGCCTCGGAAAAGTCTTTCTCCCTTACCACACCCTTCAAACCGGAACACAGCAGCACCTAACACTGCAGTTATTAGGTAGAAATAGGTGTGGCGGTGGTGCCGCCGGAGTCGAACCACAAAGAGTTCTACCACCTTCGTGAATTGAAAAAAAATAAACATAGGTATCAAATAAATAAGTGTAGGTTTGTGAAAGTTCAAAATATTATATTTAGCAACACGACTAGGACATGAAACAACTCATCTAATCTCAAATCAAATCATTTTTTTAAAATTCAAAATAGGTTCTTTACAGAGCACTTTTTGAATGTCAATACAACTACCACCACTTCAAAAGGTGTTTCGTTATGGAAAAAGCAAGAATCTGACGCGAAGTATCAAGGTATTATTAATCTTTGAAAACCAGATCAATAATATCTCGTTGAAACTTTCGGTATTATTGGTTAAGGATATTTCAAGCCCTAAATAGATATTAACGATATTTACATCGACAATTTACCCAACTTGCATCCCTACGCACATTTTAGCTACTAGGGGTCACCCATCCTACTACAGACTTCACGACATTGCTAACTTTGCAGACTAATTATGTTCTACACAAACCTTACGTTCACTTTAATTGAAAATATCCTTTATATTATGAACAGTACCCCTACCATGAGTTTTTACGTTTTGACAAATATGACTGTTTTGGTATTTGTTTACGTATTTGCCCATATAATTTCCAATCAGCGCCCCCTAGCGGGTTGTGTCAGAACTTGGAAATAAAACTCATGGTAAGGGTACAGGTAAATGTATCAAGGAAATGTATCATGCATACTATTAATCCTCCTTGGCCTAGGGTCAATAGTGCATAACTAATTGACAACTACCTTGTTGCAATTATAACATTTATGACATTAATCCTTTTATGTTCACATAATAATTATATGTTCATACAGTTATAACTTTGCACTACATAATTCAATACAAATATAAGGCAAAATAAATAAGATTTTGTAATCTTTAAAAGGTAGAAACCACAAGTATACGTGACGGTGGTGGATCCGGAATCAAATCGCAAAGGGTTCTGCTTGCTAGTTATTTATTTGGAATATATTTTGCCATATAGTCATATTCTGGTGTGAAAATGCGGTAAAAATAATGTAATGTTATTTGTTTCAACTAATTGTAATTTGTGAAAAAAAAGTCATAAGAGACTTCCAAAAAAATGCTGAAATAAATTTGTATTTTTTTCAATTACAGGTTATATTTGACCTCTCTTACTTAGGGTCAACCTTATTTTTCAATATATTGAAAAATAACAGTTTTAGGACCTTTCATCCAAGATGGCGACCTGGACTCAAGGTTATAAATTTGAAAGTTTCATCATAATACAAAGCTAAATAATATATGTACAATTGTACATATGTATGTAAATATTGTTTGGCTCGTGTATGAGGTCTTGAATTTATATAATCTATCTGAAATAGACGAGCCAAACATCATCGGCAAAATAAAGGCTCACAACTCCGTTAGCTCGGGCATTGAAAAAATGAAGGAAGATAAGGCGGTAAAGCGCACAGTGGGAGGGCCGAGTGGTAGACGCCTAGTCGGCCGTCCCAGATATCGCTGTAAAGATGAAGACATGAAGGACCTGCGCGAGCTTCGGGTAGAACTGTGTGGAGATGGAGCAGGACAGGCCGAAGTGGTGTCGCTTATTATTGAGGCTGAGACTCACTTTGGGTCGTTTTGCCAACGCAGTGAGTTTTTCTTTTATAATAAAGGAGTAGCAGACGAACATGCAGTCCACCTGATGGTAAGTGGCTACTGCCGCCCATGGACATCTATAATCAACCCCAGATAGGATTAAATATTCCTATTATATATTATATTTCCTGAGGTCGGCCACAGATGCGCCGCTACCCCTGAAGAATAAGCTGGAATCCCTCGGAAAAGTATATCTCCCTTACCACACCCTTCAAACCAGAACACAGCAGCGCTTAACACTGCTGTTGTGAGACAGAAATAGGTGTGGCGGTGGTAACCACAAAGGGTTCTACCACCTTCAAGCTGAAATTTAATGGCCACTGGCCCCTACCACCCATACTGTAGACATAATTTAGACAATGATGAAACTAAGTAAGTCTGTACCCTACTACAAATAAAACGGAATTCCTACGTTATTGTGATGAAGGAACAAAGATACAATTTTTTCAAATAGGTATTCAAAGAATTTCAGTTTTGATAGTTTTTTAATATTATTGCCTACAGCTTAAAATAAAATTCAGCAGTTTGAACCAGGAAAAGCTCTACACCTATAGTAGCGTCGTGTAACGTCACAATGTTCCTAAACTCTACCTTTGTCCTATATTACCCCTTCCTCCTCCTAAAAGTATAATAAACTAGCTGACCCGGTAAACTTTGTACCGCCTCAAAATCTATTTATCAAATATATATCATATAAAATATAGCTTTCAAATGGTGAAAGAATTTTTAAAATCGGTCCAGTAGTGTTTGAGCCTATTCATTACCACCAAACAAACAAACAAAGTTTTCCTCTTTATAATATTAGTATAGATAGGTAAAGACTATATAAAGATTTGTCTGTAGTTCACACAATCAACGTAGAATACCTACTGGTTAATAAATAAAAAAACAAGATCAAGTTTAAGATAATAAAAATTAGCATTTGAACTATATTTCTTGCTTAACAATTTTGATTAATTTTATTTATTTAATTTAATTTAATTAATTGTGTAATAAATTATAAAGAAATATTATATTTTTCCTTGATTTTTGTAGCATTTATGTAAATAAATAGTTGTAAATAATTTTGAAAACTGCGGCTATTGAATTTTATTATAAAAGTAAAAAAAAAAATACTGTATCTGACAAATTGATAACTCTCTGAGAGGAAATCCGTGCCTAACATAATCGAATTTACGACGAATAAATAATGAAATAGGTTTAAAGTCTGATGAAGAATAATCAAAGCTTATTTACCATCCATCTGATAAAGTCAATGAAGTCATATACCTACTGATAATAACTAATCAATAAATAAACTTAATTGTTGAAATGAAGTAACATGGTCCCCTTATTTTCTTTTTTTAGTTTATACCTAATTTTATTACTTTTAATTTTATGTATTCAGTAATTATAATTGTAAATGAATAACATGATTGATAATGACAGTAATATTATACTGATGATGTTTAAATATATTATATAAATATTATTTATACCTATATTGCGAAATGTTTTCAAAGTAATATATGACTCATTGTTTAAGAATATAAGTGGAAACCTACTATATAGAAAATATTTATAAATTAAATTGCAATTATTCTGCAAAAAAGGCGCCTTCCACGTACATCTTAAGATATTAATATTTATTATTTAAGATATTAATATTTCAATCTATAATAAAACTTATATAGTTAATTCTAAATTCGCATGTTAGATTATATTTTGCATAAAAAGTTTAGCTATTGATATATTGAATTGTTCCTACTACTGCCATCTAGTGACAAATGACGACACTACGTCTTCACTTAAGCCCTTAACTAACTAGTTCTTAATATGTCGCATAGATGGCGCTGATACACAAACTTGTACGATGCTTCCTATTTCTATGACGATAAAAACATTTTGTTACAAAAACAAATACAGATCTTTGGTTAAAAAGCTGATAGATATTAACGAAATCAATCCCGGAATCTTACATTAATACAACTATTTTATATCATCGAGAGATAGCATAAAAACGTCAACATATAACTTCCTAACAGTGATGCAATCCGCTGACCCGTGGTGACGCAAGAGCCACTTTCGCGTGCAGTGGAGAGGTCGATGAGCAGGCACAGTAACCTACATGTTGATAATTGTGCACGCGGTTTTTAACCTTATTTACTGACACTTGTAACACCGGTTTCGGTCATAGCAGAGAATTCGATAACTATATAAATAAATCAAAAATAAGTGTCGGTTTGTAAATTATTATTAATTTATATTAAATTTAGCTCTTCTGCTAAATAAGATATTATTTAAGATTCTTTTAGTTTTAATTTATTAAGTTGACTAATACGAGATACTATTTGCGTACGCATAACGCAAATAGATTATATTGAGATGATTATTAACTTACAAATTTAATTTAATATAAAGATAACAAAATATTTGTCTATGAGTAACACTGATCACTTAATTTAAAATAATCTGTAAGCTCCTATAATACAGTATATAATTATTACGTTCTTATAATATTAAAAGAATATAAATAACTTACCCCGTAGTCCAACTAAACATTTGCTTCACCCGCTCCGATCGTAAGTCCTTGTGAGTCGCCATTTTATCTGCAAATGGATTTTTTTTAAATTAAAAATATTGTCTGTGAAATCAATTATTAAGGTTAATATAACGTTGTTGTATATAAAAAATAAGTAAAATTTAAATGTCCCTGTGTTTAAAGTTATGTATATTTTACTTATTTGAAACTATAATATAAAAGCACTTTTTAAAATGTCTATGCAGATAGACCGATCATTTCTATAGGTTCTGTTGCTTCATAATTTTTAATTATAATATGATAAAATAAAATAAAACATACGCGGGTACATACTTAACTTAATACTTTTTAAACCTTTTCCATAATAAAAATAAGAGTATGTACCTATCTAAATAGTACGAAAATAAATATCTTGTCCTTTGAAATTTAATTTAATTAGCAAGTGAATGATTCATAATAACTAGGGGTGCGCCGAATATTCGTTTGGTATTCGGTATTCGGCATATTCGGCATCTTTTTTGATATTTGTATTCGGCCGAATTATTCGGTTTTAGTGCCGAATGTATTCGGTTCGAGTATTTCTATATTCTTGTATACACGACATGGTATAGGACTAAAACACAAAACTTCTTATATAAGATGTACGTTACATTATAAACGAAACTCAAATCCTATGAAGAATATGTTGAATGAAGCTAAAAAATAAAGCAATTAAACTTCAAATCCACATTTATTTTGAAACCTCAAGTCAACACATTTATTACTTAATCTATAGTTAGTATAGTCAATATTTATTTTAAACCTAAATTCAGTATTGATTTTTAAAACTCAAATCAACATTTTAAAGTGTGAATGAACACACATAAAACTGGAGAATTGACAATAAATAAATGGTAAACCGAATAATTCGGCCGAATATTCGGTTCGGTAAATGTTAAACCGAATATTATTCGGTATTCGGCGCATCTCTAATAATAACTATAAGAAAAATATGAAATTGATTTTTTCGTGTAAATCAATTATTTTAAAATTTGACACTTTATTTTTTGCGTGAAATTAATTATTTTGATGTAACTTACAATTTAGATAGGTGGAGGCCAAATAAAATTCATAGATTTTTAACATAGGTCTCGCATTCGATGCCAGAACTCCACAGGGAAAGGCTGAACATTACATTATCTACCACTAGGACTGTAACTAAATATTTTGTTTCATAATCATCATCATCAACAACCCATTACTGTCCCACTGCTGAGCACGGGTCTCCTATCATAATGAGAAGGATTAGGCCATAGTCCACTGTATGACCACTGGTAGACTTCACATACCTTTTGAGATTTTTTTTATAAATCTCTCAGGTATGCAAGATTCCTCATGATGTTTTCCATCACCGCTTAAGCAAGTGATAATTAGTTTACAATACGCACATAATTTTGAAAAATCAGAGGTACGTGTCTGGGATTTGAACCTCGGACCCCTCGATCGAGAGGCCGAGTTTCTTAACCACTAAGCTATCACTGCTTTATTTTGCTTAAAATGTATTATTTTGAACTATTCTGGTTACATGTAATAAAGTTTTTAATTTATAGGTAACATAACTGAAGTACAGTGGGAATATATTTTCTTAATTGTACTTTTCAACGGGGCCCCTAATTCTTGTACCTGTGTGCTCAGGGGCCCCAGAATTCCACAAACGGCCTTAACTACTGTACAATATTTATGTAAACATGAATAAAGTATGTACGTGATCGGCTAGTATTTGGCCATCAACTTCAATATTTGTAAATACGGTTCAAGATTAAGATTGAAAACGACCTCGCTTGCCAAATACCACAAACATTTGAACAAGTCACGAAGGAATTAAGAATATACTTAAGATTTAATTTGCTTTTTTAATTTTATTCGCTGTCTTATATTTACAGGTAAAATGAGATTTGACATAATTGAATACCTGTATTGAAGGAAGTAGCTATAGGTGTAGCTTTCTTAGGGGAAGGTCGGTGAGATATAGTTAGGTTTAAAAGTCAATGAAAAAAGGTCCTCCTGTTTGTTTTTTTTCTTGTCTATGCTGAGAGTCCGAGGTTCAAATCCGCACGCACACCTCTGATTTTTCATCCCAGTAATATGATTTGGATGCCTATCTATGGTCGAACATTACATAAATAATATTTTGCTAACGATAAACGTATTTTACCAACATTGGATCATAGCTTCCATAACTAAAGAATCTTATTAAATTATGTTGAAAACAAACGTTATTCTTACGACAAAAACTCCGACGCTCTCATGCGAACTAAACAATGGACTATTTGCATGTTACGGATGCATGCTCACTGCTCACATGCATTACTTGCATGCTTGTGAACAATCACTTGGTGCCTTCATGTCGCAAGTACATAATAACTTCAGAATTCTGGAAATCTCCAAAAAATACGAAATTGCTCTATCAAATAGTCGAATTGATTTATATTAATAATTTCTCTGCTAAGTAAAATAGTTATAACTTCAAAAGAAACATTTTGTAGTTGCTTGAGGTTCGATTCCGTAAGCACCACTGTCACACCTATTTTGCCTTATAAAAATACTATATTTTGACAGCGGCTCTGCCTACGTTAGCCTTTTTGCCACAGTATTACGGTTATAATAAATATTAAGAAATAATTAAGATCGTTAAGCGATACTTTATCTACATAGTTTAACGAAGTGATAGGAAGTACAGAAGTCGATCCAAATAAGTCTTCAGGGGTAATATACCTATATTCAGAGATACACTTTGTAACACATGAACACATTTTTGAGTTCATTTATCTATTGCTTGCAAACCACTTAATATAAGAACATCTTAAAGAACCTTATTAATTTATTGTCGAAATCTATTTCTTTGTTTCGGTTTGGTTGAATGATTAGCAAAGGGTTACCATAGCCCAGATGCGGCTACGATCGTTGGAGACCTGGGGCGGTTGAATGGTGGCCCCCAGTCTAAAAAGATTTGATTTTACCAAATTGCAAATATGTCTGAGGCTGAGGACTGAGTGGCTGAAAAACAGCGCTCCATGGGATCGTAATCCTGTGGTAGCAATAGCTGAGGCACTTCCGTTTGCCTATAGTCTGATTCATAATTAGGTGTCCAAAATGTAAACAAAGAAATGTCATTGTCAAAATTCGATGACAGGTATTGCAAACCTTAACAAATTAACAAGAAACGAAAACTTTCACAAAATTCAACATAAAACAAAAACTTAATAACGGCACACAATTAAAAAAACGCGCTATGAAAACTAGAAAAAAATCGAGTTCGATCACGATCACGAAAATGAATAATATCAACTACGAAACTTAAAAATGGCGGCATAAAAAATGTTTTGGATGCCGATTGTGTGACCATTATCACAATTTAATTTTCTCTCATAAATCTTGTTTTTTATTATTATTACTGTATGAAATGAAATTGAGTTAATATAAATATTGGAAAATGTGAATTGATTTTAATTTATTTAGATTATTATTTTATTATCGATGTATTAATTTAATATTGTCAAAAATAAGAAATTGCCATTTGACACATATTTTCTTGATAGGTCAACACCTTTGTTTACATTTTGGACACCTAATTATGAATCGGACTATAGATTTTAACCGCAAGTCGTAAGCAATTATTATTATTTCTTTGTTTTTATCTCTTTTGTGTATTTTTATTATGTTATATTTAAAGAACAAACAATATGTTTAATTTTAAGAATCGATTATGGTGTTGTTATTTTTAAGGCAATAAAATGTTTTATTATTATTATTATGTCATAGACTTATTCGCCGACATTCCCGTATTAATCCTGTGTTTTTTTAGCTTATTGGCAACTGTGTTTGGGGGCCCCCAGAACCGGGGGCCCGGAGCAGCCCGCCTCTTCCGCTCCCTCCTTAGTTCGCTAGAGCATCAAGACAGCACTTTCGTCACTCAATTTAAATAAAAAATCCAACTAGACAAGTACAATAGCTTGCATCATCCAACAAACAAACAATGTTCATTACAATTACTCATAATAATTAACTTAACACGATACCAACGCTTAATTGTAGGAAAAATTATAAATTATAACCACTAATCGCTTCGGAAACCAGCCTTCGATGCAGTTGCGCTATTTACGAGTATAATAGCATTTCAAGTAATAACTAAGAAATACAAAAATACAAATCAAAAACAATACGATCAGGGGGTTTACTACTAGAGATGTGCCGAGTCAGGTCGACTCGAGTCAGTACTCGAGTACTTACATAAACTCGCATACTCGAGTACCAATAGTGATACTCGAGTACCAGTAATACTCGAATACTGACGATACTCGTACACTACAACTCGTACACTACTACTCGTACAAGTAAAAACTTGTTTAATTTTCTTGTTTAATTGTGTAGTGAGTGGCGTTTTTTTGCTCTTCCGTGCTATTGGACTGTATGTTGTGCAAAGTACTCGAGTACTTTGTGAATACTTTGGACTCGAGTACTGACTCGATTCTTTTTTATATGAGTACTAAAGTACCCGAATACCAAAAATGGCCGACTCGGCACATCATTATTTACTACCATCTCTGAAAACTTTATATATATATATTATTTTAATCATACATTGTATTACGTCGGTCGGAAATTTCGGGAAATTTAACTTTTTAAGAAAAATATGACAATTTCAGTTGATTTTATTCTTACAATGGATAAGCGAAAAATGAATAAGGGTTTTAAGTTTGTTCAACTGATTAATTGTTGATGATAATAATGAGATTTTCGACCATTTTCGACTTTCCATACCTTCCTGCACATAAATTTGAAAAATCAGCCGTGATCTGGCTGTCTGGCTGCCTTGTGAGACAGGTATTTTTTACTTGTTTATTATGTTTGTATGTATGTTTTACTTGGATAAGTAGTAGTAATGTCTATAAATTACGTTTATCAATAGATCTAGTAACTTCCTGTTCCACTTGTTGTTGCACATCACATTGATGCTGGCATTAGTATTCTATCTGCATTCTATTTACACCTTGGGCGTTATACTACTTCTTACGGTATGTAAATACCCTATACCCTATTAGAATTACCTTTTCTAAGTACTTTATTTCAAGGATTTTACAATTAAGTCGTTTTTAATAAGATTGATGAAGCAAACGAGCTTGTATTTGTTAATAAGTGGTCACTGCTGTCCATGATTCTGTATGATTCTGTAGAAAATTTTATATAGAACAGGGGTTCTCCCTGAAATAGACCACAGTTGCGTCTTTTTATTATTATATAGGAGCAGAGGGAGGAGGTAGCAGACGAGCTTGCAGTCCACTTGATGGTAAGTAGCTACTGCCGCCCATGGACATGTGATCAACCCAAGGTAAGATTAGATTCTTACCTAAGGTCGACCACAGACATGCCACTAATGTATGTCTCCCTTACCAAACCCTTCAAACCAGAAGCGATTAACACTGCTACTGCTAGTTGTATGACGACCTGCGTTGCGGAGCGGTCACCATAGTGGTTTGACCCGCAGAGGGTCCCGGTTCGATCCCTGGCCAGACAGAAATCTAAATGGTGAATTTAGGTTTCTGTTTCTGGGTCTGGGTGTTTGTGTAGTTGTCTCCGTGTATGTCTATGGTACCCACGATACAGCGAATCCTAGTGTCTATCTATTTTTCATACCCCTAAGTGATAATGATTGTTCACCCTTAACATTTTTTTATTTATATGGCAACACAATGTTTGTGTTTCAGCTAGTAATGTTTATAATAAATACACCTATTTAATATCAGCGTTTCTTCATTGAAACAACAAAAAGTTCTACGACCTTTACATCTTTACAATACGCGCATAGTATTCTTTATTTTTACGAGTTATTTTTACCGAGTAAAGTGGATGGATCAGTAATAAATAATCGATCTTCAGTCTTGTTGAAGTTTATTTATATCCTGTACAATTTGCAAGAAGGTCGCTTTACAATTTTATTGAAAAATTCCTTTTAGGGTTGATACTCTACATATAAAATTTAAGTAAAAATGCCTGCAATCTACATATCTAGCTGATAAGAGGCCTACTGCCCTATGGACATGTCTAATCAACCCCAAAAAGTATTGAAGTCTTGCCTATTGTTGGTTATTGGTAGTGTTAAGCGCTGTGTTCTGGTTTGAAGGATGTAGTGAGGGAGAGATAGTAATCAGAGGCATTTCATGTTAGTCGACGTGTTAGTTAGTCGAGATATGGCCGACCCCAGGTAGGACTTGTAGCGACTTCCCGCTACTCGTTACGAGATGGCGATCGAAGTTTTTTAAACATCTTGCATATATACAAGCTCCGAACTGAGACTGTCGGAGCACGGCCGCTCCCCGGGCATGATCATCTAGCCCGGCGGGAGATCTCCCTTTGCCAAAGACTCTTGCCTTAGCTAGGGTTGATGACAGATGGCCATCGGGGGCATTCTTGCCACGAACGTGCAAGATGTGGAATGAACTTCCTCTTGAGGTATTCCCAGAGCGCTATAACATGGGGCTCTTCAAAAAATGTGCAAAAAGAGCTCTCCTTCAAAGCCGGCGATGCACTGGCCATTCCCCTGGTGTTACAAATGTTCCTAAGCGACGTTGACTACTTTTCATCAGGTAGCACATCTGCTTTATCGTTAGACTCAAATATATATATTAAAAAAAGTTTCAAATTTAGATCAGATCATTAAATTTTTAAAACGAAATCAAATATCCAACATTCGGGCTAGAGAGAAAAAATATAATGCTCTCATTCCCTTGAATATTTCTTGGTACCTATCTGGTGTTCCCTGACACCATGTCTGAAGTACCACCCAACCCTGAGCGTATGTCATCTGACCCTACCGGTTTTCCCCAGAGCGTTCGTTTCCGTAAATTATAGAGACCTCGTACTCAAAAATGCCCGTCCGAGGTTGGTCGAAGGTGAACCAGTAATCCGCGGCTCTGAACCTCATTAACACTATTAATTTGTTTGTCTACCTCACATACGATACATAAAATAACGCTTTCTACTTTGTTTATTGGTACACACATACGTACATACATAAAGTTCATAAGTACGCACTACTATAGGTACATATACAGAGAACAAAGACACAAACACAAAGAAATGTAATATAGGGCAATAAGTTGACATTGTCAAAATTTTTATACAAAGCTTTCAGCCATTTTCAAACTAATATCTGGGATTGATTAACATATATATATATTTCAAATCATAAACTTAGTTAAAATTGGTACTTAGTCCAATTTGTAATAAATCGTAAGTGACACTTAGGCTCCCAATGTCCAGTCCCACAATTAAGATGAATTTATGTTAAAATCCCTCAAGGCATTTAGACTGAAAAGCGTGCAAAAAAATGAAGCATAGATACACAATTACACATACATGCATACAAAGCTATTAGCGAATTTACCCTCCGCAATTGGGTAAAAATATTTGCAACCTTTTATTAGGCTATATCTATATGTTAAAATGAATGTTTGTCTGTATGTCCTTTATAGAGTCGTAAACTATGCATTTGGTCATATGACGATCTTTAACAAAGTTGTTGTGTTTGAGCCTATGAAGGTTTCAACGACCAATTTTCGACAGATGGCGCCACTATCATTTCAATGAAGGTATAGTCTGCTCCAAACTGCTAGTCCACTCTGAAGTTGTTGCGAGCAGTTGTAGTCATACAATTTACTTTGGCGACGCCATTCATTTCTATATTCAGAGCGGACTAGCAGCTTTACGCGGACTATACAAATTTTTAGTTAGATGTATGTCATGTTATTTTATACTACTAGTTATATAATATTTATAATGATAAAACTTTGCATTTTGTGAGTACTTAAGATGATATAAATATTAATGTGCTTCCTTTCACGGTGAGAGCAACAGCATAAACGCATAAATAAAACAGAATATTTCAATGCGGGAATTCCCTCGTGCAGAGCATATCAATTCCGCCATTGCAAAACAAGTGAAACCACTTGCAAAAGCTAGGTAATAAAAAATATGTAGAATTTTCTTGTTTTAATTGGTTTGGTTTGAGACGTACTGTGGTTATTTAGATATAGTTTCTAGTGGTTTAGGGGGGGGGGGGGGGGGGAGAGGGCGGTCCGCCCCGTGCCTCCGATCCTGGGGTACCTCCAAACACAGTTGCTAAAAAAAGGTCGTCAGAACCAAACAATCTATGAAATGGTTATCAGTCAGCGAAAAATAGGTCTGAGAATCGGCTACTATCTAGTTTTCATACCCCTAAGTGATAAGGGTTATTCACCCGTAACATTTTCTTTTTTATATGGCAACACAATGTTTGCCGGGTCAGCTAGTATTATACTTAATTGTTTGTTTATCTCATAGATTGTTTCTACTAACAATAATTACAAAATAGTAATTAATTGCAATCCAATTCACGTGGAGCTATTGATAGCCATTTATAAACTGGATCAGACCTAAATAAACCGGCATCATAGCTAGAGTTATAAGTGGTATCTGAATAAAGTTGAGACTTATTCTAGAAAGGGAATTATGCAAATTAATTTAGAAGTAGCCATAGAGAGTACATTGCACCTGATGGTAAGTAGCCACTGCCGCCCATTGAAATCTGTAATCAACTTCAGATAGGATTAGAGTAGTACCTGTACCTTACCATGAGTTTTTACGTTTTGACAAATATGACTGTTTTGGTATAAAGGTGGTAGAATCCTTTGTGGTTCCGGCGCTACCACCGCCACACCTATTTCTACCTAATAACAGTAGTGTTAGGCGCTGCTGTGTTCCGTTTTGAAGGGCGTGGTAACAGGAGACAGACTTTACCGAGGCGTTCCAGCTTAGTCCTCAGGGGTAGCGGCGCATCTGTGCCAGACCTCAGGTAGGAATGTTTAATCCTATCGGGGGTTGATTATAGATGTCCATGGACGGCAGTAGCCACTTACCATCAGGTGGATTGCATGCTCGTCTGCTATAACTATATTACTAAAAAAATAAGTACATCTCCCTTACACCCGTCACAGCAGAACACAGTCCTTTCCACAAGACGGAACTGGCATTTCATCTCATTCCATACTCATATCTTCGAGTGAAAGGCTCGGTATTATACAGTCGTTACATAACAGAACCAGTTTCTAACCAGTCCCAAGTGGGACGGTGATGCCAGTTTATATACAAAATTGAGAAACTTAATGAATATGTTAACGTGTGCCACACTTTTATGTCATGTTCAGCCCAAACATGACATAAAAGTTGGTATGATGTATTAAAAATAGGTTGGTAGATGGTGTAGGTTTTTTTTAATATAGGAGTAGCAGACGAGCCAGTCCGCCAGATGGTAAGTGACTAGTGCCGTCAATGGACATCTGTAATCAACCCCAGATATGATTAGATCCTACCTGAAGTCGGCCACAGAATCGCCGCTACCCCTAAGAAGCTGGAACGCTTCGGAAAATTATGTCTCCCTTACCACACCCTTCAAACCAGAACACAGCAGCGCTTAACACTGCAGTTATAAAGGAGAAATAGATGTGTCGGTGGTGCCGCCGAACCATCTTTTGACGTCACAGCTCAACCATCACGAGTCTAAACAAACAGTTGATTTAAACTCGTACCTAAATGTTTAATATTCTATAATGGTTCATCATTGACATATAACAACATTTGCGAAGACAATCATTATTGAGGTCACCGCTAATATTTGTTCTGGTCGGTGCCGAGTTTCTTCATATTACGTTACTAAGGCTTTTATTTTGTTAAGGATATTACGAGTTAGTATGGGTTCTAATGGTAATTGATTCTTTTAATGTTGAACTCATTGGGGTCCAACTCTGAGAGGCCGCCACTCCTATTTCTGCTTTATTAAATGCTGCTATGTTTGGGTTTGGGGCTTTGTTAGGGGAGTTATGTTTATCCAAGGCGTCCCAACTTTATTTGAAGGGTAGCAAAGCATCTACGGCTAACCTCGGGTAGGACTCTATATTAGATATCCATGGGCAACAGTAGCCACTTATATAGTAAGTGGCTACTGTTGCCCATGGATATCGTGGGATCATGGATAGCGTTTCTAGCTCGTTTTCTAGCTCTATATTATAAAAATCGGAGGTCCCTGGCCACCTAACTGTGTATAGAACGCACGTTCTAGGCGATCTTAAGTTGCCATTCCTGAGGACTAAGATTAGCCTCATAATTATGTGTTACATCGGCACGTGCGACTTCGTCCCACACTAAATATAAACTCTAATCAGTATCCTTAGTATAAATTTTCTATCGAAGACTCGATTAATCGAATCGAGAGCTCGATACCTTGATTTGCGTACAATGACAAATTTTAGTTCCCAAATGACCGCCAGAGGCGCTGCATGCATTTCTATGGACAATCAACTCTCGATTCCATTAGCAAATGCACACAAAGTACTTTAACTTAAAAATAGTTTTCTTTTCGTCGTTGAAGGCGGTAGAACCATTTGTGGTTCGACTCCGGCGGCACCACCGCCACACCTATTTCTGCCTCATAACAGCAGTGTTAAGCGCTGCTGTGTTCTGGTTTGACGGGTGTGGTAAGAGGGACATACTTTTCCAAGGCGTTCCAGCTTAATCCTCAGAGGTAGTGGCGCATCTGTTGCCGACCTGAGGTAGAAACATCAAATCCTATCTGTGGTTAATTACAGATGTCCACAGGGGCGGCAGTAGCCACTTACCATCAGTACGGCATACTCGTCTGCTACTCCAATATTATGAAAAATCAACAGTTAATTATTCAACTATCTTAGATTAGATGCCTGAGATGTTCGTGACAGGTTTTACGTAATTCGGCATATTTGCTGTTATTATTATGTTACGTGAGCTCTAACGTATGTAAGATCTAATATTATATCACACACGATGTAAGCATCTGTTTTTGTGATATCTATAGTAGGTTTGTTATGTCAATTGTTTTTACAATAATTTAAGTATAAATACAAATGCTATCAAAAACATAACTTGTAATAAAAAAAACCAAGTCTCACCACTTAATTCTTCTACCGTAAAAAGTTGTGAGATCCATGCAATACCAAGGCGGTTAATTTATTCAGTCTCTACTTAAGGGACCTTCTGTCTTAAACTATTTCGTTATTTGCTAACCTAACAACATGTTATGAGACCATATCAATATTTAAAATATTTAACCGACTACAAAAAGGAGGTGGTTATTTATGTCTGAAATAAATAGATTGACTTGGCAATCGCAGCAATATCATTTAATAGTCCACGCAACGGTAAGTACCACACCCTTCAAACCACAACACAGCAGCGTTTAACACTGCTGTTATTAAGCAGAAATAGGTGTGGCGGTGGTGCTGCCGGAGTCGAACCACAGATATTTTTATCCCCCTAAATATTTTTAATACTAGCTTTATAATTACCTATAATTATTACCTTGTCTTTGCATAATTAAAAAGTGAGTAGATGGCCTAATACCAAGTCTCGTGTTGGAAAGTTATGAGAGTGTGACAATAGGCGGCGTTTTTGCGAATTCGGTTACCGGATTTTCCTCGTTAGTGCATCATGCATGAGTTAATGAAACGGAAAACTGTTTCCACTTTAATGTAGGTAACTGTTTCATATAGTAGAGTTCCCAATACTGTACCCTTAGTATGAGTTTTTACGTTTTTACAAAAATGGCTTTTTGTATTTGTTTACGTACTTCCCATACATTTTCAATCAGTTCTAACACAGTCCACTGGGGGTGCTGATTGGAAATGTATGAGCAAATACGTAAACAATTACAAAAACAGTCATTTTTGTAAAAACGTAAAAACTCATACTAAGGGTACTGCTCTGGTTATAAAGAACTCAGTAATCGACATTATGGTGCATTTTTTTGCGAAAATCATCAGAAGACTAATAAGTAGGAAGATAAAATGTTTTTTAATTTGAAATCAGTTAAATTGCAACGAAAAATGCAGTATTTGCAGTAGATTAGATTCTCAGAAATATTTTGCACATACTGCTGCGTTCCTCATTACCACGTCAGAATAGTGAACAAGCCTACTTTTAGTATAAAGATGTTCTTGCGCTTCGGTGGAAGGTTGTGGATGCAGGCTAAACTTATGAGGAGACCATCCTAGTCTTCAGGAGATATAGAGTCTTCAATTGCATCTGTAGGTTTCAGGTAGAACCCTTGTTCTATATGGAGTTGGTTACAGTACCCTTACCATGAGTTTTTACGTTTCGACAAATATGACTGTTTTGGTATTTGTTTACGTATTGGCCCATACTATTTCCAAGCTCTGATATAATTCGCTAGGGGCGCTGATTGGAAATAGTATGGGCAAATACATAAACAAATACCAAAACAGTCATATTTGTCGAAACGAAACAATTTCCAAGTTCTGATATAATCCGCTAGGGGCGCTGATTAGAAATAGTATGGGCAAATACGTAAACAAATACCAAAACAGTCATATTTGTCGAAACGTAAAAACTCATGGTAAGGGTACAGATGTCCATAAACGGCAATTACTACTTACTATAAGATGGACTGCAGGATTATTTGCTACTATTAAAGTATAAGTATTGGTGATTGTTAATGATTAAGATGGAAACCCTCGGAAAAGTGTGTCAAGAAGGGATATAAGGTTGGGATATAAGGTGCGCCAAAGGAATAAAACATACTCGTACGTACATCCGCTCGAAAAACATTACACTCCACCATCGGATCATAAATGTGAGACCACTTTCCTATAATAAAGAAGCAATGGCCATGCTCAATCGCTGATCATACCAAAAGCCTTGGTAGACTACTCGATAGTTTTCTTAACTAACATCTATAGCAGTGATTTTCAACTTTTTGTATTAGGATAGCAATTATATTTATATTTATATTTCGGGACCATTTATCATTCACTGTTTCAAATCTACATTATGATACAGTAGTTACAAATGTAAAATTCCTACAACATTTTTATTTTTAGAATTAAGTATTCGTTAAATATACGCATTTCAAAATTACTCGTAAGTACGTAAAGTAAACATTTTTTACATGACTTACGTCAGCAAACGACTTTAATTAACATTTAGTTATTATTTGTTTCAACTTTGTATTGTTTTTATTATTTTCTTATTACTTGACTGCGGAAGATATTGTTGTGCGTATTTATGTATGTTTAAATTTTTGGCATTGGCTGCAGCACAAACTTAACAGATTTTAAAATATGAGGTGGCGTTACATTCGTCTAAAATGTGGGAGTACATAAGCTATAGTTTTAAGCAAGGTTTTGTTTTTATATTCATTCCTAACTAGGAACTATGGTAGTAAACTACTGCCTTAATAAATGTGACCACCTGCGACCTCCTTTTAGAGGCCTTCCGACCCCAAGGAATTGCGTCCCAAAGATTACTATTATTTTTTTATATAATATAGGTGTAGCAGACGAGCATGCAGTCCACCTGATGGTAAGTGGCTACTGCCGCCCATGGACATCTGTCATCAACAGATAGGATTAGATATTCCTACCTGAGGTCGGCCACAGATGCGCCGCTATCCCTGAGGACTAAGCTGGAACGCATCGGAAAGGTATGTCTCCCTTACCACACCCTTCAAACCGGAACACAGCAGCGCCTAACACTGCTGTTATTAGGCAGAAATAGGTGTGGCGGTGGTGCCGCCGGAGTCGAACCACAAAAGGTTCTACCACCTTCAGATTGAGAAACACTGACGTACAGTAATGCCTCGATGTGTCTATTTGACCTACGTGCGTGCAGACTATGAATGCCTTAATTTGAACAAGGCAGAGGACGAAAGCAAATACATTTTGCAATAAACCTTGATTGTTAATAGCCGGCCATTTTGTCTTACGGCCCTGAATCTTCAATATTTACTGATCTATGTAACTATGGAATACATTTTTTTATGTGAATGAATCAATTTTAGCGTAACACCTAGCAACGTTGCTATGTTCAAGCATTGACAAGATTAAAATCTTGGCCTCCAGTCAAAAAAGTCGAGAGAAATATTACATAGTAGGTACTTTCTTTGTGACAGTTTATTAAGTGGTAATGTTTTTCGCCTGGATTATTAAAACCAATTTTTCTACATTCGACTCTATGCTTGAGTAGTAGGGAGCGAAAATAAAAAGGTCATCGAATCACAGGCGAATCATTCTATGACGCGTTTGTCATTTTGTAAAATCAAATAATTTTTACACTTTTGGGGGCCTGAATTCAACTTTTCAATAACTTTGAGCCCGGGCCTCCGAGGACCTTACTCCGCCACTGCTGCCCATTAACATTTATACGCAGTCCCAAATATACTCAGTTCGTAAATATACTTAGTTTCGTTCCAAATATACTTAGTTCCCAAATATATTTAGGTCGGCCACAGATGCTTTGCTACGCGAAGGAAATAACTTGAAACCAATCTTGAAACGCCTCGTATGAGTCTTTCCGTTACTCCACTCATCAAATTAGGACACAGCAGCGCTATAGAGCTGTTATAAGGCAGTATAATAATTAAAAAAAAATAAGCAGTGGTGTTCAGCTCTGCTAGAGCGGGTTCTAGTTTTAAAGGTGCAGTAAGGGAGATATACTTTTCCGAGGAGTTCCAATCTAATCCTCAGGGGTAGCAAGCCATCTGTGGCCGACCTCAAGTAGGACTCTAAGCTTATCACAGGTTGATTACAGATGTCCACGGCAGTATCCACTTACCATCAGATGGTCTGCATGCTCGTTTACCACTTCTATATTATAAAAAAATAACAATAATATACAGCCCAAGTCCACGTGCACGAAGTATAGTGGCTACATACTATTTTTTTACTATTTTTAATATGAAGTATGTGTACATGGAAGTGTTAAATTCAATAGTAAGCAGGTTACCGTTATTAGAAGCTCATTAGTTCCAATCTGAATGTTACGAATCCGTGGCATGATCGCAATACACATTTCATTGATATAATTGGGTAATTAGATTTAATATAGCGAATAGCATTTGTTGAATTATGATATTGTTGGATTGCACTAATTGACTATTGAAAGTGGTAGAACCCTTTGCGATTCGACTCCGGCGGCACCACCGCCACACCTATATCTGCCTAATAACCGCAGTGTTCGGCTCTGCTGTGTTCTGGTTTGAAGGGTGTGGTAATGGAGACATACCTTTCCCGAGACGTTCCAGCTTAGTCCTTAGGGGTAGCGACGCCTCTGTGGCCGACCTCAAGTAGGAAACTAATCTTATCTGGGGTTGGTTACAGCTGTCCATGGGCGGCAGTAGCCACATGCCATCAGGTGGATTGCATGCTCGTCTGCTAGTCGCATATTATAAAAAAAGTTTGTCTAGTCTAAAAAACTCTGTTCATACATATCGTCAATAATATCTTAAACTTCCTCAATACTATACATATACTTATTTAAAATAATTTAAGAACTTTAATACTATGTTATATGTATACATATATCGGAGTAATCTCACTGAACATAAGTATATATAAAAATATGAATAAAAAGAATGAAAAAGAAACCGGTAGTGCTGTAATTATACAACTGAGATTTAACTTCAAACCACATTAAGGAGGTAATGTTATTTTTTGCAAAAGAATATTGTTAATATGTATTATCTACGGCATTTAATTACAGAAAACTTGTTTCTAGATTAAACCAGTTGTACTTATATTTAGATCTTCACTTTGTAGGGAATTTATGATGTCAATATACTCCTTGCGTAAAGGACAACTGACTTATCAGATAATTTTCTATCCATGTCAATAACTAAACATTCTTAAACATAGTCCTTACATAAGGAATCCTTAACTTCTACTATCTCAATTAAGAATTACTACTATTTATAGTAACTGCAGCCCATTGATGTCTGAAATCAACTCAACGCAGGATTAAGTTGGATGGCCCTTTATCTTTCCCATACTTTCAAACCAGAACACAACAGCGCTTAACGCAGCTATCATTAGGATTTAACAGAGCTTACATAATTATAATGATTCATGCATACAAAGTAATTAGTAATTAAAGAACGAGGATTTTATATTAAGCCGGTGTGAGACATAAAGTATATTTTTTCTAAAAAGGCACTGAGAGTCTTCAGCGTTTAATTACAAAAAACTAGTTTGCAAAGTATTTATGGATTTTCGCCTTGAATAAGGAATTTCTGGTTTCAATACTTGTTGCATCAAGGACTACTGGACTTTATTTGCGATCTTCTCATTAGTCTCACATTCATTTAGTCCCTGCATAATCCATGACATTTACAACTGTATATAAAATGTATAGTCCGAACCAAACTTTAAGTCCGCTGTGAAGTTGTTGCGCGCAGATTTAATTAGCATATAGGTACACTCCGTAACGTAAGGGCACACTAACGCAGCTATGTACCTTTGGGCGAGAACGGGCAGCGGACGGGTGCCGGGAGGGTCCGGCACTATCTTCATTCCGCTAACATCTGCAATTTGTTATTGCGACGCGACTTGTTCCTATATTCGGAGCGGACTAGCAGTTTGGCGTGAACTATACCTAGAAGTGTTAAAGTAGCATGCTGTCCACCTGACTGTACATTGTCACTATAGGCTTTGAAATAAGAAAGAAGTCCTGTCCGAGGTCAGCCACAGACGCGTTGCTACCCCTGAGGACCTAAGTTAGAAAGCCTCGTACATCCCTCCCTTGCACTAATCAATGGTAGTACAATAATGTACTTTTTATACCTTTAACCTTTCCTAAGTTGACCTTTAGAATTCAGTAAACCTTGGCAAGTAGAAAGTAGCTGCGCTGGTTTTCGATACGGAATCGACGTCATAACATTTCAGCATTTTAAAAGTACCAATATGACGTGACTGGAAAGTAACCGCGTCTTCATATATTTGTTACTTTTTTTTTTTATAATATGAGAGTAGCAGACGAGCATGCAGTCCACCTGATGGTAAGTGGCTACTGCCGCCCATGGACATCTGTAATCAACCCCAGATAGGATTAGATATTCCTACCTGAGGTCGGCCACAGATGCGCCGCTACCCCTGAGGACTAAGCTGGAACGCCTCGGAAAAGTCTGTCTCCCTTACCACACCCTTCAAACCGGAACACAGCAGCGCTTAACACTGCTGTTATTAGGTAGAAATAGGTGTGGCGGTGGTACCGCCGCCACACCTATTTCTACCTAATAACTACTTGAAGCAGTTCGCCCGTTTCAGTAGAAACATATAGGTATATCAATCATCTTAGTTATTTTCCACCTGATGCTAAGTGGCTACTACCGCCCATGGACATCTGTAATCGACCCCACATAGGATTAGATATTCCTACCTGGCGTCGGACACAGATGCGCCGCTACCCCTGAGGATTAAGGTGGAACGCCTCGGAAAAGTATGTCTCCCTTACCACACCCTTTAAACCAGAACACAGCAGCGCTTAACACTACTGTTATTAGGTATAAATAGGTGTGGCGGTGGTACCGCCGGCTTCGAACCACAATTGGTTCTACCACCTGCAAATCTCTGTTATATATCTTACAATGTCAATGGTCATTTACCAAAAATTTCAAAGCTTCAACCTCGAAAACAATACATCGATCGAATGAAAATGAAAGTGGTGATATAAGAGAAAGATGCCAATTCTTAAATGCCATATTGATTTCGATTTCTCATGCGATCTTCAGATATGACGAATAGAATATATCGTAACGCTTATAATAAAAGACATAATTACTCGTAATTGTTTCAATAAAAATAGCTACTCAAGAACTATGTGATAATTGTTTTGTTTGGTTTTTTCATTAATAGCGTATCCTAGTTTCTAAGATTTATTGGTGCAATATATTTTTCTTTGTACAAAATATATGTTTACTTAGTATTTATTTATAAATAGTCGTTACAATATATAATCCTATTACTATTATACATTATGTAAGCCACAAAAAAGTTTATTATGCAGAAGTAATATAAGTAAATATGTACTGGTTTAGCTAGGTTTTATAGAACTATAGCTTTATTTTTCGTTTTACACCACTAAAGTTCTTGATTATACAGAAGAAGAGATTATAAGAAAACCTTATAATCTCTTGTTTCCTTTTTTCTCTCTATTAAATCCATGGTTCCGTTAGAATGCAAACGTAGCATCGTTACGCCTGTATGAAGTTTAACCGATTTATGCTGCTTTTCTTCTTTTATGCCTAGGCTACTCAGCGAAGGCTCGCCTGTGGTTACCGAAAAAAACTATTTAAAGTACCTATCTAACTTATATTTTATCAATTATACCATGGTAATTACATAAAATACGATTAAGTGCAAAATTGAAATGAGAGTCTATTAAAATAGTGTTAAAAATTACCTTCGACGATTCCACTTTGCTTCCGACCGCCACTGTAGCTGCTTCATAGCAATTCAAAGCATTTATGTAAGTTTAATTAGTGATATGCATGTGGTATCGTGGAAAGCGGGCATAAGCTGGTTATATCATGAAGGGAAATTAATATTATAATGAAACGAGTAAGTATCGTTCCGTCATCTACATTTTAAACATTAGCGGCAGTACTGCTGTAACGCATATGCACACGAACTTGTTAATTATAACGTGATAATGATCTAAATTGAGTGAATATACATACATAATATATTATAAGCGTTTTAATGTATCTTAAAATAATATGGAGAGTTATACAGGACCTGCTAATGAAGTTAGTATACCTACAATTTGTATTTCCAAGACCTTCTAAACAAAACACTACAACTTAAATATGACTACTTGATGGAATCATAAAAGAATCTATGACGATCAAACTATTGTATTTTGAGGAATATGATGAAGAAATAATAAAATAATAATTATGCAGAACGTTAGGTAATAGTTAAGTTAACAATGTTTGTATTAATTAACCGTTAATTTTTTGTTACACATCATGAGTTACTTTACTCCACACCTTATTATTTTTTTACATTACAAATTATAATAATTTATAGTTTTTTAATAGCTGCATCATCTATCTATAAAGCAATATTCCATGTATATTTATCATATTTTTCTACATGCAATCGTATAGTATACTTAAGTCTATGATATTGTAAAGAATAAACCTAAATTATTTTGTTTGTATGGAATTTTCTTTAAATATTCAAAAGCTTAGAAAAATAAAGCATTGCAAAGTAAGCAACTATTACTATTACTACTAAGTAAATTACTAAGTACTTGTTATAAGTACAATATTGTTATGTAAATCTACTGATTTCAATAGTGTACAATATCCGGCTTAGTATCAAACTATAAATAATACAGGCGGAGCGTCATCTCTCCACGGACCGACGTAGTCATTCCCTCATTCACAAAGCTGGGTCACTTTCTCTCACAACCTTGATTTCTTACGCGTCAGGCGTCCGAACCACGTAAAACCGATGGCATTTCTGTCACACAACGCCTAAACTTTTACTTTTTGCAATGGAACTTTCAAAACAGCCCCTTTAACTTTTCCCTGCATTTCACAGTTATATAAAATTCATGTACGAACACGGAAACTTGCGTAATGACTGACGGTTAACTTTACATCTATAACGAGTCAATTTCACTTCCAATAAGTTTTTTGTGTGATTTGTAAAATAAATAAAATTAACTCACCCCTTTATCAAGATTTTAGATCCAAATATGCAAAATTATACAGTCACAAAACACGCACAAATAGAAAATAGTTATTAAACAAACCAAAAAGGTCACTGCCACAATGGTGGCGCGGAATTTCGCGCCCAAACACAAAACACTTTCTCTTATTTTTTCGTTTAGTTTTCGTTCAGAAATAAAATGAGACCAAGGATTATTAGCGTTCCGCCACGTACGTTGCGAGCCGTGGCTTCACCGGCTGTGGTCAGTCGCCGCTCGAGTTGTTTACACCCCGACTCACCGAGACGTGAAACCTGCCTAACCGATTATAGGAAAACATGGCGATTCGACTGCATTTCCGCAGTAAGACGTTCGTTTCAAAACGGCGGCGTAATAACCATATTAACAGACGTTTCGACAGCACATTCGCGGTGGACGTGTTGCAATAATATCTTGTCTGTTTTCGCAATTACGTAGGTAGGCGTAAGTAAACAACAAAATATGCAATACCTAATAGGTAACTGCCGAAATAAAGAAATCTTTTCATATCAGTGTTTATGAACCATAACGAACGTGTGTATGTATATGTACCTATTACACGGTAACCAAAATTAACGTTTTTAATGTTTCTTACATAATTTAGTAGCATTATAATTGCATACACACATTTATATACATGGCTTTCTACGTGATATAACACAAATTATTCTTAAGTGGACACCTGGACTTGGCACAAAATCCAAAACTACCCTTCTTAATTTTTTTCTTCGCCTAAATTAATGGAGCAGATTGGTGCAATCTTGCAATATGCTTTACCATTAATCGAAACTTTCCTACTTTAGTATTTATAAAAAGAAACTATTAAGAATTAAGAACTTAACGGAGTCATTAGTATCTATTAAATTTATTTACACAAATCACACATTGAAATTTCTGAAATACTTTTTAGTACAAAAAATTAGGCAGGCGCTTTATCATACAAGTAAAATACTATGTACAATTATTGGTATGTTTTATGCTGAATTGATGATTCCAAAGTTTTCCTCCTAAACTGCCATGGAGAGAAAACTTTCTAAACTATTTCTGGTATATTGTCCTTTCAACTTCCCTCTGTCAACCGGTTTAGCTGCCTTCGTAGAACAGGTAAGTTGGGTTCGTACAAACTACAGTTGATCCCACCTGTGATTAACTTGGTATGTTGTGAAATAACTCGTAGGGTACATTACATATGGACAGGTTGAGTAGGCTAAGTATATATTTTACTCATAAAACAATGTATTATGTACTTATCTAAATTCAAAAATATGTAAAGGCTTGCGATTGAGCGCAATTTCATCAGAAGGTCTGGAATTTAACGTTGCCTTAAAGATACTTAAACAATGTATTCATTATTTCTTTGAATAGTTCCAACATAAAATAAATACGACGGTAAAGTCAAAACTTGGTTAAAGCCAATGACCACATGGTAAGTCATAAAACATAATGCTGGTATGAATCTAGTGGTTCTTATCTTCTGACTGCGGGGTTACTATAGCTAATCCTATTTCTATCTTGTACTAGTAATACTGCTGATTTTATTTGGGGACTGTTGGATAGATTAATATGGGTCATGCTATCCATACATAATCCTATACATTTTAGAGCATAAAAACTTAATCGTCAAGAGTAACATGTAATAAATCTTAACATCAGTCGTACTGCACGCAAAGAGATAGTATATAATATAACTAGAATGAAGAATAGGCTATACTTAGTTTTTTTTTTTTACTTTAGTTAATTTACATGCTACAAATACTTTAATAAATAAAGGAAAACTAAAACAGAAATTGGTTTTATAATTGTTGCACCGCTTAACCACAAACAATTATAATGAGTGCTTTCAGTTTTAATTGCTGGTTAAAGGAAAATACTAAAGAAAAATTATCAAGTATAAGTACTAAGCCATAGGTACCAATGTAGTTATTAGATTAATTAGATTCACAAGGATACTTGGTACCCGTTTAATGGTAGTTAAGTGTAACTACTGACTTATGCAAAATAATGATTTATGAAAGCATTTTTCTATATTTATTGTAGTAAGTACTCATGTTAATATAACGATACTATTTCTAGCGGTGGGGTATACGAGCATAAACACTAGCGAGAAGAAAATTTCTTTGATTCTCCTTCCCGTGAATTTATGAAACGATGAAATTCTTACTTTAAAAACTGCAAACGTTTATCAAATCATTGGCTGAAAAGTTGGATGCTAAGACTATGAAACTAACTACGAAAAATAAAAACAACAAATGACACTGACTGATTACTGACATTTGACATGATCAAAAGAGGTTAGAAATGTACAATAACATAAATTAGGTTAAAAAAATACGAATTAAATACCAATCTTTATTAAAGTACTACTGGGTTTATAAAAATACATCTTTAACATGGCACTGTTAGGAATAATAAGGTCCCGCGCTTTGAGTAAGTAAACATAATTTTGTACCGTAGAAAATACGTACTTACCATAGATGATGGTCTTTAATCATTTTCTTTACAGGTTTAATCACAAGCCGGGCTGCGATAAGCTCACGAATGTCTTCTGGAATATCAATAAACGACGACGCGCCTGTAGCTATGGAGAATCCTTACGAAAAAGAAAAACGAACATGCATTCTGTGCAAAATGAATATAACCCCCGATTTCAAAAACTACAGACTCCTATCACAGTTCCAAAGCCCGTACACAGGCCGGATCTACGGGCGACACATCACTGGCCTTTGTAAAACTAAACAGGAGCAGGTTCAAGCGGAGATTGTGAAAGCACAGAATTGTGGATACATGCCTTATTATTACAAGGATAAAGCCTTCCTGAAAGATCCGAAGCTTTTCGACCCTCAGAATCCCATTCGGTCGCATCGTTTTTAAATATGTATTGTAGTGTGATTAGTTAGAATTAATATTATTATGTGAAAAGATATACATACATCAATAAAAAAATAAATGCAATATTAAGACTTTTATTTCACGTAAATCTGGTATGTGCTTACCTAATCAAAGATAAAGATTCCTAAGAAAATATAGATTTTTCTAAACAGATATTAGCTTACACTGACACACATTGATTCTGGAAGTTTAAATCACATTTTTTTCTTTGTGGTGCTTTCTAGAGCCTAGGAAAGGCCTAATAAACAAAAAAATATTACAATTAATAATAATAAAAATTAAATTTATAGAAAGAAATTTTGAAATTTGGAAAATATTTTTATTATCCCAATATCCTCCTTTTGGAAGCAAGTTAAAAAATGAATAAAACAAGGAAACAACATACTAAAAAAATTTAATTAAAACCAACAATTATATCTTAAAAGTGGACATAAGCACACTAACATCATCGGGAGTGACAAAACAATCATTTTCTGCATCATAACCAACTAATTCTGGTGGTATTTTCAATGTTTGGAGAATTTCAGCATAGTCCATGTTTCGTTGGTCTGGCAACTTTTTCTTCATCAACTCTAGTAACTCCATTAAAGCATCCTGGCAACCCTTTTGCCATTTTTTTATTAAACTCCTTAGCTCTTCGTTGTCTATGGACATTGCTTTGGCCATAAGCAGTTTTTTCTTCATTTCTATGCGTTCTCTCATGTCATCAATATCTTTTTGGGTAATTGATCCTGTAGATTTGGCTTTCAAAGGTGTGGTTACTTTTTCATAGGTCTTCTTTACGAGTATTGTTCTTTTGAGATCTTCTAGGGAACTTTGAGACACATTCGTAGATTCTGTAGACTGACTACTTTTAGACTGTTTAATCATGGACAAATTTCGTTTTTTCTTAGACTGTAATTCCTTGGGTTTTCGAATAAAGTCGTCGTCGTTTAATGTGTTAAGAGTAACACTATCGGTACTTTTTCTTTTTAATAAGCTAAGCGGAATATCACAATCTTTGTCCGACTCTTGCGATAACTCAGTATTACCTTCTGTCTTTTCACTTTCATTTTTAAATATCTTATTTTGAATAACAACTATACATTCTTTAGTTAAATTGTTTGGACTTTTCTGCTTTGGTTTTGTATCACAAGTTTTGCTTGATTTTAGATCATTACAATCACTCTTTGAATTTGATTTTTTTAATGATAATTTACTTTTGCCTTTAGATTCAGTTCGAACGGGTTTTGAAACTATCTCGTCTGATAATTGTTTAGTCGGTTTTGAGACATTCTCTTCTGTATTTTTATTTTTAATTTCGCTACAATTTGTTTCACTTAAAGTCTTTTCTAAAATAATGTTGTTTTCAATAGAATGAGAGTCTTTTTCTACTAATTTATTCGAGGACATTTGAACATCATTATTTTCATCGCTATTTTTCAAAGCTAGAGACAATGTTTTAGATTTCTTTCGAGGTATTTGTGCTCTGCTAGGTGTGTTTGTAATGTCATTGTTTTCATGAGAATTACTACAAGAGTCGGATATGCTTTCATTACATTCATCAATATGAATTCTCTCTTTGGGTGTTTTGTTTTCAACACACTTTTTTCTTTTCTTCGTGTCATTGTCCTCGTTATTTTCTGGAGTAGAATTCTGTGCAGATAGCGGAGATATAAAAGGGGAGCACCCACTCTTTTTCCATTTTCTTGATAACCCTACTCTTCTACAGGGAGTAAGTAATGATTTACTGATCCCGCCAGGCGTTTTGGGTGAACCTTTATTATTACTCGGTGATACACCTTTCATTATATTTTATTTACTTACGGGAATTACTTTAAGCATTTAAAATTAAATCTTTTATTTATCAAGTTTATTTACTTTTTATTTTACCTGTCAAACAACAAACTTCAAAATCTTCAAATTTCAATGTCATTTTACTTTTCCCGCCATTTTTTTAGAATTTCAAATTATGTATCTCTACATAACTAAAGATTAAATAATATTACAATTACTCTTGTACCAGCCAATATAAAATGTAGTAATATAATTATAAATGAATTATAATGATTTATTATATTATGTAAGCAAAACATAGATGAAAACCGTTCGAAAACATTATAAGTAAACCGTACGTTCAACTTAACTTTATGCTTTTACAGCACATAAATTTAATGTAAATAAAAAAAGATATAATAATTATACTTGGAGTAATAATGCACTTATTTTTTTATAATACTTGTCTAAATTATTGCGTTTAAATTTTATTTTTGTTTATTTAAAAGAAACCATTTTCTTTGTCATTTCACAATTTCTCTGACATATACGCGTCAGCTGTCACCAAAAATTTTAGTCTATGAAGTTACCGACCTGTCGAGAGGTTTAGTTTTGCCAAAAAAATAACATTTCTAGAAAGGCGCACCACCAGCGCAATCGCTGTGATTAACGAATAGTTAACCACGCAGTGTAGTTTCTAAGTGTAAAGTGATATTAAAAGTATTAATCCGATTTGTAATTACAAATATTACATAATGCCTCTGCTGAGATTGACTTCAGGCAGTTTCGGGCAGCTGCGCACTTTCGCGACGTCATCCGCGCTCGGGAAGAGAGTGAAGACCTTCGCCGTGTACAGATGGAACCCGGACGAGCCGGACAAGAAGCCCTACACCCAGAATTTCCAGGTGGACCTCGACGAATGCGCGCCAATGGTGCTCGACGCGTTACTGAAGATTAAAAACGAAATCGACCCGACCCTCACGTTCAGGCGGTCCTGCCGTGAAGGAGTATGTGGTTCCTGCGCGATGAACATCGACGGTATCAACACCCTCGCGTGCATCAGCCACATCGACCAGAACTTGTCGAAACCCACCAAGATCTACCCTCTACCTCACATGTACGTAGTAAAGGATCTCGTGCCCGATCTAACCAACTTCTACCGCCAGTACCAGTCTATCGAGCCGTGGTTGCAACGTGACAAGGAAGCCACGAAAGGTAAAGAGACCCAGCTACTGCAGGATGTGGAGGACAGAGCTAAGCTGGACGGTCTTTACGAATGCGTGCTTTGCGCTTGCTGTTCCACCAGCTGTCCATCCTACTGGTGGAATGGAGACAAGTATCTTGGACCAGCTGTCCTTATGCAGGCTTACCGATGGATCATCGACTCCCGTGATGAAGCGACAGAGAAACGTCTATCGAAGCTGAAGGACACATACTCTGTCTACCGTTGCCATACGATCATGAACTGCACGAGGACATGCCCTAAGGGTCTGAACCCTGGCCGTGCGATCGCTCAGATCAAAACCCTCCTCTCTGGTATGGTGAAGAAACAGGCCCCCATCATGGACCCAGCAGGCTTGGAGAAACAGTCTGCGCAGAATTAATTTTTATACAAAACTGACATAATCCATAAATTTGTATCCATAACAGTAGCAAAGTACAATTAGCAAAAGTATTAATAAAATTATGTGTACAACATAAGTAGAAAATTCATATTAATTTGACAATACTGGTGATTCTTCCTTTTTGACTAACCACTGTTATTGTTTGTTAATCGGTTATAATTTGATTTTTTAACTTAATTTTAAAATTTTCATAATATTTTTGAAAGCCATAAAAATGTTTCCTCTAATAAGCTTAAACAAGTGTGAATATAATTGAATAAGAGCTTATGTAATCATAAATATATTTTTAAAATCATGTTGCACAATATTGTGCAATATTTGTATATTTTTGTTCTATTCTTACCAAGCAATACAGTGGTGATTTTTCAATATTAATAACAAGTTTTTTGTAAATCCGTATTGTACTTAAGAATTAGTGCCTTTTCAGATACCTTACCACACCACACCACAACAAGAACAATATTGGCAAGTGCAACTGTATGAAAAAGCATATTTATTGTACTATATTTTATTGAAATCAACAGCATGGAAGATTTTGACCCCATTGCCACATTGTAACTACAATTAATACCGTACATGAGACGCCAACTCTATCTTGAAAACGTTTTTGTAGTTACCACAATGATACAAAAATACCATGACGTACAGTACATTTTCCGAAATGTTTTTGTTGTGGAGTGGTGTAGTTATGGTACATAGGCACTTAGCTAGGTCAAAGTAAGGTTAGCGTTATAACCTAACTGAGCGAGCCTGTACTCTTATGAATAAGGTCCTTATTACATTATGATAGTTATATTTATGATTATAGCTCCAACAACAGATGAACTATGAACATAATGAAGTGATAATGTAATGACGGCTACAAATAATTAATGATACAAGATAAGGATTTACATAAAATATTCTGAAACTTAAACCTTTAGTTGCATGATGTGAACTAAAATAATCTCTTTGACTCAGATTTTACAGACTGACAGTTTTATCAAAAATAAGTTTGTTATTGATGTAAACTCATTGTGTTAAATTAATCTGTTGTAATAATTGTTTTTATAATGACTAAGGGAATTAATGAAATTATTCAAGTATTATGTCATCCATTGTTTTAGTGTAATTCGAAATTTAGTTAATGCATTTTTAATTTATTCTGCTCTAGATATTGTTAATTTCTATCATTTTAGCCCTTATTATGGAAAATAGTAGTAAATCCACCCATTTAATTCAGGAAACTTACAAAAGTTATATTAGAAAATGCTGTAACTAATTTATGTAAGAAAATTGTACCAAGCAAATGATTAGTAATTGTATTTGTGTTTTATAAAGATGACAATAGTAGTGGCCAAAGCAGATCGCCTAATGTAGTCTTACTATACTGGAGCCGAACAGATCCGTAAATAAATTATTTCCATGTAGAATAGCTATTTATTGTCCATTAGACTATTTGTTTGGTATTAAAATGTATTAGTTTACATCATTATTGCATTGTTTTGTAAAATTAAAGTTATTTTTCGTCTTTTGACTGTTGAATTTTGTGGTTTTATTTATGAACAAACTAGTTTTCGGATCTGGATTTGTTAATGAACTGGTTGAACAACTGATCAAAGATAGGTAAAGAGAGCTAATTGTGTTGATATGCCAAATCTTTTTTTATTAGTATTGCCTTTTAACCGACATCTTAATAGTTGTCTTGTATAGAGTTTATAGGCGTTATAAGACTTGGCATTTATTATTACACTGGGAAAAATATCTTCCTGGTTCTTATTTTATTATTATTTATTCACGTATTATTTACCCGGTAAATACTTCAATATTTACAAGGAACCGTTTTTGAGTAGGAACTAAAAGTTAATTTCTGTATCTATTTCTTACAACTTCAGAATCAGTTCAGTGGTTTCAAATATTAATACACAAAAAAAATTTAAAAGCTCTAACAACTTTAAGTATTCTTTTTAAATAAGAAAATTCGCTATAATGTATTTTATACATAACTTGAACTGAACATGCTACGTTTCAAATCTAGACTAGAACAAAAACAGGCACAAATAACAAATACACATATTATATAATATTTATTTAATAAAACATTAGGTACTTTTAATAACTATAACAGTGTTATATTAATCATTTACGTTATACAAAGCTGGCCTACTGTTAATATAATCTAGTTTAATATAAGAAGTAAGTATGTTTTCATATCATGAGGTCGCAGGCATTTAGAATCAACGATTATCTATAATAACCATAATGAGGCGGTAACAATCTAATTCCCGAAGTTATACTTCTCTTGGCGCGTTTTAGAATACAAATCAACAAAAACATTGAACTACGAATACATAGTAGAAAAAGCCCAGACATGGGGAGGCAAAGTACCATATTTACAAGATATTGTCAATTGGTAATAAATATCCTGAAATATATATCGATACCTTAATTCGCAAATCAGCCAACTCTTTTTTTATTTATTTTGATTTCGTTCAACGCCATTTACTATCAAATTATGATGTGTGTAACGACAATCAATAATAGATGGTCTGTTTGAGTTGGCTAAAAGTATTTGTAAGAAAATCTTGACTATAGCCGTATTTAATCTAATCTCTTTGCAAATTAGTAGGTAGGTATACTCGATGTAACACATACTTTATTTATTTATTTAACGCGTAAATTAAATGTCTATATTTTTAAATTACGCCAAAGAAGTACAACTTCTTTCGTACGTACATAAGTACATACACGCTTTTCACACTAGCTTTCATCCACGGCTTTTATTTTTAAAACATTTTTGTCAAAGATTTGAAATTCCGTTACATTAACATTATTAACATTAAAGTACTTACATAATGTTGAATATCTAACTTTAGGCTACCAAACAATGAAAACTGCATCATAATTAGTACAATATTTTACGTTCATATCCTTAATTTTCGAACACTTCAGAAACATTATCAATATATGATAAGTACAATTTTGCAATTTTTAAAATGTAATATTTTGATAACTTGCTTATTAATTAGTAGAAAAAGTCGCTTGTGTGATCACTAAAAATGATACCACTTCCCAGTGGTGGACTAATGGCGTCTTAGGCCCGGGGATAAAAGTTGAATGGAGGCACCCAGTGTTAAAGTTGCTTTTCGCTGACTGATACACATTTCATAGATTGTTTGGTTCTAAAGACCTTGTTTTAGCAATTGTGATTGGAGGCCCCCCAGGATCGGAGTCCCGGGGCGTACCGCCCATTCAAACCAGCAAAAAACCCCCGGTTAATCCGCTAGAGCCACTTCCATTCCTATTTCTGTCTTAAAGCTGCTGTGTTCTGGTTTGAAAAGTGTGGCAGCGCATAAAACTGCTGTTATAAAGCAGTAATAGGTGTGACGGCGGTGCGTCCAGAGTCCACAAAGGGGTCTCCATAAGGAGCTGATTACAGATGTCCATGCGCGACAGCGAATTCATCGTTTACTAGGAAACATACTCAATAACCTTAGTATGAGTTTTCAATCGAGTACTCGATCAATCGAATATACAACTCGATCTCCTTACCGTCACTATGACAAATTTTAGTCCCTAAACAATCCACCAGAGGCGCTGCATGTAGACATGTATAAATCAGATATCGATCGAGACGTTCAAACGTACAAAACTCATACTAAGGATACAGATGACTGTACCTACTACTATTCTTTAACAAAAGGTATTTGGATACAATATAAGATGTAAAGCTGCAATAAAGTTTTTAAACTACTGAATAACTATTTATTTCGGATATATTATAATAAAATTTACTTAATATTATTTAGAATATGTGTAATTTCTCACTCTCGTAATAATTTGAATGGGTTGGTGTCAAACAACATCACTTACGCTGTTATTAATAATTAATCTATCAAATGTTTAGACCAAAGATAGACGTTCACAATTTCTGATACTAGAAATTGAAAACTTTCGATCTTTGGCAAGATCGAATCAAAGTCATTAAACATAGCCAATCGAATGACGAAACCCGCATCGAAAACGGACCAGCCGTTTCATTAGATAATCTTTTAGTACATGTACTGGCAAGCTACATCATAGTAAGTTTAGAATATATTCCGTGGTAGTTGAAGAAGCAGGCAAGAATATAAAAATTAGTGACAGATCAAAGTTTCAGTTCGGCCAAAACATTGGTTTCTGCCGTAGTTTCGGTTACGGCCAGAAATCGGCCGAACTTTGGGCTCAGCAGAAATGTACGTGTGTGAAGCCTTAAACTTCATTCGGCTGTATTCGGGCGTTTGACTCGCAGATTTGTCATGTCCCCCTAACGCCAACGAGCCGAGTTAAGTCAAATTTACTTTATATAATTTAATTATAAATTAACTATTATATTTATTTCATAAAAAAAATAATATATAAATTAATAAAGGTAACATGTCTAATGCTCCTTTGGTTCTGTAAATTACAGAGAATCGTGTTCATTTTTTTAAGGCTACTAACGGTTCAGTTCCGGCTAACACTAGGACGGAAACCGAAGGTTCGGTTTAGGTTGCGAAAGCAGTTTCGATCGGTCACTAATAGAAATCATATTTTTGGGATCTAAGTATGGCGCAACTAACTTTCAAATGTACTTACTTACTTATCAGATAATCCTGCATAATTCTTGCCATATAATATTATACATATGTGTTTTGTCTACATAGCTACAAATAATTTCTCTAAAGGCATGCATAGCCTTATATCTATTAAAATTTGTACACTCACAATTCCATATATGACAATAGAATATAAATTACTTTTTGCGAAAGAGGCGATTGAAGATAATCATTGTGTTTTTTGAATTAATATAATAATAACAAATGATATTCAACAACAAAATTTAGTATTTCATGTAAAAGAAATAGCTAATTAAATTTTACACATAAAAAAATCATAAACTTGTTTACCAACCAATATTTATGGTCGTACACGACCAAGTTATGAATCTATAGACAAAATTCATCTGTTTATAGCCACATTTATGGATATTTAGAGCTAATCACACGCATAATTATTATAACAATATGAAGGTAGGATTCCAGTACACATGCTACTTTTAGCATCGGCTATGGACAATTTGGCTGTTTTTCAAAAACTAGATGCCAATGCGTTTCATCGCTATGAAACGCTACACTCCGCATAGAGGGTTTAACCACCTTTAGAACTGAACGCAGCTACCCGCCAAAACGCGATCCAGCATCGATAATCGTCGATGCTAAAAGTAACTATAGTCCGATTCATAAGTAGGTGGCCAAAATGTAAACAAAGGTGTTGACCTATCAAGAAAATAAGTTTCAAATGGTAGTCTCTTAGTTTTGACGATATTAAATTAATACAACGATAATAAAATAATAATCTTAATAAATTAAGAGCAATTCACATTTTCTGATATTTATATTACCCCAATTTCATTTCATACAGTAATAATAATAGAAAACAAGGTTTATGGTAATTAAAATGTGATAATGGTGACACAATCGGGAACCAAACATTTTTTGTGTCGCCATTTTTAAGTTTCGTAGCTGATTTTATTCATTTTCGTGATCGAAAGTTAAAGTTTTTGTTTCTTGTTAATTTCTTAAGGTTTACAATACCTGCAAACGTATTTTGACAATGACATTTCTTTGTTTACATTTTGGACACCTAATTATGAATCAGACTAGAGCATAGTAGGAAAATGTAAATCAACTAGAATTATTATAAAAACAAAATACCCGACTGTTTAAAATATAACAAACGTCATTCCCGCAAATTAGACGAATCCAACGACACCTCATACATAAAAATTCGTCAAGCGGTGTGGCTCGTAGGACGTAACAAAGAATGAGACATACATACATACATACACACTCGAGGAACATTACTCTCCGCAGTCGGGTAAAAATAGATTTTCAATTGGGAGACGGACAAAATTCAAATATACATCACAACTCATCTATATAATTAACAATACAATAATAAATATTGCTTAAAAACATTCCAAGAAATTCCATATTATCTCTAACACTAGGCTTCATCTATAAAACATTCTAATAAAACCACTTTAAACTAGTCACATCATCAATGTTGCCAATTTTTTAATTCTAATTACGATGCAAAATTATACAAATAAATTCTCATTGCTCGTATAGTCCGCGCCAAACTGCTAGTCCGCTCTGAATATAGAAACGAGTCGCGTCGAATAGCAAATTGTAGATATTAACGGGACGAAGACATAGCGCTATAAGTATGCCCTTACGTTGCTACGGAATATATGCTTGTAGTACGCAACTTCAGAGCGGACTAGAAGTTTGACGCGGACTATAACAGTAAACTTTATATATATTTATTTAATTATTTACGCTTAACTAATATTATTCCTTCGGGACAAGTAGTGTAGTTTCGGCTTATATAAGTCGGATGTGTCGTACCTCTGTATTTTGTTCCTCTGTGGTGTTTTGATCTTGCCGTTCGGCGTTGAAGACAGAACTGTCGTGTCTTTTGTGTTTTGCTCGTAGTTCTCGACTGATTTGTCGCTTGACGGACTGTTTGGTTGATCTAAAAAAAACAAATATTTCAAATATAGAACGTTTTTTTTACCATTTACTACCATTCATATTTTTAACCTAGTCTACATTTGAACTTTACATTTGAAATATATGATATTCTGAATTAAGATGCAATTTTTTCAAGATAGCCTAAGAACCCTAATCAAAATACATAAGGAACTTATAGGCTTTGCATTTTTTTAAATGTGAAAACAATTCTCTTAAAGATATGCATTAAGAGTTATATACAGATCACACTTAATTTTTACACTAGTCTAATTAGATTGATAATGATGTATGAGACATTAATATAAAAGTAAAAAATACAATCATTCTGACGCTTTTGGGCAGTTTTGGGTAAATATATATGTGCGCACAAAAATTGTCATATATTTCCTATATCGCATTTAGGGACACACAGGATCAAAACTATATTTAAAAATCAAAGAATATTTAATGAAATTTTTACCAGTTTTTCGCGGCCTCGGCAAGCCTACTCGACGAGCCCTTTGTAAATATTTAGACCGTGTTGTATTCTGCAAAGTGTTGTCATGTGGCACTTCAGCCTCTGAAAATAATAAAAATGTGATTGAAATTTAGAGCCATGGCATTACTCTTTAGGTTTATCTATGCATTGATAATTTATTCATCATCATCAACCCATTACTGTCCCACTGCTGGGAACGGGTCTCCTCTCAGAACGAGAAGAATTAGGCCATAGTCCACCGTGCTGGCCAAGTGCGTATTGGTAGACTTCACATACCTTTGAGTTTTTTTTTTATAAATCTCTCAGGTATGCAGGTTTCCTCACGATGTTTTCCTTCACCGTTTTAGCAGTGATAATTAATATCTAATACGCACATAATTTCGAAAATCAGAAATGCGTACCTGGGATTTGAACCTCGGACCCCCCGATCGAGAGGCCGAGTTTCTCAACCACTAGGCTATAACTGCCCTGATAATTTATTATTGTATAATATTTATATTTTAGATACACCTTTCAATAAAACTTCTGCAATAGGGTGTAACGGTTTTTTGAGTTTCAAATGATTAAAGTGTTTATAAACTATTACAATTTAAATTTAAATATTTTAAAACCAAGAAGTGCCCTAAAGATGGGTATCATTTCGAATTAGCGAATCCAAGTAAACTAAGCTGGGTTTGATTACAGATGTCTATGGGCAGTAGTAGATACTTACCATCAGTTGGACTGTGTCTCGTCTGCTTCTCTTATAATAAAAAAAAATACTCAAAAAGAATTTACTTGGAATATAATAATATTTGAAGGTGGTAGAATCCTTTGTGGTTCGACTCCGGCGGCACCACCGCCACACCGATTTCTGCCTAATAACAGCAGTGTTAGGCGCTGCTGTGTTCTGGTTTGAAGGGTGTGATAAAGAAGACATATTTTTCCGAGGCGTTCCAGCTTAGTCATCAGGGGTAGCGGCGCATGTGTGGCCGACCTCAGGTAGGAATACCTAATCTTATCTGGGGTTGATTACAGATGTCCATGTGCGGAAGTAGCCACTTACCATCAGGTGGACTGCATGCTCGTCTGCTTCTTCTATATTATGAAAAAAAAAATACCTTGCGTAGTGGACGTAATCTGATCAGAAGTGCTCATTTTGCGCAACTTCCTCGGCGTGAGAACTGGCCTGTTGTTGTTCACTGACGTTTCCACCTCACTTATCTTCCTTTTAAGGTTCCCCTCATCACTATCAATATTGCACTCTGTAATATAGTCTATCGTCGGCATTTTGCTCGGCGACTCACTGGACATCGCATTACCAAGAATAATCTCCATTATTTGTTGTCTA
The DNA here is from genome assembly GCA_014595695.2 of Epargyreus clarus clarus. NCBI lineage: Eukaryota > Metazoa > Arthropoda > Insecta > Lepidoptera > Hesperiidae > Epargyreus > Epargyreus clarus. The sequence goes on from JACTTY020000028.1 coordinate 931,219, forward strand.
GATGCATTGTTCACCATCTCATCTAATTTCGCGTCGTAATCGCTCGATAGTTCGAACGAACACTCAGATTTTACCGGACTGAGAACTGTACGTCTTGTTACCTTCAAATCCATTTCTAGTTCGCTCGCAGCGGATTCGAATTCATTATTATCGAAGGGTAGTGACACTTCGGAGGCAACGTTCACGTTTTTAACTATACTGTTAGTTTTAGGGAGTTTTAAGTGTCCGTTTCTATGGTAGTTTATCACTTCGTAGTTTCCAAGGGATTCTAGTACTCCCTTTACTACGCTCTCTTCGTACGAATCACAGTTGATTAGGTATATTTTGTCCTTTGACTCCCTTTCTATGTAACCTTTAAGAAATTTACTGTAATAATCTCTTTGTAACTCAGTCTCATTTACTTCGTTTTCTGAAAAGTATCGGAATTCTGGTTCATCTGGAAGACATGCTGTTTCTGTTATTTCTTTAGTGTCTTTAAAAACTGTGTTATTATTATCCAATGGAAGCCTCTCAATGTCATTACTAACTAATTCATCATTAAGAACAGAATTGTTATCATTTTGGAACTTCTCCATAACGTTCTGAGTTTCTTCGCTCTCAGACAATTCTTCTGCGATTACGGTAATTTCAAAGTATTCTGTTCTGTCATTCTCCTCCTGTTCTATGGAATCTTCGTCCGCTTCTGAGTCAATTTCTTGTACCGAACGGTCATCGTCTGTTTCTTTTTCATTTTCAGATTTGGATACTGAATCATCAACTATTTCTATTGTTTCTTTTATATCATCAACTTCATCCCCAACGTCTGGGACTCTAGCTTCTGCGGCATCATTAGAATCAAAACCGTCATCATTATTTTGTACATTAATTTCCTCAGATTCTTGCTTTGCTTCTAATTCTTCAATTGGCTCTGTCGCTTTCATATCAGTGTCATTCATTGAATTTTCACTGTCTTTTGAATCGTTACTTTCAGTTAAGTTAGACAATTCAGACTCAATACCGGTTATGTCTTCAATCTTTTGGGCGTTTACGACGGCCAAAAGAGCATTCGTAGGGTTCGAAATTCTAATGCTCTCATCGCGTTGAACGTCACACGCTACTGGATTATTTTGCATCACTTGCGTTTGGTCATTATTTATAACACAAGCGAATTCTAATTCTGGTCCGGGAATACTTGAATAAACTTGGCTCAAGCTAGGTCTCACATTCGCTTGAAATTCCAAAAGTAACGCTGCTTCTTGGTTCATTCTCTTTTGTTCTTCGTCTAAGAACCTTCGCATTTTCATTAATTTCTTCGCTTCTTCCAAATTCGCTGCAAACTTTGGTTTTCGTATCGTTACATCTGGAACGAAGGGCAAGCGAGGCGGTGATGCCATTGGAAGTTCTAACCGTGTATCAATCCTTACTATAGGCTTCGGCTGAACAACATCTGCCTCAGATTTATTAGCTTCTTGTACGTTATCCTTATCGCTAGGGCTCGTAGAATCTCCACTCGGAGACGTATTATCTGACTTAGAGCTATTTCCTTTACTGTCTTTCTGACTTGTCGACGACTTTGAACTGGACGGATTCTGAGAACCTTTAGACGATGAACTCCCATCGTTAGAATCACGATCTGTTGATCGTCTGTTAGAGTTGCCTCTGCCTGAGAGACTGTAATGGTCATCAGGTACCTTTTTCTTTTTATCTTTATCCTTATCATCCTGTTTTGAGCTCTTGCTACTACTACTGCTCTTTCTATCTTTATCCGATCTCTGCGAACTCGATTTAGAATCTTTAAGAGATCTATCTTTTGAACTTTTGTCTGAACTTCTTTCAGAAGAGCGTTCGGATTTATCTTTGTTGCTAGACGATGATGATTTCTTTTCATCAGAATGTTTACTCGAATGTCGTTGACTGGAACTGGAACTTTTATGCGATTTAGAATCTTTGTGGCTGGAAGATCTATGTGAACTTCTATGTTTAGAAGATTCCCTTTCCTTTTTATCGGAATCCTTTTTATCTTTGTCACTTCTGTCACTTGATTTATCTTTGTGATTGGATTTAGATTTGCTATGATCATCCTTTGAGGACTTTTTATCATGCCTATCTCTGGAGCTTGATGGTTTTGATTCCGAACGTTTATCTTTACTACTAGAATGCTTACTAGAATCTCTAGACCGATGAGAGCTCTTATGGCTGCTCTTTTTCTCCTCTGTTTTTTTATCTTTTTTCTCATCCATACTCTGTTCCTCGATAACTTTGGGTTCTAAATTGACCTTACTATTAGCATCACTTTCATAATCAATCTGCAAGTTGTTGCTATTTGAACTGTCTTCGTACAGCGGCGTATTGAAATTATTGATATTAACTTGATTGTTAAAATGGTACGACAGATTATTCTGTTCTTTATCTTTCTTTTCGGTTTTAACAGCTTCCATACTGTTTTCAGGAGACTTTACGTCAATCGCAAATCTAAAGGTGTTAGGTTCTTTTTGCTCATTAGTTTTGTTTTCCCCCACATTATTTTCAAATGCTTGTTGCGCGTCACATGAATTTTCATTATTGAAATTTCTGATTGGTGTCAATGGAGACATGTTCCTTCTTAAAGAGGAGTCTGAGCTAGATTCATCATCTTCACTATTAATCGGTTTAAAGTACTCATCCTTCGCATCTTTTGGTATTTCGTCAGGAAGTGGAATATCTGCGGTGACATTAATTTCTTCTGGCAATGCTATCTTTTCCAACTCAATTTTTTGCGGCGGCGTGTCTTCAGGCGACGGGATATTCTCAAGCTTGATATCATCAGCGGGTAGTGGAATACTTCTCTGGTCAACATCATTCTCGCGGGTATTTTCGCTTGTACCCAGAGTTGCTATATCTTGCTCAATTTTTTCAGGTGGTTCTGGTATAGATGAGTTCTCATCTTTCGGTTCAAATTTGGAAGTGTCTTCTTGATCAACATCCATTTTCATTTCTTCCTTAGGAGTATCAATATCCATAGCTTCATTCTTGTCATCATTACTCTTAACTGAGCCCGGGCTAACAGCCTCTAAGTCAGTTGGTAGGAGATCTTCTATTTTCTCATTAGAAGATTCTGCTGTCGTAACACTTTTCTTCCTAGTGATTCCTAAGTAGTTGTAGACCAAATCCTCCACTTGTGGAATGAAGACAGAGGCCACTTTAGGATTGACTACCTGATCCACGATTCTCTCTACTCCTTGCTCCAAATAATTTCCACTGAAAGAAGTAATTTACTTTTATTTATAAAAAAGCTTTAAAAGCTTAAAGCAGTATTAATGTAATGTAAGAGTTTACAATATTTTCCCTGGAATTTCCTTAGTATCTCAGCTACAAAGAAAGAATATACAGAATAAATGTTTGCTTTATCCACTGTTTGTATAAAGTCCTGGCTCGTCCTATAAAGTGTTAGTTTTACAAAGTGAAAGTTCTTAACAAAAAAAATTGTCTAACTATTTTTGACATAATGCAATGTACATAATAGGTTTTTCAATACAATTTATCTTATTTGTAAAATAACATCTTTTTAAAACAATATAACGGAATCCATTGGAATTACTCAGATTACTCACTCGAGTATATGCTTCCTTAGCTTCTCTCTCAGCTGATTCTTGTTCAAATCGGGCTGCCAGCATTGCCGCGAGAGGAACGTCGAGACTGACGACTCCACGCGCTGCCTCAGATTCTGGTACGCTGGGCGAGTGTCCACATCCGCTATGCAATCTTTACGAAACTGAGAACAATTTAGGTTACTATTAACTTATGTGCGAGCCGTGGATGCATAGGCAACTTTGATGGTGTTGCAAATGTCCATAGGCGATGTTTACTACTATTTTTTATAATATAGAAGTAGCTGAAAGAGCATGCAGTCCATCTGAAGTAAGTGGCTACTGCCGCCCATGGACATCTGTAATCAACACCAGATAGAATTAGATATTGCTACCTGAGGTCAGCCACAGATGCGCCACTACTCCTGGGCACTAAGCTGGAATTCCTCAGAAAGGTATGTCTCCCTTACCACACCCTTCGAACCAGAACACAGCAGCGTTTAACACTGCTGTTATGAGGCAGAAATAGGTGTGGCGGTGGTGTCGCCGGAGTCGAACCACAAAGGGGTCTACCACCTTCAAAACTTATGTGCAACTATTATTCTATAACATTTATATGTGCAGTAGAAAATAGGCTTTTATGTATACGGGATGCTCCCATCGTATAAAAATGAATACAAGTCACAAGCCTTCTCTACTATTCTGATAAACTTCTTCATTGTAGTGAGAATTGTAAAAATATTCATAAATAAATAAGTTAATTGTTAAGTAATTTAAATATCCACACGTCTCTAACTAGGTATATTGAGTATTATACGCAAGATGTTAATTTATTATTCAAAAAGCACTATTAGGAACATCCATTACCTTATGGAGGGATGGTTATCTAACCAGCATTTGTATCTACAAGTACCAATGTAAACTACAGTCATAAAATTGTAGTTTACAAAGTCGAAATTACAGAACAATAATAAAACTTGTTTGTGACCAAAAAATTAACATGACTTATTTCAGAAGTGATCTTAACCTAAAAGTAAAATATTACATATTAAGTATAGAAGTCTATAAGAATGTGATGAGATTGATTTAAATGTTATATTGAAATAGGTATTTCAATTATTATATGTTTTTTCTACTTACAATCTACATTATAAACTATATTTATCAGCATATATTTATAACTGTATCTATCAGTGTTAAACTAAGTTATTTTGATTATAACTTATAATGATTATGCAGTTTCATCAATAGTAACATAGTAAGTTGATATTATAAACCCTTCGAGATTAACTAATATACAGCATAAGTGAAACATTAATAAAATTAATAAATAAAGATTATGAAAAAAACTACTTTCGCCCCTATCAGCTACCCTTAGCAGCTTTTTTCATAAATAAGTTTTCATTCTAACTTAATAATGATGTCTTCTGCGAAGTAACAACTGATATACTTGAACTATCTAATAAATAAAGGATGTAAATTCTTCGGATACATAAGTTAAGTTTAAGTAACATTAAGGTAAGTTTACATACATAAGTTACTTTGGATTAGAATGTTTTTAAGTTTGAACCCTTATCAAACAGACGACTAATTTTATACAACTATTTTAGGTCGAAATACCTTTTTTTGGGTAACCATGGCAGAACATATAACACATAACACTTTTTAGGGTTAAGAATTAAAAAGCATTTATTTTTTTTAATCTATTAACTATTTATTAAGGGTTGTAAGTTTACTAAGATAGTTCATTGATCATACAATTTAGGAATATGTATTCATAAAAATTTTAGGTTTACTCAGTTGAAGGGAATACTTTGCAAATATAGATATGTCTCTATAATAGGATAGCAGAAATACAAATGATCAATTTCAAATGATAATATCTTACCAATTCTAGGCTTAGAAAGCATCATGGCTACCATAATTGATTGGTTGCATTAATAACCATTTTTGTAAAAATACGAGATTCCAATTACATAAACATTTGTTTTATTTTCGCTTAAACATGTAACTTCTTGTAAAGAAAATCATATTATTTATTTTAAGACATTCAAGAACATTTTTTTTAGATAATTTATCTTAAAAAGTACTGAAGTATATGGATTTGAAATTTGTTGATTTTTTTGTTATTTAAGCTTCCATAAATTAAATTATAAAGGAGAGAACGTGAGTAAAGTATTATTAGATAATTAAAAACATACCTGATCGAATATTCCTTTGGATTTTAGTTCGTAAACTAATTGATCCACCAATCTAGGGTCACCCGGCATGTATTGTAAATGGGCCATTATAATATATTAATTACATTAAGTTAACTATAGTTATTCAAAGATTTTCAAATAAAATTATTATTTTAAACAAAAATAAAAGTATTATTTTATTTCATTCAACATTGAAGCAATATTGACAATTTCTATTAGTTTTTTTTTAAAATCTCGATGTTGCGTTTAGATTTACACTTATATGGAATCAAATGTTTCGATGTAACACTAATAAATAAGTTTTTGTTTGAACGTAAAATTATGAAAATATTTAACTTACTTTAAGCTATAATGAATAAAAGTATAACGATTAATAAAAAATGTCACAAATTATTGAATGTTTTTATTTTATCAGTGCATCTTTTGATTATAATTGAATAATAAAAATGTCATTAGTAATCTGTGGTAAAACGTCATAGTAGTCATCGGCTGTCAGAAGAGAAATTCAAATCAAAACAAAGTAGTTTAAATTGTTAAATACTTTTTTATTGCTCTTGTTACATATCAGTCATGAAAATTAATATAGCAAGTTGTGACGAAAATGCTAAATTACAAGATAACATAATTTTAAGGAAACAGGCAGAACAACAATCGACAGGTATTTTTAAACATAACTCTTTTAAAGATACGTTACATTATAAACCTACTAAATGTGGTTGTACATTAGTTAAATCTGACTTTTATTGACGTATAACCAACGTAATTTGGTAGCGTTGGCAAACTTGTCAGTGAAGTCAACTGTCTTTAACCTTTTCCTTTTATAAATACGGAAATAAATTACGACAAAATACCAATAATTGTGAATAAAAATGAACAAATTAACATCGTACACGTTAAAAGAGATACACAAAGCGTACCGGGAGAAACTGTTAACGCCTACGAGTTTCGTCGACTTGTGTTTACAACGAGCTAAACAAAAACGCGAATTGAACGCTTTTATTACTATAACTGAGGATGTAGCGGAGGACCAGAGCGTGGAGAGTGAGAAACGCTTTTATATTGATAAGCAGACGAAGCCTTTAGACGGTATTACGATAGCTATGAAAGATAATTTCTGTACGAAAAACATACCAACTACTTGCGCCTCTAAAATGTTGCAAAACTTCGTACCGGCGTATGATGCAACAGTTTATTCCAAGTTAGTCAGTTCTGGCGCTTGTCTTATCGGTAAATCGAATTTGGATGAGTTTGCGATGGGAGCGGGGACCATTGACTCGATTTTTGGACCAACTCGTAACCCTTGGTCTGATGGGGAGGATTGGAGGATCGCTGGAGGCAGTTCAGGGGGTAGCGCTGTTGCTGTGAGTACAGGAGCCTGTGTGGCTGCCATCGGATCAGATACTGGTGGCTCAACACGTAATCCTGCAGCCCTATGTGGAATTGTTGGTCTTAAACCAACTTACGGCCTTGTATCTAGATATGGATTGATACCGTTAGTCAACTCTATGGATGTACCAGGAATTCTTACCAGAACTATTGAGGATGCTGCAAATATATTAAATTGTGTAGCCGGACCTGATGAGCTAGACTCAACGACAATGAAACGAGACTTCAGTCCAATATCAATAAATGATGATTTTGATATGTCGAAAATAAAAATTGGTATACCCAACGAGTATCACTGTCAGGGTATGGATCAAGAAGTCATAGATACATGGATACATGTTGCAGACTTGTTGGAGAACGAAAAAGCTTTAGTCAAAACTGTTTCGTTACCTAACACATCAGTTTCTATTGCCGTATACTCTATCCTAAACCAGTGTGAGGTAGCCAGCAATATGGCACGGTACGATGGCCTGGAGTACGGTCTGAGAACAGATGCAGATTATTCGACAGAAGAGTTGTATGCGTCGACACGATGTGAAGGGTTCAATAATGTTGTTAGATCACGGATTTTCACTGGCAATTACTTCTTATTAATAAGAAACTATGAGAAATATTTTGTCAAAGCTCTCAAGTTACGTAGAATGATTTCTAATGACTTTAATAACGTTTTCTATGGGACAGATAGCATTCATTGTCTTTTAACGCCGACAACTTTGTCGGATGCACCGCTGTATAAAGATTTTTCGTCAAAACATAATAGAGATCAATGTGCATTTCAAGATTATTGTACGCAACCAGCCAATATGGCTGGTATACCAGCAGTGTCGATACCAATTCGTTTATCAAAGAACAAATTGCCATTGTCATTACAATTGATGGGGCCGTGTTTGTCAGAGGAGTTGCTACTCAATGTTGCTAGGAGAATAGAAAATATTGTTAATTTTCCAAGCTTAGATAAAGCAGAGTGATTTGTTGTTTGTAGTATGTATTTGTTAATGTACATGTTTGTTTGTAAATAAATAAGTTGTAGAAAACAGATTTCTTATTTTTTACTTCTGCATCTAGTTATAGATATATGTTTCGGCCTTATAATAACTAGGAAAAAATCCCTTATTTAGTTTTAAAGGGTGTGATGATAGAGATATTCTTATATGAAGTATGCTGTCTGTTTTTTGTGGAGCAAGGCATCTGGCAAAATTTCCAGAGTTACATTATTTTTGGGGATGATTATTATATATTAATAAATGAAATAAAATTAACAAACATAGTTCTTTCAACACTTAATTGGAACCAGTGACTATTGCCAAAATAATATTAAGAACTTGCAAACATGAATAACCCTTAACAAAGTCAAATAATAACTATACTTTATTTACAATACTATTGTATTTAATTATGAATGATTTTTTCCAGCTGCAATAACATCAGAAATTCTAACAAAACTCAACATGCCTGTCGAGGCATTACCACAGAAATGTCAACACCTGCTACAGCAGGTAGCTGACAACCAATCAGCATTACACATCAACCAACTCGACTCAATGACACTCTCCTTACGTCATTCCCGTGAGGAATCGGAGAAACTCGAAGAAGAATATGAGATACTCAAGTTAAAACAGAAAAACACAGAATTGCAAGCGAAAATCGATAGAAACAAGAAGTTTCTTGAGGATCTTAGAAAGGAATTGGCGTGTTCAAAAGATTTGATGAGCAGCCAAAATCCAAACCCTGATAATATTCAGGATTATATCAGGCAGTTGAAGCACAAGGTGGCGTCTTATGAGGAGAGCTGCGAAAAGGCTAAGGTAGGCACTTCCTATTTTTTTAATGGTCCCATATAAAATCCCCTGTACCTGATATTGATCACAGAGGTTTGGTAGTAAACTTCGTACGGAAGACGTAGGAAGTTTACTATATAATATTAGAATGACTGCCTAGTGTCCATCGACATCTGTAATCAACCACAGATAAGATCGGAGTTCTACAGTACAGGTGCGCCGCTATCTCTGAGCTCTAAGCTGTAATGCCTCGAAAAAGTATATCTCACTTACCACCCTTTCAAACCACAACACGACAGCGTTTAAAATTGCTGTTATTAAGCAGAAATAGGTGTGGCAATGATCCCGCCAGAGTCGAACCAATGAGAGTTCTATCACCTTTAAACAGTACAATATACTCATCCCATAAAATTGTATAATACGAGTATTTACTTTTAAAAGGTTAAAGTGTTAAAGCTAAACTTTTTCCCGCAGGTAAACTTCTCCAAACTATCCGTACCGGACAGCATCCTCCCGATGTCGCTAGCGTCGTTAGTGTCGACGCGCGAGTCGCTGCGGCTGGACGCGAAAACGCTGCGACAACGCGCGGACGATATCGCATTCGTACGGCAAGCGAGATGTGCCTTTGGTTCTTTACGGAAATAAATGTTATGAAAATTCAGGCTTCTATTGTTATATAACGAAGTTACAGGGGGTCAAACATAGCCCGAATTGCTTCGAGAAAAGAATGGTACGGCCGTGCTCCATTTTTTTTGGTTTTTTGGCTCGACTTGGCGGAGGCACTTCCGTGCCTCCGGATGCTATTAGAATCTGATTTTCATTTTAATCTTCATACCCTGCGACTTATTAAATCTAGTAATATTTTTATAAAGTCTGCAGTATTCTTTTATAATATAGGAGTAGCAGACGAGCATTCAGTCCACTTGATGGCAAGTGGCTACTGCCGGTTATGGACATCTGTAATAAACCCTTGATAGGATAATATTCCAACCTGAGGTCGGCCACAGATGCGCCGCTTCTCCTGAGGACTAAGCTGGACCGCCTCGGAAAAGTATGTCTCCCTTACCACACCCTTCAAACCAGAACACACAACAGAAAATAGGTGTGGCGATGGTGTCGCCATAGTCGAGCCATAAAGGGTTCTACCCCCTTTAATTCTAATTTTTGATGGTTTTTTTTTCGAATCTTAAATGATTCCACCATGCTTTTTTGAAGTGAAACTTTTTAGGCGGCGATTCGAATCGTAGGTAGGGAAGAATTGAACTTTAGACAATTTAAAGGACATGTTACGTCGTTTTAAGGCACTTAAAAACGGGAAAAGTTAAAAGTATAGTTAAAAACAAGTGAATTATATTCGAACAAACTTTATTAAAACAGAGTAGACCTTACAAAATGATTTAAAATGATTACAAGTAATATGACTATAAAATAAATATTTTGATGTATTGCCTATAGTCGTGTCTATGTCCCCTTTGAAGTGTTAATTTCTTCTGGAACCACACAGGGCCACTGGCATACGGAAATCACGTGAGCTAGAAGCAAATTAACATCTTACAACTTTAGCTACCTACTTTTAGCATCGGCGACTTGCGATTGGCGATTGTTTTGTCGCGGTATCGAATACGCGTTTTAGCGACTACATCAATGCTGCATCAAAAGTCGAATGGCAGCTCAGTTATGAGTGTGGTGACTAGTCCCTTGTTTGTGACTAGTTAATTGTTTTGGGTTACTACATAAACCAGAGAGCTTGAAGTTCAACAACTGACTAACTAATGAAACAAAAGCATTTGTCGCTTGAGCTCCAAGAAATCATTGTTAACTATAAATTCCTAGCATGAATAGGTCGCGGCATTATAATAACAAATATTCAATAATTCTCCCAACGTTGCGTAAACGCAACATTTTGTGGAATTTAAACGGAATGATCAATATTTTTCTGACTATGATTTTCTTTTTTTTAATGTATATGTAACTAATATAAATAAAAAATAAAATAAAAAAAAAAAACATTTTTTTAAACCCTTGGGAATTAATGGGTTAATTCTGCATCAAAAGTCGAAACGCAGCTAAATTGTGTGTGTGGTGACTAGTTCATTGATATTAAGATTAACCCTTTCATTGATATTAAAACTATTGATCTCATACTTCCATCTCTTCTATCTCTCTAAGTTCTAAATAGGTAGGTACATATTATGACATTTAGTCCCCGTAAAATTTTACCAATTAACCAAGCGCAAATTGAAAATATTACCTACATGAAAACAATATTCAGAACATGTAAGTGTACTAGATAATATTTCATTATTAATTTAACATTATTAATTTATCATTCAGCTATCACAGCTAGTAAAACAATACCTACCCTTTCTCTTATCAGCAGCATGTGGTTCAGTAAGATCCATGTTATGCTGTCCATCCCCTATCTGACCCCTAAGGCCCCATATAAACACCTTCCTAGGGATGGTATTGATCCCAACATCTTTGTTGGTTTGTAAACATTTGTTCCTTGGTTCCACGGTCTGACAGTGAATCTCAGACTTGAAGTGGCTCAAGTTTGTTTGAGTGGAATGGGTGCGGCAGTTGACTATTGTGGCCTGAGAAATAATTGAAAGAATATGTTGAATATATCGTCTATAAGTCAAGACTCTTAGCATTTTTTTTTAAACAATGAAGTAGCGATCGAGTTTGCAGTCCACCTGATGGTAAGTGGCTACTGCAGTCTATAGATATCAGGTATAGACCTTAGGTAGGGCTCTAATATTATTCCAAATAAGAATAGAGTCGATTAGAGTTACTTGAGTTCGGTCACAGATGCGTCGCCAATCGCCATCCCTGAGGACTAAGATACAACGCCTCAGATAAGTAAGTCTTTCTTACCATGCATTTGCTAGAGTCCGCGCCAAACTGCTAGTCCGCTCCGAAAATAGAAACAAATCGCGTCGCAATAGCAAATTGTAGATATTAGTGGGACTGCGACAGCGCGGGCAGTTAGTGTGCCCTTACGTTACGGAGTATATGCTAAATAAACCTGCGTGCAACAACTTCAAAGCGGACTAGAAGTTTGGCGCGGACTATACTCTTGATAGAATAGGAGTTTTATAGGTTATAAGTTTTTGCACTCCTCAGCTTTCTTGTAAAAACTTAAATTATTTTACCCATTGACAAGCCCTTCTCTTCCATTCCCATAAATCCCAACTGTAATTCTTCTCTATGTAAGAATCTATTGGATGTGTTTCTGTCTGTATATCCTTATCTTGTAACTTGGCTGAAAATAAAATAAAACCGTTAATGAACAATTTTATTAAAAAATGCTGAAGTATTAGCAAGTTTATTAGAAGATTGAAGGTGGTAGAATCCATTGTGGTTCGACTCCGGTGGCACCACCGCCACACCTATTTCTTCCTCATAACAGCAGTGTTAAGCGCTGCTGTGTTCTGGTTCGAAGGGTGTGGTAAGGGAGACATACTTTTCAGAGGCGTTCCAGCTTAGTCCTCAGGGGTAGCGGCATCTGTGGTCGACCTTAGGAATATCTAATCCTATCTGGGGTTGATTACAGATGTCAATGGGCGGCAGTAGCCACTTACCATCCGGTGGACTGCATGCTCGTCTGCTACTCCTATATTATATAAAAAAAGATCCACAGCAGAAAAAACTGTAAGAACATTTAATAATCAGCAATAACAGTCGAAAATAGTTATTTAAGATTAATTGCGTAAGAAAAAAATATATAACTAACTTTTAGCTAGAAATTTCGTGACTAGACAATCAATATTCTTGACTTTCGAAACTTCTTCGATTATATTCAACAGGTTGATGACGTGGGGATTGTTTCGTGAAAAATCCAAAACCTCGTGCACGTACCTAAGGAAAAAATACAGACACAATATTATAAAGTACTTCTATATATGTAAATGTATGTACATAAGTAAGAAAATTGTTTTGCAAAATGCAAGTAAGTTTCATTTTTGATTCCAAAAATTATGAGTCTCAAAAAAATATATACGCGTCGTATAGATAACCTCTCTTCCTTTGGGAAGTCGGTGCATTTTAACCGATAATCATTTTTCCAATCCGAATAGAAATAACTTAGTAAAGTATTCAAGCCTCTCCCAATCATGACATCTATGCCCAGCAGTGGGAAATAAAAAGAGTTGCATTGAATCTCGTATTACAGTCCATGCTTCCAGAAAATTTTATTGGTCCACATATATGTATCCAATTTAACAGACATTGAAATTAAAGGCAATCACACCTTCATATTTGCAAAAGAAATTATTTTAATATTAGTGAAATACCTTTGAGGGTCCTTACTGAACCGTGCGGCCATTTTGACGCTGCAGAACCCGTAGCGGGACCCCTTGCTCTTGATCAAACCGACCTTCAAATTGCTTGGCACCAGCGCCCCAACACACAGGCAAAGAGCACAAAAGCCCAGGAACTGGAATGCATGTAATAATTTTTGAAAATGGTAAAGCCCACATCACTTATAACTTTCTCATAGCAGCAGAGAAAGATTTTGAAAATTGTGTTAGACAATTTCACTTATTTCACATATTTGATGTGACGTAGGTATGTAAAAAAGTAATGCATCTTTTTAGAACCTTAGGTAGGATTCTCGTATTATAAGTGCCATTTTCTCCTTATTTTTCTTGAAGAGGAGGATTTATTTTAAAGTTTATGATACATATGTTACTATGATATCGGAAAAAGATAGAATTGTCATCCTAACAATATAATTCAAAACTTGATCCTTACATTCAAACAATCATACTCGTATCTGGTGGTGCCATCACAACTGTAGTACGAAGAGTTCTACCAATTTCAAAGACTTTTCGACTCATTTTGTTTTGTTTATGCTAACTAAATTTTACAACTACCTGCACATGCTTCTCTCTCATGGTCGTCGTGCTATCGTTGTACGCGACATAATTCTTCAAGGACCCTAGAGACAGCCTCTCCTCAATGCTAACCTTTCCACTCATTCTGTCTTGATCTGAAATTACCTGTAACAGGCAACAGCTCACTGATGTCAAATCAGGCCAAAAATATCTATTTGCCAAAAATAAGATACAAATCTCTGTGTCATATAGGTAGATCCCACCGACTATTTCTGCCTAACAACAGCGGTGTTAAGCCCTGAAGTAATATGATTTGAAGGATGTGGTAAGGGAGACATACTTTCCCGAGGTATTCTAGCTTAGTACTCAGGGGTAGCGGCATATATGTTGCCGACCTCAGGTAGGAATATCTAATCCTATCTGGGGTTGACTACAGATGTCCATGGGCGACAATAGCCACTTACCATCAGGTCGACTGCATGCTCATCTGCTACTCCTATATTCTAAAAAAAATTGATCTCCGATGAGGAAGATATCTTACCCACAATATGATTACACTTGTAAAGAACGCAATTTTTTACTTATGATATCAGCAATGCAAAGCTTAATGATAAAAGAGTACAGTAAGTAGTACTACTGCAAGAAAATACCTGTTTACCCTGCAGCATCTTATCCAAGGTGTTATAGGGTATCCTCATGTGCTCCTGAATCGAGTTCAAGATAGACATGAGTCGGTTCACAGTCGATATTAGGTACATAACGTTCTGCATAGCACGCCACACTTGCCACAGATTTGTAAATAGAGGCTGAAAATTATGATAAGTTTATGAGTAAATTATGAGAAAATATTTTTATGCGGCAATATCGCCACTACCTTTATTTAAGATCTTATAGTAAAATAGCTTACTGCGATGTTCTGATTTTGAAATAAGGATGTGGTGAAGCACACATTAAATTTTGACGTTTCAAAATAAATATTCACGTGCGTATCATCTATGGAAATGTATAACAGCGATAATTTTATTCAATTTAACGTCATTACCGATCTATTCTCTCTATCCAGCTCGAAGGACCAAATTTTGTGTCAGACATATTATTGCAAGACCCTAAATATAAAACTGCTACGCTTTGAAATCATTCGCTACTTTAAAGGGACAAGAAAGGCTATTATTCGAAGAAATAAAAACATATTAGTTATCAAAATTAATTGATTTCAAACAAACGCTTTATAGGCCTACACTCACAACCCTACACTAGAATTTCCTGTGTCGTGGGTGCCATGGACATACACATAGACAAATTCACAAACACCCAGACCCAGAAACAGAAATCTAAATTCATCATTTAGATATCTGTCTGGCCGGGGATCGAACCCGGGACCCCTTGCGCGTCAGACCGGTATGGAGACCGCTCCGCCGCGCGGGTCGTCATACTAAGTACATTTTAAAAATTACATTTAAACGAGTTGACTGTTAACTTACATAGACAGTGACGACCGGTACAGCGGCTTTGTACTTCACAGCGCTGTGCAACTCCTCGAGAACGAACTTCACCCTCTCCACACATTGTGTGCCGTTCAATACCATCGCCTCTACATCTGTTAGAAGTTTCCTGATGTACACCTCGTATTGACGATTGAAGGCTAGTAGCTCGAATATTTTCTTGTAGTCTTCACTAAAAGTAACAATAAGACAAGGAAAAAAGGTGATAAAACCAGATCTGATAAATCTCCGAATTCTCGTAAAGTTTCACGTTGATGTTATGAGAAATATAATATACCTATATCAGTCAGAAATCACATTAAAACTATTTGTTAAATTGTTCTGTATTGGAATGAAATTCAAGGCTATAGTGTACCTACTACACTTAGAAGTTTCGTTTTGTGATGACCACTTCACTCGTAGCTTTCAGTATCTTTAACCCATTACGTTTAGGAAAACATTACAAAATCTTAATTAACTTAAGCCTGTAACGATTAATTTTCAAGTATATGGAGAACAATATCAAATAGCAAGATATCAATTTTATATAATTAAAAATGATTTTGGTCACATATAACTGCTTATAAAGTAGGTTCTTAATCGAAAATCTAAACAACAACATTACATATCCAAGTCGCAGTCAGGTTTAACATTAACAGCGATGTTGCCGGTCTCGTCTTGTATCGTGATGGTGTCCTCAACAGCTGTGGTCAGTGTGTTGACTCGTTGCATCACCGATATTAGGGAGTTCGAGAGGGAAGCTAGGCATGCTTTACCGGCGTCGACTAGGTTGAATGGTACTGTAAAGGAGATCAAGAGTCGTGTAGTTTTTTGGCTGTGAAGAATTGGGCAGATCTTTTGCTTTCTCGTGTAAATAATCGAAGTGATTATGTAGATTTTGTAACGACATATTTCATCAAATGCAAGTGGGAATTCGAGCGGTCGAAGAATATAGTGTCCGAATATTAAGTAAATTATTTGTATGGTAAATTTAATTAAATTTGTTAGCTTTTTAAATGTTTTTCATTTTTATTCAGGATTCTCAAATATTTGATGAACAGAAGAGTCCTATTACATTTCCCGTAAAGTCCTTATTTTTGTGTGCAAATCTTTTATATTTAGTTTAAGCTGTTTTCTAGACTTTGTTCGAATTGTAGATGCCTATCATACGACAAACCGATTAACTAATGGATGTTATATTTTAGAGTCAAAAGTGTCATACAATCTCCACTTACAATCCGGTATTCCCTCTCCACCCTTCTTACAGTCCCGGTTGAAGAGTCTCACTCCAGAGGTGATTTGCATGAGCTCGTTGAGTTGCGACAACTTCTCCGTCCGCGGGAGTGCTACGAACACTCTCAGATCGTCGAGAGAAAAGACACTTTCTAAAGCTCCCATGCCTTCTTTTAAAGTCTGTAAAATAAGGACTATATGAATTAAACGAAAACAAATGCACCGTGGTTTATAATCAACCAATGAACTACAGCAACGTTAAGTGGGTCAGAAATGTTAACGTTTTCTCGTGACCCGGCACCAAGTGTCTCAGGACACCGGGAGGTTTTGATACGTAATATCCGAGTTTGCTCAATACTCTCCCCTTTGCCAATTCGGACCTCAGGGCCGAAACGGATCTGAATGTAGATTAGTACATCTTAAAGAAAACTATTGGTGGTACAACTTTATGTGTGTTTCCAGGCAAAGGAAGGCACATTTTGATACGGATCCTACTTGTGTTATGAAACGTAGTTAAAGCTTGCCGAAGGCATTATATGCGGTTATAATCTGATATGTTTTGGCCCTGTACCTTACGACCTTCTGCATTGAACTAACATAGCAGAACATCTACCAGTTATACGGGAAAGAAAGCTACAATGATATTCGTACTAACAGTGATAGTACCAGGATTCCCCAATCCACTGCAAAGAACAATGTAAATGGCGATCTTCCTGAACAGTTTCTTGAACTCCGCCTCATCAGCAACCTCGGGGTCTTCGTCAAGAATCTCGTTGACCAGCGGTCGTAAGCAACGCTCTATTGAGTCCAGGTGCTTGTCTATTAGGTTTTGCAACTTGTCGTAGTTGGTGTGCATGACGTGCTGCATTTTCATCGTGTTTATTGCTGTTTCGCCACCTGGAAAATGCTAGTGTGAAATAATAGTATGCCATATTTAAATATCGGTACATTCCTCTGGAGATCCCAGAGCTTCCCTGTATACGTAGTCCGGCCGGGGAGTTTTAAATGAACAAAAATTGATTGAAATGTTCATATCTCTTACGACAAATGTGGAATGCCTTATGTATCTATGCGTTCTTTGCTATATCACGACGATGTCAATGCATGTAGTGATTTTGTAACAGACTTACGAATCCCAGGAACGAATAAATAAAAATTGTATGCGTACTGGCTGGAAACAGCGTAGGCCTTTGAAGTATCAAAGCATCTGCGATCGACCACAGGTGCGGGACTTTCGAATTCAATCTTTTTTGGGGTTCATTTCAGTTATTCGTGGCTGACATCGAGCAGTTACTATCAGTTTTTTTTATTGTCGAATGTAACGATAAAGCACATGTGCTCCATAATGGAAAGTAGTCATCATCGCCTATGGACTTTAGCAACACCAGAAGAGTCTCCAATGCCTCGCAGACTTTGGATGACAGCTCTTTTTACCTCTTTTTGAAGAGTTCCATGTCAAAGAGCCCCGGGAGTACATTAGGAGGAAGCTACACATCTTGCATCACACACACATCTCTATCACAAAATACTTACGTATAATCATATCAACGCACTCATTCACGAAGTACTCAAGGTTGTTCCTGCTGATGGTCTTCGAGAACAGCTTCCCATACTTCGGGTTTAAGAGCAGCAACTCTATCAAATACGTCACGAACTCTGGCTCCACCGTCACGCTATGTGTTTGGCAGTTTCGTGCTATTTCGTTCGCCATATTCTTTATAACGTTTTCATTGCACGCCATTGTTTTAATAATTGGGAAATATGTGCGAAAGAAATGTGGTAAATAGTCAAAAATTGATACATCAGAATCTCAGTTGCTGTGGCAACGAGTTTTGTTATTGATGTGTAATGTTATGACCAAAAATAAATTTAACATAACTAGCAAACATAATCAAGCCTTATTAAAATTAATTATTGATTTTATTCTTAAACGAAGGTACAATATGTCGATGGAAACTTTAAATAGAGAAGTCATACGTAAAAAATGTAGGTAAATGCTACCTACAATAAAATATTATCAGTATTGTTGAGTTTAGTAAGGAAAAGATAACTTTCTTATAATCTAATCAGTCACTATTGTTAACAAAATATTTTTATAACGCGGAAAATATATTTAAATAAATGTTTACTTACTTGTTTATTGCGTAAGTGATGTATGAAAAAATATTGAGGTAATGAAGAAAATAAAAAACGAGAAATCAAATCGTAGTCTTTTATTCATTTTCATCCGTTTAGGATCCAATAAGTCAATTCTAGCGTTCATAGTTGAAACAATCCTTATAAAGTGCATTCAAATAAAGATGAACTAACTTGAGTTTCTGCAAAATATTTAAACTGAGGAATAAGAAGCACACATAGAAAAAAAATTAATTAGCATTTTGGGCTTGCAAAAACAAAAAGTTTTTTGTTTTGGAAATGTGTATTTCTAAAATTATATCAAAAAGAAACATCAAACATTATCGGTTATACGTCATGGTTTTTAGGACCCCTTCAGAGTATTTTTTAAATGCAATTTAGTCATAGACAAAAAAATACACATTTTGATTCGTGTAAAATTATTCATCTTTAAAAAATAAATAATAGTTTAAAAAACTAAAAAAACACGCTTTTATTGCTAATCAAACTCAAAACTAGCAAATAATTTTTAATGACAAAAGTTTAAGAGTAACATTCAGAGTAAAAAGCGTGGGGTCCATTTTACTGGGTTCATAACTATTATCTCATAAATAATTGCCAATAGAATGATTGGAACATTAAAAATATCATGCGCCCCACGCTTTTTACTCTGAATTGATACTTGGACTTTTGAAACTTTACTCTTAAACTCTTTGTCATTAAAACATTATTTTCTAGTTTTTAGTTTTATTATCAATAAAAGCGTGTTTTTAGTTTTCAAACTATTATTTATATTTCATTTTTCAGTCTGTGACAAACTCATAAATTGAAGAATTAATTAATCTAATAAGGATAATGGGAAACTTATCAATTTTTTTTTTTTTTTTTTTTTTTTTTTTATAATATAGGAGTAGCAGACGAGCATGCAGTCCACCTGATGGTAAGTGGCTACTGCCGCCCATGGACATCTGAAATCAACCCCAGATAGGTTTAGATATACATACCTGAGGTCGGCCACAGATGCGCTGCTACCCCTGAGGACTAAGCTGGAATGCCTCGGAAAAGTATGTCTCCCTTACCACACAAATTATTGCATTGTCATCGGTCCTTGATACGTGTGCATAGTTTAAAATTAATCAGAGTTGTGGAAGTTGATGAAAATTGAGCTCAAAGATTCCGTTACATACATACATACATAGATAGATAGATAGATAGATAGATACAACCCAAGCTAATAAAAGCGTGTTAAAGAGTAAAGAATATAAAAAAAATGTTTTAACGCAATTTAGTTCATCTTTACAACCAAAACAATACAAACCATACAACCTACCACATTCCTTACTAATTATTTTTGTACATATCCTAAATATGTACTAACTTAATACTATTATTTTTGCAAATAGTCAGTTTTTATAGCATTAAAATTCTTGTATGATATGTTATTCAGAAAAAACTGTACGTTATTACATGACTTTAATTTATTTTTACTAACTCCACACACACAAAGCTAGTAAACAGCCCGACCCATTACACAATGATACAATAATCAGCTCCAAATAGGATTAGAATCCTACTGAAGTCAGGCATAGATGCGTTATATCTCCTTAGAATGAGCGAGAACGCTTAGTTTAATATTTAAACTTTAAATATCTCTCCCATACTACACTCTTAAACCAGAAAACAGCGCTGAATATACTTTTCATATACTCAAGGCAAATATGTGTGACGGTGGTGTTAAGAACTTGAATCACAACAATGATTTTTTTTTTATAAATAAATAAATCACGGAGTTTTCTACCACCTATACTATTTCCATTTCTTTATTTTCTCGATGACAGATCGATGCCCATGTAATTTTGTGTTGTTTACGTTAAAATGTCACACACATAATACTGTACTTCATGGACAGGTAGTGATGTGTGTACGTTAATCGTAACACGATAACAGACCCATTTTTTTAATGTAAGAAACTATATAAGAAGTAAATTTATTAAAAGCCAACTATTCGCAAAAATATCTTACACTAACCACATTATATTATGTTACTCGAAACATACATATGTAAAAAAGAAACTGAACATTGCCACATTACTTCAATAACCTATTATATATCAAATGCAATTGTACAATGTACGTATATTATATTATAAAACAAAATAGGAAATATATTTTTAAATCAAGATTTATTATGTATTAAATAGCTGTAGTTTGCAGGTGTATGTATGTGTTACGAATATATTTTTTATGGGGAATTAATTAAACTATCATTTTATTATAATTACTTTAATGCACTGCTATTAGTTATTTAAAGTTGGCAACACATATAGCAAACATATCCATATTGTCTATGAATATGAGGCGTGACGTCACACTGCAACGTGTAAATCAAAAATCGTCTATCTCTTTTGCACACACATTATCTTAGAAGAGACAGAGATACATTATGTTTTCTATATTATTAACGGGATGAAATTTATTGGACTGATTATCTCAGTCTTCAAAGTTTAGTTTTCTTATTACTGTGAATTTGTCAACTTTAATTAATCGGACGTTACCCCTGGGGACTAACGCCCGTTATTGATAACCAATCTATCCAATGTTTACCAAATAAAGATCGAAATTAGACAATATCTAGCATGCTGAAATTGTCAAATCTCGCCTTTTGGTAGGCAAGATGTAAACAGATGTTGCAATGTTAAAGTCGATAATGACAAATTCGAAATAATTCTACCACCATTATTTGTATTGTAATTAAATAAAATGATAGTCCTTTATGTATATTTCAAATAGTTACTTCCATATTAACATTAAGAATTAATGATTCGTATCACAAACATTTAATGGCAACACTTGCTACATTTTATATCGTAATTAAATTCAGTGTTGCCCTCATACATACCATCGCATTAGTATTATTATTTCAGTGAATATAATCCATCAAAAGATATCACAGCAAATTTCGTCAGCTAAAACTAAATTAATTTGAAATAATTGTGAATGATGCGTTTCAAAAATAATTTAGAGATCTAGGAACAATGATATTTTAGTATTCCATACATTCCAAGAGAAAAATTATGAAAAATTAATTGACTTGAAAATATGAGAGCATTCATGATTTTTTTATATCTGTTTTTATAAAGTCTATATTTAGTATTGAGTAACACTTTATATTTAAAGTATAAAATGAACATGTAATCCATCTAAGGTTCTGAATTTTGAAAGTTGCTATGTTTAACAAACTAATCAAATTATTTCATGCTAATCGGCTCAAACTTTGCTGCCTTGTATGTTTCGGGCATGTCTACACTTTGCTGCCGAGAATCGAACAGTAGACCCTGACAGTAAAGGGACTAATGTCAGATATGGGCATATCGAAGCTACCATATTTCCAAATCAATTGACCCAACAGCTTATATAAGCATAAATGCAAATAATAAAAAATCTAATACCTCCGCAAGGTAAAAAGCCTGGAAAAATCCACAAATATTCCAAATCACCAATTTCAGTCATAAATACTACTCACTGAAATCTCTTAATGGATTGACTTAACCTAACTTACATCTAAAGCTGAAAGGTGGACTATACATTATGTTATATAGTTTTCATAGAAAAAGTCATAAACAATAATAATTTAAACTGCAAATAAGGCAATATTCTATGTGACAAAGTATAGGTGTTTAGTTTTGTCTATGGTTCTACGTATTAATAATCTGTCTTTAGTAATTTGAATCTTTAGGCTGGCAATTAAGAGCCATACTGCCATAGAGATTCTAGTTTAAATTAGTATAATATAATGGTTAATTACAGGGCTTCAAATGACTTCAAATAGAACAACCGTCCTACCTGAAGTCAATTAATTGTTACCATTGAAGTCTTAATAAGTCTTAAGTATATATTTGACTTAATTGTAGTCAAATATGGTCACTTAAGAACTTAGTAACTTAGAAAGAAATAACATAGTCAATGGCCATAGACATGAGTCTAAATAGTATTGGATAGATTGTATATAGAAAATAAGATACGGGTTCCTCATACAAATAACATTTAAGTTAAACTGCTTATATTAGAACAGAAACTTCAGCTTCTTTAAAATTTCCAGGAAAATACGTCCCCATTGTTACGAAAAAATTCAAAAATCAAAATGTCATAGCTTATAGCTAAATACACACCAAAAAAAAATCCAAATGATTGAGTTTCAGTTAAAGAGTAATTATGAAAACTAATTATAACATACAGCCCACCTGTTTCACATACATTTATTCATCCAAAAAGTGCGTTTTCAAGTACTTCATCATACCGAAAGTGCGGAATCGCTTCGTGCCGATCACCTTGTAAAGTGCATCATCGCAGATCGCGAACTGCTTGTTGTTTGGATCGTAGAGTTTCTTCTCCTTGATGATGGTCCACACTCTCTTCACTACTTCGTGGCGGGGCATCTCCTCCTGTCCCATCAGTTCAGCGAGCGCTGGGGATAGTTTGTAGGCGCGAGTGTAGCCGCCACCTTTTCCGCGACCTCCAGCCTTCGGAATAAAAAACGTTAGTTAGTTATCTTATATATAAAAATCTCGTATCACAATGTTAGTTAACGTACTCCTCCGAAACATCTTTTACCGATTTTCAGCAAATTTTATATACATATACAGTAGGTGTGAGAATTGGCTACTATCTATTTTTCATACCCCTAAGTGTTGTTAAGGGTTAAAAATGTTAAGGGTGCCTGCCAGTCTTAGTGATAAAAAAAAGTTAACGGGTAGCACTGCGGGAGTACCAGCAGAAGTGAAAACTTTCGAAACCTAACCTGAATAATGAAATATAATAAATAAATAAATATATATACAGGGTGAATTTTTCAAACGGGCCTTCAGGGCCAAATCCGAAATTATAAGGATTAGCGAAAAATGCTGGAAGGAGTTACAAGGCCGATTTTGATAAAAACTAAAACTGCATTATTACTTTTTTAAAATAACTTTTTCCCTAGCCGGGAATCGAACGAGTTCATTTTGAAAAAAAAAATACACCCTCTATATATATTATATATATATATATATATATATATACAGGGTGTTTTTTCAAAGGGTACCCAAATTGACACAGATGGTTCAGAAGCGGTTAAATAACCGATTTTTGAAATAAAATAATAAAAAAAATGTTAAGAAATATTGAACCATTTTATCCCCTAAATACAGAACTCATGGACATGATTTCAACAACGAAAACTATCATTCATAAGTTCTGCTATTTATTATCACACACTACTCTGAGCGCTCGCACACAAACATAAAAACTATGCAGGGAGATATCGGTAATATTCGGCTAGCGATCGCCTAGTTTCGCACAACCCCTTTCCCCCTCGTCCTCGCAGACACCTGTGATGCGCACCCGCCGCCCGCCGGCCGCCAGTGGCGCCAGTCGACCGTGACCGATTTTCGAATGTGTTTGCTATTTTTTATGAGTGAAAATGGCGGCACAAAATCAAATAAGTTATACGAACCGCGAGTATTATGAGATGGTACGGTGCTACATTTTAAATGGTAAAAGTTTACGTGGTGCGCAAAGACTTTATGAAAGTGACTCTTTACCGCGTTTACAAATACATGGAAATAACTTAAGAGTACCTAATACGACGACGATTTTAGCAGCTCCGTTAGACTCCGTTAGCTCCTTTAGACTTTTATTTATGGGGAGCAATTAAAAGACTTGTTTACGTTGAGGAAGCCCAGAGTTATGAGAACCTACGCAATAAAATAATTACAGATTTTAGTGAAGTGAAAAGTGTCCAGACACAAATAATGTTAAAAAACAATTTAAAAAAGCGTGCTCAGCTATTGAGAGAAATGGACTCCACTTTGAACAGTTTTTGAAATACCAGTGATATGTAGACAATGTAAATACCAGTGTGTTTTATAAGGGACATTCAATAATTATGTAATTAGGTAAGTTAATTTGCTGTAAATAGTTGATTCCAATTTTTTAAATACGCCATAAAATTTATACATTCGTTTTAAAACAATAAAGTCGTAATGTGGGTAGTGTGTATTTGTTCATTATGACGGTCCTAAGGCCTTGTGTGCGTGTCAGTCTCAATGAAGAACCGCGCGTCGGCATACTTGTATTACGAGTTTGTGTGCGTTAGTGCTAGTGTCATTATCAATGACTGCGCGTACTATGCAACGGTTGTCCATAATGTACGCAGAATTTGGAATAACTTAGAATTAATGTAATTAAATAATTAAGAGGGATTTTAAAGTTTTGACATTTTGTACATAACATTATTGATGTCTAGAATATGGTAAAAAAATTTGGGTACCCTTTGAAAAAACACCCTGTATATATATATATAATTTAATTATTCAGGTTCATCATATACAGGGTGTCCCGTAAGTACCACGACAAACTTGGGGAGAACATAGGTGAGGGTCTGACCTCTCTGGGAAAAAAAAATTACCTTAGTAAAAGTGTCACCGTTTTTGCACTATCAATTGTTTTAGATTTTTTGAGAAATTCAGCTCTCTTCATCTTCTTTCGTTAACTGCGTGTACAAATTTGGTGATGCAGTGTTTATTTTTTCTGTTAAATACTATCAGATAGTTGGTCTATCATATTGAAATGTAAATTGGTTAAAAGATGTAAAGGAACTATGAAAAAAATAGGGATATTTTTATATTTTCATTTTTTTACTATTATTCTCTCAACTTTGACTCGTCGCGGTGAAAAGAAAATGTACTGGACTATAAGTGTACATTACACAAAAAAATATGTCCAGTTAATAGAGATTTCAAAAAGGTACCACACTTACTCTTTAAAGTTGAAGAAAAAAAAGTTAAGACCGTTTTTGCATGAAAGGGACTGAAACCAACTAAAACGTAATGATCGACTTTTTATTTAAATTACGGTTTCTACCGACTCACAACGTGTCACGCAGTACTAAATCACATTATTACCTAGTTACACACTTAAAAATATCATTCTTCATTTGTAAAAAAACAATTTAGTAACTAACTAGCAAACAAAGTAATACAATTTATTAAGTCAATTTTTACCTACTTTGAAGTGTCGTTTCGAAGTGAAACTTCGTACATGTATGTAATTTGAATGACAGTACCATAATATGACGTCTTGCAACTAATCTGATGATGGAGCCAGGATATGGATGGTAAATCTCTTACCAATTTAGCCCAAACTCGAGGGATTTACTAAGAAATGAACCATGCACCTGCTGGCTCCATCATCAGATCTGTTCCAAGATATTTTTAAGTGTTTACTAGGTAATACTGTGATTTAGTACTGCCTGACACGTTGTGAGTCGGTAGAAACCGTAATTTAAATAAAAAGTCGATCATTACGTTTTAGTTGGTTTCAGTCCCTTTCATGCAAAAACGGTCTTACCTTTTTTTTTTCAACTTTAAAGGGTAAGTGTGGTACCTTTTTGAAATCTCTATTAACTGGACATATTTTTTTTCGCAATTTACACTTATAGTCCAGTACATTTTTTTTCACCGCGACGAGTCAAAGTTGAGGGAAAAATAGTAAAAAAATTAAAATCTAAAAATATCCCTATTTTTTCATAGTTCCTTTACATCTTTTAACCAATTTACATTTCAATATGATAGACCAACTATCTGATAGTATTTAACAGAAGAAATAAACACTGCATCACCAAATTTGTACATGCAGTCAACGAAAGAAGATGAAAAGAGCTGAATTTCTCAAAAAATCTAAAACAATTGATAGTGCAAAAACGGTGACACTTTTACTAAGGTAATTTTTTTTTCCCAGAGAGGTCAGACCCTCACCTATGTTCTCCCTAAGTTTGTCGTGGTACTTACGGGACACCCTGTATATATATAGTTATGTGCGTATTAGAGTTAATTATAACTTGCTGAACTGTAAAGGATTGCATACCTGAGAGATTTAGTAAAAAAAATCTCATAGGTATGTGAAGTCTACCAATACGCACTCGGCCAGCGCGGTGGACTATGGCCTAATCGTTCCCACTCTGAGAGGTGACCCGTGCCCAGCAGTGGGACAGTAATGGGTTGATGATGAATGAGGATGTTCACCTTCTTAGCCTTTGGTGCTTTTTCCTTCTTCTTGACCCAGTCGGAGTCGGAGTCAGCATCAGATCCCTTCTTCTTCCTGCCCTTCTTGGGAGCTGGTTTCTTCTTTTCCTCCTATAAAATTCAAAAATCATTTTAATAAATAATTCGCCAATTTTTTTTTAGTAATAGTAGGAGTAGCAGACGAGCATGCAGTCCACCTGATGGTAAGTGGCTACTGCCACCCATGGGCATCTCTAATCAACCTCAGATAAGATTAGATATTCCTGAGATTTGCCATAGATGCACCGCTACCCCTGAGGATTAAGCTGGAACGCCTGGGAAAAGTATGTCTCCCTTACCACACCCTTCAAACCAGAACACAGCAGCATCAACACTGGTGTTATCAGGCAGAAATAGGTGTGGCTGTGGTGCCGCCATAGTTGAACCACAAAGGGTTCTATCACCTTCAATAACTGAAACAAACCTCAGATTCACTATCATTGGATGCATTTTCCTCATCCTCCTCAGAGCTTTCCTTGCGAGCCTTCTTAGCGGAGGCTTTAGACGCCGGCGCTGATCGTTTCGGTGGCTTCTTTGGTTCTTCTTCCTGAAATTTATAATAATGGTGATATTTAAAACAATCTTTCAAACAAGCATATTTTTATAAGATAGAACTAGAAGACGAGGAGCATAGACATTTATAATCCACCCCAGATAGGATTAGATATTCCTACCTGCGGTCGGCCACAGATGCACCACTACCCATAAGGACAAAGATGTCCAAGCCCCGCATTAGCCACTTAACATTAGACGGACAGCAGGCAAACAAACCTGCTACCTCTATTATAAAAAAATGCGGGACCTAACTGTATATGTGTGTTTGTCTTTTGTAAGACTTTCTTTATGATACCATTAGTACGAATATAGTGGGCTATAACCTTTTGAGGAGTTCCCTACAGTAGGACAGTAAGAACTTCATGATAAAGTAAATGAAGAATCTATCAGTTTTAAAAGAAATTTAAAAAGATATTTAAATGACAAATGTTTTTATAGTCTAGTCAACTTTCTCAACAGTAACGACTAGTACATATGATTACTTATTATTTGCTGAGTGGTATGAAATATTTTGGTCTTAACATTAAACGGTAAATATAGTGACCGGCATGAGTCGTGAGCACAACTGACAGCTGCGCAGTAGTTAATGTTTCGGTCTCTTTGGCGGAATGAAGAAGCCATGGGGGCGGGGCGGGGTGCCGAGCTGCACGCGATTGGTTCCTCAGTCAATGCACATCGTCTATTGGAGGCTCGCGTGTCATTCGGTTCATGTTCATTCGTGCCAAAAGTGTACATGCGCGAGCTTACCCCCACTACTGCCCACCTGTGCTCACGACTCGTGCCAGGTATTATACAATATTAATCTTTTATTGTCCATTGATGCTCTTTTGACATTTTCTATTGAATAACCACTGACATTTTTTCATTTTTATCTTTATTTAACATTTTATTGTTATTGATATTTTATCTTTTTACAGTTTTAATAATATTGGAATTAAGTACCTACAATTTAATAATTTTAATTTATAAAATGTGACTCTAAATTATATTTTTACGCCATTTATGACAGATTGAGCGAATATTCTCGACTAAAACACCAATGTATACACCTTATTCTACAAATAAAGATTTTTTTGTATAATATACCTCTTCATCTTCTTCTTCCTCCTCAGCATCTCCTTCATCTTCAGAAGCCTTGTTATTCACGTAGTCCATTACAAGCTGGTCAATGACTTTCTTCTTCTTGCTAAGGTCCACTCCAAACTGCTTCTCCAACTTCTGGATGACCTTCTTCGTTGAGATCTTCGCGAGGTCTGCATTTTTCAGGATTTCTATGGATTTGGAAAATATAAAATGTTACAAGTATGATAATATTTTTAGAAAAACGGCTTAGTAATTTCGATTTTTTAGTATTAATTTTACTAGCACCAGTACTACGTGTTGCTAGAGGAAAAAATCTTGGAACGGTAGTTTTGATCTTTTTTCTTTTTCGCCGAAAAATTTCAGAGATTATTTATTTAGGATCCTACCACATTTTTGGATCAATATCTTAAAATAGCAATAGTTACGCCCTTATAATATGTACTAGTTCGCCGTGTGTTTACATTGCAATCAGGGCATTCCAATGTGAAAACTACTTTTACTAGGACAGCTTGATTCAAGGAGAACATTCTTGTCTGTACTTCATTTATGAAAATTATTGAACATAAGCAAAATTAGTTCATTTGAAGTAAGACAACAAATCAAAACTTAACTTGCGACAAAGTTGAAAAAAAAATAAACTATCGATCGCGGGTTTGTTTTCGATCAAGTTTCCGAACGCAACGCTACATAAGGCGGCCATGGCCGATTGACCGAACATATTACAAAAATATATATTTTTTGCATTTAAACCCATTTTCGGGAAAAATGTTTCAAATAAAAGCTATTATCGTTCATTATGCGCACCTTTTCTCATCATTAAATGCTCCTACAGAGTCGCCATTTTAGCGTACCATACGTGGTGGATTGATGTAATAAGTTACGCATTGAATAAAAATAAACCACCAGTAGGCAGACATAAATAGCAACTTACAAAAGTAGGCATATATGCAAAACGATCCGCACTTTATTGCTAAACAACTTTCACTCGAAACATTTTTGTATAAACACCATACTATCAGAGATATTTCGATTTAAAGTTACGAAAAATCTGAAGTTCTATATAACATAGCTGGGAAGCCATTACGCGGCCCGCAGTGCAATATGGCTTGTAGAGATTTTGTGTTCAAAATCGTCCAAAAAAGATAATACAACTTTTAAAAATATTAACTATATTCATGAGAACATTTTACTTACTTGCGATTTCCTCCACAAGTACTTCTTCATTCTTAATGTCTGCCATTTTCTTCAAACAAGTAGATTCCGCCAGAACACAAGGAAATACAGCCACACAATAATATACCTACGCGCTAGATGCTACACGGCGTCCTAACGAAAACAGCCGAAAGGGACATCGGCTACCATCGGAAGTTCGGATAGCCAATCATAACTTTATGATGCGTCTGTGTTTTATGTAGGTATATGAAAATTATATAAATGAAAATAGGTAACTGAACAGTTTAAATATAAAGCAGCTTTTACTATAAACAACATTTATGCCTTAAGTTGAGTTTATTTTGCACTCAAACTAATGTAAATCAGCTTCATTGTAAATATTAGAAGCGTGATAATAATTAAAGATGAACGTAGCTATAAGACAAATGTCAAATCCATGTGTTTATTATGACTTGCTGTCAAAGTGAAACGTAACCTAAAAAATTATTACAGCGTATTTTAAAGTAACAGGTGTTTTAAATTAAAATTAAGTTAAAATGGCTAAAGTTAAGAACAAGCGGAATGCCGGCTTAGCAGATAAAGTGCAAGCGAAGAAAAGGGCGGGAGTTGACAAGAAAAAAATAAATCCGTTTGAAGTACATATAAATAGAGAAAAATTAAAAGTTCTCGGAAAGAAATCCAAACACGACAGGGGATTGCCTGGTGTCTCCAGAGCTAAGGCCGTGCAAAAGGTAATGGTATTACTGTAGCCCATACCGATTTTAACGATAACATAGTTTCCTATCGATTTTGAAATTTTCAGATGCTCTTATGATAAACAGAAGCGAGAAAAATTATTATTTAAACAACACTTCATGTCTACAAACCTAGGGTTATATTTTAATCTTTTAATAATAATAATAATAAACGCTTTCTACAGTCACAGCCCCAAACTAGGATTCCCTGTCGTGGGTGCCATGAACACACACCTATGTGTGTGTCCATGGCACCCACAAATACACAAAAGGTCTGGGACCCAGAAACAGCAATCTAAATTCATTATTTAGACATCTGTCTGGCCGGGGATCGAACCCGGGACCCTTTGCACGTCAGACCGGTATGGTGGCCACTCGCCACATGGGTCGTCTTTCTTATAAGTCCCATAAGTTAAGTTATAAGAAAATAAAAGTTTTTCTTTATCACACCTATAATTGGCACACACGTCAGCATTGTTTTCTGTATTGTAAAATGTATTTGTCTTGCTTTTGGCATGTTAATAATAAATAATCAGCACTATAGCACAATTATAAGTACGCCAGCCTTTTGGGAACCATGCCTCACAGGGCAATTTTAGATGGCTTATTTTATTTATAGTTTTCTTGTATATTTTGTAAATAAGTCCTTTTTTAGTTTATAGTTTAATTATTACTAATAAGTTTCAATTTATTACTTAAAATTTCATATATTTAGTTACTATAATTGTAAATAAGTATGAAAGTGCGAAAAAAATACTATATGACTAATTACAATCATGTTAAAAATAATGATAATTTAAAAACTTTTTTTTTTATAATATAGGAGTAGCAGACGAGCATGCAAACCACCTGATGGTAAGTGGCTACTGCCGCCCATGGACATCTGTAATCAACCCCAGATAGTATTAAATACTTCTACCTGAGGTTGGCCACAGATGCGCCGCTACCCCTGAGGACTAAGCTGGAACGCCTCCGAAAAGTCTGTCTCCCTTACCACACTCTTCAAACCGGAACACTGCTGTTATTTGGTAGAAATAGGTGTGGCGGTGGTGCCGCCGGAGTCGAACCGCAAAAGGTTCTACCACCTTTAAAATGTTGGTTTATTGCTGTAATAAGAATAACGATATTGTGGCAAGTGAGCATGCATATTTGATGCAAAAGTTTACTGTTGCCCATAAAAATCTATTATCAAATTATAATAACAGCAGTGTTAGGCGCTGCTGTGTTCCGGTTTGAAGGGTGTGGTAAGGGAGACAGACTTTTCCGAGGCGTTCCAGCTTAGTCCTCAGGGGTAGCAGCGCATCTGTGGCTGACGTCAGGAATATATAATCCTCTCTGGGGTTGATTACGGATGTCCATGGGCGGCAGTATTCACTTACCATCAGGTGGACTGCATGCTCGTCTGCTACTCCTGTAATATAAAAAAAAAAAACCTGCAACCTGAAAATAGCAGAGATTGACAGCTTTTCGAAGGTAAAAAGATAGAAAAGGATTTTAAAAGAGGTTGCAGTGCCATCAGATTATCTATCATAATTTCATTGGCACACATGGAATTGTTTTCACCAATTCTGTCTTAGCGAAAACCTTCTAAAGCAGTGCTAGATTGTTGACAGTCAAAAAGAATTCTATTTAAATCTATTTTCTACATATAAGATTTTAATTTGAATATGCAAATGCTGAATACGTTCATTATATTACAAACACAAAATTTTTATTACACATTTTAGAGGAAAGAAACCTTAGGCACAGAGATGAAATTGATGAACAAAACAAATGCGTTCATTGACCGTCGTATCGGAGAGAAAAATAACCAGTTGTCAGCCGAGGACCGCATGGTTGCGAGGTTCGCGGCGGAGAGAGCAAGACAACACACTAAGAAGAATATTTATAATCTAGCTGATGATGAGATTTTGACCCATAGGTATAGTGACTTTGGATGTTTTTTCTCATTTATATATATCCTTATCCTTATCCTTACTAATATTATAAATCCGAAAGTAACTCTGTCTGTCTGTCTGGTTGTCTGTTTTTCACGCCTAAACCACTGAACCGATTTTAATGAAATTTTGTACAAAGATAGTTTGAGACCCGAGAAAGGACATAGGATAGTTTTTATCTCGGAAATCCCACGGAACTAGGGATGGCGATCTAAGATCGATTAATCGGAGAATTGATCTTTTGGACCCAAAACATCGATTATTTTAATCGATATTAGTAAGGATTGAATCGTAAACTATGCATTTGATCAAGTGATGATCTTTAGCAAAGGTGAAGGTACAAATTCACAGTTTAATGTATGTTAGTATGTTATATTATTTCCTTTTAAACGCGGGTGGAGCCGCGGGCAAAAACTAGTTTTTTTTTATAGAATTGAAGTAAAAAACAAGCATTTAGTCCACCTGATAAATGATGTCTGTTGTATTGGATATTTACAATTTACCTCAAATAAGTGTGAAAGTTTGTTATATTTCAAGTCTTGTTCTAATTTAAGTGACTTATTTTTATTATATTGAGTATGCAGTCCACATGATGTTGGTAATCCACTCCAGATAAGATTAGAGTCCTACTGGACGTTGACCAGAGATGGAAGCTGGATGGACTCCTGAGGAACAGTTGAAACTCCTAGGACAGCACTTACTGCTATTATGAGGCACAAATGGGTGTCTTTGGAGTCAAAGCACAAAAGAGTTCTACCACCTTTTAATATCATCATAACATTTTATTCAATTATCATTTTCCTTATTAAAAAATATGTGGTTTTATTACAGAGGTCAAACATTGGAGCAAATAGAAAAGTTTGATGATCCAAGGTCATCAGATGATGAAGATGAAGGGAAGAAATTTGGCGGTCTAGATAGTATGCTTCCAAACATTACTATTTATAAATCTTTACACTCTTTTCAGTCAGATGCCATATTGCAACTTTAAGAAGTCAATCTTCTGTGACAACAAATTTGATGAGTTTTTAAACATAACACAATTTGTGATGTGACTTTTATTTATTGTATAGTATAGTATATATTCATAGTATGGAATTATGCAGGATTAAGTTTAAATAGGTCTTGTAACATTGCATTTTAATAAGCTCATTGTAATAATACTAATAAATATATTGGACTACATGATAGCATAATAGAATCCCCCAGGAAACAAATAGCATAATAATTATAAAAAACATATTATATAATTATAAAAAATTTACTCATCTCAAGCAAGAAATTAATTATTATTTTCTGTTTTTTAGATGACTTCGTATCAGAAGGCCATTTCGGCGGAGGAATGCTCTCAAAATCAGAGTCAAAAGATGGAGCGAAATCTCACAAAGATCTAATCGAGCAGCTGATCGCAGAGTCCAAGAAGAGAAAAGCAGAGAAGCAGAAGGAGAAAGAACAGACGTTAGACTTAACAGAGAAGTTGGATAGTGAGTGGAAGGATCTGCAACCAGTTGTGTTTAAGAAGCAGAGGGTGGAAGAAGAGTCGTTGATAGACAAACTTCTGGCTAGAGAAGAGAAAGGACAGGACTATGATAAGATGATGAGGGAGTTACGGTTCGAGAAGCGAGGCACGGTGAGTTGGTTCTAATATGGAGCATTGAAATGTACATGAGGTCTGAAGTTTAGTTCATGTTTTTTATTTTTTTTATAATATAGGACTAGCAGACGAGCATACAGTCCACCTGATGGTAAGTGGCTACTGCCGACCATGGACATCTGTTATCAACCCCAGATAGGATTAGATATTCCCACCTGAGGTCGGCCACAGATGCGCCGCTACCCCTGAGGACTAAGCTGGAACGCCTCGGAAAAGTCTGTCTCCCTTACCACACCCTTCAAACCGGAACACAGCAGCGCTTAACACTGCTGTTATTAGGTAAAAATAGGTGTGGCAGTGGTGTCGCCGGAGTCGAACCACAAAGGATTCTACCACCTTCAAAGCTTGATGTTTCACTATGAGTTTTTAGGTAATCGTTGATAGCCAAACCAAAGCCTCTGGAGACCACTTTTTATTATAGAAGAATATCGCATTTTATATCACTTCCCTAGTAAATTAACCATCAATATTTTTTTATGAGACCATGAATGTTGTGATATTTATTGACTCTATAAACTATTACTAATGACTTGTCGAAATTTCTGTCATCTCTGAACACTGCTTAATGTATCTTTTCACTGTAATCTGACCATATTAAGGTCTCATATTATGGAAGTAAATAATACTCCTTACCCCATTTTTTCCATAAGTTAGACATGCAGTAGAATGCATATATACATTATTACTAAATGATGCTAATGCATAGATATACTACTAATACGTCTTTATCTACACTAATATTATAAGGAGGAAAACTTTGTTTGTTTGTTTGGTTGTAATGAATTGGCTCAAAAACTACTGGACCGATTTTAAAAACTCTTTCACCATTCGAAAGCTACATTATCTACGAGTAACATAGGCTATATTTTTTGAATATATTTGATAAATAGATTTTGAGGTTACATTATAGTACAAAGTTGCCGGGTCAGATAGTTAGTAGTATATCTATGATGAACTAATGTAATCATACTAAACTATTAATTAGTATTTTTATCACTATTTTCATCAGCCCTCAGATGGTCTGAAGAACACAGAGAAGCAACGTGAAGAAGATAGAAAGAAGTTGGAAGAACTGGAGAAGCAATTACAACAACGGATGTTGCCTGACAATGATGTTGCTACAGTCGTACAGCCTAAGAAACACAGGTAAGAAGATTTTTGTATACTTAACTTATATGTCATTAAAGAAATTTGAGGATCTTTTAGTGATAAAATTTAAGATTGTCAATCAAACAAAAAAAATGTTGATAAACAAAAAAAAAAAACTAAATAATTTATGGTGAAATTCTCCCAATAATCAAAATTAAGTTTTCTATTTTTTTCTTTCTCAATGTCTGTAAATCATAAATTTTTATGAAACGAAACAAAACAGTTCTTTTCGTAAAAAAAATGTAAAGTTGCTTAACTGTTTTTTTTAGCTTATTTATGTACTGATATGTCAATCCTAGTTTGTCCCTTTGCGAAGCACATAAAGAAAGATTCTTTGGTATAAGGCTTTCTAACACAGGTTTTTTATGTACATCTTGACTGATTTTAAACAGAATCTTCTTACTTATACTTCAGTAATATTACAAATCTGTTATGAACAGGTCAGCTGACGACTTAGACGACAATTTCGAACTAGACAATGACCAGGAGTTCATGTTGGCGTACGACAAGGATGGAAAACCATTAGTCCCGGACCATATATTAAAGGATTACTCTGGTAGGTTCATTAGAAAAAGTCTAATTCGAATTTTCCTGTATAATATGTTGAAGGCGGTTCCTCCCTCTACTCTGTAGGCACCACCACCACACTTATTTCTTTTGAATAACATCATTGTTAAACGATTCTATTTTAGTGTTCCTATGGCTTTCATTTCATTTTCAATCTGAGACAGATTGAAAAGAGAGCCATAGGCCATAGTCCATAGCACTGGCTAAGTGCGAATTAGTAGAGTTCACACACATATAATTTTTAACAGGTTTCAGATGTGTAGTGTGTAACTTTGAAAAATCAGAAGGGCCTGGGATTCGAACCTTGGAACCTCCAATTGAGAAGAAGGGTTTCAACCACTATTAAACTGCTTATTGTTACTCAATATTATTATTTTCTTTTTTTTGCTTTTGTTGTTCAGTCAAATTGTTTGATTATATGTTATTAATGTATTGTTGCAGTTCCCAATAGCAAAAAACAGTTTAACGATGGAATATCAGACACTTCATCCGAAGATGGTGATGATGATGATGAAGATGATGATGAAAACGATGAAAGTGATGGAAAACCTGGAGAAGATATTAAAGATAAAACAAGTGAACCAAATAGTGAGGCCAATGATACAGATAATGATAGTGAAGATAGTAATAAGAAAGATACAAAAATAAAAAAGGGAAAAGATAATATACAAAAAGATATTAAAAGCAGTATAGAAAATAAGAAAGATAAGGAATCTTCAAATGATAGTGACGATGATAGCTCTAATGAGTCATTAGATAAAGACACAGTTAAACAAACTGGTAGTAAACAAAAAGCTGATACGAAAGTAACAAACAATGATGATGAAGACAGTTCAGAGGAAGAAAGTGATGATAAATCAAAAGTTAACGGTATTTTAAGTAAAACAAACACAAATACAGAAGCAGCTGATCTTGAAAATATGGATGATAGTGAAAACTCTGATGAAGAATCAAGTGATGAAAATGATAATGATGATGATAAATCTGATGTTAAAGATGATTTTAAAGATTTAAGAGAATCCGAACCAGAGTCAGATGAAGGAGAGGATAGCACAGAGGACATTAAATCGTTCTTTAATTTGAAAACAGAAGAAGGCGATAATTTAAAGGTAAAAAAAGTAAATGTTTTAATAGATTTTCTTTTGTAAGTTTTATTTCAGTTCCTTCACACCTGTAAGTAGAACTGTGCTATAGCTGTAATGCCATGCAAAAGGTTCCAGATTCGATCCCTGGCTAGGCAAATGTCTGATGATGAAAGATGAAATATAAAGAAGCGTTCCAACTCAGTCTTCAACAATAACTACACATAAAGACTAATGGAATTCCTATTATTTAAGTTCTATAGCCTTTTTTTTTTTTGAGGGGGAAACCTTCAAAAGGTACCCGACGACGTGGGAGCGACGCCGGGTTATGTGGGATTTTTACCGCACTAAAACCCCCCGATGCCCAACGGGTCCTCCAAGCGCAATGCCCCGATCGGGCTCTACCCTGGGGGAGCACTTTTGGCTCCTCCCACACCATCTGGTGTTTACGACGGTATGCGACCACTCATACCGTCGTCCTTCCCGGGGTTGCTTGCTGGACGGTTCGAGCTCCCACTCTTGCCGCTCGCAACCCCGGAAGCCCCCTTTTAGTCGCCTCTTACGACAGGCAGGGGATACCGTAGCCCTATTCTATTCCCGAGACTACAGGGACAAAGTTCTATAGCCTAGAAGGTCGGTAATGCGTATAATGTATATGCCGGCATTCGTCTAGTAAAAGCAAAAGAGCTGGCAGTCCACCTTACGTTAAGTAGTCCATACAGAAATATCTGAAGCCCATCACAGATGCGTTGCTGAGAAATAAGATTTTTTATAATATAAGAGTAGCAGACGAGCAAGCAGTCCACCTGATGGTAAGTGCACATCTGTAATCAACCCCAGATAGGATAAGATATTCCTACCTGAGGTCGGCCACAGATGCGTCGTTACCTGAGGACTAAGCTGGAACGCCTCGGAATAGTATGTCTCCCTTACCACACCCTTCAAAACAGAACACAGCAGCACTTAACACTGCTGTTATGAGGCAGAAATGGTCATCATATCCGCACACCGAAATGCAGGGCTGCTTTAAAAATAAGTGTAGCGGTAGTATTTCTACATAAAATTGCATATTCTTTTGCTATCTGACAAATAAAAACTACAGGTTATCTTTTATTTGTTTCAGAAATTGTTAGAAGGCAAGTCGCCGTCACAACAATCGACAGCTCTACAAAAACTCATCAAAAGTTACGATCCAAGCTTATCGCAAAACAACAAAGACTTACTCAGCAGACTCTTCGCGCATTTACTACAATATGTCAACGATATATTTAGCAATTTAGATTCAGAGGCAGATGTCATTAAATCTTTTCTTATTTTCGATAAAATAGTACCACATTTCTATGACCTAGTCCACCTAAATAAGGTCTCAACTAAGAAGTATATTAATGAATTATTAAAAGAAAAACATGATGCTTACAAACGGCGTCCCAAATTAGTCCCTAATTTAGACACTTTAGTCTTTTTTAAACTGATCTCATTGTTGTATCCCACTTCGGATTTCCGACATCCGGTGACCACGCCCACTTTTGTGTTCATGTCAGAGATTTTGACTTTGTCGCGTTTTAGCGATCGATACGCAATCTCCAGAGGGTTGTTGGTAACAGCCCTTATTTTGGAATACACGGTACTATCAAAGCGCTTTGTCCCTCCCGCTGTAAACTTTCTAAGGGGTGTCATTTACTTGTGTGCGAATACTAGTATTTTAAACCCTATTCAAGTAGTGCCACCATTTAAATTACATAAAGATATGAAGATCTTAAATATCGATAGTGATTGTTCAAAGTTAGTAGTTGAAAACAAAATGCTAGCTAAGGATTTAGTGTCCAAAGACATTGATGACGACTTCAAAATTCGTTGTTTATTAACATCTACATTAATGTTGAAAGAGTTTTTCGATAATTACACCGATATTGAGGCACAGGCGGCCATATTTGAACCTCATATACATTTATTAGGCAGGGTTGATTTGGATTTGTATCCAAGTAAAGTTGGGGATAAGGTTTCGGAGGTACTGAAGTATATGAAGCAATGTTTGGAGATGAAGACGTATACGCCGATGGCGAGGGAGAAAGTGAGGCCTAAGGCCTTAAGGCTCTATGAACCGGATATACAGGAAGTGTAAGTATTTTGGATGTTGAAGTTGTAGACGAACTAATTAAATGGTATAAATATGTCTAAGATCCAATGTGTACTTTTAAATACCCGTTTTAATATTCAATTGTGCCTGCAAAGATTGAAATTTCTGGTATAATATAAAGGTATTGTCAAGTATGGATATTTTGAAGGCAAAACATTGGCTAGATTGAGTATAAATAACGACCGTTAATCAGTCAAATGTTGGGTTTAAGAGTTAGTTGTCATAAAGTAATATAATCTTAGGAGTTTGTTAAAACATATAATGCATTTTCTGGGATTACATAACACAAATAGTGAGTTTTTGAAACGTAACAAAATGGACAGGAGTCAACAATTACCGGTCACATATACCGGTCTGACGCGCTAAGTTTTCCGGGTTCGATTCCCGGCCAGACTGTTATTGAGTGATGAATTTAGATATCTGTTCCAGGTCTGGTTGTTTGAGTATTCATCTTTGTGTGTCCATGGCACCCACGACACAAGCAATCTTAGTGTAGGGCTGTGAGTGTAGAAAGCGTTTAAGAAAGCGTTTTTTAAAAACTGATTAACTTGTGAAGTAGGTAACTATATTATAAAGTTTGTAATGACTCTCATTGTTGATTAGACTGACTTAAAGTATAACCCACACTGTTGACAATTTTCAATGGATATTTATTATAATAATTAAATACTAAATCCACAGTTTCACGGGCAGCAAGAACGCCAAACTCTCAAAGGAGAGTGCTGAAAGGGCTCGACTACAGGGCAAATATAAGAAGGAGATGAAGGGAGCGCTAAGGGAGATCAGACGGGACAAGGCTTACATCGCATCCGTTAAGATTAAGCAGAAGATACAGAGGTAAGATCTCAAAAAAAATTGTATACTTGGTTGTAACTTTGTCCCACTACTGGGTAAAGGTCTCTTCACATATCTGGGGGAAGCCCCAAGCGAGTAACATTTTGGTTCAATGCGGGTTCTAATTATGTCTAAACTTTTTTTTCTCTTGTTTTATACAACTTTTACATACTGGCCAAATACAGGGGAATAGGCGCGAATACGTGTTTTTTTTTGTATAATATATGAGTAGCAGACGAGCATACAGTCCACCTGATGGTAAGTGGCTACTGCCGCCCATGGACATCTGTAATCAACCCCAGATAGGATTAGATATTCCCACCTGGGGTCGGCCACAGATGCGCCGCTACTCCTGAGGACTAAGGTGAAACGCCTCGGAAAAGTGTGTCTCCCTTACCACACCCTTCAAACCGGAACACAGCAGCGCTTAATACTGTTGTTATTAGGTAGAAATAGTGTTGTGGTGGTGCCGCCGGAGTCGAACCACAAAGGGTTCTACCACCTTCAACTACGTGTGTAACTTATTCGGGTGTATTCAGTACTCGCAAAGAATACTCGGGCGACTTTCACGCAGTGTTGGTGCTAGCGTAAATCTAACGATTACTCAAAGTCATAACAGCGAATTGCAATTATATATGTTCATAAATAGACGAATATATAGAGCGTTTTCGAGTACATATTCGTGCACGAATCGTTCGGCAAGTCATTCGGCAGATGCTTCGTCATAAATCTTGTAACGTATAGTTTTTTCGATCAATAATATAGAATTTAACAAATTGACTATAGCGCCTCCTATCGAATTATAGTACAACTATTGTCTCAACAAAACGAATAGGTCTTTCAAAAGTTTATTGAGACAGCAAGATTAAAATATGAATTTCTCTTTCCAGTGACACCATTCGCAAAGAAAAAGTGAAACAGATATACAAGGAGGCGTCCATACAACAAGGGGAGTTGAACAAATTGAAACGCATGAAATAATTCCAATAATTAAATTTATTTGTGCTGTAAATAAATTAATAACATACACAGAAGTTTTTTTATAATTTAAACTAGCACCGAATAAGAGTTATACTCAAGATAAATGCATAAATAATACAATTACAAGCATAATAAATAATAATTGATTTTTTGTACTATAAAGTTAGGATAAAAATTCTTCGTAATAATCTGCTATATGGCTATACCAGCGCCAAACTGCAAGTCCGCATTAAAGTTGTTGCGAGCAGGTGTAGTCATACAATTTGCTATGGCGACGCCATTCATTTCTATATTCAGGGTGGACTAGCAGTTTTGCGCGGACTACCAATGTGTATGATGGCATATATTTTAAACCGTGCAGTATGTACCATACTCTCTTACATACATACAAAATAAAATATAGACCATTATACATACAACCACCTATAACTTTAAAAAGAAAATTCGATTCAATTCATTTTTATTTTTGTAATCTGGATTACCGCAAAGTAACACCCGATACTATCAACTATCTCTGAACTATAATAAAACATATATATTACATAAGATAACAGATTACACGGGTCAACATGAAATTTGACTTTGATTGCAAAGCATTAAATTTCGGTAGTTTAGGTCGTAATAAGACGGAAAAAAATATATGGCATGAAAAACTTTGCTTTTGTGCTTAGAAGACTGATTGAACGAAATTTTTAAAAACCTCGGATTTTAATTTTTGATTGAAAATAAAACTATTGAAATAAAAATGTTTATTATTTTTATTAAGTTTTACTATCAAATTAGCTTACAGAAAAGTGGAAAATAACTTAAAAGTGCACACTTTTACTTTTTCTTTTATGTTCATAGCTACTTTCTCTCAATAAACCCCAAATATAGTCGCCCATCATGTTTTCATTGTATTGGCCTTGATAGCGTTGTTCAAAATTCATGATGTCACAAAAGCAAACTTTGTACCGAAAAAAGGTATTTTCTTTTCGTTTTTGTGCATAACTAACTGGAAAATAATAGTATAAACTTTAGGACAAAGAACGAAATTTTTTTTGTAGAGTCGTGTTATTTATTATAGTCATACTATATTTTAATATATTAACTGTTTTACACAGAACTAAAAACAAAGACAGAAAACTATGTCCTTAAGTTGCCAGGTAGAAATATAGGTATTCTTAAAAAAATACAATTACAATACAATTGACATTTCAAAGTGTACTATTATAGACTCTTATACATACTATTAATAGTAAAAAATAGATACTAAGTAGTTAATTTCTAATACCCATTAAATATGAAGGAAAAGAGAAATAGTATTTAGCTTAAAAATAAATACATCTTTGAATATAATAATGTGTGTATTGTACTATAATTATTAATTATACAGAAGCATTAATATGAGCATATATGATATTCAACATATATTATGAGGCAATTATCTTAGATTATAAAGAATTAAGATAAAATGTATGCCACATAAAGGTATAAACAAAGGTGATTATAATGATATTTAGGATACTGATAACTATATGTTTTTGTAAAACACCAACTAGGTGATGACTATTAAATTGAAAAATATATTAATAATACATTTTTATAGCTTTAGTCACTTAATCAATGCCTTTGGCACAAATATGACATAATTCTATAGATACACTACTACTATAAACACATAGTTAGACATAATAAGAAAAATATAAAAGTTAATGCCAATCAATAGTTGATCTAGTATATAAATCTATTAACTTTCAAGTTGTCTAATTGTAAAATAAAAGTAAGAAAGATAAAACTTTATTCCTAAACTATACAAATTCTAAAATAAGTGTCTATAAGAATATTTGAAAGAGGTTTGTTCAGAACAATATTAAATTCATGTACCTATATAAGTATTTATTCGATTGAAGCTCACAACTTTTAATAAGATTTTAATTAAAGTACAAAAACTTGCAGTAATATTATTTTTACTTTTTTTTCTTCGATCACTAATAAGTACATATTAGTACTAGATCACTAATAAGAACATAGTATCACTAATAAGTTCTTATTAGTGATCGAAGTTTTTTTTCCTACAAATTGTTATACTTCTACATAATCACTAATCATTCTATACTATTGTAATATATTAGAAAAATAGGGAAAAGATAAAACTATACAAAAAATACACTTAGGTATGCTTAAAAATAAAGTATATTTTAATTTTGATTTTCATAATCATCTATTTCTTTCTATTGATTAATAATTTAAACATACCTATTGTTATTATATTTCAAACAAGAATAAAATTTCTCTTACATAACAAAAACACTATGTAATATTATAAGTATAAATCAATTTAATCTGTCTTATCATCCTTATTGAGGTCCCAGATAGCATGGTTGAGGCAGGTAGCAAATGCTAACCAGCAAAGGTATGGAGTCATGAAGTAAACTGTGTCGGGGTTGACTTTGTAGAAACTAATGGCACAGGCGGTGGCGGCTACATCCAGGGCTAGCATGTGGATTAGCGCCTGGAAGAAAGATGGGTTTATGTGGTAAAAGTTTTTGTTGATACTGATGATATCACAAAGACGTGGTGAGAGAATCTTCTGTAGTTTGACTTTAGAGACACCACAACATGTATTATTTATTTATTTTTTCTGAATATTCCAATTTGTTTTTACACGCTTTATATTAGCTTCACTAGTATGTTTGTGGTTGTGGTGTGGTAGTGTTATGGTACTTGTAAATATTTTACTGACAGACGTGAGCAGAAGGACCAATACTTTGATATTTTTAAAAGCACCCCACGCTTTTTTTACGTATAAAAATATCTTTTTTGGTGTTAATACAATTTTTCATTAAAAAATTTCTCAGTTTATTTTATATTTTTTTGTTTGATTTCTATAAAAGCGTGCACTTTAGTTTTTTTTAAACTATATTTATTATAAAATAAAAAAAAAATTAACAAAAAATAAAACCGACTTCTATGTCACTACAAAGTAAAAAATAATTGAAATAAATGTTGGTTTAGTACATATTTCTGAAGTTGGCGCTCAATATATGTCGTTTGATAACGGCGTAAACAGCGTGTCCAATATGAGCGCCGACTTCAGAAATATGTACTAAACCAACATTTATTTCAATTATTTTTTACTTTGTAGTGACATAGAAGTCGGTTTTATTTTTTGTTAAAATTTTTTTTTCACCCTTTTTAGTGATGGTATGCTAACGTTTGTATTAATATTATGTAAAATTGTATAAAGGTGATCATGAATAAAGGTAAGGTCTGAATTCATACGGATTGGACCCACCCGCTCGCTTCTCGCTTAGTTTTACATTGTCTTATATGTTCCAACCAGTGGCGTAGCTACCTAGGGGCTAGGCGGGGCAGTGCCCCGGGGCCCTCAAACTCAGGGGGCCCTCGAACCCTTACCAGAAATCTCGATTGAACGGAACTTTTAGAAATTTCTCCCATTTTCAAAATAAATATGAAATGTTGCAACCCCACTTTAAACATGACAACTCAGTTGAAAGTAATTTAAAAGTTATGCCTAGGGAATTCCCCTAAATTATTTCTGTACTAGTACTTTGTTTTACCTCAACTAACTCAAGCATGGACTGTTCACCAATCATGCAA
Organism: Epargyreus clarus clarus; assembly: GCA_014595695.2. NCBI lineage: Eukaryota > Metazoa > Arthropoda > Insecta > Lepidoptera > Hesperiidae > Epargyreus > Epargyreus clarus. The sequence goes on from JACTTY020000028.1 coordinate 975,384, forward strand.
GGAAATAATGAGCAAATATGGAGTGCTAGAATGCGACCTAACGGAAGTATTCCGCCGTGGGGCCCCGGCGTTGTAAAATAGGGCCTCCCCCTCTCTTTCCGTGGGTGCCGTAAGAACCGGCTAAGGGATACGGTGCAGACCACCTATGCACAAATGTGAATAGTTTGCAGACATATGTTTTTTTTGTGTTTATTTGTTAGTATATTGCGGTTTGGTAGACATATACGAGTATATATATAAATCAATAAATGTATTGATCGGCATGTTAATGCGCAATCGTATCAAATCGGGGTGCGCCGACACATGGACCCTTAATTTATTTAAGTAAGTAATGTTATGTGACAAATTAAAGGAAAAGGAAAATTTTGAAGAAAATACGTATTTTTTCGTCAATTTTTGGATCGTATCCAATCGTGGTCCTATGACGCTTTGATCTGCCTATTTTAAGAACAAATGTCCCTACAGTGAAACATTTTTGATTTATGTGGAAACGTTATACTTTTGCGGAAACTAAAGCTAGGAAAAATTGTAAATAAAATAGTTATTTAGTCAGTTAGGCCCGACCTTTATATGATAAATCCTTGACGATCCTATTTCGTTTTATTAGCCAAACCTACATCCAGTATTAATTGTAATTTATGTTGTTACTGTTTAATATTTTTATTACCTGCCCTGCACTGCACAAAAAAGGGCTTAAATAGCTTAGCATTTATAAAGTATTTGTATATTTCATATTTTTGTTTGATAAAACCTAATCAGTTTCCATAGCAGTGGGGCCCCATTTTTTTATTTGCCCCAGGGCCCTTGGTTACCTAGCTACGCCTCTGGTTCCAACCTAACCTAACCAATTCAATACGAAACACTATAGGTGAAACACGATAGTATCTCATATAGGATACTACATTATTGGCTAGGTTAGGTAGGAACAGAAAAGTAAATAAATCAAACTAGGTGGTAAAACTCTGCGAGTGAGTCGGTCCAATTTACCTTAATTCAATAGTTAAGAAAAAGTAAAACATATTCTATGGTTTAGCTTGGAAGCACACCAGCATTATCAGAGTGAAAGTAAGAGAAGTAAAGTAGAAAGTTTAAGGTAATTTTTTTACATTACATTACATTTATCTGCGTGATAGTTATATGTGTCAAAGCACTAAATGGCTTATTCATGTGGTTTAGGCTGGAGGTACCTCTGCATCATCAGATCTAAGGAGTTGAAGGTCAAATTTTTCATCATATATCTCTGTCTAGCTACTTCATTACAACAAATGTCTAATCTATATACTTTACATGGGAGGCACCTCTGCATCATCAGGATTGAAGAATTGAAGGTCATATCTTCCATCATATGTCTCTACTCAAAGACCTTATCATATATTCGTAAGCTCCAAATGCCTAAGTTGTATGGTTGAGGCAGGAGGCACTTCTGCATTATCAGAGTTGAAGAGTAGAAGGTCAAATTTTCCATCATATATCTCTACCTATCAACCTTATTGAATATTCATAAGCATCAAACGCCTAACTTGTATGGTTGAGGCAGGAGGCACCTCTGCATTATCAGAGTTGAAGAGTAGAAGGTCAAATTTTCCATCATATATCTCAACTTATCGACTTTATTAAATATCCATAAGTTCCAAATGCCTAACTTGTATGGTTGAGGCAGGAGGCACTTCTGCATTACCAGGGTTGAAGAGTTGAAGGTCAAATTTTCCATCATATCATGATAACCTAGACACTCAATGTTCATTTTAAGTTTCATGAGAATTGAGTGGGCAGAAGGTAAGTTGTCATAAAATATGTAAAAAGCAGGGGTAGTGATGATGAGTTCCACCCCATAACTTAAATTCTAATCATCAGAGCGTACTAATGTTAAGGTAGGAAAGTACCGCAACGAAACACCCTTTCATATGAAAAAAACAAAATTGAAATTGATTAAGAAATACTCGACTTATTCAAGTTTATATGAAATCGGGTTTTTCCAATTTTCCGGGAAAACTGGCGGAAATTTTCAAATTTCCTCGAAATGGGACCCCCTGTGAAACTAGCCGCATACAATGGTGTATGAATCATGTCAATCGGTCGCGGCATCGCGAAAAAATCGCCAAACAAACATAAAAAAAAAAAAAAAAAAAAATATATATATACGGTCGAATTGAGTAACCTCCTCCTTTTTCGAAGTCGGTTAAAAAGCAAAGAAACCAGTACTTACCAAGCCAATCTTATGCATTTTGAAAAACACAGGTGTCCAAGTCCAATTGATAGCCAATTGACTACCATAGAGGGCTAATGGAAATACAGATTTTTCTGAAAAATTTAATATTTCTTAGAATATTTATGCTATTTTTCTAATAAAACTTATTTATGGGAATTGGCAATACTATATAATAACATATTTTCAACTAATTTAAGGGAATATGCATGGCTTTAGGAAGGTGTAAAAAGAAGCCAAGATTTTCTTCCTGGCTGTTTATTATATTTTATTTATTAAAACCTTTTTTTTTTATTGTAGAACCCTGTTTATAGTTACGTAGTAAATTTATCATTTATGTAATAACAAAAAAATACCTAGTAGTAAACTATTTTTAAAATCATACCTGTAAAACCTCCACACTCCTCATACACCATGTAAGAGGCGTACCCCATACCAGTGTAGAGAGCAGTCCAGGCAGGCCCAAACACCCAGTTGGGTGGGTTCCAGCTCGGCCGCTTGATGGTCTCGTACCAGGCCTTACCGTCAGGCTTCTTGACCTGCCCCGCCATCGTTAGGGCTCCGCCCCATCCACCGATATTTGGTAGGACCATCGCACCAATTAGATTCCAGTTTGGCATTTTGGTTTATTTTATTTAAACCTTAAAAAAATAAAATAGCAATGTCGCGAAAAAAGGTGTGGCGGAAAAGAATGAAGTCAAGGCCGTGAATAGAAATATTTAAAAAAAAAATGAATTACATATATTACATTCAGTAAACAATTCTATTTCTATTATAATGTTATAATTTGTACTACTGGCAAAATTATTTTTTATACAATAATGCTTTGGAGCCCTACTGCCTATCTACGTCTTCACTCACCTGTATTTAGCACTTGAGTACTGCAATTAAACTGAATATATACGTTGTTTCAGTAATAAGGAGGGGCTAAGAACTCAATTTTTAATCACTGAACATATTTTTCAACGTATCTGTATAATAATCATTAGCGGCAGTTTACACAATATTTTATTTACATTTCACAATTAGAACTTTATTTCGATCCTATATTGATACTGATAATATTGATAACAGATAATGCTAGTTTGACATTGACAGTTGACAATTTTATTCTTCGTAGTTTTCCATTTCGTTTCACGTAATAAATTATCATTACACGTTATATTAACAAAATAGTTATATTTTACAATATTTTGATATATTTTGAATAAACTAGGTTAAAAGAAAAGTATTTTCCAAAATAAAATGTCTACAAAATCAAAAGTTCTTAGCACGTCTCGATCGCAATGTGGAAATAGCATGGATTATTATGAGTGGTATTATAGTAAATTGGAATACATCTTAAATTTCGCTCCAACGTCAAAGTCAGATGACGATAATACAACTTATTTGAGAAGGTCGTGTCAGTCCGATCAATATTATACACTGACATTTGGGTCAAAGCGCAATTTTAACGACAATTTGAATTGACAGGGTTGTAGTCGCTACCGGTGATTTCATTTCGTTTGCATTGTACATTTTTCCCATTTTCACAAGTTTTTGCGATCGACGCGAAATTTTCCTCGAACTTTACAATGTAAGTATAAAGTTTCATATATAGAGAAAGTTCTAGATGGAGCAGAAATGGGCTGTGGTACAAATAGACTAGTATATTGTAGATAGTAATATAGTAGGTAAGTGAAATAAAATTTATGGCGCATACGTGATCAGTGTACCCAGAATATTTAAGCTATTTCTTTTAGCGTGCTTACATCATCGGCGTACTGTTGTTACTAGTCGAAAATCCGGCAAATCGGTACGTATAAGTCATAATCAATCAAAGTTTGATAATTTCTATAATCACACGACAAATTATCAGAAAGATTAAAGTTCATTGATTAATTAAAGATTATTACACTTAGTGTATTCGCTGTTTTTGTGTGGAAAAGAACAATAATTATAATTAGTATTGTAAAAAATATCATAATTAATTAATTTGAATATGGAAACAATTAAATCTCACACTGAATTAATCAGGTACCTACTCTATTGTTCTCTTTATTTTAAGGAGTTTTATTGTTTACTGTCTTCACTGAAACTATTTTAGTCATAATTGATAACATATAGGTGAGAAATTGTAATCTTGTGACTAAAAGTGTAAATGTATATTAATAGACACTCATGTGATATGTTGTGAAGAAGCTGTCGTTTTTTAAGTTTTTTTTCAACTAAAGCTACTATCATAGTATGGTTTGGTTTTGGTTGGATGCCTTAGTGCTTGTTGTAGTTCTGTAGATTCTGATTTCACATTATGAACAAAGATACACAAACACCCCCATAATCACTATACTTTGCTAATAATCGAGGAATGCACAGCTTATACTGATCAAGAAGTATGAAATTGTGCACAGGGCACTAAACTTGAATTCTACCCCTGAAAAGGTCAAATAATAGAAAGCTTGTATATCATTGATGTAGTAATTATTTCTAAGACAATATAATGTAAAATAGTTACAAAAATGATTCTTGAAAGAAATATAAATTATGATATAGCACAATTAACAATGTTATATAATGTTTATTAATTTTGTATTTTGGCAAAGGTGAAACTTCCCCTTAATATTGTACTATGAAATACAGCTAACATTCTCATGTGTTAAAATTTGAAGCCCTAAGGTAGAGAGTGAAACTTACATAAAGCATACTTTAATGATTCATGTGACCGAGCAATCACCATAATGATCTTAAATACAGTGGGTTTGATTCCCGGTCAGACAGATATCTAAATGTTATTTTTCTGAGTCTGGGTGTTTGTGTATTCGTCTGTGTGGCGCCCACAACAGGAAAATGTGTGTGTAATGTGGGGCTCTGAGTGTAGGAAGTGTTACGTAGACCTCAGCAATATATCTGTAGCTCACCTCAGATAGAGCATAAATTCTATTTGATGTTAGTAGTTGATATTCATGGATAGTGACATACCATCAAGTAAACTATATGCTCATTTGCTACCAGTGGCATAACTATACCATATGGGACCCATGGCAAATTCATTGCATGGGGCCCTAATAAAACTCGGCACATTGCATTTTTTTAATTTTACAAATGACATATAGACATTTTTCCCTAACATGTACATATTTTAGTGATGGTTCGGTCCTGGCGACCTTTTTCTTAATAATCTACCCATGAACCTTATAAACTACCTATGAACATTATACACATTATGGAGATTGTTTGATCACTTTTGAATTCACAGCCTCTCGGGCTGGGACCCATGCTATTTTGCCAGTCCTCCCACCCTATAGTTACATCACTGTTTGTTACTACGAGTTCATAAAAAAAACTTAATGTCATTGTCACTGTGTTAAAAGTAGTTGGAAATGTGCAAATGAGATCATCAAGGTGTATAAAAGTAAATATGACCTTTGCCCAAAGTGATATAGGTATTCTTGTTGTTAGTGTGCATAAGTAATTTACATATGTAATTTTGCCTTAGCTTCTACCAAAGTTGGAATAATTTTGGAATAAAATTTGATCGACATATTTTTAACTGTAGTGTTATAGGTGTAATATTTAAAAATGATAATTTTTTTATGTTTTAAATTACCTGTTTTTAGGCCATATTATTTTATAAACTTTCCTTAATTTTAAAACCTCTGTAATTTATTTTAATATAAGTTGGATTTTGACATAATTTTCATTTAAATATGGCATTTCATAGAGAGGAGTAATCTATAATTTATTGCATCTATAAAGATGAACATTGAAAACACCGACATAAATCTGTCTGGCCGGGGATTGAACTCAGAACCCACTATATGTGTGACCTGCATGGTAATTACTCTGTACTGGGGTAATCATAATTTAATTCTTCAGTAGTTTATCATAATATGTTAATGTCAGTCTAATTATTATATTAATTAATTATGTAGGAGGATATAAGTTGGGTTAATTGAATTTATAACCTACATAATATAAGTTGAATATTCATCTACTGAAGATGAATATTCTGGAAATTTTATACAATATAGAATTATACTTGTGACAAAAAATCAAATTAAGTCTTCAGTTGTTTCTTATATGAATAAGGTAAAAATTAATAAGGTAGTTATACTAATAACTGCTTCCTAGAACTTTCACCAAATCTAAATACCACAGGAGTTCTTGAATTGATATTCTTGATTGAATCAGAAATAATAAATAAATGTTGCTGACATAACCACTATGCGTCATGTTCTCAATAATAAGCAAGTGAAAGATCCCCCATCCCTTTTTGGTACTTACATAATACTTAGATCACACCTTACTATATTTCATAAACACCTACCTCTTCCTTATAATAACAGTGTTCAACATGGCTGTGTTCAACACTGATGTGTTCTGGTGGTAAGGGAGACACACTTTTCTGAGGCTTTCCAGCTTAGTCCTCAGGGCAGCAGTTCTAGCGGCGCATCTGTGGCCGGCCTCGGGTTCGTACCCGAGATCTAATCTTATATGGGGTTGAGTACAGATGTACATCGGCGGCAGTAGCAATTTACCATCAGCTGGATTATATGCTTGTCTGCTACTCTTATGTTGTAAAAAAAAATCATTCAAACTAAAATTCTGCTACAAAACACACAAATGTTTGGTATGAAATTTCAATAACATAAACTTTTTATTTATAGCGGAACAATAATGGCAAACTGGGGCGCACTCGGTTCAATCGTCCTGCCCAACGTGGGTGGCTGGGTGAACGGTGTCTACTTCGCTGGCCAGATCCGCAAGGGTGAGGAGAAGAGTTGGTACGACAACCTGAATAAGGCTCCGTGGAACCCTCCCAAGTGGGTGTTCGGTCCCGCATGGACTGTGCTCTACAGCGGCATGGGATATGCTTCTTATCTCGTGTGGGAAGAGTGTGATGGTTTTACTGGTAAGAATCAATATTTATTTATTTATATTATCTCAAAAAAAGTTCTTCACTAAGTGGTGTAGTCATGGGCGTACATATAATGTTAATGGGGTAAGGGGAGTAGTGAGTTATCCGAATAAAAAAATTTTTGGGTCTGAAATTTATCCACGATAAGGTAAAAGGATTGGACCCAATAAACCAGGTGGGTATATACACTTGGGCCATATTAAATGCATAATAACATTCTCTGCTTTATAATCTAGTCAGATATCGACGACGAATTGGCAATAACTCCTAAGTCAAAAACGCTACTTTACATAAGAAGAAACGCTACTTTAAATAAGAAGAAACACTACTTTAATAAGACATAGAATGTATTGCCACACTTTAATATTTTGCTCAATTTTGAACCTAAGGAGCTGGTGTCTCAAATATGCAAAAATCGCTTTTTCGTAAAAAATTGAGATACGAGCTATTGCTTCTTCGTCGTCGATATGTAGAAATTCACTTTTTATTTTTTAAGTACGTGTTTTGTGGTTGATGTTCTTATAAAAAAATAGCATAGCAGTTGAAATGTATAGGCAAACACATACTTAGGGGTTCTTTAAAATATATTAATAAGAAGTTCCTAAATGTGTGTGTAATCTACCAATCTGCATTTGACCAGCATGTTGGACTATGACCAAAACTGAGAGGAGGCACATGCCTAGCACAAGACATCATAAATACAATTTTCGACTGACAGAAATTGGACAGCCTCTTTATATCTGCATTATAATACAGTTATTAAAGTTGATGTGTTCTCAAGTTTTTTAAAGATAAACAAAGTTCAAGTAGTTAAAACTCAAATGGATGATAAGTATTGCAATGCTCTGTTGTTGCATAATTCACCTGCTTTAGTATTATCGTGTTATGTGTTACATTTTATCATCGCCCTTGAAAAGATAGAAGTGAAATAGTGATAAAGTTGGAGCCAAGATGTGTATTTAGGATATCTATATGTAAATATATTCGTCTGTCTATATTCTTGAAATAAGTTACATATTGTTAAGTTGTAATTTTTTATGTTGATTATCTACAACATAGATAAGTAATGATCTACAAAGGTCAATTTTGGGATTTTATTAAGATAAAAAAATGTATCGAATAATTTTAGAAATCATTTGTATTTTTTTATGTTGATTGGTTGACACATAGATTAGTAAAGATTACTCACTCCTAACAAGAAAATGTACCCAGTTTTGAGAATTGAAATAGTTGCGTAAAAAAGTTTTGCCACGTCTCCGTGCTAAAATGTCCCTAAAATATTTGAAATAATTATTTATTTATTACGTAAATTATGCAGTATTAGTTATTTATTCGTAAATTTTCTCTAAAAATGTTTTTATGTGTCAAGAATTTAAAAAAATAATTTACTAAAATAAGCCGTTTGTGGCTTCATTCAATTTCAAGGTGACGAAGTATCTTTACTAATCTATGGGTTGACAGCTCAATTTTAGAATTTTATTAAGGAAAATAAACGTTTATAAACAATAATATTATCAATCGTTTAATTAATTTGGATGGATTTGACACAAACAACATGTATTACGTTTACAGGAATTACATAACATGTGCTATTATTTATTACTTTCGAAATATTTAGGGTTCTTCAGTATTAATTGAAAAGCCTCGAATTACACATGCAAGTTTGAATTGACATAATTTAATTTTGTGAATGTGGAAGCCAGTTAGAGGATTGAATTATCTCGCCAGACTAGATGATTGATGACTCGATTTGACAAATATTTGAATAGATAAGTCTGTTACTGGAAAGGTTTTCAAATTCTATTATAAGAAAATGGATGTCGTTCTGAAAGTATTAAATTATGAATGTCTGATATAGTATCTTATATTCCAGAGGTGCGAGTTCGATTCTCTAGAATTTATTATCAGTTACTTCAATGGCTAAGGACTATATCGTATATTACAAAGATGACTGTGATTCTTAATAATTCGTCTTTCTATTAAAGACTACTTTTTACCCGCGGCGTCGCTCGCGCTCCAGAGTATTTTATCTAATCCTTGGAAAGTACTTTTATGGATAAAAGTTACCCTATGTTATTTTTTGAACCCCTGACAATGTGTGTAGCAAACAAACAAACACATATTCATATTTATAATATCATTTACGATATGTTTTTAGGGTTCCGTACCCAAAGGGTAAAAACGGAACCCTATTACTAAAACTTCGCTGTCTGTCCGTCTGTACGTCTGTCACAGGGCTCTATCTCTGGAACCGTAATAGGTAGACACTTGAAATTTTTACATAATGGTGGCCGCTATAACAATAAATGCTAAAAATAAAATAAAGTTCAATATTACAAGGTCTTCATACAACAAACCGGTATTTTTCGTAATTTTTCTATCTAACTGTTAAACCGTTCTAGGAAGACAGTTGAAGTTTTTACATTCCGTTTACTACTATAACTGCTTTTATAATAAATACAAATAAGAACAATAAAACATATTTCAATATGGTTATTTTATAAAAATGATTAAAATATAATGAACATTTGGTGAATAACGAGTTAGACTCATACTTGGCGAATTATTTGATTTAAGTGTTATGTTCAAAATTTTCAGAGGATGCCGTGTTGCCCTTATCTCTGTACGGTGGTCAGCTGCTCCTCAACTGGGCGTGGACACCCATCTTCTTCGGTCTTAAGGACTTCAAATTGGTAAGTTTGAAATTGGTTTAAACTTTTAAAGGTTAAAATTTTTGTTCTACGTTTGGTATGTGTATATGAGAAGATATGTTTTTTAAAAAGGTTATTTTTATAATATAGACGTAGTAAACGAGCTTGCAGTCCATCTGATGGTAAGGCTACTGTAACAACTGACAGTAATTGTCACTTATCATCAGGTGGACTGCAATCTCAATTACTATTGCAATTTATTATCAGATGGACTGTAAGCTTTATCTATACAGATGTCCATGGATGGGCTTGTTATTTTAGTCCTCTGGAGAGCAACATATAATAGCATTGCTATTCCTGAGTACCAAGTTAGAATGCGTCAGATCGTGGATTAGGACTTAAACCAAAACATTTGAACTAAAAGTATTGCAAAATATAAAATTTTTACAATAATAGACAGCCTGTCATTTGCCTTCATGATATTTAACGACTGTATAATTTCTGTCATTTACCTTTATACAAAAAGCAGTGATAGCCTTGTGGTTAAGAAACTCGGCCGCTTGATCGAGAGGTCCGAGGTTCAAATTCCAGGCACTCACCTCTCATTTTTCAAGGTTATGTGCGTATTAGAAATTTACTATCACTTGCTTAAGCGGGGAAAGAAAACATCGTGAGGAAACCTGCATACCTGAGAAAAAATAAAGTTTTTCAAAGGTATGTGAAGTCTACTAGGCACTTGTCCAGTGCGGTGGACTATGGCCTAATCCTTCTCATTCTGAGAGGAGACCCGTGCCCAGCAGTGGGACAGTAATGGGTTGATGATGATGACCTTTATAATATTTGACAACTGTTAAATTCCTTACAGGCCTTCATCGAGATTTCCGTGTTGAGTGGAGCAGCGGTTGCCACAACAGTAGCGTTCTCGAAGGTGAACAAGACAGCTGGGTTGCTGCTGTTGCCGTACCTGGCCTGGTTGGGCTATGCCACTTCTCTCTCCTGGTACATCTGGAGGAACAATCCCTCGGGTGCTCGGGAGATCAAGGATGAGAAGGCACAGTGAGGTAGTTATTTGCGATTTTATTTGCATTTTGACTTTAATAAAAGCGGAGTGAACCCTTGTTTAGGGTTTGTACCTAAGGAGTAAAAATGGAACCCTATTATTAAGTCTCTGCTGTCTGTCCATCTGTCACGGGGCTCTATCTCTTGAATCATAATAGGTGGACGCTGGAAATTTTTACACAGTATATAATGGTGGCTGCTATAATAATAAATACTAAAGAAAAAGAAAAAAACATGAAAATGAATAGGAAAACAAGGAATGGTAAATGGTAAAGCATAATTGGTAAACAGTTAAAAAGTTCACTATTGCTATTATTCTGAAAATTTAAAGAAATAAATAGGATATGTTTCAAATTTGTGACAAAAGTAATTAATCGTAATTTATAATATAGATTGTATTGGCATTGTATGTAATGATTGATAGATAAACAAACAAACAGACAGATACACAAGTGATTTTATAAGAAATCTAAGTTATAAGGGTTTTGTTTTAACTTATGGAATACTAAAGACACGGTTTTCTGATAACTTAAGTATAAGGTAATAAGTTAATTGACTAATTATATGATTGTCTTATTGTTTCAGAAAACAGCTTAAAAACGCACAATCTTCGCAATAAATCTAGCTTAAACGCCTACTTGTAAGAACAAACTATTTCTTAGAAAAACCTATTTTTCTATCAACAATAGATATTATTTCAAACACGCAAAAAAATAATTGTTTAAGGCACTTTCAGACTGAATAACAGTGACATATTTTTATATAAATGACAATTTACTTCCACTTTACGTAAATTCATATAATATTATTTTGTAATAGAAGTTATTCAGCGTGGAATGGCCTTTATAAATAATAAAATACCAGTTACTTAAAATAATTGTTGTACTATAAACAAGCTTAATATTGTTGTGAAGTCATCCATTACGTCACACTATAGCACCCAGACCCTTGACAACTGTAAGTTTTTAAAAGAGCCTGACCGGGAATTGAACCCGGATCATTTGGAAATAACGAATGTATAATGCGATCGTAAGATAAAAAGAAATAAGTATAATTTTGGGCAAGGTCTAAAATATAAGGTAAAAATGTAAGGTGTGACATAATTTGGATGACTCATTAATGATCATTATTTCATTATTAAATGATTGACTTCGGATCTAGCACGAAAAAAATCTGAAAGAAATCTTGCAATATATAACATAACAACACTACTGTTGTTATACAACTGAATTATAATTGTCGTAACCAATTACACAATTAGAATTTGAAATATTATAATTATAAACCAAATTTGTAAGTAGTTAAAACTATGCCCATTTTTCAGTTTTTCAATGTACTTTTTAAATAATTTCATGAGCAGTCAAAACTTGAACGTTTTTTCAAATCTATTCCAAAAAAACGCAATTTAAAAATTAAAATTAAGTTTTATAACAATTTTTCTTGTGCATATTTACCATATTTTAAACACTAAAAAGGATATAATGTACAATTGTAGCACATTTTGTAGTATGTAGCTCTTCTAATTCGGATATATTTGAGTGTAAATTCGAAGTCTTATTTATCAAGTCAAATGTTCTTACGTATATTTTCATTGCATTTTCAAGCATTCAGCTTTGAAGCAGTACTCTGTAGAATTAGAACTATAAGTACAATTATTTTGAAAATATATAATGTTGATACATTTGAGAAATTGTACTATCTATATTAAATTTTTGAATATTTAAAACTAAATTGTCAGTATTATAATTATTATAGGGTCTAATACACAATATAAGGATTATAGGATTTGTTTGCTAATTCCATTATATTTGAGAATCGTGGGCCATCATGATCCATTATGGCCCAGTGTAAGGATATCACCTCTTTAACTCTAAAATTTACCAGCACAGGGTATTAAGTCCAATATCTAGGGAATTATGCCCAATCGTGGTCCATTATGGCTGATGCTGTCCCATAATAACCCACTATAGGAATAACACTCCTTTAACAATAAAATAGCAGTGCATTTAATACTATAAAAGGCATTCCAACTTAGTCTTCAGGCAAAGCATCCCATGATCAGTAGGTCGATTTGTCTTTCTATATACACTAGGTGTGACTGCACTGCTATATTTTAGTCTAAAGGATATGCTAAGATGTTATTACATGAGGCATTCCAGCTTAGTCTTATAAAGTACAATAACATTGACTGACGTCAAATACAACTTTTATCCTGTCATCTAGATAAACCTATAAACCTAGGTTAGGTAACTTACTAAACGTCAATTCGGAACATAAAGCATTCTAACTTAGTTATTTTCAACTACAGAAGCCCCTAGTTTGTATTGACTACTTAAAATCAGTTGACTGAATTTTTATTACAAACAAAAATTTTCAATATTGTGTACTAGACCCTTAAAATTGTTAAATGTGCATTTTCTAAATTATATAATTACCAAAGTAATTTCATAATATATTTATGAACGATTCAATCGTATAGTTATAATATAAAAAAATGATTAAGAACAAGTGTCCTTCTCTAGACTGCACATTTATTGTAGTTTTGTTAAAAATACGGGTTAAATTTACAACATTGGTCAGTTAGTGTCAAAGACGAAGTAACTGGGTAGACTCCATATTATTTTTTGGTAATTCACTAGTAAATGAAAGTGAAAAAACGCATTTATCTACTAAGAAAACGGTTTGTCATTGTGTTTTGTGTCATGAGGTACAAAATAAAAAAAATATTACAAAGATAATAAATAAATTATTAATTTCATTTATTTGTTACAGATTTTATTTCGATATTAACTTTATTTTATAGTACGGTTTTTATGTGTAGTTTTTTATTTTTGAAACATAATAATCACATAATTAAAAGCTATTTTTAGGGGTCTAATTTTGTTACTTCGTCTTTGATCCCCGTTAATAGCTCAAATCTATTAAATATTAAATATAGGTTGTATTCATAATAAAAGTTGTATCTTTTAATATCTATCTTCATTGCAACTTATATTTTGATTAAGAATTAAATATATTTTACATAAAGATTTTTATTAAAATCGTATTAGACATTTTTCTAAGAACAGACCTTAAGTAATAAGTTTTTTGTAATCATTATTTTATCATCACAATTATATGCCTTGTCTTGTGTGATATACATACATACAGATTTATTAAGAATAATAATTATATATGTTGTTAATTTGATTCGTATTTAAGCTTAACCATTCCTCTTGCATTTCGGAAAAGTATTTCATATGTATTCTACAAGTTTTTTGGGTTTTGGATGTATGTTGGTAATTGTTTTCGAATACTGTTTTATGTTGTAACAATAAAATATATGTACTATTTGGGAAGTTGTTTTATTGCATAATATAAGAATCTTTTATTATAGGTATCGATTATTTTCTAGAAATTAGTAAGTAAATACATCAATATAACAAGTTACCACGCTTTTATTAGCTTGACCTGTATGTATGTATGTAACGGAATCTTTGAACTCAAGAACCGATGACAATATACGATTTTAATTATGTTACCCTATTCTCCTCATTAGGATCGCCTGCAATCAGGATTAACGATTTTCCTTGTGCAATTTTAGCGTGGTTTTTAAATTTTAAACCATAATTATTTCCTGGTAAAAATTTACTGAATTATTTTTATTCATGCTGTTTTGAAAATATAATTTTTAACTGACTTCAAAGGAAAGGTTATTTGATCTATTTATTGACTGCGGAGAGAAATGTTTTTAGGGCGTATGTATGTCTCATTCTTGGGCACGCCCTATAGCCAAAAGCTAACCTATTTAAGGGATTTTAACATATCCGTTGTCGCTAGATTCATCTAATTATGGGAGGCTGTAACAGGCATCGCTGCGTTTGTAGCGTGTTTACTGAGTAGATGAATACAGGCTGTGGTTTATGTAGATTTATATTTGAACGGTTTTTATACGATTGAAGTAAATGAGCAAGAAGTCGCCCTGATGGTAAGTCACTGCTGCTTATGGGCATCTGTAGCCAACTCTATATTTAACAGGGATATATTCAATACTGTAGGTGGTAGAACCCTTTGTGGTTCGACTCCGGCGGCACCACCGCCACACCTATTTCTGCCTAATAACAGCAGTGTTAGGCGCTGCTGTGTTCCGTTTTGAAGGGTGTGGTAAGGGAGACATACTTTTCCGAGGCGTTCCAACTTAGTCCTCAGGGCTAGCGGCGCATCTGTGGCCGACCTCAGTTAGGAATATCTAACCCTATCTGGGGTGGATTGCATGCTCGTCTGCTACTCCTATATATTTAAAAAAAGTAAGGCTGGTCGCCTCATATGATAATCTGTCTGAATTCACAGCGTTTTAACGAAATAATAAATAATAATGTTTGTTAATATAAATTAGGGCGATCATGACCCCCTAACCTCTTACCCTTAACATTAGGCTTCGATAAAAATACTTCAATTCAGATAACGCTGAAATTCAGCATAGTTTTAAATCTAAAGAATGATTGTAAACTAACTCAAGGAAGATTTAATGCCGGCTTAGTTTAAGATCCGTTCTCCCAACTTTAGCACAAGTGTCGTGACAAAAACTTCGCGACCAAGTTCTTTCCCGGAAGAAAAACTCGCAATCTGAGACCATCTTTAATTTATTGCTAATATGTTACACTTGGGGCGAATGCGCTGAGACCCGTGTCAGGTTTGCAGATGGATATCGGAACGTCACTTTGATTTATTGAAGAAGAACAGAATAGGAATTATGTGTGTAATGTAGCTTCAGTCTGTTATTTTTAAATAATAAATGCAAGTTTATAAGATCATAGAAAGCTTTAGAATAAGCATGTAGGAATACCTATCTGCAAAAAAGGTGATCAAATGCGGATTAAACTTTGGTCACATAGGTATAAGTCATTTTCATTAGTTTCCAGATTTTTTGTCTTTTGGAGATAGAACTTATAGTCGATCAGTAAGGCTCCGTTTATGTCCTTATCTAATTTATAATACAGAGGTAATAAGGTATACTACAGTCCACCTGGTGGTGAGTGGCTACTGCCGCCCATGGACATATCTAATCAACCTAATTACACACGAATAAATATTTCTACCTGACCACAGATGCGCCACTACCCCTGAGGACTAAGCTGGAACGCCTCGAAAAAGTATGTCTCCCTTACCACACCCTTCAAACCAGAAGACAGCAGCGCTTAACACTGCTGTTAATAGGCAGAAATAGGTGTGGCGGTAGTGCCGCGGGAGTCGCACCACACACCTACTTATATACTTAAATCAGTACTAAACCATGAAGATTTGAAATAGTATCCATGCGGATTTGAAATGGCAATGTAAGCTGACATAAACCTAGACAATGAACGTAGAAAATACGGCACATACAAACAGAATTGGTTGAAGGCCTTGACCTATACAACCTAATTTCCGTTGCACACGTGCATAGTATCTAATCACACACAGACGTATCCTCAGGCATTCTACATAGTTGAGGTACTCTGAGTGACGTAGTTGCAACGGCTTTGGGTAAGATTGCGCTGTAGTTTAAGCTATGAACTATCTACCTTATTCTTATCAAAATGAAGGTGACAGGTACATAGTTTGTTGTCCCTGTAGTTCCGGGACTAGAATAGGGCTACGGTATCCCCTGTCTTTCGTAGGAGGCGACTAAAAGGGGGCTTACGGGGTTGCGGGCGGCAAGAGTGGGAGCTCGAACCGTCCAGCAAGCGACCCCGGGAAGGACGGTGGTATGTGTGGTCGCGTACCGTCGTAAATACTACATGGTGTGGGAGGAGCGAAAACTGCTCCCCCAGGGTAGAGCCCGTTGGGCATCGCGCTTGGAGGACTCCGGTTGTGTTCCATTGGAGATCCCGGAGTTCTCCACCAAGCGCTGAGGACGGCCACCGGGGGGGTTTTAGTGCGGTAAAAATCCCACATAACCCGGCGTCGCTCCCACGTCGTCGGGTACCTTTTGAAGGTTTCCCCCTCGAAAACAAAAAAAAAGATACATAGTTTGTATTATGTAGGTATGTAAGTCTCTGCCATTGGTATATAAGAGGGTGGGGGAAGTAAGCTACGTGCTTTCGGCATACACTTGAGAAACAAATCAAATTGGAGTACTTTCTCTCTTTGACATAATAAAAGACCTGCAAAGTTAATTTTCGCCTCTGCTTTGGAAGCTCCCCTCACCCCTAACAAAGCTAATTCTTGAAATTATTTGAATACCTGTTAATAAAATAATAGGCCACAGTAGCTCAATAGTAATCGATTAAAGATGTGTTGGCATTCTTAAGAACTAACTTTTAACATGAGAATATATTTTTATTTTACTTATTTATTTATTTATTTATAACTGATACAAAAGACTTATAAATAACATTTTGTGCAAAGGTACTGCTTATTCCTAAAGAAATTTCTTCCAGCAGACCTGTGAAAGGTAATGGGTTAACAAATGGTGGATACGCGTGCACGAGACAGGATAAAGATATATTATTTATATTTTAATCATAAAGTACTTAAATATAATACCGAATGAGATTTAATATATATAGATATCAATGTAATATATATTATTATAACCAATATACATATATAATAGGATACATACACATAATTATGTTAATATATACCAAATGAATTAATGAATAATCATCTGACTAAGGAGAAGTAATGATCCTTTACTCTATTTTTAAAAGTAGATATTGTTTTAGAGTCTCGTATGTTAGGTGGAAGCGAGTTCCACAGTCTGACTGCATGAACAGTGAAGGAGTCGGAATAGGAACTAGTTTTATGAGGCGGGAAACGAAGGGGATTTTTTTTAAAGAAGAAAACTAATAATGCAGCAGTCACCCTATAAAACATATCATGATCTTTTACATATCTTAGCTTGTGATACCCACAAGCGTATTTTCCGATGAAATTTGAGCCACGTAGCGATACGGGAATCACAAAGCGGCATGCAGTGGCTTACATTACATTACACTTCCACATGCTGCGTTACAGTAATGTAATGTTAAGTTTACCAAGCACTGCGCTAGGAGAATGTATATATATAATATGTATAATATATGATAATATGAAAGTACATTTATATTATACACATTTATATGTATAATATGAAAGTACATTTTATCTACAATCGTAGAGTCACACTAGGAGTTTCTTTGTTGTAAAACTTACTATGGACACACATAGCATCTACATTTAATCAGTTATTACATTTTTTAAAGGTGATAGAATCCTTCAAAGTTCGCCTTAACGTCTATTTGTTTTTTTTTTTATATATAATATAGGAGTAGCAGACGAGCATACAGTCCACCTGATGGTAAGTGGCTACTGCCGTCCATGGACATCTGTAATCAACCCCAGATAGGATTAGATATTTCCACCTGAGGTCGGCCACAGATGCGCCGCTACCCCTGAGGACTAAGCTGGAACGCCTCGGAAAAGTCTGTCTCCCTTACCACACCCTTCAAACCGGAACACAGCAGCGCCTAACACTGATGTTATTAGGTAGAAATAGGTGTGGCGGTGGTGCCGCCGGAGTCGAACCACAGGGTTCTACCACCTTCAAACCTATCCAATTAAATATTAAGGATATTATAAGCCCTTAAAGATGTGTGTCCACTACATTTTTCTAGCCTCACTACGCCATATCACGCGTATTAAATAACTTAAACACGCACATACACACACAATAATAATGCATGAGTGCGTTTAATTAAAACCCACAATGTGAACGTATGTCCTCTAACAGTGGAACCGTTGTAGGTCAAGTCACCCTTGATACAAGGGGTTGAAATGTTTAGAACATGAGGTCCCGAGTGCTTTCTGAGGTAGGGTGACCAAGTTTTTGCAAAACAATGTAGGATATTATTTATTTTGGATTTGGGATGCTATGCATTACAAAGTAGTGAATATAAAGGGTGATAAACATGTGTGATAAACGATTTGGGATATTTTGGGAAATATCGGCAATAAAAAACGCATATCGTGAGTACCCGTTACATAATAAAATGTCACAATTCCGCGATAATTTTAGTATAAAATCATAGATTTGGGATATTATTTATTTTGGATTTATGGTCTAGATGTCATACATAGTATGTTTTTACTTCTTGGTTGTAAAAAGATAAGGGGATGGCCATCGCCAATTCTATTAAAATTTGGTACCTTAGAAATATCATATTCTTTCTACCATTATAACATTTAATTACGTATCATATAAGAAGAAACATACTCAAGTAAGTAACTATACAGTCTCCGAAATTGGATAAAACTATGAAAAACTGGTTCACAAAATATCCTTTGTTAAAAATGGGTTTATTTTAAAAATATGATAGTGAATTAAGAAATAACACTATATTTTCGAGACTGTCCTGTAAAATTCGGCAATATGGCCACACTATTCTAAGAGTATAGAGAGCTTTTTCATTGTTTCAGCCATATGTGTATTCGACAGATCACAAATATTTTACTCTTTAAAGTTACTCAAAATTTTATATAAAATGATACAGGTAGGTAAGTACTATTGAATGTAATACAAAATTTATATGACTTATTTTTGTTCAGAAAACATTCTAGGTTTGGCGCGACAAGAAAAGATCCTTAAAAGTGGTTAATAATATATCACCATTACTTAGCACATTTTCTCAAGAAATACAGAGTGAATAAAAACCTCCTCCTTTTGGAAATTGGGTAAAATTGTTAGGTACCTCTGTAGAAATTGCAATCAATCTGTGAATAACTGCAATTCTGCACTTGAAACGAGTTATTCGGCCGACTATGGGTAATTAAAAAATTGCTCAATATGCCGACTGCTGAGTAATGAACGAGTACTTTAACTGTATTTTTATAGTATAGAAGTAAGTGCGCATGTATTTCACCTGAGTAAGTGACATATACCTATATAAGTAAGGTAATCTTATACGAGTCTTTCCTTCTTAATCCTCAGGGGTAGCAATGGATGCGTGGCTGAACGCAAGTAGGACTAATTATACCATAAATGTGTAATTATTGTTATATTGCTGATGACTCATGTTCAAACCTTCGAAAGAAAACTACAAATTGTTGACCTTCGTATATTCTTCGGGTAGCATAACGACGTCCCAAGGAAGTCCGCACTGTTCCACGGGTCGAGCAGTAATAGAGGTGAGGCGTATATACTGGAACAGGTTCAGGGACTAGGTATTTTACCGGACTAGTTAGGACCTAGTCCTACTTTTAATATGTACCTAGTCCAAGAATAAGTACCTAGTCCAAGACCAGATTGTACGCGTGTCGCGTACACGAACCATAAATAATGAGACTTTATGGGACTAGGTGGAACAGGTTTCTGGATCACGTATTTTTAAATACTAGGAACAGGCATACCTAGTCCCAAATTTACCTAGTACAACCCATCCCTAAACAGTAATGCCATGATGTTGCCAGTGCGTCAGTGTGGCCGTTTTTATCGGGACCGGCGCACGCACTTTCATATTTAAGATGGTGGTGTTTTACATTATTTTAACATTAATTTATCTTCAAAACAAACACAACATTAACTATTGATTACTGAATTAGTTATAGAATATTTAAATAATAATTTTATTTTATAATAGGAGAACTGCCGTATTTGCTCCGACATATATAATAACCATATTAAAATATGATTATTATATATTTATTATAATAGCATTCAACTTTATTTTACTTTTACTATTTTTTGTTATAGCGGCATTATGCATCCTCTGTAAAAAAATCAAGTGTCTGTCTATTACGGTTTCGGATATAGAGCCCTGTGACAGCGAAGTCTTAGTAATAGGGTTCCGTTTTTATGCTTTGGTTACGGAACCCTGAAAAGGCATAATAATCGAATATAGATAATTATAGGCGTAACAACTTTGCAAGTAAGCCAGGGATCATCCCTTTGGAAAAATGGTTAAAAGAAGACTTTCGATTACCTATATAATATAATTTGACAACGCTCATTGATTTGTTCAAAAATTTTTTGACTTCTAACTATTTTGACACGGATTATTTTAACTCGGAAGTTTAACTCCTCTTCAGCTTAAAAAATAATTGTGTTAAAATTCCTTTTCATTAATTATGATAGATCCAATCATAATGAACTAATTTGGGATACCCAATGATATTATTGTTTTGGGGCGGCGGTCCGAAGGTGTGGTTCGCTCCGAGCTCCCGATACGTGAGGTCCCTAAAAACAGTTGCTAAAAAAAGTCGTCAGAATCATACAATCTGTGAAATGTGTACAAAAGGTCACCGGAGTCATACATTTTGCGGAAAATAAGAGTATGACACATTCTAATTTTGTAAAATCTAATCAACTTTTTACAGTTGGGTCCCATTCAACATTCCGACCCGGGTCCAGACGACCTTATTCCGCCTCTGATACATTCATATGTAATAATTATTACAATTCTATACATAGTATCGATATTTAATACCATAGATAAGTATAGATATCTCACCGCCTAGTAATTGAAGGAAGCCATTAAATGGCTTAAACGGCTGACAAATGTGTCACCCTTTTAATGACTGTCATGACGTAATTTACGCGGAACAATGCCGACATGCGCAGTTTAGTGGTGCAAAAACACGAATTCGAAGAAAAAGTACGGAGAAATATCGTTTCATTCGTAAATGATCTAAAACTGCATTTTTTAAATATTTTTCAAACACGAAAATACATGACAGTGACAATTTCAATTGTCAAAACTGGTTACATTTTCTTGTTAGGTGTGAGTAATCTTTACTAATCCATGTCTAATACATAATATCACAATTAATGCACTACCTATTGACGGGCGTGCCGCGAGAAGTTTTTACTTACCACACAGTGTGTGGCACACACACAGATTAGTAAAGATTACTCACTTCTAACAAGAAAATGTACCCAGTTTTGAGAATTGAAATAGTTGCGTAAAAAAGTTTTGCCACGTCTCCGTGCTAAAATGTCCCTAAAATATTTGAAATAATAATTTATTTATTATGTAAATTACGCAGTATTACTTATTTATTCGTAAATTTTCTCTAAAAATGTTTTTATTTGTCAAGAATTCAAAAAATTAACTTACTAATAAGCCTTTTGTGGCTTCATTCAATTTCAAGGTGGCGAAGTATCTTTACTAATCTATGGCCACACAGTAGATATTTATATCTAGTGTAACACTAGCGCCGACACGGCACTTGTTTGTCAAAATATTGAAATGTTTTTTTATTTTTTTGGTTTACGCTGTTATAATATTGTTAAAAAAGAAAATAGTAAAATAGTACAACGTACCTATATGTGAGATATTGAAAGTAAGAATTTAAGGATTTTCATTATTATGTTGTAATTTATTCAATCAAATATATGTCAATTATAAAAAAAAGTCGTTGAAATTTTTGTGCTATCCTTATTATGCTAAAAACATACCGAAATTATAGAATCTTATTTTTAGTATAATAATCAGATGTTATTAAATATTTTTTATAATAAAAAAAAAGTTGCAAAAAAGTTAGGTGACTATTTAAATGTTAAAAGTCATTAGAAACAATATATTTTTTTAGCAAAAAAATATCTAGTTTGTCACACTGAAGGCCCCGGGGGGATTCGAACCCCCGATCTCCTGTTTACTAGACAGGCGCTTTAACCAACTAAGCCACGGCGCCACATTGAAACGTGATGAAAATATCGACTACATTATACTCGTAGTAACATGACGTCATTATACAAAGTGTCCGGTTTCTTATAGGTTGTTTAATATGTTGTTCACCTAACCCGTTTGTTAATTTAACATTGTCAAATTGATGCTAGTTTTTGCGACGTTGATTAAATAATAAAATTGGTATATGATAACTTCGATTTAACGATATGATTATATTCAGATTCAGTAAATAGGTTGTGGCCTTATTTACTTTTAACTTTTTGTATTAAGATAAAAAATCGAAATAATTTTATATAATAAAGGACGTAATTTTTTTTCAAAACTTTTAATATCAATAGCTCATCACAGCTTCCGAGGTGTTATTTATAGAGAGTAATTGAAAGAAACACGTGTTACGTAAAAGTTTCTAGCAAATGTAAAAGAGTTACGTTTTTACGTCTGTTGGTTGGTAAATTATTTTACTTTTTTGTGATGTATGCTTACAAGGAGTCTTTGATACTCACCTTTAAGTTTATACGCATTAGGCATTTATTGCTAAGTATATTCCTAGTTCTTAAGTTGAGGTGGCACATGTAAATGTAATCGTTGGTGATTTAATAAATAAATAAAATTACAGGGTACAAGTTTCGAACCAATAATTTTTCGAAAATATTAGAAAATAGTAAGTCGTCTAAAAATTAATTCTTTAACGAATTATGTCGTTATTATGGTGTAGCCGGTTGGATTATCTCCATTCAGGTTTAGTATCTATAATGTGCAAGGTTTTGAAGGGAGCCAATATTATTCGATCCGGAAGGTACCACCATTAACCCGTTATCGAAGGGTGTGGATCTCTAACGGACTAAGGGGGGGCGGAAAGGGTGGTCCGCTCCGGGCCGCTGGTCCTGGGGAGCCCCAGTGCTTGGGGGCCCCCAAACACAAAATCAAAATCATAAAAAATCAAAAAACGTATTTGTCGGCGAAGTATAAGGGCTCGAACACAAAACTGCGATGCGACGCGATGCGAATTCGCAACGCAGAAAATTGCGATGCGAATTGCTGCGATGCGATATCGTGCGGCGTAGCGTCTCTCAGAGTGACCAACAATAACAACCACTGTGCGATGCGAATCAATTCGCAAGTTCTTGCGATGCGTCGAGGGAGCTCGCAGATTTTTGCGATGCGACGTCGCATCGCAGTTTTGTGTACGAACCCTTAGTCAGTATGAGACATTTGTAATTTTGTAAAATGAAATAAACTTTTTAAACTGGGGGCCTCAATTCCATTTTCCGACCTTAGTCCGCCACTGGTGTGGATGCCAGCTGATATGAGGCGATTGTCTTAGCCCTAAGGAGTGACAGCGCATCTGTACCCTTACTAGGAGTTTGTACGTTTTGACAAATATGACTGTTTTGGTATTTGTTTACGTATTGCCCATACAATTTCCAATCAGCGCCCCTACCGGATTGTATCAGAACTATAGTGTCAGTAACGTTACATTAAATGTCTAAATTGACAAAATGGCGCTTTATGTTTTGTCTCTCTTTTTTGCGAACACGTGAGGCAGACAAAAAGACTTGAACACTTACTTATTGTTACGTTTACTCAGTGTACTGAAGCAAACGGAACAGAATAATGGATTGAGTAAACGTAATGTAAAATTGTGGGATGTTTTGAAAACTCATGGTAAGGGTACAGGTTATTTCGGTTTACAGATATCCGTGGGTGGAAATAATCACTTACCGTCAGGTGCAATGCATTCTCGTTCAATTACATGTGCTTACCTAAGTAGTAGAAGTACTAGAAGTACTAACACTTTTCTGAACTCTGTCAAGTAGAACTTGTTTTATATGTTTTTTTTATAATATAGGAGTAGCAGACGAGCATTCTATTCACCTGATGGTTTAGTAACTACTGCCGCCCATGGACATCTGTAATCAACCCCAGATAGGATAAGACATTCCTACCTGAGGTCGGCCGCAGATGCTCCGCTACACCTGAGGATTAAGCTGGAACGTCTCGGAAAAGTATATCTCCCTTACCACACCCTTTACACCAGAATACTGCAGCGCTTAACACTGCTGTTATGAGGCAGAAATTGGTGTGGCAGTGGTGCCGCCGGCGTTGAACCACAAAGGGTTCTACCACCTTCAACATGCCCAAGAGCTGAAGTGACTACTTCAATATTACAAAAAAAATACATAGGATACCTTTTTCAGAAAATAGGCATTTTCCTACGATTATGAACTAGTGTTTATCAATTATAATAGATATGTAATCTTCCTCAGTCTCAATTCTAAGTATTTCATCCATTATTTTTCTGGAAACGCTGAAAATATAATTACAAATGTTTTTGCCTCCAAATTTTCACATTCCTCTCCGCCTAATTGTTTCAAAGTAGCAAGAACTCGTAAGTGTAACTTCTGCGAGGGAAATTACCATGCTAATGAGTGACGGTATGCGAGTAGGTACAGCCCTTTCAGAAAGGCACATTTAGGAATTATATTTCCCTCCAAATTACGGAGAAGAAAAATTATTATAGGTTTTTGTTGCTATTTTTACTACGATTTTATTGGCTTGACCTGGGGGCCTACCATCATCTTTTAAAAACCATCATAGTTCAGGACATTTTTGCACGACTCATGATGCGAAGCATCAGAGAGTGCTTTACGATCGAAAAATTTTTTTCGCTTCATTTTGGCGGATATTTTTATTATTATAGCCTTGATAGTTCACGGAATCAAGATATTTTGCATACTATTGTCGAGATAATTTAATGGAGATTAATTCCATACTTTTAAAAAATTGATTTACTGCAATAGAATTGGAAAAAAACACCAAAATAGGTCAAAAAAATTTCCTGTCCGTCATGTGTGAAACCTGAAAACACTGTAACTTGTGAAAAAATCCATCATTTGGGTTAAATTTTTTAAAAAAAAATTCTAATCGACGATTGTAGGTCACTGAATGCGAATGATTAATTAATTCAGTGTCGTTTAATTGCAATTAATAAAAAACGAAAACTACAAGACTGTATATCTGTAGATATTATGTACATTTATTCCACCAGGGGCGCTTGTGCAGTACCTTCTTCCTACTACAGCTGTTTTTTCGGCAATTAATTTTGAACGACTTAAGTTTTTTTTTTATATTTCATAATTAAATGAGCATTATGAGTCGTGCACTTTTGGATTTTCCAAACTTTTATTTCAATATTGCATCAACATTATTTTGTTTCGTACCACGACCTCCTGAAAACAGTAAAATATTCCGTCATACGCAGTAGAACAAACTTAAACCCTTATTCATTTTTCACTTATCCATTGTATAAAACAAACTGAAATTGTCATATTTTAAAAAAGCTTAAAAAGTTAAATTTTCTTCAAAAAAGGATTAATAATTTCGACCGACATAATACGAAACTGCTTATTGTAATGTTATAAAAACAATCTTACTTTAACGAGGTCGTGGTACGAAATTTCAATGTATGATTAAAATAATATTGTTTTAAGAGATGGTAGTAACCTCCCTGTATGTATGTAACGCAATCTTTGATCTCGATTTTTACCCACTTTTATTAATTAAAAATTTTGAACACTCAGTCACCCATTAACCTCATCAGGATCACCAGGAATCAGGATTAAGGATTGTCCGTGTGCGATTTGAGCGTTGTTTTTAGTTTTTAAACTATAATACTTGATGATAAGTGGTGACTGCTGTCTATGGACATCTGTATCCAATCCGTATTGAACAGGGGTTTTACCTGAAGAAGTTACCACTCTTTAGAACTCAGATGGTCGTCTAATATGTAAGTCTAGTTAGAAATAAACGTAAGAATTGCTTCAGTTGATGACGTTATTCATTTATCAATTAATAAAATGAATAAATAAGTAATGTAGCCCTTCCTACATAATATTTAAAATTTCTATAATCTTATATATAAAATTCTCTTGTCACAATGTTAGTTACCGTACTCCTCCGAAACGGCTTTACCGATTTTCACCAAATTTTATATGCATATTCAGTAGGTCTGAGAATCGGCTACTATCTATTTTTCACCCCTTAGTGATAAGAGTTATTCACCCTTAACATTTTTTATTTATATGGCAACACAACGGGTTAGCTAGTCATTTCTATAATATACAATTTATATAAATTAAAAAAAATCTACATATTACATGATAATAAAACGCCTAATAAACTTTAAACTGCAAATATTGTAATTATATATGTTATCATTCAATTACTCAGGCACTTATTTAGTACTGGGTATAGCAAAATACTTATTTTATACACTTAGTTAACATCTTCGGATTATTTCGTAAAACGATAAGATAGAATAGACGACCCGCGTGGCGGAGCGGTCACCATGCCGGTCTGACGCGCAGAGGGTTCCGGGTTCGATCCCCGGCCAGACAGATTTCTAAATGATGAATTTAGACTTTTGTTTCTGAGTCTGGGTGTTTGTGTATTTGTCTCTGTGTGTGTACATAGCACCCACGATACAGGGATTCCTAGTGTGGGGCTGTGAGTGTAGAAAGCGTTTATTTATTTATTTATAGAATAAATGTAGCCCACGTAAAGATTATCTTTTAGTATTAAGATTTGCTTTATAAACATTTTAGATGCGTTTTTTACACTTCTCTAATCGTGAAATATGTGTCAACGGTATGGGTAAATTTTAAAGTATTTTGTTTTTGCAATAATATGGCTATTAGTTAAAAAACTGCGTATAGTAACTAATTAGCAAAACTAACTACTAAATAACTATTAAAAACTAATTAATAAAACTAGATACTGAAACTAACAAATTAATAAACATAATTAATATAAATACTTGTATTGAATCTTATTCTTATAATAACTATAGCTGACCCGGCAAACGTTGTGTTGCCATATAAATAAAAAAATTTAAGGGTGAACAACCCTTATCACTTAGGGGTATGATAGATAGTAGCCGATTCTCATACCTACTGAATATGCATATACAATTTGGTAAAAATCGGTAAAACCGTTTCGGAGGATTACGGTAACTAACATTGTGACACGAAAATTTTATATATAAGATTATTTTTTATTATTCTCTTGTTTGAAACTGCTGCTATTGTTTAACAATTTAATAACAACATCAATGTACCTATACTTTCGTAAAAAAGTCCCACAACACAACTAGCACAAGAACAATTAATTTTATTCCCCTTAACGACATTGTTTAATTGTTTTAAACTTGCAACTTGCAACTCGGAAGCAACTGTTCCAGACGACTGTTAATGGGCTATGGTAATGAGATATTTATATCTGTGAACTTTGACGGCAGCTTTACTGTGAGCTTTTTTATATTTATGGAGGAATTTTGACTCTTTTAAAATTAAAAGTAGCAGAGGTAAATGTAAAAACCGCTTTGTGGTTCGACTCTGGATTGTGGCACCATCGCCGCATTTATTTCTGTCTTATAACACCGGTTTTAAGCGTTGATGTTCTGATTTGTAAGGGAAACAAATCAGAACATCAGCGCTTAAAACCGAATTAGGTATTTAATGGACAACGCTTTGTTGTCCGTTTCCAGTGGCACCACCGCCAAATCTATTTCTGTCCAATAACAGCGCTGCTGTATTCTGCTATGAAGGATGTGGTAAGGGAGACATACTTTTCTGAGGCGTTCCAGCTTAGTCTTCAGGGATAACTTGAGGTAGAAATCTAATCTTATATAGGGTTGATTACAGATATCCATGACCTGCTGTAGCCACTTACCATCAGCTGGAATGCATGCTCGCTTATATAATGAAAGTGCCTAATTGTAAAAACTTCTTAATAAGTTCTTTTCCCCTACCTTATATTACTAAATAGATTTAAATCCTCAAGAAGTTGGCGTGTAAGGCGCAAGAATCATTACCATTCCTAATGGCGGTAATGAGACGAGACTTGCTTTGTTTAATGTAGTTTGAGAGAATTATAACCGTATTTAATGTGAAATACAGTATGGCTATATTAAAAGTGATAGCCTAGTGGTTAAGAAACTCGGCCTCTCGATCGAGGGGTCAGAGGTCCAAATCCCAAGCATGGCTTAATTTAAAGTTATGTGCGTATTAGAAATTAATTATCACTTACTAAACGGTGAAGGAAAACATCGTGAGGAAACCTGCATACCTGAGAGATTTATAAAAAAAAAATCTCAAAGGTACATGAAGTCTACCAATACGCACTTGGCCAGCGCGGTGGACTATGGCCTAATCCTTCTCATAATGAGAGGAGACTCGTGCCCAGCACTGGGACAGTAATGGGTTGTTGTTGTTGTTGGCTATATTATGCTAGCCTAGTATATGAAACTCTACCTTGCTGTAGAGCGGTCCTAGTTTCGATTTTCAGGTACACATCTTTGCTTTTTTAATTCTAATAATAGCATTTTAAGTGTGCAAATTTTACGCTTATTTCGTTCTACTTAGTATTTGCACTTACTTATATCTGCCTTATAACAACAGTGGCTTATAAGACAGATGAACTAGATGTTCTAAATTCATAACCAAGGCAAGCAACGCATCTATCATGATAACTACCCTTGGATTTGATTTGTAAATTAGTCTGGAATTGATTAAATGACTTACTTCTATCAGTCTTATAACAAAACCTTCTGAAGTTAATATTTATAAACTCGATTCACCGCACGAAGTAGTTCAAAATTAACTTGAGAAACAAATAAAGTTCTTCCGAATGTATTACACGTATTTACGAGAATACCATAAATAATGTTTGGTTCAAGTAACTTTGTCTATGGTCGTTCGTTCTAGCCATAAACAAACACGATTTAAATTGCGAACGCGTTCCAAACTCAAGATTAATTACAGTTGGCAATAATTCCGAAATAAGTTTCAATTTGGGTAATTGTCAAACGTTTGGAAGTAATTTTCTAGTTAAAGCCGGAAATTTCCAGTAGGTGCTGGAAAGTTTTTTAATCTTAATTCTTCAAGGACACGGGAAGGCAGGATGAAAACAATTAGAGGGATACTCTAAACACTCCAACTACAAAGTCAAATTGAAAACACGGTTGCTAGCGTAGGGAAAATTACCCAAGTTTTGGGGAAATTTTAGAAGTTTATAATTATGAAAAATCATTTAATGGCCATCCGTGATGTAATTTTAATATTACACATGTCTAAGAATAATACAGATCATGAAATAAGAAAGAAATAGAGGCTACTTCCATTTTCAATCATATACCCATTGGTCTTGTTTTTTATAAAATTGTTATGTAATTTTAATTTTAATTTTTTGCGTTTTGGTATTAAAAAATAAATTATGAACAGTTTAGACACATACCTACTTTTTATATAAAACAATTTGCACATTCACATAACGATAAGCATTATTGTTACACTTTCCTGAACTTTATAAAAAAATCATGGCGTTCTTAAATTTTATTTTAGGGAAATAATAATTTATTCGTTAGCAACACTGCAAAGTTTAGCGCGCAACCTCGGCTGAGGTAGCGCAAATTGCCACATGAATTAGGGAAATAAATATGCCTCCCTCAAAAAGTGGATGCTCAAAACGAAATTGTCTAATTGTGGTGATATTTTGCTGCAGCACCTAATAGGTATTAATATCTTTCATATTATGTACAAATTATTTATATTTATTACCTATATTAAGTTTTAATATGTGTAGTATTATTTATGTATAAGAATTAAGTACTTAGATTTTTTAACGCTGTTGAACATTTCATTTTATAAACTTCGACTTGAAGGTGATTATTGGTGTGTTGCTTGTCTTAAGGATGTGGTAAGGGAAACATACTTATCCGAGGAATTCCAGCTTAATTTAGGTACTCGTAGTAGGCGGCGCATTTGTGGCCGACCTCAGGTAGGAATCTCATCTTATCTGGGGTTGATTACAGATGTCCATGTGCGGCAGTAGCTAGTTACCATCCCCACCTGATGGTATGCTCATCTGGTACTATTACATTACAAAAATAAAGGTGGTAGAACCCTTTGTGGTTCAACTCCGTCGGCACCACCGCCACACCTATTTCAGCCTATTAAGAGTAGTGTCAAGCGCTGCTGTGTTCTGGTTTGAAGGACGTTGTAAGGGAAACATTTATCCGAAGAATTCCAGCTTAGTTGTCAGGGATACCGGCGCATTTTTAGGCGACGTCAGGTAGGAATCTAATCTTATCTGGCGTGGATTACAGATGTCCATGTGCGGCAGTAGCCACTTACAATCAGGTGGTACTCTTTATAAAAACAAAACCTCACGGTTGTATCTAATTACAATTCGTTTCTTTACATTTTACGGGATATGTACGGGAAATGTCTTGCGGTAAGATAGAAAATAGTTAAGTTATAGCGTTTATAATGAGTGTTCTTCAATGCTAATCAGAGCAGACGGCTTGAGTGGTGAGCGCGAATTGTTCAACCGAGCGAGACTAAGGAATAACTGAATTTACATTACTTAAGTCCTAACCGGTTCAGACAGTTAAGTTCAGTACCCCTACCAGGAGTTTTTACGTTTCGACAAAAATGACTGTTTTGGTATTTGTTTACGTATTTGCCCATACAAATTCCAATCAGCGCCCCTAGCGGATTGTTTCCGAAGTATAGTGTCGGAACACGAGTTACAAAAACGGTTTTTTTACAATAATTACGTTACGTTTGAGACATAAACAGCCGTCAAATCGCGATTTGGCATTATGAGTTGCTTATTTGACAATTATCAATCCGTAAAATACGTCATGACATTTACATTAACGGACAACCGAGTTGTCAGTCAGCGGACTTTTCGCCGTGTTTTGTGTTTTGCTCATTTTGTTTGAAAATGTTTGCCGCTAAATACCATTTGCTGGGAAGATGATTGAGCAGCAGGAGGAAGCAGACCATCGGGCGAGGCAGCGGCTATATTTAAAGAAACGGAGCAACGTATCTCGTGTCTCGGAGAAGAAGTTCATCCAGTTGTACCGGCTCTCAAAGAGGGGGTTTACCTATTTGTGCACAGTATTAAGGGAAAATACTGATTTAAGGAAATCACAAAGGGTGTCGCTGGAGACTAAGGTAAGATTTTGTTTTCTATAGATAGCTAATAGTTACTTGTCGTACAATACAATGTACAAAATTGTTATATTTCTAGGTTCTTAGCGCTTTACTATTCTACGCCAATGGCGATTACCAGCGTGTCATTGGCGAGGCTAATTACCTGTCGCAAGAGACGATTAGCGGGTACGTGCAAGAGGTCACGGAGGCATTAAATCACCCTCATGTGACAAAAAAATTTATAAAATTTCCATGTTTGCCTGAAGATAGACAGCGTACCACACAAAAGTCAGTATTTAACAATTTATTTATACCATCTACATTTTAGGGATACATGTAATTTTAATTTGAATAACCTTTTGAATTACTTTTAGTTTCTACAACAAGTATGGCTTCCCGGGTGTCTTAGGAAGCATTGATGGCTCCCATTTCAAAATAAAAAAACCCAAAAGGAACGAGGAACACCTTTATTTCTGTAGGAAACATTATCACTCCATTAATGTGCAAGTAGTAAGTATAGGCATTAATATGAAATTTATATAGCAAGTGACTAAATTGAAACATACAAGTTTTTGTTTTGCCAGGTTTCGGATCATGAGTGCAGAATATTATATGTCAATCCCAAATTTGGTGGAGCAAGTCATGATGCCTTCATATGGAATAATAGCACCATTAACACATTTATGCAATCTTTACACCGGAATGGCGAATCGGTTTGGCTTTTAGGTAAAGCGATATATGTTAATAAGTAGGTCAGGTTTCAGTTATTATGCTTATTAATAATTTCGATTCCATTAATTTTTACAGGTGACTCTGCGTACCCTCAAAGACCATGGCTCATGACGCCCTACATAAACCCAACACCACATTCTTCTCAAGAATCATTTAATGCAATACACAGCAAGACAAGAGTCATAGTTGAAAATACATTTGGACGACTCAAAAACAGATGGAGATGTCTGCATAAAGACAGAGTATTGCACTACAAGCCAGACAAATGTGCAAAAATCATTGTTGCATGTTCAGTGTTACATAATATTGCACTAGACTTTAAAGACTTCCTGTCTGATGAAGAAATACTTGGTAGTTGTTAAATTCCTTGTAATATATATATTTTTTGTATGAAATCAATTTTAATTTTTAAAAGGTACATAATAAAATATTTTGTTTTCAGAAACTCCAGTCATTGCTGTGCCTTCATTGGATCCACAGCGGGCAGAAGATGACATGCTGTTCCTGGGTCGCCAGATACGCGACAGGCTGGCTACCAGGCTACACGCAGCAACCACATAGTTTTTTTTTTTACTTATTCTTCTTTCTCCTACATATAGATAAGATACCTTCCGAAGCAGTGGTAGAATAAAAAAGTATGAACTGCAACCCGGCACTTTCATTTCCAACCTTATCATCATTATTGCTTTGTAAGACATTAGTTTTATACAATAGGTGCTATAATATGTAATAAATACTCATTTTTTAAAAATGCATAGGAATGTAGAATATTAATAAAAATACGGTTCTCTCGTTCGTTCAAATTGTGACGTGCTTGTCCTCATTATATTATATCCAGTTTTTTTTGTTGATAATACGATGCCTTCTCGTTCAAACAGTTTTTTCTTTTATTATTTTTGACAGTTACAAACTTCGCAATGAAACTTTGTATTTGAATTTTTTTTTAAGGCGGCAACATAAACCTTTTAGTCCAAATATTTATTTAAAGTGTTATATTGTTTTTTATATTAAAATATTCATTTTTAAATTATTTAAATTTGCAAATGTGTTTTTGTAAATATTTGTTATATAATTAATCAATAATATTTTGGCATAATGTTCATATAATGTGGTACAACATTTGACGCGGTACAAGAAATACTCAAAACATAAAATTAAATGTCTAAATTGACAGAATGGCGCTTTATGTTTTGTCTCACTTTTTTGCGAACATTTGAGGGAGACAAAAAGTTCAAGGTCACTTGAGCACTTACTTTTGTTATGTTTACTCAGTGGTGCGTTTTTGACAAATCATTCTACTGAATCTAACGGAACAGAAGAATGGATTGAGCATACATAACGTAAACATTTGCGTTGTTTTGAAAACTCCTGGTAGGGGTACAGAACATTGTAATAAGAAGAAAAAGTTCAACGAGTAATAGTTTTAAACAGATTTTTTGTAAAGGAATTTTTAAAAAACTTTCTATGTTATAAATTTAGTTAGGCAGTGATAGGCTTGTGGTTTCAAATGAGATCTCTCGTGTTAGAGGTTCGCAGTTCAAATCCTAGTCACTTCCTTCTTCTAGGATATTACAAGCTTACGTGTTTATCTATTTTCCTAGTCGGGAATTGAACGCGTTCATTTTGGAAAAAAATACACACTGTTTAATTTAGGTAGATTATAATAATCATTTTTTGGGAAGAAATTATAAATGTCAAACTATCTTTCTTAGAAAATCTTAGTTTAAGGTTGGCAGGTAAGTTCTCGCCATTTTTCAAATTTACACGTTCGAGTCAAATTCATACTAATAAATACTTTTACTTCCCCTTATTTTGCTAAATTAAGTAACCAAGATTGATAGAGTTAAGGTCAGAAAACAAGGTATTTGATATCGACAGATCACTGGCCTTGGACCTTGCACTCCGCTGACCTTCAATACTGAGGCCATAAATCTCAAATCCAATTTGCTGTGTCGTAAGATTGATGTCAATGTGGATTTATGAGGTGTACGTGATACTTCGTATTTAGAAATTACGATGGAAATAGAGTGCATCTAATAGGTACTATAGTCTGAAGTTGTTGCGAGCAGGTGTAGTCATACAATTTGCTATTGCGACGCGATTCATTTTTATATGCAGAGCGGACTAGCAGTTTTACGCGGACTATACCTCTAGTTAAATTAGTTATTCCTTTTTTTTGTTTACGAGAGGGAATCCTTCAAAAGGTATCCTGTGCCGTGGGAGCGGCACGGCAGTGTTAAGCGCTGCTGTGTTCTGGTTTGAAGGATGTGGTAAGGGAGACATACTTTTCCGAAGCATTCCAACCTAGTCCTCAGGGGTAGATTAATTTAATTTCAAGATTATTTTCAAGATTTTTTATTTTTTTTGTAGATATTTGTTGTTATAGCGATCTCTGTTATACTTACTCTATTAAACTTTCAAGTCTCTATCTATTACGGTTCTGGAATAGAGCCCTGTGACAGACGGACAGACAGCAGAGGCTTAGTAATAGGGTTCCGTTTTTACCCTTTGCGTACGGAACCCTAAAACTATGATTCCGTCTTGTACTTAAACAAAGAGGACATGCCATCCGGTTCCGTTCCGAAGTTTCTTGCAGAATCCGAAATGTTTCGTAGGAAACTGCATTTCCTACTTGGCACATCCGTTGACACCACCGCCATTGTTCTCGAAACGGAATAAAACGCGGCGTACTTTGTATTCGTGCATTTGGTTTTATACTGTGCATGGTTTGACGTTTCACGAAGGTGCCCTAAATATTTTTGAGACGAAAAGTAGCTTATATTCTCTAAAGTTGTCTATTAAGTGAAGATTATTTAATAGCTGTACTATTTAGCTCCTTGAAAGTTGTCTATCTTTGTGTGAAAATTTCGTTAAAATCTGTTCAGTTGTTTCGAGGGTAGGTTTGGTTAGGTTAGGTTACTCTTCGGTAATAAAGGTTAATATGAGTTTTAAGTTAAACTAATTGCAATCTGACAGCAAGTTGTAATCGTAGTGTAAATGATAAAAAATATTCACTTGACTTTTCAAAAGTGATAATTTCGTAAACTGTATAAAAAAGAAATATAGTCTTAGGTATATAATAACTGCCAAATGTTATTTGAAATCTATCACATATGCACTAAAAGAAAAGCAGCATTATACTGCTACATAAAAAAACTACTAAGGCAGAAATAGTTGTGGGCGTGGTGCCTCCACAGTCGAATTTCAAGGAATTCTACTAAATTTGTCATAATTACCAAGCTTTTATTAGCTTGACCTGTATGTATGTAACTTAATCTTTGAACACGTTTTTTACACACTTTGAAAGGTCCTAATATTTTAAAATTTTGAACACTTATCAAGAACCGATGACAATACACGATTTTCATAATCTTGTCCCATTCTCCTCAGGATCGTCAGGTTTAACGATTTTCCTTGTGCGATTTTAGCGTGGTTTTTAGTTTTTAACTATAATTATTTTACTATTGAAATACCATATATACTATTGTAACACCACAGATATATCGATGGTGCCGAAGAAGGGTTTCTGAGTTTAAAGGCCCGTAAAACTTCCGTGTGGTTTGGGAATTCACACAAGGAAGCTATTTCAGACCTTGATTAACAGGAAAGTCAATTAATCTCGCAAATTAAAACCCAATTCGTTTTGATTAACAATTTATGAAACAATCAAAATCGAATTTATAATAATAGCGAGCATTTACCAAGTTCCCTACCTTACCACCAGGTTTACTTCTAAAACACGACCTTCACAATCATCAACAGTTCATATACCGTCTTGCAAGTATGACCCTGCTATGTGGCACTCTGCACTCTGTGAGAGGATGGATCCGGTCACATCTCTCGAAGGCAGGGTCTTCAGCCAGCTCGGCTACTGCGTTCAGAGCCATTGTCCTATCGAAGGGTACTTCTGGAGTATCCGTGACTCTGGACATCCAGCGAGCTTCGACGCAACTAGAAATAGTAGATGAATTTATAATTTTTATAGTGGTATAGTCCGGGCCAAACTTTTTGTCCGCTCTGAAATTGTTGCGCGCAGGTTTATTTAGTATATACTATGTACCCGCGGTTGGGAGTGAGCAGCTAGTCCCGCTAATATCTACAATTTGCTATTGCGATAGGACTCGTTTCTATATTCGGACCGGACTAGCAGTTTGGCGCCGACTACAATGCTTAAGAATCTCATATCTATTCAGTGTATTCAGTCATAAGTTAATTGTTGGATTAAAACCAAACCTTGAAAAGGTTTTCTGCAAAACATCGTATTTATCTGAGCTTGTCGCTAATAAAATCTTGTATCCTTGCAGCAGTCGTCCTCAACTATACTTTACCACTGTACGGGTATCTTCTCAGTTTGAGGAGTTTAAACAAGTGATAATGAATTTGTAATAAGCATATAAGTAAGAAAAATTTGAACACCGGACCTCCGAATGAGAGACGGAATTTCTATCTTTATCATTACTTATATTTCCTTTTCAGTCACCTGTACCTACAAAGGATATAACTTTTAAAACTTAAAGGTTACTTACGAAGGACAGGGTTCAGTTGGTACCAGCACATTGATAGGGCGTGGGGTGAAATGACCCTGGGTTTCGTTATGGATGGTGTATTTCTTCAAACGGGAGGTGCTTGTTTTGTCTTTTATTCTTTGGACTTGACGCTCCTGAAAAAAATAAACACAATAAATAAACCGTGTGTATATCTAACGGCATTTAAAATTAAACTTTTTGAGATGATAACTTCTGTAAACGTTGTGCACTTTCTGTGCTGGGTAAAAAATGTTAAACTCGCGTCAGCGCAAACTGCAATTAGGTTTCGAAAATTTTCACTTCTGCCGGCACTTTCGGAGTGATTGATTTAAACCGTTATTTTTTTTTGCGTATTATGAGAAATTGCTGAATTGCTTTAAAAAGTTTAAAGATGATCACTTTATATACATAAAATACAAATTTTAAAACTTATATGTCATTTTTTAGAAATAGATCGTAAACTAGGAACCACGAAAATGAAGTTCAATAAATTTATAATAACCGCTGCTATATTGATGACAGCGCCATCTAGTGACGACTTTGAAAACTATATGTCTGAAACTTCAAGATGTGGTATTATTTCTTTGTATAGAATACAATAACCTTACATATAAGTAATTATTATATCTTTTAATAAGTATCCATATACACATGATATTTAATTAAGTTTTTGTATTATTTTAAGGGTAGGTAAATTTAACTTAAACTTACATAATAATAAGCGATTTGCACTAATTCCTTAATTTTCTCCGTTATGAGACAAAATGTTAAATTCAAGTTGTGGATAGAAACATTCTTGTCTCCCAGAAGATTCTGGTATGGCTCAATAGAACAGTCCAGCATCCTGTAAACAATATCCTCTTTAGAATTATTTGGAATGCCCATTATCATCATCATCATCAACCCATTGCTGTCCCACTGCTGGGCACGGGTCTCCTCTCAGAATGAGAAGGATTAGGCCATAGTCCACCGCGCTGGCCAACTGCGTATTAGTAGACTTCACATACCTTTGAATTTTTTCTTTACATTTTCTCAGGTATGCAGGTTTCCTCACGATGTTTTCGATCACTGTTTAAGCAAGGGATAATTGATTTCTAATATGCACATAACTTTGAATAGAGGTGCCTGGGATCTGAACATCTGACGCCTCGATCAAGAGGTCGAGTTTCTTAACCACTAGGCTATCACTGCTGTAATGCTCTTAATTATTATTAACAAATGATGCCATCCAAAGTTTGGAATATGTCATTTTTTCAAGGCAGTAATTACTAAATTTTGAAGTTTGATAGGCAAAAATTTATTTAGATTTGATGAACAGCCACATCTAACAAGACGTCTAATCTTTACAGAAGAATTATTTTAGTGGTGAATACGTGTAGGTAAAACTTAGAAAGTAATTATAATTTGTTTAAAATGGTGAAGGAAAACATCGCAAGGAAAACTGCAAACCTGCGAGATTTATAATAAAAAAATCTCTAAGATAAGTGAGGTCTACCAATAGTCCAAGACACACTTGCCAGTGCGGTGGACAATGGCGTAATCCTGTTCACTCTGAGAGCAGACCACTGCCCAGCAGTAGGACAGTAATAGTTTGATGATGATGATGATGATGATGATGAAAACTTGACGATGTAAGATGGTAGAATCTATTAGGTTTTTATAAGGTGTACTGCACGTTGCTTACTTCAATTTCTATAAAAATATATTTACTTTAATTTAATTAAAACGTGCTGCAGCAATTCCATAGCACGACAACTAATTTATCTTAATAAGGCCATTACGATACCCCATCGTGCTTTTTATGACAATTATTAAATTGATAACAATGGTTTTGCAGAAGATGCAATTTAGATATAAATAAAATACTTATCCTAGCTAGGCAGTGATAGCCTAGTGGTTAAGAAACTCGGCCTCTCGATCGAGGGGTCCCAGGTTCAAATCCCAGGCACGCACCTCTGATTTTTCGAAATTATGTGCGTATTAGAAATTATTTATCACTTGCTAAACGGTGAAGGAAAACATCGCGAGGAAACCTACATACCTGAGAGATTTAAAATAAAAAAAATAAAAAAAAAATCTCACAGGTATGTGAATTCTACCAATACGCACTTGGCCAGCGCGGTGGACTATGGCCTAATCCTTCTCATTATGAGAGGAGACCCGTGCCCAGCAGTGGGACAGTAATGGGTTGATGATGATGATGATGATGAAAATACTTATCCTGAGTGACTCATTCATTATCGTAGAGTCTAAACTACTGAAGATAAAAGTGTGAAAGTTAGACAATACGTACGGTACGTCATAAGGAAGGTATTTTTTTGCTATTCTATACTTATTTTAAGGGGTTGAAAGAATGTTTAAAAATGCTTGTTCCTCTTAAAATCGATTTATGGACACTTCGCTATTCCTACGGTAGTATAACAGCCTAAACACACCCTTCAAATCAGAATACAGCAGCTATAAATAATAAAATATAAATCACGTCACTCCTAGAATTTAGACGTATCCAACAACACTTCATTAATTAAAATCCATCAAGCCATTTGGATTGTAGAAAGTGCCGAAGAATGAGTCTTAAATACAATGGTATATACATCATTTATCGGTGGTAGAACCCGCTGTGGTTCGACTGTGACGGCACCACCGCCAGTTTTAATCTTGTTGGTTAATTACAGATGTACACGGGCGGCAGTAGCTTTACGATCAGGTGGACTGCATGCTCGTCTGTTACTCCTTTATTATAATAATAAAAAAATATATAATTTTGAAGGTGGTAGAACCCTTTGTGGTTCGACTGCGGCGGCACCATCGCCATACCTATTTCTGCCTAATAACAGCAGTGTAAGGCGCTACTGGGTTCCGTTTTGAAGGGTGCGGTAAGGGAGACAGACATTTCCCAGGCGTTCCAACTTAGTCTTTAGGTGTAGCGGCGCATCTGTGGTCGATCTCAGGTAGGAATATCTGATCCTATCTGGGGTTGATTACAGATGTACATGGGCGGCAACAGCCACTTACCATTAGGCGGACTGCATGCTTGTCTGCTACTCCTATATTATAAAAAAACACACATTCGAAAAACATTT
The DNA here is from genome assembly GCA_014595695.2 of Epargyreus clarus clarus. Classification (NCBI taxonomy): domain Eukaryota; kingdom Metazoa; phylum Arthropoda; class Insecta; order Lepidoptera; family Hesperiidae; genus Epargyreus; species Epargyreus clarus. Next base: position 1,015,167 of record JACTTY020000028.1, read on the forward strand.
CCCCTCCGCTGGGGTAATAGTTGCGTCAATTCTTTTGCAGTTCTACAATAAATAACACGTGCAAACCTATTGCAACAGAACTACGGGTATAATGGATGGAATTCTAGATCCAATTTCGATGAGAACTGTATGAGGGAATGAGGTGATCAATCCCGAAGTTTAACGGAGGTGTGGAACTATTTAGACCGATCGCCGTGTGATGGAAGAAAGTTCCTCTACCTTGGGTCATACTGATTGATTTTACTTCACTAGTATTAGCCAAATGATTGATTCGAACGTATTTATTGATGGAAATTTGGGGTATTTTATTAGTAAAATTAAATACGTTACGAGCTACCAATCAAAAAAGAAGAATATCGGTGGCTAAAAAGAAATTAAGTAATAAAATGATCTTTAAAGCAAGTAATAAGATAAGATTAGATTTCTACTTGAGGTCAGCCTTATGCGATGTTACCCCTGAGTTCTAAGCTGGAATGCCTTGGAAAAGTATGTTTTCCCTAACACATACTTCAAACCAGATCACAGCAGCGCTTAACACTGCTGTTATTAGGCAGGAATAGGTGTGGCGTTGTTGGCAGGAGTCTCGCAAAAAAATTCGCGAAAAATTGCAGTTGCTCTCCTGTAAAATAACCTTTTTGCGTATTAGACATTTAGACTAAAGATATTATTATATTAGGACTAAGTATATAGTACTTCCGAGTCTACTAATTACTTCATTAGTACTTAGGAATATCTAGAACTAATTTCGAAACTGAGGACCAAGTTGAAACGCTTTGTTAGTGCTGTCTTACAAGTTCGGTTCAGTTTAACCTTGTTAATAGTTGAGGTTACTCATAACTATTTCTGTCCCACTGCTGGGCACAGTCTCCGTTCCTTTAGTTTAGTTCCGGGACCAGAATAGGGCTACGGTATCCCCTGCCAGTCGTAATTATTATCGATTACAAGTATTTATGTGGTCTTTTTTATAAAATATGGGAGTTGTAGACGAACATGCAGTCCACCTGATGGTAAGTGGCTAGAGCCGCCCATAGATATTCTTACCTGAGGTCGGCGCTTACTTACAGATGCGCCGCTACCCCTGAGTTCTAAGCTGGAACGCCTCGGAAAAGTCTGTCTCCCTTACCACACCCTTCAAACCAGAACACAGCAGCGCCTAACACTGCTGTTATGAGGTAGAAATAGGTGTGGTGGTGGTGCCGGAGTCTAACCATAAATGATTCTACCACCTTCATGTATATTCAGGTTTTATATTATATAGTTAATTGTATCAGGCGTTACTTTGCATATATGCATATTTGCATGGTATATATTTTACATACTGCATGGTTTAAAATATATACCATCATACATATTTGTAGCGGATTGTTGCGAAGTAGTTTTAATCTTAACTTAATTTTATATTATGCGTGAATCAGTGTGATGTGACTGTAGCACCCTATCTATAGTTATAATAAATCTGTAGAGAGGTCAATTCTGTACATGAAATATATTTCCAAAATAACTATCAGGGGGTGATTAGGGATCGATACTGATGCCAAAAATGCAATCAGTAAAATTTTTGTCTGTCTGTCTGTCTGTCTGTCCGTATAACCGTTATAGAAACAAAAACTACTCGACGGATTTTAATGAAACTTGGTACAATTATTTTTCATACTCCTGAGCTGGTTATAGTATACTTTTCATCACGCTACAATTAATAGGAGCAGAGCAGTGATGGGAAATGTTGGGAAAACGGGAGAAGTTACTCCATTTTTTAAGCTTTCGTCGCTTGTGAAACCTTAATGGTTAAAGCTACACAGAAATGATGTATGACGGAAATGTTCTCCTTAAAATTATATAAAAAATATCCAACGACAGCATATGTCTATCTTTTATGGTTAGCTCATAATAACTAACACGTGTAACTCCCGATAGTTTAGCAGTTGGAAGCTTTCTGATTATATTTGTCTGCTCCTACTTTTGTAACACTTTCAGTCATTCCTAATTAAAAAAAGTTGTGTTAAAAATAAGGGTTGTTCACACTTAATTTTTGTTTACTTATATGGCAACACAACGTTTGCCGGGTCCAGCTAGTATAAAATAAGTCCTATTTAAAGTCTATAACAGACACGCTGTCAGTCTTGAGGACTTAGATGGTGTACTCATATATAAGTCAGCGCGCATTGTGACTATGACGTGACAAGACAGTAATCAATCTGCTCTCAACGTGACACGTGACGCGTGACACGTGACACGTGTCCTTTGTCACGGCATTTCCCTAATGTTTATTTGATAAGTAATGTTAATTATTATATGTATTATAAATTGTGAGTAAAACTCTTGTCACGTGATGTCACGTGTCACGTGGGATCCTTTGTGCTTATGATGTGTTTGTGGTATTCATGATCAATCTATTAAAGTCTCACTTCTGGTCCTATTAGTATTAGTACCTTTAAGCTATTGAACTAAGTGCGGATATTGGTCGTGGTCGAAGACATTTAACTCTGTAGACAATAGATTGGACGTGGAGGAAAAGTATCATCCACGAGTTATGACCAATCGTTAATAACTATCTTGAAATATGTATCAAATGTTAGTCAATCCAAGAAGGTGTCAGTGTGAAGCGAGACGAATGTTTTTGTATGACCATTTTTACAATGTCTGTTCTAAGCCTTAATAAATATAATCTAAATATTATCTTAATCCTGTGGGATTGATATACTAATAGTTTACACTTGGGAACTTTTGTATATGTAGGATATCTCAAAATTTTATTATGGACTCCTGTTACATACATTATTTTGCCTTTTAATAGGAGTGTTTAACGTTGCTGTGTTCTAATTTGGAACTAAGTCAAAGACCGTCAAAACCGTTCCAACTTAGTTTTCAGCGGTTGCAATGTATCAGAAAAAATTCCAATTATATACTCCAAGTATATTTTTTTCCATTTTTAACACTTTTATCAGACAACTAGCATGGTTTCCACTAAACAACTTATCACTTTGATGGTTAACGTACGACTACCAACCGACTATCAGAGCCGACGTTATCACAGACTTTTATAGCGATTTTAGGTGCATACTACCCACAATATAAGTTTATTTTAATATCAAACTACCTATTTTAATATTAATTTTTCAATCATTGCTGTTGAGATGACAACAAAATAATTATTAAATTCGGAAATCATGACAAATGCATCTGTGATTAACTTCGGCACAGAAAACACATCAACCACTATTCCGTGTCTACACGCTTGGCGTTTGCCACAAACTCTAAACCTGTACAAATACACAAAAGTGTGAACGCGTCGCAAGTGTTTGCCGCAAATACCCTTTATCGGCTAAAAGTGCTTGCAAATCTGCACTAACGAAGTCAAGCACTCTATCCGCAGGGATATTTGTAACAGATTGTTGAGGGTTGGCAAACATGAGGAAGCGGCATTAGTGATGATTACGTACATCTATCGGCGGTAGTAAAACTTACTGTTAGGTGGACTGCATGCTCATCCACTTAAAATAATTAAGGTGGTAGGATTAAATATGTTGTCCCTGAAGTGCAGGGACCAAAATAGGGCTATGGTATCCCCTGCCTGTCGTAAGAGGCGACTTAAAGGGCGGAAAGACTGGGAGCTCAAACTGTCCAGCAAGCGACCTCGGGAAGGACAGCGGTTTGTGTGGTCGCATGTCGTTGTAATCACCAGGGGATGTGAGAGGAGCGTAAATTGCTCCCCCCAGGGCAGAGCCCGATAGAAGGGCATCGCGTTAGGAGGACTCCGGTTGTGTTCCGTTGGATATCCCGGAGTTCTCCACCAAACGCCGAGGACGGCCACCGGGGGGGTTAGTGCGGTAAAAGTCCCACATAACCCGGCGTCAGTCCCATGGCGTCGGGTACCTTTTGAAAGTTTCCCCCTTGTCAACAAAAAAAAAAGGATTATATACGTATTTCTCTCTAGTTACCATAACTAAATATTTCATTAATAAAACTAACTTGAACATTTCTTCCACCTTTTCCATCGTATCTTTTATAAGTCTATCTTTTTCTTCTTCTCGTCTTCTTAAATCTGCTGTTACTTCTTTCTGTATCTCTAACGTGTCTTTGAGTTTCTTTATCTTCTCACATTTATTGTTCTCCATCATTTCGTTCCAATCTCTACGATCGTCTGTAAAAAGATATTTTTAACGTGGGTCGTAGTTGCACGCGTTGTGTAACACATAATTTGTTTGTAGTATTTATTGATGTGAAACATCTATAGCCGCACGTAAAACCGATTTCTGGTGTGGCGACCCATGCCGTGGCGACGCGTCGCCACGCTATACGATGGTATATATATACAGTCTATATGCAGTAGTGTGTACGGTGTGGCGACGCGTCGCCATGTGAAATCGAATTCAATAAATAGTCATCGTTATCTGGAAAAAATCGTAATATTTTATTTTATCATTATGACATATTTAGTTCCTATCGCAATATGTTCTTTTCTGCATATTACTTTTACAAAATAATGTCGATGTTTCACATTTGCCAGGCGTCCCGTGACGGCTCACATTTTTTTTCATCTATTGATCGTTTGTTCAGATATTTTTTTCAATGCTAAACATATTTTATAAATTAGGTACACCGAATAATTACATCTTAATGTCTGCAAGTGCATACATAAATAATTCTTTTATTTACTTATAGTTATGCTGAAAATATACTAAGATTTTGCATATACCCTCAGAGTAAGTAAAAATTATATGTTTGTTGTAAATAAATTTCTCTCAAAATACATTTTCTAAGAGATATTGTATTTTTATTATTGTAGGTAGTTAGTTAAGTTCTTAAATCAAGATATTATGCTTGGCGTCAATACCAGTGTCGTGAATGGTTCTAGGTTCGATGCTCAGTTGGTCAGACATTTAATTCATGATCTCAAAAATATTAAGAGCTCTATTTAATAGAGCTCTTTATCTTTAATTATCATCATTTTCGCTGAGAACAGAACCCAAGAACTACGTAAGACAAACATAGCCACCACTATAAAGTCATTAAAACTACTGAACCAGAGGCTGTTAAGTTAATGGCCCTTTATTCGTCCAGTCATTTCAGGAAGAACCCAATTTTTACTACGAAATCAGTATTTCTTGGAAATCAGCCAACTCGCTTATTTTAATCAAAGAAGACTGCATCTTGGACGTAAAACACTGTCATGTAACGCTACTCCTAAATTTATCTTTATCTTTACAAATAAAAGATTTGTTTCTTATCTAATCTTGGAAAGAGTTTCTTATAAATGTTGAGTGATTCATTATTCGTGTGTTATTATAGCATTAAAACTATGTTCTCACATTTGCGAATTAGTTCAAATTGTCATATAAATTTTGTAATTATTAACGGTACGTACTTCAGAATTATTAAATTCTTATTTTGATTATTATTGAAGGATTGCGGTTACCCATCTAGACAATGTAGTCAAAGTTCTTCAGAAAGAACGGAAATATAATTTTTAATTTGTTTCAATTTTCCTTTTTCTTTTTTACCATTTTTATCATCAGGACTCTAAGTGAAATTACTTTGCCTAAAGTGTATAGAAGGGCCATCCTAATCGTTACACAGTAATGAGTTGATGACTCGAGTACCTACGTCTTCTAAATCAGAACTGAAATACTAACTACAAATACCATTAAGTCACCATTAAAACGTTCTTTAATTACTCCAATCATTTTTACTGTCCAATTTTTACCGAATCAAGAGGCTGTGGACTCAATCTTTGTTGGAGAACAGCCAAGGGGTCGTTAAGATTCTCGATTGCCACTTAGCCACGTTACGCGTTAGTATACTTCGTTATTTTGTAAATAACTTGTAATGTCGTTCCGTGAGTTGATAAGAGAGGGCGCCACACGTATCAGTTTAACATGTTTTTCTTGTGATGTAAAATATGAAACGACAAGATATAAAAATTAAAAGAGCTAATCTTAGTTAAGAATATCCTCGAAGAAGTCTTCGCACAGACAAAAAGCATTTGGTAAATTAAAATACGTTCATCCGTTGACGACTAAAATACCAGATAGTTCAGCCTATTATCCTACTGTGTCTATGAGCAGAGGATTACAGGTTCGAAACCTGGCTAAGACATCAAAACAGGGAATTTATACTTCCACTCTAGGATCTCGTATTTTTCTTTGTTCGTAGCGACGATAGATCAAATATCAAAAAAGGGCTATATGCGTGCTTAAAAGCAGATCGTTACATAAACAGTGTCTTTTAGGTCTGAACTTGTAATTAAATGAAGAACAGATACCTATGTTTAGTCTAATGTTCTTCAATTCTACTTTAATAAGGGTGACAGAACTGTTCATAGTTCCACTGCCTTACAACAACAATGCATCCTGAAACAATTAAAATAGAGAATAACCTATGTTTAGTCGAATGGTCCTCAAGTCAGTGCCAAGCACCTCGTTCTCAGCGCACAAGTCTGTCAGCAGACGATACATGGAGAAGTTGCTCTGCTCCACGCGCTCGAAGGTTTCTATTATCTTGCTGATCTCCGGCTCTTGAGTGTAGTCCTGTCAATGTAATTAAACTTTTGATAATTTAGTTTGATTTTATTTCAATGTTATACTTAAAGTTTATTGAAGTTATGCTTCTATAGGACCGAAAGGTATAGACAGAAGACATCATTACCCGTTTGAGATACAATTAGCGCATATTTTTACGACTGAGGAGGGTTTTTTGTACGTTTTTCAAGTGTATGTATGTCTTATTCTTTGGCACGCCCTATATCCTAAACGGCTTGACGGTTTTAACATAATATGAGCTGTCGTTGGATTTGTTTTAATTGTAGGAGTGATATACTCAAAATTACTTGGCTTTTTAGTTGATTATTTTAAACCAGTCGATTTTTTTTGCTTTAAATTAATAATTAAAGGAACAATTAGTAGACGAATTAACAAATATAATTAGATTAGCATATGACATACTACAAATATATATACATACTACAAGTATATTATATATAAGTGCAATAAAGATATTTTTTACAAACTTTTCCAGAAAGACGGAAAGTATTTTAGAAAAATTATAAATAAGTGCTCTTACATTAATCTCTTCAATAATCTTGAGAAGAGCATCCAATTCCTGCTTGATATTTTCTTCGTCTCTTCTCTTCTGTTCCTCTTCTTTCTCTTCTTGCTTCTTATTGATTCTGTGAACGCCTTTCTTTCCAAGAAAGTAGTAGAGCTTCATTTCATGGTCGAATGCTTTTTGGAGATCTCGCATTTCCTAAGAAAGATAAATTTTAAAGATTTAACATAATTACCTAAATAAGGTCTATGATACTATAGTCTTGTTCTTGTAGTAGAAAACAAGTATGCAGTCTACCCGATGATGCACAAAGGATTAAAGGCCCTTGTAAGATCGACCACAGATGCTTTGTTATCTCTGAAGGTTAAGTATTGTATTTATCGCCTGTATTTATCTCTACCTTACCACAACCTAAAATAAATACGACACCTTTGTCCTGCAGTCATAAGATAGTAAAATGTATGATGTAGTACCTTTTGCCTTAAATAAAAAATGGTAGAACTTTTAAGTCTGCAATGCCACGGACCACCATCTCTTGTTATAGCAGCAATGAACCGAATATTTTTTGTTTTTACATGCGTAAGACTTTTTGCATTATGTATGAACTTACATACAATTCTCGTATAAATTCTCAATTACATCATGAATGTGATCAACTTATTTGAAGATAATTTTAGATATGTAATGAACGATAATGTGGACTGTATAAGTATTCTAATTTACTACTATTATCATATAAAAAATGTTCATACAAAGTTTTTGTATCTACTATTTTTATCACCATTAGCGACACCAACGTTCATGACAAGATCCATTGATTCACAATTATGATTCAATAAATGATAAATTGATTTCTGTTATACCAAAAAGCGGTAACTTTTATGAGTAAGTAAGGAGTAATAGAAAATGTGGTTAAGCGTATAGTAATTGCCCTCGCGATGGTTAGAATGAATGCGACATGCCATAGATTGATGGGTTTGTTGTTATCATGGGGTACGTTTCCATGAGGATTTCGGGCTCGTTTTTTGTTATTTATTTCGTACGATTTCGTTCGATTTGGATGTTAAAAAAATACTTTACTAAATTTTAGGTACTTCGGATATTTAAGGAATTATAAATTAATTTTAAACATTTACATTTTTCCCTTCCAATCTATCTTAAGGTTTGTATTAACTGTTCCCTACTTACAACTTACTAGAAGCATTCAGGCAGCATTGTAAAAAATACTGCATAATCCCTCATTCTCCATAGGAGAATGTTTCTATTCATCCTACCTAATGATTATAACGAGAACCACTAATAAAACTCTACAACAGAATCAAGAATATCTAAAATTCCGCACCAGAAAAAAAAATCAGCACCAAGATTCAAAAAAAGACGTCTTTATAGATGACGGGAGTTCATCGACAATGGAAACAGCATTAAAATGCTATTAGAAGTAGAGCATTAATGGTCGATTGATGAACGAGATAGTTGAGGATAGTGGTGGAATTAATGAGGCAGGAAATGGTGGACTGGGAACTGAGTCTAAGGAGAATAGTTAATGGAGCTTTTAGGAAACTTCGAGATCGACTTCTGAGTTTTTTGATCTAAAAATATCATATAAGAGGATTTAATGGTTTATCAATAAAATAAAACTGCAAGTCTTTGGCTGAGGATCAAATATTACGGTTCTGTGACTAGAAAGATAGCCTAGTATAGCAGTCGCAGTGTAGTGGTTAAGAAACTCTGCGTCTCGATCGAGGGGTCCGACGTTCCAATCCCAGGACTCTCGAACTCCAAACCTCTAATTTTTAAATTTATGTGAGTGTAATTAATTATCACTTTCTTTAACGGTGAAGAAAAATATCGTGAGGGCACCTGAGAGCTTTATAGAAAAAATATCAAAGGTATGTGAAGTCTACCAATACGCACTTCGCTAGCGCGGTGGACTTTGGGACAGTAATTGGTTACTGATGACTAGAAAGATTGATAACTTTTAAGGACAAATATGCTTCTACCGATGAGATACTATTGTTACATTGACATTGTTATTTCTAGCGTAAATCAGTCGAGTTTTAATGGAAGGGTGAATATCCTAGCTGATTCACATATGAGGTGATCATTTTAGTCTTCAGAAATCGCACAATATGTCCCGGACTGACGTTGTTTGTAAAAACCCTTGCTAGTGCGCATAGAACTATATATAGCCACTAGTGGTAACCCATCACATAACTGATCGCGTCCGGCGTTGCTTAAGTCCGTGAATCAGGTAATCAACGCGATGCGCACATGCAATTCAAATTGTTCCTTATTAATCTACACTAATATTATAAAGAGGAAAACTTTGTTTGTTTGGTTGTAATGAATAGACTCAAAAACTACTGGACCGATTTTAAAAATTCTTTCACCATTCGCAAGCTACATTATCCACGAGTAACATAGGCTATATTTTTATGAAATATATTTGATAAATAAATTTTGAGGCGGTACAAAGTTTACCGGGTGAGCTAGTTGAGAATATAGACACCAATAGAACGGCAAGAACGAAATAGCAGAACGGTTCTTGCACCCTTGCGCTCAGGTTCCTTGTACTACATTCCTGACTTCCGGAAAGCTTTCAAAGGCTTTAGATCGATAGTGAATGGACACAAAGACATTCTAACCGTTACTGTTTCTGTGAATGAAAGGTAGATAAATAAATAAAATAGGTAGACTGCAATTTAAAATTAAAACGCCATTTTAGCTATAGATGGACTATAGTTATAGCTATAGCATTTAGCAATAGATGGACTGGAGCGGACTAGCAGTTTGGCGCGGACTATGTGTGTGTGTGTGTGTGTGTGTGTGTGTGTGTGTGTGTGTGTGTGTGTGTGTGTGTGTGTGTGTATGTATGTGTGTGTGTATATGTATGTTAATATCTATGTATTTTTTATTCTTTGGCATGCCCCACAGCCCAAAGGGTATGAGGTGTCGTTGGATTCGTCTAAATTGTGGGAGTAACATGTACATTTTTAGGCAGTAAAATTTTAGTTTTTATAATAATTCATTCACTTCATTGAATTTATGTATCTATTGAATTTATGTATGTATATAAAATATTAATTTAAATAATATGGGTTCCGTACGTATATTAAAACCGTTTAATATTCCCCTTCGAAATGATATCAGATGGACGTTTTATTTAAAGAAATTAATTCGTATGCGGTTTTAAATACTCGGCATAATTCATTTACCAGTCATTGTAAATGTAAATTAAGTATGTGGCCACTTACTGCGGCTTTTGGGTATTCATTTTAATTATTTTAAATAAGATATTTATTTTTGACGTAGCTCATTCATAATAATATTCAAAAAGACTTCTATATGAATCAATTTTAAATAAATGAGATTTGAATTTGACTCGCGAGCTATAGGGATATATAAGTATGGTTTTTTGTTACGTTCTTAATTAGTTTCCAAAATAGTCAATAGTTCAAGATAATAGGCATTTTTAAAGAAAAGAAAACAAACTATTTGTAGTAAGAAAAGTTTTTGGCTCCTGAAATTTGGTTTGAAGTTCGCGATATCCATACGTATATGTAATGGAAAAGGTTGTCTCGAATACGCCAGGTTTTCAAATCTAGAGTACTTTTCAAGGAGGAATAACTTGGAACGCCCCGGATAAGATTGTCTCACTTACCACTGGATTTTTCTAAATTAGTTTTATAATCAAAAGGTAAATACTTAGGCCATAATCCACCACGTTGGGAAGACTTTACAAACCTTTGATATAATTATGAAAAACTCTGAAGCGTGTAAGTTTCCTCAAGATATTTTCTGCACCGTTAAAGCGAGTTATAATAATTTAAGACGCACCTTTCTTCATCACGGTTGATTAACAATTTAAATATCTTATATATAAAATTCTCGTGTCACAATGTTAGTTACCGTACTCCTCCGAAACGGCTTTATCGATTTTCACCAAATTTTATATGAATATTCAGTAGGTCTGAGAATCGGCTACTATTTATTTTTCATACAAATAAGTGATAAGGGTTGTTCACTTTTAACATTTTTTTATTTATATGGCAACACAACGTTTGCCGGGTCAGCTAGCGTTTACATATAACGAAGAAGTTTATCATCAACTACCTATCACTTTGAAATATAACCAGTATGTTTGACTCCCTGGTCCCACCATACCTATTTTAATATGAATCGCATTTTGCAGAGTTGCTTGTTTAGCAAACGAGCAATACACCTGTTGCTAAGTTGCTATTGTCCCTGCATATCTGTAATCTCCAGATAATATTAGAATATTACTTCAATCACAGATGTGTTGCTACCCTTGAGGACTAAGTTGGCACGCCTCGGATGTGTCTCCCGTATCATAATTATTTACTACCTTCAAACCATAACACAGCTGCTATTATAAAGCAAAAATAGCTATGTCGGTTGCGGTTTCTGAATCGAACTAAAAATACCACTTGAAAATGATGATGATGAAGAATAAAATGTCCAAGCCCTTACCTGGATTTGAAGCATTTGATCCATCTTGCCCTTTTCTTGTATCGATCTGAGTTTGGTACACCACTCATCCCTCTGATCATAAGCCAGGGTTGACGACTCAAACAGATCAGTCAGAAACTTCTTTCCTTTGTGCAGAGCATTCAGCATCTTCGTCCAGGCTTGGTTGAAGATAGCTCTGGTTTAGGGACAAACATTAATGAACATTTTAATGAAAATGATGAAGTGGAACGGTCGGACACTTAATGCCTCCGGGTTATATTCTCGGCCAGGCAGATACAAATGATTAATTTACGTATTATGCACACAACACAGAAAGGGTGGTAGAATCCTTTATGGTTCGACTCCGACGGCACCCTCATACTTATTCCTGCACAATTATAGCAGTATGAAACGCTGCTGTGTTCTGGTTTGAAGGGTATGGTAAGGGTGACGTACTTTTCCAAAGCGCTCCCATTTAGTATTTAGGAGTAGCAATGCATTTATGGCCAACCTCAGGTAGGAATCCAATCTTACTAGGGGTTTGTTTGCAGGTGACCATGGGTGGCAGTAGCCACTTACCATCAGGCGATCGTCTGCTACTCGTATATTATAGCTTGGTAAAGGCAGATCTCCCGCCGGGTTGGGTGATAATGCCCGGGCACCGGCCGTGCTCCGACAGTCTCATTTCAGAGCTTGTATATATGCACGATGTTGAGAAAACTTTGATAGCGTGATTCAGAATACGTATAGCGCCATCTCTTGAAGTGTAGTGGAAAGTTGCCACAATAGAAAAAATTAAATGTACCTGTCTTTAAGCATATGCTCGATTTCTGCTCTAATCTTCTTGTTCTCACTCTGAAGAGCATTGAACCTCTTCGTGGCTACTTCTAGTTTGTTCTCTGTTGACGTCAGCCTACGCTCACTTAGAAGCCTGCGTTCTTCGAGCTTTTGAATTCGAAAACGTTTTGAATTTAAATTGTGACTATGTAGTTCCAAAAATTTAAATCTTAATAAGACCCCATTTTTTAAAAGGACTTAAACCTGAAGTGACGCAACAAAATTGACACCATGATAATATTTAGTAAATAATATACCACTCCGGCTGTAGAGCTGATTAATAATGCTTTGGATTCAAATTGTATACTTACCTTTAGAAGACCTTTTAAATAACACTGTTATAATGTTTTCTAGTGATTTTTCAAATTCTTAAAAGTCGGATTGGACCCTGATATCATTATTGCATCCAAATTGTCGCCTTAACCATATTTAATAATTAACATTACCTCTCCAGCGGTAGAGTTGACGTTGTTCCGAAGTTCCAATGTCTCTCTATTGTTCTTCTGTAAGAGACCATCTAGTTGGTCCATAAGCGTTAAACCTCCTGTAAAGAATCACAATCATGTAATACTGTATTTGGAATTCACTTTCTGGCTTAGCCATTTCGGAAGTCACTATGTTATTATAATCGGCTAATTAATCACGAGCTTACAAAAGACTCTTTTTTTCAATTATAGACTGATATGAATTTATGTACAAAATGTATTAGATAAACGTTATAAATTAACAGGGGCTTTGATGGTCACATGATATAAAGAAAAAACAAATAATAAAAGTCATGGGTGCCATGGATCCAGACAAATAGACAAGGAGAACCCATCCCCAAAACAGAAATCCAAATTAATTATTGATGTCTACTTGCCCTTTTCTCCTTTACTGTTCTAAAGTACATCAATGTACCTGAAAACCCAAAAATAATTCTTGTATTATATTACCTTCACAATCAAATTCCATCTTCTTTCGTAGTAAAATATTTTTCTTCAAATCTATCCTCATTTTCTTGTCATCTTTCTTATGGGCTTTTGCTACCTGTACATTACTTTATTTAACAGGAGTTATTCAGGGGAGACCCGTTTTCATTTTCTTTAAAGTAAAAGTATGTGACTATTCACTACAAAGTAATAATGCACGAACGGATAACTTAAACCATTCGATTAAAATAAACTATTAAGCTACCACACCGTATCTCTATAATAAAATAAGATTTAAAAAAATCTGACCACTTGAGGTAGTATAAATGTTTTTCCATCATCACTTCTTTCAAAACTGAACACAGCAACGCTTAACTTATTATGAGGCCGAAACAGATGTGGCGATGGTGTCAAATGCTATTACGGTGTCAAGTATGAAATGAATTCATTACGATTAAAACTAATTCGCAACAATCCGCTACATATATGTATGATCCTAACTTAATAGCATGGATTTCCGCAAAGTAACGCCTGATACAATTAACTATCCAATAAATTCATCTTGTTTAAAGTTGAAAATGGAGGTTTACCTTCAAGTCTTTCACCATATTTATGTAGTCCTTCTTAAGGGTTCGGAGCAGGTTGTCCTGTCGTCTGAACTGTGGGTGGACACCCATTATTCGCTGCTTGCGATCTATTTGTATCATCCGTACCTGTGAGGGTTTAGTATTATGTCTCTGAAGCTCCTCAAAAGTGCATGTTATATTCGTAAAGAAGCAATTCTTACCAGGTGAGGTCTACTGGTCAGCGAAAGTGTTTTAGTAATCTCATGGAGCTTGTGTATATGCAAGATGTTTACAAAACTTTGATAGCGCAATTCAGGACTATGTGGCGCCATCTATTGTTGAGTTTTTTTTTATGATACTACTGGCTAACTAGTATGAAATCCACCTGATGTTAAGTGGCTATTGCATCTATAGACATCTATAATCAAACCTTAGATAAGACAAGAGTCCCATCTGAGGTTAGCATCAGATTTTTATAGGTTGCCACCCCTGAACACTAAATTCTATCTTCCTTACTACATCTATCAAACCAGAATACTAGTTTAACACTGCTGTTACAAGACAACTGTAAATCTTAATAGAAATAAGTAGTAGTGGTACCCCCGAAGTCGAACAATAAAGGGTATCTTTAACTTACTTGTCTTTGGAGCCTAAGATGTTCATCCTCCATTTTCTTGGAAACTTCTAAATCACTCTGATGCTCGGTAGGAGCCTCCATATTTTTAATAACTTTTATTAAAATTTCGTGTAAAACAGCTTATCAATTTGTCAATGTTTTGACCAACTTGATTTTGTTTAACCTTTGTGAGTTTTTTGAAATGTATGTTCTTAGCATTTTTTGATTGTTTGTAGATATAAATTTAGAAAATGCTTCAATAATATTGTTTCTTGAGTAAAATATAACTTTTTCCTACATTTAACGCGAGATTAAATACGATCATCCCTTAGAACATCACTATAAGAATATTTTCTCCTTTACCATTTTAGAGCGTTATTCTTATGTTGGGTTTTAGTGTTTCAAACTTATTTTATACACCTATATTACCTTGTAATCAGATAAGGTCACTGTAAAGAACATAATTTATATTTTCAGTGTGTAATGACTTTTGTAATAACATTATTTTTATGTTTAACATGGGCCATGGTAATTATTGTGTGTTTCTTAAGGCCTGGCCAAACAGAACGCATATTTTAGCGCTAGGCGTTAGCGCTAGTAGTAAATGTTGACGTCGTGCTCTAGCGCCGAGTTGTATTGTACTGAGTTAGGCCGTTTGTCCACCGCCACCATCACCGAGAACGAGATTATTTCGGGCCGATTTTAATATGACGTGACGGCGATAATTTGTCCACCGCGACCGAAATCGCCGGTTTAGTTTGTTCCTGATGTCACGCATGTGACGGCAGTGTGTGGATAAGTTCAAACGTGTTTTATATTGCCGGCACGTCGTCCCGTCAAAATCTCGGTGCTGATCTCGGTTCGGCGACAGTGCCGGTGGAAAACGGCCTTACTATGAGTTTTTACGTTTTGACAAATATGACTGTTTTGGTATTTATTTACGTATTTGTCTTACAATTTCCAATCAGCGCCCCTAGCGGATTATATCATAACTTGGAAATTGTATGGAATACGTAAACAAGTACCAAAACAGTAATATTTGTCAAAACGTAAAAACTCATGGTAAGGGTACAGTGGTCATACGGAGCGCGTACGCATGCGGCTGTCGCGGCGCTAGGTGTTCTTGTCTGTCCCTGTAGTTCCGGGACGAGAATAGGGCTATGGTATCCATTGCCTGGCGTAAGAGGCTACTAATAGGGAGCTTCCGGGCTTGCGAACGGCAAGAGTGGGAGCTCGAACCGCCCAACCAGCGGTCCCGGGAAGGACGGCGGTGTGGCGAGCATCAGGCTTACCTGGGCGGAGCCCGACGGAGCAACGCGCCAAGAGGACTCTTGTTGCGTTCCGTTGGAGATCCTGGAGTCTCCTACGCAGGGTAAAAATATGATCGTGCGTACTCATTCGCGCTCTGTGAGTCCGCTTACTGCTAACTTAGTACAATACGAGTACAACAAAGTAGCGTCAGAATTTTGTTCCAGCGCTGACGCCCTGGCGCGGCGCTAAAATACGATATGTGTGGCCAGGCCTTTAGCGTTGCGTTATACACGACTATTAAAATTAATAAAAATATTTTTAAAACCATTAGTTCTATTTGTAAACCTAGTTTCTAGTAAAGTGTAGTAAATATTACGCACGCGATTTCTAAATAAAACTATGAGCAATATATTTTGTTTTATAAATTATTTTAGTACGCAAAAAGTTCGTGTAATAAAAAAATTTTTACGTCTGGGAATCGTACTCAAACTTCATTGAACTTGTTAAATTCCACTCATATTTTTAACACACAATTAATATTAGTAATAATTGTTATTACTTCAATAAATCTATTTTATTTTGTATTTGCATATTCTAAACAAGTAAACTTAGGAAGTATTTTAACGTTACAATTTGACAGTTTAAAGATTTACGGCGGCAAAAGAAACCCAATAACACATCTTGTCCATAAAAATATTACTTACTAGTTTTTGCCCGCGGCTTCGCCCGCGTTTAAAAGAAAATAATATGACATACTAACATACATAAAACTGAAAATTCGTACCTTCATTGGAATTACAGTGGCGCCATCTGGCGAAAATTGGTCGTACCAACTCTGAAACGTTCGTGGACTCATGGACAACAACTTTGTTAAAGTTCATTACTTGATCAAATGCATAGTTTACGATTCAATCCTTACTAATATCGATTAAAATAATCGATTTTTTGGTCCAAAAGATCGATCCTCCGATTAATCGATCTTAGATCTCCATCCCTAGTTCCCGTGGGATTTCCGGGATAAAAACTATTCTATGTCCTTTCTCGGGTCTCAGACTATCTTTGTACTAAAGTTCATTAAAATCGGTTCAGTGGTTTAGGCGTGAATAAGAGACAACCAGACAGACAGACAAAGTTACTTTCGGATTTATAATATTAGTAAAGATTTAATATTTAATATATTTACAAAAGGAATAAGGTCAGTGTGCAGCTGATGTTATTTCAGACCACACATTTTATTAACCAACTTTTCATATATAACAAATTATTTACACGTCGCGTATATATTTTTCAAAACTTTCTACTTAACCTATTTTCTATTTAAATAAACAACTTTTATGATATTGAAGTCAGTAGTTTTTTTTAACTATTTCTTTACCCCCCGCAGAGCTAAGTTACAATATGTTATAAATTATAATGAACGCATTAAAATATACCGATTCACGCAAAAGACTAATAATTGGACCGAGAAAGAACAATTAGCGACAATCACGACTTGCCATTTGCTTTTTATATCGCTGCGTGATTATATACGTGTGGCAGGGTTGGCGAATGCTTGACGGAGCTAAATATTTTGAAGGTAAAATTATTTGTGGTTCGACTTAAGAGGCACTGCCACAACTATGTCTGGCTAATTGCTACAGTGTTCTGGTTTAGAGGATGTGAGTTCGGAGAAAGTTTTTTTATATTTGAGCCTAACGATAAAGCAGACGTGTTGATGGAAAGTAGTCACCGTCGCCTATGAACGTTTGCAATACCAGAGGAGTCGCCAATGCATCGCCGGCTTTGAAGGAGAGCTTTTTTTGCACCTTTGAAGAGCCCCATATCATAGCGCTCCGGGAATACCTCAGAAGGAAGTATATTCCACATCTTGCAAGTTCAAGAAACATTTTATTTACACGTTGCGAATTTTTACTTCAAAACTATGGAATTAACCAATGTTGTATTTTTTTTCCTTTTTTAAATATTAAACCAGTTTTATTTTTGTTCCGATTTGACCGATTCAAGCAAAATACTAATAATTGGACCGAGAAAGAACAATTAGAGACAACCACGACGCTTGCCATTTGCTTTTTATATCGCTGCGTGATTATATACGTGTGGCAGGGTTGGCGAATGTTTGATGGATATATAAAAATACCTTCCACACTGTTACAAATATGTGGTTACTTAATTGTTTTTGTTTATTAGAATTAACATGATGTTTTATGGTGGTAGAACTTTATGTGGTTCGACTCCAGCGGCACCACCGCCAAACCTATTTCTGTCGAATGTGTGGCCGACCTTAGGACTTCAATCCTATTTGGGGTTGATTATTGATATTGAAGGCGATATCTAGATTCTAGCGTTGCCACGAATCATTGAGTGGTTATCATGAGCGTTTGCTATTTATCCAATACGCCGCGACAACAAGCAAACCGCCGGTGGAACAAATAAAGACAAATATGTAAACATCGCGCACGAGCATAGATACATAATCCTTTGATTTTGTCTGAAACATCGTAGCGAGTACACATACATGCGTCTATTCGTCTATACTCGACCAGTATCTAAACGTAGTTTATGCATATCGTCAAATCGCGACATGTCAAATTTACAACTATCATAAACTTATGTCTCCAAGAGAAACTTTATTCCAACGAAAAATCCACCAACCCTAATATGTTCAACAAATAAACAAAATGGGTCAGGGTTAGGCAACCTTTTTGTTCGCGTGCGAATACTATTCATTTCATGATGGCACGTTACGATCCCCTGTATAAAGAAAATAAGGTTTAAAATTGTTCAAAATGAAAACTTTTGCAAAAATAGTTGCATTTAAGTAAAAAATGGAATAAATTTACGTCATACGAAGCTAATAAATGCATTTGAATAACAGCCGCCATTTTTATTGTTTACTTTATACTATTTTCATTTTTATTGTGAATGTGTTTTGTGTTTATAGACTGGGACTATATTAATTATGTCTTTAGTGAATACAGTCACGCAAAATACTAATATTGACAGAGTAATATCAATCAAAGTCATCTTGAAGGTCCTGAAGTCGTGTAATAATATCATTATGTAGTCACATAAAAGGTACAGAGTAACGATATAATAACTTTACGTAAGTTCACACTAGTGATTAGAAGTATTATAACTACACAAGTATCTCCTTTCTTCGACTGTTCTTGCTGAAGTCTCCGACCAGAATGTCGTTCTCTGTTAACTGGAGAGCCGCCATGGTGTGGTCCCCACTTCACATACCCGCATCTGTGTTTAAACTGTAGCATCAAATGAGTCACTTATTATTTTAATGTAATGTTATAAAAATGCGATATCTTTCACATCCAAGCTTCTTATTAACGACGATATCAATTAATTTTAAAGTTTGAATAAAAATTACATCGCACCAATCCGCTATCAATATGTATGGTGGTATATTTTAAGCCAGTATGCAACACCCCTCCCACATAGGATACGTGAAAAGTAGGACTTCTGTCCTCAACTCATTAATATCCCACTGCTGGGCACAGGCCTCTCACAGCAACTTTCAGACATGCTAGTTTTCACGATGTTTCCCTTAGTCGTTTAATGAAGTAAAATAATTTCTAATACGCACGTAAGTTTGAAAGTATTAGTAGTTTGAGATTTAGCTGGGATTTGAACTTCGGACCCACGAATGAAAAACCAGGTTTGTAACCACTAGGTTATCACAGTTTTATCTTTATGTAATAGAATTTTCAATACTAGTAGTTAGTACAAGTATTTTGCCATAAAACAGAACAGAATTTGTGTTTAAGTTCCTACTTGTCTTCCCGATTTACGAGTATTACCAGATCTATCATAAACTACCTAGTTTTTCAAAATCAAATTTATTGCTATCAATAACGAAGGATCTATTTGAACAAAAACCGAGACCTTACGCTAACTTTCCTAATGTCCTTTTTTGTTACATCCCTAAGAAAGAAAAGGTCAAACATACTGATAGGTTGGCAACTAAGTTCTTGCCGTTTCTTAAGCATTAAAATAAATATTAACAAATGAGGACTTTCATAATATAGGAGTAGCAGATGGACATGCAATCTACCTCCTGGTAAGTGGCTACTGCCGTCCATGGACATCTGTAATTGACTCCAGATAGGATTAGATATTCCTACCTGAGGTCGGCCACAGATGCGCTTCTACGCTTAAGGACTAAGCTGGAACGCCTCGGAAAAGTGGGTCTCCCTTACCACACCCTTCAAACCGGAACACAGCAGCGCCTAACACTGCTGTTATTAGGCAGAAATTGGTGTAGCGGTGGTGCCACCGGAGTCGAACCACAAAGGGTTCTACCACCTTCAAATTCGTTAGTTATTTGCCTACTTCAAGATTGTCCCCTAATGAATATTTCATTTAAACACAAGTAGGTATAGGTAAATAAAAAGAAATGTAATTACTGTTCATAATAAGTATATTATTGTTTTTGTTTGGTAAATACTTTCGCGAAATAAACCTAGAATCGTATCTTTCGAGTAAAATCGAATGCGAATATTCGTTAAAACAATCTTCATTATTATATACTTTTCCTTTATTTTATTCGAGATTATATTTGGCACGAGTTGTGCATGCGACCTCGTTTATTTATTTATTTATTTACTCTTTATTGACCATGTTAAAAACAGTGTGGTACAAAAGGCGGACTTAATGCTAAATAGCATTTTCTCCCAGTCAACCCTAGGGATGTGCAGAAAAATTGAAGGCGGTACAACTATACAAAAAAAAAGTAATAATAATAATAAATACGAAATAAAATAAAATGGAAAAAAGGGAGAAAGGAGAACATGAAAAAAGAAAGAATGTGAGAAAGAAAGATAAAAAAAAAGAAATAAGATATAAATAGATGAGAAGTAAATACATTTTAAAATAAATTACTACGTGAAAAATTCGTTCGTGTGGCTTCAAAAGTAACGTTAATTGAACAACGCCATCTATTAAGCACAATAGTATACAAAATTTTCCCACCCCACATACACGTCATGCTTTGTATGATGACCGGAGTGACGAAGTTACCATACCGGTGTTATACGCATAGAGTTCCTGGTTCGATCCCTGGTAAGAAAGACGTGAATGATGACTTTGGATACCTATTCTGGGTTTGGGTGTGTATACAGGGTGAATTTTTCAAATAGGCCTTCAGGGCCAAATCAGAAACTATAACGATTAGCGAAAAATGCTGAAAGCTGAATATTATAGAGGGTGTATTTAAAAAAAAATGAACTCGTTCGATTCCCGGCTAGGGATAAAGATATTTTAAAAAAACTAATGATTCAGTTTTAGTTTTTATCAAAATCGGCCTCGTAACTCCTTTCTGCATTTTTCGCTAATCCTTATAGTTTCGTATTTGGCCCTGAAGGCCCGTTTGAAAAATTCACCCTGTATATTCGTCTTTGTATGTATATCCATGACACAGGGAATTCTAGTGTGGGGCTGTGAGTGTAAAAGCTCCCATTTTGATATAGTAGACCAATTTGAATGGAAGAAAGTTATTTAAATTGATCAAAATATGTTAAGATGTAAATATTATTATTCTATAGAATACAATTCTGTAGTTTTGGTTTGACGTTGTTTGAAAGACACAAACAAACAGGCAGACATAAATTCTGAAAATTATAGCTAATTGTACTATTTCTAAGTACTTATACTAACCTTACTACTTTTTTGCAAATAATATAATATCTATACAGACGTAAACCCTACATTTTTATTATATGTATATATTCTATGATTTTATTCGGCATTGTAAGTAGATACGTGTATAGGAATACATCAGAGCCCGAGAAATCTTATGAGGGATAGTATTCAAATGCAAGGAATAAGAATAGTTTGTGCGATGCATTTTTCATGAACTGTAAATCAATAGGTTTGAGGAAGCCTGGGCTTACGTGAATATGAAATGTTTGGCGTTTTCAGCCTGAAATGTATGGAATAGTAAGCTATAAAATTTTTTTTAATAAAGAAATAAGAAAATTGGGTAATATTTGGCCAAGTGCGAATCAAACTCGAATATGAAGGGTTCTGTAGCCATAGAAGTAAATGTGATAATTTGAAAGTGAAAAGCGCCAAAAAATTAAGATTTTTTGAATGCAGGTGATATTATTTTTGATATTTATTTTCAAGTTATTTTCAAAGTTGTTTTTCAAGTTATTATTTTGGTTTTTGCATTTGTTGTTATAGCGGTCACATTGTATATACTCTATAAAATTCAAGTGTCAACTATTACGGTTCAAGGGATAGAACTCTGTAATAGACAGACAGGCACCGGAGGCTTAGTAATAGGTTTTGGTTTTAATCCTTTGTGTACGGAACCCTAAAACGCCCTAAAACCCCCGTTGGTTTCTCGAGAAGAAATGTCTTTATATGTGAGCGAGAGTCATACAAAAGTGCCTGTTTTGAAGTGAATTAATTGTTTCAGTGTGCGTGAATGAAGAAATAACACAGGCATACACAGATATTTCTGCCATATAACAGCAATCTTAAGCGCTGCTGAGTTCTGGTTTCAAGGGTGTCGTAAGAGAGACGTATTTATCTTTTTCCAATTTCAATAAATCAAATCAAAATCAAATAATTTTTTTTTATTCAAAATAGGTTCTTTACAGATCACTTTTTGAATGTCAAAGCAACTACCACCACTTCACAAGGTGTTTCGTTATGGAGAAGAAGCCCCAACAACGCATCTGTAGCCGACCTCTGGTAGTTTTCTTACTTATCTAAGCTTGGTTACAGACATTTAAGGGCGGCAATAGCCATATATAATATGTATCAAGTGGACTGCATGCTCGTCTGCTACTCCTATGTTACAAAACAATCCACACTGCACCACAATTCTGAAAGCAACAAAAACATTAATTCAATTCCATAATGGTATCAAAAACCTTTGAGTGTTTGAAATGGAACGCACTCGAACATTTAAAAAAAGAATAGTTTTTCTCTAAAATGTTTTTTTAGTGACGTCACAGAATGAAAGAGAAGTAGAAATGGCATTAATTTAAGTGAATAGGAATATTCGTTACGCTAGACTCATTAAATAAATAATAATTAACTTTCTTTAAATAAATAAATGAGCCTAAATATTTGTTAAAAAATACAGTTCACAAAATATGATTTCGGTTATGATTTTTTTATATATTTATTGGACAAGAAAGGAGATAAAGTTTCAAAGGTCTTTGTATTCAAAGATCTTCTAATTCAAATAACGCGATTACTAGTAAATAAAGAAAGAACATTTTTTCAAGTAAAATTTATACTTATTATGTTTTTTTCTCTCTGCTAATTTTATATGTTGTTCTATGTACGGATATGTATGTTATACGTGATACGTATTTTAAATACATACGTATTTATGTTAATTAAAAGAAACTTGTCATTATTACAAAAAAAAGCTCTACTGCTTAAACGAGTAATGAAGCCTATGTCAATCCCATAATGTAGACCAGCGTTTCCCAGACTTTTTTAGTCCACGGACCCTTAGGAAATAAACAGTTTTCGCGGACCCGCTTAATAAAATAAACAGCAAAAAAAAACGGATTAAGTATTTATTTTAGTTATTAAAGATAAAAAAAAATCAGATACAGAAAGTATATTTTTCTAATAAAACTGGTTTGCTGAGTTTTCCTTATGCGGCCCTTTTGCATTTAATGAGGGATTTATGTATGGTCCAGAGACCCCCATACATATACTCGGCGGACCACAGGTTGGGAAACGCGGATGTAAACAATCCAATGACACTTCATGTGTTAAAATCTGTCAAGCCGTTTGGCTGTAAAGCGTATCAAAGAATGAGACGTATATACGCCCCAACATTACCCTCCGCAGGTGGTTCAAATTTAAATATAATGTAACCATTGATCCTAATTGAATTATAAAGCAGATTTTATCGGTCTACTTATCAGTAGGTATATATTTTCGGTTTGCGCTGTGGTTATTTACGATAACGATTTAATTAGTAACATACTTATCACTACTACTGTGATAATGTAATTAACAATATGTAATGTCTAACACGCGCGGTGTCGTACGCTTGTATAGTCCGCGTAAAACTGCTAGTCCGCTCTGAATATAGAAATGAATCGCGTCGCTATAGCAAATTGTATGACTACACCTTCTCGCAACAACTTCAGAGCGGACTAGCTTTTTGGCGTTATATTTAGATTTCAATATACAAAATTGGGGTGTTTTCCTGTCGCGCGTGTTATCCCCGCACGTGCGTCCTACAAGCACACATGTAATAACTTGCTGCAGACATAGTTTTCCGAGGCGTTCCAGCTTAGTCCTCAAGGGTAGCGGCGCATCTGTGGCTGACCTCAGGTAGGAATATCTAATCTTATCTGGGGTTGATTACAGATGTCCATGGGCGGCAGTAGGCACTTACCTGCAGGTGGACTGCATGCTCGTCAACTACTCCTATATTATTAAAAAAAGTCTTTTCGCGACCCGTATGCGTGTGGTGTGTAAGACACGATAGGATGCAGGTGGGAAGCACGTGCACAAGGAGGAAGGAGGTACACACGCGCGATAGGAAAATCGTTAAGCGACGCCAGGATCGGTTGGTAGCTGGATGGATGAGAGTTAATCGATAAATTTCGTGCTTCGGAGGGAACTTAACCCGCCGGTCGCATTAAATAATAGCTGTTAAAACTTGTCGGAGATCTTATAATCGACTTAAGAAATATCTGACACGATTTGGCTACTTACTAATATAATTTTGAAGGTGGTAGAACTCTTTGTGGTATGACTCCGGCGGCACCACCGCCACACCTATTTCTGACTAATAACAGCAGTGTTCAGCGCTGCTGTGTTTCGTTTTGAAGGGTTGTTGTAAAGGAGATATACTTTTCCGATGCGTTCCAATTTAGTCCTCAGGGGTAGCGGCGCATCTGTGGCCGACCTCAGGTAGGAATATCTAATCGTATCTGGGGTTGATTACAGATGCCATTGGCCGCAGTAGCCACTTACCATCAGGTGGACTGCATGTTCGTCTGCTACTCCCATGTTATTATAAAAAAAAGTTACCAATTCGCATTTTAACCGCTTGGCATACTCTCTATGCAGTCCATGCCTCTGTTGTGAGAAGACACGTGCTCAGCGATGGGATATAAAACATAATTATTATGTGTAGTATGTGTACGGTATTTCTACACAACATTAGTTCTATAACAGCAATTGAAACGTAATAGCCAAATAAAATAACGCAGGCCATTTAAACTGCATATTCTACTGTATCTATGTTTGTTATTGGTTTAGTCACTTAACATCGGTAGAAGCATTTTGAAAGGCAATTTTTCACTATACAATTTTATGATATAGGAGTAGCAGTCGAGCATGCAGTCGGCCTGAAGGTAAGTGGCTACTGCCGCTCATGGACGTCTGTAATCAACCCTAAATAGGATAACATTCCTACCTGAGGTTGGCGACAGATGCGCCGCTAATCCTGAGGACTAAGCTGGAACGCCTCGGCAAGGTAGGTCTCCCTTACCACACCCTTCAAACCAAAACACTATATCAAGCAGCGCTTAACACTGCTGTTATAACAGAAATAGGTAGCGGTGGTGCCGAACCACAAAGGGTTCTACGACATTAAAATCTACTTTAAATCTTGGTTTAGACATAAACAAATATATAAGTAAAGCCCTTCGATCACAAATAAGAACAAGCCCCGTTTATTATCTACAGACATTTATCGTATCAAGCGGAGACCGTATCAAGGCCGTAACAGACAATGCATAGTTTCTTTTTCTAGCCGGCACCTGCACAGTTGTGTTACGGTAGATATTACTATATCAATACACATTGTATAAAATAATCCGTTTTGTCTGCCATGACACGTGTATGTCACGTTCTATGCCTGTAGACGTAAATGAATCTTAAATAATATCTAGTTTGTAAAATAACTTTCAAGCTACTATTAGTAATAAGTTCAGTGAATTCAATCAACTTATGCAAGAATTTTGTATCCATCTAAATCTTCAATATAACTTGGAATGTTTAATAAAACTTAGATTAGTTTTGCTGTCTGTCTTTATGTACTATTTTGTAAAGCAATTTTGTAAGGCGTATGACAAGTTTGTAACAGAGGTCGCAAATTTCGATGGATCGCAACATGAGACATTAGAGTTGATTACCCAAATTTGATTCTCAAAATGTGTGAAATCGGTTACAGAATTTTAAAATGACAATGATCCATTCAAAATGCTTTATTAGAAAATTTCAAACTGTATGATATGATTTACATACATATAAACTCCAGCGGCACCACCGTCTCACCTATTTCTACCGAATAACAGTGTTAAGCGCTGCTGTGTTCTGGTTTAAAGAGTGTGGTAAGGGAGACATACTTTTCCGAGACGTTCCAGCTTAGTCCTCAGGGGTAACAGCGCATCTGTCACCGTCCTTAGGTAGAAATCTAATCCTATTTGGGGGTGATTACTGATGTATATGGGCGGCGGTAGCCACTTACTTTCAAGTGAATTGCATGCTCGTCTGCTATTCCTACATTAAAAATAATCGGATGGTTTCTTACCATTAACCGTTAGCTGCCATGGACATCTATAATCAACAGCCAATAGGAATAAAAACATCGTATCAGGTATCTACGGTAGACTATCTCTCTTACCACATCCTTCAAACTAAAATAACAGCATTTACTGCTTCTACCATACTTAAGGCAGAAATGGTGTAGCTTTGTTGCCTCTAATTTTGAATTATGAATATTTCTTTACCTTAAAACTAGTGCTGTTTTAGGAATCATCTAAATCTACAAACAGAAAATGTCAGACTAAATAGTATTCTCCGATACATTGTGTGATACTTATACCACAGTATAAGGATATATATCCTTATACTGTGCTTATACTAAGTACTAGCTGACCCGGCAAACGTTGTTGCCATATAAATAAAAAAATGTTAAGTGTGAACAACCCTTATCACTTAGGTATATGTAAAATAGATAGTAGCCGATTCTCAGACCTACTGAATATGCATATAAAATTTGGTGAAAATCAGTAAAGCCGTTTCGGAAGAGTACGATAACTAACATTGTGACACGACAATTTTATATATAAGAGTATATCTAGTATATCTCCTGTAACGGCCAAAAAATTCTACAACCATGGCCCGTTTAAGAAACACAGAAGATTAATTTAAAAGTTAACATTATAAAAAACTTAGATTTACCATGAAAAGTAACAGCAAAGTAAAATCAACGGTAAACCTGAAAACGAAAGCCTAACAGAACCGTGAATAAAGTTTTAAACTTATAAGGTTTAAAGAATATCCTGATCCGTTCATTGGCGAAAGTTTTCGCGGGAGGTACCACGCAGGCGTCGTTTCCCGCCATTTTCCGTAAAGGGATGCCATGTTAGGAAAATCTCCCTGGGAAATTCGTGGATTTTCCGGGTTTTGGCGTATATTTACTACTTATCGATAGGATATATGTGGACAGTGTATTTGTATAACTGTTTTAGGTAAGAAGCAACAGATATTTTGAAGGTGGTAGAACCCTTTGTGGTTCGACTCCGGCGGCACCACCGCCACACCTATTTCTGCCTAATAACAGCAGTGTTAGGCGCTGCTGTGTTCCGGTTTGAAGGGTGGTAAGGGAGACAGACTTTTCTGAGGCGTTCCAGCTTAGTCTTCAGGGGTAGCGGCGCATCTGTGGCCGACCTCAGGTAGGAATATCTAATCCTATCTGGGGTTGATTACAGATGTCCATGGGCGGCAGTAGCCACTTACCATCAGGTAGACTGCATGCTCGTCTGCTACTCTTACATTATAAAAAAAAGAAGATACATATGCAATTGTACTACTTACGAATATAATAAATAATAGTAGACAGCGTATTTGTTATCAAACGGCAAAAGCAGTTTATCTGATGGTAAGTGGCAACTGCCGCACATAGATTTATATTCAATCTTAGATAGGAGTAGAGTCCTTTTTGAGGTATGTCGCTGATGCTTTACCCTAATGACTAAGTTAGAACGTGTTAAAGAGTCTTTTAACAATCTTCAAACCAGTACACAGTAGTACCTACTTAACACTCTTTTATAAGGCAGGAATTGTCGGTAACTCTGAAGTTTACCCGTGAAGGGCTACCACTTTAAAGCTGGCTTGAATAGGATATCAAAGTGTTTTAGTGCCACAAACACTTGCTTACTTCTGTCTTAATAACGTAGTGTTTAGTAACTGTGTTATAGTTTGAAGGGTATTGAAATTTATACGAGTCAAATCAAATCAAATGATTTTTTTTTAATTCAAAATAGGTTCTTTACAGAACACTTTTTGAATGTCAATACAACTACCACCGCTTCACAAGTCATTACAATACAGACCTCAGGGGTAGAAATAAAAAAGTGCAGCTAATCAAAAGTATTGGATACTCTTCCAAAATATATTTCTTGAAAAATGCCATGGTTCTTCTCACCTCTTCATTGATGTTGAAAATTTAACGGAAATTAGGTAAAATTCGGTGGGAACCCCTAAAAACTGCTAAATTTATTTGTATGTGGAACCGTAACATAGAATACAATGCCTATGTTAAAACTCCGCCATCATACATTTTAATGTAATTTTCTCGTTTTAGAGTTCCGTAGTACATGGCAAAAATCCTTATAATTTTGTCGTAAATAGATCTTTAATACGAATATAGGAGCAAAGATTTTCAATTTAATTTTTTATTTTAGTCAACAGTTGATGCGATATTTATTCTAATAAAATTTTATTAAAAGCTTGGGTAATTTCCCTAAAAAATAATCCATAAAAGTTAAATTTAAATAGATTACATAATACAATTTATATTTAATTATACAATGATATAAATATACAATTTTTATTAAGTTACATATATTAACTTAATAAAAAGTACAAAAATAAAATAACAACTTTTAAACCATTAAATATATTTGAAACGCTCTTTAGAAGTGTTGCGATTGATACAGATTTTTACTATATTTTTGAAAATTTCCCTGAATAATCCTTTTGTCTAAGGAACCCTTTAATATGTTGGACACGCCCTTCACCGCTTTTTATTTCACGTACGCATTATAATAAATCACGAGTTGTGACAACATATTTAAAGGAATTCTTTGTTTCTTTCTACTTTATTTTATGTCTGAAATTACAATGAATATAAAGTAGAATGTTAAATACTGAAGCCCGTGGTCGTAACTTATGTACGAAGTTAAGCAACGTTAGGCATGGCCGGGAACCATATGGGTGACCTTTAGTGGCTAAACATGCGCTATTTCGAGCTTCAGACGGTAAGCTCTTAGTTTAAGTTATCATTGGATAGGAATCGTTAAATATTCTAGGAGGTCGTAAAACTTTTTATATGAAATTCGAAAACATACTACATGGGCTCTTACTTTCCTTGGCCATCAACAGTGGAGCGGCATGGTGACCTCCAGGTCTCATCCTCAGAAATGCAACGTAACTAGTAATTATTATAAAAACAAAAACCAGACTTAAAAATACCCCACTCCCACAATTTAGACGAATCAAACGACACCTCATATGCTAAAATCCGTCAAGCCGTTTAAGCTATAGGGCGTGCCAAATAACGAGTCAAACAAACACACATACATACGCTCGAAAGACATCATTTAATAATTCCTCCGTAATTGTAAAAATATTTACAGCCATATTAGCAAAAGTGTCACGATCATTCCTGAAATCTCACTACAAAACACCAGTTTAAACTGTTGTTTGACAACCTATTTAGCCTATCACGATTCTTAGTTCCCCGAAGCGGGCGTATTTCCTGGAAAACGCCAAAACATTTTCCAATCGCCACCCTACGGGAACTCGTGTCTGTAGCGCAGCCACCCAGACTCACCCAGTACCCAAATCATCTCGACGGTCAGTAGTTTTCGCGCCGTCGCGCCGTACGCACGCCGACCGCGCGCTCCCAACATCGTGGTTTTCAAAAATGTGCACAGTGTTTCAAGTGTAAGTGCCAATGTGTCTGTGTTTGTGGGCCCAGAAACAGCTAAATCGTAAGTAATTGCGTTTTTTACCTAATGTATATAGGTCTAGATATAAAGATATTTCTCGTAAATATTTGAGTTGGTAGGTACCTAAATGGACCTGTCTCTTCTTTTAAATTAGGGTTTCGTAGTCGTGACCCAACTATCCTTGATGTACCTAAATATAAGGTTTTTGTAATAGTCTCGACGGTTTTAGATTTTATTTTATTTACTGTGGAATAAGAAAGATAGAATCGTTGTATATACAGAAAAGTCGCGATGTAATTTGAACTAATGACAAATTATTTTATTATTGGAGTATCAAAATCAATTTTGGATAAATACGTTGTATTTTTGGCAATGTAACGTAGATTACGTTACACGTAAAATACGTTTCCTTTAACGTATAATTGATAAGTATTGTTTTAGGGTCACTTTGAGTAACATTTTAACCTTCATGGTTAAAAATGTCATCTATTTTCAATAATAAATATACGCGTCTACAATTGAATATGTGTTATTTCGTCAAAATATCGAGATATTCACTCATGTGTACACGTAAGAAACTAATAGTTATTCGTATTTATTATAGTCTAATACCATCTTTATTACTTTCCCAATGTCTCATTTCTGTAAAAGAAAATATTCAGAGATCAAAGTTACAAAATTTAGTAAATTTATATAATTAACTAGATAACTCGATATTTTTTTTTATGTTGAAGTTATAGTTACTCGTAACTAGATGAATGTTTTTTATGTCTGAAGAAATATTAATAAAAGTGGAATGCAATTTAAAAAATATTCATTCATTTCTTCACAAATTCTGACAATATTTGTAACAATGTTAAAGTATTGAAACATTTGTTTACTTAGCTGCAATTTTCTCGTTTTGAGTTTCAAAATAGTCATTTTCTTACACCTCATAAATCACTGGAAATAAAAAGTCTTATATAAGAATTTTTCTTTTCATCAAAAATATTCTGCCATGAAATGAAACAACTTAAATTTTTGGACATTTCTAAAATATATTAAGAGCACTAATAAATATAGCATAACAGAAAATATAAAATATATTGGTAAGAAAAATGTACTTATTACTTAAGTAAGAATAAATCAAAATAAATATTAATTGCGGAATTATGTTCGTTTATATTTTTTATATTACATTCCTCGCAATATTTGTGAGGAACAAATTATAAATGCATAAAAAAATGTGTAACGATGAATGAGTACTTAATTCATTCAAGTATACTACAATATCTCTCGCGGCGATTTTATTTATATCCCACTGCTGGGATAAGAAATCCTAGGGCAGTCCAAGTACAAATTGGTAGGTAGACCTCATACATTCGATATGGCGCGATTCAAGAAAGGTGCAAAAAGAGATTTTTTCAGTCAGCGATGCATTGGCGACTCCTCTGGTGTTGCAAATATCCATAGGTCCCTTTGCGTCAGGAAGTCCTTCTGTCTTATCGTTAGGCTATATTAGAATCCTTTGTGGTTCGACTCCGGCAGCACCACCGCCACAACTATTTCTATCTAATAAAAGCAGCATCGATTTCTGTTGTGTTATAGTTTAAAGATGACATAAAGGAGACATACTTTTTCAAAACGTTCCAGTTTAGTCCTTAGGGGTAGCGACGCATATGTGGCCAAACGGATAGGAATCTAATCTTATCTGGTGTTGATTACTGTCACTTACTATCAGGTGGACTCCATGCTCATCTGCTATATATTAAAAATACATATTATAATTTAAAAAAAACGAGAATTTTTAAACATGTTCCCTTCAATGTTTTCTTTCATCGTTAAAGCAAGTCATTAATTCTATGTTTTTCAAAATTTCATAAATATTTTATTTAATATACCAAAGCGCTAATTAATATTACCGGCGTGAATGCAAAAAGTTGTGCAAATGAAACATGCTTCAGATCGTATCAACGTCGGTTCAGCGAAACTTCATTAATCAAATTAAAAAATTAAAATTTTGAGCCCATCGCGTCCTAAACATGGGAACTGACAGGTTTTCGAAAAGTAGGTCAGAGTTTTAAGACCGCGGGTACTTACGCAATAAGGACTTTTGTGGACTGTAATTTTTGTTTATGATTACTTATTGTAGTAAAACGATAAAAGATAACTTGTGTCTGTTATCAAAAATCAATCTGTCCGATTTTTAAACTGAAGGACAGAAATTTAATAGTGTCTTTTAGGTAGAAATTGTCAAATTTTGGTGGTAGGCATAAATATCTATAGATTGATTTTATTAGTAACGGTCGTTAGTCGTTAAGGGTAGGTACATATATAGTTCTACCCCTATTTGCTTAACTTCACCACAAAGGGTCCAGTAACCTGATTTCAAGGTTCTTAAAGTCGAAGTTGCAAACTATCATCCATCTGATGGAAACTGTCACCCAATAATATTTGTAAAGAACACAAAATAGGATGGCAGTCTTATCTAAGGTTTTTCAAAAATACGTCGCAACTTCTTAAGACTAAGTTAGGACTAGTGTCTCTCCCTGACCGCACCCATTAGACCAGAACACAGTAACACTTAACCCTGCTGTTGCGTACAACACAGGACAAGACGGCTTAAGACAGAAATAGTTTTTTTATAATATATAAGAGTAGAAGATGAGCACGCAGTCAAACTGTTGGTAAGTGGCTACTGCCCATGGACATCTGTAATCAACACCAGATAGGATTAGATATTCCTACCTGAGGTCGGCCACAGATTCGCCGCTACCCCTGAAGACTAGGCTGGAACGCCTCGGAAAAGTATGTCTTCCTCACCACATCCTTCAAACCAGAACACAGTAGCGCTTAACATTGCTGTTATCAGGCAGAAATTGGTGTGACGATAGTGACTCTGTAGTCGAACCACAAAGCGTTCTATCATGTTTAAGGCACCGCCTCAATCGGACCATGAGGAGTTTCCCCGGAATTATAACTTATTTGCCACAAATACGTAAAAGGCACACCTTGTATAAAATTAGAATATCTTTTTCAGTTATAATTCACATCATACAAAAAATCCTGAAATATTTCCATCAAACGTTCATTTAAATGCTAATTAACGTTATAATTAATGTCTTGAAGTTTTTTTAGTAACAAAATGATGTGAATGTTAATAAGTCTATAACAATCAAAATAAATTAGTTCCTTCGCGACAGCATCAATGTGTATTATAACTATTATATAAACTATAATTAAGTTTTATAATATAGGAGTAGCAGACGAGCATGCAGTCCACTTGAGCAGTGGCTACTGCCGCCCATGGACATCTGTAATCAATCTCAGATAAGTTTAGGTTACTACCTGATGTTGGCCACAGATGCGCCGCTACCTCTGAGGAATAAGCTGGAACATCTCGGGAAAGTACGTCTCCCTTACCACACCCTTCAAACCGGAACACAGCAGCTTAACACTGCTATTATAAGGCAGATAGGTGTGGCGGTGGTCCAGAGCTAAACAATAAAACGGTCTATATCCTTGGAAAAAGTACATATAAATTTGAAAAGTGGTAGAATCAGTATTGCTCGACCGGGAAGTTACCACCACATATGTGATCAGTTTTAGGTAGAACCGGTGATTTATATGCCGACTCTCAGAGTCCTCAAGAGTGGCCACGCATCTGTGATCGGCTTCAGATAGAACCCCTATTTTATATGCAGTTGGTTACAGATGTCCATGGGCCGCAGTGACTTACCATCAGTGCCCTTATATGAGTTTTTACGTTTTAACAATAATGACTGTTTTTGCATTTGTTTACGTATTTCTCATATATTTTCAATCAGTTCTGATACAGTCCGCTAGGGGCGCTGTTTTATCAAAATCGGCCTCGTAACTCCTTTCAGTATTTTTCGCTATTCCTTATAGTTTCGGATTTGGCCCTGAAGGCCCGTTTAAAAATTCACCCTGTATATATGTATTTTAGTTTTATACTTAGTTTTATATTTTAGGTTAATTTTGGAAAATTTAGATCTATCTCAAGCACCGAAACATACAAATTATGTTCCTTTTTTTTTAGACTTACGATTCATATTTACACTAGCACTACCATGAGTTGGCGTAGAAACGCCACTATAGAAATTGTAAATAGAAAACTATTGTCATTTTGCTAGTGAATAACATAACTACTATCGTTACGGTATTTCTTGACAACGTCTGTCAAATTAATGACTCATGGGACCGAATTTGTATGGAAATAGATCATAATGACATTCGCTAGCGATTTGATTTCGATAGGTTTTTTACGTATCGAGTTACGCTACTACGGATTTTAGTTCTACGAGTAACCACCAGAGGCGCTGTACAATTTTTCATACATTTATTTTACGCAGTCGCTAGCGAGTAATACTTTTGTAAACTCATGGTAGTCCTACACATGAGTGCTGCGTACTATTTACCGTAAATAACACTTATTAACTATTTAAAGAAACAATACCCTCTAAATTGAGTTGTTTATAAGTGAAAATTACTCCACTAATCAACATAGAAGTTATTTATAGCTACATAATAGTATTACTACGGTTTCTCCCAATTTCAGGAAACCCCAAACGGTCTCAATAGAACTCCGTTATGAAAGTTTAATCTTACTTACGTTTTCCTTGTAGCGTTTTTTTTTCCGAAATGTGTTAACTATGAGTATTTTGCAGTTCACATTTTCATTTTAGTTAATTCACTGTGTTCCTACTGCTGGGCTTTGGTTTTCTCTACGGCTAAGAAGGGTTTAGGCTATAATGACACTATGACTATCAACTAAATATAATTGAATTTATTTTATCAATTGTTAAAAAAAAATACAATCCCATATGCAAAATCATCTTAAAATATCTACATATACATGCTCACGTAAATTTGGTCTTGTGTATTTCAAATTGTTAACAAAACAGAGTGAGAAAACGCGGCAGTAAAAACGGTAGTGTGGATGTGCCCCCACTGCAGAAGCGCTTGTTCTAACAAAGAGAATCGCGTCATTTCTCCTTATTTGAGCGGTAAAGAGGCTCTCTATTTAGACGTCCGTTTTAAGCACTATTTATTGACACTTATTCAATATCTACTAATAGAAAGTTCTTTTAAAAAGAAAGTTAAAAATCTAGTTCGAAAACTCTATTTTGTGTATGAACAGTGAAACTATAGGCAATGATCAATTTATATCTGTAGCATTACCATGAGTTGGCATAGAAACGCCACTATAGAAATGGTAAATAGAAAACTATTGTCATTTTGCTAGTGAATAACATAACTACTATCGTTACGGTATTTCTTGACAACGTCTGTCAAATTAATGACTCATGGGACCGAATTTGTATGGCAATAGATCATAATGACATTCGCTAGCGATTTGATTTCGATAGGTTTTTTACGTATCGAGTTACGTCACTACGGATTTTGGTTCTACGAGTAACCACCAGAGGCGCTGTAAAATTTTTCATACATTTATTTTACGCAGTCGCTAGTAGTAATACTTTTGTAAACTCATGGTAGTCCTACAGATTGGCTGTATAGTGTATACTCGTTTGTTTAATTGAATAAAAAAGTAAATGTATTGTTAGACACATCACTACTAGAGAAACGGTTTGATGTTGCAGCTCTATCTGTCAAGTTGACATATAATTAATTACGCGCGCTTTTAAGTAGTCAAAACATGTAGCATCATGTTTTCCACTTCATATTTTCAGCTATAAACTTTATAAAGTCTATTATCTGTACATTTATAAATTATTAAATAATTATGGTATTGATTATAATAATAAATCACTTGTTGCAATTTTTGATCACATAACTTACAATATTGTCACAAGATGGCGTTGTTCCAATATGACGCGGTAAATATCTCAAATTATTTAATGCCTTACCTGGTTTTAACTTTATAAATGTTCTTATTACCATAAGTTTCTTATATTAATGTTCAAAGATTTTTAATGTTACTTGTATATTTGCTCGTTTTTAAAAGATAAATTAGTATCATTGATATGATAAAAGTCAACATCATCATGATTATCGCTTTATACGTCGGCAGCGTACACCGTTCCACTGAAACACAAGAACTACTTTTTTATATAATATAGGAGTAGCAGACACCATACAGTCCACCTGATGGTAAGTGGCTACTGCTGCCCATGAATATCTGTAATCAACACCAGATAGGATTAGATATTCCTATGTTAGGTTGAGCACAGATGCGCCGCTACCCTGAAGGACTAAGCTGGAACGCCTCGGAAAAGTATGTCTTCCTTACCACACCCTTCTAACCAGAACACAGCAGCGTCTAACTCTGTTAATAGGCAGAAATAGGTGTGGTGGTGGTGCCACCGGAGTCGAATCACAAAGGGTTCTACCACCCTCAAAAACATGTAAAATTAATTGTAGAAATGTATCTGCAATGGTATTTCCCCAATTAAACCATATTGATCCTACCATTTTACAAAATTCAAAGTTACATATTCTTTGCCATAAAATTTCAGTTTCATTTACGATCGCTGTACAAAGTGCAAAGTCAAAGAGTCAAAGGAAAAATGCACCGCATCATTAAAATAAATTAAAAGAAACTACGGGTAGGTTGCACCATAGACTCGGTTAAAGTTTTGTTAATGTGTTACTGGTGGCCCTAGAAGTTGGTGGTGGAATGTATGGTGGTATATATTTTTAATTTTTTGCATCTACACGCATCTCTTGTGGGAGGGTGGGTGGTACATACTGCATGATTTAAAATATATACCATCAGACATATTTGTTCAGGATTGTTGCGATGTACTTTTAATCTTAACTTAATGGCCCTAGACGTCTTTCCAGCTTCAACGGTTTTGGTGGCAAACCTAAAGCTCAGCCGGAATAAGAAGACTAACCATTCGCGTCTTGTTATCCAGGAATTACGGCTGACCCAAAGATTGGACGACAAAATTATAATAATAATTTTGCAACTTGAGTGCAACATTTCAGTTGTTTGTTTTTAACGCCATTTGGTCATTGTCACCACATTATAGTGGACGTTGACAGATATGGAACTGGACAAAACTATAACTTTAACCGACTGAAATCGATCGGTTAACGTTGTTAATTATGACGTCATGTCAACCGTAACTATAATGGTGTAACCCCTAAATTGCTTAACCGTAGATTTAACGACTGGTTAGGATTTAATCAACGTTATTGTGACATGGTTCAACCCATTTTACGTAATGATGTTTTTCAGTACAGTGATACGAGACGCGATAAATAATTTAAAGCAATGTTACAGAATTTTTATTTGCATGGCTTGCGAATCTTACCTTATCTTAATGAAGATAGGATAGATAAATGAAGTTTATTTTACATTAAGATTTTTGGAGTTTATTGGAGTTTACTCCTTAAGAAACGATTTGAGTTATAAGGCCCGGTACGGAAATTTTATGAGGAGTAAAATCAAGTGTAACACGAAAAGTTGAGGCGTAACGGTAACCAAAATATGAATCAAGAGTGCTTTTATTAATTTAAAATACAGTAAGTTCAAATCCCATATGAAAGTAATTATTACAATAAAAATAATTAGCAATATATAAAACATTAAAACGTCATTAACTAATTTGTTTACATTTTTGCATAAATTAAGTTATAGGTTTGATCATTTATAAACACTATGAAAAATATGAACATTGGCGCCATAATATGATTAACAATCTTTTAAGAACGTTTTTAAAGAAGAGTAACATATAAAATCAGTAAGCAATTGAATAAGATATAATATTAGCAAAATAAGTTTTTAACATAAAGAGGCTTTTGTAAGTTACTGATATATTAATTTAACTTATAAAAATGGATGCATTATTGATCAGCACCATCTATCAACGATAAACGGGCAAAATCAAAACAGTATTATTTAATATTTATTACAGAATTATTGCTAATGAATTATGTTCAAAATAAGTTATATAAAATTAGCAATACGTTTTAAATGAATTCTAGAATTATTAAACGTTCAGAAACAATCCAAATTACATATAATAACATGTTTATTGAGTCTCATATAAATTTCATCCGTAAATTGCAACAAGGATATTTTATAGATGGCAAATTAAAAATTATAATTATTAAGTTTTAAGTTATAAAACGTTTAACATTGTTTTAAATATAAATAATTATATTATATTAAAATTCACTTTAATATAAACAATTATATTAAGTTACCATTATAATATTTGGAACCAAAATACATAGATTGATAAACTTGCAAACTTACAATTTATAAAACTTGCCACTAGATGGCGCTATTTTATATTATTTTGTAACATACTTTATGTAATACGCATTATTGAAGTAATATAAATAATCCGAATAATTACAGATATATGTTTGTTTCTCTTATCATTTTAGCAGATGCGTTCATTTACCTACCCTTTTTTCTATTCGATATATATCATAATTATCGTTCGTAAGGAGTAAACTCCAATCGTGCGTCGTAGCTGACACACACACACACTTTTTTAATCTGTTTCTGTGAAGATCGCATCTTAAGATTTTTTACGGCATGTTTCTGATAGATTTTTTAAAACGTAAATGGGGAGTTATTATTCAGTTTCGTATCACAAATAAACTCACAAATGCACTATTATTAGGCTGTTATTCAAATATCTAAAATGCTAGTCATTTTGATGTCGTTGTGACATCATTTCGATAGTAAACAAAAGAGTTTTGTGGGTCGCCTCTGCGTTAACATAATAATTACTAACGCAATGACTTATAATTGGTCCAGTAGTTTTTGAGTCTATTCATTACAAACAAACAAAGTTTTCCTCTTTATAACATTAGTGTAGATTTAAGTCTATTACAATATGGTACCAAAATGCGTAGAATTTGAGTACAATATCGTATTGTTGTCACTGTACTTTTTCTTCAATAGCACTTATGTAGCGGAGAATCTCAGGATGGGCACAGGATATGCGGTCATCTCATACGAGGGCCGTGAGATGCAAATCGTATTGAGGTGACCGCACACTCTACACACGTCGTCGTCAACCCATTACTGTCCCACTGCTGAGGTCTCCTCTCAGAAGGAGAAGGATTAGGCCATAGTCCACCGCGCTGGCCAAGTGCGTATTGGTAGACTTCACATACTTTTTTTTAAGATATCTTAGGTAATAAATAAATATTTTTTTTATTATTATTTATAATAATTAAAAAAATACATTTATGTTATTCTATTCTGGTATTGGGTGAAGATTTTGTCTTATAAAAAAGGTATTTCAATTGATCCCGTGGTTATATTAAGGCGTTGCAACTTAGTCCTCTTTTCTAAATAGACCATTCTAATTTCGTGCTTTGTTCGAAATAAGGCATTTCAA
Organism: Epargyreus clarus clarus; assembly: GCA_014595695.2. Classification (NCBI taxonomy): domain Eukaryota; kingdom Metazoa; phylum Arthropoda; class Insecta; order Lepidoptera; family Hesperiidae; genus Epargyreus; species Epargyreus clarus. The sequence continues at coordinate 1,054,158 of JACTTY020000028.1, forward strand.
CGTAGCCCTGTGTCCCAAATTAGGTGTTCCAAGTTTCCAACTTAGTCGTCGGTCCGAAATGACTTTATCTTTATCTTTGGTCCAAAACAAGATTATCCTTAACTGTAGGTTAGATGAGGTTATATATTAGTAGACTGGTCTGTTAAACCGTTGCAGAGTTTACTTTTTTTATAGTTTATTTAATTTTGTTTTCTATTTCTTTCTTTGTTTTCTATTTTGTTTTCTTTTACTGTATTACATTTAAATAGTTTTATGTAGGTTTTTTATTTATTTTTTATTTTGTGATGAAGAAACTGAATGATAATAAAGTCCTTGGTTCGAAATGACAGTCCAATTTATTTATCATTGGTCCAAACTAAGATATCTTCAACTGTGGGTTAGATGAGGTTGTATTTTAGACTGTTAAACCGTAACAGAGTCTACTTTATTTATAGCTTACTAGCTAACCCGGCAAACGTGTTGTCATATAAATAAAAAAATATTAAGGGTGAACAGCCCTTATCACTTAGGGGTATGAAAAATAGATAGCCGATTCTTAGATCTACTGAATATGCATATACAATTTGGTGAAAATCGGTAAAGCAGTTTCGGAGGAGTACGGTAACTAACACTGTGACAAGAGAATTTTATATATTGTTTATTTAATTTTGTGTTCTATTTTAAATCCCGTTTCTTTTACGCATTAATTTTAAATAGGAATTTTCCAGGTTTTTATTCTTATTTTTTATTTTATGATGTAACGAACTCTAAAATAATAAAGAGTAACAAAAATAATATAATGTGTGCTAGCTTCTTTACATTGTAGAATAAGTGTGGGTTCATTCACCCTCAATATCACTTCATAGTTGGAGCATTATCATAGTTATGAATATATTTGACACTAGTTTCCACCTGTGGCTTCGCCTGGACTAGGCTACTAAGAGGCATATTAATACGATTGCAGTCTTTCTGAGGTTAATTACAGTAGCCAATGAGTAAGCAGTCAAATCTGATAAGTGGTTACTACCGGTATTTTTTATAATATATGGGGTAGCAGACGATGTCCCTGTAGTTCCGGGACCAGAATAGGCTACGGTATCCCCTGCCTGTCGTAAGAGGCGACTAAAAGGGGCTTCCGGGGTTGCGGCCGGCAAGAGTGGGAGCTCGAACCGCCCGGCTAGTGGTAGTGTGGCGAGCATCAAGCTCACCTGGGCAGAGCCCGATGGGGCAACGCGCTAAGAGGACTCCGGTTGCGTTTCTTTGGAGATCCCGGAGTCCTCTACGCAGCGCCGAGGACGGCCACTGGGGGGGTTTTAGTGCGGTAAGAATCCCACATAACTCCGTGCCGCTCCCACGGCATAGGGTACCTTTTGAAGGTTTCCCCCTCGTAAACAAAAAAAAAAAAGGGGTAGCAGACGAGCATGCAGTCAATCTGATGGTAAGAAGTTACTGCTGCCCATGGACAATGTATTGAACCCCTCTCATAATGAGAAAGATAGCTTTAGCAGTGATAGCCTAGAAACTCGGCCTCTCGATTGTGGGGTCCGAGGTACAAATCCCAGGCACGCACCTCTGATTTTTCAAAGTTATGTGCGTATTAGAAATTAATTATCACTTGCTAAACGGTGAAGGAAAACATCGTGAGGAAACCTGCATACTTGAGAGATTTATAAAAAAAATCTAAATTGTATGTGAAGTCTACCAATACGCACTTGGCCAGCGCGGTGGACTATGGCCTAATCTTTCTCATTAAGAGAGGAGACCCGTGCATGCTCGTTTGCTACTCCTATATTATAAGAAAGAACTGCATGCAAGCTACTTAAAACCCTGCAGTATTTCGCCTCGCCAATTAGTTAATTACTCGAGGTGTCGGGCAATGGAACTGCATGACCCAGTTACGAATATCACTTGTTGACGGCAACGCGCCGCTTAGCGGCCATATATCTGAATAATTCTAACCCTTCATCTACTCTTATTAATTTATGCATGCAGTCCATCTGATGGTAAGTGGCTACTGCCATGGATATATGCAATCAATCTCAGATAAGGTAAGATTCTGTCTGAGATAAGTCACAATTCCACTGCCACTTCTGAGGGCTAAATTGGAACGCCTCGGATAAGTAGGCGCTGCTGTGTTCCGGTTTGAAGAGTGTGGTAAGGGAGACTGACTTTTCCGAGGCGTTCCAGCTTAGTCCTCAGGGGTAGCGGCGCATCTGTGGCCGACCTCAGTTAGGAATATGTAATCCTATCTGGGGTTGATTACAGATGTCCATGGGCGGCAGCAGCCACTTACCATCAGGTGGACTGCATGCTCATCTGCTACCCTTATATTATAAAAAAGTATGTCTGTCTCCCTTACAACCCTTTAATGCGGAACAGAGCGTTTAACATTGTTGTTCTTAGGCAGAAATAAGTGTGATGGTGGTACCGCCGGAGTCAAACCACGACGGATTCTACCACCTTTGGCCTAACAATAAGACGAAAGGGCTACCTGATATAAAGTAATCATAGTCGCCGGGACATTTGCAACACCAGAGGATTCGCCAATGCGTCGCTGGCTTTGATAAAACTCTTTTTGTGCTTTTCTTGATCCATATCAAGTGTATGATGTTTACCAATCCACACTTGGCCTGTTGTGTGTTGTATCGTGTCGTGCTGTAAGTGACTATCGAAACTGTAAAAAAACTTTCGTGTCGTGTCGGTAATGACCAAAACTTACAAAATAACTGCTGAGTCGTGCCGGTGTCTATAAAACTGACAAAATCGCTGTAATGTGTCGGTCAAAACTAACAAAATTTGCCGGTGTCGTGTCGTGTCACCCTTATAAAGGAGAACCTACTTTTTTTTTTTAAATAAGTAATACAAGAGTAGCAGACGAGCATGCAGTCCACCTGATGGTAAGTGGCTACTGCCGCCCATGGACATCTGTAATCAACCCCAGATAGGATTAGATATTACTACCTAAGGTCGGCCACAGATGCGCCGCTACTCCTGAGGACTAAGCTGGAACGCCTCGGAAAAGTCTGTCTCCCTTACCACACCCTTCAAACCGGAACACAGCAGCGCCTAACACTGTTGTTATTAGGTAGAAATAGGTGTGGCGGTGGTGCCGCCGGAGTCGAACCACAAAGGGTTCTACCACCTTCAAAATTGTGGCTCGTGGCTATTGTGGCTCGATTATCGACGGTGTCGTGCCGTCGGTGCCGGTGCCGTGTCGTGCCTAATGAAGTGGCGTCCATTGTGGGCCGATTATCGACAGGAACGTCAACAAGCCTGAATTAGGTTACCTGCATTAGCGGTTTTAATTGATAGTCTCGAGTAATTAGTTAATTGGTACACTTCAAACCGAAAACAGAACTGTAATCAGGAGTAATTAATGCATTAGACATATTAATCAATTCAAATTAATTAATTGGAAGTATCTGCGGATGATTCGGAAATAAGTAGATTGTGGATTAAGAGTCAAGGTTGAGCAATGCGTTTTTAGGGTTCCGTGCAAACATAGTGAAAACGGAATCCTATTACTAAGCCTCTCTCTATCACAGGGCTCTATCTAATGAGCCGTAATGAATAGAAACTTGAAGTTTTAAAGAGTATGTATAACAGTGGCCGCTATTACAATAAATACTTAGAATAAAAATAATAATGAAAATTTGGTGTAATCGAACCCTCCATGTGCGAGTTCGAGTCACACTTGGCCTTGTTCCTGTTATGTTTATGTATTCGTCTGTCTGTCCATTACAACCACGATACCGGAAAAATGATAAGGTTTAGTTGCAAGGCATTATTTTTATACGACCTAAATGAGCGCTAACAGTAAACCCTTAATATTTAAATACACGCATACACACACGCGCGCGCACACACACAAACACACACATGTTATATATTGACCTTAATCACCATAGTTAGAAATTCGCCTTAAACAAAATTACTAGAAAGACATCCGATCCTGCACCGCCGCCGTGCCGTGGGAACGCTGACTCTGCACCACCGCTCCGTTTCCATCGTACAGTCCCGAACGTGGGAATTCACTCTGGGTGCTAACATTGCCCCAGCAAGTCACTTAGGATAGTTAGTTTTAATTTAGGTTAGATTTAATCCAAAACATGTAATATTCTGTTTTGATTAAATACGTATATATAAGTAATTCGGTCTTTCTGTATCCTGGCTACTGCATCCCGACGCATTATATAACTCACACATAAATGTTACTCGTAAATATTATTTGTTGCATAATGTGCATAAGCAATATAGAGCAAATTAGCGAAGCGGCGATCGGGGAATGAACTCTTCACTCCCAAATAACATCTCAGGGAAAACTGAAAACCAGCGCTGCACGAGGTAACCCGTGCTAGCACGAGCTGAGACTCTTCCTTTGCTCACAACAAAATATTATTGTGTGAATCAGATTTAAGTTTGTAATCATTTCTTTTTTGTATCTTGTGTGGCAATAAATAATAATAATAATTATTATTATTAAATATAAAATAAATAATAATAAACGCTTAATAAACGCTTCCTACACTCACAGCCCCACACTAGGATTCCCTGTGTCGTGGGTGCCATGGACACAGAGACAAATACACAAACACCCAGACCCAGAAACAGAAATCTAAACTCATCATTCAGATATCTGTCTGGCCGGGGATCGACCCCGGGACCCCCTGCGCGTAAGACCGGTATGGTGACCGCTCCGCCACGCGGGTCGTCAACGTCAAATAATAACGTTCAATAATAAAACAACATCAGTTCAGATACAATAAAACTTAAGTAGTTATTCAACCCTATTCATACGTACCGCAAACATTTTTTCTTATATTTCTCCTATTCTCAATCAACACTCAACAATGCTGCGGCGGCCACTCGAAGCCATTGTGCGCCAATCAAAGCCAATATTAGCCCATCATAACCAAGACGTGGATACGATCGTTTTTAGGGTTCCGTAAGCACGAATTTAAAGGTCGTAAAATCCTCTGTGGTTCGGCACCAACGCCACGTCTATTTTTGCCTGATAACAGCAGTGTTAAGCGCTGATGTGTTCTTGTTTGAAAGGTTTGGTAAGGGAGACAGACTTTTCCGAGGCGTTCCAGCTTAGTCCTCAGGGGTAGCGGCGCATCTGTGGCCGACCTCAGGTAGGAATATCTAATCCTATCTGGGGTTGATTACAGATGTCCATGGGCGGCAGTAGCCACTTACCATCAGGTGGACTGCATGCTCGTCTGCTACTCCTATATTATAAAAAAAAAAAAAAAAACTTAACATCAGGTGGACTGTATGTTTTGTCTGCTACTTCTATATTACATAGAAACATAATGTAGTGTCAATATTTTTTCTTATATTTCTCCTACTTTCAATCAAGCCTCAACAATGCTATGGCGGCCACTCGAAGCCATTGTGCGCCAATCAAAGCCAATATTAGCCCATCATAACCAAGACGGGGATACGATCGGTTTTAGGGTTCCATAACCAATGGATTATAATTGGACTGTTCTGTACAATTTTTTTCCTTTTAGTTTTAGTATTTGTTGTTATGGCAGCCATAATAATACACACTTTGTGAAAATGTCAAGTGTATAACTGAGCCGCCATTGTTTATCTGTCTGCCTATATCTGTGATGATAACAAATATTAAAAATAAAAATTTATACACAGCCCTTATATACTTACGATACGGAACCCTCCATGTACATTCGACTCGCATTAACCGATATTTTTTCATTTTTACTACTGAATGAAATTTGATTTATTTTCGTAATACATATCGTAAGACAACTTCGGTGATAGATACCATACCGATCTGACTCGCAAAGGATTCCGGGTTCGATCCCGGCCAAACAAAAATCTAAAAGACGAATATAGATTTCCGTGCCTGTATTCATATATGACCACGACACAAGAAAATCTAGTAGATTTTCGGATTTTTCTTTTAAGATTTGAGACCTCTCATTCAGAAGATTTCAGAAGGCATTTCGCTCCAATTGGTCCGTTTCAATGCATAGATAACGAAACTGGGCCAGCGATCGGGCGACCGGTGGTTTTGTCTTGTTTATACAACTCTATCTTTGATGCTATCGGATACAGTACCCTTACCATGAGTTTTCAAAACATCCCACAATTTTACGTTACGTTTACTCAATCCAGTATTCTGTTCATTCTTAGTAGACTGAGTAAACGTAACAATAAGTAAGTGCTCAAGTGACGATAAACTTTTTGTCTCCCTCACATGTTCGCAAAAAAGAGAGACAAAACATAAATCGCCATTTTGTCAATTTAGACATTTAATGTTACGCTGGGAGATTTATAAAAATATATATATATCTCAAAGGTATGTAAAGTCTACCAATCCGCACTTGATCAGCGCGGTGGACTATGGCCTAATCCTTCTCAGTCTGAGAGGAAACCCGTGACCAGCAGTGGGACAATAATGGGTTGATAATGATGAAGATGATGATGATGGGCGTCAGTAGCTACTTGTCATCAGGTGGGCCTTATTCTCCTTTGCTACTTCAATATAAAAAAATAAAAAAATCTCACGTTACTCTATATATGTATATCGTTATCTATCTTTGCAATCAGCTATTTCCAAAATTAATTTGTACAGAAAAATACAGTTTGTTTAAACTGTTCGAGTTACATTAGTATCGCGTAAACATGATTTGAAAATACAATTTTTAAACAGAATTTCATTCATTAATACTATTAATAGATTAGAATCGGGTGTCGTCTCTATCTCAGGGCCAGAGGTATTTAGATCATAGTCCATCGCGCTGGCCAAGTGTGAATTGGTAGACTCCATACATTGAGAACTTTTTTAGAGACTTCTTAGGTATGTAGATTATCTCACGATGTATTACTTTGCATTTAAAACAAGTTATTTTCTAATAGGCACATTTTTTTTAAATTTGAATTGCGTGCGAGGGATTTGAACTTCGGACCCCCGAAGGGACTGAGTTTCGATCACTGCTGCTATTTGGACGTGTTAACTTAAATCTTCTCTCAATTTGTTAAACTACTTCTAGCGAAAACGGTAATCACAGAAAAGTCAATGGTGCTTGGGTTTCACTTTTCAAAGTATTTTATTTTGAAACGAGCTTTTGCCCGCGGCTTCGCTCGCGTTAGGAAGTAATATTTTCGTCTTCTTGGGGGTAGAATTGATCAAAATCCTTTCTTAGCGGATGCCTACGTCATAACATCTACCTGCATGCCAAATTTCAGCCCGATCCGTCCAGTGGTTTGGGCTGTGCGTTGATAGATCACTATGTGAGTCAGTCACCTTTGAGTTATATATATTTAGATTAGATGTTTTCAAAGTCATTTCAGAGTAAAATACTTAGAAAATTGCAAACCAATGTAACATTGTCCATAAATAAGTTTGACAATTTTACTACTCTTATGTTATATTAATTCTAACTGACAATTAAAGCACAAATAGCCACACATTTCAATTTCATTCAAAGACGTTTCTTAATACAATAATAGTTTTGTGGATAAAAATAATCAATGGGGCTCCCTGTAGCACCAGATGTTATAAGAATGTTACTGTTCGGTCACCGGATAGTAAATAGTTCGTTTATCAAAATAGTTTTCTTTCGTAATATGTTTTGAATAGATTCGTTGGAGACGCTTATTGATGTAATTGAGCGAGTTTGATTATTTATAAACAACTAGCTGACCCGGCAAACGTTGTGTTATTATATAAATAAAAAAAATGTTAAGGGCGAACAACCCTTGTCACTTAGGGGTATGAAAAATTGATAGTAGCCGATTCTCAGACCTTTTTTTATTACGAGGGGGGAAACCTTCAAAAGGTACCCGGTGTCGTAGGAGCGACGTAGGGTTATGTGGGATTCTTACCGCACTAAAACCCCCCCGGTGGTCGTCCTCGGCGCTGCGTAGAGGGCTCCGGGATCTCCAAAGGAACGCAACCGGAGCCCTCTTAGCGCGTTGCCCCGTCGGGCTCCGCCCAGGTGAGCTTGGCGCTCGCCACACCGTCTGGTGCGTACGACGGTATGCGACCACACATACCGCCTTCCTTCCCGGGGCCGCTGGCTGGGCGGTTCGAGCTCCCACTCTTGCCACCCGCAACCCCGGAAGCCCCCCTTTTAGTCGGCTCTTATGACAGGCAGGAGATACCGTAGTCCTATTCTACTCCCGGAACTACAGGGACGCCGCGCCGATGGGCGTTATATACGCCCGCGGCTCCTCCTCCTCTGAGCGGGTCAGCGCGCTCCCTAGCTTGCTCGGCGTCTTCCTTTGCGGACATGACTATGTCGCAGAAGGTGATCATGCCCTCCCAGGCTTCGCTGCGCTGAACCATCGCTCCAACAATGGCCGCTGGAGAGAGGTCCGGTCCCACTTTTGACACGAGGATCCGCCGCTGAGGCTCCCACGCTGGGCAGTACTGCAGCGTGTGCTGTGTGGAATCCTCGTGATACCCGCAATGATGACACTGGGCCGTTTCCTCCCTAACCGATTCTCAGACCTACTGAATATGCATATAAAATTTGATGAAAATCGGTAAAGTCGTTTTGGAGGAGTACGTTAACTAACATTGTGACACGAGAATTTTATATATTAGAATAACACGTCATTATTAATTGAGATGTTACATAGACGCGTCTTCACTTTGAAGGTGGTAGAACTTGTGGTTCGACTCCGGCGGCACCTCCGCCACATCTATTTCTGTTATAACAGCAGTGTTGTGCGCTGTTGTGTTCTGGTTTGAAGGGTGTGTTAAGGAGACATACTTTTTCGAGGCATTATTCCGAGCTTAGTCCTCAGGGGTAGCGGCATATCTGTGGCCGACCTCAGATAGAAATCTAATCTTATTTGGGGTTGATTACAGATGTCCATGGGCGGCAGTAGTCACTAACCATACCATACCATACCAGGTGGGCTGAATGCTCGTCCGCTACTCTTATATTATTAAAAAAATGTTCTAACAGTGGTCGATCACAGATGCTTACTCCTGAGAACTGAGAACTAAGCTGGAACGCCTCGAAAATATATGTCTCTCTCCATCCTCCTCCATATCCTTTAAACTAAAACACAGCAGCGCGTAACAACATAGCTATGGTCGCTATAACAAAAAATACTAAAAAATATATAGTACGGAACCTTCTTGTGCAAGTTCGACTCACACTTACCCAATATTGTTTTTTAATTTCGCTGATCTCAAAAATATTGTTCCCGGCCTATTTTAGTTGAAGTTATGTTTGTGTAACCTTCAGTACATAAGCTTCGTGCGTTACTCCGGAAACGTGAACTCTCTTCTGGGCGGTCCGCTGAGGGCGTGGGACTATTGGGCATAGGGCTGCCAGGTTTGAAAAAAAAGTTTAATTAGCTATTATATAATTAAACTTTTATTAAGTTAGTTAGTTAAATTAAGCTATTTAGGGTTTAAAGCACTGATAGCTTAGTGGTTGAAACCAAGCCCTTAAATCAAGGGGTTCGAGGTTGAAATGCCAGAACTCGGATTTTCCAAACATAACATGTGTGTATTATAAATTAATTATTGATATGATTATACTTGCTATAGCTCCACCGTTAAAACATCATGAGCAAACGTGGACACCTGAGAGTTCTTTACAAAAAAGATTGGCCTTAACCCCTCTAATTTTGAGAAGAGTCCCGTGTCCATTGGGATAGTAGTAAGTTAACGACAACTACATAATTACATTGTAACGAAGATAATTACATTGCTTTCATTTCTGGGTTTGTGTATTATCTTTGGGTTTTCTTTTACAATGTGACTATTTGTACAGGTACTGGACTAATAAATTATATTTATTCGTACATTTATTCAATTTTTTTTCTTTAAACAATGTGACAAATTCAATTTTTTTTTAAATATATTTATTCGTACATTTATTCAATTGGTTAGGTTAGGTTAGGTTAGGTTAGGTTACGTTACGTTAGGTTAGGTTAGGTTACGTTAGGTTGGCCCTGTACGGGGCCCCTATATGGGCCGATGCCCTGAATCGCCGAAACGTCGCTCTGTTAATGCGAGTACAGCGAGTGATGGCGATCAGGGTTATACGGGGCTATCGCACGATCTCGTGTGAGGCAGCCTGCGTGCTAGCGGGTTCTCTGCCCTGGGATTTGGAAGCGAGAGCCCTCGCGTCGCTACGTCAGTGGCGTGAGGAGGCGCACCGATCCTGGGGCCGCCCGCCCGCACAGCAGGAACTGGAGGGGCACAGAGCTGAGTTGCGTCAACGGGCTATCGAGACGTGGAGGTCCAGGCTGGCGGATCCTAGTGCCGGCTTGCGGACAATCGAGGCAATTCGTCCGATTTTTCTACAGTGGTTGCGTAGGCGATTCGGCGTCATGTCCTTTCGTCTGACTCAGATACTCTCGGGACATGGTTGTTTCGGGAGTTATCTGTGTCGGATCGGGCGGGAGCCGACGGCCAGGTGTAATCACTGCGACAATTGCCTCGATGAGACGGCCCAGCATACGCTGGAGGTATGCCCTGCGTGGAGTGCGGAGCGCAGCGCGCTCAGCTCTGTATTGGGGGCCGACCTCTCGCTCCCGTCCGTGGTTCACGCCATGGTCGAGAGTGACAGGTCGTGGCAGGCGGTGCGCTCCTTTTGCGAAGCAGTAATGCTCGCGAAGGAGGCGGCGGAAAGGGCCAGGGAAGCTATGTCTGCCCCAGCCAATCCGTCGCAGGCGCACGGGACGCCGTAGAGCGGCTTTCGAAAGCCGCTCTTTCCCCGTTCCCTGAGCCCACGGAGGCGGATTCGGGGGAATCCAATTCCGGTTTTTCGGGCTCGAGATGTCGTGTGTGCGTTCCGCACGCTCTTCTCATGAGGAATATCTCTGAGAGAGGCCCCTCCCTCTCGGGACGTGGCTGGCGTTAACATCAGCGCCGGCCGACGTTGTCGGGTCGCGAATGTAATGCTAACGCTTCTCGCGACCCGGCATCAAGCGTCCAGAGGAACGCCGCGGAGTTTTAGTCGGTAAGAGTCCGACATATCACTTTCGCTCCCCCGGGCGGAAGTGAATCCATGAGGATTTCTCCGCGATAAAAAAAAAAAAAAAAAAAAGGTTACGTTAGGTTAGGTTAGGTTAGGTTAGGTTAGGTTAGGTTTTTTTTTTTTTTTTTTTTTAAATTGATTTCGAACGGGCTGATGGCGATCGACATCATTTTTTGATGTTAAGAGCTTAGTTTCTAAAATCGATCGGTAGAGCCGTTTAAAAGTTATTAAAAAAAAAACATTTCAAAAAATTTTTTTTTTGTTTTTTTGAGATTTCTCAAAATCTACCGGTTCGAATCGGATAATAATAAATTGTTTGTACAGTACCCGTATTAATAATTATAAATTATTCGTACGGTAACCGTATTAATAATTATAAATTGTTCGTACAGTACCTGTATTGATAGACTCAGCCTTTCTTTTATCAACCACAACAGTGACTATCATGGCGTTACGAATGTAGGATTTTGAATAACAAAAAAAAAACATCGTTTATCTGAAACTAGACGCGTGGCAACCCTACCAGCACACAAGTTGGCATACATCGGTGTTTACCTGTATTTGATTTATGAAAGGGAACGTAGCAGCATGGTTCAAAGTTATTTTGTAGTTGTTCGCAAAACTATATCTGTTAAGTCATTAGTTATTACCAGTTAGCCCATTGATGGGCATGGGTATCTGAGCGCAGCGTTTCTCAGCCTTTTTCAGTCCACGGACCCTTAGGAAATTAAGCACAGTTTTTTCACGGACCCCCTTAATAAAATAAACAGCAAAAAAAACGGATAAGGTATATACAAAAGGAAATTATAACTGTTTACTATGAAACATATGAAAAAAAAATGTGAAGGTTGGTGTTTCTTTTTTGCATCTAAATCAGGGATATTCGGATTGATGTTGCTACTAATCTGTAATTTCAATCTACTTGTAATCTGTTTCTGTAGAGAATGCTTTTTCACATAGGTATGTGGTTGAAAAAAGCAGTAAAGCGGCCCTTTTGCATTTAATGAGCGATTTATGTATGGTCCAGAGATGGTACCGCGGACCCCCATACAAATACTCGCGGACCCCCAGGGGTCCGCGGACCACAGGTTGGGAAACACGGTCTTACAGTAAGAGAGGTTTAGACTATGTTACCAAGCTGGAGTGAATTGATAGACTTCACACTTGAGAACTTTTTGAATCGACATAAAAAAGGAAGAGGTCATAAATTCGTATCAATCTTTTATTATTACACACACACACCTTAGACCTTTGAACTCACACACACCTTTGAGAACTAAAAATCTTAGGCGTGTACAGTACCCTTACCATGAGTTTTTACGTTTTGACAAATATGACTGTTTTGGTATTTGTTTACGTATTTGCCCATAAAATTTTAATCAGCGCCCCTAGCGATATGTGTCCGAACTTGGAATTTGTATGGGCCAATACGTAAACAAGTACCAAAACAGTCATATTTGTCAAAACGTATAAACTCATGGTAAGGGTACAGTAGGTTACCTCAATATGTCTTCCTTCACCATTGTAGCAAATAATAGTTTTTAATGGACACCTAATTTCGAAAAAAATAGATTACTTGGGGAGGCCGGCTACTGTTCATACAGTAGGTTACCAATATCAAATTAATTATCATATGTTTTAACGTGAAGGAAAACATTCTGAGAAAATTGATTGAGAAAGTTGAGTTGACCAATGTGGTATGGCTTAATCAATTTTGGGAATAGATTGGTGCCCGGCGCAGGGACACAAATTGATTAATAATGATGATGATGATGATACATCAAAATGTGTTTGTGATATTCAATGTTGTACAATGTAAATATACAGTTCATAATGTGAATATCATACATTGAACCTATGAGCAACGAATTGTTAGACTGACGATATGTTACAATTAATTCGCGTTCTATTTAATTACTGGATGAGTTTGATCCGCCGTATCTTATGCACTTACGCTAATCCGGATTTATTCCCACCGAGTAATCCGTATTGACCGGGTTTGACCGACTAAGGGTATAAGGTAACTGCACATATTATTGTACATGGGACTAGTTTTGTATTTTTCCTTTTCTCTTGTATTTTAGCGCATTTGGAGTGGCTAGTGGACCTTCATAGATCTTCTGCAACAATATATAGATAGCTTGAACACAGCGCTATCCGAGAACATCGAGTTTAAATGTATCCTATTAATACGCTTTTATTTTTTTAAGTTCGTACAAGTTGTACATATAATAAAAATGTAAACTTCACGTCTGTCTCGAATATATTTGCAAAAAATAGGAGAACTGATAAAAAGTAATAATAGCATTTTTGCATTTTTAAATTTCTGTCTGTCTGTTTGTCCGTGTGTTTGAAATTGCATCGAACCTGCACCGCTGAACTAACTTCAATAGGATAAAAATGTATTCATAGTCTAATTTGAGTTGAAATTATCACTTTTCATAAATTGTTACAGAACCTAAATAAGAAAAACGGGCAGCGTTTTGACACTCCTTAATGAAGTTGTAATAGAAAGCGAAATGGCTGACTTTTGAAAGTGATTAGGCCATGTAAGATCGTCGATGTGGCTTGCTTTTAGCTGGTAGGTTCAGCTGACGTCACATCGGTTATAATAATTAATTTAACATGTATGTAATGTACGTAAACATGTGTATTCACCCTACGGGTCAACGCGCGTTGCTTGTCTCGGTACGCTAGGCCAAAGGAGTGACAACGGTACTTAATTTCAGCTCGCTGGACGTATATCTTCATTGTATCTCTTCATCTCGTTGATAAGAAAATGTACGAGTTTATTTCGATATATTTTCGTTTTATTTTTGGACATATTGCTTAAAACAGAACACTGAGAAGTTTTTCTGACTAGCAGATTTGAAACTTTGTCAAAAGTTCGACTTATGTGCACGTTTGAAAATGGTTCTCGGCTACACCTACTTCTGCCTAATAATAGCAGTGTTAAACGCTGCTGTTTGAAGGATGTGGAAAGAGAGATATACTTATCCGACGCATTCCAGTTTAGTCCTTAGGGGTAGCGGCAAATGCTTTAATTTCTACAAGCTTTTATTTAACTTGCTTTGTTAGTTAGTTAGTATGTATGTGGAAACAAATTTTGCAACTGAATTTTGAACCAGTTAACTCTAACCGATTCTAACTCTAACTGAAATTTTGCATACATGTTTGCATGACGTCATACTTTATAGCATGATTTGCTTATACTTTGCATGACTAGTGACGTCATGCTTAGTCCAATATGGCAGACATCTATAGGAAGAAACAAATAATATTCGTTATTAAGATTTTTTTTTTGAAAACTTTTGAACATTTGAAATTTATTTATTTCTCCGAACTATACTCCAGACTCTACCAAAACTCATTTAATAAATATACTTAATTATCCAAACACCTAATTTAGTAAAAAGGGCCCCAAGAGTGTTTGTTTCATTAAAAGTTTTTCATATTGTTCGAAACTAAGTACACAGCATTTCAACGGATTACGTTCGCGCAAACTTTCTATAAACTAGCCGGTTTCGAAGTTCTGAACATAAGAATACGGAGTCTGTTGCGAGCTCAAACATTCTGAATATTTTAGTAACTTGGAAACTTTGTAATAGTTTTACAGTGACCTGATTTACATGCGATCATGGTTACGTTATGATTTAAACTGGTTTTTTGAGTTTATTACAAATTAGAGGTACAAAAAAACGTTACTTTTATAAAATTGAAGGTAGGTTTGTGTTTCCACCCAGGAGTGACTGCTGTCTCATCTATTTCCTAACATAACCTAACCTAACCTGTCATGGTTACATTATGATTTTAAGTTTTTGGGTCGAATGTTCTCAATTAGGTACAAATTAAGTTTGATTTTGATTTTTTTATTGAATCCTTTATGGTTCTACTGCGGTGGCATCGTTGTATCTATTTCTGCCTAATAACAGCAGTGTTAAGTGTTTAGAAATTCTAATTGAAATTAGATGTTGTTTTATTAATTGAAGGTGGTAGAACCCATCGTGGTTCGACTTGGGAGATACTACCCCCACACTTTATTTCTGTCAAATAACAGCAGTGTTAAGTGTTGTTATGTACTGGTTTGAAGGGAGTGGTAAGGTGAAAATACTTGCCGAGATCATGCTTCTTTCCCTGGGGTGTAGCAACGTGCGATTTGCTTCACGTAGGTGTCTAATTATATCTGGGATTGATTACAGATGTCTATAGACGGCAGAGACCACTTACGCCTAAAGACATCTAGAAAACCATTTAATTTTGAAAATAAAAATTTATCACAAGAATTTCATTAACTTACTTAAACAGGAATAAAAACCATGGAGACGTCTACTTATATTATAATTTACATCAAAAATTTAAAAAGAAATGTTTTAGAAAAAATTAAAGTGCATGTTATTTTTTCAATTGTTTAATACAGTAAACGATAAACATTAATGTCTCAAAAGACTACGAAATTTCATTTTTTTGTGTCCAAGATAGCAACAATTGCAGTTGTGACAGTCCATTACTATCTGTGACATTTTCTTTCAAGAAAGATAGATTTATGTTAAAAAGATAAAAGATATCAAGATAAATATGTACATATAAATCCTAATGCACGTCTCGGAGAGTAAGCAACTTGAACCACTAACAAGCGCTCCTCCAGTTTAAGCGCTTAGGAATCACTTTTTAAGTTCCCTGCAGGTTAGGGTGCTGACTAACTAGGGTGGTTCTGTGAATAATTCGTTAAATACCTACTTATTACCTAGAAATTGTGGGGAGAATGTTGTTGTGTATGTTTAATAAATTGCATTATATAAACAAAATTTTCACTCGTTCAAATTCACACGCAATAAAAATGTTTTATTTCTTTTGTATTTATTAAACAACAAAAACCTCGTTCGACAAACGAAACAGCAAAATATACTAATCTGTTTTTGCCTATTTATATATAGATATATCTCTTAAATTCATATATAACACTAATCTAGATCTGTTCTAATAAAGATTGATGGAAGATGACTATGTGTAGGTCTATTAAATACGAGCGATGTAAAGTTACGAGACCATTGAAAGTGTTTGATTAAATTCTTCGATGATGTCAGTAAACTAAGACTTACAATAAAATTTCGATAGATTTCTTTATAATAGGTAAATATAATATTTTATGTATTATTTTGTCCAATATTTATGCGTAATTAGAGCTTTTAGTGAAGAGAGTGTCGTTCTTCCAATGTAAAAATGATAATTGTTTATTTATGGTAAAATTATGAGGAGCCACGTTCTTTAAAAATACCACACAAATAACATTTCCAAACACTGCCAACAAACAACATCAACAGAGCATCGAACAAAAATATCATTAGTAACAAAACTATGCTTTTGAATTAAAAACGAGCACTCCAGTCTACCAGCACCCTAACAAAGTATGCGAAGTTAGCGATACGAACTTTTAATAACGTCTTCTTTTCGAGTCCGCAATTATTACTGAAAGTATATTTTTGTAAAATTACATCACAAACTTTGTATTTAAGAAATCTTCTGTATTTATCTATACAACGGAATAAAATTCAAGTGTCTATTTATAATATAATACAACAGTTTTTTACTAGATGCGTATAAAAGTATATACGGTACTTATAACAAAAATACTATTAATATTTTTGTCTGTCTGTCTGTTTGTTCCTGATTATCTCTGAAACGGCTGGAACGATTTTGATAGGACTTTCAGTGGCAGTTAGCTAATGTAATAAGGAGTAACTTGGGTAATTTTATTTTATAAAAATAATTAGGGACGATCACATTAAGAATAAAACCCATGAAATCTCGCGAGTACCTATTATAAGCTTTTATTGTTACACTTTTAAACGCGGACGAAACCGCGGGCCGCCGCTCGTTAATAAATATAACTGTATTTATCAGCAGTGATATTCGGCCTCTATCTGGGAGTCTAAGTTTCAAATCCAAATCCACATTTCCAAAAAATATATTAGAAATGATTTACTTAACGGTGAAGGAAACATGTGAAGAAACCTACACACTTGAAAGTTCTTAAATAAGTTTTAAAAACATTTAAAGTCTACCAATAAGATAAAAGATAGACTTTTCCGAGGCGTTCCAGCTTAGTCCTTAGGGGTAGCGGCGCATCTATGGCCGACCTCAGGTAGGAATATCTAATCCTATCTGGGGTTGATTACAGATGTCCATGGGTGACAGCAGCCACTTACCATCAGGTGGACTGCATGCTTGTCTGCTACTCCTATACTATGAAAAAGGTAGGTCTACTGGTTGAATTACGACCTAAAACCCTTTTCAGTCTAAAAGAGATCCGAGCCCAGCAGTGGGACAGTAATGGGTTGTTTATTTGTGAGAAACTCAGTATTTTAGCGTAGCAACAGTAGCTTAAGTCACACTAGAATTTGCTTTGCAAAGTCAAAATTAGTGCAGCCATTCCCGAGATTAGCCCATTCACAGATAAAAATTCTAAGACTTTTTCTTTTGGTTTCTGACGACTGTCTGGCTAATCAGCAAGCGCATATTGTTCAAACCATAAATATTTCAACATTTTTTTATAACATAGTACTTAGTAGGTAATAAATAAATACGCAGTCTGATGGTAAGCGGCTTTCTTCAAATCTCCATGGATCAAGTACTCTAAAGGCACCACTGCTACCCAAATTTCTAGCTGTTATAATATAGGAGTGGCGGGCGAGCATGAAGTTCGCCTGATGGTAAGTGGCTACTGCCGCCCATGGACATTTGTGATTACCCCTAGATAAGAGTTTTACTTAGGGTATAAATGTGTTGCTACCCCTGAGGACTAAGGGGGTTCTGCCACCTTTTTCACTTTACATTATTTATAATTTTGTTATTTACCTAAACATAGTAGAACCCTTCATGGTTTGGCTCTACCACTGTTATATCTATTTCTGCCTTATAATAGCAGTGCTTCGCGCTACCATGAGTTTTTAAGTTTGACAAATATGACTGTTTTGGTATTTGTTGACGTATTGGCCCATACAATTTCCAAGTTCTGATATCATCCGCTAGGGGCGCTGATTGGAAATTGTACGGGCAAATACGTAAACAAATACCAAAACAGTCATATTCGTCAACACGTAAAAACTCATGGTAAGGGTACTGTATATTAGTTTGAAGGGCGTAGTACGTGAGAGATATATTTTAAACGATGCGAATTTGCACATGTATGGAGTTTCTTTCGCCGCTTCTTCTCCATAGCGAAACACCTTCCGAAGCGGTAGTAGTTTGTTGCCGTTCAAAACGAGTTCTATATGAATCAATTTGAATAAATGAAATTTGAATATGAATTTGAGAAGCACAAGGCGTTCCAATTTAGTCAGGTGTAGCAAAGTGTTACCTACACTTAAATTCGTTATCGACAATGACATTATACAATTCTCATATGAAAATTAATATAAACACTCAAAAAAATGAACGGTCACCTCAATTTTGGGTAAAAAGGGCTTAAATACAAACCAAAGAAAAGGGCATTGTATAATTGTAATAAAATTACAACTTAAATGCTGTATCACGAATTATAATCACACAAACCGTTGCGTTGAAATGATAGCGTGATTTAACTATAATCGTATTCGTGTAAACGTGATATGTATAAATGGCAAATTGTTTTAATAGTGGCTATGTTTTTCAAAGGAGAATGCCCATTCTTGGTACTGATTTTTCTCATGCGTCAAAATGAAAGTTTATATTAAAATTATTTTTTGATTTTTTTACATAATTTGTCGATCAGAATAGTTTCTTTGAACAGGGGATTCCATTTAAGATAAAATAAGACGAAATGTTGATTGTTGTTCTTAAAAAATAAAAAGGCGGAATTTTATACTCGGAATTCAATAAGATCTATTAGTGTTTTGATTAATGATTTTTCTCAGGCATCAAAATGAAAGAAATATTAAAATTATTTTTTGATTTTTTTACATAGTTTGTCGATCAGAATAGTTTCTTTGAACAAGGGGATTCCATTTAAGAAAAAATAAGATAAAATGTTGATTGTTGTTTTTAAAAATTAAAATGGCGGTATTTTATACTTCGAATTCATTATTTTAGGTTTTTAGGATTATTTTAGGTTTTTTTACTTACTACCTTTAAAAGTAAATGGAATATGTTAGTCGAACTACATTATACATACCTATCAGTTAAAACCGACCATCAATCTATCGTCGGATATTTTCGATTTTGAGGTTATGTAACATTTCGGTAAATAACTTCAGAGCCCGCGTGCAGATCTAAAAAATAATTATTGGTGGTAGTATTTGGTTAATTATACATTGTCCACAACAAGTTTCAATTTGATGCAACTCTGGACGGCGGTCCATACTTTCATGGGCATTGTCCTTTTAAATAGGTATTATTACCAACGTCTTCTTGAAGGTTTCGATATTACAATTACACGTAAGTAAGTACACACTAGTGTTGATGTAGTGTTGTGTAGATGTATTATAAATATATCCCCGTTATTAAACTGTTCTTGCTGAAGTCTTCGACCAGAATGCCGCTCTCTGTTAACTCGAGCGCCGCCATGTTGTCATCCCCTCTTGACATCCCCACTGTATCTGTGTTTAAACTGTAGTAATCAAATGAGTGACTTATTATTTTAAAGTACTGTTATAAAAATGCGATATCGTTAATACAAGCTTCGTATTAACGACGATAATAGAATGGTGTTAAATGTGGTACTATCACCACACCAATATCACGTCAACTCTGGGTTTCGATGGAAGGGTGAGGCTGTGGATATCGGCTGCCTTATATTTGTGGTGATTCTTTTAGCTCTCAGGGGTGGTAACGTACCTGTGGTTGGCTAAAGGTAGCCCTGTACCCTTACCTTGTACTTATGAGTTTTCAAAACATCCAACAATTTTACGTTACGTTTACTCAATCCAATATTCTGTTCCGTTTGCTTCAGTAGACTGAGTAAACGTAACAATAAGACTTGAGCACTTAGCTCAAGTCTTCCTGTCTGCCACACATGTTCGCATAAAAGAGAGACAAAAGATAAAGCGCCATTTTGTCTATTTAGACATTTAATGTTAGGTTACCGACACTATATTTCCGATTCAATCCGTCAGGGGCGCTGATTGGAAATTGTATGGGCAAATACGTAAACAAATACCAAACCAGTCATATTTGTCAAAACGTTAAAACTCATGGTAAGGGTACTGTTCTATACGGAGTTAGTTACATGTCACAAAAACACAAAAATAGACGTATTTTGCTTAAACTAAGCGTGGAGTTCAACTTAAAACGCCACACTACCCCACTCCACTCCCCTTGCTACACAAAAGTGCTTAACGAACTAATTAGGGCAGATTACCATAAGCAGCGCAAAGCAGGCCATATCCCACATAATTATCGAACGCAGCATTTAACTATGTCCACTCTACTAGCAACCTCTTCCTACCAACTCTGTGATAAATTTCAGATAAGATTACATACTTACCTGCGCCTGAGAACTAAGCTGGAATGCTTGGGAAAGTATACCTCCCTAACCACACCCTTCAAACCATAATAGGGCAGGGCTTAACATTATTGGTGTTAGGCAGAAATAGGAGACATGTACAAAACAAATACAGGTCTGTGAGATACTTTTCCGAGGCGTTCCAGCTTAGTCCCCAGTGGTAGCGGCGCATCTGCGGCCGACCTCAGGTAGAAATCTACTTTTATCTGAGGTTGATTACTGATGTCCATGGGCTTCAGTAACCACTTACCATCAGTCGACTGCGTGCTCGTCTGCCCCCTATATTGTAAAAAAAACTCTCATTTTTTTTAACTTTTAACGCTTAAAATCTGCATTTTGGTAAATTTTTCGAAATGTCACAAGACAGCGAGATAAATATTCTATTATAATTTGTCATTCTACCCAAAACTGTTGCCAAAAGCCTTTAATATTTTGGAGGAAGTTGGCGCACTACATCAGAATATTTTGCCACAAATTTATGAACCCTATTGTTCCCGAGAGGTTATGTGTGAATTAATTTTGTGTTTTGAGTCGAAATAATGGGGGCAGTGTCGTTACATGAGACTTTTTGACATATAAGTAGTAGTGTGCTTTATAGTTCAGATGTAACCAAAAAGATAGACTTCGTCTCTCGAACTCAAAATTGTAGGTATATTATACATATATTAAATGCTATAATTTTCAGTTCTATGCTACAATGCTTGATTATACATAAAATATTATTGAATTGGAATTTCTTGTTTTTTTTTTATAATTTAGGAGTAGCAGAGGAGCATGCCGTCCATCTGATGGTAAGTGGCTACTGCCACCCATGGACATCTCTAATCAACCCCAGATAGGATTACATATTCCTACCCGAGGTCGGCCACAGATGCGCCGCTACGAGTACCTCTGAGGAACAAGCTGGAACGCCTCGGAAAAGTATATCTCCTTTATCATACCCTTCAACGGAACACAGTAGCGCCTAACACTGCTGTTATTAGGCAGAAATAGGTATGGCGGTGGTGCCGCCGGAGTCGAACCACAAAGGGTTCTACCACCTTTAAAAAAATAACTATATTTCCCTTGCAAAACATTTCAAAACAGAACGTAGTACCAATTAATACTGTTCTTATTAGATAGAAGTAGATGTGACGGTGGTGCTTACAGAGTCCAACCGCAGAGGGTTATCTCCAAAATAAATTAATGAATCTCAGTAAGGATTGGTTTAGGTGACATGTGTTATTTTATTACCACTAAAGACTAAATTGGAACGCCTGGTGTAAGTGTCCCTTGCCACACTCTTAAATTAGAACAAAGACGCTTGCAACTTTAAAAGGTGGAAAACCTGCAGACAGTTGGACTGCAGTCGAAACACAAAGTTGCTACAAACTTTAGTCTTACTTTAGTCACATTCAAACTCTGTAATAAACTAGTTGCAAAAACTATTAAATAAAATTTGCAAACGCAACAAACTGATAAGAAAATAAGATGATTTGAATAAAAAGCGTTCGAGTATTCGCAATAGACTGCTGTTAGGGCTGCCACATATGTTTTAAATTGACAAACAACTTTAATAAATATTTATTTATAAAACGGCATTTTATATTGTTGTCAACTCGTTGATATCCCACATCTGGGCAAGGATCTCCTCTTAGAATGAGAAGGATTAGGTATATAAAATAACTTACTATGTTATGAAACTTGGGGTCCAAGGTTCAAATCCCAGGCAGGCACCTCTAACTTTTTATGGTTATGTGCGTATTAGAAATTAATTATTTATCAATTGCGTTAATGGCGAAGGAAAACAGCGTAGCTCAGTAGT
This sequence comes from Epargyreus clarus clarus, assembly GCA_014595695.2. NCBI lineage: Eukaryota > Metazoa > Arthropoda > Insecta > Lepidoptera > Hesperiidae > Epargyreus > Epargyreus clarus. The sequence continues at coordinate 1,076,398 of JACTTY020000028.1, forward strand.
CTTAAAAAACGTTTTTAAAGGTATGTGAAATCTACCAGTATGCACTTGGCCACCGTGGTGGACAATGGCCTGATCCTTCTTTTTGAGTGGAGGCTCAGTGGGACAGTGATGATGATGATGATAATGATGATAATGATATTATATATGGGCCTGTAACAAATTACAGGCCCATATCAATATTGAATGTTTTTGCTAAAATTTTTGAAAGTTTGGTATGTCCTGCACTATCCTGGCATTTTAAGCAATTCATTATACCAGAGCAATATGGGTTTGTTAAGGCTCGTTCAACTGTTACAAATTTAACGTCCTTTGTCGGAGATCTTGCTGAGTCGATGGATAAGGGTCATTCAATTGATGCTATATACACTGACTTCAGTAAGGCCTTCGACAAGGTAAGTCATCATATTTTACTTAGAAAACTGCATAATTTGGGTATAGACGGCGTTTTTCTCAGTTGGTTTAAATCCTACCTAACAGACAGAAAATCTTTTGTGGTGGTAAGCGGGTATAAGTCTGCTTCGTTTCCTGCTCTCTCTGGAATTCCTCAGGGCTCCCACCTTGGACCTGTGCTATTTAATTACTTTATTAATGACATAGGCGATTGCTTCCGTAACTCTAAATTCTGTATGTTTGCAGACGATCTAAAATTCTATAGGGAAGTTAATACGTGTAAAGAGAGTAGATTTTTGCAAAATGATCTAGATAATTTAGTCTCATGGTGCACATCTAATGGCATGACTCTGAACATTAGCAAATGTAATGTAATTCATTTTTCTAGGAAGAGTAGGTCAATCCAATATTCATACAAAGTTAATGACACGTTGATAAAAGAGGTGGATCATATTCGAGATTTAGGAGTAATACTGGACTCTAAACTACGTTTTAACCAACATATTGATGTTATAGTGAAAAAAAGCTTTAAAACCTTAGGATTCATTTTACGTACTTGTAAAGATTTTAAAAAACCCGGTACCTCTATTGCTATTTTTAAGGCACTTGTACGCAGCCAACTGGAGTACTGTAGTGTTGTGTGGAACCCGTACTTTGCAATATATGATAAGAGAATAGAAAACGTTCAGAAACGATTTCTATTTCACTTATCATATCGCTGTAAACTAGCTAAATCCTTGTCAAACTATAACGATCGTTTAAGATACTTTAACATGATATCACTGAGCAACCGTAGAAAAGTATTGGACCTCATATTTTTATTCAAACTGGTTAATGGTTTTATTGATGACGTCAATCTTGTTTCTCGAATAAATATAAATGTACCGAGGAGAATACCAAGGTCATTAAATTATAAGCCATTTGTTGAAAAAAAGACTCGGACAAAGCTGGGACACTGCTGTACCTTAAATAGGATCCTTAGAAACTATAATTTTATTCATAATAAAAGCATTGATACTATTTTATTAAGTAAGACCCTCGACATTCATTCTGATAATAAAACACGGCCTCAAATAGAAATAGACATCTTCTCTAGCAACTTGGCAAATTTCAAAAATAATTTATTAAAGATTTTTAATTATTAATTATATTTATGCAATTTTGTGTAATCTAATCTTGTCATTTTTTTATTATTATAAAATTGTCTATAAATTTAAATTAACTTTCAGTAAATATTAATATTATTTAATCAAAATCGGAATTTATTTTAATGTTTATATGTTCAACTAGAACTTTATATTATTATGATTATTTTATCGTCAGTGTATGCGCATCATGTTTCTTTTCACTGGTAATCAATTCTAATGCACGATACTTTTATATTATTTTACATTTCATTTAAATTTATCGTTAATCACTTTTAATTTTAATTTTTTTTTTATTCTTCAGTGTTATAACATTATATTCTTATTGTAATTAATTTATTGAATGAATTTTAATTATTTATGCTCTGTATTTACACTTAAATTGTTGTTAAGTCTTAATACATGAATGTTAAAGTTGGTATTAATGCATGCCGTTTGTGCCTATAATTGAGGTGACACTTAGTTTGTAACTTATTTAGTCAAGCCTGTGTATTGGAGGAGATGGTGTACACTTTGTTGGTGCAACTAATAAAAATAAATAAATAAAAATAAATAAATAAATATTACTTTTATTTTCGAACGCGCCTCTTTAAATATTTTCTCTTTCTCTCTATATCTCTCTTCGGGATGCTTTCGAAAAGTGTTTGTCACAATTTAATTTATCTGTTTAAATAAAGCATTTTAATACCGAAACCCTATAATTTATTATTTATTTCTGAACGTGTAGCAACCCTAGGTTATAACAAGGTATCTGCAAATACGAAGCGCGGAGATACGCTTTGCGGCTTACAATGCACTTTTATCAGATGTATACATTTTGTTTAACAATTTATCAATACTAGCGTCGGACTGCGACTTTGCTTGCGTTTTATAGTTAGAAGGATTGTATTAAAGAGAACCAGTAGTCCAAATGGATTTTAATTGTACATTTTTTTTGTAAGCTTCTACTTAGCTTGCTTTGTTAGTTTGTATGTATGTGATTGTCATATTTTGAAATTGAACAACTACCCTCTCCCCAACTTTTACCTATTTATTTATTTACCTATCGATCTATCTAATAGACATATATAACCTATAAGCTATATGGATACCTTTTTGCAAGTTATTACAACATTTTTTCTTATTTTTCTCAGAAAATCCTTTTATTTGATATTATGGAGGCGCTAAAAAAATATTTGCCCGCTATCTTGGCGCGTCCGCCATATTGGATTTAGGATATAGGATGACGTCATTAAGGTAAACATGTAATGTCATCCAAACCAAACGTGTATGCAAAATTTCTGCTCAATCATTTGGGGTTAACTGATTTAAATTCAGTTCTGATACAGTCCGCTAGAGGCGCTGATTGGAAATGTATGGGCAAATACGTAAACAAATACCAAAACAGTTATTCTTATAAAAACATAAACACTCATACTAAGGGATACTTCCAAGATTTCACAGTCACAATCAAATAAAAGAAGCTAAATAAAAGCTTGTAAAACTGATACCAGTGGGACTAAACACATGAGTATGCACAGAAGTTCTTAATACAATATTAACGTAGATGAATACTAAGAAATATTATGAAAATTCATCTCCTAGGGGACGAAATAGGGGTTGAAAGATTCTGGGATTTTAAATGAAATAAGTTTATTGTATGTAAAGAAGATAATGGTATTAAATGAATTATGTGCTTAGGGAATTTGACTTATAAATTATAATTCATTGGAGAATAAAATTTTATCTCATTTTCTAGAATTCGGTAATCGATATTCTTTAATAATTCTTTAAATCAGAAACGTCATTCTGACTAGAGCCGAATTGTTAGTTAAACCGTTATTGGAAATATTTTCTAGGGCGTTTGGTTTTTATTAAATTGTTAAATACGTTTATTTTAAATAAATAAAGAGAGTATCCTTAAAAAATATAAAATGGCGACGAATATTTTTAAAGAAAAGTAGTTCAAATATTATTTTATTAAGCATACTCGCATTTTAATTAGAGTTTTTTAATGTTTTCAATGTTAGAATTGAAATTAAAAGGGTCTAGTGGTATGGTTTTCGACATGAGGTGGCCCGGGGTTGAATCCTAGACAGGCCACTTCTAAGATGACCTAATTATTTACATATTACGCTGTAAGTCTGAAAGTGGTAGAACCCTTTGTGATTCGACTCCGGCGGCACCATCGCTACACCTATTTCTGCCTCATAACAGCAGTGCTAAACGCTGCTGTGTTCTCGTTTGAAGGGTCTGGTAAGGGAGACATACTTTTCTGTGGCGTTCCAGCTTACTCCTCAGGGGTAGTGACGCATCTGTAGCCGACCTCAGGTAGGAATATCTAATCCTACCTGGGGTTGATTACACATGTCCATGGGCGACAGTAGCCACTTACCATCAGGTGGATTGCATGCTCGTCTGCTACTCCTATATTAAAAATAAAATGTCTGAGTAGCCTTGGATCGAACCCTGATCTCTGCGTGTCACACCATTATATCAACCCGTACTCGGACTGCATAGCGCAGCTTTAACCCTTTATTCTACAAGACTCTTACATCAAGACAGCTTTGCACCGATAAAGAATTTTAACGCTGAAAATTCCGTTCAATTTTATGTCCTTCACTTCAGTCATTCATATGGAATTGCAAAACGCCGTTGCGAGTAAATTGAATGAGATCGAACTGTTGAAAGGGAAATTCCATTCACCAGTACAATAAAGTAAATAACTTTGAAAGGTATTTGAATGTGTTCCAAAAATGTAATTTTCTAAGCTCATAATTGCTTGGGGCGTTTCTGTCACACGTGTTAACATCCTCACACGCGTTCAAAAAATGGGAGATCTTCATAAAACAGTAGAAATGTAGAAAAATATTGAAATATTCATGGAGACGAAAGAATAGACGCCGAACGGCATTAGTACGTAATTGTCCAGCGAAAATAAAAGTTCGTCAGGACTAAAGAATCACTGAATTATATTAGATACGACGATAAAATAGTAAGAAGGGGATTAAAATAGACAACAGTGCACGTGACTTACACGCGTGCCACATGTATCCAATCGTATCCAGCGTGGTGGACTATGGCCTAATTCTTATCACTCTGAGAGAAGACCCGTCCAAAGCAGTGGGACAGTAATGGGTTGACGACGATGTAGTAACGCCCGAATACGCGTTCTACGCACCCTCGCATCCTATCGTGTCATACGCACACGTAACGGCGTAAACACGCGCGACAGGAAAAATGGCTTACATGATGTGTGAAAAGACGTAAAAATGACTGTTTTGAGGTTAATTAAAAAAATATTGTAATAGTTAAAACAAAATTTTAAATAAAAGCGCAGAAAAAAAGAACTTTTTGCCTAAAATAGTATAAAAATGTGAAGTAAAATTATTTTAATCAGATTTTTAAAATATTACCTTTAGAACTTATTAATAGATAAATATTTTTAATTTTTAATTTAAAGACGAATGAATGGTAAACGTGCAGAAATAAGTTTCACAAATGATTTTATATCACGGCGTGCGTAAATGGACGTTTTACGCACGCTTCGCGTGCGCAAAACCCCCATTTCCGGCCCCGTAATATAAAATTTTATACAACACGCGGACGAAAAATGTTTTTCTGACTCGTGTGATTGCAGTCCTCGCCTGCGGCTCGGCCTGCAAACTCACACTTGTCAGAAAAAAATTTTTCGTCCTCGTATTGTAATGTACTATTTTATACACTATTTTTATAATTATGTCATTTATAAAATATTTTAATTTAAAACACTGCTTACTATACGGCAAAACTTCAAAAAGAGTACAAATAAATTCCATTTCAGTGGATTTTTTTAAAGAATTCCTTTTAGAACTCATTAATTTAAAATTCTTTGACCAAAAAAGATAAAATAAAATATGCAATCAGGTTCCCGCTGCATTGAGGTCGTTACAGTTTCATTTTATTTGATAAGAACATGGATAAAAAGAATTTGTTCTATATTTTCATCTTAAATAAGTATTAAAAATTCAAAGAATCTTTTGGTTCAACTCCGGTGTCACCACCATACCTTTCTATGTTATTATATAACAACACTGTGAAGCGCTCCTATGTTCTGGTTTGAAAGGTGTGGTAAGGGAGATGTTCTTATCCGATGCGTTTCAGCTTAGTCCTAAAGGATAGTAAGTAATAAGTCTAGATCTTATCCGAGGTTGGTTATAGATGTTCATGGGTGGCAGTTCCTACTTATACTGAACTCCTCCTAAACGACTGGACTGATTTTGATGAAATTTGTTGTGTGTGTTCAAGGGGACTTGAGAATGGTTTAGATTCACAATTTAGTCCGTGGGAAAAGGTTTTTTTAATTAATTTTTAATTCCTAAGTAGTTATAGAATCGGAAACTATGCATTTGATCAAGTGATGATCTTTAGCAAAGTTTTTGTCCAAGAGCCTACGAGGGTTTGGGAGCTGGTAAGACCAATTTTCGAGAGATGGCTCCACTGTCATTCCAATGCAGGTCCATATTTTCCGTTTTATGTATGTCATATTATTTCTTTAAAATGCGGGCGAAGCCGCGGGCACAACTAGTATACTATAAAAACCTTACTGAAAATCGAACCTGGAACAGTACAAATACAAGTTGAACCACTGACCGGGCTATTTTATGCTTAATGAGAGATAAAATCTTTTCAAGCGACATCTATTGAAAGAAACTGTCGATGTGGGTTTTTTCAAGTAAGCTAATAACGGACTAAGCTGGGGATATGGCAGTTATTGAAGGTCGTAAATTCCGTTCAGTTTTATAACATTCATATAGTGGAAATCGCTGAATGTGGATGTGATCGAATCTAGACTGCATTATGTGAATCGAATGAAATTTTATTTGGTAGCGACGTATGCAGTGTTTTTGGAATCGCTTATTTTTCTTTGTACTATAAGAATACCCATTGGATTAAGGTTAAGAATAAGCATTGGATGCAGTGTTACTTTATATCATCTTATAGCATCTATTGCTAATTCTTTTTGTCCTGAAGGCCCAATTGAAAAATTCACCCTATATGGATATGAGGTACTTCCATTATTTTTTATTTAAAAGACCGATTTAAAAGTACCCCTCTCAATTCTATTGAATATAATTAAATAGAATGCACAAAGTATTTTATATGAAACGTGTTTCAAGGTCTCAGAGACCTGTAGTGCTTGTAATTACAAGCTTTCGCCTGCAATTGAAACGCGCGTTTGTGCGTCGCATTGAGCGGAATTCTATCAAATTATTAATTGAAATATAAAATAGGTGTTTCATTTTTAATAAAAATATTTCCAGTTGACTAAATAAAAAGATAAGTTGCACGTGGCATACATGTTGAATCTCAAGGTCTTAAAGACCCTTAGTGTCTGTAAATATAAGCTTTTGTCTGCAACTGAAACGCGTGTGAATCACATTGAGCGGAATTAGGTATAGAAATAGAAAATAGGTATTTCAATTTTTAATAAAAATAGTTCCAGTTAAAAATAAAACCATAATTTGCACGTGGCAAGATACATGTTGAGTTTCAAGAATCTGAGAGACCTTAGTGCTTGTAATTACAAGCTCTCGCCTGCAACCGGAACGCAGCGTGCGTGCGTTTCGCTAAGCAGAAATATGTGCAAGTTTTATGAGTTCTACTTGTAGTTGGCTTGCTACGTACTTAATAATTTAGTCCTATGTAACTTGTACTTCATTACTTTTGGCACAGAAATAAATAAAATTTGATATAGGATTTGTAGCTGTTTCAAACTAGGTTGTTTATTACTTGTTATTTCAGTTCAAAATACAATTTAATGATAGAACTATAAAGTAACACGTAGCATGTTGAGATTCAAGGTCTAAGAGACTTTAGTGCTTGTAATTACAAGCTCTCGCCTGCAACCGGAACGCAGCGTGCGTGCGTATCGCTAAGCAGAAATATGTGCAAGTTTTATGAAATGCTTCATAATCTAGTGTTATAAACAAAACCATTTCATTATTTATGTAACAGAAATAATAAGTGTTTGACGTAAGATATCCACAGTTTGTAGTGTCTACTTAAAATTCGGTTATATAAAAATTAATTTGATTCTGCCTAACGTTGTTTACAGTTCAACACATAATTTAATATGTTAGAACTATAACGTATCACGTAACATGTTAAGTTTCAAGGTCTTAGAGGTCTTAGTGCTTGTAATTACAAGCTCTCGCCTGCAACCGGAACGCAGCGTGCGTGCGTTTCGCTAAGCAGAAATATGTGCAAGTTTTATGAGTTCTACTTGTAGTTGGCTTGCTACGTACTTAATAATTTAGTCCTATGTAACTTGTACTTCATTACTTTTGGCACAGAAATAAATAAAATTTGATATAGGATTTGTAGCTGTTTCAAACTAGGTTGTTTATTACTTGTTTATTTCAGTTCAAAATACAATTTAATGATAGAACTATAAAGTAACACGTAGCATGTTGAGATTCAAGGTCTAAGAGACTTTAGTGCTTGTAATTACAAGCTCTCGCCTGCAACCGGAACGCAGCGTGCGTGCGTATCGCTAAGCAGAAATATGTGCAAGTTTTATGAAATGCTTCATAATCTAGTGTTATAAACAAAACCATTTCATTATTTATGTAACAGAAATAATAAGTGTTTGACGTAAGATATCCACAGTTTGTAGTGTCTACTTAAAATTCGGTTATATAAAAATTAATTTGATTCTGCCTAACGTTGTTTACAGTTCAACACATAATTTAATATGTTAGAACTATAACGTATCACGTAACATGTTAAGTTTCAAGGTCTTAGAGGTCTTAGTGCTTGTAATTACAAGCTCTCGCCTGCAACCGGAACGCAGCGTGCGTGCGTTTCGCTAAGCAGAAATATGTGCAAGTTTTATGAGTTCTACTTGTAGTTGGCTTGCTACGTACTTAATAATTTAGTCCTATGTAACTTGTACTTCATTACTTTTGGCACAGAAATAAATAAAATTTGATATAGGATTTGTAGCTGTTTCAAACTAGGTTGTTTATTACTTGTTTATTTCAGTTCAAAATACAATTTAATGATAGAACTATAAAGTAACACGTAGCATGTTGAGATTCAAGGTCTAAGAGACTTTAGTGCTTGTAATTACAAGCTCTCGCCTGCAACCGGAACGCAGCGTGCGTGCGTATCGCTAAGCAGAAATATGTGCAAGTTTTATGAAATGCTTCATAATCTAGTGTTATAAACAAAACCATTTCATTATTTATGTAACAGAAATAATAAGTGTTTGACGTAAGATATCCACAGTTTGTAGTGTCTACTTAAAATTCGGTTATATAAAAATTAATTTGATTCTGCCTAACGTTGTTTACAGTTCAACACATAATTTAATATGTTAGAACTATAACGTATCACGTAACATGTTAAGTTTCAAGGTCTTAGAGGTCTTAGTGCTTGTAATTACAAGCTCTCGCCTGCAACCGGAACGCAGCGTGCGTGCGTTTCGCTAAGCAGAAATATGTGCAAGTTTTATGAGTTCTACTTGTAGTTGGCTTGCTACGTACTTAATAATTTAGTCCTATGTAACTTGTACTTCATTACTTTTGGCACAGAAATAAATAAAATTTGATATAGGATTTGTAGCTGTTTTCAAACTAGGTTGTTTATTACTTGTTTATTTCAGTTCAAAATACAATTTAATGATAGAACTATAAAGTAACACGTAGCATGTTGAGATTCAAGGTCTAAGAGACTTTAGTGCTTGTAATTACAAGCTCTCGCCTGCAACCGGAACGCAGCGTGCGTGCGTATCGCTAAGCAGAAATATGTGCAAGTTTTATGAAATGCTTCATAATCTAGTGTTATAAACAAAACCATTTCATTATTTATGTAACAGAAATAATAAGTGTTTGACGTAAGATATCCACAGTTTGTAGTGTCTACTTAAAATTCGGTTATATAAAAATTAATTTGATTCTGCCTAACGTTGTTTACAGTTCAACACATAATTTAATATGTTAGAACTATAACGTATCACGTAACATGTTAAGTTTCAAGGTCTTAGAGGTCTTAGTGCTTGTAATTACAAGCTCTCGCCTGCAACCGGAACGCAGCGTGCGTGCGTTTCGCTAAGCAGAAATATGTGCAAGTTTTATGAGTTCTACTTGTAGTTAACTTGCTAACGTGCTTAATAATTTATAATAGTATAACTTACATCCTATATAACTTGTACTTCATACTTGTGTCATAGAAATAAATAACATTGGACGTAAAATATCTGTGGTTTGTAGAGAGTACTTAAAATTCGGTTGTGTAAAAATTAATTTGCTTCTGCCTAACGTTGTTTACAGTTCAACAAATAATTTAATATGACAGAGCTATAACTTAACACATAGCGTGTGGAGTCTCATAACGTAACACGTAGCAGGTTAAGTTTCAAGGTCTGAGAGGCCTTAGTGATTGTAATTACAAGCTCTCGCCTGCAACCGGAACGCAGCGTGCGTGCGTTTCGCTAAGCAGAAATATGTGTAAGTTTTATAAAATTCTACCTGCATTTGCTATGTAGGTTAGAGATTTAGACGTTTATAGAAGTTGAGTGAAAATAATTCACATGACTATTGCTGCTAGGCATTTTAATGTAATAGAAATATTTTAATAATGGTTTGCCGGATATAATGTTGTTCGTAATTATGAGATGGAATGCTTGCTATGCTTTGTTGGTACTTTTTTATAATGTGGACGTTGGCAATGAGTATGCAGGCCACCTTATTTTTACGAGGGGGATCCCTTTAAAAGGTACCCGACGCGAGCGACGCCGGGTTATGTGGGATTTTTACCGCACTAAAACCCCCCGGTGGCAGTCCACCTAATATTATCGGCCATGGGTATCCATGTTATCAATCCCAGATAAGAGTCTTACCTGAGGTCGGATGAGGTCGGACTAATCTTGTCTAGGGTTGATTGATGTAATGAGCGGCAGGGGTCACATACACCATCAGGTGGACTGCTCACTCCTTTGCTTCTTTGTTATAACTACATTTTTTTATAAAAACAAAAACCTGACTACTTAAAAATAGGCTACGTCACTCCCAAAATTTAGACAAATCTAACGATACGTCATATGTTAAAATCCGTCAAGCAGTTCGCGCTGCAGGGCGCGACAAAGAATGAGACATACGGACATATGTATATACATACATACATACAAACATACGTTCGAAAACATTACCCTCCACAATCAGACCAAAAATGAACATATATCTAATTAAACTATATGGATTAAGATAAATCCATAGTGATTGTAACCACAAACCACATCTTCCATATTAATACATTATAACACATGTAAATCCAGTGATTTAACATTACAAATTTTAATCAGGTAAGTAAATAACCACTCTACACATTTGCAATGAATAAATTTGAATACATATTAGCCTCGTTTCCTACTATAAGCTAAAAGTAGTCGCTAGTTAGAAATAGTTTCCTATAATTTTACGTAGAATTTGCATAGATAGGTATAGATATCTCACCGCCTTGTATTTGAAGGAAGCCATTAAATGACTTAAACAGCTGACAATTCTGACAGCCGTTTAATGGCTGTCATGGTGTAATTTACGCGGAACAATGCCGACATGTGCAGTTAAGTGGTGCAAAAACACGAAATCGAAGAAAAAATGCAGAGAAATATCGTTTTATTCGTAAACTATCTAAAAACTACGTTTTTTATATTTTTCAAACACGAGGCGTTCCAGCTTAGTCCTCAGGATGTGCAGCGCATCTGTGGCCGACTGAGGAATATTTAGATATTTCTGTAATCGACCCCAGATGGGATTAGTGCTATCTGGGGTCGATTACAGATGTCCATGGGCTGCAGTAGCGACTTACCATCAGGTGGACTGCATGCTCCTTTGCTACTCCCATATTATATTTTTTTTTAACTTATCACCCATTTTCTTATACCGTGTGAAGCGGAAACAGGCTAACAATAATTAGTTAGTTGCGTTTAACAAATACTACCTTACAGTTAAACCTTATATGCCCGTATTGTTGACATTTAGTTACGAGTTCTAATATATGCTTAGTTAAAGTGATTCTCGCTTGCTCTCCCACTATACTTGATATACCTATAAAACAGATGTACGAGAATTTCTATTTTTTCCTTAGTTCGACTTCAAAAGCCCTACCAAGCACCGTTTTTTTGTTTTTGTTTTCGAGGGGCGATCTTTCGAAAGGTACCCGGTGCCGTGGGAGCGACAGTGGGATGCTTACCGCACTAAAACCCCTCCGGTGGCCGTCCTCGGCACTGCGTAAAGGATTCCGGGATCACCAGAAGAACGCAACCGGAGTCCTTTTAGCGCGTTGCCCCGTCGGGCTCCGCCCGTGAGCATGCCGTTCGCCACACCGTCTGTTGTACACGACAGCATGCGACCACACATACCGCCGTTCTTCCCGTGGTTGCTGGCCGGGCGATTTGAGCTCCCACTCTTGCCGCCCGCAACTCCGGAAGCCCCTTTTATTTTTATTTATTTATTTATTTATTTATTCATTTATTTCAGACAACAAGGTCCATATTACATATTATACCTTACACACTAACATACATACTAATATATACTTATAACTAAATCACGTATTTGCGGCGACGTGAGACGCGAGTCTGGTGACTTCCGGGGGTCCTCTCCGTCCTCGGAACTTCCGGAACACAACTCCCTTCGGCCACAGCTCCTCCTTCAGGAAGGTCGACAATTGCTCAGTTGGGACGCGTACAACAAATGAACTAAAGTTTACCGCGTTACGCGCCTCCAACTTTTCGACCACCAATCGGAACTTGGTTTTCACTGCCAAATACTCCACTATGTCAGACGGCTTCGTGCTGTAGTGGAGCCGTGAGACATACACGTGTGACACAGGAACAGCAGGACGCAGGAGATGGTTAGATCCCGTCGGTGCCGTGCCACATTGGTTACGACAAGGAGGCTTTTTCTTCTTACGCACCACCTTAATAAAGCCATCCTTGTCCGCCGCATGGTTGGACACCGCACTGCGAGGGGGTTCATTGCGGGGGTTCCCACTTTCCCTCTCTGGCCTCGTTGTCTTCCGCTTCCCGGGTAGCTGGCGGGAGGCAGCTGCAGCGTAGTCATGTTGAGGCGTAGACATGACGACGCACGGTGACACCTCGGCGGGGGGAGGTGCGGGGTGGGTGACGCACGTGTCACCACATGCGGGCGCAGCGGTCGGTGTCGTGTCAAGTTTCGCCGACTCGAAACTTGCTGACGAGGTGTTACATGCCCCACGACGCGTGTTGACGTTATTAACCTCTGGCGACCTACTTACTGCTAGCGTATTGCGTAATGTAGCAACTTCAGCCCGTAGGTCGCTGATGGATTAGTCACCTCTTACGACAGGTAGGGGATACAGTAGCCCTATTCTGGTCCCGGAACTACAGGGACTACTACCAAGCACCTAGTTCCGCCTAATAACATCAACATGTTAAGCGCAGCTATGTACCTAGCAAATCAAATCAAAATCAAATCAATTTTATTTTTATTCAAAATAGTGTCTTTACAGAGCACTTTTTGAATGTCAATACAACTACCACCACTTCACAAGGTGTTTCGTTATGGAGAAGAAGCGGCGAAAGAAACTCCATAACACACATCTTTTAAAAAAATGTATTTTACAATGTTAAACTTAACCTAATGCTACATGTGGAGCTGGAACTACTTGTGCAGTGGGACAGCAATGGGTTCAACGTAAATAAAGCACAGCTCCTCATAAAAAGTTCTCCAGAGCAATTACAGCCGGCTATGTCCCAGATAACTTACACAGGGAAATTAAAAAAGAACCAAATTTCTACGAGTGAACAAATGAAAAATGGTGTATATTGTACTCTGACGTGGGACGGGACAGTTTCCATTCAAAGGCTTGCTATTCCGAAACTGGACCCGTAAAATATCGCGAACTTTTTGTGACCCCAAGCAGGGTTCATTAGCGAATGGCTCATTTATATAAGTTATGTATTATATACATAGTATTTACTCACGAGTTTATTCAATTTAGATTACTAAGGCAAAATGTGACCATTTTAATTGACCTCTCTAATGTACGGTGGCGCGTATTAAGTGTAGGTCAAGCTGTATGTTTTGATTCATCTCTAAATATACGTGATAGATTCACGTTAAGTGCAAAATAAGAAGAAAGAAAGAGGGAAGAAACAAACAAAATGTGGAATGAACTTCCTTCAGAGGTATTCCCGGAGCGCTATGACATGAGGCTCTTTAAGAACGGTGCAAAAAGAGCTCTCCTTCAGAGCTTCAAATGTCCATAGGCGACTGTGACTGCTATCCACCGGAAAGCCTCTGCCTTATCGGTAGGTATACATATAAAAATATTTTCATGAAGCTAATTTCACTAATTCTGCAATTCAGTTTTAAAATGATTTGTTTCAATCGATATGTAGCAACTGTAAGAAACTTCTGTAAGATGGCTGGATGGATTCTGGATGAAGAAAGTGAAATCGCCAACTTACTAATCTATCAATCCACGAAAAAATCAGCGTTAAAAAGGACATTTTTTCCCAGGAGTCCCAACATCAACAAAGGCAGTTGGACGCTGACAAATGACAGCCGAGAATAATGGGCCAACGTTTATTTTGGGGCTAAATTAATGATCCCCGGGCTGACGTGTTCGCACCGTTATCGACAGAGTTAATTAAACTCGATTCGGTCCGCTTATTAAACCTTCTAACTATTTGTGAACTATTCTTTCCGGTTGATTGATTTACGCGGACACTTTTAGAGATCTTCGGGTTTAATTAAAGCGGTAGGGATTTTTATATAGGAGTAGCAGACGAGTATTCACTGCAAATGATGGTAAGTGACTACTGCCGTCTCTGCACTATCTGTAATCAATCCTACATAAAATTAGATTCCTACCTGAGATCGGTGACTAGCTGAAAATTCTCGGAAAAGTTACCCTTAGTGTAGGTCACAACAGTGCTTAATACTGTTCTTATTAGGCAGATATAGGCGTGACGGTGGTGCCGTCGGAATCGAACTATAGATGTTTCTACCACCTTTCTACCTCATAGGATATTGCTGTATCAGTTATTATGGTATTATGGTTTTATTTCCTCCATAATAATGCCGTATAAGGTACACTCGTAGAAAACTCTACAACTCAACAAAAGTCCCATCGTTTTAAGTACAACTATAACACTATTTTTAAAAACTGTTTTGTAGTTTTCTATGAAAGTTTCACAGTAAAACGGTATTAACAGACTTACAACAACAGTCGTGGACGGAACGATCTGCTAAACGGTGCGATAACGGTCCGGTTCCGCTGCGTTTGAAATGCAAAGCAGGATTAGGGTGGCTACACACGATCAGATAAAATCTATCCATCAGGCTTATAAGGTCCGCTGCCGGATATACTCGTAGCTATCTGTTGCAATAGGTATGAAAACACTACTACTACTATTAGTGCACTAACTAGTAAAACATATCATTTTAGTAGTAAATCTTAAAAACTTTGTTGAAAATGCTGAAATTTTTGTACCACATTTTTTTTATATTGTGAGTATTTTTTTTAGTTTCCAATGATCAAAGTTATTCGTGTTCTCACTTTTATTTATTTTTTCTCAATGAAAGCAGTCACTAAATAGTTTATGTTCAAAGGGTTTTTATACATACGCAGATGGGTATATAACTACATAGTTATGACAATTCTTCTAGTTCATGTTTAGTTCAGTGTACTCGTATATGTTTAACCGAAATCGAAAAAGAGGAGGTTCTATTTAGCTGTATGTATATTTTTATTTACATGTAGGAGATACATTTTTCTAGTTTTGTATGTCGTCGTTGTATAAACGTCACTATCCGACATCGAAAGTGATGCAACTGACAGTATGCCCATTGCCATTATTAATAGTCAATCTATTGAAATGTCTACCAAAGATTGAAATTTGATAATTTTTGATATGCAAAAACTGTCAAATGAAAATCTTTTTTTGACTAATTATTATTTATTTAATTAATATGAATAATGTATTGATACAAGGCACGTCAGTTTTAACGGATCAGTCAGAGATCAGTCAAAACTGATCGTGTGAAGGCAGCATTAAGTAGAGCTGGTCTGGTTGAGGATGGGAATGGAATACGAATGTGTTTACAAGGATTAGGCGTGTGGAATGGTGAAATGGGCCAACCTTTTGCGGATTTTATGGTTCAGTTGTAGGACAGACGTATGTTACGTGAGGTTTTTTAACATTATCCTTGGGCTTATTCTATTATTTTTAATGAAATTGAAGTAAGTACATAGTATATTATTTTTGTAAGGGAGACGTACTTTTCCGAGGCATTCCAGCTTAGTCCTCACGGGTAGCGGTGCATCTATGACGGAACTCAGGTAGGATATAATCTTATCTGGCATTGATTACCGAAGTCCATGGGCGGCAGTAACCATTTACCATCACGTGGACTTCATGCTCGTCTGCTATTCCTATGTTATAAAAATAATGGTCATGATAAAGTATGCCCCACCTAAAGTAGGTACTTTTATGTGCATCGTTAGAAAAGTTGCGATAATCAGGACGGAAACTTATCATATCACTGTGAAAAGCATGGGACGCCTATTTCTAGTGGCTACCTTCTCAACTCCTGACAGTGAGCCTTTTGCTTGACATTGTTGAATTGACGCCATCTATACAGAATAGGACACTACATACTTTAAGAAGGGAAGTATTTTTTTCAAATGGATGCCATAACTAACTATATCATACATACATCATATAGTATGTATCATTATATTTTATAAATACAAATACAATGACAATCGTATTACCATGTATCCAGTAAAACCGTATGACGTCATTTACATTTTTATACCGTAAAAAAATGTATCCGGTTAAAGCCAATTTTACGTAATAAGTTTGCGGACACCCTAATTGTGAAAACATTACAACGACAGTTACTGCGTTTGGGATGCAGGTCGGCTGTAAAAATGCGGTTGAATGCAGTTCGGATGCAGTTAGCGGCAGCACGACTGACTTGCAACTTCATTTGGGATTTAACTGGAAACGCTAAATTGTATTGGGAGCGCTTTCGGCTTTTGTTGGTGAAATTTTTTAAGGTTTTTTAAAAGTGTACAGGAGTGAATAATTTATAGTAGAACGATGATTATGTTGTATTGTTATTATCTGATAGTATATTGGATGCCCGAGTCGTCCGAGAACTCGGGCGTGCCGTATGGTAGCCGTATCGACAAGTTAGTCTTTACGTTTAAATGACAAACAATTTAATAATTAATATAAATTTGTAATATCGTATGTTTTCAAATAATAATGCTAGTATTAAGTATAAAATGAAAATATTTTATAACAAGTTTATATACAGTAATCTAAAACTAATTTAGTTACAATAAACTATTACGTTTTGTTTTGTTGGCGACTTTACACAATATTGAATGCCCGAGCATTGATATGTTAATCTTCACATTCGTTTATAAGTAACTAATATTGTGCTCCAAAATTAAAAGGAGTAGCATAACCGACGAACACATATTGATGTCGCTTGCAAACCACTATTTCGCAATATTAATTGTTTCCACAAGCCAATAATAATATGTATGATATCCGTGTTAGAAACGTAAACAAATAGTACAATCTATTACAATCTAAATGTTTTTTTTTTGTTCTTACTTAAGAATATATTGAATGCCCGAGTCACAGATAACTCGGGCATGCCGTACGACAAACACGTTGAGGACACGAGAGTCAAAAGATAAACTTCACGTCCAATGACAAACAACTAATATTGCATGTCTCCAAAATTAATACCCGAAGTTGGTTATATAGCAAATAAATAGTGATGTTCGCAAGCCGGTAATATTGTTGTTGTAGTCATTATTTTGTTCTATATGTCATACAAAAGGTATGTTACAGTAGATTGTGGTATGTAACGGTATTATTTTATTAGTGCAGGTGCATATACGAACCAGTTATAATTAAGTTAAGCACTTCCTCCTGAGGTATTCCCTGAGCGCTATGACACGCGGCCCTTTAAGAAGTTGCAAAAAGAGCTCATTCAAAGCCGGCGATGCATTGGCGACTCTTCTGGTGTTACAGATGTCCATAGGCGACGGTGACAGCTGTCCAACAGGTAGCATGTCTGCTTTTCCTTAGGTATAACTATAAAAAAGCAGGATTTGATATAAAAATCTACAATATATCTACATTTTACTAAACAACAATATGTCATATTGTTGCCACTTCACAATATATTCATATCCATAACGGGCAAAGCGTGTAGTATCTTCACATTTTGTCCACAAATAAATAATATTGCATGTCTCCAAAATGAATACCGGAAGCGGGTTACATAGCAAACCAATACTGATGTCCGCAAACCGCTACTTCGCAATATCGATTGTTCGGCTCCTGATTACACTGCTGGTATTAACAAGCCAACAGGGAATTTGTATTGCACTCGTGCTTGAACGTATGAGTACAATGCACTTCGGTTTAAACAAATATTGTGGGCTTCAAAATTTTTCGTATAAATCTGATTTTTTATTTTCACGAATTTAGGTTGTAATATTGTTATAAAAATTATTTTGTTCTATATTTCCCCTCTAGAGATTCAATAGTTTGAATTTTATTGTAATCATATTGAACTTTTAAGTGGGTTGGTTTTCTTACAATATTTTCCAATATAGAGTTAAAACGATTAATTTTTACGCAAATAACTTCGAAAATAAGTGGCACCTACGCGCCTGTGATTCGAATCGACCACCCAGATTGAGAATTTCCAACTACCAGGATATACAATTCCCAACATGTTGGACATACGATCTGTATCAAAACTTGTTCATCATCAACCCATTATTGTCCCACTGCTGCGCACGGGTCTCCTCTCAGAATGAGAAGGATTTGGCCATAGTCCACCGCGCTGGCCAAGTGCGTATTTGTAGACTTCACATACCTTTTTCACAAATCTCTCCGGTATGCAGGTTTCCTCACGTTGTTTTCCTTCACTGTTTAGCAAGTGATAATTAATTTCTAATACGCACATAACTTTGAAAAATCAGAGGCCTGGGATTTGAACTTCGGACCCCTCGATCGAGAGGCCGAGTTTCTTAATCACAAGGCTATCATTGCTTTTGGACATACGATCTTATCAAAACTTGTTCAATTACAAGTAACACTAAAGTATGGATTTTGACCTCTAAGCGTGGAAACAGAATTCAAATTCAAGGCACGCGCCACTGATTCCCCGCAGCCATGTGCGTACAAACTAAAGATCATTGCTTTAACGATGAAGAACCATCGTGAGAAAGTGCGAGCTTCTTCATAATGTTCTCCAAGTAAAATACGTAGAGCCTAATAAAAAACGCTTTCTACACTCATGTGGGGAAATATAGGTGTAGAAAGCGTTCTATTAGGATTTCCTGTTTTCTATTGCTATGCACACATACATGCAATGCGTAAGTACCCAGACCCAGAAAAGGAATCTAGCCCATCATCAACCATAAAGGCTTCTAAGTCTATACTTATGAGGAAACATGATGACCAGGTGAAGAAAACTTACTAGAGTTTCTTCTTCTCCATTGTCATCCACACACACCCATAATGTCTAAATACCAGAACAGGATATAAACTACCAACCACGAAGGCTTCTAAGACTATCCATTGACGTTTGGATTTTTAGGAAATTCTTCCTTTACAGTATTCCAAAATAGATTCTAATATGATATTCTAATTCTTACATAATATTCCAGGAAGTTAAGTTACTTAGTCTTCAAAATTACCTTAATATTTACCTAAGCAAACAATATTCTATTAATAATTCAAGCTTTGTCTCCAACTAAGATTAATTCCGGATATGGAGATTAACACGCAAATATTAATAGATACCGTATTGTCTTCTACACTTCGCAATATCGATTCTATTTCCGACCTTTGTTTCTGATTACTTTGGTATGAATTTGACTATATTATAATGACATTTTTCTTTTACTTTTATATTTCCTTTTTTTTCTTTTGTGATCTAATTATTCTTTTCTTTGATGATTTGTAATAAATCTTGATAATTTAATTTAATAAATATTTGTATACCTGAAAAGGTGGAATATAGCGCACTATATGTAACTTTTTAATAACTGTGTTTTCAACACGCTTTTATTAGCTTGGGTTGTATGTTTGTATGTATGTATGTACGTAACAGTAACGGAATCTTTGAACCCGATTTCTATCCACTTTGAACGTTTAGTTAAATTCAAAATTTTGAAAAATTATCAAAAACCGGACAATACACGATTTTAATAATTTTGTACCATTGTACCTTATTAACATCCTCAGGATTAACGATTTTCGAGGCGAGAGAAAGCGCCTTATGGAGCGTATAGGCAAAGTTACTAGATTGATATTTAGCTATGAAAAATAATAATGTTATTTCCCTATAACTCAAATGTACTGAAACTTATCTATAATGCCATCTTTTAGAATGATTTTTAGGATTCCGTACTCCAAGGATAAAACGAAACCCTCCGCTGTCTGTTCGTGAGTCACAGGACTTTATCTCTTAAACCGTAATAGATAGACACTTGATTTTTTTACAGACGATGCATAATGATGGTCGCTATAACAACAAATACTAAAAATTAATAAAATGAATATAGCTTCGCGCTATCACGCTTTTATGATAAAATTACCTAAAAAGTGGAAGCTTATCATAAAAGCGTGTTTTTTAGTTTTTTGAACTATATTTAAAATACCTGTATTCACAAATGAAGAGATTTGATTTGATTTGATATTCTATAAATGGCGTACACTTTTGACCTTTTCACTTAATACACAAAGTAAAAAAAAATGTTTGTAATGAATTGTATTTTTTATGACTTTAATCATTTTTGGGGTCTGTATCAAAAGGGTAAAAACGGAACTAAGCCTTCGCTATCTTTCTGTCCGTTTATAACAGGCTTTTATCTTTTGAACCGAAATAGATAGATACTGATTTTTTAGAGTATATTACTGAGACCGCTTTATCAAAAAGTACTTAAAATTATGAAGGTTTTAAATTAAACGGATGCACTATCGGCCATGGGCGGTGGCTGTTAACCATCAGGATTATGTTATTTATCTATTTTTATTTCATAAAATATATTCGGAATGCCATTCAACTAAAATTAATTATAGAATAACAGATTAACAAGCAAATATTAATAGATACCCTATTGTCAACAAGCGACTTCGCAATATCGATTCTATTTCCGACCTTTGTTTCTGATTATTTTGGTATGAATTTGACCATATTCTATAAATGGTGTACATTTTTCACCTTTCCATTTAATACATAAAATATATTGTCTTAAATTATGTTGTAAAGATGGTAGAACTCTCAGTGGTTCAATTCCGGCGGCACCACCGCCATACCTGGCTGCCAACAGTGTTAAGCGCTGCTGTGTTTTCGTTTGAAGGGTGTGATAAGGGAGACATACTTTTTCGAGGTATTCCAGTTTAATTCTCAGGGATAGCATGTATAGTCGACTTTGGGTAGGATTCTAATCTTGTCTGGGATTGATCAGAGGTGCCAATGGGCGGCAATAGCCACTTACCATCAGGTGGTAGAACCCTTTGCGGTTCGATTACGGCAGCACCACCGCCACTCCTATTTCTGCCTCATAACAGCAGTGTTGAGCGCTGTTATGTTATGGTTTGAAGGGTGTGGTAAGGGAGACATACTTTTCCGAGGCGTTCCAGCTTAGTCCTCAGAGGTAGCGGCGCATCTGTGGCCGACCTTAGGTAGGAACATCTAATCCTATCTGTGGTTGATTACATATGTCCAATGGCGGCAGTAGCCACTTACCATCAGGTGGACTGTAACATGCTCGTCTGCTACTCCTATATTATAAAAAGGTGGATTGCATGCCCGTCTGTTACTCTAACATTATATAATTAGGCGGTGTATTACTATTTACCAGGAGGACTGCATTCTCCTTCGCAATTTCTATTTCATAACAGTAATATGTTCGTCAACTTAATGTAATTCTAGAGAAACACATTAACAAGCAAGTAATTATTAAGAGATATCGCGATATTGTCAACAAGCTACTTCGCAATATCGATTCTATTGTTTGTTTCTGATTACATTGCTGGTATATTCGTAGTACAAGCCAACAGGGAATTAACTTATTTCATCGATTTATAAACTATTTTGAATATAACAGTACATATTGCAATGTGCCTTATATTTTGACTTTGTAATTTAACACACCAAAATGTAATAATTGTAACTTTTGTGTATTTAAATAGCTGTACTAATTGTTATTGTTTCAATAATCGAAGGTGGTAGAACCCTTTGTGGTTCGGCTCCGGCGGCACCACCGCCACACCTATTTCTACCTAATAACAGCAGTGTTAGGCGCTGCTGTGTTCCGTTTTGAAGGGTGTGGTAAGGGAGACAGACTTTTCCGAGGCATTCCAGCTTAGTCCACAGGGGTAGCGGCGCATCTGTGGCCGACCTCAGGTAGGAATATCTAATCCTATCTGGGGTTGATTACAGATGTCCATGGGCGGCAGTAGCCACTTACCATTAGGTGGACTGCATGCTCGTCTGCTACTCCTATATTATAAAAAAAAGAAAAAAAATAATGATTTTCATTTTATAGAGAGATCACAATTTAAACGAAACTTTAATTATGAAGACTTCAAACAAACAGTCTCAGAATCTTAATATAACATCGCACATCATTAGTATCTAATTAATTATGAGTCTAAATCAATTTCAAGGGCTGAATAGGTAATCTGTATAGACCTACTTATTAACGAAAGGGGACTCTATTTTACAAGCATTGAGGTATAATTATGAATGTACGATTCAGTTGTATTTCGATAGAAATACATAATTATATTTTTAATATAATTAGTATGTGATTTATTTTTATTAGTGGATTGATGGATTTATCGTTTAGGAAGCTGTAAATCTGTCGAATTATAAACATTAATGTTATTTTTGATAATACGCGGATAATTCTATAAATCAAATGCTAATCTGCCAATGCTTCAGAGCGATTGTTTTTTTTTATAAATAAGAGTAGTAGACGAGCATGCAGTCCACCTTATGGTGAGTGGCTACTGCCGCCCATGGACATCTGTAATCAACCTCAGATATGATTAGATTCGTACCTTTAGTCGGCCACAGACGCGCCGCTACCTCTGAGGACTAAGCTCGGATACCTCGGAAAAGTATGAGTACCTTACCACACCCTTCAAACCAGAATACAGCTGCGCTTAAGATGCTGTCATTACGCAGAAATTGGTACAACGGTGGTGCCTCTGAATCTTACTTACAAGGGGTTCTACCACCATCTATTAAAAAAGCAACAATTGTACCTTCTAAAGTCATGAGCCCAAAAAATAGTTTAAGACCTAACATTGGCCGTGGTGTCGCTAAACCACAGATGGTTCTACCATCTTCAAAGCGCTTTAGAGCCAATGAATACGTGTTAACTTCTTCAATATCGTTCAATTTGCATCCACTACCAAATATCGAGCGTTCGACAGAACCAATTAAGATCAGAGCGATAACATAATAGCCTCCTTTGTTATAATAATCGTGATAGCCCCCTATTAATGACGACCTTAAGCAATGGTTAGCTTACAATAGATACTAAATTAGGTGTATGTAAAATTTTGGTAATATTCGGTCGTTTAGAAGGTAATTAGTTTATGCAAGATCCTGATTTTAAGCACGCAGCTTAAGTATCAGGAAGATTTAATATGTTTATTGGTGAACTAATAGTGATATAGAGCTTTTGAGGGTTACGTGCCCAAAGGTTAAAGATGGATCCCTATTAAAATCAAAACAAATACAAAAATACTTTGTTCAGAATAGATTCCTTACAGAACACTTTTTGAACGTAAATATATCTATGGCTATGCCTTCGTTGTTTGTCCTTTTGTCCGTCTGTTTAGGTCAGGTCAGGGCTCTATCTGATACTAGGCACTTGAATAGACACTTGAATTTTTTTCCAGTGTATATAAGTAACAATAAAAAAATCTTGAACATAAATGACCCATACAAGAACATCTATTTTTCGGCGCTTTTCACTGTATCTTTTTAAAACTTTTACAATGCATTTATTCTATGGCCGCTGTGATATTAGATATAAAAATAAATGAAAATTTGTTGGTACGGAACCATTCGTATGCGGTTGCGACTCGCACTTGGATATATATTTATCTTCCAATTTAAAAATTCTATTGACAAAATTTAATACACATCACAGTCACATTTTATTTGCTTTATTTCCAATCATCTAGTTTATCTACATTTATTTTTACTAAAGTCGAATTTCATTGTGTACGGTGCCAAATTCGTCATTGGATTAATGTCTTAAATCTAAAATTCGACACCGAAATACTATGTACTATACAATTAAAGAAAAGCTTCAGGTTGAGTGAAGGTGAAAACACAATTAAGCGAACACCTGAGCTTTCGGTAATTACCGATGTTAAGCATCTTTTTCTGTCTTTGTTTTTCTATCTTTGTTCCGTGTTTTTACGAAATACGAATTATAAATGAGCCTGCAAGTAGACAGAAGAGTGAAGATGGTAGAACCTTCTGTGGTTTGATACCAGTGCAATAACGTTACATCTATTACTCTTCTTATAACAGCAGTGTTAATTGCTGCTATGTTATCCGAGGAGCTCCTAGTTAGTACCTTTTTTTTATTCACGAGAGGGACACGAGAGGGACGCCGGGTTATGTGGGATTTTTACCGCCCTAAACCCTAACGCTTAGTGGTTGTCCTCAGCGCTTCGTGGAGAACTCCTGGATCTCCGACGGAACACAACCGGAGCCCTCTGAACACGATGCTTCTGTTGTGTTTTGCCCGGGGAGCAGTTTACGCTCCTTCCACACCATGTCGTATTTCTGACGGTATGCGACCACACATACCGCCGTCCTTTCCGGAGTCGCTTCCTGGACGGTTCGAGCTTCCACTCTTACAGCCCGCAATCCCGAAAGCCCCCTTTTAGTCGCTCCTTCCGAGGCAGGGGATACCGTAGCCCTATTCTAGTCCCGGAACTACAGGGACAGACCTAGTTAGTACCTAGGTGAAGCAAATTTTTCAAAGGTATGTGAAGTCTACCAATTTGCACTTGGCCAGCGCGGTGGACTATGGTTCGAACCCCTCTTTAATAAGAGACCCCTGCCCAGTAGTGGTAGGGGTAGACGACAATTGTTCTAATTTAAAACAAATATTTATAATTCAACACCGGTTGTATTATTTAATTAACGGGTATAAAATAAAGGTGTTAAACATCTGAGCATTTAAGTACATAATTTAAGATGTTATTTTCTTTTGTAACTTGGTTTGCTTTTCGTTGATTTATTTCTGTTTACACAACATATAATCTTTTGACTTATA
The DNA here is from genome assembly GCA_014595695.2 of Epargyreus clarus clarus. NCBI lineage: Eukaryota > Metazoa > Arthropoda > Insecta > Lepidoptera > Hesperiidae > Epargyreus > Epargyreus clarus. Next base: position 1,101,306 of record JACTTY020000028.1, read on the forward strand.
TGTTTAGTATTATATTATTATTTCGAAGAAAGGACTATTCCATCCGCTTTTTAGATATTTTGTTGCCGCCGATGTGATGTGGTGATAAGTGTGGATAGGGACTAAGTTGGAACGCCATGTGTAAGGTAGAAGAACGCTTTGTATTTCGACTTTGGACGCACCACCGCCACACTTTATTCTGTATAATAAAACCAACACTGTCAATAAAACGAAGAAGATCGAAATTAGCGGCTTTTTACATATTATTATCATTTATTTTTTATGTTTACTTAGTATTGCTTTTGTGGCAATATTGACACACACTTTGTAAATATTTGAAGTGTCTATCTATTACGGTTTAAGAGATTGAGCTCTGGACAGACGAACATACAGCAGAGGCTTAGAATTAGGGTCCAGTCTTTACCTTTTGAGTACGAAATCCTAAAACAATAAAGAATAGAAGCCGATACATTTCAAATTCAACAGATTCCTCAGACACGAATTACAAAGGAGTTACTAAAAAGTAGGGTAAAACCGCAATTAACCGGCCACCTGGGAATTCGTTAATTCCGGCCGTAATCCTTTAAGATATTATTATCTCCGTTTCGTACCGGTTTGCTATTCTTTGATTTATTTCTCTCTGGGGACTAAATGGGCTATTTTTTTCTGCTATGCTTTTTTGTTATAACGGCCGTAATCATACTCGCTCTATAAAAGTTCAAGTGGAAAGTGTCTTTCAAATGTCTTTGATAGACGAATAAATAACGGATGATGATGATGATGATTACTACCTGAGGTTGGCCACAGATGCGCCGCTACCCCCGAGGACTAAGCTAGAACGCCTCGGAAAAGTATGTCTCCCTTACTACATAATTTTTTAATATTTGAACCTGACGATAAAGCAGACGTGCTACTTGATGGAAAGTAGTTAACGTCGCCTATGGACATTTGCAACACCAGAGGAGTCGCCAATGCATCGCCGCCTTTGAAGGAGAGAGCTCTTTTTGCACCTTTTTTGAAGAGCCCCATGTCATAGCGCTCCGGGAATACCTCGGGAGGAAGCTCATTCCACATCTTACACGTCCGTGGCAAGAACGTCCGTGTAAACCGACATCTTCAAGCCAGAACGCAGCAGCGTTTAACAATGTTGTTATGAGGCAGAAATATGTGTGGCGGTGGGGTCGCTAGAGTCGAACCACAAAGGGTTCTACACATTCAAAAGGATATCTTCTCAGAAGGGAATTACAAAGGAGTTACTAAAAAGTAGGGTAAAACCGCAATTAACCGACCACCTGGGAATTCGTTAATTCCGGCCGTAATCCTTTAAGATATTATTATCTCCGTTTCGTACCGGTTTGCTATTCTTTGATTTATTTCTCTCCGGGGACTAAATGGGCTAATTCTAACGTTGAATGGAAATTGCATTTAGGTTATTGGGATGGGTACAAGATTTAATATAAGATAGGTAGGTATGCACGTCTGTTTTAGGATCATAGAAAATTGCTAGTTTTAATGATGTAGGACAATTTGTTATGACAGAACCTAATTCATGAGAATTTGAGTTAAGGATCTAAAAATTGGTTGAACTATGTACTAAACTGTTGTCATTCTGAGTAGAAATATGTGGCCATCTTTGATAGAGCAATGCGGGAAAGTGATTATTATAGACTTTAGATAGATAGCTCATAGGATCAAAACACAGTAGCGATACTAGTTTTTTATGAACCACGAGCTTTTGCCCGCGGCTTCGCTCGCGTTACGAAGTAATATTTTCATCCCCTTTTTTATCCCGTTGGGGGTAGAATTGATCAAAATCCTTTCTTAGCGGATGCCTACGTCATAACATCTACCTGCATGCCAAATTTCAGCCCGATTCGTCCAGTGGTTTGGGCTGTGCGTTGATAGATCACTATGTCAGTCAGTCACTTTTGAGTTATATATATTTAAAATAAGATTAAGTAAACCATTAAGTGAGGCGGTGGTAATATAGTCGTTAATTTTTTTGAAAAAAAAAATACAAGTATGTTAGAGTTAGTCTCGCAAACTGAGCGTTTAAGTGGTTTATTTATTTATTTATTACAGGCATACCAACTAAGTACATATTAAGCAAAAAATATACAAAATAAAAACTCACAATATTACAGTTATATGCACTTAAATTAAAGGTTTGCACAACATTCTTACAAAGAAAAGAGAAGTAATCAGTAAACAACTATTTAAGAAGTGATAAAAAAAAAAAAAAAACTAAACACTTACCCTATCTTCCACTTAATTAGTAAGTAGATACAAAAATGCAATGCAATTTTAATCAGTTTTAACTTTGTGTTGCCAGTTGAAGGGAGTGGTCACAAGGCTAATTTGTTGCACAGCCTCGATTGACTCTATTCAACTGATGTTGGCTTGATTCATCGCTTTATAGTCCGGGAGCCTGTTGCAAATGTCCTCTTGCAATCTGTTTTCTGCGGGCTGTGGGAGGTATTGTTTTTCGAGCATATTTATGTATGTATGTCTCATTTTTTGGCATGTATGTAACGGGTTGTGGGATTTTAGGTGCGATACAAGGTGTCGTTGGATTGGATTAGATTGTAGGAGTGAAATAGGTAGAGAGATATTTTTAAACAGTGTAGTATTTGTAATTGTTTTTATAATATATACTCGTAGTTATAATATGCATTTATTTTATTATCAATTAGCGACATTAAGTTATTACACGGAATGGAATTTTTATGGTTCGACTCCGTAGGTATTACTAGGAGTCAATGTCACTTCAATTTCTGTTGTAGTAGCAGTGTTAACTAGCCGATGGTCGGACTCCATAAAATAAATAATGAGACTTCCAGTTACAACGGCTCTCAGACAAGCGGAAGACAGGGTAGCATGGAAGAAGCTCGTCAGATCATCCACAGAGGCTTACCAGAACGAGCACGACCTTCAGAAATGAAGAAAACGACGAAGAAGAAGAAGCAGTGTTAAGATTTGTTGTTTTCTGGTGTAGGTGTTGTAAAAAAGGAGATCCATTTACATAAATTACATTAGGTCTCAGAAGTAGCGTCTATTCTATGGCCAGCGTCAGGTAAATTTCAATTCTATTTGGGGTCCCATGGTCGCCACTTCAATCTATTTGAGAAAGTAGAAAATGTATACCAAAGCTTGGGTTTAATTTACTTTTTCCTTAATAAATTATATGAACAGTATTAAAAGAAATATCTTGTTAATTCAACTACTTACAAAGTACACAATTTTCTGTTATAAAGAAATTTATTATGCACCGTTAATTATGTTACATTTATTAAAATTTATCTCTGTGGTAGATACATTTTCTTTCATTCACATTTACAAAGAAACAAGTTAAGAGTTAATTAAACTAATTTAAATACAGTTTAAACTCTTAACTACTTTTTCATATTTTTCTAAATAATTTTCTATTTAAATGTACCCTGTATTTATAATTTGATTACACAATTATATTTATGACAAGATCTTGGTCTATAACTAGAAGGCCGGCATGTAAATAAACTGCACGTATTATTGAATTTGTATACATTCACCATTGTATTGTGTCCAAACAATGTATTCTCGATGTATTGTGCAATACCTTGAATTTATTTATGCGATTTAAATAAAAATACATTCATTTAAATAAAAAATACATTCTTTTACAGCTTTTTCATAGATATTTTTTGAATACGTGCTTTACATTTTAATGCCACAGATAAAACACGGAACTTCCAACAGGTTATTTATTTTTTATGTAAATTATCTGTGATCAATGGGGCTTTGGAATTAAAATTTATTATCGTATCAAACCAAATCAAAATAATTTTATTCAAAAAATCCTTTAAAGAAATATTTTTGAACGTAAATTTATTTGTACGTCATTTATTTGGGGGACTTTTACTGCACTAAAACCCCCCCGGTGGCCGTCCTCGGCGCTGCGTAGAGGACTCCGGGATCTCCAAAGGAACGCAACCGGAGTCCTTCCCGGGGTCGCCGACGGGCGGATCGAGCTCCCACTCTTGCCACCCGCAACCTCGGAAGCCCCTTTTTAGTCGCCTCTTACGACAGGCAGGAGATACCATAGTCCTATTCTACTCCCGGAACTACAGGGACGTAATAACCTTCCCTTACCACACCTTGCAAAACGGATCACAGCAGCGCTTAACACTGCTGTTATTAGGCAGAAAAGTGTAGCGATGGTGCCTCTCGAGTCACACCAGAATGAATTTTATCACCTTGAAATATTTTGACTTCTATAATATTTTAAATACTAAAGTCAGAACTAATATCATCATCAACCCATTACCGTCCCACTGCTGGGCACGGGTCTCCTCTCAGAATGAGAAGGATTAGGCCATAGTCCACCGCGCTGGTCAAGTGCGTATTGGTAGACTTCAAATATCTTTGAGTTTTTTTTATAAATCTCCCAGGTATGCAGGTTTCTTCACGCTGTTTTCCTTCGCCATTTCTAATACGCACATATTTTTTTTCAAAGAATCGGATGTCTGCCTGGGATTTGAACCTGAACCCCTCGATCGAGAGGCCGAGTTTCTAACCACTAGGCTATCACTGTTACTGCTACAGAACTAACATTATTTCCTAAAGTGATAACTAAAACTATTCACCATTTCTCATCTAACACAACAAAAAATAACTCCGTTACGTAATTGCGTTTTGTTGGCGGTCTCTATACCACTAAGTCTGTATTGATGAGGTTTTTTGCTCGGGATAGGCGAAGGGATAACATAGCGGTAGTAATTGCTTTATTTTCCTGGATAATGTATAGATTACGTCTTTCTAGGATAAGAATATGAGCTTCAATTTTCCGAAGTATTTTTGGTATTTTTTTTTCCTTGCGATTTCCAAAATGTTTAAGTGAATGTGATAGGTTGAACCTGTATGGCTGCACTAGAAAGGTATCACCGTCACACCGTTTCTATCGTGAACTAAACTAAGTAAATAACTTCCATCTTATTGACAACTTTTACAGGATTTAGATGGTAGCTTCATATGGACAGGCGAAATTACGCCCTTCCACCAAAACTTATTAATACTTCACTCTAAAAATAGGTGTGACGGTGGTACCTTCCCGATTAAACCATATTGGTTTCCTTTTAACTTCAATAGGTCATCGTTAATCTGTTACTGTCCCACTGCTGGGCACGGGTCTCCTTTCCAAGGAAGGACCCATAGTCGCTGGCCGCGAATTAGTAGACTTCACATTTTTTTTAAGATTTCTCAGATATGTAGGTTTCATTACGATGTTTTCCTTCATCATTTCAGAAAGTGAAAATTAATTTCTAATACTTTGAAAAACAGGGGTGGGTGCCTAGGATTTAAACCTCGGACCCCCGAACTAGAACACGAATGTCTTAACCAGTAGGCTTTTTTTTTGTTTACGAGGGGGAAACCTTCAAAAGGTACCCTATGCCGTGGGAGCGACACGAGGTTATGTGGGATTCCTACCGCACTAAAACCCCCCCGGTGGCCGGGCTCCGACCAGGCGAGCTTGACGCTCGCCACACCGTCTGGTGTGTTTTAACGAGTAGACTATCAAAGCAATTTAAGAAAACCTAAAATAAAACGAAAACCGCCATTTTCAGTTGCGTTGCTGTCATCGGGCCTATTTTTTGTAGTCATTTTTGTTAAGAGCACTACAAAATCTCTTTGTAAATATATTTTTCGTCATACTTTTGTGGAATAATTTCAATAGGCGGTACTTGTAGTGTGGAGTTTGATTTTTAATTTAGTGCTACCGAGCGGCGCTTGACGTCATAGATGGTTATGTGTATATCCAATAACATAGGTAGGTTGATAGGTTGGTAGGTTAAAGGTGGTAGAACATTTGAGGTTCGGGTCCGGCGGCACCACCGCCACACCTATTTCTGCCTAATAACAGCAGTGTTAAGCGCTGCTGTGTTCCGTTTTGAAGGGTGTGGTAAGGGAGACATACTTTTCCGAGGCGTTCCAGCTTAGTCCTCAGGGGTAGCGGCGCATCAGTTGCCGACCTTAGGTAGGAATTTCTGGTCCTATCTGGGGTTGATTACAGATGTTCATGGGCGGCAGTAGCCACTTACCATCAGGTGGACTGCATGCTCGTCTGCTACTCCTATATTATAAAAAAAAGTAACCCTTAGTATGAGCTTTTACGTTTTGACAAAAATGACTATTTTTGTATGTGTTTACGTATTTCCCATACATTTCCAATAAGTTCGGATACAGTCCGATAGGGGCGCTGTCCTATCGCGGTCCTATAACGCTCCTGTCCTTCCATAGTTATAAACTTAAGTCCCTTAAAGTGAAACAACATTTATTTATTTATTTATTTTATTGTGTAAAGCATTTAGTACAATAGGTCAATAAGAATACATAAAGTTCAATTAAATGCTACCTTTACAGGTGTTACACATGTCAACACTTTGATAAAATATTAGGATTAACAATATAGTATTAAAGGAAAATGATATTTAGATTAAGACGAATGCAATTATGTCGAAATTAACAATAAATAATAATAACAATCAAGTCATTATTTAATAACAATAGGGACATTAGGAAAATTATGTTAATTTTTATCATCAAAGTACTCTTTAATCGTATAGAAGCATTTTTTAGCTAGCCAATTTTTGACTAAATTCCTGAACTTTATATAGTTGTGGCCTTTAAAGTCATCCGGAATTTTATTATATATATTGGTAGCCATATTAAAACTATTTTTGGCAGTCACTGATAGGTTTGTCATGGGTCGACATAATCTATGGATGTACATTTTAATTAACATTCTGTTTAATTGTACCGAAGTGAACCAATTCGTATCAATAATAAAAAACCCTTCTCGTATTCTCGTCTACCTTTCAAAAACAAGATTTTGTTTAAGATTATTTTGTTTTAATAGAGATAAAACAGTATTACCAAAACAAAGCAAACGACGTCATGATAATTAGTTTCAGAACACGTTTTCACCGATTGCATTCCATATATTAAGAACTCTGGCTAAGCTCCAAAGTTTACGTCTTGTGTAGGTTGTACATATATGTTGAGAGTAGAGGACAAATACAGGACGGGTAGGACTGTAGTTCACTGACATAGTCCTTAGGGATGGTACTTCAACTTTAGTTGTAACTTAGTAGTGACTGTACATCATATGGACTGCATCGTTTCTTCTTACATTGATATAAATAAGTTTTTTTTTCTATACTAATATTATAAAGAGGAAAACTTTGTTTGTTTGTTTGATTGTAATGAATAGGCTCAAAAACTACTGGACCGATTTTAAAAATTCTTTCACCATTCGAAAGCTACATTATCCACGAGTAACGTAGGCTATATGTTTTATGAAATATATTTGATAAATAGATTTTGAGGCGGTACAAAGTTTGCCGGGTCAGCTCGTATAATATATAGGAGTAGCAGACGCGTAGGCAGTCCACCTGATGGTAAGTGGCTTCTGCCGCTCATGGACACCTGTAATCAACTAGATAGGATTAGATATTCCTACATGAGGTCGGCAACTGATGCGCCGCTACCCCTGAGGACTAAGCTTTGCCTCGGAAAAGTATGTCTCCCTTACCACACCCTTACCAAACTAGAACACTTTAGCTCTTAACACTGCTATTATGAGGCAGAAATAGTTAACACAACCACCACCTTCAAGTTCAAGTTGTACACATATGTAGGGAATAGAGGACAAGTATAGTACCCTTACCATGAGTTTTTACGTTTCGACAAACATGACTGTTTTGGTATTTGTTTACGTATTGGCCCATACAATTTCCAAGTTCTGATATAATCCGCTAGGGGCGCTGACTGGAAATAGTATGGGCAAATACGTAAACAAATACCAAAACAGTCATATTTCTCAAAACGTAAAAACTCATGGTAAGGGTACAGGACGCATAGGACTGCAGGTCACTGACATAATCCTTAGGGATGGTACTTCAACTTTAGTTGGAGTTGCTTACAGATGTTTAGTAGTGACTGCATATCAGATAAACTGCATCGTTATATTTACACTTTTTATGGCATTAATGTAAATTACGTTGTACCAAGGGCAAAATGAACTGTGATGAACAATTATAAACTTTTTATACAATAATAGCTCACCCGGCAAACGTTGTGTTGCCATATAAATAAAAAAAATGTTAAGGGTGAACAAGCCTTATCACTTAGGGGTATGAAAAATAGACAGTAGCCAATTCTCAGACCTACTGAATATGTATTTAAAATTTGGTAAACATCGGTAAAGCCGTTTCGGAGGAGTACGGTAACAAACATTGTGACACGAGAATTTTATATATAAGTCGTTAGAAATACCAAACGAGAAGTCAACCTAATGTTTGCTCCGCATGGTTGTCAGACGTCATCAACCAGAGATGAGATTAGAGTCCTAGTTCGGCCACAGGTACACTGCTACTCCTAAGAACTAAATTAGAACGCCTGTAATAAGTATGTCTCCTTCACGCTGGAACAAAGCAGCGCTTAACACTCCTGACATTGGTCTACCAATAATTCATTAGCATGCTGTCTTATAACATTTTATTCCTATCTTTTTTAATATTTCATAATTTTTTAAGTATTTTTTTAATTTTATATGATTTTAATTTAAGGATTAACCGACCTACTAACTGTATCATGGTCCCCCTACAGTCCGTGAACCGAATTGAGATCTAAGTTCTAGTCTCTACGTGCTCGGAGACTACACAAGGTTTATCGCGGTTCGATGATTCTCTTGTTTATGAACTTTTAAAATAGCTTATATGGTGGTTTGGTTAATATTATGAAAATTTAAACGCTTTGTGCAGCTTTTTGATAGCCTGCTAGATACGCTTCTTTGATTTTATGAAAATATTATGTTTAACTTTTTTTTTATTATATAGGAGCATGCAGTCCACTTGATGGTAAGTGTCTACTGCCGCCCATGGACATCTGTAATCAACAACAGATAGGATTTAGATATTCCTACCTGAGGTCGCCACAGATGCGCTGCTGCCCTTGAGGACTAAGTTGGAACATCTCGAAAAAGTCTGTCTCCCTTACCACACCCTTCAAACCGGAACACAGCAGCGCCTAACACTGCTGTTATTAGGCAGAAATAGGTGTGGCGGTGGTGCCGCCGGAGTCGAGCCATAAAGGGTTCTACTACCTAAAAAGCTACCAGCTATTTACTTTTATTTATCAAGTTTATTAAGCCTTTTAACGACTGACAGACCAAATAATAAGGAAAGGGAGGTATTTGGTTTTATGGTAGGAGTCATAACTTTTTGTGTCCTCATTTAGGAACTGTGTCTGGTTAAAGGTGTGTTAAGGTTATATATGATACTGTTATAGGGATAAGGGATAATGGTGAACTATATACTAGTCGGAGTTTCGCTTTTCTTACGACAAAAGTACGCGTAATTGTACTTCAGTAAGAATTTCAAGACATGTCCCTTACATGTCTTATATTTATCCAAATTGAATAAACTATTATACAATTATTCATTATCCAGTTGAGTAGCTTTAATTTTAATTTTTTTATTGTTTCTTTTAGAGGGTTTTGTTGAATTGAAAATAATTTTCCGAGACGTTATCCTTAGGGGCAGCGACGCATCTGTGGCCGATCTCAGACAGGAATCTAATCTTGTCTGGGGTTGATTACATGTCCAGGGGTAATAGTAGCCACTTATTATCAGGTGGAATGCATGCTCTTTCGCCACTACTATATTATAAAAAATGTTTTTTTTTTCTCACCGATTAGTCATCATCAGCCCTCTACTATTCCAGTGCTGGGATTGATTTTTAGGGTTCCGTACCCAAAGGGTAAAAACGGAACCCTAAACGTAGATAGACACATGAAATTTTAACAGAGGATGCATAACGGTGACCGCTATAACAACAAATACTAAAAATAAAATAAAGTTGAATATTAAAGGGGGTCTCCATACAACAAACCGGTATTTTTCGACATTTTTTGATCTAACTGTTAAACCATACTAGGGAAACGGTTAAAATTTTTACAATTCGTTTACAACTATAACTGGTATTATAATTAATACAAATAAGAACCATAAAACTTATCTTAATATAGTTATTTTAATTTTATTATACGTTGTTTACGTATCATTACGGATCATCACCCCAACGCCATCTATTGTTGTGTCATATAACTAACTATTGTTGAAAATTTACGTATAATTTATCATCACCCTAACGCCATCTAATGTTGTCTGATATAATTAAATATTATTGAAAATAATAAAATGATAAGTAATAATAAGTAAAAAGTAATGAACATTTGGTGGTACGGAAGCCTCCATGAGCGAGTTCGACTCGGACTTGGCTAATTAAATTATTATTATTTTTTTCTCCTTCCATAAATTTTACTATATTTGGACATACTTTTTTTATATAACATTAAAAATATTAAAGGAGGTTAAAAACTATTAAAAAATATAAAAATAAAACATATTAACTTAATTATTTTAGTCTAAATGTAACATAAATGTTTAAGGTGTTATAACGAACCAAACCAAAACGTATCCTATACAAAGGGCTTATATTTGCCCCAAAACCCACTTTAAGGGCGATCGGGCCCAATCTCACGCCGTGGGCCGTTAGAGATAATTCCCTAATTCAGAAAAGGGCTAGCCGTGTCCCTTGGGTATAGTTGCCAGCCCAAAAATAGAAACCGGTCTCAATATACATTATACACGTAGTAATTATTTTCATTTCAGGGTAAAAATTGTAAGATGTTCTTTGTAACGGCTCGTTTTATTCTTTCCTCTTTAAATGTAACGCATGATATAACGAAATGCTTCAAATTAGACCTCTTAATCAGCCGGTCCAAGGTTCGAATCCCAGGCACCTCTGATTTTTCAAAGTATGTAAATTTATCGTATTCAAAATGAATTTGACGGTGAAGAAAAACATCGCTATTCAAATGATTTTTTTAAATTCAAAATAGGTTATTTACAGAGCAGAACAATGAAATCAACACACCGTAGAGTTCTTTAAAATAAGTTCTCAAAGGTGTGTGAAGTCTACCAATTCGCACTTGCCCAGGCCAGTGAACTATGGCCTAAGTCCCTATTATTCCGAGCGGAGACGCATATTCAAAAGTGGGATAATAAGTATAGTCCGCACCAAGCTGCTAGTCCGCTCTGAATATAGAAATGAGTCGCGTCGCTATAGCAAATTGTATTACACCTGCTCGCAACAACTTCAGAGCGGACTAGCAGTTTGGCGCGGATTATACATACATACTAGTGGTGCCCGCGGCTTCGCCCGCATTTTAAAAAATTATATGACATACATAAAACGGACAATTTGTACCTGCATTGGAATGACAGTAGTGCCATCTGTCGAAAATTGGTCTTACCAACTCCCAAACCCTCGTGGGCTCTTGGACAACAACTTTGCTAAAGATCATCACTTGCTCGAGTTTCGATTCTATAACTACTTACGAATTAAAAATAATTAAAAAAACCTTTTCCCACGGACTAAATTGTGAATCTAAACCATTCTCAAGTCCCCTTGAATACACACAACTAATTTCATCAAAATCAGTCCAGTCGTTTAGGAGGAGTTCAGTGACATACACACGCACATAAGAAATATATATATATATATAAAGAAGATATATGCTACCCTCCGTAGTCGGGTAAAAAAGCAAAGCGTAACACAGTTTAGTATATTATATTGAAATGATACAGAATTTCTGTAAAGAATTCACAATAGATTCATGGTAACAATGCATCGTAGAACCGTAGCATTCTCGTAGCTCATAATAACCGTAATTGCCACGTGCGTAGCGCAGTTCGTAGCTTGCTACGTATAGCTACGCGGTTGCGACCTTCGCTTAGTTTTTGATGTGAAACATCTATAGCCGCACGTAAAACCGATTTCTGGCGTGGCGACGCATGCCGTGACGCTATACGATGGTATATATATACAGTCTTTATGCAGTAGTGTGTACGGTGTGGCGACGACGACGTCGCCATGCGAAATTAATTCAATAAATAGTCATCGTTATCTGGAAAAAAGTCGTAATATTTTATTTTATCATTATGACATATTAAGTTCCTATCACAATATGTTCTTTTCTGCATATTACTTTTACAAAATAATGTCGATGTTTCACATCTGCCAGGCGTCCCGTGACGGCTCACATTTTTTTTCATTTTTATATAAGAGTAGTAGACGAGCATGCAGTCCATTTGATAGTAATTACTGCCGCCTCTGTAATTAATCCCAGATAGGATTTGATACTCCTATCTGAGGTCGTCCACAGACATGCCGCTACCTTGGCTGGAAAGCATCGGAAAAGTATGTCTCCTTTACCACACCCTTCAAATCACAACACAATAGCGTTTAACATTGGTGTTGTTAGGCAGAAATAGGTGTGGCGCTGGTGTCGCCGGAGTTCTATCACCTAAAACAAATTAGTGTGGTAAGGGAGACATATTTATACGAGGCATTCCAGCTTAGTCCTAAGGGTAGCAGCGCATTTGTGGCCGACGTTAGGTGGGAATCTAATCTTATTTGGAATTAATGACAGATATCCATGGGTGGCAGTACTAATCATCAGATGGACTTCATGCTCGTCTGACACTCGAGTATTATTTGAAAATGAAATTAAGTTGATTTAAAATATATTTATCTCAATAATTGTTGATGTATAATTAATACTTTAAGTCATCAATATTAATCGATATTTATAATTAAAGTTTATTATTAGAATTCTTTTTGAAAGAAAATTATTGGATGCCTGTAATATAAAATAAGTAACACTAAATTACAATGTCTTATGTGCCATAATTATAAAATATCTGTCCATATTATTACAATGTTTCTAGAATGAGCGTAAGATTTTCATAATATGTCACTCTCATTAATTGCATGTTTAATTAGCAATTTACGGGATTAATTTTAAACATAATACTAGAACGCTGCAACGAACCTAAGCATTATTGAGTAAAATTGTTAGTTTAATATCTCTAATTAAATGTTACCAAGTATAATATTTCATTAGTAAGTAATGATTAAATGCGAAACTTTCGAAAATTAGTATCGGCAATAATCGGCTATCTTCGGATTTGTATAACAAACCTCTAACATACAGATGTCTATTAAGAGTTGTTACAACACTTTTTGTTGTAGATTGCGTGCTGCTTTTCAATTTGCTCCTAGGATTTTCTGTGTTTTAGGTGTCAAAGACGCACAGACAAGTATACAAACACCCAGTCCCATAATAGTAATCTATATTTTCATTTTCATGTTTGATTAACAGAGCATTGATTCCGGAACGGTTTGCGTAAAAGAGTAGTTTTACCTGTTGTGCCTTGCATGATGTTTACAGCTCTGTATTATATAATTCGAAGAGGACAGTGTTATAAAAATATTTTAAATAAATTCGTAAGTTCAAATATTTTTAGAAGGATTTTTGAAAAGTGGTTTGACTCCGGCGACACCACCGCCACATCTATTTTTGCCTAATAACAGCAATATTTAGCTCTGCTGTGTTCTGGTTTTAAGAGCGTGGTAAGGACGACAAACTTATCGAAGCATTCCTGCTTATTTCCCAGGCGCATCTATGGTCGCCCATAGATACTAAGCAGGTAGAACCCCAATCTTATCTGAGATTGATTACAGATGTCCATGGGCGGCACTAGTCAGTTACCATCAGATAGACTGTATGTTCGTCTGCTACTCTTTTATTAAAAAAAAACTAGCACTTGTCGGTTAGCAGTATCAGTGAAACACAAACATGGCATATATTTTCGAAGCTGCTTAATCGCTTCAAAATTGTAGTAACAGTTATTCGTACATTTATCGCTTCTCGCCTACCCTCCGCAGTGAGACAAGTCATTAACCCATTGACAGATATATATTTTGGAAGATAAGCTCCCAGTCAACGGAACCTCCGCCCCCTGAGCGTGACTGAAATTTATCGTTTTCTATTTTTCAATCTATTCGAGTTTAGGAAATTTAGAGGGAATTGAGTTAGAGAGTTATGGGCGTTGTTCTGTACAGTTTTGTTCTGGCGGAAATAAATAATTTGCTCTTCAGGCACCACTGTCACATTTTGCCGCAATGCAGCGCTGCATTTTGTTTTTTTTTTTTCGCGTGATAACTATAACCTAACCTAACCTAACTTACCCTTAGAATGAGTTTTTACGTATTTACAAAAAATACTGTTTTTGTATTTGTTTACGTATTTGCCCATACATTTCCAATCAGCGCCCCTAGCGGACTGTATCAGAACTGATTGGAAATGCATGGGAAATACGTAAACCAATACAAAAACAGTCATCTTTGTAAAAACGTAAAAACTCATACTAAAGGTAGTGTACAGTTTCGTTCTAGCGGAAATAAATAATTCGCTCCTAAGGCACCACTGTCACATTTTGCTGCAGTGCAGCGCTGCATTTTCTTTTTTTCGAACGATAAAAAGCCTGCTGAAATCTGTACCTTTAGTATGAAGTTTTACGTTTTTACAAAAAAATACTGTTTTTGTATTTGTTTACGTGTTTCCCATACATTTCCAATCAGGTCTGATACAGTCTCATCTCACCATCATCATCATCATTGTAAAAACTCATACTAAGGGTCGTGTACAGTTTTGTTCTAGCGGAAATAAATAATTCGCTCCTAAGGCACCACTGTCACATTGCCGCAATGCAGCACTGCATTTTGTTTTTTTCGAGTGATAAATAGCCGGTTGAAATCTGTTTTGTAACGTCGCATCCGTTTTTCTGAAATATTGCGCTGCGTCTAGATAGATATAGATTCAGTGTTTAAACGATTTAGTTAGTTTTCTTAATTTTAGTACTAATAGAAATGTCATCATCATCATCATCAACCCATTACTGTCCCACTGCTGGGCACGGGTCTCTTCTCAGAATGAGAAGGATTAGGCTATAGTCTGCCGCGCTGGCCAAGTGCGTATTGGTAGACTTCACATACCTTTGAGATGTTTTTTTTATAAGTCTCTTAGGAATGCAGGTTTCCTCACGATGTTTTCCTTCACCGTTTTAGCAAGTGATAATTAATTTCTAATCCGTACATAATTCAGAAAAATCAGAGGTGCGTGCCTGGGATTTGAACCTCAGATCCCTCGATCGAGACGACGAGTTTCTTAACCACTAGGCTATCACTGCCTATAATCGCAACAGAAATGTACAAAATGAAAATTAAGAAAACCGTGGCATGATTAATTATATTATATTACATTTCAATATATTATGTTAAAGTTAAATATGTAATTTATTAATTTTTGTATTATTTTATAAATAACTAGCTGACCCGGCAAACGTTATGTTGATATATAAATAAAAAAAATGTTAAAAGTGAACCACCCTTATTACTTAGGGGTAGCTAGTACACTATATAATACAAACATCCAGACCCATGACATTTACATTTATCGTTTTCATTTTAGTTCAGCCGGGAAATGAACCTAGAACCTTTTATAGATTCATACCCCTTTCCACTAATTTACTTTGCTCCATATACTGAAATGTGCTCAGAACTTTCCCACTTTGGGGCAGATTCAAGCCCAGTTGTGAACACAAAGGGTTAAATTAGACCAAATACATTACATTTAAAACTCACACAATACAAGTTTTGAAAAGAAAATGTAAGTATATAAAGCGAAACATTTAACTTGTTGAAAGGGACCCTAAAAAGGAATATCCCATTGTTTTCCTTTCACAAAGGTTATTGATGCGTTTTAACGCTCGATACTGCTCGCCGCAGGGGATAAGGGTAAAACACATGTGGCGTTTTAAAGCTGCGGTTTTTAAACGCGTAAATATGACAAAATATGTTGCTTATTTCGTTGTATTTTTACAGTTTTTAATTATCTTTATTCGACTCAATAAGAAATTAGAAATAACCATTAGCGGCGATTATCAAACATCAGTTGAACTGTATGGCCTTCTTTATAAGATTAAAGAAGCCAACGAGCATGCATTCCACCTGATGGTTGAAGTGGCTACTGCCGCCCATGGACATCTGTAATATACCCTAGTTAGGATTAGATATTCCAACTTTGCAGTGATAGCCTAGTGGTTAAGGAACACGGCCTCTCGATCGAGGTGTCCGAGGATCAAATCCCAGGCACGCACCTCTGATTTTCAAATTTATGTACGTATTAGAAATTAATTATCACTTGCTTAAACGGTGAAGGAAAACATCGTGAGGAAACCTACCTGAGAGATTTATAATTAAAAAAAAAATCTTAAAGGTATGTGAAGTCTACCAATACGCACTTGGCCAGTGCGGTGGACTATGGCCTGATCCTTCTCATTCTGAGAGGAGACCCGTGCCCAGCAGTGGGACAGTAATGGGTTGATGATGATTATGATGATTCCAACTTAGGTCGGCCACAGATGCGCCGCTACTCGTGAGGACTAAGCTGGAACGCCTCGGAAAAGAATGTCTCCCTAACCACGCCCTTCAAAACGGAACATAGCAGCGCCTAACACTGCTGTTATTATACAGAAATAGGTGTGGCGTGTGTGCCGCCGGAGTCGAATCCTTCTTATTCTGAGAGGAGACTCGTGCACACCATTGGGACAGTGACACATGGGTGTTGATAACGAAAAATAACACATAACACATCATCATCATCATCATCATCAACTTATTACTGTCCCGCTGAGCATATACTCATACATAACACAAAACATACAAACGCCACATGCGAACCAGCCTAACAAGTCTCTCAACCTCGCGTCAAAGTGATTTACAAGGGAAATATTCGCTGACTTCGAGAATGGGTCGGGATTGGTTGTAGGGTCGGAATACGGACCTTATTTTGCGATATTTTGAAGAATATGCTCTTATACACTCCAAGATGTAAAGGGTAGAAGAGTCGGGTGATCGCTCAAATATATATTGGACAACTTCAATAGAAAATATTTGAATTATTGTAGTTTTAATATAATAAGGTTGCAATTCCAATTTCAACTTTGTTTTCTGGGGTAGGGGCTCGATTTTAGGTAAGACTTGAAGTTAACTCTTCATGGTTTGACTCTGAAGGCACCACTATAACCTATTTCTGCCTCATAACAGCAGCATTAAGATCAAGTTGCGCAAGTGAAGGGAAGCGCTTGAATGAGGCCTTTTTACTTAGTCCTCTCGGGAGTATCAAAAACCCACCTATGAACTACTTCGGGTAGAGCTCGCGCCAAACTTTTGGTCCACTCTGAATATAGAAACGAATCGCGTTGCATCAGCAAAGTAGAAGACAGCGCGGGACCCCTTGGTACCCATCCGCTGCCCGCTCTCGCCCACGGGTACATAGCTGCGTTAATATGCCCTTACTGTTGCTCCATAGCAAGCATAGCAAGCATAGCTAGCATATACCTACTCCATAGTAGGTATATGCTAGTAGTTGTGTTTGGCCGCATAGGCTCTCAGACTACACCTGTGCGCAACATTCAGAGCGGACTAGAAGTTTGCCGCGGACTTTACTTAAGTCTCATATCCTATCTGGGGTTAATTACACACAAAAAAACATTGACCAATGATATGAATACTATTATTTACGAGATGTTATAACTTTTTTTTTTATAATATAAGAGTAGCAGACGAGCATATAGTCCACCTGATGGTAAGTGGCTACTGCCGCCCATGGACATCTGTAATCAACCCCAGATAGGACTAGATATTCCTACCTGAGGTCGGCCGCAGATGCGCCGCTACCCTGAGGACAAAAGCTGGAACGCCTCGGAAAAGTCTGTCTCCCTTACCACACCCTTCAAACCGGAACACAGCAGCGCCTAACATTGCTGTTATTAGGTAGAAATAGGTGTGGCGGTGGTGCCGCCCGAGTCGAACCACAAAGGGTTCTACCATCTTCAAAAACATCATTTATGGATTATCTATTTGACTGTTATTATACCAAAGATATCGAATACAGTCTATATCGTATCTATGCCGCGACTGCCAATACGTGATACGCCAATAAGGAATAAGTGAATAGAGCATTAACACACAACACGTTACTTCACTAACGAATTAAAAACACAAGCTTGTGGACAGTGGGGTCTTATTTACCCTGTTACGTTATATTGGTTACACTGGATTTTACTTGATATATAGTTTTCTTCAATTTTAGTTAATTGTTCTCGAAGGACTGTTGCTGTTTATAATGAAATGTGTTATTTTTGTGAAAAATAAAAGCTGTTTTTTTATTTACGTTATATACGATGTATAGTGACATTGTAATAGTTCTAATAAGCTAAAGAATTTTGTTTCATTAAATGTTCAAATTTTGAACTTGGTCGGATTTATTAATTTATTTGTGAATTTTAACGGCCATTTCTAATTAGTGTTCTATTGCGTAAAATATAGACAGTACAGAAAATGCTGAAGACATTATTTATTAATGTGGCCAAAATCACGTTGCATAGCTAGTAAGCTTATAAGGAAGTAATGAATCCAAAGGAAAAAACATAACACGTTACTCTTCTAACGAATTAAAAAGACAAGCTTGTGGACAGTTGGGTCTTATTTACCCTCTGTTATTGGTTCCAACAGTGATTTACTTGGTTTGTGATAGATAGCTTTCTGCTATTTCTGTAAATTGTTCTCGAAGGACTACTGCTATTTATGACGATATAATTTTGTGGTAAAATAGCTGTTAAAAATAGCAGTTTGATATTTATGTTATGTGTTGTCTATCTGACAAATAATATACCTTAAATTGCCTTAGATTGGCAACTCTTTTTTAACATAGCAGACCATTTCGTTATTACCGTTTTTTATGTAAGGAATAAGAGGCAGTAGAAAACTGTGTGAATACATTATTTTTGAATGCGGACAAAACAGCGTGGCTTAGCTAATAATCCAATAAAGAGGGGATAAATAACGCATAGTCACTTTTCACGAAGGGACAGTGTAGAGAATAGAAAAAGATTAATTTTTAATGTGGGTGTAACTTGGGGAAATGCTGGTTACTTCACTAACGAATTAAAAACACAAGCTTGTGGACAGTGAGTGTTATTTACCCTGTTATTGGCTCCGATTTTATTTGGTTGTAACACTAACACAGATATATAGTTTTCTGCTATTTCGATTAATTGTTCTCGGAGGACGTTGCTGTTTATAACGATATGTTATTTTTGAGAAAATAGCGGTTGAAAAATAGCAGTTTGTGATCTATGTTATATGTCATGTTAGTATTGATGACTATCAATACTAACATGAGTTTTTACGTTTTGACAAATATGACTGTTTTGGTATTTGTTTACGTATTGGCCCATACTATTTCCTAGTTCTGACATGAACCGCTAGGGGCGCTGATTGGAATTTGTATGGGCAAATACGTAAACAAATACCAAAAACAGTCATATTTGTCAAAACGTAAAAGCTCCTGGTAAGGATACAGGAGTACATATCTGTAATCGACTTTAGTTAGAACTTATGTTCTACATGGTTTTCGTTATAACATCCATAGCGGTCAGTAACCCCTTACTATGAGGTGGACTGCCTGCTCATTTGCTTCTACAATATAATTAAAAATATCATATCATCACTGCTTGTTATTTTAAATAATAAATATTCTGATTTGAACAAAACATCGATATTCGAAGCAATAACAGATACGCTTGCAATATGTGCGAATGTTCTTTGAATTGGATCAAGGATAGATTAAAAAAGAAAGATAAAGCTATAGAACATAGTATTGTAACATTTCTATAATTCTGTTGTGCAGTTTCTACATCTATTTCTGACTTATTAAAAAAGTATTGAGCGCTGCTGTGTTATGGTTTGAAGGGTGTTGGTACGGGAGATTTACTTTTCTGACGAATTTCAGGTTAGTCTTTAGGGGTAGCGCATCTGTGGCTAGCTTCAGGTAGGAGTCTTATCTTGTCTGGGGTTGATTACAGATGTCTATGAGGGGTATTAGCCACTTATATCAGATATACTGCATGTTCGTTTGTTGCTCCAACATTATTTGTCCAACGTTTAAATTTACATAATTTGTTATTGTAAGTTTTGTGTACCTCTTGCAAGCTTTGCATTTAAATCGGTAGAATTTATGTTCCAACATTTTATTCGAGAGGCTTAGTCTGTTCTTTTGGTCTGAGTCTATACTGCATTGTTAGGGCGCGTCAATGTTCAATCCCTATGCGGTTTGCAAATAACGCTTCTATTTTTTGAATCGTTAGTGAAACATTTCTACTTTTCTAACTCGTATTTTTTATTTTTATTTTTGCGGACAGTTCTATTAACAAATAATAAAGAACAAAAACAAATAGTTTGTTTGTGAAGTAGCTAAAACAAATGTTTGTTAAATGAGAAATAGGTTCTTTAAAATTTGCGTAACGTTTATTTACTTAAAAGGAGGACATATCCAGTATTAGAAGGTAGAAACAGTAAGGTTTGAAGGTGGTAGACCTTTTAGTTCGACTCTGCGACATCACCGCTGCACCTATTTCTGCGTCATAACAGCAGTGTTAAACGCTGCTGTGTTCTGGTTTGAAGGGTGTAGTATGAGAGACATATATTTCCGAGGCGTTCCAGCTTAGTCCTCAGGGGTAGCGGGCATCTGTGTTCGACCTCGGGTAGGAATATCTAATCCTATTTAGGGTTGATTACAGATGTCCATGGGCGGCAGTAGCCACTTACCATCAGGTGGACTGCATGCTCGTCTGCTACTCTTATATTATAAAAAAAAAGAATAATCTAATCCTATTTAGGGTTGATTACAGATGTCCATGGGCAGCAGTAGCTACTTATCCATGGACTCCATGTCTCTTATCCATGGACTCCATATCTATCTATCTAAATTTCTTTCTAAAACATTCTCCCAATCAAGTACATTGCAAATCTGGAGGCACGGCAGTGCCTCCGCCAAGTCGAGCCAAAAAAAGCGGCACGGCCGTACCATTCTTTTCTCGAATATAAATCTTCTTTATTCAATCACATTACAAATTAATTACTTTTACGCTTTGAGCAAACAAAAGATACGCAGTTCGCGGTACGCGGCCATTTTTTTCGCAAATTGAAATATTAAAACGTTTAATTCCCGAGACATCGCATTAATTACGATTGTTTGTTATTAATTATGTTCATAATGTTATAAAAGACGAGTAGCGTTAAAATGAAATTCGATAAGATTTTCTGCTGTTTTGAAATGTAGTCTCTAGCCGTGGGTAGAACCATTTGTAGTTCGACTCCAGCGGCACCACCACACCTATTTCTGCCTCATAACAGCAGTGTAAAGCGCTGCTGTTTTAGTTTGAAGGGTGTGGTAAGGGAGAAATACTTTTCCGAGGCGTTCCAGCTTAGACTTCATTGGTAGCGGCGCATCTGTGGTCGACCTCTGGTAGGAATATCTAATCCTATCTGGGGTTGATTACAGGTGCTCATGGGCGGCAGTAGCCACTTACCATTAGGTGGACTGTATGCTCGGTACTCGTATATTATAAAAAAATCCTTGTCTTATGTCACTGCTGGGAACAATGGGACCAGTTCGCGTCCATAGCAATGTTTTAACAATGCTGCTGAATGCAGCTGGTGGTGGAATTGTTATGGTTCCTGCAGACAAGCTACTTTAAGTATCTGATTTAGTGGATTTCAGAAGCTAGATGCAGCAATGAAGGGTCCAACATTCCAATCCGTATTTGTTCTTTGCAAATACGGATTATATAAGGAATCAATCATCGTGAGGAAACTTACACGTCTGAGAGATCTTTAAAAAGGTTCTTTTTTTGTAGGAGTAGCAGAGAGCATGCAGTCCACCTGATGGTAAGTGGCCGTTGCCGCCAATGGACATCTGGAATCAACCCCAGATAGGATTAGATATATGATAGTTCTTAAAGATATAAAAGTTCTACCAAACCGTACTTGGTCAGCGCGGTGTACTATGTCCTAATCGACTTTCACTCTAAGAGACCCGTGCCCAGCAGTGAGACCGAAATAACTTGCCAACGAGATAGCTAATTTGCTGATTTCATTGCAAAATAACACAACATTAATTAAACCACACATGAGCTACACTCAAAGGTCACACCGCAAAAAATCTTTCAATTAACATAAGTGGAAAAGAAGAGTGATTAAATTCTAGAGGGTAGGAATGGGGTCGATGGCAACCGAGCGGCCCACCTGATGGACATTAGTTGTTTGTTTTTAAAATAACTTTATTTAATATAATAAATATACACAAACGTTATACAATAACAATAATGTTAAATAGAACAATCTTACAAATTTCTTTATTTAATACAGACTAAACATGCCTTTTTAAAATATTAAAAAAAAAAACAATTGTAGTTTTTTGACATAACGAAACACAATTAAATAATTCAAAAGTGACATTAGTAATAAATCCCTGATAGGATTAGATTTTTTTTCGTTTTTTTTCTTCCATTCATGTACATTTATAACTAAGTCCAGATAAGATTACAATTGTTTGTTTTTATTTTTACCACGCTTTTATTAGCTTGGGTTGTATGTATGTATGTACGTAATGGAATCTTTGAACTCGATTTTTACCCACTTTGAACGGTCCGATTAATTTAAAATTTTGAACAATTATCAAGAACCGATGACAATACACGATTTTAATATTTTTATCCCATTCACCTTATCAGGATCGTCAGGAATTAGGATAAACGATTTTCCTTGTGCGATTTTAGCGTGGTTTTTAGTTTTTAAACTATAACTTATTTTATAATATAGGAGTAGCAGACGAGCATGCAGTCTACCTGATGGTAAGCTACTGCCGCTTATACATTAGTAATCAATCCCAGATAAGATTAGTTTTTCTTTTCGTTTTTTTTCTTCCATTCATGTGCATTTATAACTAACTTTAGATAAGATTACATTTTTTTTGTTTTTTTTTTTTATAATATAGTAGTAGCAGACGAGCATGCATTCACCCTGATGGTAGGTGGCTACTGCCGCCCATGGATATGTATAATCAAACCCAGATAAGATTAAATTCCTACTCGAGGTCGGCCACAGATGTGCCAGTCCGCCTAAGGAATGCCTCGGAAATGTTTCCCTTCTCACACCCTTCAAACAAAACACAGCAGCGCTTAACACTGCTATTATAAGTAGAAACAGTCAGTGACACAAAGTCTAACCACAAAAGATTCTACTCATCTACTTATCACGTAATAAATATACCACATAAATTTAAACCAGCGAACATCGATAAACTTTAGGTTCTCAACTAACAGCTTATAAATCGAGTTCACACTCCACAACTACTCAACTATATCGGTATGCAAGATAACAAACTTTAATTAACTCCCGCGACCCCATTCCTATGCTCTAGAATTTAATCACTCACGTCTTTTTCCACTTATGTTAATTAAAGGTTTTTTGCAAGTCCCGGAGTCGACCTGCTACCACCGTTACACTTATTTATAACAGGCCAACCTCAGGGGCTTTGAACTTATCTGGGGTTGATTATGGATGTTCATGGGCGCCAGCACTTCCCATCAGGGAGACAATATGCTCGTAACTTACTTCAATGTTATAAAAAAAACAGTTAACTTCATGATGATGATATAAAATGATTTCAGTGCGCTTAATTGTGAGTTTAATAAAATGATACGCCTATTGATAGACCCACAGATATACGTGTAACATCTGTGGACAACTTCAGGAATCTAATTTTATCTGGGGTTGATTATAAATGCCCATGAGCGGCAGTAACTTCATCAGATGGACTGCATGCTCGTCTGCTACTCCTATATTATAAAAAATGTAGCTAACTTCATGATGTCGATTTTATCTTTCAGTTATATAATTCACAATCTCAAACGCCCAAAAATTTGAATAACTTAAAAAACATTACAATCTACTTATTCGCGAATCGCCGCTTAAACTACTTTACAATCTACTTAGTCGTGAATCGCTTAAACTAGTCTATTCTCACCAGTGTTTAGTTCAGTGGTTTCCAAATATAATTGTTTAATTGTGAAGTCACCTAGACAAGGATTACTGTTACAAAGCAACTTTGTTCTATTGTTACGTGGTTACAACTTTGTATAACTTTAATATACAGTACTGTATATTGTAGGACAGTTATTGGTGTGGAGTTGAATTGAAGATATATTGATTACAATGATTCCAATGCGATTGTGTTTTTTTAGAATAAATTATAGTTAAAGAACTAAAAACCACGCTAAAATCGCACAAGAATAATCGTTACTGATTCCTGACGATCCTGATGAGGAGTATGGGATAAAATAATTAAAATCGTGAATTGTCATCGGTTCTTGATAATTGTACAAAATTTCTTGATTTTCTTTTCTATGAATATTTTAAATTAATCGGACCGTTCAAAATGGGGGAAAATGGAGTTTAAAGATATATACATACATACATAGACAGATACATACATAGATAAATACATACATACATACATATATATATACATAAATACAACCCAAGCTTATAAAAGCGTGGTAAAAAAGATATTGTGACATAGGTATATTGATAGACCCTTTTTTTTTTCGAGGGGAAACCCATCATGGGTTCCTCTCAGTTGCGGGGGCAGTAGAGGATATGCCGGACTCCTACCGGCTAAAATCCCACGGTGTTCCTCTGTACAACCTTTGTCGGGACCACGGGTACGCTAGTAGCACTCTTCCGCAGTCCGGACGGATATTGATAGACCCACAGATTTGGTTCGACTCCGGAAGCACGATCACAACCTATTTCAGCCTAATAACACGCGCGTAACACTGCTGTGTTCTGGTTTAAGATGTGGCTTACCGCACCCATCGTGGGTACTTCTCCGAGGCATTCCAACTTAGTCAATTCAAATCGCAATTGCGCCCTACTAGAAATAGGTGTGACAGTGGCTCCCCTCTCCAATCATTCTGGCTCTACAAACTTTCAGTACAATGTGTATCGAAATTATAAGCGCAAAAAATGTATTATTATTTTCATATTATTCCGACGTTACATTAGTATTACATCAGTTTCGAAAAGAAATCGACGAAAGAATCAAAATAATTATAGAAAAATCCAACAGCTAAAAAAATAAAACATAGATCATTCTCGCAATTTCGTCGAATCCAACGACACCTCATATTTTAAAATCCGTAAATCCGTTTGGGCAGTAAAGCGTGCCAAATGAGACATACATATGCTCAAAAAACATTACCTTCCGTAGAATAAAAAACAGATTTTTATACTTTACCAAAACAATTTCCCAAATATTTTTGCAAAATACGATTGACTTAAATTTGAACTCGGATTCTTAGCTCGCGAAACCAAAATTCTCCTCATTTAGTAACTTCTTATTATCAAACATGTCTTCATTAACTTTAACGATAATTTTTCGTCCCCAAAATCCTTAAAGAATTGATTATGTATACTTAAGTACATGGGAAATTATGTCAAACTTATTTTTATTAGGTACAACAATCATTTTTCTTTACCAAAAGTCTTCAAAGAATCGATTTTATTTATAGAACGACACATTTAAATTCCCGCACCCTTTCTCCCTTTCTTCCTTCTCCAACCCTTTCCAAATAAGCATAAGAAAATAGGAATAAATAAACAGTTTCGAATACAATTTTTTCCCAAACATATATCATATGAAACTTACATATCACAAAGTGGCATAACCACCATAATGTTTCATGGGAAAACAATCCCTAAGTATTCGGCCTTTAAGGGCATAATTGCGTAAGAATTCCGTTCAACTTTGGGTACGCACTTATGCTTTTTAAAAGTTCTCGTCGTATATTCTCAAGGAACCACTTAGTAATAAGTATATGTTATTCACAAAGGCGGCGCTAGTGATGTGTGTTATCGATATTCAATAAATAACACGTTTATTACACCGAACACTAATTATATACACTAATTATATTACTAGATATAAATATACAGGGTGAATTTATCAAATGGGCCTTCAGGGCCAGATCCGAATCTATAAGTATCAGCGTAAAATGCTGAAAGCCGTTACGAAGACGATTTTGATAAAAACTACAACAGCATCACTACTTTTTAAAAATATCTTTATCCATCCAGTCGGGAATCGAAAGAGTGCGTTTCGAAAAAAAAAACAATATATTATTCTACTATCGCATAGTGTCGTTTAAAAGTATAAGGATCGAATTCTGTGAGTAAAGTTAAATGACAAAGTAAAGGAAGTGTTATCTCACGGTGTTTTCATTTACAGTTAAAGCAGAAAAATCAGATTTGTAAATCAGAGCCTGAGATTTGAACCTCGGACATCTCGATCGAGACGTCGAGTTTCACTAGGCTATCACTGCTACATTAGATGGATTAATTAATTAAAAACGGGTGTATACGTCGACGTTAGAAATATAATCATACTAATTTTTCGTGTCAAGTTCCACCTCATAAATACTGTATATGAATAATATCTTTGATAAAACCAGCGTTATTGTAATTACAGAAATAGCACACAGCATGCAATGTACGAATACTTCATGATATTTAAGTGGGAGTGGTGTGAACAGACACTCCTTTATAAATATAGTTATAGCAGTATTCTATTATGATAATATCTACTTATAATTAAAGTTTAGTTCCTATATTTAGCCCCTTAGGAGATAAAAAGTTCAAAAAAGTTTATAGTGATTGTTAGTAAGATTATTAAATTATTAAAAAAAAAAACAAAGGATTCACATTTCCTTTCTCTTCATAATCATCATTCATCATCAACCCATTACTGTCCCACTGCTGGGCACGGGTCTCCTCTCAGAATGAGAAAGATTAGGCCATAGTCCACCGCGCTGGCCAAGTGCGTATGGATATCCTTCACATACCTTTGAGATATTTTTTATAAGTCACACAGGTATGCAGGTTACTATGTCTCACGATGTTTTCCTTCACCGTTTAAGCAAGTGATAATTAATTTCTAATACGCACATAATCTTGAAAAATCAAACGTGCGTGTCTGGGATTTGAAACTCGGACCCCTCAATTGAGAGCTCGAGTTTTTTAATCACTAGGCTATCACTGCTTTTGCTTCCTCTTACGAAAGATTAAATATTGACGGCCTTAAAACATCGATATCACTCGGACAGCTCTAACCGAGTTATTTGCACAAAAGTTTACAACTCCATAAAAATGGAGGATAAAATTTTATAATTCACGTCGTGTCTAAGAGATGAATTTTTAATTATTTACCCTCCGCACCGCTCCATTACTCTTTTCAACCAGATCCGAAGTTTGTTATTTTAGGGTTCCGTCTAAAAAAGTTAAAAACGGTACCAAAAACCCTATTACTAAGCCTTCCCGTCCGTCTGTCACACGGCTCTATCTCGTGAATCGTAATAGACACCAATTTGAAATTTTCACAGAGTATGTATAATGATGGCCGCTATAACTACACGTACTAAAAATAAATAAGCTTGAAAATAAATGGGTGTCAATATACAAGAAACCGCTATTTTTCGACGTTTTTCACTCTATCTATTGAACATAGGTATACATAGACATTTAAAATTTTCTCGAACATTTTACTTCTATGGTTACTATGATCAAAATACTAAAAAAATGGTGCTACGGAACCCTCAGTGTGCAAGTTTGACTCGAACTTGGCCGATTATCTCAACTTCATTTACTTTTTGACGCTGAATTAGGTAACTGTATCTTGATTTTTTTGGAAATCTGAACGAGATTTATTTTGAAAAACATTTCACGTAATACAACGTTACTTAGAAAAGTTAGTGTTAAGCTTTAAGATGGTAGAAATCATTGTGGTTCAACTCCGGTGACACCACACCGGCACACATATTTCTGTCTAATACAAGCAGTTAAGCGTTGCTGTGTGCTCGTTTGAAGGTTGTGGTAAAGGTATAGCTATTGGAGCCCTTAGTAGGTCTTATAGGACGGATTGAAATTATCGAAACTGTGGTTACGACTTAAAAATAAGTGTGGGGTGTTGTCACCATATTCAGAGTGTTCCGGGTTCAGTTCCCGGTCAATCTAAATTACGAATTTGTAACAACAACACAAAACTAAATAATTGGCCAAGTGCAAGTCGAACTCGCAATCAGAGGATTCCGTACCTCCAATTTTTCTTTTTTTAATTTCTAATATTTGTTAATATTGCAGCCACTGACATATATTGTGTAAATTTAAAGTACATATATTGTGAAATTTCTAGTACGGTTTAAGAGATAGAGCCCTGTGACAGACGGACAGACAGTCTTAGTAATAGGGTTCCGTTTTTATTCTTTGGGTACGGAACCCTAAAATAGCAATTAGTTTGCGGTCAAAATACACCTTCATTACCTAGGTCTTATAACACAGATCGTATAAGATTCCTAACGAATCCCAGCAGTGGGCGTGGGCCAGAAAAGCTTTCAAGCTTAAGGTAGTTTAAATTATCCGACTATAGATAACAATTAGGGTTAGTTAGAATTGGGGTTGTATCATAAATTTTCTTGATGATTCGCCTAATTCAACCCCGAAAGCCTTTGTTAGGGGTGCGAGTCCGGTAATTATATCGCTTAGGGGTGTAAAGCATTTATTATTTAAATCGCAATTAGGTTGTTAAATTTTTATTCTTTGTTCAAAGGGTTTTGTTTAGGGATCCAAGATAAAGTATAGATCTTAATGCCCTTTAGTCATACCGATAAGTTAATTAAGATTTCTTATAAGATAATCCATAATTACCTCCTATGAGATTTCCTTTTATGTTTTGTATTTACGTCAGGACAAACCGTTCTTTTTAAGCTCTAGCACCTAGTAGGTTGACACCAGATGACACAAGATGATCATAAAATACTAATAACGTTATTCTCCATAACAATTTTATCTAATTGTTTTACAGAATCGGCTACCGACACTATAGTAAAATGACGCTATAAAATTTATTATCCTATTTTATAGCTTAAGATTTAATTATTATATAAATCATCAACGCAATATGTTAGGTTCAAATGCTAACATTTGCAATTACTTACAAAGTAACGATATCTCTTGAATTCTGTATATAAGTGTCTTATTGTAATTTATCACTAATCGTATTCCTACCTATAGGTATCTTTTATATTAATAGCTTCTTTTTAGCTTATGCAATAAAGTAGCTCCTACGTACATAAAATTACAAAATAATAATTAATTATGTACAAACAGTGTTATACCTTTGCCCTTTTCAACCCTTTAGAGTTCGAATCTCACACTGAAAATCATGCTTTTTTAAACACTTTAGAACAAAAAATCACTAAAATAATTTTCACTATAATATCTATAATTTGTTGAAATCATATATTAGACTTTAGATGGACCAGACTCTTTTCAGATAGGGGATTCTGCCCAGCAGTGGGATATGAAAAGTATTTGAATTTTGTCGTAAAACTTACTTTATGTATTGAATAATATTTTCACAATAATATTTTACCTACCGACATAACGTTAATAAAAATAACATTTTATTTTTATTTTACATCCAATTAATTAATGGAACATTTTATTAAACGAGAACTTTTATTCATATATTTTATTTATTCATTTAAAAATCATAACATGGAAACGATGTGTAATTGTTTCCTTAATTGGTAACATGTCTTCATATTTTAATTTTTGGGAATCACCAATTTTAAAATTTTGGTAACTTATTAAAAAATGACATCGTTTTTTATTATTCAATCAAGGTTTGGTTTTCATTTACTAGAAATAAATATGTACAGATAAATTTTAAAAGTTATAAAATTGTCACAGATTTAAAGAAACTAATAAGTATGCAGTCCTCCTGATGGTATGTGGCTACTGCGGCCCATAGACATCTCTAATCAACACCAGATAGGATTAGATTCCTATCTGGGGTCGGCCACGGATTCTTTGCTACCCTTTGCTAATCTTGAACGTCTCAGAAAGGTTTGTCTCCCTTACCACACTTCAAACCAGAACACAACAGCTTAACACTGCTGTTATTAGACAGAAATAGGTGTAGCGGTGAAGCTGCAGGAGTCGATTCACACAGGGTTCTCATTCCGAAACCGTTACTTTGAGAAATGACAAAGTCTAGAAGCCTATTTAAACGTACGAGACCAAACTAGTTCGCGGCCATTAGAACTGGAAATATCCGCCATGCTCCCAACTTATGGTTGTCAACTGTCACGGTTTCCGGGACGTCACAAGTTTATGTAACAAATGTCACAAATACTGTCACACACTATTCTAACTTGACTTTAGTTTGTTATTGAATTTGTATAATGATGTATTGGAAGTTATATTGTTATTATAGATATGATTGAGGATATGGACTGGAAGGATGTATGAATATCTAGTGTGTACGGGTGTCCTTTTAAAATGAGAGAGGTTTAGGCCAAAGCTCATCATCACGCTGGTCATATGCACGCGAATTTACAGGCGTGCAAGTTTATTCATGATGTTTTGTTTTACTGTCTTAACAAGTGATTAAGTTTCAATAACGAACAGGACTTTGAAAAATCAGACGTACCTGAAAAAGGTGAAAAGGGGTTTGTCCATAGTCGGTCTGGTTAAGTGTGAATTGGTAGACATTACACAGACCTTACACCTTTGAGAACTTTTATTTAAACATATCTCACGTTTTCTCACCTTTGCTTGATAATTAAAGGAAGTAATAATAATTAACTTTTAATACGCACATAACTTGGAGAAATACCATCGGATCCATAGATTAAGACTTTCGACAACGAACGACTTAAGACGGTCGACTTTCTAATTACTAGCTATCACCGCTCATTATACTGCTATTATTATATCCTAATAAAATATACCTACAATAACATCAATTAAAAAAAAATCTATCACAAATAAATATTAGGTTGTCACACGTAAAATAACAGTTACATCAGACAAACCATTACAGTTTGTAAGTTTTCCCCATTTCCCAAGTTGTGCTGTCGCCCCAGTTTCCGGGACATGTCATAAGTTAGTGTACCCAATGTAGTAACTGGTAAGTTTAAAGCTCTATGTTCGATTTTGATTTGTGATACATCTTTATGAAGATTTATTAAATTATTACCATCATCTTGTTCACACCCAATTGTCTCATTGCTGGGCACTGGTTTCCTTTAAGTTTGAAAAGGCTGTAGTACTGCACGTTGGTCGAATATACTAATAGGCAGGGTATCTTATTTCATTTAAAGTCTTCTCTTATTATTTATGTTAATTATAAGGTGACAGTTACTACAGACGAACCAATACGTTTGGGAAGATTTCTGTCATTATTAAAAAAAAATCATAATTCTTAATTCAAATATAAAATAGTCGTTATTTCAGGCAAACCATTACAGTTTGTAAGTTTTCCCCATTTCCCGAGTTAGGGCTGTCGCCCCAGTTTCCGGGACATGTCACAAGTTAGTGTACCCAATGCAGCAGTTATTTGCACTATTCCAACATTAAGAGGCTTTCACAACTTGTATTTGATGAGGTAAAATAATGGAATGAAAGTCATGAAGATTTTTTTTTTTTTTTTAATTTGATTACGAAAAGAAATAATGCTTAAGATACATTTGCTGTCCCTAATATCTGTTGCCTAGGCTTTAAAGCACCTGTTAAACTCACTGCCGTATCTAGAAAAGGAATGACTAAGTCTTACACTCACCTCAGCATATTACGAGTATTTGAGTTAAATATAAAATAACAGCAAGTCCAAACAAACCATTACAGTTTGTAAGTTTTCCCCATTTCCCGAGTTAGGGCTGTCGCCTCAGTTTCCGGGACATGTCATAAGTTAGTGTACCGAATGCAGACGTTACTTGCACTATTCCAACATTAGAAGGCTTTCACAACTAGTGTTCGATGAGGCGAAATGGAATGGCAACTGAACAGAATAGGGTTAACTAAGTATATTAGTCGCACTAACTTCTAGTGAGTGGTAACTATAATACAAAGGTTCCGGGTTTGATCTTGGTTTGTCATAGATGGTTTTAGTAACGTTTCAGAGAAGCTTATTTTTATGGGATGGTAAATGCAGTGGAACTGATAGTTGATGAAGTTTATTGACCTTTGTTGCAGATGGAGTACTTTCTGGTTTTCTAGCTTTTGTATTGCAATATTTATTATACCTCTGTCATTGGTCAAAAAAGATGTCTACCAAGCAATTTAATATAAAAATAATTGCGGCGGAGTGATAATTAAAATTTTTTTCAAACACTAATGATGAAATAAAAAATAAAAATGAGATAGGAAAATATAGACTTTGCTATATATAGAGAAAGACATAGGTGCAGGAAAATATACTTTAAAAAAATATGTTTCATAAAATCTGTTTTACAAATACAGATTTTAACTAGGAAGTGCAATATCATTGTATCATAGCTGTGTCACGGAAATTGCTTACATGATGTACTCGGCATGATATATGTAACAGTTGCAAAATTTGTGCAGAAAATGGCTATGATTTTTAGTTCTAGTAATTTTTTCTTGGCAATAGAAATAATTTAAGTATGTTGAAAATAAAAGAATTTCAAGTTGCATATAAAGATAGAGATAAGGAAAGATAGGGATAGAAAAAGAAAAACAGTTTGTTATTAATCATAAAACATTGATAGAAGTTGTTTAAAAGAAGCAAAAAGAAACCAAAGAGAAAAGAAAAGAAAAAAAAAGATAATAATATGAAGAAAAATATGCATAAACAATATAATAAATAGATGAAGTATATGGAAGTATAAAAATATAAATAATAGAAAACTTCATCCGAGTTCGAAATTTTGCAAAAAAAAAGATTTTCAACTGCAAATAGTTTTTTTTTATAATATAAGAGTAGCAGACTAGCATGCAGTCCACCTGATGGTAAGTGGCTACTGCCGCCCATGGACAACTGTCATCAACCCCAGATAGGATTAGATATTCCTACCTGAGGTCGGCCACAGATGCGCCACTACCCCTGAGGACTAAGCTGGAATGCCTCGGAAAAGTCTTTCTCCCTTACCACACCCTTCAAACCGGAACACAGCAGCACCTAACACTGCTGTTATTATGTAGAAATAGGTGTGGCGGTGGTGCCGCCAGAGTCGAACCACAAAGGGTTCTACCACCTTCAAAATTGTAATTATTCAAAATTCAAAATTGTAATTGTAATTGTTGTTTGTAAATTGTATTGTTCTTCTTAAAATAACACTATAGTAGTATCGTCGTTGTAACATGAAAATTACACCATATAGGCATATCACATGTAACACTTGTTTCGTGTTCAAAATGGTCGTTTGCGAGGTTCGAGTTCGGGTGTTTTGGAAAGGATATTTTGGGCTGGAAAATGCCTTTGTGGTTTGGTAGCTACGTCAAAACGATGCGTGTTGCTACATTTTCGAAACTTCATAGCACAGTGTTCATTACGCTTTTTCTTTTTTGAAAAAGTTAGCTGTAAACACTTATGTCATATTTTTGTACGATATTTACTATTTAGGATGGTATATTGTGGACGTTTTAAATTTATACATAACTAGCTGACCCGGCAAACGTTGTGTTGCCATAAAAAAAATGTTAAGGGTGAACAACACTTATCACTTAGGGGTATGAAAAATAGATAGTAGCCGATTCTCAGACCTACTGCATATGCATATAAAATTTTGTGAAAATCGGTAAAGCCGTTTCGGAGGAGTACGGTAACTAAAACGAGAATTTTATATATAAGATATTTCCTATGTTGTCGATACGATGCCTATGTATTGGTACGGTAGGCGACATACATATTGTTATATAATGTGACAAATAGCATTAATAAGATTGGCTTTACATAAGATCTATTTGACTTATATGTTAACAGAATGCGTTATTTAAAATCTTATACCTGTTATTTGACGATCTACCCCATATTTTACTAACACAATGTTTTATTTAGATCATGGATAGGTACATTAGATAGATTTATTATTAACTAGTTTTTTCCCGCGGCTTCACCCGCGTTTAAATGAAAATAATATGACATATATAAAACTGAAAATTCGTACCTTCATTGGAATGAAAGTGGCGCCATCTGGCGAAAATTAGTCGTACCAACTCTGAAACCTTCGTGGGCTCACGGACATCAACCTTGCTAAAGATCATCACTTGATCAAATGCATAGTTTACGATTCAATCCATTTTGGTCCAAAAGATCGATTCTCCGATTAATCGATCTTAGATCGCCATTCTAGTTCCCGTGGGATTTCTGGGATAAAAACTATCCTATGTCCTTTCTCGGGTTTTAGACTATCTTTTTACAAAATTTCATTAAAATCGGTTTAGTGGTTTAGGCGTGAAGAAGAGACAACCAGACAGACAGACAGACAGAGTTACTTTCGGATTTATAATATTAGTAAATGACATACATAAAACTGAAAATTCGTACCTTCATTGAATGCATAGTTTACGATTCAATCCTTACTAATATCGATTAAAATAATCGACTTTTTGGTCCAAAAGATCGATTCTCCGATTAATCGATCTTAGATCGCCATCCCCAGTTCCCGTGGGTTTTCCGGGATAAAAACTATCGTATGTCCTTTCTCGGGTTTTAGACTATCTTTTTACAAAATTTCATTAAAATCGGTTCAGTGGTTTAGGCGTGAAGAAGAGACAACCAGACAGACAGACAGACAGACAGACAGAGTTACTTTCGGATTTATAATATTAGTAAGGATAAGGATAACAGGCATAACAATCCGAGGTTACGCACTTTGTTCACCTCCAGGATAAGAATAGGGCTACGATATCCCTTGCCTGTCATAAGAGGCATCTAAAAGGGGGCTTCCGTGGTTGCGGTCGACAAGAGTGGGAGCAACTGTCCAGCAAGCCACCCCGGGGAGGACGATGGTATGTGTAGTTGCGTACCGTTGTAAACACGAGGTCTGTGGGAGGAACGTAAATTGCACCTCTCAGGACAGAGCCTGATAGGGCATCGTGCTTGGAGGACTCCGGTTGTGTTCCCGGAGTTCTCCACCAAGTGGAGTGGTCTGCCACCGGGACCGTTTTAGTGCGGTAAAAATCCCACATAACCCGGCATCGCTCCCACGTCATCGAGTACCTTTTGAAGGTTTTCCCTCGCGACCAAAAAACAGTAACTTTGTCCACCTACATAAACACAAATACAAGATTATTCAAGAACATTAAAGTTATCAAGCCAAGTTGCGAAAAAGTTACACAAAATTAATTATGCAGTTACTTCGAGGAAATTTGTTTCAAAGCGTATTAATTTTGTTTTAACAACTTAACAAAAAGTATTTACATCACAAACCGGCTGACAAAAAATCCCAACTTCCAAAGACGGTGTTTGTTTAAAATAGGCCTGGGGACGACAATAACAGCCGAATTATTTGTTTTGCTTCGAAATGTACTTTCTGGTTTATGTTGGATTTTTAATATATATTTATAGTGACTTGTCGTGACTATCTGACCGGCAAATCATCACAGCCTAAATAACTGAAGATAGAATCGACAATAGGTTTCTTTTATGATGTAGGTACCCACTAACGAAGAATTTTATGATATTCTATCTGATACCCTTTAGATAGTTATATATGGTTGGAAAGTTTGTTTGAAAATCCGCTAATTTTAAAATAACTCAATGAACTTAGTATTTGACTTTTTAAGTTGAAAAAATACGACACCTTTTTAACCGTTTTTAGTTAATCAACCTGAAGGGTGTAAAATAGGGTTTATGTAAAGGAAAGGCACAAATATGTAAAATCGTACATATAGGTTATTTACCATGTGTTTATTTGGCCGTTTGGTAAGTTGTTACTGCCGCTTATGAACTGTAATCCACTACTAATAAGGTTAGAGATCTAACGTAGATTAAGCTTTACTTATAAGAACTAAGACGGAACTCTGTCGTGTAAATCACTTTGTCGTTCTATACGTAAAAACTGCTGTTATAAGGTAAAACCATAGATTAGTAAAGATTACTCACTCCTAACAAGAAAATGTACCCAGTTTTGAGAATTGAAATAGTTGCGTAAAAATGTTTTGCCACGTCTCCGTGCTAAAATGTCCCTAAAATATTTGAAATAATTATTTATTTATTATGTAAATTACGCCGTATTAGTTATTTATTCGTAAATTTTCTCTAATAATGTTTTTATTTGTCAAGAATTCAAAAAAATAACTTACTATAATAAGCCATTTGCGGCTTCATTCAATTTCAAGGCGGCGAAGTATCTTTACTAATCTATGGGTAAAACATAGGTTTGGTGGTTCTGGCTAAGGAGTTTTGTAGTTTTTAGTTATATATAGGTTAATATTGATTACGTAAAGTATTGTATAATCTTTTACTTAAAAGAAGAGGAGTTTAAGCGAGTAAGATTTACCTTACACTATTTTCACACGAAGTTATTTGTGTTGTGGTAGTAGTTCCGTGGTTTTAGTATTTTTAATTATACAGGTTAATATTGTCTACCTACAGTATTACATAATATGGACGGGACTTTTACGTATTATATTTTGGCATAGGGAGATCTCCCGCCGGGCTAGGTGATCGTGTCCGTTGAGCGGCCGTGCTCCAACAGTCTCAGTTCGGAGCTTGTACGTATATATACAAGATGTTTAGAAAATGTTGATAGCGTGATTCAGCAGCACCATCTCTTGATGAATTGTGGGAAGTCGTACAATATAATTAGAGAAGTTTAAAGTACGAATAAGATTTACCTCACATTATTTTTACACGAAGTTATTTGACATTTTCCAACACAACTTGGCTGCGCAACACAAAACCACCCGGGAAGTTGTTGTCAATTTTAATTTTCCGGTATTTGCCCGGATACAAATGAGTTGACGCGTTAATTCGACCCGGTTACAGCTGAATGTTAGGTTCAATTGACAGTTCTGTGTGTGACACGATGACACGGCTAGCGGTCGATTTAACTGGTTAGCGAATTTCAACTGAATGCTTTCATTATTTTAGTGACTTATTATGAGTGCGACTGATATACGAAGTTAAGCAACGTCGGCCGCGGCCGGGCGAGGATGGGTGACCGTTAGTAGCTAGTTAAACATGTACTTTCGTGCTTCAGAAGGCACGTGAAGATGTCGTTTGTTATAATTGGATGGTTGTTGTTAAATTTTCTTAAGTAATTTTTATGGGTGGTCCGAAAATATTCGATACGACCGATGGTGGCTAACATTACTTCCATCACAGAGTAAATTTAAAAAAAAAATGAAAGTTTACTTGGTCGGGAATCCAATCCAAACATTTTGCTATTGAAACTGTTACGTT
Organism: Epargyreus clarus clarus; assembly: GCA_014595695.2. NCBI lineage: Eukaryota > Metazoa > Arthropoda > Insecta > Lepidoptera > Hesperiidae > Epargyreus > Epargyreus clarus. The sequence goes on from JACTTY020000028.1 coordinate 1,138,405, forward strand.
GACCGCTCCACCACGATCCGCGTAGGGTGTCAAAAAATAGGGCGGTAGTGCCTTTAGGGCCAGAAAATTCCTTAAAACATTTTAAAGGGTATTATTTTCGACCTTTCCCAAACAAAAACCATTTGATACAACACCAAAATAAAAACCTAAGCAGCCTTAATCCGCTCAGGCAAATTGATGCCTTCGCAAGTTCCAGCCAAATTTGAATTTTAAACTTCATCCTTACTTCTATTTAATTACAATTGCAAAAAAGTTACTTTGGGACCCTTTGATTAGTAAAATAGAAAGATACTTCACCGCCTTCAATTTATATGAAGCCACATAACGCTACTTTGTCAGTTATTTCTTGAATTCTTGTATATAAAAACATTTTTAGAGATAGTATACGTATAAATAACTAATACTACGTATTAAATAAATAAGTATTTTAAATATTTTAGGGACATATTAGCACGGAGACATGGTAAAAATTTATTTACGCAACAATTTAAATTCTCAAAACTAGTTACACTTTCTTGTTAGGAGTGATCAATCTATGTATTTTACTCATCTAAATTGGGACCAAATCTGGATAAAAAGTGGCCCTGACGAGCGTATAATGGGAGATTTGGTTAGGATTAGGCACTCGTATTAAGCTTTTTAACTTAGAAGCTTACTGGCTTACATATGAGGCTTAGTCCTCAGGTGGAAGGTGGTAGAACCCTCTGTGGCTCGACTCGCACCTATTTCTGCCTCATAACAGCAGTGTTAAGCGCTGCTATGTTCTGTTTTGAAAGAGGTAAGGGAGACACACTTTTCTGAGGCGTTCCAGCTTAGTCAGGGGTAGCGGCATATTAAACCATAACACAGCAGCGCTTGAAACTGCTGTTAATAGGTAGAAATATGTAGATATATAGGTGTCATCAAAGTGAAACTACAAATAATTCTACCACCTTCGACTAGGTGGACTAAATGCTCAGTTCCTACTTGAAGATGGTAGAACCGTCTGTGTTTCGATTGAAACTTAGTCCTCAGGGGTAACGGTGCATTTTTTAGTGACCCCAGGTAGGAATATCTAATCCTATCTGGGGTTGATTACAGATGTCCATGGACGGCAGTAGCCATTTACCATCAGGTGACTACATGCTTGTCTGCTACTCTTCTACACTAATATTATAAAGAGGAAAACTTTGTTTGTTTGTTTGGTTGTAATAAATAGGCTCAAAAACTACTGGACCTATTTTAAAAATTCTTTCACCATTCGAAATCTACATTATCTACGAGTAACATAGGCTATATTTTAGGAATATATTTGATAAATAGGTTTTGAGGCGATACAAAGTTTGCCGGGTCAGCTAGTATATTATAAAAAACTTTAATCTTAAAAAAGTACGGAACTTGTGTGAGGTACTTTTATCTAATACATAGTGTTCAGAACAAGACCAATGGTTAGTTAGCGAGTTCGGTCTAATTGGCTTCAGGTTTGGAGATCGATGGGCGGAGTTAGGCACTAACTATCTAACGAGATACCTGAATAGACTTAAACTCTGGCCGTTGAATTCCGTCTGTAGCTTTTACAAAATATTGTCTATGCTGGTATGTAAATTAAAAATTTAAAGAATCTTTTTTAATCAGCAATTTTTTTACCCCACTGCGAAACGTTCGAAAAACATGGGTAATGTTTTTGGGAAAGTGTCACTTTTTTATAATTAACCTAACGATAAGGCAGACGTGCTACCTGATGGAAAGCAGTCACCGTCGTCAATGGACAATTGCAACACCAGAGGAGTCGCCAATGCATCGCCGGCTTTGTAGAAGAGCTCTTTTTACACCCTCTTGAAGAGCCCCATGTCATAGTTCTGAGGAAATACCAGTCACTCTTATCAGATTTTAACATATGAGATGTCGTTGTGGGATTGTGGGAATGACATACGATACATTTTAAGGAGTCGGATAAAAAACCTTTAATAATAATTGAATTGATAAAATTTTAATAATAATTGGTAATTAATATATTATAGAAGTAGCAACCAGTATGCAGAATACCTGATATTTGCAATCAATCTCAGATAGAATAAGAGTTCGACTTGGGGTCGGGTAGGTTAAACGAGTTGTTCAATCATGAAAACACCACTGTCATTCATATTTTTTGAATATGAGTGACACTCATATTTTTTGAAGCATTGATGAAGCATTTCTTGCGAAGGATGGGCGTGGATGCCTGTTGAATTACATCATCATCATCATCAACAACCCATTACTGTCCCACTGCTGCGCACAGGTCTCCTCTCATAATGAGAAGGATTAGGCCATAGTCCACCGCGCTGTCCAAGTGCGTATTGGTAGACTTCACATACCTTTGAGATTGTTTTTTTATAAATTCAGGTTTCCTCACGATGTTTTCCATAATTAATTTCTAAAACGCACATAACTTTGGAAAATCAAAGGTGCGTGGGATTTGAAGCTCAGACCCCTCGATCGAGAGGCCGAGTTACTTAACCACTAGGCTATCACTGTTTTGGATGATGATGATAATAAAAAGTTGAATTACTTATAGAGAACATATAAGGAACCCAAGCTCTATGTAGAGTTATGAGGAGGACAACAGAGTATCGGGGACTGCGAGCTTAGTTACTACATAAAAAAAGGTTTTTATAATAAACTCAAAAATGAAATATGATACAAAGTTTAAACAATGATAAAAACTTTTGGAGTTACTAGTCTTCAGTACAATCATTATTATCGCCAATCGAATTCCATAAGCCCACTTCAGAGTAGGGTTGTCACATAAGAGTTTTCTTTTGTTCACATTTTTTATTACATAGTATTAGCAGACGATCATGCAGTCCACCTGATGGTAAGTGGTTACTGCCGCCCATGGACGTCTGTAATCAACCCCAGATAGAATTAGGTATTTCTACCTGATGTCGGCCACAGATGCGCCGCTACCCCTGAGGACTAAGCTAGAACGCCTCGGAAAAGTATGTCTCCCTTACCTTTCAAAACGGAACACAGCAGCTATTCGAGTGCGTTCCGTTCCGGGGCCAATCTTCGGAATGGACCAAGTTGCCGATGGACCAGATTATAATTGCTAACTCAAGCCGTGTTAAACTTTGGGACGAAATTAAATTTTACTGTACGGTACAGTATAATACGGTTCGATTGGTGGCTACTGTGGAATATACTTGCTATATCTATACTTTTTGAAGTTATACTACTTTTGGAAGTTAGGATAAGAGTATAGTTTTAGTAAATTACGGAAATGTCGCGCATTGATTACGAAATACTGAAAATCATTGGCCGTGGTTCACCGCGGTGAGGCTGAGTGTGGACCCTTTTGTAAAATTTTACTGCAGCAATGTTTTGATTTTAAAATTATGTTTGCTATTATTTATGTCACATAATGTTGTATTTTTTACAAATAAATATTTCTTTCTTTCTTTTTCTTTCTAAATATGCGTAATGTAGTCCTAAGATATTTACTCGTAAAAAGTAGTCGCTTACTTTTATTTAATTGGATACAAAAACTTGTAAAATCATAGGTGATGACTATTTGCGGGAAAGTGAACTGCCTTATTGCTAGGTTTAACGGCAATAAAAGGCATACGTGACAAAATGAAAAATAAAATTGTTTTTTGTCGACAAATTTGAAAGTTATTTTTTTTAATCCTTTATTGCCTAGTGAGAAAAAAAATCAGAGACTCCTTATTTTGCCTTCCGTAACTTTCGGATTTTACCTTTACAAAGGCCCATAAATATACTAATTGAGATATTTTATATATTATATTGTATCCTACATATACTATATCCATGCGAAATTTCGTATCGCCACTTACCAATGAAACAAGTACTTTATCTCTGTAAGCTGTATTAATATGGAAAGAACTTTCAGAATTCGCTGCGAGATCCATTTATAATTTGTTTCGCAGTTAATCGGTATTGGTATTTGGTGAAATGGAAAGTACTGGAGAATAATGGAGAAGATTAATTAACTACTTTACTACAGTTAATTGAAGAAGAATTGGAGACGTGTTAATTTAATTACATGAAGTGCTTTTTACGATATTGTGTCCATTAAATTTTGTTCTTTTTATCGAATTGAAGTAATAAATGAAATGCATGCAGTCCATCTTCATCATCAACCCATTACTGTCCCACTACTGGGCACGGATCTCCCATCATAATGAGAACGATTAGGCCATAGTCCACCGCGCTGACCAAGTGCGTATTGGTAGACTTCACATACATTTGAGATTTTTTTTTATAAATCTCTCAGGTATGCAGGTTTCCTCAAGATATTTTCCTTCAACGTTTAGCAAGTGATAATTAATTTCTAATACGCACATAACTTTGAAAATCAGAGGTGCGTGTCTGAGATTTCAACCTTGGACCCCTCGATCGAGAGACCGAGTTTCTTAACTACTAAGCTATCACTGATAATGCATGCAGATCGTCTGGTATTAAATCAATCTCTGTCACCCGTGGTTTTGTATTCAATTTTATATTATACTAGGATTTTTATTTAAAATCTATTACAATTTTGGTAAGGGAACATACTTTTCCGAGGCGTTCTAGCATAGTTCTCAGGGGTAGTGGTGCATCTGTGGTCCACCTTAGTTAGGAATATCTAATCTTATCTGGGGTTGATTACAAATGTCCATGGTTCCCTGGCCATCCCCAAGGTTGACTGGCAGATAATGCTATTTAGCATTAAGTCCGCCTTTTGTACCACAGCTTTATTTTGGTCAATATAGCATAAATAAATAAATAAAATTAATAAAAACACAGAGCTACATTAAAAATAGACTGCAATTAAAATCTATTGTTTTAGCACAACGTTAGTGGGCAGTAACGAGAATTAGAATCACTCAACACTTGTGAAACTAAGCTTGTTATTAGTTGAGGAGTCGCTTTGTTTCGAAATCTAGGAACCGATGCCAGACACTTGACCAGTCTGCGATTGGGAATTGGGGCACCGTTTCTAAGGATTCAATATAGATCTAGGAATGGATCTGTGATTCGAATTCGATTTAATTAAAAAAATGTTATGTAATGCCATGGATTAGTAAAGATTACTCACTCCTAACAAGAAAATGTACCCAGTTTTGAGAATTGAAATAATTGCGTAAAAAAGTTTTGCCACGTATCCGTGCTAAAATGTCCCTAAAATATTTAAAATACTGATTTACATATAATATAAATTACGCAGTATTAGTTATTTATTTGTAAATTTTCTCTAAAAATGTTTTTATTTGTCAAGAATTCAAAAAAAGAACTTACTAATAAGCCGTTTGGCTTCATTCAATTTCAAGGCGGCGAAGTATCTTTACTAATCTATGTGTAATGCTATGTAATGTTTTCGTTTCGTTTTGTCAATTTGACCAGTTATATGAGTCGTGGTCAGGGTGAAACTGTGGTGGCTTTAGTGCTTGTCAACGGATTAAAAGATACGTGCAACTAAGTGGAAATATCGTCAAAAAGAAATCAAAACAGCGTACCATGTATACTCCTTACATAACAAAATGTCTCAATTCCGCGATAATATGTATAAGGTTTAAATCATTTATTAATTTAACATATTTCATTGTTCTCAAACACTTTCTACACTTACATTTGTATATATGTATATACCTACACGACGTCTACTTCTTGGAAAGTTTTAAATAAACGCCTTCTACACTCACAGCCCCACACTAGGATTCCCTGTGTCGTGGGTACCATGAACACACACATAGACAAATACACAAACACCCAGACCCAGAAACAGAAATCTAAATTCATCATTAAGAAATCTGTCTGGCCGGGTATCGAACCCGGGACCCTTCGCGCGTCAGACCGGCATGGTGATCGCTCCGCGAATCGGGTCGTGAAAGTTTTAAATGTTTTTCTTACAATCTTTTATTTAACTTACCTTGTCTATGAGCGACAAATCTTGCAACTGAATTAAATACTCAATTTTGTAAGAATAACAATAATAATTATAGTTGACACGGCTTTATGTAACTTCTATACGTATAAGTATATTTTTCAATCGGAATCTATTCTTAATCTTTCTTTATGTCATCAGAACAAAAGTTCCTGAAAGTATTGTAATATTAAAATAGTTAGAGCGGGTCAACACACCTTTTGTTTCATGAGAACTGGGGCGACTAAACATCTTTCTGCAGTTTCGAGGGATGAGACAAAAATATATACAATAAGGGATAAGATACTCGTATATATTAATGAAGACAGACTTTTCCGAGGCGTTCCAGCTTAGTCCTCAGGGGTAGCAGCGCATCTGTGGCCGACCTCAGATAGGAATATCTAATCCTATCTGGGGTTGATTACAGATTAGTGGTAGTATACAGTGGCAGTAGCCACTTACCATCAGGTGGACTGCATGCTCGTCTGCTACTCCTATATTATAAAAAAATATATACTGACGAACGATTAGTGCAGACGCGACAATTGCGCAAAAGCATAAATGCAGTAAAAATATTCCTCTGCGGAGGGTAATGTATTTCGGGCGTATGTAGGTACATAGGTTTTTTTTTATTATATAGGAGTAGCAGACGAGCCCATGCCGCCCATAGATATCTGTAATAAAGCCCAGATAAGATCAGATTTCTACCTGAGATCGGCCACAGACTCAACGCTATCGCAAAGGACTAAGCTGGAATGCCTCGGAAAAGTAACCCTTACCACACACTTCAAACCAGAACACAGCAGCGCTCAACACTGCTGTTATTAGGCAGAAATGGTGCCGCCGGAGTGGAATCACAGAGGATTGAACCACCTTTAAAGTCCTTCAAATTAAATTTCCATATGCCTATAACGTTGTAAAACTAGATACACGCAGAGCGCCAGGATTTGAACCTCGGACCCCATGATTACGAGGCTAAGTTTAAAACCACTAAACTATTCTTTATTTACGACCCCTAAAATGTATGCAAAACAATATTTAATACAAGAGCTACTACAAAGAGGCTTTGTTTCTGTAAAGTTACTGTCAGTAACCTGATATTCCTGACATATTCGAAACTTACAACTGATATTGATTATTTGACACTTTTATATTTTATATTTATATTTTGGATACTTACGGTTAAGGTTATAGAGCTCCATAACAACCTTGCTAGATGCTACAAGCTTTGTACGACTAGGGACTGGCAGTAAGCCGATAGTCCTGACATAGAACAAACAAAGTAGATATGCCTCGCGTGTTTTAAGGCTTACGTAGTGTCAATTAAAGTGGATATATGAATAAACGCTGCTCCAAACTAGGATTCCCTATGACGTGGGTGCCATGGACACACACAAAGATGAATTCACAAACACCCAGAACACATACATAAATTCATCAGTCAGACATGTGCTTGGCCTATCAATTATCAAACATCAAAACATGTCAATTTGTATGGCTTTATATAAGTGGGAGATTTGGGAGACTGAATCTTTCCCTGGCCTTGCCATGTACCTACCACTGGAGCTCTGGACTTACATAACGAAGTTAACCCATTATCGTCCCACTGCTGGGCAAGGGTTTCCTCTCCGGACGAAAAGAGTTAGGCCATAGCCCAGTGGTTGAAATTAGCCTCTCGATCGAGAGGTTCAAAACCCAGGCACGCCACCTCTAATTTTTAAAAAGTAACGTATTAGAAATTAATTACTCGTATCACTTGCTTTAACGATAAAGGGAAACATATTGAGGAAACTAGGACACCCAGATTTATAAAAAAAACTAGGATTATCTTTATATACAGGGTGAATTTTTCAAACGGGCCTTCAGGGCCAAATCCGAAACTATAAGGATTAGCGAAAAATGCTGAAAGAAGTTACGAGGCCGATTTTGATAAAAACTAAAACTGCATCATTACTTTTTTAAAATAACTTTTTCCCAAGCCGGGAATCGAACGAGTTCATTTTGAAAAAAAATACACCCTCTATATTATTCCACTATCTGATAGTGTTGCTTATAAGAATCAAAATCTGGGAAGTAATGATAAATGACAAACTTAAGGAAAAGCCTCAATTTTAAGAAAATACATATTTTTTCATATTAATTTGGCCGTTAAGTTCCCGCCATTCATCAATTTAAACATCTCCCGTATTAACAATATTTTTTGGCTCAATGTTTCAAATCATTTGAAAGCGAATGTTTTGTTCTCCAAGAATTTAAATTTTTATGTCCGACTTAGTTAAGGTTATTTTTAGGACCATTATAATAGATTTCACTTGCTATGAGCGGAGTTTCGTTTAATACAGATGTAAAGTTGACAATTTGCGAGAATGACTTTTTCGAGTCAAATCCGAGTGATTACTAAATAAAGAGATATAGAAAATCATATTGAACGTTGAAACGAAGTTGTAAACAACAAACAATAAGAATTTACTATTTAATCAGTGATCTATTTTTATTAAAAAATAAATCCTAAAAACGGCGGTAACTTATTTGCCAAACTATTACTTTCTCATACTAAGCCGTATGACATGGTCATAACATCGAATAATTAGTTGATTAACCAACAAGTTCTTCAATGGTATGACCTATGTATGTTTCTAAAGAATTATACATAAATCATTTTTTATGTATAATCCTTATGAATTAGTATGCCAATGTATGAAAAAATATGTATTTTCTTCATAATTTTCCTTTTCCTTTAATTTGTCACATAACATTACTTCCCAGAATTTGATCCTTATAAGCGACACTATCAGATAGTGCAATAATATATAGGATGTAATTTTTTTCAAAATTAACTCGTTAACACAAAAATCTCAAAGGTACGTGAAGTCTACCAATAAGCACTTGGCCAGAGCGGTGGACTATGGCCTAATCCTTCTCATTCTGGGAGGAGTCCAGCTCAAGTCAGCTCCATTTGAAGTGAAAATGACTTTACAGCAGAGCTTATTGCTCTTGGAATTGATAGCAGCTTTGATAGAAAGATGGAAACATTTAAATCAAAGTGCATCCACAATAACTGGAATTTATTACAAAAAAACGAAATCTGACTGCTTAAAATAATGCTGTGGTAAGGGAGATATACTTTTCCGAGGCATTGCAGCTTAGTCCTCAGGGGTAAAGGCGCATCTTTGGCCGACATCAGGTAGGAATCTAATCTTATCTGGGGTTGATTACAGATGTCCATGGGCGGCTGTAGCTACTTACTATCAGGTGGACTACATGCTCGTCCGCTACTCTTATATTATATTATTAGGAACGATGGTAAAAGTAAGAAACTTTAATTGTCAAATGCTACAAACCTCACATACTACATATTAGTACCTGAGGTCAGCCATAGACGCCTCACTACCCCTGAGGACTAAGCTGGAACGCCTCGCCTAAGTATGTCTCCCTAATCCCATACAAGAACACAGCAGCGGTTAACACTACTGTTAATAGGCAGGAATAGGTGTGGCGGTGGTGCCACCGGAGTCGAACCAATAAGAGTTCTACCATCTTATCCCAGGGTTTCACTAGAAACCGATTTTAAATGCATTGAAACTCCTGAAAACTAGAACAGTCAGCTGATATGCAAGCACGTTTATACGAAATATTACGAAATGAATTGAATAAAAATTCTAAACCACAAATTATTTTGAACCCGGTTGAAATACAAAAATTGTTAAACACTTTTAAAATTCCACAAAAAATTCAATTCCTTTAAAGAACATTTAGTTACTGTTCCGAATTTGGTTTGTGATACGAACATTCGGATCCGTTTCAAATCGGATCATCCCCGTTCTGTTCCGTTTCGTACTCTTTTTCTTTCGCTCGCACGCTTTTGCAATTAGGTTTGTGGGAATGGACGCTAAATATTTCACAAGTGTCAAATTGGCTTGGTTGGTTCTGCATGCAAACCTAGGCTATGTATTATTCAGAATTATAATAGTTGGGCAGCCCAAGAGGGGATTTCTGGAGTGTCTCGAGCGCGTCAGACTAAGATATGGGAGATACCTTACACCCTGTAGTGTAGAGTATCCTAAACCATAAATGAGCTTTCTATGTCGGGGGGTTTGGAGAATCAAAAAAATCGATCACTGGACATGCTTGAGCGTGGTCAATACTAGAAAACGGGAAACATCATAATCTGCCGGTTACCACACGTCCAAGTAGTGAAAAAAGAGTAATTTAAAAAAAAACATCCTGTATTATTATGCTATTATTATTATGCTATTATTATTCTGATAGTGTCACTTATTAGCATGAATCCCTGAGAAGTAATGATGCATCACAAACTAAAGGAAAAGGCTCATTTTTAGAAAAATACATTATTCTTTATACATTCTCATACAATTTTTTTTTCAAATCGTCAGAATAAGAAAACCCCCCGCTGAATCGAAAAATATCATATAACCTTTTCTTCATTCTAATTTCTAATCTATACAATCGTATAGATCCCAATGACGCTCGAGTTTCTACACATTAAGCATGCTGGGCTCCCCTACTATAATAGAAGTAGCATACGAGAGTGCATTCCACCCAATAGTAGTAGTCACTGATTCCCATGGACATCATGGTGCCAAAGTGGTAGAACTCAGCACTAGAGACACGGGTCTCCTCTCAGAATAAATCCATTACACTCAAATTACATTACAGTGGGACACACTGCTGGGCATGGCAGCTGTGGCACAATAATGGATTAACGACGTCTTTCTACGAAACATAATCTATGTCCCAACGTTACCGCGGTCGACTATTTGCACGTTTTATAATTCTACGGAACGCTTCCGTTCTGGGGTCCGTTGGAGTGTAAGATAAACTGCAGCTGGAATAAGTAGCGCGAATAAATGATTTTAGTTCTAAGAATAAGCCTGAATTTAAGGTAAGAATTTGAATGTTTTTATTTGGTGGATAAATGAAAATACGGTAAGTATTTTCTCGGTAGTGTAGGGTAAACTTTACTATAACTTTGTATACATTTATGTGTGTATATCTCATTCTTTGATACGTCCTACACACACATACGTCCACAGATGCGTTGCTATCCCTAAAGACTAAGTTAGAACGTCTAGGACAAGTGGATACGCTGCGTGTGCCCTTTCAAACCGGAACAAAGCAGCGCTTAACGCTGCTGTTATTAAGCAGAAATTAGTATGGCGGTGGTGCTGTCGGAGTCTTACCAAAGGGTTCTACCACTTTGGGTCCATGATGTCCATGGGAAGCAGTCATTACCTACCATTAGTTGGACTACAGGCTTGATAGCTACTTCTATTATATAGAAGGTAAGAAATAGCTATAGAAGGTGGTAAGACCCTTTGTGGTTCGACTCCAGCGGCACCACCACACCTATTTCTGCCTCATAACAGCAGTGTTAAACGCTGCTGTGTTCTGATTTGAAGAGTGTGGTAAAGGAGATATATTTTTCCGAGGCGTTCCAGCTTAGTCCTCATGGGTAGCGGCGCATCTGTGTCCGACCTCAGGTAGGAGTATCTCATCCTATCTGGGGTATTTACAGACCTCCATGGGCGGCAGTAGCCACTTACCATCAGGTGGACTGCATACTCGTCCGCTACTCCTATATTATTATAAAAAGAATATAAAAAAATATTTCTGAACAATATTACATAGGCTAAGTTTACATGCAGAACCAACCAAGCCAATTTGACACTTGTGAAATATTTAGCGTCCATTCCCACAAACCTAATTGCAAAAGCGTGCGAGCGAAAGAAAAAGAGTATACGAAACGGAACAGAACGGGGATGATCCGATTTGAAACGGATCCGAATGTTCGTATCACAAACCAAATTCAGAACAGTAACTAAATGTTCTTTAAAGGAATTGAATTTTTTTGTGGACTTTTAAAAGTGTTTAACAATTTTTGTATTTCAACCGGTTTCAAAATAATTTGTGGTTTAGAATTTTCATTCAATTCATTTCATAATATTTCGTGCCTGCATATCAGCTGACTATCCTAGTTTTCTGGAGTTTCAATGCATATATAGCCGGTTTTTTGATAAAACTCTAGGAAAAGATGGTAGAACTCTTATTGGTTCGACTCCGGTGGCACTACCGCCACACCTATTTCTGCCTATTAACAGTTGTGTTAACCACTGCTGTGTTCTGGTAGTGGGATAAGGGAGACATACTTAGGCGAGGCGTTCCAGCTTAGTCCTCAGGGGTAGTGAGGCGTCTATGGCCGACCTCAGGTACGAATATCTAATTCTATGTGAGGTTTGTAGCATTTGAAAATTAAAGTTTCTTACTCTTACCATCGTTCCTAATAATATAATATAAGAGTAGCAGACGAGCATGCAGTCCATCTGATAGTAAGTAGCTACAGCCGCCCATGGACATCTGTAATCAACCCCAGATAAGATTACATTCCTACCTGATGTCGACCACAGATGCGCCGCTACCCCTGAGGACTAAGCTGGAATGCCTCGGAAAAGTATGTCTCCCTTACCACACCCTTCAAAACAAAACACAGCAGCGCCTAACACTGCTGTTATTAGGCAGAAATAGGTGTGGCGGTGGTGCCGCCGGAGTCGAACCACAAAGGGTTCTACCTTAAAAATGTTATGGACCTTCAATCTCTTCAACGCCCATTACCACAGCATTATTTTAAGCAGTCAGATTTCGTGTTTTTGTAATAAATTCCAGTTATTGTGGATGCACTTTGATTTAAATGTTTCCATCTTTCTATCAAAGCTGCTATCAATTCCAAGAGCAATAAGCTGCTGTAAAGTCATTTTCACTTCAAATGGAGCTGAATGCTGTCGATGCTTCGAAACTTGATGAGATTTTCCCAGACCTTGAGCTGAGAATGAATGGATATGACATTTGAAGATAGTGTAAAGTATCCACGCGCTAGGATATATGTACAATTTTGGTTCTTTTTACCGACTTCTAAATTGATTCGTCTTAATGTTTCGTGCATATTTTTATTTTCGAATACTTTTTATAATTTAGTAAGAAATGTGCATGTAGCTCACCTGATGGTAAGTGACTACTGCCGCCCATGTACATCTGCAGCCAACCCTGTCCGAGATTAAAGTTTTACCCCAGGGTGGCCTCAAAGGCGTTTTTTCCTCTGAGGACTAAGTTGGAATACCTCAGATATAGAGTAGAATATAGCGATGTTATGGGGTAGGCAAGGGGGTGGTGTCTCCGGAGCAAAACCAAAAACTGCTATAGGGTAACATATTTCATACCAAACTCACAAAAATTAGACCCTGTTCAAAGTTTTTTTTATAATATAGGAGTATCAGACGAGCATGCAGTCCACCTGATGGTAAGTGACTACTGCCGCCCATGGACATCTGTAATCAACCCCAGATAGGATTAGATATTCCTGTGTGGTTGCACAGATGCGCCGCTACTCCTGGGGAATAAGCTGGAACGCCTCGGAAAAGTATGTCTCCCTTACCACACCCTTCAAAACAAAACACAGCAGCGCCTAACACTGCTGTTATTAGGCAGAAATAGGTGTGGCGGTGGTGCCGCCGGAGTCGAACCACAAAGGGTTCTACCTTCGTAATGTTATGGACCTTCAATCTCTTCAACGCCCATTAAAATCTCAGGTCTCGATTGCATTTCGTAAAAGCCACATCCAAAGTTACATTCGAGTTTCTAGCACTGACACAGCGATGTATGGCAAAGTGCGGATAGCGGATACATATCCGGTGTTTAACGAGCTAAGTGTAACACCATCGACTGGATTCATTTCATATTCATGTTGGAGAAAGATAGCTACTTGATTAACCTGACGCGAAGGATAATAGGTCTGTTGAGTTTTTATGGTCAAAAATTCTGTAAAAAATCTAGAAAGTAGAAAATTACGATACAAAGAATAAAAACTCGATTCTTTAAAACTGTCTATATTCTATAATACATATAGAACGTAGATAATTATGATAATAAAAACAAAAAGCCTGAGTGCCTAAAACTGCCGTCTCACTCATACAATTTTTACGAATCCAACGACATCTCATATGTGAAAATCCAACAAGCCGTTTGGGCTGCAGGGCGTGGCAAAAAATGAGACATACATACAAACACACATACAATATACATACATACATACATACATAAATTCTACCCGAAAAACATTACCCTCCGCTGTCGGTGAAAGTATAATCGAGTCTGCACTAATCGTTCGTCAGTATATCTTTTTGTCTCATCCCTCGAAACTGCATAAAGATGTTTAGTCGCCCCAGTTCTCATGAAACAAAAGGTGTGTTGACCCGCTCTAACTATTTTAATATTACAATACTTCTGAGATTTTTTGTTCGGATCACATAGAGTAAGGCTAAAATAGACTGCGATTTGATGATATATACTATGTTTTGTTTTACATTAAGCCTAGTGGTTAAGAAACTCGGTCTCTCGATCGAGGGGTCCGAGGTTCAAATCCCAGGCACGCACCTTTGATTTTTCAAAGTTATGTGCGTATTAGAAATTATTTATCACTTGCTAAACGGTGAAGGAAAACATCGTGAGGAAACCTGCATACCTGAGAGATTTGTGAGAAAGGTATGTGAAGTCTACCAATACGCACTTGGCCAGCGCGGTGGACTATGGCCTAATCCTTCTCATTATGAGAGGAGACCCGTGGTAGGGGCGCACCTGTGGTCGACCTCTAGTAGGAACCTAATCTTATGTGAGATTGATTACAGATGTCCATGGGTAGTAGTAGCCACTTACCATCAGATGAACTACATGCTCGTCTGCTACTCTAATATTATAAATAATTATAGTTTAAAAACTAAAAACCACGCAAAAATCGCACAAGAAAAATCGTTAATCCTGATTCTTGAAGATCCTGATGAGGATAATGGGATAAAATTATTAAAATCGTGTATCGTCATCGGTTCTTGATAATTGTTCAATAATTTTAAATTTATTGGACCGTTCAAAGTGGGTAAAAATCGAGTTCAAAGATTCCGTTACATACATACATACGTACATACATATATAGATACAACCCAAGCTAATAAAAGCGTGGTTAAAATCAAACTTCCTTCAAAACATAACAAACTTTACGACGACTTACGTCTTTACCTTACGACTTTACCTTAACAATTTTGAAAGTAATTCAGCAAATGTGACCCAGGGGTCACTACTATGACCCCGAAGTGACTAATTACAGTAATTTGGAGCTGGCCAGATAAATGATCCGTGACTGATCGACTTCTTTCTGTCATTCCCCTGCCAATACGGTCGTGCACGAAAATGCTTATACGTGAGGCAAGTACTGGCAATTGATTGCTGGACATTAATATTACACTTAATTTAGTTATTTTTATTCGATTATTTTAAAATATAGGAGTAGCAGACGACTATAATGACCTGATGGTAAATGTCTGCTGCCGTCCGTGGACATCTGTAATCGACCCCAGATAAGATCAGATTCTTACCTGTCGTCGGCCACAGATGCGCGATACCGCTGAGGATTAAGCTGGAATACCTCGAAAGAGTACGTCTCCCTTACCACACCATTCAAACCAGAACAAAGTAGCGCTTAACACTGCTGTTATTATGCAGAAACAAGTGTGACGGTGGTACTACCAGAGTCGAACTCTAGAGGTATAATACCGTTCCAACTTAGTCCTTAAATGTAGTAACATTAGTTGCACACTTCAGGTAGGCGTATACCTTTTATATATCAGGTATCTTATCTAGGGTTGATTTCTGATGGCGCAGTAGCTGCATATCATGGTGCATGCTCGTTGGCAACTGCTATATTAAAAAGAAACGATTATAGTATATGGAATTGGTTACACATGTGACTTACCAATCTTTTAAAAAAGTATACTATGACAAAATGAGCGATTGAAAAATACGTCATGTGGGCTATACCTATAGATCTCTTTGTGATGAAGTCTCCAAAAAACTCATTAAAGACTACAAAGCATCGGGAGCGTCATTAAAATCAGATCAGTGGATAATTCACAATCTCCATTCTTCCATTCAAATCGAGCCTTTTAAATATATCTCAGAAACTTAATTAGATACTGACAAATGTACCCTGTTTTACGATGGGACTTAATGCGAATCCCGAAAGTAGGGAAGGGAGACGAGTTTCGATTATCGGCATATCTTTTTTTTGGTAATCTTCAAAAGATACCCGGAGCCGTGGGTTGTGTGGATTCTTACTTCACTAAAATCTTCCCGGATATCTTCCTCGTCGCTGCGTAGAGCACTCCAGGATCTCCAAAGGAACGCAATCGGATTCCTCTTAGCGCAATCGTCCATCGGGCTCCTCCCAGGTGAGCATAACGCTCGCTACTCTGGTGTGGACGATGGTATGCGACCACACATCGCCATCCTTCCTGGGATCACTCTTGTCGCCTGCAACCCCGAAAAATCCCATTTAGTCGCCTCTTACGACAGGCAGAGGATACCGTAGCAATTTTCTGGTCCCGGAACTATAGCGACACAGGAATATCTACTATCTACAAAAGTGTTAAGCCCTGCTTCAAAACAAGCATACAGTCCATTTAATATAGTAATTGGCTGTCTATGGAGATTCGTTATCCACCTCAGAATAGATTCTTACATGACGTCTGCCACTGCTTTCTTATTAATGAGGACTAAGTTGGAACGCATCGGATAAATATTTTCCGCTTATCACTCTTTGTGTAGGTCTGGCGGTGGTGTCTCCGAAGTCTTAACACACGGTTCTTAGGTGATAAAATGTAAAGGTGTGTACCTTTTCATTTTATCACCTATACATTAATATAATTATTGTATATCTATATAATATCTATATAATTTTATACGTATACTCTTTCTACACAATTGAATACTGCCTTGCACGTTTTCTGCTTAGCCTAAAGGTAGACTGGCAGAGAATGCTTCTAGCATTAAGTCCACCTTTTATACCAGTGTTAATTAAGGTGTAATAAAGTAAATAAATAAATAAATAAAATAAATATACATTCTCAATCAGAAAACTAATGTACGTAATATAATATCTGTCAGGAATCTGGTGAAATTGCATTAAAAAAACAATGTGAGCCGTCACGGGACGCCTGGCAGATGTGAAACATCGACATTATTTTGTAAAAGTAATATGCAGAAAAGAACATATTGTGATAGGAACTAAATATGTCATAATGATAAAATAAAATATTACGATTTTTGCGCATGGCGACGCGTCGCCACATCGTACACACTACTGCATATAGACTGTGTATATATACCATCGTATAGCGTGGCGACGCGTCGCGACGGTTTTACGTGCGGCTATAGATGTTTCACATCAAAAAGATAAATCGTACCACATCCGAGCGTTAATAAAATAAACTAAAAAAGACTAAAAGCTTCACAGAATACGAAGAAAATATAACGAGGCATGTTTTTATTTTCACACGAAAGAGTAATATTTTCGCAAATTTATTACTGTGCAACCACTAAAACGTAAGAGGGAGACAGACGTATTTGCATCGCTTTCCGTGACCTCGATTGTGACGTAGTTTTTCTGAGCAAGAGTTTTTAGAGAAGGGTTTATAGAACAGATATTTTGTGAATTGACAACTGATCGGTAAGTGATCAGTGCCACCTTGAAAATTTTTTTTTCTTTTTTTTATAATATAGGAGTAGCAGACGAGCATGCAGTCCACCTGATGGTAAGTGGCTACTGCCGCCCATGGACATCTGTAATCAACCCCAGATAGGAATAGATATTTCTACCTGAATTCGGCCACAGATGCGCCGCTACCCCTGAGGACTAAGCTGGAATGCCTCGGAAAAGTATGTCTCCCTTACCACACCCTTCAAAACGGAATACAGAAGCGCTTAACACTGCTGTTATTAGGTAGAAATAGGTGTGGCGGTAGTGCCGCCCGAGTCGAACCACAAAGGGTTCTACCACCTTACAAATATATCTTAAATCAACTCCATAAAGAACAGGGATTCTGTCTGAAGTTAGTCACAATTGCATTTTTAAATATGATTGGTAAGAATTGGTAAGCATGTGGTCACCGCTACCAAGAAGAACCAGTATTAATTGTCTAAGACTGCACCACTTTGCATCACCTTGCCTTCCTGTTGAGACAATGATGATTGTACCAACTATCAAACGTTTAAATGACACAGTAAGTAGATAGTTGTAGTTGACCTTAGGATGGGACTGCTGGAGATCCCGGAATCCTCTTCGCAGTTTTGAGGATGGCCACATGAGGGGGTTTTAATGCGTTAAAAATCCCACATAACCCCGTGTCGCTCCCACGACACTGGGCACCTTTTGAAGGTTCCCCTTCGTTAACAAAAAAAAAAGAATGTGACTGCTACATGAGATCGGCCACAAATACGAGTACGTTGCTAGCCTTGCATACCAAGATACACGTTACGTTAAATACACGTTTGAAGATGGTAGAACCCTTTGTGGTTCGACTCCGGCGGCACCACCGCCACACCTATTCCTGCCTAATAACAGCAGTGTTAAGCGCTGCTGTGTTCCGTTTTGAAGGGTGTGGTAAGGGAAAAATACTTTTCCGAGGCATTCCAGCTTAGTCCTCAGGGGTAGGAGCGCATCTGTGGCCGACCTCAGGTAGGAATATCTAATCCTATTTGGGGTTGATTACAGATGTCCATGGGCGGCAGTAGCCACTTACCATCAGGTGAACTGCATGCTCGTCTGCTACTCGTATATTATAAAAAAAACATTAAGAAGGCTTCTCCAAGAAGAACACAGGTCTTCTCAAGGTCAGGTCAGAACAAAGAAGACAGGTCGTCTCCAAGAAGATGATGAGGAGATCTGTGCCCAGTTGGATATAAATAGGGTTGTAAGCATGACTCCGTAAGATCGACAAATTGGTTCAGGTTTCTAGTATCAGTAGCCTTTTATGCGTAGTAATTCATATCTTTTGTTCTTTTTACTTTTGTACCGAACACATTAGAGATAAATCGAAAAGCCATTGTGTTCATGACAAAATGAATTTCTATACGAAGGCTGATCTCAGCGGGATAAATAGAAGCGAAAACTCAGCTATTCTTGCTTTTTTCGCTTCTTTTGATACGCTTTTTATTATATTATGGCGGATAAACGAGTTTTGTTCGTAAACTGACGATTTTTAACAAAACACCGCTAGTTTATTTGGTAATTGTGATTTTGAGGTTCCGTATCAAAAGAAACGGAACCCTGTTATTAAGCCTCCACTGTCAGTCCGTTTGTCATAGGACTCTATTTCTACACTAATATTATAGAGAGGAAAACTTTGTTTGTTTGTTTGATTGTAATGAATAGGCTCAAAAACTACTGGACCGATTTTAAAAATTCTTTCACCATTCGAAAGCTACAGTATCCACGAGTAACATAGGCTATATTTTATATGAAATATATTTAATAAATAGATTTTGTGGCGGTACGAAGTGTGCCGGGTCAGCTAGTCTTAAATATAATAATAATAGTAGTAATAGATATAGATAGACACTTAATTTTTAAAAGTGGGTTCTCATAAAAGAAACCAGTTATTTAGTTTGAAAAGTTGTACCCGATAGGAAATTGCATGTAGAAATATACTCGTAGAGTTGGTCACAGATGTCCGTGAGCAGCAGTGACTGCTTACCATCAGATGGGCTGCAATGTCGTTCGCCACTTAACCTCGACGTCCCTGTAGTTCCGGGACTAGAATAGGGCTACGGTATTGCCTGTCTGTCGTAAGAGGCGACTAAAAGGGGGCTTCCGGGGTTGCCGGCGGCAAGAGTGGGAGCTCGAACCGTCCGGAGAGCAACCCCGGGAAGGACGGCGGCATGTGTGGTCGCATGCCGTCGTAAACACCAGATGTGCGGGAGGAGCGGAAAGTGCTCCCCCCAGGGCAGAGCCCGACCGGGGCATCTCGCTCGGAGGACTCAGGTTGTATTCCATTGGATACCCCGGAGTTCTTCATCAAGCGCTGAGGACGGCCACCGGGGGGGTTTTAGTGCGTTAAAAATCCCACATAACCCGGCGTCGCTCCCACGTCGTCGGGTACCTTTTGAAGGATTCCCCCTCGAAAACAAAAAAAAAGGTCCAGCCCTCTAAAAGAAATTTCGAAAATTATCATTGCTTTCCGCCACCTATCTCATTGATTGAGGTTGATAATACTTCAAGTTTCCTTCAATTACGGAGAAAGTATCTTGCCTAGTATAGAATTTCTAAAGGAACCAAAAATAATATTAAAAAAAGATTCGAACATAAATTTCGAACCGGCCCTTATTTCACGATAAATATAATTCGATAACAATTTATCGATACTTCAAAATCGATAACGGGGCGTCCTTTTCAGGAAAATTTTAAATCGAGAGGTCCAATCTGTACCAATAAGGCTATATTAAGGGTGGTCCAAATACTTATCATTTTTAATATCGTCCTGTGTTATAAGAGGTCTTAGGGCTGCGAAATACCTCTCAGGTGGTCCAAGTTATAAGAAATTGGACTTTAACTATTTCTTTCTTTAATTTTCATAGTTTATTATAAAAAAGTTTTAGTAGTAATTGTTTATACGTATCTGCGCAGGATGTAATATTCAATGAGTTTTTAGTTTAAATAAAAAAACGTCTAAGTATGAAATCAAAAAATATCCTATTCAAAGTAGATCTTTTACAGAATTATTTTTGGGTGTCAATAATGTAGAATCTTTCTCAAGGTGTTGCGTTAAATAAAAAAAAGTTAAAAAAAAAAAAAATTAAATGACACATCTACTCTTATGTAAAAACGACATAACCATTTTAAATTAAGTAATAGGTACCATTTGAACCATAACCATGTGAAGGTGGTAGAACCTATTTAGGCACCTATTTCTGCCTCATAACAGCAGTGTTAAGCGCTGTTGTGTTCTCGTTGAAAGGGTGTAGTAAGGGAGACATATCTACTATTCCGAAGTGTTCCAGCTTAGTCCTCAAGAATAGCGGCGCATCAGTGGCCGACCTCAGGTAGGTATTTAATCCTATTTCGGATTGATTACAGATGTCCATGGGTGGCAGTAGCGTACTATAAGGTGGAGTGCATGCTCGTCTGCTACTCCTATATTATAAAACAAACATATATTCCCAATAACAGTTTTCTGATATTCCGTAACTTTTCCAAGTTTCCCTTGAACCAACCCCTAAACTAGGGGAGCGGGGACTGACGTCATGCGCTTTATCAATTCCTTTGTTGGATTCGGGGTGAGAAAGTTGTTTCTTTTTGTGAATTGTTTCTACGATGACGTGAAATATACCTTTGTTTTGTTTGTTTTTGAGTTCTAGGTGATATTTTAGTTGTCCCTGTAGTCTCGGGAATAGAATAGGGCTACGGTATTCCCTGCCTGTCGTAAGAGGCGACTAAAAGGGGGCTTTCGGGGTTGCGGGTGGCAAGAGTGGAAGCTCGAACCGTCCAGCAAGCAACCCCGGGAAGGACGACGGTATGTGTGGTCGCATACCGTCGTAAACACCAGATGGTGTGGAAGGAGCCAAAAGTGCTCCCCCAGGGTAGAGCCCGATCGGGGCATTGCGCTTGGAGGACTCCGGTTGTGTTCCCTCGGAGATCTCGGAGTTCTCCAACAAGCGTTGAGGACGACCACGAAAAAAAAAAAAAAGGTAATATTTTAGTATTGATAACGTGTACAGTAGTGATATGATAGTAAAATGATTTTTTGATCCTTATTGGGTTCAAATCCCAGGCTTGTAACTTTGATTATAAGAAATAAATTATCAAGAAAAACATAGTGCTGACACTTGACTTTAAAAAAAAGGTTCTCAAAGTGTGTACCAATTCTCTTTGTTCTTTGTTAGCGCAGTTTACTATGGCATGAACCCCTCTTACGAGAGGAGATTTGTGCCCAGAAGTGGGACAGTAATATGTTGGCAAGGAATGGTAATTTTTTTTTATTATATAGGAGTAGCAGACGAGCATGCAGTCCACCTGATGGCAAGTGGCTACTGCCGCCCATGAACATCTGTAATCAACCCTAGATGGGATTAGATATTCCTGTCGGCCAAAGATACGCCGTTACCCCTGAAGACTAAGCTGGAAAACCTCAGAAAAATATGTCTCCCTTAGCACACCCTTAAAAAACGGAACACAGCAGAACTTAACACTGCTGTTATTAGGCAACAATCGGTGTGGCGGTGGCGCCGCCGGGGTCGAACCACAAAGGGTTCCACCACCAAATATGAAAATATAACGGACATAATATAAATAACGATACTGGAGTTTGGATGACAATCCAATATGGCGGACGCCCCATGTTGGCGGAACAATTATTCTTTATGCACCCCTCTAATATGAGCATTAAATGAATGGATTTTGTGAGAAGAATACGAAAAATATGATTTACTCAAAAGTTTCTTTATAAAAACTTTAGACTAATATTATCGCGGAATTAATATATTTTAATACGAAACTCACGATAGGCGGTTTCAATTTATTTTTGTAACATAAATGTTATCTTCTATGTTTTAGTCTAATATTTCATATTATCCAGTTATAGTATCGATGAATCAACCATCAATTCTTCAGTCTTTGATCAGTGGACTGAGAAGGTCCAATACGAATTACACTTCAATGTATGTCAATCAAAATCCTGGAAGGACGAAGGCGAAACCCGGAAAATGAATTATGCTTCCATTTCTGATAGCATCGGAGGAAAATACTTGGGGATTATGTTTTCTAGAAGAAAATATTATTGTTATATTATAGTGATAGCTTACTGGTTAAGGAACTCGGTCTCTTGAGCGAGGGGTTCGAGGTTCAAATCTCACCTTTGATTTGTCAAACCGTGTGTATTACAGAAATTATTTATCACTTGCTAATAGCTAAAGGTGAAGGGAAACATCGTGAGGAGGACGTGCTTACCTGAGAAATATGAAAAAAAAAAGTTTTCAAAGGTCCGCACATGGCCAGCGCGGTGGACTATGCCCTGATCCTTCTCAGTGCATTGACGCTCCTTCAATACTAAATCGACTCAAGTGTAATTCTTTATGTATTATTAAGTTTCTCATGGCGATAGTTATCACTTATCACTGAGTCATTTCAAGATGCAATAAAAGCCCTGGGAGCATACCAAAATCCTAAACGAAAGATTGCTAAAATTTCCAAAATACATCAATTGTCCAGTCTTTGATCGGCCAACCGAAAAAGGTCCGAATGAATTACACTTAAAGTACAACTATCGAAGGGCCGGCCCTTCAAAATTACGGTCCACGATTGAATTAAAAATGCTTTTAGTTTCTCAATAGTATTGATAAATGTTTGAAATGATTGTAAATCTGTTTTAGGTCCAATTTCTAAAAGAATGTAGTGTAGGTATGTGTCCCCTTGTCACTGTAGTTCCGGGACTAGAATAGGGCTATGGTATCCCTGGCCCTGCCTGTCATAAGAGGCGACTGAAAGGGGGCTTCCGGGGTTGCGGGAGGCAAGTGTGAAAGCTGCAAATGTCCAGTAAGCGACCTTGCGAAGAACGGTGGTATGTGTAGTCGCATACCGTCGTAAGCACCAGGTGTGTGGAAAGAGCGTAAATTGCTCCTCCCAGTGCAGAGCCCGATAGGGGCATCGCGTTTGGAGGACTCCGGTTGTGTTCCGTTGAAGATCCCGGAGTTCTCTACTTAGCGTGAAGACGGCCGTCGAGTGGGTTTTAATGCAGTAAAAATCCAACATAACCCCGTGTCGCTCGCACGGCATTTGGTGCATTTTGAAGATTCCCCCTCGTGAACAAAAGAGAAAAGGTATGTCTCCCTTACCACATTCTTCAAACCAGAACACAGCGCAGAACATGCTTATTCTCTTACATAAAACCCGTGCCCAGCAGTGAACAGTTGATGACAAAGTCCCGCACTATCCACAACAAAGTCTAAGCCAACTTTGTTCATAGTTTCTGTCAATACCCTTAGTTCAGCAGTTGGCGTTAGGAATTGGGTCAAATAGAGTTATTTACTATAGTCAGTTTCGTGCGTTGAAATTTCATCTAAACTTAGTTGGATTGTATTGAAAATAATCTGTACTTTCGATAGGAATATTGATTAAATTTTTAATGATAAAGGAATAGCAGGGACGCATGCAAGCCACCTGATGGTAAGTGGCTAACATCGTCAATGGACATCTGTTATCAACTCCTGATAAGATTAAATTGTCATGGAGGTCGGCCACAGTTTTTTTTTTTAAATAATATAGGAGTAGCAGACGAATATACAGGTCACCTGATGGTAAGTGGCTACTGCCACCCATGGACATCTGTAATCAACCCCAGATAGGATTAGATATTCCTACCTGAGGTCTGCCACACATGCGCCGCTACCCCTGAGGACTAAGTTGGAACGCCTCGAAAAAGTATGTCTCCCTTACCACACCCTTCAAACCGGAACACATCAGCGACTAACACTGCTGTTATTAGGTAGAAATAGGTGTGGCGGTGGTGCCGCCGGAGTCGATTCGCAAAGGGTTCTACCATCTTCATGTTCAGTATGATTCCATTACTAAACCTTTGAAACCAGAACACAATAACGCTTATCATTGTGTAATTAGATTGAAATAGGCGTGGCGTTGCCGCCGAAGTAAGTTTTGTACGCCGAACCCCAAAGGGTTCTACATACAAAACTTACTTCAGCCATATTATCAATGAATTTCCACGTATTCTGCTGATGCCGTGGCAGCTTACAACACGATTCAGAACATTATACGTGAAGACATCGATAATAATGCGCGCGTGTTCGCGATATCTCTCGCTCGTAAAACAACAATAGAAAACATACATTTATATCTCCTGTTATGCGGATGTAAGCGATAAACCATCACACTGTTTCACGTATTCTGCAACAACAGTAGCGTTGTTGTGCTAGAATTTATAAGATACTAGCTGACCCGGCAAACGTTGTGTTGCCATATAAATAAAAAAAATCGGTAGTCTGTAAAGTCGGTTTACTGACGATAGTTGAACGTGACAACGTCATACGAAAATACTGATGGAATGGTTGCATTTTTCAAGAGAAAATTTTAATTTTATTTGTTTGATAGATATTTTGTATGGATATAGAGAAGGAGGTAAATACGCGGAGGCCGATTGTGTCTCTTTGTCGCTCGTTCCGCGCTCTCGCTTGCACTTCAAGCCTTAAATGGAACGCCTCAGAGCGAGGTAACGCCGCATGAGTCATGTTTTTTGGTGCGTGCAGCCGGCTCCATCGAATTATAAGACATTGTCACGTCAAAAAATGTTAAGGGTGAACAGCCCTTATCACTTAGGGGAAGGAAAATAGATAGTAGCCGATTCTCAGACTTACTGAATATGCATATACATGGTGAAAATTGGTAAAGCCGTTTCGGAGGAGTACGGTTACTAACATTGCGACACAATTTTATATATAAGATGATACAGGTGTGTACTTGTGTGTGACTCCTTTAACAACTAATAGTAGTTACAAATAGTAGAAAAATAATTTCTTTCTTCTTCCCTTCAATCTTGTTTAAAGGGAGTTTAACTAATTGGCCCTTAAAAGATGCGTCCTTGTGATTAGTCTCAGGTAGGACTTCAACCTTGTCTGGGATTGATTACAAATTAAGCTATAAAATGTTCATCACACCACTTTACCAATTTCTGCCTTATAACAACAGTAGCGTTGCTGTGTTTGAATTTATATGATGTGGTAAGTGTGGGCGTAATTCTTGTAATTGCTAATGGAATAGTTCCACCAGAAAAAAACCTCTTCTACATTCCTCTATTAAATTCAGTGAGATTTAGTTTCAATATTCCATATTGCACCTCGACTAGGATCGAACCGTGGACCTAAACAAAAAATAGCCAGTCTCGTGCCACAGGGCAGCAGACCAGTCGACCGTGACGAATTGTCTGGCTAATGGAAAGAACGGGATCCAATCTCGATACATAACAGATTGCTTTTGTACGAGTATGTAATGAAGCGAGTCATTATTCGACGAAATTTAAACCCATGCTCTTTAGATTCGTGTAGTCACTTCAGATGCATTATTCTAGAGAATCTTAAAGAATAATGACAAAATGTGCTCGTGATTACATCTTAGGCCTTACTGTTTATAAATTTTCAACAAGGGTTGATCATTAGTCTGTAACCTTATACCAGTCTGCATTGAAACAGTATAATGGGGTAGGTTTCACGCCCCCACCAGTTGTAGAAGAAACCCGTTTCTAGCAGAGAAATATATAGTACCTCTTCTGGGATCGAACCCTGGACCTACATAAGAAACTAGCCAGTCTCGTGCCGCAGGGCCGCAGGGCCGCAGGGCCGCAGAAGGCCAGTCGACCGTGACGAATTGTCTGGCTAATGGAAAGAACGGGATCCAATCTCGATACATAACAGATTGCTTTCGTATGTAATGGAGCGAGTCATTATTGAACGGAATTTTGAAGGCACAGAACTAATGGCTTTTATTTTCGCTTTGTTTTTGAATCATTTTTTTATTAATGCAACAAACGCACATGAATTGTTTAAGTAGAGATTTTGATGCAAAATAAGGTGTGACCAAGAATATATGAACAAACTTTTCTATTTTTACGTAAAAGTCTAGCTATTTCTAGTGTAAAAAAATATGCGTTTCGGTGAATGCTAGGAAATTGTAAAACATTGTGCGGTGAATTATAATGCAAAATTATGTATGAATAAGAAACATCTATCTAAATATGTATAACTCAAAGGTGACTGACTGACATAGTGATCTATCAACGCACAGCCCAAACCACTGGACGGATCGGGCAGAAATTTGGCATGCAGGTAGCTGTTATGACGTAGCAATCCGCTAAGAAAGGATTTTGATCAATTCTACCCCTAAGGGGATAAAATAGGGGATGAAAATATTACTTCGTAACGCGAGCGAAGCCGCGGGCAAAAGCTCGTTAAGTATATAAAAACTTTTTTATTTATGTATTTATTTAACTATTTCTAGAGCGGGGCGGTTATTACGTTTCGGTGGAAGGGTGTGGATGCTGGCTGACTTAAGTATGAAGCCACTATCTTAGTCCTAAGGACTCCATGGGCGGCAGTAGCTACTAGCTACTTTTTTTTTTTTTTATAATGTAAGAGTAGCAGACGAGCATGCGGTCCACCTGATGGTAAGTGGCTACTGCCGCCCATGGACATCTGTAATCAACCCCAGATAGGATTAGATATTCCTACTTGAGGTCGGCCACAGATGCGCCGCTACCCCTGAGGACTAAGCTGGAACGCCTCGGAAAAGTCTGTCTCTCCCTTACCACACCCTTCAAACCGGAACACAGCAGCGCTTAACACTGCTGTTATTAGGTAGAAATAGGTGTGGCGGTGGTGCCGCTGGAGTCGAACCACAAAGGGTTCTACCACCTTCAACTTAACATAAAAAATATCTCAAACATTTTAGGGACATTTTAGGCGGAGGCGTGGCAACACTTTACTTATGCAACAATTCCAATTCTATAAACTGGTAACACTTTCTTGTTAGGAGTGATCAATCTATGTATTTTGGCCATCTAAGCTAAAGTATAACTCCAAATTTTACCCAATCCTTACATTATCAGTAAGGATATGTTCCAATCCAAACACTTAAGCTCATTACCCTCCGGAATGATTGAATCACGAAATAATTCCTGATCAAATTTACCGGCTCAGTGGTCCAGACTCACTGATTTTCAATTTTGCTTAATGGGTTCATTTGCGTATGAAAAATGTAATGGAAATATATCTGATTTATTTTAAGATAATGATTGGGTATATAATTATATTAAAATATAATTTGAGTTTTATAGGCTCTACCTGACTTAATATACACCATGGTAATCGGCATTTTATAAGATTTTGATGTGAAACATCTATAGCCGCACGTAAAACCGATTTCTGGCGTGGCGACGCATGCCGCATGCATGATGGTATATATATACAGTCTATATGCAGTAGTGTGTACGGTGTGGCGACGCGTCGCCATGCGCAATAACTATTACCGAAGTCACTGATTAAACGAATTTAGTAGTCACGATTTGAAACAAATTCGTAAATTTTTGTATTTAATGAAAATAAATGTTTATTCAATAAATAGTCATCGTTATCTGGAAAAAAATCGTAATATTTTATTTTATCATTATGACATATTTAGTTCCTATCACAATATGTTCTTTTCTGCATATTACTTTTACAAAATAAGGTCGATGTTTCACATCTGCCAGGCGTCCCGTGACGGCTCACATTTTTTTTTATATAATATAGGAGTAGCATGAACGGACGAACATGCAGTCCACCTGATGTTAAGTAAATACTGCTGCCCATGGATATCTGTAATCAACCTCAGGTTGAATTAGATATTCCTTCCTGAGGTCGGCCACAGATGCGCCGCTACTTCTGAGGACTTAGCTGGAACGCCTCGGTAAAGTAAATCTCCCTTACCACGCCCATCAAACCAGAACACAGCAGCGCTTAACACTTCTGTTATGTGGCAGAAATAGGCGGTGGTGCCGCCGGAGTCGAATCACAAAGGGTTCTACCACCTTCATTTATTACATACCTTACCTTTTTACCTTTACTTATTATGTAGTTACATAGTATTAGTTATTTATACGTAAATTTTCTCTAAAAATGTTTTTTATTTGTAAATAATTTAAATAATAAATTATAAAATCATCATTTTGTGGCTTCATTTAATTCCATGGTGGTGAAGTATCTTTCTATTTTTAACCGACTTCCAAAAAGGAGGAGGTTACTCAATTCGACCGTATATATTTTTTTTTTTTATGTTTGTTCGGCGATTTTTTCACGATGCCGCGACCGATCGACATGATTCATACACCATTGTATGCGGCTAGTTTCACAGGGGGTCCCATTTCGAGGAAATTTGAAAATTTTCGCCAGTTTTCCCGGGAAATTGGAAAAACCCGATTTCTTTCTTTTCTTTCCCGATATAAACTTCAATAACTCGAGTATTTGTTAACCAATTTCAATTTTCTTTTTTTCATATGGAAGGGTGTTTTGTTGCGGTACTTTCCTACTATAAGATTAGTATGCTCTGATGATTAGAACTTAAGTAATGGGGTGGAACTCATCATCACTACCCCTGCTTTTTACATATTTTATGACAACTTTCCTTCTGCCCACTCAATTCTCATGAAACTTTAAATGAACATTGAGTATCTAGATTAACATGATATGATGGAAAATTCGACCTTCAACTCTTCAACCCTGGTAATGCAGAAGTGCCTCCTGCCTCAACCATACAAGTTAGGCATTTGGAACTTATGGATATTTAATAAGGTTGATAGGTAGAGATATATGATGGAAAATTTGGCCTTCAACTCTTCAACTCTGATAATGCAGAGGTGCCTCCTACCTAAACCATACAAGTTAGGCATTTGGAGCTTACGAATATATGATAAGGTCTTTGAGTAGAGACATATGATGGAAGATATGACCTTCAGTTCTTCAATCCTGATGATGCAGAGGTGCCTCCAATGTAAAGTATATAGATTAGACATTTGTTGTAATGAAGTTGGTAGACAGAGATATATGATGAAAAATTTGACCTTCAACTCCTTAGATCTGATGATGCAGAAGTACCTCCAGCCTAAACCACATGAATAAGCCATTTAGTGCTTTCACACATATTTTACAGGTCCTAAGCAGGTACATGTAATGAAAAAAATGACCTTCAACTCTTTCACTCTGATAATGCTGGTGTGCTTCCAAGTTAAACCACAGGAGTTAGCCATTTTGTGCTTTCATATATGTATTAACGTCACTAAGCAGACACATAGGATGAAAATTCAAGGTCTTAACCCTGATAACTTTGACCGTAAAGTCTTCAATCCTAGTGACGCAGGGACACTGCTGGCCTAAACAACAGTAACTTGACAATCACTTCTTACAAATATAAAATATGATTAATGAATACGCTGTAGTTTTCCTTAACTATTGAATTAAGGTAAATTGGACCGACTCACTCGCAGAGTTTTACCACCTAGTTTGATTTATTTAATTTTATGTTCCAACCTATCCTAGCAAACAATATAGAATTGCATGTAGCCTCGCCTATAGTGTTTCGTATTGAATTGGTTAGGTTAGGTTGAAACATATAAGGCAATATAAAACTAAGCGAGCAGGGCGTGGAAGCGCCCTGCGAGCGGGTGGGTCCAATTCGTATGAATTCAGACCTTACCTTTATTCATGATCACCTTTATACAATTTTACATAATATTAATACAAACGTTAGCATATCATCACTAAAAAGGGTAAAAAAAAAAAATTTTAACAAAAAAATAAAACCGACTTCTATGTCACTACAAAGTAAAAAATAATTGAAATAAATGTTGGTTTAATACATATTTCTGAAGTCGGCGCTCATATTAGACGCGCTGTTTACGCCATTATCAAACGAAATATATTGAGCGCCAACTTCAGAAATATGTATTAAACCAACATTTATTTCAATTATTTTTTACTTTGTAGTGACATAGAAGTCGGTTTTATTTTTTTGTTAAAATTTTTTTTACTTATCAAAATAGTTTAGGCGCTATAAGAAGGAAGTATTGGTGAAACGTATTTCTGTAACGGAAATGGTTACGCTAGAGCGTTACGCCACGATAATAATGTTTAATCATTATCCATCTATAGATATGATATAAAATGATCCGATAAGAAACGATATGATACTTCCGATCTAATATGTTATTATACTTTGATAGCACAATTCATAAGCGCCATCTTTAGATGACATGCAAAAGTCGTAACCTAACATTATTTTTTTTGTTTTGCAATAGTTTCAATTCGTGTTAGTATACTACTGTATAGTCTATATAATCTTTGCCATTAATTACGTTTTTTTTTAAATGTATGTGTATCTCAATTTTAAGTGGTTAAAACTTAAAGTAACTAAATACCCATCTGAGATTGACGACCGATGCCTTGTTTTAAAGACTAAATTGAAGCGCCCTATAAATGCTTAAACGCTTAAAAGCTTTCTACACTCACAGCCCCACAGGATTCCCTGTGTCGTGGGTGCCATGGACACACACATAGACAAATACACAAACAGACCCAGAAACAGATGTCGAAATTCATCATTTAGATATCTGTCTGGCCGGGGGTCGAAGCCGGGACCCTTTGCGCGTCAGACCGGTAAGGTAGCCGCTCCGCCACGCGGGTCGTCAAAATCCCTATGTATTCTCTGTTACCTGAATCTTCAACAGTGCTAATACTGATGTTATAACATAGAGTAGTTGTAGCGATAGTGCCTCCGAGGTCAAACCACAAATGGTTCAGTTTCAGTATCTAACCAAATTCCCTCAAAATAAACCCGAATTAAATTCAGATCAAACCCTTTCAATACACAATCCTCTCCAAATATAATAACCTTTTACTAAACAAAGCACAGCATATCAAGTATCTACATTGTTATGCAGTTCTGTTATTTATTGCTTACGTAATAAGCACCACAATCGTGTGATGTATTGCCCTGCTTGAATAGAACTCGTATATCAACGGCTTAATGCTGTCTGGTAATCCGTAAAATCATTTGGTTTAAGCGCCTGTTTGACTGGTCAGGGGCAGCGATGAAAAATCTGATGAAAAATGCAGTTTAAAAGTCATCATCATCGTCATCAACAACAACTCATTACTGTCCCACTGCTGGGTACGGGCCTGCTCTCAGAATGAGAAGGATTAGGTCATAGTCCATCGCGCTGGCCAAGTGCGTATTGACAGATTTCACATACCTTTTGAAAATTTTTTTAGATAAATGAGGGTCAGGTTTGCACGATGTTTTCCATCTCCGTTTAAGCAAGTAATAATTAATTTCTAGTACGCACATAACTTTGACAAATTAGATTTGCGTGCATGGGATTTGGACCTCGGACCCTTCGATCAAGAGGCCGAGTTTCTTAACCACTAGACTATCACTGACTGAGGAACGATGTTAAAACGTTGATGAAAAGAACATAGCCAAGTACGAGTCGAACTCTTACACGGAGGGTTCCATACCACCAACATTTTTATTAGTATATATTACCATACCATAGTAAAAAAAAAAAAAAAAAAAACAAGTACAATAAATGCATGTCAACTTAAATTTAAATATAACGAAATGTATAAAACAATCATTCTATGTACTTTGTTTATTAATTTAGCAACAATATATTCCTAAAACATGGAAACAACAATGTAAACTTTTTTTCTAGAAATATAAGGCTTTTTATTTTATTTATTTATTTTATTACCATAGCAGCCGTACCATAGCATAGTACTACTATAGTAAAAGCACTGTGAAAATTGGAACTGTCTACCGTTTATTGTTCAATAGATAAATCAAAAAAAAACTCCAAAAATAGCAGTTTCTGTCCCAGACAGGATTAATCTAATCCTGTAAATCTAATTCCTAGCTAATAGGCCGCTACCCATGAAAACTAAACTGTAATGCCCCGTAAAAGTATTTCTCCTTTACCACACCTTATAATCAGAACACAGCAGCGCTAACACTGCTGTTATTAGGCAGAAAAAGGCATGATGGTTGTGCCGGAGTTGAACCAGAGAGTTGAGAGAACCACAGTACCACCTTCAAACAGGTTTTTAATTTGATACCTACACATGCGTTGGCACTCCTTAGTACTAAGATGGTTTACCTATTTCTGCCTCATAACAGCAGTGTTAGGCGCTGCTGTGTTCTGATTTGAAGGGAAGTAAGGGAGACATACTTTTCCGAAGCGTTCCAGCTTAGTCCTCAAGGGTAGCAGCGCATCTGTGGCCGACTTCAGGTAAGAATATCTAATCCTATCTGGGGTTGATTACAGTTGTCTATGGGCGGCAGTAGCCACTTACCATCAGGTGGACTGCATGCTCGTCTGCTACTCCTATATTATAAAAAAACCTCATATATAAGTAAAGCGGTATACTTCAACTGAAATATAAGGACTGCTCCACAATACATATGAATTATCATTCAACCATCTTTGAAACTTTCATTATTGATTAAATTTGACATATTACAATTTGACAGCAAAATAAATCGCTGACAGATGGATGTATGTATTCAATTTATCAACAAAATAGAAAGCTATTAACCCTGAAACGTCCTATATGACATTGGAGTAACTTGGTATATTTTGGTACACCTGTTACATAAACTTTGTTTTGCATGATAGGGTTACCTAGCCCACAAATATGTTTACAAACTTTTGACATTTACGAAACAATTTTTCATAAATAACACGTAAATGCTCGCTTTGTTTCAAGGGTAGAAGCATAGTAGAGTCGGATAGTTTGGTAACTATATTTTATGTGGGATTAAAGAAACAACAACAGAAATTCCATCTACATTGGTTCAGTAGTTCCTGAGAAAATCGCGGACATACATACATACATACATACATACGTACGTACATACATACATACATAGATACATACATACATACGTACGTACATACATACATACACAGGGGTCAAATACAGAAAATCCTTTTTGGAAGTCGATTAAAAAAATAATAATTATTACCTGCCTTAACAGTAAAGGAAAAAGTCGCGAGAAAACCTGCATATTTGAGAGATCTTTAAAAAAGATGTTCTCAAAGGTATGTGAAGTCTATCAATACGCACTTGGCCAACGCGGTGGACTATGGCCTAATCCTTCTCATTCTAAAAGAAATCCCGTGCCTAGCAGTGGGAAAGTAATGGGTTGTCAAAAGAAACAAAAATAGAAAAAATAATTTACCATTTACAACGTCACATGAAAACGACAAGTTCAATAACCTTACACTCCAAACCATTATCATTTCATTGTATCATTTACCAGTATCAAATATATTTTAATTTCAAAATTTAATCCGTAGTAAAGCGGCATAATCTTACAAAATTGAACTATTATTCCACATAATTAACTTAAAGTTACGTGTCTTACGAAATCTGAAATGGTTTCAGCTATTAACCTCTGGGTGTCTTACGTGACATTGGATCTTTTTGACTTGATTCAGACTAAAAAATATAGACGAAGCATTCGACTTAGTTTAGTAATTGTATATTATTTAAGCTTTAGTTTTGTATAAGTTTTGTTATTGTTAAATATTCATAATCATTAAAATATTTTAAAGGAGGTAGATCGATGGACGTAGGTCGTGGTTCGATTCCGGAGGCAATTACCGTCACAACTATGTTTGCTTAATAATATCAGTGTTAAGCGCTGCTGAAGACAGTGCAGACGCCTTACAGCCCAAATGTAGAGAAAAGCCAAATGTAGGTAGAACACTTTGTGGTTCGACTCAGGCGGCACCATCGTCACACCTATTTCTGCGTCATAACAGCAGTGTTAAAAGCAGCTGTCTTCTGGTTTGAAGAGTGCAAGGAAGACATACTTATCCGACGCGTTCCAATTTGGTCTTCAGGAAACAACGTATCAGTGGCTAATCTTAGGTCGGGATCTAGTCTTATATCTAGTTTTAGATTATAAATGTCCATAGGCTACGGGTACATAAGTTTTATGATATTAAATGCTTGGAAAAATAAATTACCTATTTAAAATGTTTTATAGCAGTGATAGCCTAGTGGTTAAGAAACTCGGCCTCTCGAGGAATCCGAGGTTCAAATCCCGGCCCTTTGATTTTTCAAACTTTTGTGCGTATTAGAAATTAATTATCACTTGCTAAACATTGAAGGAAAACATCGTGAGGAAACCTGAGAGATCTGTAAAAAAAATCTTACATGTATGTGAAGTCTACCAATACGCACTTTGCCAGTGCGATAGACTATGGCCTAATCCTTCTCATTATATCACATCACATAAGTTCAAAGTGAACTCGAATGCGATATTCTACAAGGCGTTGTCTATCTTTTCTTTGGTCTGTGGTTACTATACTTGAATTTTTACGATTCTTATATGAAGATATTATTGTAAGTAGATAATACGTAGTTTAACGATAATATTATGAAAATCATGAATCGGTTGCAATAAAGCAAATATGAAAAATATTTTAATTAAAAATGTTGGAAGCAAGCCGAGAAACTCATTATATTATTTCTATCAAGTAAATGGTGATCCTCAATATTAATATCTGTTAAAACCTTACCTCAATAATTAAGAAATTCAAAAAAGACTTGTATTATAATTATAGTCTTATATATAAAATTCTCGTGTCACAATGTTAGTTACCATACTCCTCCGAAACGGCTTTAGTGATTTTCACCAAATTTTATATGCATATTCAGTAGGTTTGAGAATCGGCTCTTATCTATTTTTCACACCCCTAAGTGATAAGGGTTGTTCACCCTCAACATTTTTTAATTTATAAGGCAACACAACGTTTGTTGGATTAGCTAGTATCTGATAAAATCTTAACTAAATAATTAAAAAATTTAAAAGAGACTTGTATTTTAGTTATAATATTTTTTCTAATATAGAATTAAACGAGGATGCAGTCCACCTGAAGGCGTTCCAGCTTAGTCCTCAGGGGTAGCGGCGCATCTGTGGCCGACCTGAGGTGGGAATATCTAATCCTATCTGGGGTTGATTACAGATGTCCATGGGCGGCAGTAGCCACTTACCATCAGGTGGACTGTATGCTCGTCTGCTACTCCTATATTATAAAAAAATATGTCTTTCTTACCACACCCTTTAAATCGGAACACAGCCATACAAATCCAACGACACTTCATATGTTAAAACGTCAATTCGTTTGGCCTGTAGGGCGTACCAAATAATGTGGCATACTTACATACCCTCGAAAAACGGGCCCTAGTTGAAAAAAAAGTAAGTTAAAAGAAAAGAATAAAAAAAGTTTTTTTTCTTCTTTTTATTATCTTTAATATGGAT
This sequence comes from Epargyreus clarus clarus, assembly GCA_014595695.2. Lineage (NCBI taxonomy): Eukaryota > Metazoa > Arthropoda > Insecta > Lepidoptera > Hesperiidae > Epargyreus > Epargyreus clarus. The sequence continues at coordinate 1,174,044 of JACTTY020000028.1, forward strand.
GATATATTATTTTGCGCCGTCTTTATATTTTCTGTACATCTTTAAGGTGGGCTGGTAGAAAATGCTACTTAGCATTTAGTCCTAGTCTTACTTAGTACCGAGTACCTAGTATTTAGTTAGCTTTTAGTCAGCCTATTGTACCACTTTTTATTGGTCAATAAAGTGTAATAAAAAAACATTGCCCACTGCAGTGGCGTAAATCATGTATCAGTTGTCAGATAACGCCTATCAGCTTAATAAAGATTGTAAAAATAAATAGACAGCTTATCTTTGCAATTGCTTAAAACAAACTTAAGTTATAAAATGTATTGTGTTTATGTAGGGTCGTTAGAGACCTTAAGTCTGAAGGGTCAAATTGTCTTAAACCTTTTTCCAAAGTTTGTAAGTCAGATCGTAACGTGGAATTAAGGTCTTTGTAAGGCTACTGTTGTAGTGTTGGCTGGTAGCGATAAGTTGCTTTTGGAAAAGATAATGATAGTATGCTTTAACGATGAAAAAAAACGTAACAAGACTTACATGCCTGAGATGGTTTTTAATATAATAATAAATATAATAGTTGTAATATAATTTAATTTAAGTTTTAATAGTAGACAACGTGCATTCAGTCTACCTGATGGCTATTTATTAATCTGTGCTGATGGTAAGTGGCTACTGCCGCTCATAGACATCTGTAATAAACCCCAGATGGGATTAGATATCCCTACCTGAGGTTGGCTACAGATGCGCCGCTACCCCTGATAACTATTCATCACAAAGGGTTCTACCTTCAAGCCTTACCTACCGCTTAGACCTCGCCGTGACTATCGCTGTTAATAGAACACATACCCTTCACTAATCGTTGCGGGCCGAAAATCTCACATGTAGTTAACAATAATTCGAGAAGTTACACTTTATGTTCCTTTACGTTATCTTGTGGGTCGTTCTAGTAATTTCATGGTCTGTTCTATGTATGTAATTGTGACTTAACATTAGCCTTGGTACTCGACTGTGGATGGTTATGTTTTAGAGTGAATGCAATGAAACGAAACGAAACGAAACGAAACGAAACGAAACGAAACGAAACGAAACGAAACGAAACGAGACGAAACGAAACGGAACGATACGAGACGAAACGAAACGAAACGAGACGAAACGAAACGAAACGAAACGGAACGGAACGAAACGAAACGAAACTAAACTAAACTAAACTACACGAAACGAAATGAAATATATTTATTTTGTATAGGCCAACGGCGGCACTTACAAATTATCAGTTACAATATTTTTTTCTTAAACTACTACCGCATCGGAACGCGACCTCACATATATGTGTCGTTGGATTCGTCTAATTTGTGGGAGTAACACAGGCTATACTTTTAAGCAGATGGGTTTTTTGTCAAAAGTAACAAAAATGTTGTAAGCTGTCTGGCGACTACACTTTAATACCTTAATAAGGTATAAGGTAAGTACCAGAATGGTGAGGAGGTACCACCGTCACACCTATTTCTACAGTGAAGCGTTTCATTAGAAGGGTGTGGCATATGAAGCAACCATCTTACGCTGTTTGTCCACCGCCACCGTCACCGAGCCGATACCGATAATTAATGTCGGCGCCGAAGTAGCGTACATACATTTACTATAGATGCTTGTCCACCGCACGTCCGTCACCCGAAAACCGTCATCCCGGCCGCCGATATTTCGAGTAGATCGGCGTGACCGCTAGATCGGCACCGAGATTTCGACGGGCCGATGTGCCGGCAATGTAAAACACGTTGGAACTTTTTTTTCATGTGTAACCCAATGATAAGGCAGACGGGCTACCTGATGGAAAGTAGGAAGTAAAACTTGTTCATACACTGTTGTCACACGCCGATATCGATCGAACAAAACAGCCGATATCGGTCGCGGTGGACAAACTATCGCCGTCACGACATTATTAAAATCGGCCCGAAATAATCTCGTTCTCGGTATCGGCTCGGCGACGGAGCGGTGGACAAACGACTTTAGTCCACAGGAGCGATAAAGCATATATGATTGGCTTCAGGTAAAACTTTTGTTCTATATGTAATTGGTTACAGATGTCTATGGGTGGTATTGATAACTTATCATCAGGTGGACTGCATGCCCATATGTGTTGGTAGCCCTACACTGCTCCTTTAAGATACAAATCGGTGTGACAGTGGTGCCTTAGTCAAACGTCAGATTTCTTCCTAAAAAAAATACCCTCATCATCATCATCATTAACCTATTTTTGTCTAACTGCTGGGCAAGGATCTACTCTCAGAATGAGAAGGATTAGGCCATAGTCCACCGTGCTGGGCAAGGATCTACTCTCAGAATGAGAAGGATTAGGCCATAGTCCACCGTGCTGGCCAAGTGTGTATTGGTAGACTTTGAAAACTTTTTTTAAAGAAATACTGTAATATCTAAATAAATACAGTTTTCCACGAAAAAAATATTAGAAATAGCAGTATTTTCGTAGGAGGCTGCCAAAGACGAAGCCTACATATTTTAATATATATCACTTTGAACTCGATCGAGTCCAAAATATTCCTCCAACATAAATATTTCTTTGTGACCTTAACTATCCGTCTCAGGGATATCCCTTTGACAAATTATGCTATCTCTCCCGGATTTTTTACGTAATATAGAACAGACGAGCATGTAATCCACCTGATCTTGAGTAGCTAATACCATCCATGGCCATCTGTAATCAACCCCAGATAGGATTAGCTATTCCTACTTGAGGTTGACCACAGATGCGCCACTACCCCTGAGAACTAAGCTGGAACGCTTCGGAAAAGTATGTCTCCATTACCCCACCTTTCAAACCAGAACAAAACAGCACTACATTGTTGGTAATAGGCAGAAATAGATGTGACAGTGGTGCCTCCGTAGTCGAATGCTTCTTCCAACAAAATACCGTAACATTATCTTTATTTTACTAAATATATACAGTTTTCTCCAAAAAATATCAGAAAGGCAAGTATTTTCATAGGAGGACGCTTACATATTTTAATATACATCACTTTGAACTCGATCGATTCCAAAATATTCCTCGAACATAAATATTTCTTTGTGACCTTAACTATCCGTTTCAGGGCTATCCCTTTGACAAATTATCCTATCTCGGATTTTTCCCCAGTAATGGGGAGCTATCGTCTTTATGACGTCACTGATGTGTGGGTCCATTCCGCTTTTGAACGCTCAATCGGTTTTATTTAGTTCATGTGTCACGTTTCGATGTGATCCATTCAAATAAATAAGTCCCTTTGATTCCTTTGCGAGTATGTTTTATTTTGGTTGTTTTTTTGACATTAATGGAGTAACCGAATAGTGTTGATAGGTTGTGTTTTGTGTAAGAAATACCTTTTTAGGGTTCTGTATCCATAGGGTAAAAATTAAACCCTATTACGAAGACTTCGCTGTCTGTCCGTTTGACGCAGGGCGCTGTCTTAAACGCTTTCTAAACGCTTTCTACACTCACAGCCCCACACTAGGATTCCCTGTGCCGTGGATACCATGGACACACACATAGACAAATACACAAACACCCAGACCCAGAAACAGAAAGCTAAATTCATCATTTAGATATCTGTCTGGCCGGGAATCGAACCCGGGACCCTTTGCGCGTCAGACCGGTATGGTGACCGCTCCGCCACGCTGGTCGTCACAATGCGTTTACTTCTATGGCTGCCATGATAACAAATGTTTAAAAAAAATGGTGGTATGAAACTCTTCGTGCGCGAGTTCGACTTGCAATTGGCATATTATTTACGACACTGGCTTCCCGGAGACCATTATCAGCAGTACCCTCACCATAAGTTTTTACGTTTTGACCAATATGACTGTTTTGGTATTTGTTTACGTATTTGCCCATACTATTTCCAATCAGCGCCGCTAGCGGATTGTGTCAGAACTTGAAAATTTATGGTTCGTACGCAACTTTTAAAGGAGGTCGGACACTTTATGGTTCGACTCTGGCGGCGCCACACCTATTTCTGCCTAATAGTGGTGTTATGCGCTGCTGTGTTCTAGTTTGAAGGGTATAGTAAGGGAGACATACTATATGAAAAATATAATCTAGAAAGAATTATTTCAAAAAATAAACACAGTTGTATCAATAAAATGTCTATCAGGTTAAATATTTTATGGCAACACTATTATTTCTTATTCAACAAAAAAGTCTCAAGCCGGCTACAGACTCACGCGAGAAGTCTCGCCGAGAAACTGCGCGAGAACCGAGAAGGCATCTACACTCATGCGACATTCTCATTCACATTCTCGACGGTCATCCAAAACGGACGTCAATGCAGCGGCTTTACCTACACAACAACATTTTTTTTTATAATATTAGAGTAGCAGACGAGCATGCAGTCCACCTGATGGTAAGTGGCTAGTGCCGCCCATGGATATCTGTAATCAACCCCAGATAGGATTAGATAGTCCTACCTGATGTTGGCCACAGATGCGCCACTACCCCTGAGGACTAAGCTGGAACGCCCCGGAAAAGTCTGTCTCTCTTACCACACCCTTCAAACCGGAACACAGCAGCGCCTAACACTGTTGTTATTAGGTAGAAATAGGTGTGGCGGTGGTGCCGCCGGAGTCGAACCAGAAAGGGTTCTACCACCTTCTACAATATACAATGTTATGGTCGCACTGAGACCGAAGGAGAATGTGATACCGTTATCTTTTCTCGCCCGAGAAACCCTTTGGAGCGGGCAAAACCGACACCGATCGGTGAACAGGCAAGCGCGAGAACGAGAAGGCAAGAAACCTATCATTCACGCTTCTCGGCTGTTCTCGGGGGTTCTCGGGTGTTCTCGGGTGTTCTCGGGTGTTCTCAGGTGTTCTCGGGGGTTCTCGGGGGTTCTCGGGTGTTCTCGGAGGTTCTCGAGGGTTCTCGGCGTGAGTCTGTAGCCGGTTACACTTTAGGTTACACTTTAGGAGCCGAACCTTATTTACTGCATAAAAGTGCATGTCTTGCTGACAAGATCGCGTGCATCTAATGACGCTTGACGTATAATTATGGTGCTAATAATAAATTTCAAATATAAACGCTCATTTAATAGTTGTCTGTCTACTCGTATTTTAGTTTAATTAGGTCGTTGTTAATGTTGAAAATGTTATAGAGAATATCGGCCATGGATCATGATATTTTTGAAATAGCATTCGATCTCATAAACCTCAAGAGTGGAAAGTTGATTTTATCCTTTGGCATAGGTATCCTACAGACGAGGTGATTGTATCTGGGAAGCGTGCTCCGCTAGTCTCCGTTTAAAATTTGTTTATATACAAGATTTTTAAAAAACTTTGATAGCGTGATTCAGAATTTTGTAGCATCTCTTAACAATAGCAGGAAACATCATGAACTTAAATATTAAGCCGTCGTCGTCGTCAATTCATTACTGTCCCACTGCTAGGCACGGGTCTCCCACTGCTAGGCGCTGGCCAAGTGCGTATTGATAGACTTAACACATACCTTTGAGATTTTGATAAATCTCTTGTGTGGTGTGGAGGTTTTCTCGCTATGTTTTCCTTCACAGTAAAAGCAAGTGATAAATAATTTTTAATACGTAAAACTTATTTTAAAAATTAGAGGTGCGTAGGTAGGACCTGGTATTTGCACCTCGGACCCCTCGATCGAGAAGCCAAATATCAACTAGGCTATCACTGCTTACATTGCACAAAAATGCCATCCATCAACAGCAGAACTGCACTGTACCCTTAGTATGAGTGTTTGTTTTAATAAAAATGACTGGTTTTGTATTTGTTTACGTATTTGTCCATACATTTCCCAGCGCCCCTAGCGGACTGTATCAGAACTGATTGGAAATATATGGGAAATACGTAAACAAATACAAAAAGAGTCATTTTTGTGAAAACGTACAAACTCATACTAAGGGCATTCATACATCATTGTACCCTTACCATGAGTTTTCAAAACATGCCACAATTTTATGTTACGTGTATTCAATCCTTTATTCTGTTTCGTTTGATTCAGTAGACTGAGTAAACGTAACAATAAGTAAGTGCTCAAGTCTTTTTGTCTGCCTCACATGTTCGCAAAAAAGAGAGACGAAACATAAAGTGCCATTTGGTCAATTTAGACTTTTAATGTTACGTTACTGACACTATAGTTCTGATACAATCTGCTAGGGGCGCTGATTGGAAATTGTATGGGCTAATACAAGCAAATACCAAAACAGTTATTTTTGTCAAAACGTCATACTAAGGGTACAGCACTGGCCCCTAATTTGCGTTATTATAGTTACACCCATAAACTATCTTTTCAGTATTGACTTAAATCTCGGGCAGACTAATTAGTCAGCGCAGTATTTATTGTCGACAGACCGAGATTTACCTCGCACCGGAATTGGAGGGAAAATATCTGCTTTTAATTAACTACGCTACGAAAAGAAATGTTTTTTTTTCATTTTGTCACATTTTTCTCGAAGCGAATACCTGGGAATCAAATGTCTGTATATAAATATGGTAGTGATGTCCGACTGGTCTGAATTTCGGCCAGAAAACGGCCTCTCGATCGAGGGGTCCGAGGTTCAAATCCTAGGCACCTCTGATTTTTCAAAGTTATGTGCGAATTAGAAACTAATTATCACTTGCTAAACGGTGAAGGAAAACGTCGTGAGGAAACCTGCATACCTGAGAGATTTATAAAAAAAAATCTCAAAATATATGTGAAGTCTACCAATACGCACTTGGCCAGTGCGGTGGACTATGGCCTAATCTTTCTCATAATAAGAAGAGACCCCTGCCCAGCAATGGGACAGTAATGGGTTGCTGATGATGATGATGATGAGGTTATGAGGATCGAATCCAAGATACCTGTTATTTGTGACACTGTTAGAAAATATTAATCACATGCTTTCAAAATCAATACTGCTCTGGATAACTAAATAATAACGCCATATCAATCATTATAGTGTAGTGACTATAGAAGTAGTTCAGCCCTGGATATCCATATCTTCCCATCGGAACGCAGAACTGTTTCATGCTGGAAAAGGGTGAGGCGGTGGTACTTCTCCGGTAAAACCATACTGGCTTTACCGACTTTTATTATGATTAAACAACGTTTTTTAAGTTAAATTAGAAAACGAGCATGCAGTCCACCTAAGAAGGTGATGAAGGCAAGTGACTACCGTCCATGGACATCTATAATCAATCTCTGATAATTTCACTTGCGGTTAGATACAAATGGGTTGACACACACACTCACTCTAAAGGACTAATTTATAACGCCTCAGATAAGTATGACTCCCTTACCACACATTTCGAAATGGAACACAGCAGCAACACTACTGTTGTGCAGAAATTGATGTAGCGTTGGTGCACAGTCAAACCAAAAAACCCACTTCTCTCCACTTTCAAAATATTTTCAAATGGCTTTATAAATTAAAAGCACAAAATACTTAAAAAATACTTTCAAGTAGATCTACAAAGACAATAAAATGCCTATATTTAAATGACTTCGAAGCGAGTTAACTGTAAAGTTAAAAATAATGAAAGTCACTGAATGGAATAAGTCGTAAAGAACTACTCACCGAGCTCGCCTAATTAATTGGTTCAGTCGGCCAAGCGTTCTTTCTGAATGAATGGGTTATGCTATATTTTTCTACTTCACTACTGTATAAATTAATCAGCAATTTCTGTAAACCCTGTTTATCTAGTTTTTTCTTGGTAGTTTAGTGCTCAGCAGTGGTGTGTGTGTGTTTTGTTTTTTAAAATATAGGAGTAGCAGACGGGCGTGCAGTCCACCTGATGGTTAATAGCTACTGCCGCCGATGAACATTTATAATCATTTCCCGCTAGGATAAGTTTCAGACCTGAGGTCGGACACAGATGGGCCGCTACCCCTGATGACTAAGCTGGAACGCCTCGGAAAAGTATGTCTACTTTGCCACACCCTTTAAACCAGAACACATCAGTGCTTAACACTGCTATTATGAGGCAGAAATACGTGTGGCGGTGATGTCGTCGAAGTAAAACCACAAAGAGTCCTACCACCTTCACATTCTCAGAGGCGTGTGTAGTTTGCCAACGCGGGTTTGGCATCTCTGATATTATCCAACTTTGAATCAGATATTAAGCAAAAATATTTTTAATTCAAAATAAAAATCAAGAATATTGGTACAATGCATGTCAGTATACCATAGCTGTCTGTTGGACTATTGACTAGTTAATTGAACCAGTTGACCGATCGTACCTTGATTGAACGTTGATCCGGTTAAAAGTGCTATTGATTACAAAAATATTAATTCTTGTATTATGCATAACATTTTATATTTATATTAATTCGTTACTGAAATTATATTCATGTGTGTTTTATTTGGATCAAATAGTTCCTTGCTGTCATAATTATTTGAAATTATAATTTGAGATTTGGCCCTGAAGGCCCGTTTGAAAAATTCACCCCGTATACGTTCGAAAAACATTACCCTCCGTAGTCAACTAAAATGCGTAAAATAAGAGTATGTCTCAGTACATAAAAGCTATCTTTTGGACCATTGACTAGTTAATTGGACCAGTTGACCGGCTGTCCCTTGATTGAACACTGACCCGGTTAAACCACGTGCTAGTATGCAATGACATTTATTTGTGTTATCCATAACACGTGTATTCCCGGTTATTTTTGGTGATGTGAGCTATATTGACACACGCATTCGTGACCGAGCTTAAAAACTATGAATTTTAAAGATAAAATATTTAAAGTTTGTCACTTTGGTATTTTTCATCGTAGATGTCACTTAATGGAGTGGATTATCAATATTGGAGTTTTATAATGAAGTCGGTTAAAATACGATGAACCCATACTGATATTACAAATTGTAACAATTTGTTTAAAGTGAATTAAATCTTATTTTTTGATTTAAATTTTTGCAAGCTGAAGTAGCAAAGAAGCATTTTTTGTTACTCTGTATGCATGAACTTCAAAATTGGGTTTTTAAGTGTGTTGCAGGACAGCAAATGGATACAGTTACTACCATTTCCATCATTTAATCTATTGTACTTGATGGTAATACGATGATGATGATAAATTGGTTACTACTATGCACTGATTAAATTAGATCACCTGTTTAATTACCATAATTTACCATAGATTAGTAAAGATTACTCGCTCCTAACAAGTAAATGACCTTTTGACAATTGTCATTGTCATCTATTTTCGTGTTTACAAAATATTAAAAAAATGTAGTTTTTACATCATTTACGAATGAAACGATATTTCTTAGCACTTTTTCTTCGATTTCGTGTCTTAACTGCGCATGTGGGCATTGTTCCGCGTAAATTATACTATGACAGCCATTAAACGGCTGATTTTTAAGTGATTTAATGGCTTCCTTCGATTACAAAGCGGTGAGATGTCTATACTTATTTATGTAATTTACCATAATATTTAAATCAGAACAGTAATTATGTAAAGCAGAAGCAGTCCCCACGACAATATTTTATATAATTCTCACTAACAATACAAAACTAATGAAACGCAAATATAAACCAGCAACTAGAGTTACACTTCATTGATTACTAAACATCGCCTTTTTCACATTTCTTTTACTTTCAACTTACATATTTCTTTTACAAAGAAAAAAGATAATGTTACATGTACGTTGAAAGCTGACCAGCGGACCGTTGACTAGTTAATTGGTCCAGTTGACCGGCCGCCAGCTGATTGAACACTGACCCGGTTAAAATAGGAGCTAGCATGCAAAGGGTTATTCAAGCATGTTTGCTATCAGTTGTAAAGTACGTTGAAATATAAAACTAGTGTTTATTCAGTTACACCGTTTGTATGCTTTGTTTGTAGCGTTAAGCGTTGCTGTGTTTTGTTTTAAAAGGTGTTGTAAGGGACACGTATCCGAGGCGTTACAATTTAGTCCTTAGGGACAGCAACGTATCTGTTGCTCGCCTCTGGTAGGAATCTAATCTTTTCGCGGTGACAGCAGTGTTTAGCGCTGATGTGTTCTGGTTTGAAATTAGTAAGGGAGACATACTTATCTGAGGCGTTAAAACTTAGTCTTAAGGGGACCAATGCGTCTGTGGCTGACTTCTGGTAGAACTCCAATCCTACCTGGGCTTGATAATAGATTTTCATAGGCGACAGTTGTCACTTACTAGTAAGTAAATTACATGCTTTGCTACTTCAATTGAGATTTTTTAAGGTGCTCTCTTTTATACAAAATAAATTTCATCCATTAAATGGTCTGAAGGTCGTCTATTCGGATCTACTAATACACATACGAAAAACATTACTCTCCGCAGTCGAGTAAAGTAAGTAATATTGATAGTCGCGTCAAAAATTCAAACCAAAACTAGACAACATTGCTTTGCACTTTACTTTATAGGAGATAAAAGCTTGTTAATCCAACAGTATAGTGGTTTCGTGTATAAAATAAACGTAAAATCAAAAACTGCGTTATAAAAGGTTTTTGCTCTAACTACTACTGAAAGCGAAAATGGGTTTTGTAATCCAACTATTATACAAAGGTTCTATCATCACTGTCTTTCAAAACAGCTTGAAACCGCATATTGAATTTAAAAGTGGTAGAATCTGTGACAAAACAGCTTAAAAGTGGTAGAATCCTCTCTGTGATTCAATTCCGGCGGCAACACAGCCATACTTATTCTGTCTATTAGCGGCAGTGTTAAGCGATATTGTGTTCTGATTTGAAGAGTGTGGTAAGGGTGACATACTTTTCCGAGGCATTCTAACTTAGTCCTCAGGGGTAGCGGCGTTTCTGTGGCTGCCCTGAGGTAGGAATCTAATACTGTCGGGGCTATTACAGATGTGCATGTTACAGGCGCCAGTAGCAACTTAGCATCAGATGGACTGCATGCTCGTCTGCTACTTCTATATTACAAAAAACAAAACTCCACGTCCTCAGTGAGCTCGGCTGCATAGGCTAGCCTTTACATTAGAATAACTATAACTACTTTTATCTGATTTCGATAGTTCAAGATACTTTTGAATGGTTAACTGTGAAAGCTCATTATTCCTGAAATACTATTTTATATAATAAAAGATTCAATTACAACTCCAGTATTTATTTTCTGACAATGCATTCCATGACATATTATTCTCCAAAAAAACATAATATCCTTTTTTCTTTTTATATAGTTTCCCGCTTCATTGCTGCTCACCAGCAATGAAATAGACTCTTATTAACATAAATTAACTAAAAAGTATTATTATAAAAATATACCCTTAAAACAGTTGTTAACCGTAACATACTTGTATTACTTAGATAAGTCTAAAACAATATATGTATTTCATATCGAGTTGCCACGAAAAAAGATGCGATTAAACGATTAAATTTCAACCACATATGATGAGAGTATCACTTGTAACCATAACTTATTAGCCGATGTCCGATCAGATGCAGTTTTAACAACAGAGCTATTTATTGACTACATTTGTTGAATATGACGTAATTGTAAAGACTCGCGGAGATTACCATATTCATTACAGAGAAGAGTCCTAGTTTGATCTCAGCTGAATGTATTGATTACAATAAAGAAACCAGGTACGCAGCCAAGTATCTATGTATATATCTTTAGATTTTTTTAGGTGGAAGAGCCCTTTGTGTTTCGACGCTAGAGGCAGCCACACCAATTTCTGCCTAATATTAGCAGTATTCAGTACAACTGCGTTTCGAGTTGAATTGTGTGGTAATGGAGACATTTTATCCCAGGCGTTTCAACTTAGTCCTTCATCCTTAACTTCAGTCCTTAGTCCTTCACGCCATTCGGGCCAAATTCTAGCCTTTTAGGCATATTGACATGTTTAAGGGCTCGAACACAAAACTGCGATGCGACGCGATGCGAATTCGCAACGCAGAAAATTGCGATGCGAATTGCTGCGATGCGATATCGTGCGGCGTAGCGTCTCTCAGGGTGACCAACAACAACAACCACTGTGCGATGCGAATCAATTCGCAAGTTCTTGCGATGCGTCGAGGGAGCTCGCAGATTTTTGCGATGCGACGTCGCATCGCAGTTTTGTGTACGAACCCTTAGTAATAAAACTGCTAACGAAATATTTTTTATTGTAGTTATTTTTCCATATTGTAGTAATTTTAAGGCTCAGCACTCACTTAGTTATTTCCATTACTTCAAATTAAAATAACTACTTAGCTTTGTTTAAGTGTCGATAAAATTCCCTTACCAACATAAATCGCGGTTGTTCAATAAATGAACAAATAAATAGCTTTGGGAACACGTCTGCAAAACAATTTCACCTCATTAATGAACTTGATTGGATCCACTGATTATCGCGGAATTTAATTGGTTAAACTGTATTTGACAATAAAATTGATAATTAACTATTTCGTTTATAATATTATTTGTTGTTTTGTATCAGCTGGTTTGGTTTTGAGTGTATTTATAATGCTATGAGTTCTGGTCTTTTACTCGGAGATCCAGGTTCGAATTCAGGAGACTTGTGACTAATAAAATTATAGACATGATTATCTTTGTTGTATTGTGGCACCCAGAGTACAGAGGAGAGCATTCAAGAGTACTAGGATAAAAATAAAAAATCCATGCCTGGGCATCAAAAGACAAAAAAAAATTGAAACTATAGGCCACCGTCACATGCTTAGTTCGAAATGTTCATCACTAGAGTATCAACTCTCAAAATAACACAAATTATATAACACTATTAGGAAAATTAGTTAGGAAATAATTTAAAAACAACTATTAGGAAAACTTGTCAGGAATTTATTAATTAAAAACAAACGTTTATAAACCAAGAACATTTTACTTCACAATTTTACTTTACAAAGTTAACAAAATAACAATTAAGCATACAAATTATAGCTTCGACAAGAAAAGTGGCAGAGTAACGTTCTTTACAATAGTCGGAAAATAACTGCCCAGAAAGCGATCTACAATGCCCTTTTATACGCCCCTTTTTACTGAATACCCTCATTTTAAGATTACATTTTCTATCATCTGTTGACGTTCCTAACACGGCCTCTCCTGACGGTGTGGCGTCCTCGACACACTCTTCTCATGCACCTGTAGACGCCTCGTAGATCCAGGAACTGCCTCGTACGCGTGCAGTAGAGGCACAGGCGCGTTGACTGTCCTGGCTGAAGTAGCAGACGGAGCTGTTGCCAAGGCTAGATAACGTGGTGTAGCGTCGTCTTCAATGTCAAACTCTGTAGATGAAAGAACGATATAAAGAAAACTGACAGAATTCAACCTTCTTAATCTAATCTTACCGATCCAAAGTACGCCACGTAAAAAATAAAAACAAGGCTCAGTGCGCTCTCGCTTTTATAGGTGCGCGCCAGAACTTTGATTCGGTAATACGGTTGTTTCTGATGGCGAGGCGTCCTCAAACGCTTATCACCCAACAGCGGCATGTCTCGACCAGCTGCATTCGGAGGATTAGATTTGTTCACCTTCTGTAATTGAACAGACACATTTAAGGTTTCATACTTATTTGTGTGTAATGTCCTCAGATCTTTGTCTTTGAGAAAGTAAATAAAAACAACAATTCAGAACCCCTATTACAGATGCAAGCGTGCACTCAAGCATCAGCAATAAGTAATTCAATAGGAAATTTTGAAAAGGGATAGAACAAAGATCTAGGCAAGAGAAGACAAAGGTGAATGTCGTGCATATGTCTCAAACTGCGCAATTCAAGGCACAAGCATGACACCTTTACAATGGCTAGCCCGTTCAGAAAACGTTCCAACAAAGTAGCACGCTGTATTCCCAATGCTCACCGATACAATGACCATTAGCAACACATCGCTTATGCGGTAGGAGACGCAAAATCCGGCCGAATCCGCCTCAGCCTCACCGCAAAGGATGGTAAAGTAAAGCATAAAGATGTCCACCTCGTCGATACAATTGGACATATAGAAATGTCTAAACACAGCGGATATAAAACAAACAGATACGAGTACCAATCACCCGGGGCAGTTCCTGTCTACGGAGTGCACCCTCATGACTCGTTAGGGGTCTACGAATGAGACATAACTTTGCATGTGTGAATCGGTACCCATAAAAGGTTGTTCCAACCCAAACTAATAATAAAAACAAAATGTTTGCCACACGAACGTCACACACACCGTGACTCATCACAGGTGTCCGTGGGTTCACTCTGCGTGTACAGTTGCACACAGCTCCAGGACCACATGTCTGAGCGACTCCAAGACAGCGTCCGAGCACACAAAGCAAAACACAGCATTCGCTAGGGTATGTTTCATATGCACCCGCAGAGTGAACTTTACTTACGAACAAAGTCCTACACATTGTGTAGTTGAGTACACTAACTAATACGTTTACCATTATTTTTCTTATTATTTCCAACTTGCTATAAATATTACACAGTTTGTTACACTTTGTTACATGTTCAATAGAACCGCGGTAAATGTGCTAAATACTAAAAATGTCTTATTACAAGCTCAGCCAATATCGTCACGCTGTCGTCACTATTATAGCCCTAACACTCGGTACCCAGGCATTACATGGACTTAGTCCACAGAGGCCGCAGCGGGTCTTACACTGTATCCTTCCAAGTACCACAACCCGTCCCGGACAGTACCCAGGCATTACATGGTCTTAGTCCACAGAGGCCGCAGCGGGTCTTACACTGTATCATTCCAAGCACCAAAACCCGTCCTGCAACACAGTACCCAGGCATTACATGATCTTGGTCAACAGAGGCCACAGCGGGTCTTACACCTGTATCTTCCAAGTATCAAAACCCGTCCTGCAACACAGTACCCAGGCATTACATGATCTCGGTCAACAGAGGCCACGGCGGGTCTTACACCTGTATCTTCCAAGTATCAAAACCCGTCCTGTAACAGTACCCAGGCATTACATGGTATTGGTCAACAGAGGCCACGGCGGGTCTTACACTGTTTCTTCCAAGTACCAAAACCCGTCCTGTACGCACGATACCCAGGCATTACATGATTTTGGTCAACAGAGGCCACGGCGGGTCTTACACTGTGTCTTCCAAGAACCATAACCCGTCCCGTGATTGAAGTGACAGTACCCAGGCATTACGTGGGATATAGTCACCTCGAAAGCATAACAATTTTTCGAAGAGTCTTCTATACCAATCCACAACCCGTTGTTGACCTCCAGGCATTACATGAATGATCTTGGTCCTCACGAAGTCGCGTTAGGCCTTACACGCTCCGTCCTCCCAAGTCATTACAAAACCCGTATATATTGAGCTGATAGCAAACATTGTAACGAGTACGGAAAATACTGATAGAACAAACTTATTTGCACATTGTAACAAAAGTGTAACAATAATAAAATTGTAATTTAATTGAACTCACCCAGGTTCAAATTCAACTCGTCCATTTTCTTACCAAGGACCAATTTAAATTCCTTTTGAAGTACCCTTAATGCCAGTATTGCACGGTAGACCATGCAGCACACGTTGGCACTAGCAGTGCTCGCATCGCACGGCATCGCCCGCAGAAAACGGCGGCGCCCGCAGAAAACGGCAGCGCCCGCACAGCGCAGCAGCGCCCGCTGACCGCAGTGGCGCCTGCACAGCGCAGTGGCGCCCGTAGAGAGCGGCAGCGCCCGCAGAGCGCAGCACCCGCAGAGAGCAACGGCGTCCGCAGAGAACGGCAGCACCCATAGCGCACAGCTGCCCAACACCATACGACGACACGCACAAGTCAGCACTGGGCTCCATCGTGTCACTATTTCACTGTACACTGAGAATAATTATTTACAAGACAGTTTACATAACATAACGTAGTGCAGTGAATTTAATAAAAGTTTCATCATCATCGCTCGGCTAAACCTGACCCCGATTTACGTACATGTTAAGTGAAGGTACAGTTTTCCATCATTGCCTTCAAAGTTTCCAATCTTGTAAACTTAAGTACATAGGTCTACGAACAAGGGTATTAACAAAATACAAATCTAAAATAATATTTTTAACGATTATATTTGAATACAAATGTTTTGAACGATTTCTAACATCCACTAGTTTCTCTAAACAATTTCTTTAACAACTACACAGATTTTTATTACAAAACAAAATGGTTAAAGGACTTAAAAATGTTTAAAAGATACTAACAATTTTAAAATCTTTGGTACCATTGATATACCAAATGCCAAAGGTCGGTGGTACCTACAAGAAAGTTAATATTTTGTCTGTCTGTCACAAACATAAAATGTTTTAAAACTCCAACACTAAATATTAGCAATTAACTCTGAAATTAAAAGTAATAAGAAAATATTGGTTTGATCTTACCGCTTTGCCAATCATATCAAACTTGCCAGCAATAACCTCCAGCTCAGGCTCCACTACATGCCCGAGCATTCCACCAGTAGTGAACAGACTTAAGCCGCGGTCACCACGGTGGTGATGCACGTGGTTGACGCAATATGTTCCATTGCGCCGCAAGCCGCTGTTATAACGCTAAAACCTTACCAATATCGCCCCTGGAGTACAGCCACAATACTCACGACTTCCGTTGTTATTTTACCGATACACGTGGTCTGCCACTCTTCTTGCTTACTTATTTAATTATTAAGAACAAACATACAAGGGGGGTGGATCAGAACGTGGGGCGGATACAATCCCACTTCTGATATTAGGAAAATTAGTTAGGAAATAATTTAAAAACAACTATTAGGAAAACTTGTCAGGAATTTATTAATTAAAAACAAACGTTTATAAACCAAGAACATTTTACTTCACAATTTTACTTTACAAAGTTAACAAAATAACAATTAAGCATACAAATTATAGCTTCGACAAGAAAAGTGGCAGAGTAACGTTCTTTACAATAGTCGGAAAATAACTGCCCAGAAAGCGATCTACAATGCCCTTTTATACGCCCCTTTTTACTGAATACCCTCATTTTAAGATTACATTTTCTATCATCTGTTGACGTTCCTAACAACACGATATACTTCAAAATTCATAAAATTTTTGCCATAAAGAAATTCACACATTCACACATATTCACATATTATTTCAACATATACTTTTGATTTAGACAGATGCATACGCATGCATAGAGGCATATTCACCCGCACGTTTAAAAGAGTGCACACACACACACGCAGACACACACACACACACGCAGACACACACACACACACACACACACTCACACACACACAAACAAACACACAAATAAAAGCGCGCGCGCATAATGGCACGCAAAGTATAGACAAAAAAAGTACAATTACTTTGAAGACTAAATTAAAACGCATTAATAACAAAACTCCCAGCTAATATCGAACTCGCCACCTGAGTTCAATTAATTGGAACCAGCATTTTTGTACGTCCGTTCGCAACTCCGTAAATAGATTACTGAATGTCACGTATAGTTGCACAAACTATTGCCAATCAGGTAATTGGTAGAGTCAACGAATGGAGGTTTAGTGGTTTATTTTGTTCTATCGACTACATGTCCGATTAAAATTATGAGTGTAGTTTGGTATACTTTGACTGTGTATTACTTTTTCTTGTCTTTTAAGACATTTGTGTTTTAATTAGTATAGTTGATAAGGTAAGTGGTCACTGCTCTTTATTGACGTTGGAAATCAATGCCAAATAAGATAGTAGGCCAATCTGGGATTGGCCTTTGCTACCCTTGAGGACTAATTTGGAACGCCTAGAGTTCGTAAGTACAGTAATATAGTGCTGTACCCTTAGTACGAGTTTTAACGTTTGCTCGAAAACGTTCAACGATTACGAGTTCGCGCATACTGTGCCTCAGTGGACCGCTTCGGGTAGAAATCAATCCTTTTAGGAATTGATCACTGATATTTATGGACAGTAGACCACCAATGCCATGACCATTAGACTGTATCCTCGCTTCCTTCAAAATTATATAAAGTCCTAAGGAAATACGAAATCTTCTGCGTAAGCGAACTTAAGATTCGAGACTAAATTGGAACGCGTCATAAGTTCGTCTTTAGCAGATCATTACGCAACATTACAACTACAGCACAAAAACACAACTTTACAGCCAAATTACAGTTTATTACATCATACGGATTTTATATACAATATCTTGCCTTTTACTAAAAACAAAGAAACACATTTGCCTATTTGCCATTGAGACTAAAAAATAACCCTTTGCAATACGACGCAAGCGGCGGCGCTTTCAAGGGTTTTTTGTGTCCGAGCTAACAGATTAAAAACGACTATTTGGGAATGTTTTTCCGATGTGCTATTTCTGTGGAAATAGGAGTTATCCTCTTTTAATTTTCGTTTCGTTAAAAGATAGGACTTTTGAGTAATACTGTGTTATCGGTATGGCGGCATCTGTAAATTGATTTGTCAGTGATAAGCCTTCGCTATTTCTTTAACGTTTATAGGCATATAAATTTCTATATTTCTAGATATTTCAACATTTAACATTATGTTGTAAATATTAAAAGTTGTATATGCTATATTTCTAGAATAAGTTAAAAATTCGATAATAACATTATGTTATTAGGTTTCATATTCATACCTTCCGCTGATAATTACATCATATCGTTCTTTATGGCATTTATAATATAAATTTTCTTATTTCAATAATTAACCAACGTTATAATAATAATCATCATTAATTTCATACAAAATAAACAAAGATACAAAAGATTGAATACAGAGGTCCATAATATACCTTACAGACTAACATACATATTAATATATACTTATAACTAAATCACGTATTTGCGGCGACGTGAGACGCGGGTCTGGTGACTGCCGGGGGTCCTCTCCGTCCACGGAATTTCAGGAACACAACTCCCTTCGGCCACAGCTCCTCCTTCAGGAAGGTTGACAATTGTTCAGTTGGGACGCGTACAACAAATGAACTAAAGTTCACTGCGTTACGCGCCTCCAACTTCTCGACCACCAGTCGGTTATTGGTGTTAATCGCCAAGTACACCACTACGTCAGACGGCTTCGTACGGCTTATAACTGGCGGTAAAAATGTGGTCTCAAGTTCACCTATTAGGTGTTGAGCACATTTACGAGTAATAGTCAAAAGATTTAGAACGGCCAAACCATTCTGTCTCTCTCCACCAATTTTTATTGGAGCAGCGTTATAAATACCTACGCTATAGGCCTCCCTCAATTGTGGAAAGATGAAGCTGGGATGAAAGAACTACTAACATTCAAACGTAAGACGATAAATTATAAGAACGCTTTCAATTTCATGGAATTCAATTAAAATAAAAAATATTGGAGTTGAATTTCAAGCTAGATTTCGATTCGGCTGTCAACTGTGACAGCTGACACTGATAATGGCGTTCGAGAATACTTCAAAGGTTCAGTATTGAGCGTTGGTGAGGTTTTTAAGCGTCCCCAATCTATATATATTATCTTCATTATATTTAATCGTGTTGCTTTCTTTTTTGCTTGTAAATTCCTTTTATTTTAATAATAAATTAATAAATATATTTAGTGGTAAAAATGTGGTCTCAATGTCACTTAGTTAAGTCGTCGAAGACCTAATAGGCGGTATGCAAAGACTGGCAGAGACCGTTGCCCATCAGTGGGCAATGTAATGTCCAGGCCTCTCCCATTAGTGTGGACAGCTGCCCAGTTGCGGGACATATAGCTTAGCGTTAAAAAATCGTGCGAAACAAAGAAACACTAACATTCAATATACGTCAGATAAATTCTAAGAACGCTTTCAATTTGATAGCATTAAATTAAAATGAAAAAGTATTGGAGTTGAATTTCAAGCTGGATTTCGATTCGGCTGTCAACCGTGACAGCTGACACTGATAATGGCGTTTGAGAATACTTCAATGGTTCAGTATTGATTTCGTTTGTCAGGTATTGAAGCGTCCCCATAAATCTATAAATATTATCTTCATTATATTTAATCGTGTTGCTTTCTTTTTTGCATCTTTAGGCTTGTAAATTTCTGTATTTTAATAATCAATGTACAAATATATTTAGTGGTAAAAATGTAGTCTCAATATCAATTAGTTAAGTCGTTGAAGGCCTAATAGGCGGTATGCAAAGACTGGCAGAGACCGTTGCCCATCAGTGGGCAATGTACTGTCCAGGCCTCTCCCATTAGTATGGAAACCTGCCCAGTTGTGGGACATATAGTTTAGCTTTAAAAAAATCTTGCAAAAAAAGCAACACTTACATTCAATATACGTAAGATAAATTCTAAAAACGCTTTCAATTTGATGGCATTAAATTCAAATAAAAAAGTATTGGAGTTGAATTTCAAGCTGGATTTCGATTCGGCTGTCAACCGTGACAGCTGACACTGATAATGGCGTTTGAGAATACTTCAATGGTTCAGTATTGATCGTTTGAGAGAGTAAGTTTAATGAAATAATGTTTTATAGGCTTGGTGGGTAGGTATTTGATTATTGTGCAGGAATTGTTAGGTAGAAGTGTGTGGCATTTGAGCCTTATTCAGGCAGGTGCCTATTTCTGCATAATAACAACAGTGTTAGACAATGCTGTGTTCCGTTTTGAAGGGTGTGGTAAGGGAGACATACTTTTCCGAGGCGTTCTAGCTTAGTCCTCAGGGGTAGCGGCGCATCTGTGGCAGACTTCAAGTAGGAATATCTAATCCTATCTGGGGTTGATTACAGATGTCCATGGGCGGCAATAGCCACTTACCATCAGGTGGACTGCCTGCTCGTCTGCTACTCCTATATTATAAAGAAAGTGTCAAAATTTTGATTTTTTTATGCTGGGTTTTGGTATATGTATACACTCACGGCACGGATTTTTGTAGTACGTTACTATATCTGAAAATGTTTGTTTAATTATTTACTCCGTTTAAAAATAAATATGTATTTTTAAAGATAAAGCATATTTTATTTCTTTTAAATTGAATTCGTTCTATTTCTATGTAGTAAAAAGGATTTTTGTGATATTAAATAATTATACATACCTAATTAGTTTTTCTGTTAAATTACCACGTATGTCCTTTAAGTGTTTTTGCCATTCTTCATACTTTCAGATTTCGCCTGAAAAATTCATCCTGTATTCTTAAATTTAATAGTCCACTCTATTTTGTTTTGAAAATTTAAATTTATTTGAATAATTATATTCGAATTGCGTTAGTTTATAAACAACATAGTTAAACAACATTTTAAGTCAAGGTGTAATAAATCCGCTCAGAATAATTACAGCACAATTACATTGTCATGCAATGATGACAAATATAATAGACTTTAAACTGTTTGAACCAATTATTTGCATGAAATAACCGTCTATTTTCCTTGTTACAGATCCACGAACGGACGCCAGTCAAGAAAACAGTTTAAACTAAATTTGAAGATTCAACAATTATAACTGACACGATGAGAAAACAAAAATATTGCCCCAAGACCGTTAAATAAAATGTTCGCCAAAACAGATCGATTTTGGGACCGGAGAAAGGATAGGGATGCGCGATGACGGCACGATATCGATTCTGTAGCTGTATAAAATAATCGATAAAATCGATTTAGATAACCGCTTCTCTAGTTATAGTTAAACGCTTCTTTGTGTGTCGCTAACGCGTTCGGTATAATTCATTTGCGCGATTAAGTTCAGTATTAATTTTCGTGTAAAATTTTGTTGTTCGTAAAGCAATATTAGGTAAGATTAGGTTTAATTGTAACCGTTGTAAATACATTAAAATCCAATCAATTTTAGTTGTAAATAACGGTTTCTATCCGAATTGTAGAGGTTCGGGAATACGGGTATTAATTGTACAAAGATTAGTTACGTAGTTTCATTCAATTCCGTTCCTATAAGCGTAAAGTATCGGTAAGGGGCCAAAACGTAGATTCAAATCGATACAAGATGGTGCCGAACGGGTCGTTCACTCGGAGTACGATGAGTGTCTTCAACTCTACACTGGGACTGAACTCAACATTTCTGGTGCCGACGTACATGAGTCCGGAAGAGTTCCTGGCTCTCCAGATGACGAATGGCTCTGACGCGAACACGACGGTGAACGACACGTCGATCAGCCAAGTGGTGTTGAAGACTTGGTACCCAAGCGGGTACTCACCAGCACATATAATAATCGCGTCAGTGGTGGTGACAGTGTTAATGATAATGGTTGTGGTGGGGAATATGCTGGTAATAATCGCGATAGTGACGGAGAAGGCGCTGAAGAACATACAGAACTGGTTCATAGCGTCGTTAGCGGTGTCGGACTTTTTTCTTGGACTTGTGATAATGCCCTTTTCGCTCGCGAACGAGCTGATGGGCTACTGGATTTTTGGCTTTTGGTGGTGTGAAATACATTCCGCGATGGATGTGTTGTTGTGTACCGCGTCTATTATGAATCTGTGCCTCATATCGCTTGACAGATACTGGAGTATTACGCAGGTGAGTCGTACTTTGTATTTATTCAATTTTAGTTATACTAACAAATTTCTAAATATAATGTGATTTATCGCTTGTAATAATAGATGCAAGGTTTCCATTATTATTTAAAGACACGGTGTTAAAAAAAGAAGTCTAACTATCGAGAGATTGATATCGATATGATAACGATTATTTACAAAATAAAACCGGCTGAGTTTCTACGTGGCATAAAGTACAAAATAAACATTTCATTATTTTTTAGGTTTATTCAATTCATATCACATATATCGATAAAAACGAATTTCCCATCCCTATATGTAAAAACAGTTAGAATGTATGCAGTTTTACAGTCGTGACCTAAAAACGCTTAGTTCTGAGCCTCCAGAGGGAAAACTAACTACTTTGCTACTACAACCGCCATGTTAGCTATTTTATTGCTATAATATTTATAGGCATGCAAAGTACTCTGACGTCACTGCCACACCTGTTTCTCCAGTACTTGGAATATTAGTTTTGACTACGCTGAATGCACGTTCTTACTCTCAAGAGAAGAAATATATTGTTTTGAGCAATCTGAGAAGAATATACGTACCGATAAACTTATTCATCTTTGAAGAAGATTTTTGGTATTTGTTTTGATCATTATGGTAACAAATCTATCAATAATTAATTATTGTGCTATGGAGAAGAATTTTCAGTATTTATTATATAATGAATATATAAATAAAACACGCTTATTAATTTCAATACTTTCTGGAGAATATTTCTAGTATTCGTTTTATTATTCTAACCTACACTTTTTACTCTCCGGAAAACCTTCGGTATTCGGTTTACTCAATCTGAGGTGAACACAAGAATCTTAAAACAATTATTAATTCCTTGAGAAGAATTTTCGCTATTGCTTTATTCTAAGACGAACACGTGTTTCGAAATACGTTTATCACTCTCCGGAGAACAAGTCTCGATATTCGCTGTGTTCATTCTGAGATGAATAAACATATTGAGGAACTTATTACTCTCCAGAGAAGAATTCTCTGTATTCTTTTAGATATTTCTGGGCTGAAAACTCGAATCAGAAAACATTTGTTTTGGAAGAAGAATCTATCATCAACCCATTATTGTCCCGCTGGTGGGCACGGGTCTCCTCACAGAATAAGAAGGATTAGGCCATAGTCCACTGCGCTGGCCAAGTGCGTATTGGTAGACTTCACGTACCTTTGAGATTTTTTTATAAATCTCTCAGGTATGCAGGTTTCCTCACGATGTTTTCCTTCACCGGAAGAAGAATATTGTATAGAAAATATAGTTCAAAAAACTAAAAAACAGGCTTTTATGATAAACTCAACTAAAAAGTAGAAATTAATATTAAATCTAGGAATCAATTAAGAAACAGTAAATTGTGAAAAAGCGTGGGGTGCTCCACTTATCAGTTTTCGAAAAGCACAATTGTACAAAATTATTAAAATCGTGTATTGTCATCGGTTTTTGATAATTCTAATTTTGAATTACACTGAACGATCAAAGTGGATAGAAATCGGGTTCAAAGATTCCGTTACTGTTACGTACATACATACATACATACATACATACAATCCAAGCTAATAAAAGCGTGTTAAAATAGAAATACTGTATCTGATAAAAAGTCTGCAGATATAAATATAACCTTACTATTTGAAGAATAATTCTCAGTGAATTAACTACGGGACCATTAATTTATCTACATCTCTAAAATTCAAAATTTAGACCCAAGATAGAACGTTAGAGCTGTAATGTAGACGAACTAATTGAATAAACTCCTAATTTAACACAATATTTTATAGCTGAGTGACGTTTTAGCACCATTTTGCTTAATTACTCGACTGCAGAGGGTAATGTTATTTAAGTGTATGTATGTATTATTATTTGGCACGCCCTGTAGAGTGTTAGGCTATAGCCTTAACGGATTCTGTCAATCCGTTTTAATATTTAAGGTGACGCTGGACTCGTATAAATTGTGGGAGTAAAATAAATAAAACAGGTTACATTACTTCGCTTTTACTAAGGTATTTAAGTACACGTTTTTTTTTTGTTCTTACAATAATTCTCTAGTTTATAGAATGTCCCTTACTTAGTCTAAGATGAATCTTTCTCTCATTTTGTATTAATCACCATCGCTACAAGAAAGTATCAACCAAGTATCCTTTACACGTTTATTCAACCCTAAAGATTAGTTCTTCAATGGATAATATATCTACAATAATTCAATGGATAATATTCCTACAATGCTATTGTGACCTTTGTGTTCATATCAAAGTTGTTTCGATAACTTGGCGGGAGTTCGTATGGAACTTTCGTACTACCTTTGTCCAGTTATATAAATATACAAATTGTATACATAAGGGCTGGTGAAGGGGTAGAAGTGAAGTCGTATATCAAAGGGGTGAATTGAATAGCAAAGATAAATTTATTGCTTGTTTATTTATTTCATGAAATCAATAGAGAAATGAATAAAAGGGCAAACTTAAAGTCTGATGCCATTCTATTTTATTTTTTAATAGAAGTAGTAACCGTAATATGTCATCTTACAGTTACAGTCTAACTTTTAAGATTTTTTTTTAATTTTTGGATTGAAGTTGCTAACCCTGAGAGCTAAGTTGGGATGTCTCTTATAAATATCTAGTATTTGAACCTGTTCAATCAAAGCTCAGATCGCTTATCATTGTTATAACGAAATAGGAGCCTCCGGAGTCATACTACTATTTATACTAAATTATTAATTACCGGCGGAGTTACCACAAACAGGCAATTTCAGAAAATGTAATAACATTTTATTACTTCGTGATTTTTTTCTAATCCACTGCGGGGTATGGCCTTTCTTCTAGAATTACAAGAGTATCGTAAGGTAAAGTTTAAATATTATTTAACGATAGATTCCGTGTGTGTGACTCTCTGTCCAGAAATGGGTAAGATATATACCATATTCTACTATGTTGTTCTTATATGAAATAATACATTTATACACTAAAGTAAATATATTACAAGGGTAAATACTTCAATTAATATAATTACGTTTCAACGTAAAATAACAAGGATTTGTAAACCTTTAAAAATAATTATATTATTTACCGAAGTACCAACCCTAGCTCAAAGTCAATATCGAGAGGAATTACAGCAATAAACCTCTTGACCTTGCGAGGATAATACAGAAGTTATGTCAAGGTCGGAGCCGAGGACGCTTCGGTCATCCTGATCCTGTATATCCTGCAGGATAGATACAGGTAATCCCGGATTGACTTTTATATAGCTATGGAGTTGCTTATGTGATATTTTTTGAACATATACGTTTTAGTGCATTAGGGGTAGTTAATTGTGAAGTTTTAAAATGACCATACTGTCACACAAAAACGACAGGGTAAAGACCGTTATAGAAAATTTATAAAATATACTTTTTAAGGAATAATTGTAAAAGTAAGTGTTCAGTTTTAAGGAATGCATACAGACACAAAAACAACAGTATGAAGACCGTTAAGAAAGATTTGATTAGATAGGTGTAAGGTTAGGCAAATACCTGAATTAAAATTTAAAAGTCTGCTATAACGTAATGGAAAAGATATACCTATTTGTATACGTTTTATATAAACTTTATAGTCTGTTCATATCACGTATTGTGACGTAACAAATAAATTTAAGCTGTACCTACTCTATATAATATCAAGAGTATGGAGTTATAATTTTAACACACTGCCCAAAGGAAAGAGAATATCTATTCTTAATGCATAAAATATGTACATCATCAACCCATTACTGCCCCATTATTGGTCTCCTCTCAGAATGAGGCCATAATCCAGTGCATATTGGTAGACTCCACATACCTTTGAAAACTATTTTTAAGTTTTCTCAAGTATGTAGATTTCCTCACGATGTTTCCTTCACCATTTAAGCAAGCGATAATTAATTTCTAATATGCACATAGCTTTGATAAACCTTGAGTGGATAAATGGTGCCTGAGATGAACCACGGACCCCTCGATCAAGGCGCCAAGTTTCTTAACCACTAGGCTATCACTGCTTTTCTAAATATGTACAGGTACACTTATAATGTAAGCTACAGCTACTTGAAAATGACAAAAGAGTTCTCAAGGAATCGATTTTGAATAAGTATCAATTTTCAAAACACGCCATTTCAATTTGAATGTCCCCGAGGACTAAATTGGAACACCTCAGATAAGTGTGTCTGCCTTATCTTAGCTATTGACGTTCCAAAAGTATTCTGTTACGAAACCGCTTTAAATAAATTGATTTGAGTGGGTAATATAATGGCACTTTTCAACGTTGTAGCAGTAATATAAGTCATAGCGTATTTCTGCCTCATAACAGCAGTATTAAACGCTGCTGTGTTCAGTACCCTTACCATGAGATTTTACGTTTTGGCAAATATGTCTGTTTTAGTATTTGAAAGAAAGAAAGAAAGAAAGAAAATACTTTATTCAAGCATATTGCAACACACAGTACAATTGCAAATAGACAAAATAATTAAAAATAAAGCACGGTTATAAAACTACGAGTAGTTACTAAAAAATAAGACAATATGTATAAGTATATAAATAAGACAGAATCCTTATAAAAATGTAAGAGTAAAAAAAAAAAATACAATACATAACTAAACTTGTATGTGCTGCAACAAACGTGAATTTATTTATTTACGTATTTGCCCATACAATTTCCAATCAGCGCCCCCTAGCGGATTATATCAGAACTATAGTGTCATAAAGACTTGAGCACTTACTTATTATTACGTTTACTCAGTCTACTGAAGCAAACGGAACAGAATAAAGGATTGAGTTAACGTAACGTAAAATTGTGGGATGTTTTGAAAATTCATGGTGAGGGTACTGGTGTGAAGTTAGGGATGGCGATTCTTTACGAAAAAGATCGATTTTTAAATCGATTCGAATCGTAGTCTAATGAATCGATTCACGAAAAAATCGAGGCCTACAAGATCGATTCTTAAAAAATCGATCTTTTTCTCAAGTTTGCGTTTACAATGTAAATTTATATCAATTTTATTAAAGACAAGATTAATATTGCAATTAACGATATCTTATCAATAAAATCAGGGAATTCGATAATAACAATTATTTTTATTACCGTATCAAACTATAAGATCAACTATAAAAAAAATAAGTATTTATATACTGAATGTATTTATTGATTGCAAAAAAGTAAAAAATAAGGTAAGAGTTAAAAGCTTAAATATTAAGCATTGGAAATTATAACTGGGAACTATAGTTCCCAATGCTCAATATCTAAACTTTTTAAAAACAACAGTCTGTCAAGCCTCTTGGGATCCAAGCGGTTACGCTCATCACTTGCGATGTTTCCAGCAATTGAAAACAGGCGCTCACAAGGAACGGATGATCCAACGATACTCATATACATCATGGCGATTGGGTGAACGTGATGATAAATGGAGCTCTTTTGTTCTTGCCAGTAAAGTATAGGATCATACTTCAGGTGCACAACTGCCTGCGATAAATAATGTTTGAATTCTTCATTTAAGCCTTGATTTTCCTGTGCAAGTGCATTGCATAAAGAGAGTTGCTTTTTCACAAGCAACTTATGAAAATCCCATATTCCGTTTTTCATATCCTTATCAGTGCTTTCTATTGCGTCGACTTCCTCACTATTATTTTGTGGAAGTGATTGTCGTGTAATATCCAAAATTGAAGTGTTTATTTTATTTATCGCTCGAGAACAGGCTACATGGTCAGTAAAATGAATTTTTTAAAATCTAGGATCTAAAATGGTCGCAGCAGCTAACAAATGAACTTGTTCAACACTTCCAAATCTTTTCTTCAAGCCGTCCACAATTAAAGTCCGTGTTTTAGCACCAACATCCGTTGAATTTTTCATTGTATTATATGTTTCAGTCAGACAAGACACGATGGGTATAATTTTACTGGCTGTAACGTAGTCTTCTCCCGATATTTCTTTAGTTATTACTTCTAATGGTCTCAATATATTTATAAGATCTTTTATAAATTCTAACTGCTGTGCAGTTAGCATTGTTGGTGCTTTAGAATACTTGAGTAATATTGGCGCAATTATTTCGGATAACTCAACAAATCGTTCCAATTGATAAAAAACAGAATTCCATCTGGTACACACAGACTGAACAAGCCCCAAAGGCTTTGTTTGATGACCCTGAGCTTTCTTTAAAGAATCAGCAGCATTTGTATTATGTTTAAAATATGTGGTAATATCTTTGACAGCTGTTAGTAAATTCTTGGCTTCTTCCAGTCCATCCTTATTGTCAAATGGTTTTGATGCTACTAGGTTTAATGTATGGGCAAAACATGGCATGTGTTTATTTTTGCCATAAACATTTGTGACAGCTTTAACGATATTAGCGCCATTGTCCGTGATAAACGCTACCACCTTGTTACTTGTGATGCCCCATTTTTCCGTCATATTGATAATTACTTGTGCTAAGTAGTCAGCATTGTGTGGTTCTGTTAGAGCAGTTACACCAAAAACTATGCTCAATAATTTACTTTCATATATACAATGACCAGTTAAGCCTAAGTAGCTTTGACTATTATGCGAGTCAGTCCAAACATCTGCAGTTAAAGATAGTGCTTCTACTTCTTGTATTTTTAGTTTCAGTTGTGTCGAAAGAATGTCATATTTATCGTCAATCATGTGGGTCATTGTTTTTCTGGCTGGAACTTTATAAAGTGGTGCCACTACTTTCATTAAATATCGAAATCCTGTTTTTTCCACAGTATTTAAAGGCAACCCATCTTTTGCGATCATGAAGACTATTGCATTGGTTATTTGACCTCGCTTAATACCAGTATCTGAAAATAAATAAAATAAAGTCTTAATTATTGCTCCTGTATGCATGTCACTTTCATAAAAAAATATTCAAAAGATTTTAGTTTCATGCCTTACCTCCAAATGATTTTATATTTGTTAAGCAAGATGTCAATGTTTGCTGTTTTAAGACTGATACATTGGTAGAAGAAGAAGCCACGCTTTCAGCATCCGAATTATCAACATTTTGCAAATCTGGAACTGGGACGATGTCTAAAGTCATGTCATCAACAACCTAAAACGAAAATACATAGTTACTTCGATTTATTTAATATCGATTTTTATTTTTTTTTTCGAACTCAGTACATTGGAAAACAAATAATGTGACATAAGAAATGGTTTCACTAACTTGATCATTTCCATCATCATTTCGTGCATTACCACATTTACCACCACCACTTTCACTCTTCTTTTTGAGACTTACGGTCTGAATTGTTGGATGACGTCTTAATAAATGATTGCGCAAGTTTGTTGTGTTTCCCTTAGTTTTTACGTCCTGATGACAATATTTGCATGTGCCTCCGAAGTCTTTTTTAATAAAATGATTCCATAAATCACTTCTACCCGACATGCTGAAAAAATACATTTATTCCTCATTTATTATATGTATTAAACTTGATAAATAATGATATTTTAAGTAATTAGTCACTAGTTTCAAGTAATATTCAAAATCCTATTAGGATTAATTAGCATAATTTCTTAATGAATTTAAAAGAATATTTTATATGAAAGAGTAGTTTAACATTTTATAAAAAGTAACCTTTATAAAAAAATAGCACCAAATGTGAATCGATTAATTAAGATACGAATTGCTTTAAAAATCGATATTTTTCGGAAAGAATACCCATCCCTAGCCTGGCGATTACTTGATTGAAATAAAATTAGAGTAAAAGCGATAGTTTATTTTTAAAAAGATAATGAGAGCTTTACTATTTTTTCCAAAATCATAGATATATTATCCTACTGACGTTAGTATAATATATCTATGATTTTTTCTGTAAACAAGATGAATAATTTGATGCTTTGAGGTTAAATAGATAATTGGGCATAAAGTAATCGTGAATGATGTATGAACACTTCCATCAATAAGAATTCCACATATTACTTATTAGTTATTTCAATGCTGATTATTCCTATGTAAAAGTAAATTTAAGTGATAATCACAACTAACAGAATAAACTGAAAATAATAGCGTCAAAGTAAAAAATAAGAAGCGCTGCGCTTTACTTATTTACTTACCTACTCTCAATTAGTTATTATTTCGCAACAAACACTACATGAAAATCTGTTGAAAATCAATCATGAAAATACTTATATTACGCTAATAACAGTATTCAATAAACGACAACAACAAATGAATAATGCAATATCAATCGTCACAAATTATAGATACATAAAGTCAAAGACTACAAACGTAACTTTTTTATTAAAGAGAGGCAAGTAAAGGATATTAAACATACAGCCATCTCGCGAGTTTATGAGTAGTTAACTCTTTAACCGGCAGCACTCTTATAATTCAGGCACATTTAACTAATTACAAATAATGGTATGGTTTATACCAAAACAGAAAAAATCGAATGACGATTTTCAAGGGTGATATATCGATTCAGTGAATCGACACAGTACTTCATATCGATTTAAAAAATCGATATTTTCTGCTTGAAAAATCGATTCTTCGATTAATCGATCTCAGATCGCCATCCGTATGTGAAGTGTGTGGTAAGGGAGACATACTTTTCCGAGGCGTTCCAACTGAGTCTTCAGGGTTAGTAGTGCATCCGTGGTCGACCTCAGATGGAAATCTAATCTTATCAGGGGTTTACTACAGATGACCATGGGCGGCAGTAGCCACATACCATCAGAAGGACTGCATGCTCGTCTGCTACTCTTACGTTATAAAAAACAACCTCCCAGGTCTGACAGTCATGGTTATTATAATCAATTAAATAACAAATACAGTACCTACTATTAAAATTCTTTCATACCTTCATTAAGGAATCACTCTAATTATTTAAGTTTTCACTCGCGTGGTAAAACTAAAACTTTTTAAAGACGTCATCAAGATCGAAATATACCTTACTTTGTCATTCATAACACAAACTTTCATTTGACTTTGAAAAGTATAATCGATCAAGGGTAAAGATGTCTTTTATTCTAATGTCGTGGATTCGTCGTTAAAAAGTAATGATAAATATTGGATTAGAGTCATTAGACACGCACCTCCATGTTTAGATGTCATTCAGTAGTAGTAATTAATTAATTTTGTAGGTTTTTGTGCGCAAAAATGATACGAACCCTAACAGTTAATAATACGGACAGTTAATAATAACGGACGTTCTTGCCACGAATGTGCAAGATGTGGAATGTACTTCCTCCTGAGGTATTCCCAGAGCGCTATGACATGGGGCTCTTCAAACAAGGTGCAAAAAGAGCTCTCCTTCAAAGCCGGTGATGTATTGGCGACTCCTCTGGTGTTGCAAATGTTCATAGGCGACGTTGACTACTTTCCATCAGGTAGCACGTCTGCTTTATAGTTAGGCTCTAAAAAAAAAGTTACTACATCACATATAGGTTAAGGAGGGCGAACCCTCTGTGGTTCGACTCCGGCGGCACTAGCACCACTCCTATTTCTACCTAATAATAGCAGTGTTAAGCGCTGCTGTGTTCCTGTATGGTAAAGTTATCTACGTATTAAAAATTAATTATCACTTGCTTAAACAGTGAAGGAAAATTTCGTGAGAAAGCCTGCATACCTAAAAACTAAAAAAAATATCAGAGGTATGTGAAGTCTACCAATTCCTACTAGGTCAGCGCGGTGGACTATGTCCTAATCCTTCTCATTCTGAGAGGAGACTCATGCCCAGCAGTGGGACAGAAATGGGTTGATGATGAAAGAAAAGATATTTTGAAAGACATTTCCGTTCCTAACAAAGCATACCTTAGGTATCTTAATGCGTTGAATATTTAACTAAACCTTTATGTAACATCGTGTTTTGTCTAAGGGCTAAAGGCAGTTACCTAACAATTTTGGAGGTCCTTGGCTAACAAAATATGTGATTATCCCACGTTCTGCTGTTGTTTCATAGTAAGTGATAGGTGGTTGGCGATAGGTCGGGCGATACGATATTCGCTTTAAAATAAATTATTAATTTTTAATTTATTTACTTTGTATTACTATAACTATTACTACATATTAATTATAACTTGTAATTAACAAATCACTTACACTAGTTAATTATTTTATTAATAGTTTTAATGTGAGTGAGTAGAAAGCGTCTTCTTTACGCTTTATAGCGAAACGTAAGACCAAGTAGGATACTAAGGTCGGCCATAGATGCATTGGTACCTTTAAAGGTGGAGTGCGAATGTTTCATGTAAGTGTTAGTTCGATGTAAATATCACAAAAATACTGCGGTAAGCGTTTGAGATGAACCGCTGAAGGGCTACATTGCCCCTATATTAGTACCAATGCATTTGTAGTCGACTTTCGGTAGATCTGATATCTTATGCGTAAAATTACGATAGTGTTACCATCAGTAGCACTACCATGAGTTGGCATAGAAACGCCACTATAGAAATTGTAAATAGAAAACTATTGTCATTTGCTAGTGAATAACATAACTACTATCGTTTCGGTATCGATATTCGTATGGGTATTTCTTGACAACGTCTGTCAAATTAATGACTCATGGGACCGAATTTGTATGGCAATAAATCATAATGACATTCGCTAGCGATTTGATTTCGATAGGTTTTTTACGTATCGAGTTACGCCACTACGGATTTTACTTCTACGAGTAACCACCAGAGGCGCTGTACAATTTTTCATACATTTATTTTACGCAGTCGCTAACGAGTAATACTTTTGTAAACTCATGGTAGTGCTACAGATAGCATTATTATACTACAATATGGTGCACTGCATTTTTTGGACTGCATCCTCGTTTCCTACTTCAATTTCCTTAAAATAGTACTCCCTGCAGCGAAATTAAATCGTTCTCATCCTATAGTGAAACCGGGTCCTAATCGGACAAACGGCGGTTCCCCACGCGACGCTAATGCGATGATTAGCGACGTCGTTCGTAATATTTCTTCATCTTTGTGCCTTTGGGTACGAACAATTTGATGTTTGTACGAGCGTGTTTTGTTTTTAATGGCTTTTCATATAGCTTTGTTTTATAATACCAGTGGGATGCGCAAGTCCATAGTTAACATTATATAGTTAAGTTATTTACAGGACATTGTTCGTAGTTTTGGAGGTAGAACCCTTTGTGGTTCGGCTACGGCGGCACCTTTGCCACATTTCTGCCTAATAACAGCAGTGTTAAGCGCTGCTGTGTTCCGGTTTGAAGGGTGTGGTAAGGGAGACAGACTTTTCCGAGGCGTTCCAGCTTAGTCCTCAGGGTTGCTGGCACATATGTGGCCGACCTCAATCCGTCTGGACGCTCGTCACGAAATTAACTTCTGAAAAAAATAATTTACCAGTTGATGTCTTTAACTGATTTATGTACCGGCATTGAATACTTTCAGATGTCTGTTCGGTCTTGATGATGATGATGAACTTAAGTGAAAATATTAACGGATAAAATAAAAAAAAACACTCATAAAATATGAATATCTATATGCCATGATCGTATAAACTATACTTGGTAACGCGATTTAAAAAAAAATAATATTTTGTGTTCGTAAGCTAAAAAAGTCTGACCATTCGATGGAGAATCGCATAAAAATTCATACCCGGATATGGAGAGGCGATTATCTTTTAATATCCGGTTTTCACGGCGGCTTCGACGCCCGGTTAATATTAAACGATATTTTGTATTGAATAATTTTCAATATTCAATGTTTTTTTTGTTAAAATATGGCTTGAATTTATAAAGATTTTTCAAAAAGTAAATGTATTTTAATTTTTATTCACTTTATTTTATACTTCAAATACGTAGGAAATATTAAACATTTAAATAAAACGATTATGGTTTAAATACGTATTAGGACTACTTAATAATAATAATTTAAATTTCATCATCATCATCAACCCATTACTGTCCCACAGCTGGGCACGGGTCTCCTCTCATAATGAGAAGGATTAGGTTATAGTCCACCGCGCTGGCCAAGTGCGTATTCGTAGACTTCACATACCTCTGAGATTTTTTTTTATATATCTCTCAGGTTTCCTCACGATGTTTTCCTTCACCGTTTAACAAGTGATAACTAATTTCTAATACGCACATAATTTTGAAAAATCACATGCGTGCGTGGGATTTGAACCTCGGACCCCTCGAACGAGAGGCCGAGTTTCTTAACCACTAGGCTATTACTGCCTCTAATTTTAAATTTAAATTTGCTTATTCGAAAATCAAAAACATTTCTTCTTATTTTGTTTGTACCATTAAAACAGTGTATTTAATCCTATACAGGTTTTAATCAATGTTGCCAATCATTTTGCATAAAAATTAACAACCGGATAGGTAAAGCCGGTTGTGTTTTAATATCCGGAGTTAACGGAGCGCGATAGCTGACACCCGGTTAATATTGAACGCTATTTAGCATTAATGACATTTAGCGGCATTTTCGCTAAATATCGTTAATGTACCGAAATA
The DNA here is from genome assembly GCA_014595695.2 of Epargyreus clarus clarus. Lineage (NCBI taxonomy): Eukaryota > Metazoa > Arthropoda > Insecta > Lepidoptera > Hesperiidae > Epargyreus > Epargyreus clarus. Next base: position 1,208,783 of record JACTTY020000028.1, read on the forward strand.
ACAGCATTTTTAGCGCTTTTCAATGCGAATTAGGTGTAAATTTAATCGTAGGTTTCCGTGTTTTCGGGACGAGATTGGAGCTACTAGTACCAGACCAGATTAGTACTAGCTACTTAGATTTTCCTGCCTGTAGTGAGAGACAATTAACGCCCGTAATTTATATTTAATCTATCCGAGGTTTTGGGTATTAAAAATCAACATTTGATAATTTCTGTGTACTTGAAATTGGCGAGGTTAGCAAAATTTGGATAAATGGATAGATTGAGTATTAATAACGGACGTACATATGTAGTAAGATAACCCTGTATAGACCGATTGACATCTGTTATAATTTTTGTAAAATACTTTTTAAACGCAACCATAAGATATTTGTAACAGATATCATACCAGAACGTGTACAAGTACATCCATTGGGACTCTATTAAGCGCTCTATTTGCTTACTACCTCGAAGGTAGGTCGCAGTGAACTGTATTAAGCCAGCGCTTGTGGATATTTCACAAAGAGGTCAATTTTTTGACCGTTCGAGCTGAAAATTTGAATGTTCATTCCTTTGACCAAAATCTAGGTCGAATGCATGCATAAATTGTGGGGCGATTGCGAAAAATACAAACTTAGTTAGCTCTGGATACATTTCGAAGTAATATTGCAAGCGTTGCTGATATTGCAGTGGGAATTCGCCGCCAGGCTCTAGTCACAGAAATCTAACAATTATATGAGAAGTAAATAACCAGTGATAGTTTAGTGGCAGTACATACATTTAAACTATGAACATCTACTTTTCCTAAACCAATATTTTATACTTAGTAGGTACATAAATATACCGGAAGTTAATACCGTCTTATATTATTATTATAGCTCTTATCGCTACGGCACCGTGTAAGGGGTTGGTTGGACCCCTAAGATTTGTAAAAATGAACCTTACTTGCCCCGACCTCCCCTGGGCCGACCTTTATAGTGATGTACGATACATAAGCAAGCAGAAACTTGATGCAATAAGCGTGAAACTTTGATAACTAAGATAGAAAGATACTTCACCGGCTTGAAATTGGATGAAACCACAAAAGGCCGATTTGTCAGTTATTTTTTAAATTTCTGACTAATGAAAAAATTTTTAGAGAAAATGTACGTATAAATAACTAATACTACGTAATTTACGTAATAAGTAAGTATTTCAAACATTTTAGGGAAATTTTAGCACGGAGACGTGGCAAAACTTTATTTACGCAACAATTTTAATTCTCAAAATTGGTTGCACTTTCTTGTTAGGAGTGATCGATCTAAGTATTTTATTAATCTAAGGCGTGAAATAGAAAACATTTACGGAAAATCCCTATTTGAATGTATGATTTCAAATCGAAATTCTGGATACATGTGTAATGTTCTCAAGGGATTTTTGAATAAGTAAAAGGTCTAAAGTGTACATCGTTTTTATGCAGCGTATTGTGAAAATGGCTGCTATCTTTTTACCACACTTTTATATTAGCTTGGGTTGTATGTATGTATGTATGTAACAGAATCTTTGAACTCGATTTTTACCCACTTCGAACGGTTCAATTAATTTAAAATTTTGAACAGTTATCAAGAACCGATGACAATACACGATTTTAATGAATTTATCCCGTTCTCCTCATCGGGATCCGCAGGAATCAGGATTAACGATTTTCCTTGTGCGATTTTAGCGTGGTTTTTAGTTTTGAAACTATAATTATTATCCTAGTGTTAGATAAGGATCTTATGGCAAGACCTTATGGCACTACTGGGCACGGGTCTCAAGTGGGGTACTTATGAGCAAACTACACCACACTGCTCAAATACGGCAAAATTTCAGAATAGCTGTACAGCTATATAGTTTTATGGGTAAAATCCCATAAGTATGAGTACTCATACTTATTGATTTTACCCATAAAACTGGACGACTTAACAAACTAGGTAATTAGTGATATAAGTTATTTATTATTAAAATATCGTATTATTCAGTTAAATTCAAAACCCTGCCAAAACCCAATATTATTTTCAAATTTACCGTCACGTCATCGTAGCTCTACGCATAATACATAAAGAGCCCGATATAATTCAGCGTCACACGATATTATGAAGCTCATGGGAGAGTGGGGCAAGTGAGAACTTTGAAAAAAGCTTAATCCTACACAAGGCTCGATTGTTTTTGTATTTTACGAGTATACTTTTTTTCGAAATCGAGTTTATATTTTAATGTACGTTAAAATTAAATTCCATATCATCGATATATTACTGTTAAATTTCTGAATATAACTAAGACATATTGAAATGATGTAATATGGAAGATGGTTTGAATTCGCCTTGAATTGAATTTGAAGGTGGTAGAACCCTTTGTGTTTTGACTCCGGCGGCACCACCGCTACACCTATTTCTACCTAATAACAGCAGTGCTAGGCGCTGCTGTGTTCCGGTTTGAAGGGTGTGGTAAGGGAGACAGACTTTTCCGAGGCGTTCCAGCTTAGTCCTCAAGGGTAGCGGCGCATCTGTGGCCAACCTCAGGTAGGAACATCTAATCCTATCTGGGGTTGATTACAGATGTCCATGGGCAGCAGTAGCTACCTACCATCAGGTGGACTGCACCCTCGTCTGCTACTCCTGTATTATAAAAAAAATGGTAAAACAATTCCTTCAATTCCGGCGGCTTCACCGGCACACCTATTGCTGCCTAATAACAGCAGTGTTAAGCGCTACTGTGCTCTAGTTTGAATAATGTGGTAAGGAAGATATATTTTTCCGAGGCGTTCAAATTTAGTCCTCAGGGCAGAGGCCTATGGTCGACATCAAGAATAATCTAATCTTATCTAGGATTCATTACAGATGTGGATAACCCGCCGCAGTTAATTCCCCTTAGGAAAAACTTCTGGCGTGTAGGTTACCTTGCTATGTTTCTTTTGTCCTAAAAAGAACGTTAAATATTTTTTTCCTAAATCTTAACTGGGAGTCGAACCCGATTTAGCACGGGAATTTGCTAAATCAGATACCACAAAACTATCACTGCACCGTTACCCACTGTATAATTCAGGATAACACAGTTCTATAATTCAGAATCACACGACTTTGTCTCAGGGGAGCGTGGGGTGAGGAAGATTTCGGGAAATCTGCGTGAGCGTGGAACACGTGACGAGGGGCAATTCTTGCAATTCATCGCATTTGCTAGTACACTGGGAATATAAATGGATGTGTTTACGTTTTTTTGAAAGTCTCGGCTCACACTTAAGTGACACTTTTCTCGTTGGTTATTATTTGTTATATTCTGGGAGGAGACACGTGCCCCTATATAGTAATTTATTTTTGTGCAACAATGTCTTCAAAATCGGGCTACGGAACATTTGTGAGTCATAACGGATTTGCTAGTAAGTTGGGGATTGAAATGGATGTGTTTAAGGTTTTTTAATTGAAAAGTCTCGGCTCATGCCTAAGAAGTAGTTTTGACGTTGGTTATTATTTTCTTCTATTCTGAGAGGAGACACGTGCCTATTAGACAGTAATGAGTTGACGGTTATAATGTTTGCCATATATTTTTGAGCATGTTTTCTTAAAACTAGACACTATAGATTAAAAAATTGCTATGTCCCTTCCTGTTTAGTTTATTTATGCGCAATGTCTTCAAAGTCAGTCTACGGAACATTTATGAATCATGACACAACAGCACGGTCATTTACGAATACAGACACAGAGCGTATCAGACATGTGCCGTAGCAAAAAAACAGCAGTGTGTATTGACGTAATATATATATGCTAACAGTCGACACAGGCCGAGCGAAATACGACTTCCACGGCCCGTGTCGGATACGTTCTATGTCTGTTTATAAACGGCGCCTAACCCATTCTCAGCAAGATTTAACGAGAGATATTTTTATTTCGTAGTCTATAAATCATGTACAAATATAACAATTTTATTACTTTAGTTCGATAAAGAGAAAGATATTTTGTAAATAAAGCACCCTAAAACGTTAACCCATAATTCAGTGAGATAAAATTGTAACCAATATGATTTATTATGGTAAATAGCCTAAACACAGGTCATTAACAAAACCCTCAGGCAACTGTTATAAATTGAATTAATATTCGGGAGGCGATCCCGGCTAATGGAAAGGGCAACATACCTGCTAACAGTTTTTCGCTATTTAAATTACCTTCAATATATTTTACCTGGGAATTTCTAAGGTGACCTAGATATTGATTAAATTTTTGAAAGCAGTGATAGCCTAGTGGTTAAGAGATTCGGCTTCTCGATCGAGGGGACCGAGGTTCAAATCCCAGGCACGCACCTTGAATTTTCAAAGTTATGTGCGTATTAGAAATTAATTATCACTTGCTAAACGGTGAAGGAAAACATCGTGAGTAAACCTGCATACCTGAGAGATTTATAAAAAAAAATCTCAAAGGTATGTGAAGTCTACCGATACGCTCTTGGCCAGCGCGGTGGACTATGACCTAATCCTTCGCATTATGAGAGGAGACCCGTGCCCAGCAGTGGGACAGTAATGGGTTGTTGATGATGATGAGGCGATCCCGGCTAATGGAAAGAGGAACATACCTGCTACCAGTTTTTCGCCATTCAAATTACCTTCAATATATTTTACCTGGGAATTTCTAAGGTGACCTAGATATTGATTAAATTTTTGCAAATGGGGCGTAGTTACGAGTATTGTTAAACGTTTAATACCTTTGTCTGTGTGTCTGTCTGTCTGTGTATTTGTATAGATTTTAATATGATTAAAAGGCTACATAATAGCGATTCTAAGGACATTTTAAGGGTATTTTTAACACGCTTTTATTAGTTTGGGTTGTATCTATGTAAGTGCATTTTACTGCGGTTCATAACTATTCTCTCAAAGATAATTGCCAATAGAATGAGAGTTACATTTAAAATATCAAGCACCCCCCGCTTTTTACTCTGAATTGAATTAATATTTTAATAACTTAAATTTTATTATATTTTTATTTTGAGGCGATTCATTACGATTGATTGTTCAATCTTCTACTACTGTTATATTAAACTCTTTGTCTATAAAAATATTTCCTAGTTTTAAGTTCGTTTAGCAATAAAATCGTGTTTTTTTTTAAACTATTATTATTTCTTTATTGATTTTTGATTGGCGGAAATATACTTAACTCTAAGGTACACTGGAGATTTAAATACATTTTTACAAGTACATAATTATGATTCGTGATGAAGAAGTACATACTTAAATTATATAAAGAAATAGATAATAATACCACAGTATTTTGCGATTAAGGCATTGAATAAAATAATTAAGACACAATTTAACAAACGAAAAAAACATTTTCATTTAAAACTATTCGATTATTCTCTTAGTAGAGTCCAATTTATTATTAAACACAAGCTTGATACAAAAATCGCGTATTATTCAGAACTTTCACTCCATTCTCATGTTATCCCTCGGGACACTCCTATGACATGCGACGGTATATTATACATACAGTTCTTTGTAAAACAGAGATTTATTAAGCGTGAAAAAAATGTAGAAGCAATGGCTAGGAATCTTTATGATGTTAAGTGTTTTTATAAATATTATGATGCGATCTATCTGAATAAGTTGCCGCTGCTAGAATTGAACATCTGTAATCAATCGCAAGATTTGTGTTGTACCTGTGGTTGGCGAATGAGCAGTGAAAGCCTAGTGGTTAAGAAACTCGGCCTATTGATCGAAGGTACCAAGATCCAAATCCCAGGCACGCACCTCTGATTTTTAAAAGTTATGCACGAATTAATAAATTAAATTAATTATCTCTTACTTTAACGGTGAAGGAAAACATCGTATGGAAACCTGCATATGTGAGGAAGAAAAAAAAGTTTTCAAAGGTATGTAAAGTCCAATACCTTCTCATTCTGGGAGGACACCCGTGCCAAGCAGTGGGACAGTAATGGGTTGTTGATGATGATGATGATGATGGTGGCCGCGCAAGTGTTGTAATTCCTCAGGACAAAGGTTTTTTTACGAATGGAAGCGACTAAAATCCCCGATAAATGTATATAATTTCGCTTATCTTGCACATCACTTTAGGATAACGATAGAATGTCTCGTACTAAAATCTTCAAATGGGAATACAGAGCTTAATACTACTGTTTAAGATTTTTTGTTTAACCAAGTCATAATAAATTCCTAACAGGCATATAACTAAAAAATCCTGGGATTCGAACCGCATACCTCCGATTAAGAAACAGAGCTTCAAACCACAAGGCTACCACTCTATAGGGGGGATGTAATCACCCACACCCAAACTTGAATTCGTACGAGTAACTTTAGTTTCACGTCAGAAACAGGTCGACCTAACGCAACATATAAATTATGTGCCAAGGTTATGCAGTACGTATTCACCCCACTCTCCCCTGGGACGTAATAACGTGCAACGCTTAATTATAAATTGGGTTGTGCCTATATCATGCATAGATGCTATTTATATTGTTCTACGTAACCTCGAAAGGGCAGAGTTCTACCACCTTCAACCGTTCGACAATTACATGCAGCATATTATTATATTTTAACTTAATGAATACCGTACAAAGTTCGTTTGTTAATTTGTTTGTATGCTATGTTTGCTTGTAGCTCGTTTTGTTACAATGTTATAATGTTGCTTTTAATTTGAGCCTTTCACGTTAGGGTGCTGGTGATTTTTGAAGTTATGTGCGTTCGAGATATTAATTATCACTTCCTTTCTTTAAATTTTAGACTCATTTTATCGCGACATTGTGACATTTTAATATGTAAGGGGTACTTATGATTCGCGGTTTTGATTTCTTAATTGCCAATATTTCGACCCAGTTTCATGAAAGTGGCCACGAGGGGTTCACCATTTACACCGAAAATCGAAATATGAGCAAGTCGAAATATCGGCAATAAATAAATCAAAATCTCATATCGTGAGCACTGTTACATATTAAAATGTTCTTTAGTGCTTGATTGGCTTGAGTTCCACGATGATTTGCCTCAAGTGTGCCAAGGTTTCGCGAAGTTCCATTCTCCCCGCTCTCCCCCGGGATTCCACTATGAGATGCTGTGCTGAATATACATCAGGCTTTTTCGCGTCAACATTTAATAAACGTGAAATAAATATTAGGAATATATATAAATAAATAAAAGATGTGGGTTGTGTTTTAGTTCTATTAAATTAAGGAACCTACAAAATCTGTACAGATATATATTTACAGATATATATTTTATCATGTGTTATGTCTATGTAAGAAAAAGTGTGGGGTGCTTTTCAAAAATTTATAAGCGGAGCACTCCACGCTTTTTTTTTACAATTATACAATTTACTGTTCCTTAATTGATTCCTAGATTGAAAATTATTTTCTACTTTTTAGTTGATTTTATCATAAAAGCGTGTTTTTTAGTTTTTTGAACTATATTTATTTGTGTTTTAGCAAGCGAGCACTCGGGCATAACGTAATATTGCCTGGACGTTGTTTTGCGGCAAAAATCGTCGATTGACATCACTTTTTGCCGCAAGTGTGTTAGTTCGCATTGTTCCCACTCTCCCCGCTGTCCCCTGAGACATTCCTCTATGAGAGCGATACTGAATTATACATTAGCTTTGTACGTAGATAATGGGCATAAAAAACTAAAGTGACGCAGTGTTTATCGATCTGATATGCGGAGGGAATTGGGTTCGATTCCTTGTTACAATTATGAAATTTCTTTTATTATGAAATTGGATTATTTGCGTTTACTTTACACACCATATTTGTTTTGCTACACAAACGCATCTTGATGTAATCGAAAATAAAATTTTGTATTATTTACTTTTAAATTAGTCTTTAGTCTAAATATATAAAACTCAAAGGTGACTGACTGACATAGTGATCTATCAACGCACAGCCCAAACCACTCGACGGATCGGGCTGAAATTTGGCATGCAGGTAGATGTTATGACGTAGGCATCCGCTAAGAAAGGATTTTGATCAATTCTACCCCCAAGGGGATTAAAATACTACTTCGTAACGCGGGCGAAGCCGCGGGCAAAAGCTCGTGTACAATAAAGAGTTTTGTATTGTATTGCTTTACCAAAAAAATACATGGATCCTAAGATAGTTTGAAGCTGTTATGTTCTGGTCACATAGCAAAGAAGCGCTTAACACTGCTGTTATAAAGCAGAAGTAGGTGTGACGGTGGTGCCGCCGGAATCTACATAGGATCCAAATATATATTATCCGGAGTTGATTATAGATGTGGGTGGTATTGGCTATATAGAATCAGGTGGACTGATAGGCAAATGAGTATATTGTTTCTTCAAAGTTATAAAAATAATATCTCCCAATAATATCATTATATTCACTGAAAATTTCAACTGACCATAACCGTTTACAAGATAGAGCCCTTTAGGTACTACGGATGACGTAAGTTTAGCAATAAGCGTAAGGGATAGTTGAACAACAAAGTTATTGTGGAATACAAATTGGGGCGACTTGAAGGGCTAACAAGACGACAGATGGACATTCAAGATGTCCATTTGTATATATAGTAAAGGAAGTAATTTGTTCAACTATAGAGAAACTTGGTTATAAATTGCATCATTGAGTAATTAGTTAGTCATTAGTCATTTAAATGTAAAATTCCGTACGGAAAAGTAACAGAAAAATATTATAAAATAAAAAAAAATGTTGTTTAACGTGTTAGGTAGTCTATGTGGAGCTAGGGAGCGCGCTGAATCCGACTAAGATGGTAGCCACTTATATAAGTGGTACCTCTTGGAAGGTGGTAGAACCCTTTGTGGTTCGACTCCGGCGGCACCACCGCCACATCTATTTCTACCTAATAACAGCAGTGTTAGGCGCTGCTGTGTTCCGGTTTGAATGGTGTGGTAAGGGAGACAGACTTTTCCGAGGCTTTCCAGCTTAGTCCTCAGGGGTAGCAGCGCATCTGTGGCTGACCTCAGGTAGGAATATGTAATCCTATCTGGAGTTGATTACAGATGTCCATGGGCGGAGTAGCCACTTACCATCAGGTGGACTGCATGCTCGTCTGCTACTCCTATAATATAAAAAAAGAAAAAAGTCAACCGACATTCACACCCTTCCACTCTTCTTCTTTACGCTAGAAATAGGTGTGGTAGATACCCGGTCGAATCAAATAGGTTCTACCACTTGACAACCTATAACTTTTCCCTACATTTTTATCACATATCTCTCTAGATATGATATACAATTCTGCTTACCAAACATCGAAATTTTACAATTTCTAATAGGTAGAAGTTGTCAAAAGGTTTGGTAGATAACATTACATAGATTAATTATTAAGAACGGACGTTGACCCCCACGTAATCCACGTAAAGGAAGTGGAGTTAGTCAAGGTACTACATAAGCTTTAAGCGTCCCTCTAATTTAATTTTCAAAATGCAAAGGCTCTCAACCGTCGCCTTACAAACTTTGTATCATTACGTTTGATGTTTTCATCATTTTCAGCATATTCTTATTATATTTCACGTTTTTGATACTTTCGCTTTCACCTTTTTAAAGCGCTTTCAGCGACATAGAGCGATAAGCTATAAACGATTAAAATAACTACGATAAGTTTATTTATTATTGTATAAAAACAAAAACAGAAAAGGTAAAGGTGTAACGCATGTAAACATAACTATACTGATACTAGCTGACCCGGCAAACGTTGTGTTGCCATATAAAAAAAATGTTAAGGGTGAAAAACCCTTATCACTTAGCGGTATGAAAAATAAATATTAGCCGATTCTCAGACCTTCTGAATATGCATATAAAAATTGGTGGAAATCGGTAAAGCCGTTTTGGAGGACTACGGTAACTAACATTGTGACACGAGAATTTTATATATAAGATAATTTAGAAATTCTTACTTAGTATAAAAATTAGGCACCTGCACCTCTTTATGTCTAAACTTGGGTTGTTCGATAAGACAACAAAGCAAATTATAGGCATCATTTTGAATTTTTTGATATTTGAATGTATCAATGTCACTCGTGATATCATGATAAATCTAACGACACCTCGTTAGTTGAAATCTATTACGTCGTTTGGGCCACAAAACGTTCCAATGAAATATCTAAACTCGAAAAACATAAACACCATTCTAACTCTGTCGGTAAAGAATCTATAATTACACTCCGCGCCAAACTGCTAGTCCGCTGTGAAGTTGCGAGTAGTCATACAATGTGCTACGGCGACGCGATTCATTTCTATATTCAGAGCGGACTAGCTTTACGTGGACAATACCAAACCTCGCTTCTAACGACCGCTCTGACAACACCTTAACGCAGATTTCCATTTAACGCGGAAAAATTACAGTTTCCCAAAATAAATCCGATTCATCCAAAAACACCTGTGTGTGATTCATCATTCTTCCTCGTTATCCAAAATTAATTTAACGGCACCTTACAGGGAAAATATTGCCTTTTTAACCGCCCTGTCTTGCAAATCTTGATAAATTTGAACCTATTTTCGTGTTTCGTGGAAAATATCAAAGGCCTGATTATAAAGAACATCAACATTGAATGGTATTTGATGTTGTCGAAGGACCTTAGAAATTTTTGGGGTAAAAGTAGGTTTTTTATAATATAATAGTAGCAGACAGTATTGTAGGTGGTAGAACCTTTGTGGTTCGGCTCCGGCGGCACCACCGCCACACCTATTTCTACCTCGTAAAAGGAGTGTTAATCGCTGCTATGGTTTGAAGGGTGCGGTAAGGGAGACATACTTATCCGAGACATTCTAGCTTAGTCCTCAGGGGTATTCACGCATCTGTGACTGACCCCAGGTAGCAACCTAATCCTATCTGAGATTGATTACAGATGTTCATGGGCGTCAGTAGCCACTTCCCATTAGGTGGACTGCATGCTCGTATGCTACTCTTATATTATAATAAATAAGTTTGTCCTTTTAACTGTCTATGGGATACGGAGCATCCTCGATTTGAGTACATATACATAGATATATTACTAACGTATTGATTAGACTTACATTGGATGCTCTAGAAATCGTAGCGAAAAAATCTAAGTCCATGCTAGAAATATTTCTATCATTTACATACATACACACATCTTATATACATACATTACAACATATGTACATTCATCAGAACACCCGCGTGGCGAAGCGGTCACCATACGGGTCTGACGCGCAAAGGGTCCCGGGTTGTATCCCCGGCCAGACAGATATCTGAATGATGAATTTAGATTTCTGTTTCTGGGTCTGGGTGTTTGTGTATTTGTCTATGTGTGTGTCCGCACCCACGATACAGGGAATCCTAGTGTTGGGCTGTGAGTGTAGAAAGCGTTAATCTTTTATTTTGCGGGATTGACTGACGTATTGATTTACACACTCTCAATGAAAAGTTTCACCATCATCATCATCATCATCATCAACAACCCATTACTGTCCCACTGCTGGGCACCGGTCTCCTCTCATAATGAGAAGGTTTAGGCCATAGTCTACTGCGCTGGCCAAGTGGGTATTGGCAGACTTCACATACCTTCGAGATTTTTTTTTTGTTATTAATCTCTCAGGTATGCAGTTTTCCTCACGATGTTTTCCTTCACCGTTTAGCAAGTGATAATTAATTTCTAATCGCACATAACTTTGAAAAATCAGACGTGGGATTTGAACCTCGGACCCCTCGATCGAGGGGCCGAGTTTCTTAACCACCAGGCTATCACTTGCAATGAAAAGTTTAACAATACCAAAACGTTTACACGGTAAGCAAACCAGACTAAACGTTTCATAAGCGTAGCACTATTTATTCAGCTAGTTCAGTTTGTAGTCAGCATAACTCCGCAACGAATACGCAACGTCATTCACTAAACAGACGGCCAGAAGGCGCGTTTCGGTGTAGTTCACGTCATGACTTGCGAGGACGTGGAACATACGAGGTTGAATTGTGGGCGGTTACGTTCAAATAATTTTGACAGTCTAAAATAACAGTAGGTCTGCTACACTATTTTAAATAATATAGAAGTATCAGACCCGAGAGAAGATCACATTCCTAACTGAAGTCGAACATGTATGCGCCGCTACTCCTGAGGACTATGCTGGAATGCCTCAGAAAAGTGTGTTATTAGACAGGAATAAGTGCGGTGGTGTCGCCGGAGTTGACCCATATAGGATTGTACCAACTTTCAGTATTTTGTAACAATATTTTCGAGAAATTCTTCTTTTTATAATCCCATTTACACTTATACAGATTGACTTAAACTCCCCGACATACGAGAAAAACCTTAACAAAACCAAAATATTTAAACAGTTAGTAACATTTGGTCCAGACTAAACGTTACATAACCGTAGCAGCTATTTATTCAGCTAGTTCAGTTTGTAGTCAGCATAACTTCGCAACGAATACGCAACGTCATTCACTAAACAGACGGCCAGAAGGCGCGTTTCGGTGTAGTTCACGTCATGACTTGCGAGGACGTCGAACATACGGGGTTGAATTGTGGGCGGTTACGTTCAAATAATTTTGACAGTCTAAAATAACAGTAGGTCTGCTACACTATTTTAAATAATATAGAAGTATCAGACCCGAGAGAAGATCACATTCCTAACTGAAGTCGAACATGTATGCGCCGCTACTCCTGAGGACTATGCTGGAATGCCTCAGAAAAGTGTGTTATTAGACAGGAATAAGTGCGGTGGTGTCGCCGGAGTCGACCCATATAGGATTGTACCAACTTTCAGTATTTTGTAACAATATTTTCGAGAAATTCTTCTTTTTATAATCCCATTTACACTTATACAGATTGACTTAAACTCCGCGACATACGAGAAAAACATTAACAAAACCAAAGTGGTTAAACAGTTAGTAACATTTGGTCCAGGCTAAACGTTTCATAAGCGTAGGAGCTATTTATTCAGCTAGTTCAGTTTGTAGTCAGCATAACTCCGCAACGAATACGCAACGTCATTCACTAAACAGACGGCCAGAAGGCGCGTTTCGGTGTAGTTCACGTCATGACTTGCGAGGACGTGGAACATACGGAGTTAGAACGTGGCCGTTTATGTTCGAGGAATATTGAGACGCGAGTGATAATGGGTCGGCCATATTGTTTGGAGGAGTGGAGTCCGATGAGGATAAAAGTCAAGTGGTGGCCGTGTTTGATTGATCAGGTGGATTGATGTAGAACACCGGTTGAAATAACATTAATAGGGGCGGTTTATGTTCAGCAATGGACTTCAAAACGCTGGTGGACGGAAATAAAATTGACGACTAACGGGATGGAACATTTTTATAACGATCTGCTCTGACTGAATGAGTTTTCTTGTTTTCGCTGGCTAAGTTGACATGTAAAATGCTTTTAGATTTCTGTTCTGGTCTGTTGTATGTATGTGTGTTTGTCCGTGTGTGTGTGTGTCCGTGTGTCCTTGATATGTAAAAGGCAGACTACAAATACTTAGAATAGAGCTTAGAACGTCTTAAAATCATAAACAGTCATGAAAAATGTTCTGTACACCTTCAAGCCATTCATATTTCAACACTTCCAAATAATAAGCACACACACACACGTAAAAAGACAAACAGACAGACCAGAATTAAAATCTATCAAAGTAACGCATGCCATTTATACTGGCTCGCGGGGATCGAACTCGGAACCCGCTGCAAGTTACACTAGTGTGATTTTTATTTTGTGATTATGGCGACCGCTCCGCCTCGTATCACGTGGGTAAATTCACTTTACAGAAAAAGCGTACAGCGTGTTCTACATACCAACATCCCGTATGTTTCCACGCAATGTTAACTCATTTCGCTTGTACGAGTGGTTTGGGAGATTTTTATCACACATTTGTCGAAATCGCAATCTAGACCGCCCCATTTATGTGTTCTGTTTATTTGAGAGGCAATACTTTCATTAGATTTGTGTTTGGTTTAATTTTTATGACTTTCTCACTTGGCTCTTGTTGGGAAAAGGTTGTGTTTAACGGTTTTCTTTGGCGTAGGTTTGTAAGGGTTTAGCTGTGTAGTGTGAAAATATATGGTAGGGATGTAATTTAGATCACCTCAGCGAAGAGGTTTTTATCGTAATAACGATAATTATTATTAAAGAGATAAAATTATTTTATTCCAGTAGATTCACCACCGTACTAATTTGTCCTTACAGTAAAAATGTTGCGCTGCTGTTTTCTGGTTTGAAGGCTGAAAAAAATATGACGTTTTTTGTATATATGATAAAGTATCTTTCGAAACAAGACATTACTTAACTCTAAAACGAACTAAACAATCCACACTTGCCTATTTAAAATTAATATTCTAGTATTATGGAGGAGTAACATAAAATTCCCTAAATTATGAATCCCATTTAGTTCTCAGATGTATCATTGCATATGTGAAGGAAATATGTGATGTCATAGTCCTATTTATACTATGACGTCATAAAACACGAGCTATAAAACTCATAAATAAAACTTCAGTCCCAAGAAAATCAAGCGTTAAAAATACCTTATAAACTAACTCGGCACGCCTTATGCCTGATAGGGGCGGTCTAAAGCATCACATTGTTGACTGCTCGCCGCAAAACGTCATAAAAATGGATTTACAGCACTCTCTGTTTATATGCGTATTATGCGACACGAGACTCGTGGGTTGGGACGTACCGGTATTAAGAATGGTCAACTTGTTTATTTTTAAGATTGCATTGGAAGAAAGAAAGAATTGATTTGATGGTAAGCCATTGCCGCCTGTGTTCATATGTAGACAAATCGATATAAGTAGAGGTTCTACCAGAAGCCGATCAAAAATCCGGATGCGTTGAATCTCCTGAGGACTAAAATGGCTGCCTCATATGTAAGTCGGAATCTACTCTTCTTCACTGAAACACAAGAACTGCTTCATGCTCGAAATATATATATATATATATATATATATATCGGTCGAACCATGCTGGGTTTTAAATTATTCTAACATGATATGAATTTGAATTTGAATTTTTGTCTAGGTGGTAATGGATGGTGGCAGAACCCTTTGTGGTTCGATTCAAGAAGCATAAATGCCACACCTTTTTCAGCCACGTAAGAAATAGACCACTGCTGTTTTCCGATATACACGGTTATTCGAAACGATGAAACGGAGTCCTCAGTAACGCATCTGTGAGCTACCTTAGTTAGGATTCCAATGCTATCTGGGGTTGATTACAGATGTCTATGGGCAGCAGTAGCCACTTACCGTCAAGTGGACTGCTTGTCGTTTATTTCTTAAATATTGTAACAAAGTCTAAATCAATCTAAACTTTACATAAATTTATGAAAAGTGATATGGTCAATGTCAAAATTTACATCTGACTTAATGTTTATGATAAATTATAACATGTGCACGGATAACACGTAAGAAATGCCGAATTAAACAAGCTTCTCATTCTGCCAGCCCGTGTGTCACTTCAGTAGGAGCTACTAAAGATTAGGTCAAAGGCTTCTTCCGCGCGGCTAAACATTGGAGATATCTAAGAAAACGTTTCTACGCAATCCCGTGAATCCCGCGATAAAGGTCAACAGCGAACAAAATGATACGCGGTTTCAGACGGATTTTTTGGGATTATATATTTAAGGGATTTTCAAAGGTATTTTTAAAGAAATAGTATAGTTTTATGGAGAATTTCCATCACACCTATATACTTGGGAGAAATTTAAGAAAATGTTTCTACGCAATCCCGCGATAAAGGTCAACAGTGAATAAAATGATACGCGGTTTTGAGAAAGATTCTGAGATTGTTTATTTACGAGATTTTCATAGGTAGAAATAGTATGATTTGTATGGAGGACTTCCGTCACACTCACAGACCTGTATTGTACTTAACAGGTCACACCTATCTAGTTTGGAGATATCTAAAAAATGTTTTTACGCAATCCGGCGATAAAGGTCAACAGCGAACAAATGATACGCGGTTTTGAGAAGATTTTGAGATTATTATTATTATATAGGAGTAGCATGCAGTCCGCCTAATTGTAAGTGGCTACTGCCGCCCATGGACATCTGTAATCAACCCCAGATAGGATTAGATATTCCTACCTGAGGTCGGCCACAGATGCGCCGCTACCCCTGAGGACTAAGCTGGAATGCCTCTGAAAAGTCTGTCTCCCTTACGACACCCTTCAAACCGGAACACTGCAACCGGAACCACAAAGGGTTCTACCACCTTCAAATATTATATATTTACGGGAATTTATGGGAAATTTATGGGAAACCATGGCACCACTTCAATCTTATAAAAAGGAACCAACCAAAGCAGATCTCCAGTCACAACAAAATAGATTATACCTCTCTCAGTAACAAATGACATTGCGTTCAATAAATAACGCCCTCTATTGAATCTTACATGACTCTGCTGATGTCACCCTACCATGGTCTATTTCATACTCCAGGATTATATGGCTTTGCTAGTAATTCTGGTATATATCTCAGTATATGATATATACCAGTAACTTCAGATAAAAATGGCTTCTTATTGAGCCATTTTTATCTGAAGTTACTGAACAATTTCTGTCAAACAAAATCATATTTTTCTATACAATGTTTTGATTTGCAAGGTCGTGTTACGGAAAATATAAATACATACAATGTATGAACATTGTACATACATAATTATATTATTGCTGTTCATAAAAAAATGAGATAATAAATAAATAGAGATTGAGATACAAAGTTGTTGCAATTAATATTAAATTAAAAATGATGATTTTTATCTATGCTTCGTTTGGGTAGTATTAGACAACGAAAATTAAACAAAAAAAATATAACACCAAAAGGTACTGTGTAATAATCTTAGAACATAAGTTACTGAAGCTAGAATCATGGAATTTGGAAATTTGGAAAAGCTTTAATTTTGATTCAAGCACCTACTAAACATGTTTTCCTATTACCCTGAGGGATAAATAATTAGTAGTTACTGATTATAAATAATAAAACATCTTTTTAATTTTTTTTAATGAGCGAGATTTAAATAAATGATGAGATTTTTTTTCAATGAACAAGAGAACAAAATAAATGACAAAAATTTGTTTGGAAATTCGCCAATTTTGTATTGTCTACGCAAAAAAACTCGGGAGCAACAGCTAGTTCATAGCATTGAAAAACTATAAGAGTATGTCTAGGATTTGAACCCTGGACAGAGATGCTGAAATTGAAACCTAAAGCCGAGGCGCACATTAATTTTGATATCTCGTACTTTCAAAGATAAACAGTGAATTGGAAAGAAATCAGTGAAGCAAAAGTGATGTTTCCAAAAGTTCATGAATATTTCTCTCAACTTTGAGCAACTTTGTCGAGTAACGAACAAACATGGCCAAACATGTCTTCATTCTTTTCACGTATTTCATTCTCCATTCTTTTTGAACAAATCCCTTTTCATACAGTATTCAACTACTTTTTGCACTCAAAATAACAATGGGGGTCGTTGACCTCGTTTCGTCCGGCTCGAAGGACCAACGCTTTTACGTCTTTCGAGTAAATGGAACTGTCAAATAAATTGAGAACTATTTTTTTTCTTTCATTTTGTTTTTTTTACAATTTTGTAAAATATTTGAGTAATATCTAAAAGTAGTCCGGAACTGTATACGAATCTTAGATAGGTACCATATCAACCATAACATAGTAGTGCATAATACTGAGCATAGTTCTAGATTAAGCTATTTTTTTTAACAAAACATTAAAACCGACTTCTATGTCACTACAAAGTAAAAAACATGTTTTTCCAATTTTCCGGGAAAGCTGGTAAACATTTTCAAATTTCCTCGAAATGGGACCTCCTGTGAAACTAGCCGCACACAATGGTGTTTGAATCATGTCGATCGGTCGCGTCATCGCGAAAAATCGCTGGACATATATAAAAAAAATACGCGACGAATAGATAACCTCTCTTCCTTTGGGAAGTCGGTTAAAAAGGGAGTGGAGTCCAAATGAGGTAGTCAAGGTCACAGATTTTTTCTCACTCTATATTTTTAGCCATTTTAACTAGTGACATGACATAGTGTAGTGTTAATGAAATAGTGATTAATTTATTCCTTCATATGTTGGAACAAAGAAGTGCAGTGTCAGAGGACGCTTTCTTCAATTTATGACTATTAAGCAGTTTCAGTTAGCGTAGAATTACTCATTAGTCTTATATTAGGCTACATTGTACAGAAAAAAGTCAAACATCACAGAAAAAAAGTTCCAATATGTCGTTAAACAAACGCTATGTAAAAAGGCGTGCTTTAAACTAAGTGATTATTTGACTGACAAAACAGTGTGGTCTGAAGTGAGTTCCAGCTCCACATGTACCATTAGGTTGAGTTTAACATTGTAAAAAACATTTTTTAAAAGATGTGTGTTATGGAGTTTCTTTCGCCGCTTCTTCTCCATAACGAAACACCTTGTGAAGTGGTGGTAGTTGTATTGACATTCAAAAAGTGCTCTGTAAAGAACCTATTTTGATTAAAAAAAATGATTTGATTTGTAATTCATATTTATAAAGTACCTTATTACTTATTTCACAAAAAACTCTAATTTAGTCAGCGAAAAACAAAAAAAGGTCATCATTTGAAGATGTTTTTAGTTTCTTGGCTCAACTACATAATTTGTGGCTCAACTTTGTGGAAGGGGGGGTTCGGACCCCCTAAACCCCCCACAAATACGCTCAATAAAGTAATACATAATACTCGAATAAATAATCTAGTATTAGAATTACTTGAAGCGACTGCAAATGAGTTATATTCATTTCCTAAGGGTATTAACAGAGTTGCAATGTTCTCTTAGCTATTTATTTAGATTTTTACATCTGTATTCTAATAAATAAATTATATTATTCCATTGGATTGGATTTTATTAAATTCGATTTAAATTTTATTGGATTCGATAAAAAATAATGCAACTAGGGAGATATACTTTTCCGAGACGTTCCAACTTAGTCCTCAGGGGTAGCGGCGCCTCTATGGCTGACCTCAGTTATCTAGTCTTATCTGGGGTTGCTTACATACGTCCATGGCGGCAGCAGCGACTTATCTACATGTTCGTCTGCTACTGCTATATTATTTGAAAAAAATCGAGTCGACTGGATCGTATCAGATTGGATCGAATTGGATTGAGTTTAATATTGACGTCACTTACAAATCGCGACTGTGAAAACGCCCTTAATTCCAATTAACAACAGGTAGGATACCATTATCTGCGTCCAAATTCAAATTTCATAATTCACTATTCGCTGCGTTCTAGCATTTCGGAATTAATGAAATGTACGAGCGTTTAACGCTTACTGTGGCGTTGTCACGTTTGAAATGCTTTAAGCGTTAAATGCTTGAAATATGTCCGCTTATGTGGAATTAGCATTTGATCGCTGTTTCACGAGTAATGCTGCGTCCACACTCTTGTTGCCAACTGTACTGTCGCACTGCTGAGCACGGGTCTCCTCTCGGAATGAGAAGCATTACGCCATAGTACACCACGCTGGGCACTGGGCCACGAGCGTAGTGCTAGACTTCATACCTTTGACACCTTTTTTTTCTAAAGATCTCAGAAGCGTACAGGTTTCTTTAGCAAGTAAATGTTTTCCTTTAACGTTAAAGCAAGTGATAATTAATTTCTACTACGCATAAAAATATACTACTACTATGGTTATGATAGGTGGGAAATAAAGAAAAAAAAATGCGTTTGATTCTTTGTGTTTGTGTCCTATTTCTTTGTGTGTGTCCAATAGTGTCCATGGCATCGATATCCAGGAAAAATCCTAGTGTGAGGTTGCAGTTGCAGTAAACGTTAGTGTTATTTCAAAACAGAGAAAAAATAGCAACAAAATGTCAATTTTGTGATCTATGAAATTTCCTTCAGAGTGAATCATGTAAAGGATCTTGGAATTAAACTTTTAATTTGCTTCGAGCTTTAAGTTATTATTTGTCAACGTATTCGTATTTGCGCGTAACGCCTCGTTGCAATCGTTCTGAAATGACGTGTAAAATCGCAACTGTGATATCGCCCTTAATTGCAAACAATTCCGAATTGCATTCATTTGTCGCAGCGTTGGTCAGGCGTTCCGTTTAATGATGCAAGCGAATGTAACTTTTTTATCATTAAAATAGGTGTCGCTAGTATCGCGTTCTTAAAATTATATCGTTATGTAAAACTTTATTAAGTTAGGTTAGGTTAGGATTTTCAATACCTCAATTTATTAAGAAAAATAGCGTTGGAGGCTGAAATAACCACGAGAAATATTTTATTTTTTAGGCTCCCATCATAGTTGCGATTAGTCTCAATAATATACACGAAGAAATATTAAGAAAAAATATCCAATTTCAATGGCTTATTTCTGTTAGCTTCTTCAAAAAACCTTTAAAAAAATATGTAGATTTGCATTTGCTTTTTCAGTGCACTAGTATCATAGTATTTGTCCATTGCAACGTTATCTAATTACGTGTGAAATCGCAACTGTGATATCGCCCTTAATTGCAAACAATTCCGAATTGCATTCATTAGTCGTAACATTGGTCGGACGTTCCGTTTAATAATGCAACCGAATGTCATCATTAAATAGGTGTCGCTAGAATCGCGTGGTTGATTTATGTTTATATGGAAGACTTCATTACGATATGTTTCAAGATCTGAAGAATAACAACGGTGCTGGTTTTTAATAAGCATCAGCTTTGGTTACGAGTTATTGACGTAAAATATGTAATTTCTGAAGCTCCCACTATAAATGCGATAAGTCTCGATAACACAGAGTACAGAAGAAACATTGCAATATTTTACTGACTGGTAGAAACTTTATGATTCAGTTTCTTTCTAAAAAAAAGAAAATATTTATAAACTTTACGGAATTGCAAACAATACCGAATTCCATACGTTTGACGCAGCGTTGGTCAGGCGTTACATTTAATGATGCATCTGAATGTCATCACTACATAGGTGTCGCTAGTAGCGCGTTCTTGAAATGTGTCATTTATACGCGAAACTACATTGATTTAGGTAAAGTTAGGTATCAGGTTCTGAAAGTCTAGAGACGAATTATTATGGAGGCTGATCTTTATGACCATGAGCCTTGGTAGGTGAAATGGAAGACAATATGTAATATTTAGGCTCTCGCTACAATTGCGACTAGAAAAACTATATTTTTATCGACCGCCTGCGATTCATAGTTTAGGTAGATTGTTTCAAAAATATTTGTGTAGACAATTTTGGTTTTAAAAATATATTCATTTATGAGTATGTTCAATGTAACATATAGTTATCATTAAAGTAGGTGTCTCTAGTATCAAGTTCAATGTCTTGAAAATCGCACTTTTTATAAACGCACCCGTGTATATAGTTTTTAAATCATGAAAACGCATCTCTATAAACACACCTTTTCTCTAATAAAACGTACGTAGTTTACAATCCGAACTCCGTAATCTCTATAAACGGACCGTTATTTGAAATATTTTGCATGTTACGCATGGTTATTCGCACATCGGGAACTAATGAAATGTACCGGATTCAAATCCGATAGCATTTGATGAGGATAGTTGGAATAGCCTGCGATGACAGAGCTCAATAATGTCTAGCTAGATTTTAGGCAGCAGTAGGGTTTGTACACACTATCCTAGATACGGGTGACCCAAATATCTATCTATTAGAAATTGTTATCTACAAATATAATTGGGATAGACCCGCTTTGAAACGATATCCAATCAACGTAAGACGAGTAAGTCTTGTTCTATATAAGACGAAATATATATATATATATATATGTATACGAAGACAGGGTGAAATTTTCAAATAGGCCTTCATAGCCATATGAGGATTAGCTAAAATTGCTGAAAGGAGATACGAAGCCCATTTTGATAAAAACTAAAACTGCATCATTAGTTTTTTTTATATCTTTTTCCCTAGCCGGGAATGAAACAAGGTCATTTTGGAAAAAAACACATCCTATATAATTCCAGTGTATCGGATCGTGTAGCTTATAAGGATAAAATTCTGGAAGGTAATGATAAATAACAATTTAAAGGAAAAGGCTGATTTTGAAGCAAATACATATTTTTTCATACATTTTCATACTAATCCTTATATAACTAATTTTTCGATGTTATTACCATTACTTAGGGCTTAGTATGAGAAAGGAAGCAGTGATAGCCTAGTGGTTAAGAAATTCGGCCTCCTGATCGAGGGCTCCGAGGGTCAAATCCAAGCACCTCTGAATTTTCAAAATGATTTGCATTTAGACCATTTACCATCAGGTAGATAGCATGAACGTTTGCTAAATCGAATTCAAAAAGAATATTGATGAGCACTCGACTTTAAAATATGAATAGAATAATTAAAGATTTATTTTCAATTCCAAATCCGATAGTGGCTTTGGAAATAATTGGAATAACAATTCACTGTCTGGAATTTACGCTTTGAATGATTGGGTGAATTAACGAAAATTAGTGTTTGAATATTAAATTTATGTGGTTTTCGATGCTCCGAGCTAAATGTGGTGAATGTAGGTTAAGTTGTTTTTTACCCATTATTATTTGTAGTTGAAGTTGTGGAGAAGAATTTTTAATTGTCTTTTAAAAATTGTCGTTTGCTCTTCAATTAGTGTGAAGGAAGTGGTGAATAAGGAAAATGTTGGATACGTTTCTTGAATGCTGTATGTATGAATGTATGTATTATTTTAATTAATTGAAGCGCTAAAAACATATTTTTGAATATTTTCAGCTAATACTGTCCTACTGATGTGCACGAATCTCCTCTCGATGGAGAAGAATTAAGCCATAGTTCACTGGCCTTAAGAATTGGTAGAATTCACACACCCTTGGGAATTTTTTTAAAACTATCAGGCATGCAGTTTTCCTCCACAGTTTTAGTAACAAGTATGAGTTATAAGTATTTTCTACTACACACATAATTGTGATAGCCTAGCAGTGATAGCCTAGTGGTTAAGAAACTCGGCCTCTCGATCGAGGGGTCCAAAGTTCAAATCCCAGGTACGCTGAGGTACGTACCACTGATTTTTCGAAATTATGTGCGTATTAGAAATTAATTATCACTTGCTAAAACGGTGAAGGAGAACATCGTGAGGAAACCTACATACCTGAGAAATTTATAAAAAAAATCTCAAAGGTATGTGAAGTCTACCAATACGCACTTGGCCAGCGCGGTGGACTATGGCCTAATCCTTTTCATTATGAAAGGAGACCCGTACCCAGCAGTGGGACAATAATGGGTCGTTGATGACATAATTTTGAAAGATTAGTGGTGCGGGCCTGGAATTTGAACCTCGGGTCCGCCACTTTCTAACAATTGGGCTATCACTGCTTTATATATTTTTCACTGCTTTATTATATGCAATAGTATTTGAAAAATGTTCATTTCTTCCCCGCTGTCCTTGACTGTCCAAATGAAGGCAGACTTGACAAATGCTGCCCGTTTGCAACTGTTGGAAAGTGATTTTTTGTCATGTGGTTGCAAATGTGCCAGCGAGTCACAGCCGGGGTGTGGGCTTTCACCTCCATCTTCTACAAAAATAAAACCTCAGTCATCACTGTGTGTCAGCTCGAGTTCATTAAATGTAAACAACAGTTCCCTCAAATACAGTAATGATAATGTAATGATATACTGCGATGAAATTGGTAAGGACATGGGAAGTTTACTAAGTTCTCTCTCGGGACGATCAGTATTAAATAATTGTATGCCTAATGCATCTTTCCATGAGATTATGCATAATGTATGTAATACTGAATTAAAGAATAATACAAGCTTAGTTATCTTTATAGGAAATAGGGGAAATGTGAACAAAAAGCATTTATTACATTACTTGGATACTTTGTTAAAACTTAATTTAAAGGAAATTGTAATGTTTACATTCCCCTATAGTAAAAGTTTGCCAGTCGAAGAGAATGATATTAGATATAAGTTAAATATGACTTTGCACACTGCAATGTGCAATAATAATAAATTTCATTTGATTGATACTAACTCGTTTAGTATGAATTTTTATTTGACAGGGGATAATTACTATCTCCCTAGATTTTATAAAAGACGGATAGCTGTTGTGCTAGAATTTTATTTTGACATTTCTGCCAAAAACTTGGCAACCAAACCTGCTTCTATTGAGCAGAATAATAATTTAAAATTATTGACATCCAATAATTTAAATTTGACATTGGAAAATTTAAATTAAATGATAGGACAACAGAGTGCACCTCTGGCAAATTATTTAATTTACAACCATTG
This sequence comes from Epargyreus clarus clarus, assembly GCA_014595695.2. Taxonomy (NCBI): domain Eukaryota; kingdom Metazoa; phylum Arthropoda; class Insecta; order Lepidoptera; family Hesperiidae; genus Epargyreus; species Epargyreus clarus. The sequence goes on from JACTTY020000028.1 coordinate 1,232,942, forward strand.
TCAAATAGTAATTCATTTAATAACATTGACATATCAATAAATAATTATGTAAGTAATTCATATGAATATAATAATAATAAGCAAATTAAGAGACATATTTCAAATAAATGTCTTCATATGGGTAAATTTAGTAATAATAAAACTAGCAATAAAAAGTTTTCATCTCTAAAAATATTGCACCAGAATATCCAGGGTTTTTCAAGTAAGGAACTGGAACTGGAGTTATTTTTAGAGAGTAACAATTATGATATAATTTGTTTAACAGAGCACTGGTTAAAACAAGGTGAAACACAAATAAACTATATAAATCACTTTATTGCTAGTTCGTTCAGCCGTGAGTCAGCTATCCATGGTGGCTCATTAATAATAACTCGTAAAGGTTTAAAATCAAGAGAACGCTTGGATATAGTGGGGCTCTCGGTTGAACGTGTTATTGAATTATCATGTGTCGAGCTGGATAGCCTTATTGTGGTTAGCGTGTATAGGCCCCCTAACATAGAAACATTTTCTAGATTTGAAGGTGTAATGGAAAATGTTTTGGACATTATTTGCAAATGTAAGAAATATGTTGTTGTTTGTGGTGATTTTAATGTGAATATTTTAGAAAACACCACATTGAAAGTAAAATTACTTTCCTTATTTAGATCATATAACTTAGAATATAGTTTTTTTGAGCCAACCAGGGTGACTTCATCCTCTGCTACTTGCATCGATAACATTTTCTGTAACTGCTCTGTAGTTGAAAAATCTATAATAAATCATATTAAATCTGATCACAAGGGGCAGTCTGTCCATATCCAATATAACATATCCAAGGAAGGGAACATAAAGTTTCTTCATAGACCAATTACAAGTCACCGTTTATTAAAATATAATAAAGTGCTACTAAATAAGTTGTCAGTTCTGAACCATAGCACTTGTGTTAATAATTTATATTCTGCATTTTTCTCCACAGTGCACACAGAGTTTAAAAAAATATTTTCTGAAGTTAGGTATGAAAAGAGTACTAGACTTAGTTTTTGTGAATGGGCTACTAAAGGTATTCGTCTAAGTAGAAGTAAACTTTTCGAGCTTTATAGTGAAAGAGAGAATAACTGTAGCCCTCACTTCAATGAATATGTTCGTAAATATTCTAAAATATTTAAATCAGTTTGTATGACAGCTAAATCTAAGTTCATACATAATAAATAAAAAATGCTGATAATAAAATTAAAACAATCTGGAAAATAATTAATGCCGAAACACGAACTTGCAGATTAAGTATCAGTAAAGTATCTCTTACTACTGAACGTGGTCAGATTACCTCAGATAAAGAAATTGCACAAGAATTTGAAACTTTTTTCTCGAATATACCATTTAATACTACTAAATTTTTAAAATCATCCCCAATTAAAGCAGTGACCATCCTTAAAGAGAATTTAAGTCAGTGTCACATTAAATTTAAATTTAGACATATTTTAATTAATGACATATTAAAAGCTTTTAAAGAATTAACTGTTAAAAATACAGAGGACATTTGGGGAATGTCAGTAAAAGTTTGTATATCAATCATTAAAACTTTAGCTCCCTTCTTAGTCACTATTTTTAATATGTGTGTTGATCAGGGCTGTTTCCCTGATTTAATGAAACATAGCAAAATAATTCCATTGTTTGAGGCAGGTGATACTAAAGATCCCAACAATTATAGACCCATCTCAGTACTGCCTGTTCTAAGTAAAATTTTTGAAAAGATCCTCTTACAGCAAATGTTGCTTCATTTTAAACTAAATAATCTTTTACATCAAAAGCAATTTGGCTTTACTAAAGGCCGTTCTACCACAGATGCTGGTGTTCAATTGCTGCGACATATTTTTGATTGTTGGGAACAAGCACATGATGCTATAGGTATTTTTTGTGACTTGTCTAAAGCTTTTGATTGTGTTGATCATAAAACCTTATTGTTAAAATTACAATATTATGGTATTCAGGGAAATTCTCTAAAGTTGATAAATTCTTATTTAAACAATAGAGTCCAACGAGTGCAAGTAAATGGAGCATTATCAGCAGGTTCTAATATTAAAATAGGTGTACCTCAGGGCTCCATCCTAGGTCCGTTTCTATTTTTAGTTTATATAAATGATTTGCCAAATGTAGTAAAGGATTTATCTGAGGTTGTTTTGTTTGCTGATGACACTTCCTTGGTGTTTAGAGTAAAACGACAATCACAGGATACGAACGATATTAATGAAACTCTTTGCTTGATTCAGAACTGGTTTGATGCAAACAACCTACTCTTAAATTCTAATAAAACTAAATGTATTAAATTTATGCTACCAAATGTAAGGAGTACGGGGATGAATGTCGCTCTAAATGGTGAGACTTTGCAATTCGTCAATGAAACTGTTTTCTTGGGGATTACCATTGATTCTAAACTCCAGTGGGGTCCCCACATCTCTGCTTTGTCCAGCAGACTTAGTACTGCAGCTTTTGCAGTCAGAAGAATTAGACAGTTAACAGACATACCCACTGCCAGACTTGTCTATTTCAGTTGCTTTCACAGCATTATGTCTTATGGCATTCTACTGTGGGGCAGTGCTGCTGACATAGACTCTATATTTACTATTCAAAAAAGAGCAATAAGGTCAATATATAGTCTGCGGCGTGGTGAGTCCCTAAGAGAACTGTTTCCCACTATTAATATATTGACGGTGCATAGTCAATACATTTATGAAAATATTATGTATGTAAGAAAACACACTGATATGTTTGAAAAAAATAGTAACCACCATAACTTTAATACCAGAAATAGAAATAAATTAGTAATTCCTAAACGTAGATTATGTAAGGTGGCTAGATCTTTCGTGGGCAACTGTATTCGCTACTACAATAAAATACCCGACCACATTTTGAATCTCACAGAAAAAAAGTTTAAACATGTCGTTAAACTAACGCTATGTAGAAAAGCGTACTATAAAGTAAGTGATTATTTGACTGACAAAACGGTGTGGTCTGAATTAGCTCCAGCTCCACATGTACCATTACGTTAAGTTAACATTGTCAAAAACATTTTTTTTTTTAAAGATGTGTGTTATGGAGTTTCTTTCGCCGCTTCTTCTCCATAACGAAACACCTTGTGAAGTGGTGGTAGTTGCTTTGACATTCAAAAAGTGATCTGTAAAGAACCTATTTTGAATAAAAAATTTTGATTTGATTTGATTTTGAATTAGTCCAAATGAAGATATGAGTAAAGTAGCTATTTTTTTTATTTACTCATTATTATTATAGGTATTAGGTAGGTATTTACGAAGCAATGAAATATATTTGTTAGATATAACAAATATTGCTCGAAAAATTAACACTTATTTTTCAGTAGTTACGAATAAATAAGCTATTAAGAAAAATATGTAATATATTTTTAGTTAACCATTATTACAACTAGGTATAATGGGTATTAAATAAATCTTTTTCTTTTCATTCATTCAAAAAACGAAGATGTATTCTTCAATTAGTACAAATGAATGAATGAATAATAAAAGGCGGCAATTCTGAGATACATTTATACCGAAGATCTCGAATAAAAACTAAAATGCTCAGCTATTATTCATAGCGTATCATTGAGGTAAAAGAAAAGATGAAAGATATAAAAAGAAAGATAATATTTCTACAATTTACATTAAACTGTAAACAGACAATCCTCTCTGGCGAAGGATTTGTAGGGATTAGAGATAATCCCGGATAGTTCCTATCTTCTTGGATAGTCTTGCCTAACAAGTCTCAGTAAAGATATCGAATAATGAAAATGTTGACTTTTATCTACGAGTACTTTTCCCATATTTTTTTATGAAATGTAATTGAGTATGAAGTCCAAAGTGGTTGAACCTTCGGTGGATCGACTCCAGAAGCACCAACGGAATACCTATTTCTGCCTAATAACGCTGTTAAGCGCTGCTGTGTTTTGGTTTGAAGGGCGTGGTAAAGGAGACATACTTTTCCGAGGCATTCTTTAGTCCTCAGGGGTAGCCGCGCATCTGTAGCCGACCTCGGATAAGAATCTAATCTTATCTGGGGTTGATTACAAATGTCCATCGGCGGCAGTAGCTTTACCTTCAGGTGGACTGCATGCTCGTCTGCTACTCCTATTATAAAAAAAGATGTTCATGTACGGCATTAGCCACTTACTATCAAGTCGATGCTCATATTGCTCATTTCCTTCAATATTATATTGCTACGAACAAGAAAGGCATGGAGCAAAAATTCAAGTTCGATCTTATAACAAAACATTAATGAGTGGGTAAATTAATCACTCTACAAGAGAGCGTGTCTTATAATTGATGTTGATTAACGAGCCTTACAATGGCAGGCTTCGGATAAACCTTGCGAAGTTTGAGGAAACGTACAGATGCCTTCCGAAGGTCTTTATGCTACGAGTATCTAGGCTTAAGCGATATATCAATGTAGCTTAATGTTTACTTGGGCTTACTATTGGTAGGTATATACCAACGAATAGAAATATTTCTATTCGTATGAAATTGGTGATAAGATACGAGTACATTATATTCGGAATAACCGTTTGCACAAATTTGAGGATTTTTGGGCAAATGGAAGTAATTATGTGTAAAAATATATTTTTATAAGATATAAATATTCTTGACCAGCGTGCTAGACTACGATCTGAACTTCTCAGTGTAACTTCATGACTGAGAGTGAGTCGTTTCAAGTTTTCATTTCCAGCCAAATATAATTGCAAACGACATTGATAATAATGTGCAACAGACTCTTTAAACTGTAGACTCTGTAAAGAGTCTGTTGTTGTAAACTCTGTAAAGAGAAATATTTTAGTTTCAAATTTAAACATTAATAAGAGTTTTAAGCAATATTTATCAAAAAAATAGTTCCGTAAATTTTGCACCGCACATATGATTACAAGCGGGTAGACTAACATAAAGAACCTTGTTAAGGAAATAAACAGACGGACGGTAATAGACCCCATGAGGGGTTGAAAACTTCGCTCCAACGCATTGCCATGACGACTCAGTGGGCTGTGCGCTAACTGACCGGAAAATGGCTCGCTCACTGTAAATAGCAGGCTCCATAAATAGTATCAACGTAGGCCCGTACATTTATGTATAAATAAATAATTAAATGGTATCTCTGTGACTTGAAATGCCATGCCATTTTCTAAGCTTTTGTGATACATAAAATTATTTATTGTTACATGCAATTGTTATTGTTTGTGACATTGATTTCATAAATGACTGGGTTTTGATAGGATTTCATGGAAATGTTTGTACAATTTCATTTATTAAACCCTGTCTTCTAACAGGAAGTAAATTGTAGTTAACTTATTTAGCCCTACATATATAAATAGGTTATAAAAATCTAGTAGAGGATATTTCCATATCTAGTCAGTAAAATTCAGGAATGTTTATTCCTCTTGAAACCTCGAAGCTTCCCTATATATGCAATGGGGCCGCTGAGGGTATTTTATTAGATAAATCTTATATAATCCTATTACTCCCTAATATATTGGGTATCCTAAGAAGAAATACAATAAATAAGGATTTTTATTCTTATAAATTCATGGTAAAATTTCCTGGTTGTAGTTACCATCAACTCATACCGATATCACGTACCTAGACATAGAAAAGAAATCAAAATTCACCATTCATTTTCGAACCCAGAACTCTTTAGACGCATCTTACTGCTATGATATTGCGTCATTCATCAACAATGCAAATAAATATTTGGCCTTAGAACATCACAAAGTTCAAAATTACCGGTAACCACCTGAAATAAACTTATACAGAGATCATTTACGGTTGAAAGCTAACTTTATGAACAGAGGGCCGTTATTTATAACGCCAACAAACATTTCCGGTCAGCTACCGCGGTAACTGGACAGCCGTGACGTCACAAAGGTACGTCACGCGCGTTTTATTAAGCATTATTTAATGTTTATTGTTATTCATTTATACATTTTTATTTTCTAATTAAGTGGTCGAATTATAGTTTCTAAATCTTGATGGATATTCTAGATGGATATTTAATTCTATCTTACTGTCTATCCGATCATCTATTAATACGTGTCTACGTTTATTTGAATATAACAGCCATTGTAGATGAATATCTTACGTGTTCTATTAACCACTATTAACCGGTATAGTTGAATTACGAAAAAAAATAATTCTTTTAAAAAGAGTTCTTGATCAGGCATCAATATTTCGCGAAAAAAAACATTGTAACAGTTATTCATACGTAAAAAATCACAAAACAGCAAACTGAGGCAAATATTTGCCCAATTAGAGTTATAAACGTAATCAATACGGCGGCCTGAATTAAAAACGGGGGCTGTTTAATATTCCAGAGATGCTTGCTTGTTGCTCGCTATGAGGCCTGAATATTGAGGCACAATGGGAGAATCCGGTGTAAATTATAGAAAACAATATGATTTTTATTTCTAATCTATTTCTATTTTGTATTGTGTGTGTGTGTATGCACGTAAAATACAATTATTTAGTAGTAGTCAGAACATGTTTTTTTTACAAAGTTATATTTTAATAGACTACCATTTTTGTTTTTTTTAGGCAAATGACAAAATAGAGCAACCTTTTCAAATTCATATAAATAGGAAAAACAAAACTTTTTTTCGCTACATTCTGGATCAAATATTAATATTTGTGAAAATAAATAAAGCAGTATAACTGTACGTCACACATAAAAAATCACAAAACAGCAAAACTGAAGCAAATATTTGCCCAATTAGAGATATACTGCCGTCATAAGAAAAAAAGACGTATCTAACACTTTTGCCAAAATTGAGTTATGTACATATTCGGAATCAGTAAAAAAAGACGCATCTGCTGGTATTTTTGAATTTTTTCTATTCCAAACTGGAACCCTGTTAATGATTATGAAATAGGACGCATTTGAGTATTATCGAAAGTATTACTAAAATAAACCGCTTCTGGTTTTTACTACGTTGAAAAAACGCATTTACGTTGAAGCGTCTTACTTTCTTCCAAAATATTAACTTGATCCTAAAATGTAAAAACGTTTCTACACGATACTAAGTAAAAAAGTCAGTTCTGCACAGATACGTTTTTTCATTTTAGTATTAAGAAAATTAGGCAGGGCGCAAGTGGCAGATGTGTTTTTTCTACTTAGTATCAATGTTTGTGCGGAGGGGAGTGGGGGTCGCAGTTGTGAGTCCGATCGGCAGTTGCGCCTAAACATCGAAGAGGACATCACGTTGCGTTCGCGCACGTCGCGACTATTCAACACGTGTAATTATTATTCGCATCCTAAGGTAAGTTTTCGTAAAGCTGTATTTAAACAACTTTTTCACCTTATTTGCTTTAACCTAAAATATTTATTTAGTTTTTAGCTCTGATTCATTTTAGTGCACACTGCATTTTGACACTAAAACTAATCGGAGCCAAAAACTAAATATTTTTAATCTTGTAGGTTCCGAAAAGTAATGCCTACTACAATTAATTTTATTACGAGTTAGTTTTATCTTGCAATTATTTTGTAACAACATATAAAGAAATAAACAAACAAGGTCGCTTTCATTAAAAAAAGTTTATTTTTTTATTTTTTAGAATGAGTTGCAGTCGGTCCTCAAAAATACTGGCATTGTTGGAGCCATCAACGAGTTCCAACCAAGAGTCACATGACATTAATAATGATAATCTATTTCAACATTTACCGGAAACAAACAAAAGTATACCAATTTATGACAACCTACAGTGTAACTTAGACGGAGAACTAGATTTCGATTCAGATGATTCAGTTTTCGATAAAGATTATGTACCACCAAATTTAATTTCCGCTGCTAATTCCAATGATTCAGATTTTTCATCAAATATTATCCCAAATTCACAGTCTCGTAATATAACTGTGCCTGAATCGCCTGAATGTTGTAATGACGAAAACACACCACAAGATTTAACTAAAAAAGGAAACCCTAGGAAACGTAAGAAGTATGATCAATCAGTAGCAGAGAGGCGGGAACTTAAAAAGCTTAATGACATGGAATCTAAATATAAATTAAAACCAGGATGTGATATAAAATTATGTAAAAAGAAATGCCATGAAAGTTTCACAGAAGATGAAAGAAAAGATCTCAATAAGTTTTTTAGAAAACTATCTTGGAAGGATCAACAATATTTTATAAGAAATAATACATCTAAAGAAGAACCTAAGAGGAAGACTGTTAAAGAAAATCGAAAAATAGATAGAAACACCACCGTCACGTACTTTTTGTCTAAAGATAAAGGGACAAAATTAAAGGTTTGCAAAATTTTTTTTTTAGAAACGTTGGGTTATATGTGAAAAATATTTTCTTCACAATGCATATCATAAAGAGCTAAGACACAGGAAATGTGAAGATTGTCGCAGTTATGAGCCATCGTGAGTTATGAGTTATGTCGCATTATCACCATCAGAAGTATGTAACAGCTAGGCAAGAGTATAAAAAAGACGTCAATAAACAAAATACATCTAATATGAACCCAGAAACTGCATATTTTTCGGCTGATTTAGAAAAAGTTATCATGCTTCCACGTATTGAACAATTTAAAATTGTCATGTTTTGTCCAAGAATTATAATTTTTAATGAGAGTTTTGTCCCTATAGGTGACAAAAAGAGAAACCCAGTTTGTCAAACCTTTGCTGCTATATGGCACGAAGCGGTATCAGGTCGTAAAATGAGTGATATAGCGAGCTGTTTCAAAGCTTTTTTACATGCCAATAGAGATTTAAAACACATAGTTATCTGGTTAGATAACTGTGCGTCACAAAACAAAAATTGGACGTTATATTCATATTTGACTCATCTTGTGAATTCAGTAGAGGTCAATTTTGATTCTATAAAACTAAAATATTTAGAGGTGGGCCATACTTTTATGTCCGCTGACGAATTTCACCACCAGGTGGAATTGGCTATGAAAAAGAAGAAACATCTCTATGATTTCGAAGATTTTCATCAAACAGTTGCGAGCACTAGGACAAACATTAACGTCAAAGTAATGAACTTGGATGATTTTTGTCAATTCGAAGACTGTTCTTCGTCGTACAAACTACAAAACACTACACCTCGAGCTTACTTAAGTGATATGTGTGAAGTAACATTTCACAGAGGCACCCACATCATTCAATATAAGACTGATTTCACTAGTGAATCCGAATATTCTCTAGATTTCTTAAGATTAAAAAATATTAAAAGTGGGATACCACCACCAAAAGTGAAATCAAAATACAGAGGTATTACATATGAACGTAAGACGATGATCATACAAAAACTGACTCCTTTGATGCCAGACAACAGAAAACCATTTTGGTATAATCTACCCATTAACAATGATAGTGTTGATCTCTCCCGAAGTCATGAAGAAGACTGATTTAAAACTAAATGTGATTTAGACTACCAAATTCTTAGATTTAAGTGTTTTTTTCGAATTTGTAGTAGACAGATATTTTATTTTACTTCATAATATTTAACGTTACATTATTACTAACTGTACTTTGTTGTTGTTAACTTAAAAATATTTCATTGTAATGATTGTGTTACTTAATTGTTAGTTATTGATTATTATTATCTTTTTAATTTATTTTTTCTGATCTCATTCATGTTTTAGTTATAGTTTTAATGGTTTTAAGAACAAATTTTGATTGATTATTTCTAAAAGAAATGTTACAATGAGCGAATTATTTTGATAGAACTAGATAAGCTCCTATTCATTTGTAAAAGTTCCTTCCTGATTTTTGGAAAGGAAAGGAACGTTCCTTATTTAAGAATGAGTATGTATATTTCTTAGAGGATTATTATGTTTTTGTTTTTACCAGAGAAACTGGGATTTTTGTTAAGAACTTTTTTCATAAATAAATGTTATTTCTTACATACGAGTACATTGCTGTTTTATTTTATCTTAACAAATTAAATACATTATGATCTAATGAGTTTATTTTAGGCAAAGTAGTCATATTTGTAAACTAGACGGATTTTGTCGCATCATTTAATCAGGTATTACTAAATTGAAAAGGTGGTATGATGGTAGAAAAGGCTTTTTCTTTTGGTAATTATCGTATTATTACTAGGTAGAAAAACGTTTTCAAAATTGCTAAGTTGAAAAAAGCGTATCTAGCCAGAAGCGTCTTTTCTATTTCGTATGATTAATTTTTCAATATTTTTTTTTCTACAGAGAAAAGGAAAATTGCATTTATTTATTTAATCATATTAATTTCATCTTAACCATTTTCAAAGTTAGTAAGCTGAAAACAATTCTCACATTTTTACACCAAAATAACATGAAATATTTTATAATGTTAGGGACAGCAACTGATTTACTTTTTGGATTGCAAAACATTTAATTTCTCCAATATTAGATTTTCGTAGAAACGTCTTTTTTTGTTATGACGGCAGTATAAACGTAATCAATATCGCGGTCTGAATTAAAACGGGAATGTTTAATATTCTAGAGATGCTTGCTTGTTGCTCGCTATGAGGCCTGAATATTGAGGCACAATGGGAGAATCGGGTGTAAATTACAGAAAATAATATGGATTTTTTCTAACCTAATGGTGTTTTATAAGTGGTAGCCTGATTCTGAGAAGAGCCGTGCCTAGCAGTTCTCAGAATAAGAAGGATAAGGCCACAGTCCACTGCGCTGGTCAAGTGCGAATTGCTCGGCTTCATACCTTTGAGTTTTTCTTTTTTACGATGTTTTCCTTCACCGTTAAAACAATTGATAATTAGTTATTAATATTAACGTAACTTTCAAAAATCAGAGCTGCATGTCTAACATTCAAACCTCGGACCCCTCGATCGAAAGACCAAGTTTCAGCTGTTACAGAAGACGTAGTGACCTCCAAATCGAATCGCAATCTTACGGCATCTACAGGAAGATATAAATTAATACTATTCGTGCCACAAGCACAATTCAATTGTGGTGTTATCTCCGAATGTTGTAATCCCTGACAGGTGACGACAGTAAGACACACGTCTCCGCTACAAAGCGTCGGTCGGAGCGGAGACAATGCACTATGCATTATGCATGGCTCACACAGATTGAAATTAAACTAAGTTATATCTCACAGCTATATAAAGTAACCAGTGGTGTTTAAACTCTCGAAGGCTTTAGGCTTGAATCCGTGGTTTTAAATTGCCGTCTTTTATTTATTTGATTGGGATACTGCACCCTTATTTTCGTTGATGAGAGAAGAACCTCACAAATGTACACGTTATGGGGTTTTTACCTATTAAAAGGCGGGATGTTTCGATCTCCCACTCTTGACGCCCTCAATTCGAATCCTCTTTAAGTCTCCTTTTACGACAAGCAAGGAATACCGTAGCTCTATTCTTTTCTATCTAAATCGAATTTAACCTACGGTATCTTAGAATAAATAGAAATTAATACTATTCGTGCCACAAGAACAATTCAATTGTGGTGTTATCTCCGAATGTTGTAATCCCTGACAGGCGACGACAGTAAGACACACGTCTTCGCTACAAAGCGTCGGTCGGAGCGGAGACAATGCATTATGCATTATGCATGGCTCACACAGATTGAAATGAAATTTAGACAGTAATGCTGCAGATGTCTAAAATACCAAAGGTTGAAGTGCATAGTGCAGCTCGTGACCAACGGACATTAATAATTAATCAATCTATCCAAGTTTTGCGTAAAAATTACATTTGAGTTTCTAAAATGCAAAAATTGACAAAATACGAATTGCTATCCTTTTTCTTGTGATATAGGAGTAGCAGACGAGCATGCAGTCCTCCTGATGGTAAGTGGCTACTGCCGCCCATGGACATCTGTAATCAACCCCAGATAGGATTAGATATTCCTACTTGAGGTCGGCTACAGATACGCCGCTACCCCTGAGGACTAAGCTGGAACGCCTCGGTAAAGTATGTTTCCCTTACCACACCCTTCAAAACGGAACACAGCAGCGCCTAACACTGCTGTTATGAGGCAAAAATAGGTTTGGCGGTGGGGCCGCCGGAATCGAACCACAAAGGGTTCTACCACCTTCAAGCTTATATTTGGGTTGCATTTATATTGTCAGAGGACGCAAAATTGTTTTTTTTTTTGAGATGTTAACGGGAGTTAGTATAAAATTAAATCCTAATTTGTTGGATAGCAACTCTTGTCCCTCGGCCGCCATCTTGAAAATGAGTTCTCAATAATATATGCAAGTTTTAATGACAGCGTTCCACTATTAAATTTGTTTACTTTTAAGTTCTTTACCTACGTGATATCTCACTTAAAATTAATTATCTGCCAAACCTAATTACTATACGAAGTCAGCTGTATAATTGCAAAAAATTTTACAATTATGTTATTATGCAGATAACATGCAATTATATTATCCATAATTATTCTTTGGAAACTTTAACAACTAATAATTGGACAAGTAACTTGACAAGGAGAGTTCCGTACTAATATTGTTTTATCTTTTTATTTTTTGTGTTGGGTATCATAGCAGCTATCGAAGTACATATATTGTAAAATTTTAATATCTATTCATTGAGGCTGAATAGATAAACAGAGAAATTCCAATTTCTTGTAAAAAGACCCCTTTGTCCATTTTTTATTTTATTAGTATTTGTTGTTCTAGCAGTAATACGTGTAATAATATACATTCGAAAATTCAAGGGTCAATCTATCACGATTCAAAAGATAGAGACCTGAGACAGGTCAAACAAACAGAGACACAGACGGACAGAGCGACAGACATACAGACGAAAATACGGATAAACAACAGGTTTTGAAGGTGGAAGAACCTATTTCTGCCTAATAACAGCAGTGTTAGGCGCTGCTATGTTCCGTTTTGATGGGTGTGGTAAGCGAGACATACGAGATATTTTCCGAGGCGTTCCACCTTAGTCCTCAGGGGTAGCGGCGCATCTCAGATAGGAAATCTTATCCTATCTGGGATTGATTACAGATGTCCATGGGCGGCAGTAGCCACTTACCATCAGGTGGACTGCATGCTATATTACATAAAAAAACACAACAGACAGGGAATACTAATAATAATAGGGTTCCGTTTACGCTTGCGTACGGAACCCTAAAACGCTTCGAGCGCCCTCCTCGACACAATGGCGCTTGATAAAGATAATTTTCTACGTACAGGAACAAATTACATGTTTTTGTTTCCTCGTGTTAAGAAATGATTAATGGCAGCCAATGTTCCCACACTCATAACTGTCGCTCCAAGTACCAGCTGACGAGGTAATCAGGGATAAATGAAGGATAATGTTGCTTATTATTATGGTATAATTAATTCATGTCACTTATTATTTTCGCAAGTGACTTTTACGATGTTTCATTGTTATTTTCATTTTAAAAGATATGCGAAACGTGGTAGAACTCTTTGTGGTCCCGGCGGCACCACCGCCACATCCATTTCTGCCTAATAACAGCAGTGTTAAGCGCTACTGTGTCATAGTTGGAAGGATCTTGTAGAGGAGTCATATTTTTCCAAGGCATTCTAGTATAGTCCTTAGGGATAGCGGAGCATGTGGGCGACCTCAGATTGGAATCTAATCTTTTCTGTAGTTAATTATAGATGTCCATGGGCGGCAGTAGACAGTTACGATCTGGTGGACTACATATTCCTTTTGAGAATTTTTGAGATTTTGAGATTTTTGTCTAAGGTCGAACTAGTACATCCTTATTAAAATCTCAAAATCTCGTTACAAAGACATCGCAGCATTTCAAAGTAAACTGTGTCTTTTATGTAATTTCTTATTTTCGAAACAAAAAATATCATTATTTTTTTAATTTAAAATATATATTTTTTAATTTTGCTCTCAGTAAGCCAAAGCCTTAAACCGAGAACTCCTAAAGTGAAGTTACAGCAAACAAACCACAGAATATATAATTTGTTTCGTATCTTTCGCTGATGAAGTGACTTGTCATCGTGAAGTGTTTGAGTATGCGCGGCATTTCCTTAACTAACTTCGGATGTATGCCATTTGCATGTTAAAGCGGCATCTGGAATACAAGTAATCGATACAAATATCGATAATTATAATGATAAAAATATGAATACCGATATGAATATAGATATTTATTATCGACGTCAACAACGATATTTTTTATTGACTTGAATATGGATATTTTTATGGATTATAAATATCGAGATTTATATTGGTTTAAATGTCATCGTATCACTTGTAATGCTGTTTAGCTCACTAAATTACAATGCATTACTATCTGTATATCAATAATTCAAAACCGTCACAAAATATTCAAATAAAATGGACTCTTTTATTTTCTGGCAAAAAAAAAAAAAATTTTTAAGTTGTTTCACTGACTTAATCGTATTACTGTATAAAATATCGAAGCCACAGAATATATAATTTGTTTCATATCTTTCGCTGATGAAGACTTGTCATCGTGAAGTGTTTGTGTATGCGCGGCATTTTCTTAACTAAGTTCGGATGTATGCCATTTGCATGTTAAAGCGGCATCTGGTTGACGGCGCATAATGGACCTTAAAGGTCCGTAAGCGACACTAGGGGTGTAATGAAACTATCGATATGAATATCGAATATCTAAAATATCAGTGACATCGTGAATATTTTTTTTATAATATAGGAGTAGCAGACGAGCAGTCCACCTGATGGTAAGTGGCTACTGCCGCCCATGGACATCTGTAATCAACCCCAGATAGGATTAGATATTCCTACCTGAGGTCCGAGGTCTAAGCTGGAACGCCTCGGAAAAGTTAGTCTCCCTTACCACACCCTTCAAACCGGAACACAGCAGCTCCTAACACTGCTGCTATGAGGCAGAAATAGGTGTGGCGGTGGTGTCGCCGGAGTCGAACCACAAAGGGTACTATCACCTTCAAAATTACTATATTATGATCATTATTATCGATATATCGATAACTTATAGCACACTACTAGTAAGATGTTATTTATGATCGATATTATCAATTATTAATATCTTATCGATATTATTAATATCCTACCGGTAATGAGTAAGCATAGATAAGAATGTCGATATTTTTGGCACCAATTCGATAGATGTCTCATTTCTAATGATTTCGTATCGATATTTAGAAGCGATATTATCGATACTATCATAATAACGATATCGACAATCCTGATAGATCGTCACATCCCTAAAGCCCCATTGTTTGTATGAAAGTTGCTACATTGAGTATATCGATTAGAAGACCTCTGGGTCTCATCTTGTATTATCATGTTTCAGGATGACTGGATTCGTTTTCTATTACAAAGGTAACTGACAACGGATATTTAGAAAAAAACAATTGGACAAAAAATATATATTGGAAATCACAATAAGTATTCTTCTAGCGAAAATACTAAAAATGTTAGTATACTATAGTCTGATTCATAATTAGGATTAGGTATCCAAAATGTAAGCAAAAGTGTTGACCTATCAAATCAAAAATATGTTTCAAAATACGTTTCAAATGGTAGTTTATTATTTTTGACAATATTAAATTAATACAAGAACAATAAAATAACAATCTAAATAAATTAAGATCAATTCCCATTTTCTAATATTTATATTACCTCAATTTCGTTCCATACAGTAATAATAATAAAAAACAAGGTTTATGGTAGAAAATTACAATGTGATAATGGTAACACAATTGGAACCCAAAACATTTCTTGTGCCGTCATTTTTAAGTTTCGTAGCTGATGTTATTCATTTTCGTGATTGTAATCGAACTCGAATGTATTATCGTTTTCTTAGCGCGTTTGTTTAATTGTGAATAATTGTCAAGTTTTCGTTTGTTGATGAGTTAGTTAAAGATTTATTTCGTATTAATTTTGACAGTGACATTTGTTTGTTTACATTTTGGACACCTAATTATGAATCAGTAGCACTACCATGAGTTGGCACAGAAACGCCACTATAGAAATTGTAAATAGAAAACTATTGTCATTTTGCTAGTGAATAACATAACTACTATAGTTACGGTATTTCTTGACAACGTCTGTCAAATTAATGACTCATGGGACCGAATTTGTATGGCAATAGATCATAATGACATTCGCTAGCGATTTGATTTCGATAGGTAACGTAAAAGTTACGAGTGGCTCACACTACGGAATTTAGTTCTACGAGTAACCACCAGAGGCGCTGTACAATTTTTCATACATTTATTTTATGCAGTCGCTAGCGAGTAATACTTTTGTAAACTCATGGTAGTGCTACAGACAATAGAAGTAATTTAGTTTGATATAGCTCAATTTCGTAAATCTTATTTAGGGTCAAGCTTCGCTTCCAAGAACATCTGTGAGAAGCAAACGAACATTTTTTTATAATATAGGAGAAGCAGACGAGCATGCAGTCCACCTGATGGCAAGTGGCTAATGTCGCCCATGGACATCTTCAAACAACCCCAGATAAGATTATATTTCTAGATCCGCCACAGATTCGCCGCTACCTTTGAGGAATAAGCTTGAATACCTCGTAAAAGGATCTCCCTTAACACACCCTAGCAACAAGAACAGCAGCGTTTAATACTGTTGTTATTAGGCAGAAATATGGCGGTGGTACGTTCCTGGTCAAATGTTACTGGTTCTATTAATGATTATATGCTATGGTATGTATCATCGTCAATCCATTACTGTCGCCCTGTAGGGCACGGCTTCTCTCAGAATGAGAAGGATTAGGCCATAGTCCACCGCGGTGACTAAGTGCGTATTCATAGACTTCCATATCTTTGATTTTTTTTTTAATTTCTCAGGTATGCAGGTTTCCTCACGATAATTTTCTTCACCGTTTAAGCAAATGATAATTAATGTCTACTACGCACATAACTTCGCAAAATCAAAGGTGAGTGCCTGGGATTTGAACCTCGGACCCTTCGATCAAGAGTTTCTTAACCACTAGGCTATCATATGAGATATGGTATGTATAATACGATGCTATCATCACTTATGATATATTCAAACAATATCCCTAGAGGCCCACAATCTCATAATGGCCTTATGTCGGTTATTCCACATTATGACCATACTCTTGTAGATGTTACGCGGATAAGTGAAGATGATCACGATTTCCCTGGAGGGCAGTGATGTTATGATAACATCTGATATGTATAGGGTTCTGATTTTAAGAATGAAAGTGGCAGAACTCCTTATGGTTTGATAAGCGCAGCTGTGTCTCAGTTTGAAGGGTATCGTAAGGTATATATTATACTTTGATTTAGTCTTCAGAATAGTAACGCATACATGGCTGACCTCAGATATGGCTCAAGTGTTATCTGTGGTTGATTACAGATGTCAATTTGCCATTAAGTACACTGTACGCACGTTTACTCCTTCAATATTAGAAAGAAATTAACTTATAGTTACTATTAAATTTTTGATGCTCTTATTACATTAAATACTTCAATATTAATATTCTTATACGATGAAAAGACGCAAGTTAAATATACCTAATATCGAAATCGTAAAAGAGAATCTATTCCAAACATTAATATTCTCCGCACAAAATGATCTTCGTATCAATCCCAAATTGAATTTGCTTAACAATTCATATTAATATTGAAACTAATTGTGGACAATTCAAATATCGAGCCCATCGTCACAATTTTGAGGAATTGATTGAGCGGCTTCAATGATCGAGCAAATTCAGTGATTGAGCAAATTCAATCGGACGCAATCAGTGTGTTGAGAAAATATGATTGAAATTGTAACCGGCGTTTAGAGGAGTGTCTTTTGGAAACAAATTGGAACTTCCGAGTGATTTGAATTAATTTTCGTAAAATAATAGGGTTAATTGATTGATTGATCACCTTTTCGTGTAAAAAACAGTCAAGACGGAACGGATGCAATCAAGTGTTCTGTCAGGAAGAACATTTAATTGCCGTCGTCGTCAACCATTACTGTCCCACTGCCAGGCACGGGCCTTCTCTCAGAATGAGGGGTCAGGCCAAAGTCCACCGCGCTGGCTAAGTGCGAAGTAATAAACATCATAAACGCTTGACATTTCGTCGTCATCGATTTCGTAGTCGAATTCGAGGTTTCCTTCACCATTTTAGTCATATTTTAATACGCTAAAGTGATGTACTTTAAAATAATCAGATTTGCGATGACCTGAGATTTTAACTTTGAAGCCCCGAAGGAGAGGGAAGTAATATTTTTCACGACTAAGAGTAAAAGTGCAAATAAAAAGTGCATTTAATTTTTTTTTATCTTTTTTATAGACATAACTCGCGACACGCTAAAAAAGTATCTTTGCCATTTTTCGCGCATCTTCAAAGCTACTTAGATACTCTTTACGCTACTCTATTTGCGGAGCCCAAAAAGAATACAGAAGCAAGTATCCATTAATGTAATAGAGCGAAATGAATCGCCATTAATAAAACAGGCTGGTTCCGAGAACGTACACCCGTGCTCATAAGTACTGTAGCTTATATCCGTGAGTTTGTTTTGGATTACGGTAATAAGCTTTTGCGCTTATGGTGTAGATGTGGTGCTACCAACTTCAAAGGTTGGCTCAAATATTTGATCCAGTTAATTATTCAGTGTTGAGAGATGTTAGGGAAAAAGCATTGAGATATATACATATTTAGGATGATAAATAAAAACACTATAACTGGTGTTTTTTTTAATAATGAAGTAGCAGACGAGCTTGTAGTTAACATGGTAAGAACATCTGTAATCAACTCCAGATAAGATTAGATTCCTACTTGAGATCGGCCACAGGTGTGCCGCTACCCCTGAGGACTAAACTAGTATGTCTCGGAAAGGTATTTCTCCCTTACCATGCCCTTCAAATCAGAACTCAACAGCGTTTAACACTGCTGTTATTAGGCAGAAATAGGTGTGGCGGTGGTGCCGCCGGAGTCGAACCACAGAGAGTACTACCTTTTAAAACTTCTAGTAGTAATTAAGTAGTACTATTCTCAGTTCCAAGTTTCTGTGGTGACCATTCGCACTTGTCCAAACATTTGTACAAAGTCAGAAGGTGAGTTTGTGTACCCAGTTAGTTGATTGGAAGTTTGTGGTAAGTTGCTAGATCAAGTTGCAATTGGTAGTTTACTTAGTAACGTTACTTGGTTAGTTACAATGTTAGTACAGATGACGTTCAGTGCTTTTATATCTAAAGCAAGAATTATTAGATCTGAAGGTGGTAGAACCAATTGTGGTTCGACTCCGGCGGCACCACCACCACACCTATTTCTGTCTAATAACAGCAGTGTTAGGCGCTGCTGTGTTCCGTTTTGAACGGTGTGGTGAGGGAGACAGACTTTTCCGAGGGGTTCCAGCTTAGTCCTCAGGGGTAGCGGCGCATCTGTGGCTGACCTCAGGTAGGAATATCTAATCTTATCTGGGGTTGATTACACATGTCCATGGGCGGCAGTAGCCACTTACCATCAGGACTGCATGCACGTCTGCTACTCCTATATTATAAAAAAAATGTGACAACATTCAAGGTTCAATACCCGTCTACTGCCCATTCATTTGAAATCCAATCCTTGCTCTGCGATTGTAAAACACATCTGCTCCTTCCATTAATTTAAAAATACATACTTTCTTCCATTTTTGTAGCAAAGACGCCACAATGTCTTCTTATCCAGCTTAACGTCAACGATGCGGATCTTATCCCTTCGCTACTTTTTGAGTCGGTGACCCCTGGATAATTATTTGAAAGGGTCAGAAAAGTAAAAAGTATTTGGGAGTTTCTGGAGATTTCGTTCAGTTATTATTTTGTATGAAAATAACTCAATGTTTCATTGTATTTTTTGGACTTGGGACAGCAATGGTTATTACTAATATTATAAATCCGTAATTAACTTTGTCTGTCTGTCTGTTTGTCTCTTCTTCACGCCTAAACAACTGAACCGATTTTAATGAAATTTAGTAAAATCATAGTCTGAGACCCGAGAAAGGACATATGATAGTTTTTATACCGGAAATCCCACGGGAACTAGGGATGGCGATCTAAGATCGATTACTCAGAGAATCGATCTTTTGTACCAAAAAATCTATTGTTTTAATCGATATTAGTAAGGATTTAACCGTAAACTATGCATTTGATCAAGTGATGATCGTAAGCTGTTGTTGTCCATAAGCCCACAAAGGTTTCAGAGTTGGTAAGACCAATTTTCGCCAGATGGCGACACTGTCATTCCATTGACAGTACGAATTTTCAGTTTTATGCGTGTTAGTATGTCATATTATTTTCTTTTTAACGCGGGCGAAGCCGCGGGCAAAAACAAGTTATCCATATGATATGTCATTATTGTCCCACAGCTGTGTATGAGCGTCTAGGAATTGCATGCTTCCGTACTTCCTGGAGCTCTGATTTTTTAATTTAAAGCTGACCTGAAATTTCTTCGAAGACAGTTTTCATAGGTTTTAGATCTACCAATTTGCACTTACCAACACGGTGGCTCTGGCCTCATTTTTTCTCATTCTGAGAGGAGATCCGTGCTCAATATTGAAACAGTAATGGGTTGGCCTGCTTCAGAGGGCATGTTAAGGAGTCCCGGTTGTTCTTATAGTCCTATGCTATGATTCCATGGGATAACAGGCGTTAAACCTCGTTCACGCCCTTAAAAACATTTGAAAAAAGTTAAGTTAGTTTGAGAACATCGAACAAAAAACGTTACTGCAAATTATGTCTTGCGCGTTTCTAAAATATCCGGTTTTATCCGCTTTAATGCAACAAAAACCGGATTTGACCACGTAACAGCTAAATCCAGCCAATCTTAGAGTCAGTGGCTTGTTATTAAGGCAACGGTTATTAAGGGTCATTACCCTTTAGTTAGGGATACTATTTATAAATTTAAGGATGAAAGATATGAAAATTGTATGGTAAGTTTTTTAAATTGAAGTAGGATTCAAGCATGCTCTGATAGTAAGAGATACTCAGGGATAGCAATGCATCTATGATCGATCTCAGGTATAGCTTTAATCCTATCTGGGGTTGAATATATAATATGTCCATAGTCGGCAGTACCCACTTACCATTAGGTGAACTGCAATATTATAAAAATATAAAAATAAAAAAGTCATAAAAAATTACTGTGATCAAAGTCCTCTTGAAAGTAGTCATGTACAAATATAGTCACATATACGGTACGGAGTAACGATATAACAATTACACGTAAGTAAGTACACACTAGTGATTAGAGGTATTGTAACTATATCCCCGTTATTAAACTGTTCTTGCTGAAGTCTCCGACCAGAATGCCGCTCTCTGTTAACTCGAGCGTCGCCATGATATCATCCTCACTTGACATTCCCACTGCATCTGTGTATGAACTGCGATATCGTTAATATCCAAGCTTCGTATTAACGACGATAGCATTACCATGAATACATAGGATTGAAACCAACTAAGCCCATTGTCCTAGTTGTATACTATTTAGCGTTTGCGAACCTTTAACATAAAGTGGTTATTATATTAATAAAAGCAAAGGAGTATGCAGTCCATATAATGGTAAGTGGCAACTGCCGCCCATGGACATCTGGGTACAGTACAGGGTACAGTACCCTTACCATGAGATTTTACGTTTCGACAAATATGACTGTTTTGGTATTTGTTTACGTATTGGTCCATATAATTTCCAAGTTCTGATATACGAGTAATCCGATAGGGGCGCTGATTGGAAACTGTATGGGCAAATACGTAAACAAATACCAATACTGTCATATTTGTCAAAACGTAAAAACTCATAGCAAGGGTACTGTAATAATTAAACTCATATAAACCTAGAAATAGTATTACCACATATATAGATAGGCCAATGTAAAATTTCACGTTCTGAAGTTTTAAACTGTAAGAGTTTCCCCCTATGTATGCATGCATGTCTCATTCTTTGACACACCTGCAACTCAAACGGCTTGACAAATCTTATATATAAAATTCTCGTGTCACAATGTTAGTTATCGTACTCCTCCGAAACGGCTTTACCGATTTTCACCAAATTTTATATGCATATTCAGTAGGTCTCAGAATCGGCTACTATCTATTTTTCATACCCCTAAGTTATAAGATTTTCACCCTTAACATTTTTTTATTTATATGACAACACAACGTTTGCCGGGTCAGCTAGTTTTAATGTAATATGTAGTTGAATTCGTCGAAATTGTGGAACTGATATATGTATTTTTAAAATAGCCGGGTTTTTGTTTTTATAATAATTCTCCTATATACATATAAGACAGAAATGACGTCATCAATACAAATTCAAAAACAATATAAATATATAATATAAAAATATAATCAATGTTTAGAATGTTAAATAAATTACCCAATAAATTTCGTAGAAAATATATACAGCAAATACTTAGAACGCTATACAGGAATGAAACATGTAAGTTTGCAAACCGCACATAGCTCACACGATTGAAAGCGGCTAATCGTTTGAAAGGGAACGCGCGATTGCATTCGAGATGGCCAGTCTATAAAACTGTAGAAAATAAAAACAAATTAACATTAAAACCCAACGGCTGGTCTGATTTTGACGGGACTTTTTCAAGCAGTTAGCTAATGTTATGAGAAGTGTCTTAAGCTATTTTATTTTTGAAAAAAAAAAATAGGGTTCCGCGCAAAAAATTAAAACCCTAGAAATCTTCCTAATATTTACGTTTTTAAAAACAGATGTAACCGTTAAGTATAGCGCGTTACAACCTAAAAATAGTCTAAATAAGATACTAAATATAATGATGCAATGAATTTCATCGACAAAATGTAAACAGTATAAATAATACTTAGAATGTTATTCAGGAATGAAACACGTAAAGTTTGCAAACCGCACAGCGCTTACACGATTGAAAGCGGCTAATCGTTTGAAAGGGAACGCGCGATTGCCTTCGAGATGGCCAGTCTATCTGTAAATAGAGGTTGAGCACACGAGGCATTCTGGCTTGTGTATTCTATAATAGTAACTATCGGGCGTTATTGCCGAGATTCATGTTATAAAGTTCTCGAGTTGAAAATTGAATTAAAGTATATACTTATTTTGAATGGGAATAATTTGAGATAAATACTATATGTATAATCTGTATACTAATGTATAATCTATAAATACTATATATATAAGGGTTCTTACTCCAATGAAAATACATAATAAAAATTACTTATCTATCTATGTCAATTTATAACGCTGGATTTTCATGCTTTTTGATGTACTGGATTTGCCTTCTCCCGGATTTTCAGAATAACTATTAAAACATCTGAAGCTGATCAGATAATCTTCAAAGCTTAAGTTAGACACGCTTTCAAATAAAAACAATCTCATTCAAATTGGTTTTAGACCTAATATGTCACGGACGTTTTAAATAACAGATACACTCATAATATTGTGTGGTAAGGGAGATATACTTTTTGGAGGCATTCTAGCTTAGTCCTCAAGTAGCGGCGCATCTGTGGCCGACTTCAGATAGGCTGCTACTCCTACGCTATGTTCGTCTGCTACTCCTGTATTAAAAAAAAACACATTTTAAACTTACAACATCCGTATTTTTGCGTCGAAGATTATATGCACTTTCATAAGCATGGTCCAAATTTCCCTATTGTAGTGTAGGAAAAAAAAGACCTCGGGGAACATCACCAACCAGGTGGTCTGATCAGATCAAAGACCTCACCAAGATGTCTGTTACGGAGTGCTTTAGAAAAGCAGACGACCTAGCACACAGGCTGGATATGCAGTCACCTGCATAAAAGACTTCCAAAGCAGGCACGAACATCAGCCATGAAGGAACTACTAAGAAGAAGAACTGTAGGAAAAATCCATCCACATAAAATATACTCTTTACCTCATTAGTTTCAAATAGCAAACATAATTAATCTAAATCAAAGTAATAGATAATTGGTTGAGCAAATCAAGTTATAAATCAATTTCAGCGGGAACTCACATTGCAGCCATGTATCATCGCTTAGCGCAGCTGTTCTCAACCTTTGGTCCATTAATATTGAAGTATGTTGAAATAGTTTATGTATAAACAGCGCCATCTATTATTGCACTTGTTCATAATTATTTGATATGTTTTCATGTAAAAACATTGGAAGTGAATATTGTATACTGTTACTCGAGTTACACTCGTATAATAAATATAGTTATATAATTGATTACATGGAAATAAAACTTTTAAATTAAATGACAGCGTCAATAAATAATAAAAGACTGAACAACAAATATTATCATGTAAAAATATAAGTCATAAGAACTGCAAAATAAAAATTAATATAAGTATACATTTTAAATAATATATTTTTAATAATTAATTTAGAACATAAAATATTATTCTAGAAATGTAGTCCAAATGTTGAGAACCCCTGCACCAGTAAGCGTATATCACATCACCGTTAGACGTGTACCCGTGGGATTATCGGTATACTGATAACGGTGGTTAATTAATACTGTGTATCGAGTTTAATCTTTTAATCGCTAACGGTGGAAATTCCATCAGGGGATATGTTTTGAAAGTTTATCTCCCCTAATAGGGGTGTTGAAAATTATTTTTTGTCCATTTCTTTCATAGATAAATTTAGATATCTCACCGCCTTGTAATTGAAGGAAGCCATTAAATGGCTTAAACAGCTGACATGGTGTAATTTACTCGGAACAATGCCGAAATGCGCAGTTTAGTGGTGCAAAAACACGAAATCGAAGAAAAAATGCGGAGAAATATTGTTTCATTCGTAAATGATCTAAAAACTACATTTTGTTAATATTTTTCAAACTCGAAAATAGATGACAGTGACAATTTCAACTGTCAAAACCGGGTACAGTTTCTTGTTAGGAGGGAGTAATCTTTACTAATCTATGATTTGTTTGTGCTATCGTAGTTTAAATTAAGGGATCGATTGCGATTATGTATTCGAAGATTTAAATTTTTGTCTGCCTCAGTTTCTTTGACAATTTAGGTAGGAAATAAAAGCGTGTTAAAATTCATATATTACTAGCTGACCCGGCAAACGTAGTGTTGCCATATATAAAAAAAATGTTAAGGGTGAACAACCCTTATCACTTAGGAGTATAAAAATAGATAGTAGCCGATTCTCAGACCTACTGAATATGCATATAAAATTTGGTGAAAATCGGTAAAGCCGTCTCGGAGGAGTACGGTAACTAACATTGTGACACGAGAATTTTATATATAAGATGATATGATCCGAAAAGAAAATAAAAACTTCTCAGGTTAGGTTTGACGATGTTTTATGAAGCAAGTTATAATTATTTCTAATATGCATATAACTTGGAAAAATCAGAGCCTGGGATTCGAACCTCGGACCCTTCAATTAGATTATCACTGTGTATTACATTTTTACTAGATTTTTTTTTTACTATCAATGATCTTTCGAAATACTCAAAAAGAAACACAAATAAATCTTATTACTTAAAATAAGATTATCGATCTAACGTTTAAAATCAAAACTTAAAACACAATATTAAGACAACACAGTAGAATAAGAGGCATTTCAGTCAATCCAAAACTCTCGATGTTACAACAAAATAAAAAATAAAAGATCCTATTAAAATGAAATTATCAATCCCTATTTAACAAAAAATCTTATTAAAACAATAATCTTTGTTCCAACAATATTAAGGTGTAGAAACAGTATCGGAAACATTCCATTCCATTCAATTCCAAATCTTTCGATGTTTAAACCAACTGTTCCCATTTCTATACCGTAATCACACTTAAGTGGAGATATTGAGCAATCAAGACAACTCAATTTCGCAAACAAATCCCTAAAATCAGAAAAATCTGAGGTGCCCGGGAATCGCTATCACTATCTCTGTTTTTTACATTTTTACTTGATTTCAACGTGCTTAAATTCATTACTATCATTTTTCGAAATACTCGAAAAGAAAAACAAAAGAAATCTATTAAAATAAAATTACCAATTCCTACTTAAAAGCAAGTCCTGAACAAAAATAATCTTTGTTTCTACACCTTAATACCGTATTAGATTGTACAAATAGTACCAGAGACATTCCATTCCATTCAATTCCAAATCTCTCGATGTTTCAACCAACTGTTCCCATTTCTATACCGTAATCACACTTAAGTGGAGATATTGAGCAATCAAGACAAACCAATTTAGCAAACAAATCCCCATAATGCTTGGTCTTCGGGTCACAGGTTGATCTGGGCTTCTAAAGATTAAACGTATTATGTTTGTATGTTAGATCGGGAAGCAATTTAGAATTAAATTGAAGTTCCATTAGTTTCACTGCAGTACCCTTAGCATGAGTATTTACGTATGACTGTTTTTGTATTTGTTTACGTATTTGCCCATATATTTCCAATCAGCGCCCCTAACGGACTGTACCGGGTCTAAGTAAATATGGACATGTATGGGAAATACGTAAACAAATCCAAAGTCATTTTTGCAAAAACATAAAAACTCATACTAAGGATACTGAGAACTGTAATTTTTTTATAATGTAGAAGTATACATTTACAAGGTGATACGAGTACGATACCTTCCTGATTGAACCATACTGGTTAACCAGTATGGTTCAATCAGGAAGGTATCACCATCATAAAACAATAAAACAGTGCTTGCGCTTTGGTGAAAGTGTGTGAATGCTGCTGATATATATATGACCAATTGACCATCTTAATTAGTCCTTAGAAGTGACAACGCATTTGATAGGTTTCAGGTATTTTATGAAAATGATTCTTCTTCATAAACGAAACGCATGCGAAGGGAAGTTGATTACTGACGTTCAAAAATAATTCTTTAAAAATCTACGTTTGATAAAATATTATTACCAAATTGCAAAGTCGTATGTCTCATTCTTAGTCACGCCCTGCAGACCAGACAGCTTATGATATGAAATGTCAATGGGTTCGTTTAAATTGTGAGAGTGACATAGGCTATATTTTTAGCAGTCGGATTTTTTGTTTTTAAAAACTTAGAATACAAGAACAAAGTCTAAAGCACTAGTATATTATTAATGACACGACTCGGACAGATGTCTATGTTTTTGAAAATGAATGAATATTCCACAATAACTCAAAATCTTCGGAGGGTGAAGTTTTTGACAAGTCTGGTAACTGGCTTTGGCGTTGTTTTAACATTTTCGGATGGAGACTCCGTTGAAATTCAAATAATGCGGAGAAATTGACGAAATTAACTTGGATATTCGAGACGCGTTAAAATGTTCGCGAAGTAAATCTGGACGGGTAATTTAGGTCTTCTTACTTATCATTGCGAAATATACGTAATACGAGTATTTACTCAAAATGATAGCCTAGTGGTTAAGAAACTTGACCTCTCGATCGACGGGTCCGAGATTCAAATCTCAGGCCTCCTGATTTAAAAGTTATGTGCGTATCCGAAATTAATTATCACTTGCTAAACGGTGAAGGAAATCATCGTGAGGAAACCTGCATACCTGAGAGATTTATAAAAAAAATCTCAAAGGCACGTGAAGTCTACCAATACGCACTTGGCCAGCGCGGTGAACTATAGCCTAATCCTTCTCATTCTGAGGGAAGATCCGTGCCCAGCTGTGGGACAGTAATGATGATGATGATGACTCAAAATGGTTTGAAATGATGAAATTGGCCGATGCTTACAGACAAACATGTTTGTCTCATATTATAGCAGACAGCAGTTTACGTGCTAATGATCATTAACATTATCATCATCTAATATTTATGATCTTACTACTGGACACAGTCTTTTCTCAAAATGGGAAGGTATATGACAAGAATGTAGGTCAAAGTCCACCACTAGCTAATTGCGATTTGGTAACTTCTTTGTAGACATTTTTTTAAGACCTCTCTCCAAGTACTAATAGCCATTGTGTTTTTACTATATTTTCTACGCTATTTTTGGAATTAATTTATTACACGCACATGACAGAAGTAGCTGTAATTAATGCAATTCGAAACGGTGCTTTGACATTGTTTTTTACCACAATTTCCAAAATGATAAATTATTTTACAACATTGATTAAACTTCAGTTATTTTGAACCGAATGGACAGAATGCTCTCCAGTGCAAACGCTTGACCTTTTAAGTTATTTCCGAAGATTATTGTCGTGGTCCGCAGGTCTCTGATAACCTTTGTTCTAAAAAATGTCCCTTATGTCAAGGGAATGCTTCAAATAAGTTTAGATATTTCGATAAATTTCCCTTATTTTTGTAGTTTGTTTTTTATAATATAAGGGTAGAAAACGAGTATACAGTCCATCTGATGGTAAGTAGCTATTGCCGTCCCCATGGACGGCTTTCTTTTACGAGAGGGAAACCTTCAAAAGATACCCCATGCTGTGGGAGCGACACGAGGCTATGTGGGATTCTTACCGCACTGAAACCCCCCCGGTGGCCGTCCTCGGCGCTGCGTGGACGACCCCGGGATCTCCAAAGGAACGCAACCGGAGTCTTCTTAACCGAAAGCCCCCTTTTAGTCGCCTCTTACGACAGGCAGGAGATACTGTAGTGCTATTCTACTCCCGCAACTACAAGAACGGCCGTCCATGGAAACATGTGTTCAAACCCAGATAAGATTAGATTCCTACCTGAGGTCGGCCACAGATATTGTTGCTACCCCTGAGCGCTACGTTGAAATATCTCAGAAGAGTATCTATTATACCACACCCTCCTATATTTAAGTTCGTGATGAAAAAACCATTTTGTTTTAAAACGTTTTCAAAAATGCTTAAATAAATATCGTAATAACATAATTATGTTGAATATTTAGATGTTTTCAAGTTAAATTAGGTTTTAGGCAACAAACTCCAAAATTAACGTTTCATACATTTATTAATTTATTCATACATTTTTCAAAGTTCCATAGAAGACTTAAAATTCAGTGTATTCACAAAGTAATTATAAGTTGTAACAATATAATTAGTACTAAAGTATTCATAAAAAAGGATTTTTATAAAGGGCCATTTTTGCCAAAAAATTTTAACAAAAAAATAAAACCGACTTCTATGTCACTACAAAGTAAAAAATAATTGAAATAAATGTTGGTTTAGTACATATTTCTGAAGTCGGCGCTCAATATATTTCGTTTGATAACAGCGTGTCCAATATGAGCGCCGACTTCAGAAATATGTACTAAACCAACATTTATTTCAATTATTTTTTACTTTGTAGTGACATAGAAGTCGGTTTTATTTTTTTGTTAAAATTTTTTTTTTACCCTTTTTAGTGATGATATGCTAACGTTTGTATTAATATTATGTAAAATTGTATAAATGTGATCATGAATGAAAGAATGAAAGGTAAGGTCTGAATAGATACGGATTGGACCCACCCGCTCGCAGGGCGCTGCCGCGCCCTTCTCGCTTAGTTTTATATTGTCTTATATGTTCCAACCTAACCTAACCAATTCAATACGAAAGACTATAGGCGAAGCTTTATGAGATACTAATTATTGGCTAAGTTAGGTAGGAACAGATAAGTAAATAAATCAAACTAGGTGGTAAAACTCTGCGAGTGAACCGGTCCAATTTACCTTAATTCAATAGTTAAGAAAAGAAAAAGGAGTTGATGGTCAAATTTTTCATCATATATCTCTGTCTAGCTACTTCATTACAACAAATGTCTAATCTATATACTTTACATGGGAGGCATCTCTGCATCATCAGGATTGAAGAATTGAAGGTCATATCTTCCATAATATGTCTCTACTCAAAGACCTTATCATATATTCGTAAGCTCCAAATGCCTAAGTTGTATGGTTGAGGCAGGAGGCACTTCTGCATTATCAGAGTTGAAGAGTAGAAGGTCAAATTTTCCATCATATATCTCTACCTATCAACCTTATTGAATATTCATAAGCATCAAATGCCTAACTTGTATGGCTGAGGCAGGAGGCACCTCTGCATTATCAGAGTTGAAGAGTGGAAGGTCAAATTTTCCATCATATATCTCAACTTATCGACTTTATTAAATATCCATAAGTTCCAAATGCCTAACTTGTATGGTTGAGGCAGGAGGCACTTCTGCATTACCAGGGTTGAAGAGTTGAAGGTCAAATTTTCTATCATATCATAATAACCTAGACACTCAATGTTCATTTTAAGTTTCATGAGAATTGAGTGGGCAGAAGGTAAGTTGTCATAAAATATGTAAAAAGCAGGGGTAGTGATGATGAGTTCCACCCCATAACTTAAATTCTAATCATCAGAGCGTACTAATATTAAGGAAGGAAAGTACCGCAACGAAACACCCTTTCATATGAAAAAAAGAAAATTAAAATTGGTTAAGAAATACTCGACTTATTCAAGTTTATATGAAATCGGGTTTTTCCAATTTTCCGGGAAAACTGGAGGAAATTTTCAAATTTCCTCGAAATGGGACCCCCTGTGAAACTAGCCGCATACAATGGTGTATGAATCATGTCGATCGGTCGCGGCATCGCGAAAAAATCGCCGAACAAACATAAAAAAAAAAAAAAAAAAAAATATATACGGTCGAATTGAGTAACCTCCTCCTTTTTCGAAGTCGGTTAATAAAAAAGCCGTGCGTACCTGTGTTAGTTAGTGTTGTGTATAGCGTTGCTGTGTTATGATTTGAAGGGTGTGATAATGTAAAGATCTAAGGTGTTTCGATTTAATCCTACAAGGTAGTACCTAATACATCTGTAGCTGATCTTGAGAAGGACTTTAATCTAGGATTGATTATGGATATCGATGAGTAGCAGTTCATTCTATCCATCAAGTAGATTACAAGATCGTTAGCAAATCTTATTAAAATATAACAAGGTGTTTTCGTTTGAAGTATGCGATAAGTAGAAACTCTCACATAAGACGTTTTAATTTAGTCCTCACGACTCATACATACATACATACAGACATACAGAACGGTCGAATATAGAACCTCCTTTTTTGAAGTCGGTAAGAACAAAACACATATTTCTGAAATTTATTTGTTGATATTTATGGCCTTGACTTTGGATAAATATAATTACTATATAAGTATAGCCGTAGATTCGTACCAATTCATCAGTCTTCATGATACCGAAAATAGGCACTCATAATATAAGAAGCCGATAAAATCATTTCCTTTCTAGCTAAAATAACGCTTGAATTAATGTGCAAAATGAAAGCTCTCAGAAAAAAGAAAATATCATACAATTACGAAATAACATTCTTATAGGAACACGACGTGGATAGGGATGTTATTGCTATGATTTCGGATCTGGTTTTAGATCCGTACCCGTAAGTATATTATTATTATCGTGAAGTAGATCTGCGGTTCGGTGGAAGTGTGGATGCCGCTGACTGATATGTGAGGCGACTGTCTTAGTTCTTAGGAGGTGACGTTTTGAGATAGGCTTCAGATAGAACCCCTGTATACAGTCGGTTACAGGTGTCTATGGGCAGTAGAGACTCTTTATCATAATGTGGACTGAATGGCCATTTGCTACTTTAACTGTAAAAGAGAAGTATAAAAATATTCCTGAAAATATTATAAGTATTGGTTTCAAATATAGTTACGTATATGGAATAATTTCGGATTATTTTTAGGTTACGGATAGTTTTGGTGACGGACTTTAGATTTTCAAGAAATTATAAATATAATAGAAAGAAAAATAGGTAACGATTTGATTTTATATCTCAATTAAACTCCTTACCATCCGATTTTTTTCGGTTCAGATCTGCGATTGTTTCGGTTACGGTTACAGAGCTCAACACATCCTTGGTCGATAGCTGAACGACAAGGACGTACTGTTAGAGCGAGACGACAAACGTCAAATGGGTAGCCATCCATTTCCCACGGAGTGACATTCCTAATAACTCAGATGCCGCTAGAATGTGTATTGGAAAGCGAATCTTAAGTTAAAGTAATAGGGAATTGTATTTTTTGTATTTGAAACGTGTGTTACAATGTAAGAGCGTTTGCACATTATCCGTTTAATAACGTAAATGTCGTTCCGATGTGGGTACGTTGTATAAAATTGTTATTTTCTGCAGCTTATAATGTCGGATTAGGGAGCGGTGTATTGAAGCTTTATCGGATATATGCAATCTATAATCGAAGATTGAATGATTATATTTATGACGCGTTACTGAAATATATTAAAAAAACGCACTTAATGAAAGGAATATTTATTTGAGTATATTTTTTTCTGTGAAAGTGGTTATTTATGATACAGAGTCATGTAATTAATTTATCGCTACCATTATTTTATTTAGATGATTTTATTAGTTTTCTATTGTTGTTTCTATTACATAACAGGATGTTTTATGGTCGTGTTCCAATTCCATAGTAATATAAAAAATATTCTAATTGATATTTGATATTTTATTTAGATATTTACATGCCAGATCAATCGGAGGTTGTAAACGATATTTTGTTATACTATAATGTCGGATAACTATCACGATATCGCTTCGGATAGTGTGCCAGCACATTGAAGTTCGTACTTCACTTAGTACTGATTTTAAGATTGTAGGTGTCAATACCTTCTTAATAGTAGATTACTTAAGCACAATACGTTTAAAGTAGGTTATTCTGTTTTTCATGATATTCGCAGCGGAATTTCATGTAGTGTGGATGGAGTGTTTGATTAAGTTTGTGTAGGTTTGTTTGTCCTATTCAATGGAGTGTCGGTTTTTTGGCAACGGTAATGTATAATACTTCAAACGCTTGCAACGCGTCCACATATTTGAGCGTTTGTTTGTTGTATTTTTTTTTATAATATAAGAGTAGCAGACGAGTATGTATTCCACCTGATGGTGAGTGGCTACTGTCACCCATAGACATCTGTAATTAACCCCAGATAAGATTAGATTCCTACCCTAGGTCGGCCACAGATGCGCCGCTATCCCTGAGAACTAAGCTGGAATGCCTCGGAAAAGTCTCCCTTACGACACCCTTCAAACCAGAACACAGGAGCCCTTAACACTGCTGTTTGGTAGAAATAGGTGTGGCGGTGGTGCCGCCGGAGTCGAACTGAGGCTTTTACCATCTTTCAAACCATCTTTGTTAGATTTGCAAAAGCACTAAGAGTGCAGACACGGCATAAGATCATAGAGGTGTCGATAGGAATGTCTTAATAGTACTCGTATATTGTTTAAGCACATTGTTTAAAATAGGTTGCTATTTCTCATGAAATTCGCAACGGAATTTCATGTAGTGTATTGTATTACATGCCTTTGTTTCCTTTACTGTGAATTTAGTATTAGCTGAATGCAATTTCAGTTCTATGTTAGCACAATTGGCTGTAGTGGAATATGGAGGGAAAGTATTTTCCCTCCACTGTATTCCACTGTTTTACTAGTTTTATTTTGTAAGTTTTTAGTTTCTTTTTAATACGCGTTTATTAGCTTGGGTTGTATGTATGTATGTATGTATGTATGTACTCGTATGTATGCATGTAACGGAAACTTTTGACTCGATTTTTACCTACTTTGAACTGTACGATTAATTTAAAATTTTGGACAATTATCAAAAACCGATCACAATACAATATGATTTTAATAATTTTGTCTCCTCATCATGATAGTCAGAATAACGATTTTAGCGTGGTTTTTAGATTTTAAACTATAATTTTATTTTATTAAATTGAAGTGTCATTAGTGAGTATACAGGTTAAATTCAATTTAATTAAATGTAATATTTTATTTTGTAATAATTTTTGCAATACTGCGGAGGGTAATGTTCTTCGAGCATATGTATGTATGTGTCATTTTTTGCTATGCCCTACAGCCCAAACGGCTTGATGCGTTATAACATATGAGGTGTCGTTGGATTCGTCTAACTTGTGAGAGCAATAGGAATATTTTAAAGCTGTGTTTTTAGGGTTCCGTACCCAAAGGGTATAAACGGAGCCCTATTACTAAGACTCCGCTGTCTGTCCGTCTTTCACAGGGCTCTATCTCCTAAACGGTAACAGATGAACACTTGAAATTTTTGCAGAGTGTATATCGCTTTATCTATATAACCGTAATAGGTAGACAGTTCTTACAATGCATTTACTTCGATGGCAGCTATAATAACAAATTAAAAAAAAATGGTAGTATGGAACCCTCCGTATGCGAGTTCGCCTTGCACTTGACCAATTATTTGTTCTAAAAATAATTATTTTTGTAAATCTCGAAACGTTTCAATCGACTTAACCATATCCCTTACGAGGTTTTACCCGTTATTACTTGCGAAACCATGCACCGAATTACTCGTGAAGTCATGCACAAGTATTGTTGACTTACAAACATACGTACATATGCACAAACAATACCTAACGCCCGAGGGTATGATTGAATTAGCAAATCAAATCGAGTCGCGGCACAGTTTGCCATATCAAACTGGGTTTCAACTTGGTCACTAATACTGTTAATGTTATGGATTGAGCAATTTGTGTTTAGGTGGGCTTTCTATGCTGCTACATTGCGACTGTGCGACTTTGCGACTAATTATCTTGGTGAATAGCCAAGTGTGGATATGGGATGCCTTTGATAGGAGTTCAGCAAAGACGTTTCAATATACCACAAAAATACATCTGCTATAATAGATAAACTTATGCCTATTCACAGTTGTCATAAGGTCAGAAATTTTCATAAATTTTGTTATAGATTGAGTGATGTGTGTTGTGATTTATCTTCTTTGAGGGATACTTATACTAGAAGATATTAATATACTTACAACGTTTTGCTAATTATAAAACTTTATTTGTTCTCGTGATTCTTAATTCGATTTGCAAAATAAAAAAAAATACATTATGAAACATAACTACGTGCCAGTAAAATTACAAAGTCAGATGTGTTTGTTTTAATCGCATAATCGCACAGTTGCATTATCAAAAACTCACCTTAGTCGCATGTAGTACGAGCTGTATACATTGTTATGGATTGCCTACCTCAAGTTAAGCTGGTTGTTTATCTTGCCGTAACGGGGCCACACTACGTTAGGCAAAATTAACTTTTCAACCCCAACAGTGGGGCAAAAGTTTGAAGTTATACTTATTTAGGAAACAAGGAATGGAAAATAGGAGAAGTCTATGCTGTAGGAGTGTAAACCTCTTATATTTTTTATACTTCTCATAAACCTCTTTTCATCTCCAAATTATGGACTTTCGGGGGTGAAGTCTAGAGAATCTTTTTCGAAAAGTTTTTATTGAAATTGCCTTGTTAGTTCGTATGCATGTGAGGATCAAATCTTGGAACAAAATTTAAATTCTGCCAATTAATCCCAACCGATTGAGTTGAGTCTTTCATATACGTTTAGTTTGGTTTGCACGACAATGCATGATTAGTGACGTTTATCTAAATCTAATATGGTGGATATCCCAAGATGAAGGACCAATTTCTGCACCCTCATGATAAGAGTATCAAATAAAAGGGTTTTATAAGAATACGAATATTTAGACTTGAGCTAACACGTCCAATACCAAAAAAAGCTAAAATTTCGATAAAACTCGAAAACTTGGCACACATTTAGATCTCTAATTCTTTTCTGGGAGAAGACAACAATGACGCACAAACTCTCTCTTGGTTATTTCTTTGGTAAGATTAATTTGACTAAAAAATATCAAGAAATAAAAATAGATTACATACGGGAAGTAATGAACATAAATTGAAAAGCCTCTACCCGAAAAACGTTCCCATTCGCAAAGTACCTTTTTAAATTGCACGTATTTCGTCGCCTTTAATTTGAGCTCTAATTATTTAGTTCCTACACCTTTGAGTGCGAAACTAATTGTATGGAGATGCAATTAAGCATCCGTAACTACCTGCTTAGTGTCTTGCAACTTGAACAGCTGCGCTGGCCGGAGTCATTATTTACTGCGAGCTAAGTCTTCACTAAGTCTACATTGTTTAAAACGAGGCGGTCGAAACGCTATTGTAAAGTTATGTTCGTCACAGTTTCTGCATGTATTATGTTCGTTTTGACGACAATTTCTGTTTTTTTTAGTAAAAAAATGTTTTTGATTTGTAGTATGTAGGTACTTTTTGTACTACAATCGAAAGCATTTTTTTTTCAAAACAGGAAAAAATGTCATGGTCATATTTGGACGCATATACTTAACACTGAACTTGACTTTCGTTTTCACTTTACTTTTTGGTGGGATTAATAACACGTATAATACTGAAGTTATGCCTGAAGCCGGTCTAAGAGGTATTGCCACTCCTGTCGAACATAACGATGTTTCACCTACAATCTGAAATTATTGGAACTCGGGATTTTCGTAATAAAATCGAGTTTGTTACAAACGTAATTTATGTAATAACTAACTTATTAGATGGTTTATTTTATTTATGATTTTATCTTTTTTACTCTTGATTGTATATATTGTTCATTAGAAATAATTTGTATTACTTTAATATCGACAAAAATAAGAAACTTATTAATTAATTAATAATTAAATGCGCATCTACCTGTATGTGTAAGTTACTGCGTCAACGCGACCAAACGCAAGTCGCCAAAACGTGCAGCATCGGTGCAATCGCCAAAACGCAAATCGGTACCAAAAGTCGCTAGTGTGCTGAGGCTGTTCTCAACCGTAATACCGCCCTAAAGGTGTAAGTTATAGCACAAAGAAGTATAACTTCTAATAAAACCCTACGCCCTTCACGCACGATTCACTACGACTCATTCCAATCGACTTATGGATTTTTATAACAATCTGAAATTATTGGATCTCGGGATTTTCGTAATAAAATCGGGTTTGTTACAAACGTATTTTTATATAATAACTAACTTATTTCATTATCATCATCAACCTATTATTGTCCCACTGCTGGGCACGGGTCTCCTCTCAGAATGAGAAGGACTAGGCCATAGTCCTCCGCGCTGGCCAAGTGCGTATTGGTAGACTTTACATACGTGTTGAGATTTTTTATTTTTATATAATCTCTCAGGTATGCAGGTTTCCTCACGATGTTTTCCTTCACCGTTTTGGCAAGTGATAATTAATTTCTAATAGGCACCTAATTTCGAAAAATCATAGCGTGCCTGGGATTTGAACCTCGGACTCCTCGATCGATAGGCTGAGTTTCTTAAAGCCTAGTGGTTAAGAAACTCAGCCTATCGATCAGTTAGATTTAAAATTGCAATACTGTCGTTAAATGTGTAAGTTATAGCACAAAGAAGTATAACTTCTAATAAAATCGTTCGCCCTTCACGCACGATTCACTACGACTCATTCCAATCGACTTATTGTTTGTTAAGAGGGATGCGAAGAAACAATCGATTTTGATAATAATCGGTCATTTTGTGTAATAATTATTTATTAATGGATTTTAAAAATAGTAGTAATCGATTTTTAATAATTCAGTTATTTTTATAAATCGATTATTTGATTGTTTTTTTTAATAAGTGGTTGGGAACGGTCGACCCGTGATTTTGAGAGCAAATTTTGCGACGAAGATATTTTTCGCCGCCAAATACTGTAGGGACTGTAGACGATATCCATTGACAAAATCTATTATTTTTACAATAATCGATTTTTAATCGATTCATTTTGAAAAATATCGATTATTTCTCACCTCACTTATTTTTATAACAATCTCAAATCATTGGATCTCGGGATATTCGTAATAAAAAGGGATTTGTTACAACCAAGCGGGTAATATCCCAAAATTCTTCAACCCCGACATTGTTCACTTCAAATCGATATTTGAGAGTTAATTTCAGTAAAAGGGAGTTTTATTATGTTTGTGTATGTTCAATTACTTTATGTGTGTTACACGGTGTGTTCTTCATTGTTCACAAGAGACATACTATTCCGAGGCGTTACAGCTCAGTCCTATAATAATAAATTTTCTTCAACAGCAATAGATAGAAAAAAAAAACAATGTGACACCGTCACCGTGCCCCCTGAAATACATTTCTAAATGTTTCTTGATAGAGATCATGTCTTCGAATGCGCATTG
Source organism: Epargyreus clarus clarus (assembly GCA_014595695.2). Lineage (NCBI taxonomy): Eukaryota > Metazoa > Arthropoda > Insecta > Lepidoptera > Hesperiidae > Epargyreus > Epargyreus clarus. The sequence goes on from JACTTY020000028.1 coordinate 1,270,733, forward strand.
ATAGGCTTCTGTTACGTCTGAAATCTTTCTTAGATTCTTAGGGAAGGTTTCCTCACGATCTTTTTCTTTGATAAATAATTTTAAATATGCATGTACTTTGAAAAATCGGTGCTTGCCTGAGAATTGAACTCCAGACTCTATGTGAAAATCTTACCACGAACTACCACTTCTTAAAATAATGGCTATTTTAATATAAGTTACTTATTAATAATTAGTTACACCAGTTACTTCTTAATAATAAATAAAATATTTTATATTTGTAGTTCTACTTTGAGAAACTGAAAAGTTTTTAGTCCAAACAGCTGGTGTAGTTTCTCTTTAGAAAATAAAACGAACTCAAACTTTTAGCACAATAACCAGTAACTCCTATAAGTTTTTAGTTCCTACTTCTATTAGAATACTTCTTTGGTTCGACACTGAAGGCACCACCGCCACACTTTTTCTGCCTCATAATAGCAGTATTAAGCGTTTCTGTGTTTTCCTTTTAGGGGTATAGTAATACATATTTATCGGAGGCGTTCCAAGTTAGTCCTCATATAGTACGCATCGCACGCATTTGTTACCGATCTCAGGTAAGACTAATCCTATTTGGGGTTACTTATAGATCTCCATGTGTAGATTACATTGTCTATTTCTATTACTCTTTATAATTCCCTACGAACCCTAATTTCACAGAGTTATCTTAAATTTTATACGAAAAGTCTATCATGAGCAGGTTTCTCGCGTCTGCATAGATATAATTTTATTGCTAGTTTCCTATCCACGGTTGCCTACCAAAGATTCAAATTTTATAATTTCTCCATACTATTTATTGACAAATTTCAATCTTTGGCAGGTAGAAATGTGGACAGATTGATTATTAAAAACGAAAGTGAATCTACCAGTCGCTTAAGCGATAACCAATAGACCGTAAAACTTAACCCATAAAATCATTAACAATTTAACATCAATACGTTTACCTGATTGGAAATCGAACTCGAGACTTCAACCGGTACCTATAAATTCATGAAGTGTCTGACATTTAGATAACTTAATTTAGCGATTTGAATTTAGTGGATGGCTAAAGGGCGAGGGGTAGATTAATAGGCATCCGCTAACACCTAGCGAAGTCTGCGTTTATACTAAAGCTGGGTACACACTATCCGGCGTTTGGACGCTGCGTTTACCACCGAGTAATATGACTTAACTTGATTGATTTGATTCGGTGTGGTAAGGAAGACATACTTACCCGAAGCCTTCCAATTTAATCTTCAGGTTCTTTCGTTGGTCTAGCTTGATTACAAATTTTCTTGAATGATAGTGACGATGTAAGAACATTGGCGTATGTCAAGTTAATTCTGTAAAAAAAAACGTTATTACCCCAAAATGTCTTATTGACATAAAAATTACCTTTGGCTATTAAATGATTTATTTATTATGAATAGATAGCGTTCCGCAAGGATATTGTGAACGTGGCTTTATATTGATCGATTAAAGTAATTTATATTATTCCAATATCAATTAGTAAGCTGCTAGGTGCAATCTATTTATTGTCTACACTGGCCACTGGCCTCTCCTTAGAGGGTTTAGTATATTTTAAACATATAATGTTCGAAGGCTTTAAAGAAATACATGAGGTATATCAACCCAATCCATGTGCTATTTCAAGGTGGTAGAATCCTCTGTGGTTCAACTCCGGCGGCACCACCACCACACCTATTTCTGCCTAATAACAGCAGTGTTAAGCGCTGCTGTGTTCTGGTTTGAAGCTTAGTGAGAGAGATGTACTTTTCTGAGGCATTTTAGCTTAGTCCTCAATGACGCATCTACTCCTATATTAATTATATAGTCCGCGCCAAACTGCTAGTCCACTCTGAAGTTGTTGCAGATGTAGTCATATAATTTGCTATGGGGACGCGATTCATTTCTATATTCAGAGCGGACTAGTAGTATTACGTGGACTATACCATCATACTTTTAAATAACGGATTGTTTTGAAATAGTTTCTATTCTAAAATTATTATTATATTTGGTTTGAATGGTGAGGTAAGGGAGACATACTTTTCCGAGACGTTACTATTCATTACTCAGGGGTAGCGGCACATTGGTGACCAATCTCAGACAGGAATCTAATCTTATCTATGGTCAATAAAAGATATCCATGGGCGGCTATATCTTTTTGTTACCTTTATAAAAAATCCTCTATGGTTATTCATAGATAAAACAACATCATTTCTAAAAACACCAAAATACTTATTTATTCAAATCTTTTTTGCGAACCGTACCTTCTCCAAACTCAATTTGAATGCATTTATGTATTTTGAGCTCCATTTAAATTGCTTCGTGTTTTAGCGCACTTTTTGTGCTATCGTTTCGACGCTATTTTGAAGAATGCCCATAGGAAATGTAGAGTTTAGGAGTATTTGCACAAATATAAAATTTGTACGATAGCATCTCGATATTTTTTAAATTATTTGTCTATTGATGTGGATAAGTTGATCGCTATAAATGTAAACATACTTTTATAATCGTAACTTAAGATCACTCCCGTTCTAGTAAGCCTAGTGATATTTTCTTCTCCTGCTTGACCACCACGGATCACCTTATCCCGGACTATAGTGGTATTTTCTAGTGATTTCATCATCAACCCATTACTGCCCCACTGCTAGGCACAGGTCTCCTCTCATAATGAGAAGGATTAGGCCATAGTCCACCGCGCTGGTCAAGTGCATATTGGTAGACTTCACATATCTTTGAGATTTTTTTTTATAAATCCCTCAGGCAAGCAGGTTTCGTCACGGTGTTTTCCTTCACCGTTTTTAGCAGTGATAATTAATTTCTAATACGCACATAATACATAAAAATCAGAGGTTTGATTTGAACCTCGGGCCCCTCGATCCAGAGGCCGAGTTTCTAAGCCACTAGGCTATCACTGCCATACTAGTGATTTAGGAATTTTAATCAAAACTAACGTTAAGCTTGTTTTAGTATTTGATAACGTTTTATCAAATACTAAAACAAGCTTAACAAAACCTCATCAATTCAAATCAAGTCTACATTTAGAGTTATGAATTTAAATGACTTTCATATAAAGACAAGCGTTTAAATTTAAAATCTTTAAATACCCTCTCGGTGCTTTTTGCAGACCGTACTTCATCCCCAGCTCAATTTGAATCTGTTCTCATTTTAGTGCATCCATTTTATTTATCACCGACCCATTTTAAATTTCAAAATCTACGTTAATTATTCAGTGATTATTTATGATTTGACGTGAAAACTGTATCGTTTGGTTAGTCGTATAAAACAATGAATAAGTAGAGAATTATAAAAAGAAAAACCCGGTTTGAAGGGTGTGGTAAGGGAGACATACCTTTTCGAGGCATTCCAGCTTAGCCCTCAGGGGTAGCGCATCTATGGTCGACCTAAAGTAGGAATGTAATCTTATCTGGGATTGATAATTGATAACAAAATGTCCATGGGCGGCAGTAGCCATTTAACTTCAGTTGGACTGCATGCTCGTCTGCTACTCTAATATAATTTAAAAAATACATACCTAAGAGAACAAGTTTAAAATTGACAAATACATCCCGGAGCATAGCCAAATTCCGTAGCTGTCTAGGAATCGCAGAAACTCACAACATGGTGCGAATCATTCCCAATGCATGAGAATCACATCGCGCCCGGCGCAGACGTGGTGTCGGAATTTAAAACTGATTTCTATATATCTGCTTAAATTTAATATTTGTTTAGCCTATTTCTTCCTTTTAAATACAATATTAAGCGTGTGAAAGTGTAAGGTTAGCGAGATGTACTTGTAGCGTTTCATCTTAGTCATTAGGATTGACGATAAATTTTTTGACGTCCTCAAGCATGCATTGTTGTTAGAGACTAAATTGAAACGCTTCATTAATCTCAACCATCCAAGTCGGAAGACAGCAGCGTGTACCATTATAAGGTAAAATGACGAATAAAGATAAGTGATATTTCGCGGTCGTCAAAAAATCTCAGAAACCCACAAGATGGCGCGAATCATGCCCAATGCTTGAGAATCACATCGCGGCGCAGACGTGTCCGTCGGAATTTAAAACTTATTTCTATTTGTCTTTTTAAATTTAATATTTGTTATAATTAAACAGCAATCTTAAGCGTTTGCAAGTGTATGGTAAGCGAGATGTACTTATAGCGTTTCATCTTAGTTATTAGGATTGGCAACCAATTTGTGGCCGTCCCCAGAAATGTATTGTAGATAGAGACTAAATTGAAAAGCTTCATTAACCATCCAATTCAGAAGACAGCAGCGTGCACCATTACTATAACGTAAAATGGTAAATATGTCTATATTACAAATATTCTATACAGGTAGAATATTTTGTGATTGTCAAAAAATCTCAGAACCACATAAGAAGGTGCGAATCATTCCCAATGCATGAGAATCACATCCCGGCGCAGACGTGTCTGCCGGAATTTAAAACTTATTTCGTTGGTGACAAATTATTTTCGGAACATCTGCTGAACCGGATCCCGAATTCGGAACTCCGCGTGTTGTATGAAAATTGTGAATTTAATCCAGTTGCTGATGGATATTTTCAACGAATCTGTGTTTAAATTTCATTTTTGGTATGATTAAATTTATTTCTATCTCATAGAAATAGTGTTAAGTGTTTTATTTGTTCTACTGTGTTCTGGCTTGAAATTTATGGTAAGGGAGATATACGAGGCGGTCCAATTTAGTCATCAAAATTTTCAACGAATGTAAAGCCGTCTTAAAACCCATAATTGTTTTGAAGGACTAAGTAGAAACGCCTCTAGAATTTTTACTAGCCAAGCTAGAACATAACAGCGTAAACAGCTGTTATATAATAGAATAACGGATAGACAGAATATATCGCGGTTGTCGAAAAATCTCAGAAGCACATAAGACGGCGCGAATCATTCCCAATGCATAAGAATCACATCTCAGCGCAGACGTGTCTGTCGGAATTTAAAACTTATTTCGTCGGTGACAAATTATTTTCGGAACATCTGCTGAACCGGATCCCGAATTCCGAACTCCGCGTGTTGTATGAAAATTGTGAATTTAATTCAGTTGCTGATGGAAATTTTCATTGAATCTCTGTTTAAATTTCATATTCGTTATGATTAAATTTTGTTTTTATGTCATAAAAGCTGTATTGAGCGGTTCTGTATTGTTTCTTCTACTGTGTTCTGGTTTGAACTGGTTTCTGGTTTGTTAAGTTCTTGGTATGTGGTAAGGGCGAGGCGTAATAGGCGTTGCAACTTAGTCGTCAGTATTAGCAAGACATTTGTAGCCGTCTTTAGATGCATGGTTCTTCTGGACTAAGTTGTAACGCCTCGTCTCGAACAAGCCAGAACACAGTATTAAGATACTCTGACATAAGTACCAAAAGCAATGGATGTGATTTGACCATACTATATCTACTTTTCAAAAATCTTTACATTCATAAGATATTTTACCCAGAACTGTAAAATGTAAATCTGATATCTTTGTAATCTCCAAGGAACACGTAAGGTCTCTACTATATTTACCGACACTCGAGCCAGTTATTGCATTTGAACGACATGTAATAGAGTTTTATATCGTGACGCGAATATAGTTCGCTGGTTCAAAATATAAACCATAAAGAGGTTTGGAAACAAAATATAGAATGAATTGTACGTAGTTCGAATGGCACTGCCGTCACATTTATTACCTCTCTTTATACTCTCCTGCTCCACCCTAGTTATGGGAAGAGCCAAGCCCAGCAATGGGACAAAAAGGGTAGCAACCAATTCGATCAACCCCTAAAACAGATCGGATATTCCAGCTATTAGCCTTAAACCACAAATTGGATGCAGATAGATAGATTCTATTTACAATAGTAATATTAATTTCATCGGTTAACGTTAGGGTAGTTTCACCCCCTGGCGGAATATCGAATTGTTTCGTATGATTTATTGTGGGGCGCGTTGCCGCTGTCAAATACATACGGTGCTAGATATGGTTAGAAGTGGTATTCTATCTTATACTTGTATGTTTAGTACATATTTATACTAACATTGTATGGCTTTTTGGAAGGTGGTAGAATTTTAAAGGTAAAATTTTAAAGGCTCGGTGGTTCGACTCCGGTGGCACCACCGCCCCACGTATTCCTGCCTAATAATAACAACAGTTAAGTGCTGCTGTTTTCTGGTTAGAAGGGTGTGGAGGAGACATACTTTTCTGAAGCATTCCAGTTTAGTTCTCAGGGGTAGCGGCGCATCTATGGCTGACGTCAAGTGGGAATCTTGTATGGAGAATATTATCTGGAGTTGATTATTAATTGCTACTTAAAATTAACTTCGGTTGAAGAAGAAATTGTGTACTTATTCACTTGACGTCTTATCTTGAATCTTATATTATCTGGAGTTGATTATTAATCGCTAGTTTTAATTAACTTCGGTTGAAGAAGAAATTGTGTACTTATAGTGATAAAACCGAAAAATATAAAAAAAAAATAGACTCATTATAATGAGTTTTTATAAGCCGTCGTAAAAAGACCTTCTTAACTGGTTCTCTAGATAACAAACTAAATAAGTTATAACATAGTAAATAAACTTGGTTATAAGAAAGTCATAAATGTATATAGAAAGAAAAAAGAAAGAAAGAAACATTTATTTGTAAAAGTATATGGGGTATGAACATTCTTAACATAACTGAAACCATTTTTTTACGAATTTAATATAATACTAGCTGACCCGGCAAACGTTGTGTTGCCATATAAATAAAAAAATGTAAAGAGTGAACAACCCTTATAACTTAGGGGGATGAAAAATAGATAGTAGTCAATTCTCAGACCTACTGAATATGCATATAAAATTTGGTGAAAATCGGTAAAGCCGTTTCGGAGGAGTACTGTAACTAACATTGTGACACGAGAATTTTATATATAAGATAATATTTCTCAATAAGATCGAAGCTGCAAACAAGTAAGCAATCTATCTGTTGGTAAGTGGTCAGTGCTGCCCATGGGCATGTGTCACCAACTCCATATTTATTTATTTATTTATTTATTTAAACTTTATTGTAAACCTAGTGGTTACAAAGGGTGAACTTAATGCCTAGTGGCATTCTCTACCAGTTAACCCTTGTTGATGGAGAAATGTTGTGGTGGGTGTTACGTTAAAAAACAATGAAAAAAACAATGCAAAAAAAGGGAAATGAATATATATATATACGAAAAATATATACAAATATATATTATATACATATATATACATATAAATAACTAAATATATACATAAACAAATTTACACATATTATGTAATCTTAATATATCAATAAATATAACAATATCATAATATACAGGGTGAATCTTTCAAACGGGCCCTCAGGGCCAAATCCGAAACCACCCCGTACCGTACCGTACCCCATAAACGCATTATTGTCTTCCTGCTGGGCACTGACCATGTGCGTATAGGAAGATTTCACATACCCTTGTGAACTTTTAGAACACTATCTATGGATTTCTGTACGACGTCTTCCTTCGCTTTAATTTCGATACTTAATAAATTTACAACAACCGTAATAAATAAATCAGAAGTGCGTATCTGGGACTTGAACCCTGGTCTTCCTACACGATACACCGAAGTTCACTCCACTAGCGTATCAGTCTACAATAGCACACAATTCAAACCTTTACATTAATCTCTACTGGTTTGAGACTAAGTTATTACAAGTAGGTATCACCATGTTCCGAAAACAATGAGACTCGACGTTCCACGCTAATCCTCAGAATCCTATACATAGCACATATGTAATATCAGAAATCCTCACACAATAGTTTATCATATCTCCACACGACGTGTCACCGACAATGTCGACTTAAGGCTGACTATACATTGGCTACTGTCGCCTGAGCGATAGTTGTGTCGCTTGAGCTACGGAGCAGTTTTTTATAATATTAGAGTAGCAGACGAGCATGCAGTCCATCTGTTGGTAAGTGTCTATTGCCACCAATAATCAACCCCAGATAAGATTTGATGCCTACCCGAGGTCGACCATAGATGCACCTATATCCCTGAGGATTAACCTGGAATGCCTTGAAATATGTCCTTTATCACACCCTTCAAACCAGAACACAGCAGCGTTTAAGATTGCTGTTATTAGGCAGCAATAGAAGTGGCGATGGTGTCACCGGAGTCAAATTACTAAGGGTTCTACTACATTTCCTTAAGCCACTGCTTCTCGGGCGTCGAATCTGTTGTTAGAAATCATCTACTCGCCTTTATAAGCCTCCTATTTACTTACTAAAGATAAATTTCGTGATGTCTACTCACTAGTAATTTTCAAACCAAAAGCAAAACATTCGATAGATGGATTATTAATAACAGGCATATAAATGTAAAAATCTACAATTTAGTTGCCGAACACGATATTTTTTATAAACGCTCTACTTTTAATGCTTGTAAGAACATAGCTTTATTAAGACTTATTTAGCTTATAATTTAGAAAAAATCATAATCTGAAATAGGAGAGCCATCTTGACCCATCTACAATATGCGCTGTCTTACAAACGGTTTACAATGAAAATGGTTTCTATGTCTATAGAGTTAGTATAGGTCATTTTAAACGTAAAAAACACAGTCTGTAGCCAATTCTTGTAAGGAATAATAAATTATGTCATGCATAAAAATCACATGTTTGAGAAAATGAATTTGGGAGGAATCCAAAAAATTTTACGCACTAACAGTGATATTGCTACAAAATTTGCGTAGAAATCTACTTATTCCATATTGCATACACTATCTGATAGTGATCTTATGAGTACAAGATGTTTAGTTTAAAAATAATACTCCCTTTAAGTATATTACTATAATAAAATGAGAAAATCTAAAATAAAACCAAAATTGTTTTCAAAGACATTTGAAGTATGAAAAGGTATGTCGGCGTCTAATCTAACCTAATCTATAGCTGTTTGTCCACCGCACCGTCACCGATTCGATACCGAGAACGAGGTTATTTTGGGGCCGATTTTATTATGTCGTGACGGCGATAGTTGTTCCACCGCGACCGATATCGGCGGTTTATTTTGTTCCAGCTACCACGCGTGTGGCGGCAGTGTATGGACAAGTTCCAACGTGTTTTATATTGCTGGCACATCGGCCCGTCAAAATCTCGGTGCCGATCTAGCGGTCACGCCGATCTACTAGAAATATCGGCGGCCGGGATGACGGTGCTCGGGTGACGGTGGCGGTGGACAAACATCGTAATGCCTGAAACTTTCATGATATAATAAAAACTTAGTATTAATCCAATTGTTATGAAAATTATTAAGAATCAACGACGCCTCGTAAGTTAAAATCAGTCACGCCGTTTGGGCTGTAGCATGCCACGAGCAAACGCGAATATCATTGTTTTCTGCAGTGGGCATAGATAAGTATAGATATCTCACCGCCTTGTAATTGAAGGAAGCCATTAAATGGCTTAAGCGACTGACGATTCTGTCAGCCATTTAATGGCTGTCATGGTGTAATGCCAACATGCGCAGTTAAGCCACGAAATCGAAGGAAAAGTGCGGAAAAATATAGTTTCATTCGTAAATGATCTAAAAACTACTTTTTTTTAATATTTTCCAAACATGGAAATAGATGACAGTGACAATTGTCAAAAGGTTACATTTACTTGTTAGGAGCGAGTAATCTTTACAAATCTATGGCAATGGGCTAAAAATACACAAAGATAATAAAATGCAGTAGCATTACCATGAGTTGGCATAGAAACGCCACTATAGAAATGGTAAATAGAAAACTATTGTCATTTTGCTAGTGAATAACATAACTACTATCGTTACGGTATTTCTTGACAACGTCTGTCAAATTAATGACTCATGGGACCGAATTTGTATGGCAATAGATCATAATGACATTCGCTAGCGATTTGATTTCGATAGGTTTTTTACGTATCGAGTTACGTCACTACGGATTTTAGTTCTACGAGTAACCACCAGAGGCGCTGTACAATTTTTCATACATTTATTTTACGCAGTCGCTAGCGAGTAATACTTTTGTAAACTCATGGTAGTCCTACAGGAGTGATTGGTGTAAGTAGTAAACAGTAAACCAATTCTAGTAACTGCGTTTAATGGTCCATAACAATGTTGTTTATGCAACTAACATTGTAAGGTAATGCATATATTCGTATTATTTTCATTGCTTTCCCAAGTGAAATATTTTTAGAACTTGGCGTATTTTAGAATTGTTACAAAGTATTTGGTATAATAAAAAGATGCATTTTATGAGGTTCCGTGACATGACATATGAGATTCCATGTGTCATGGTTGCTATAGACACACACATAGACAAACACAAACACCCAGACCCAGAAAAAAAATAAGTCCATCATTTAGGTATCTGACTGGCCGGGGATCGAACACGAGACACTGCGCGTCAGACCGACATGGTGACACATAGACAAATACACTAACACCCAGACCCAGTAACAGAAATTTAAATTTATCATTTACGTTTTTGTTTGACCGGGGATCGACTCAGGACCCTCTGCGCGTCAGACTGGTATAGTGATCGCTCCAGCTGCGTGTCGTCAAATAAAAAGTTTTTATTATTTAGACTACGCAAGTGTTGCTGGTATGTTGTTGCCCCACTGCTGGGCAGATTGTTCACAAAAATGTTGCAGCCGACTGCAATCCGACTGCGGAGGGTAATGTTTTTCAAGCGTATGTATGTATGTATGTATGTATGTACGTATGTATGTATGTATGTACGTATGTATGTATGTATGTATGTATGTATGTATGTATGTATGTAGGTAAGAATGTATGTATGTCTCATTCTTTAATACAGTTACATTATACAGTTTTTAAGGCAGTGATAGCCTAGTGGTTAAGAAACTCGGCCTCTCGATCGAGGGGTCCGAGGTTCAAATCCCAGGCACGCACCTCTGATTTTTCAAAGCTATGTGCGTATTACAAATTAATTATCACTAGCTAAACGGTGAAGGAAAACATCGTGAGGAAACCTGCATACCTGAGATATAAAAAAAAAAGAAATCTCGAAGGTATGTGAAGTCTACCAATACGCACTTGGCCAGCGCGGTGGACTATGGCCTAATCCTTCTCACTCTGAGAGGAGACCCGTGCCCAGCAGTGGGACAGCAATGGGTTGATGATGATGATGATGAGGATGTCTCATTCTTTGACACGTCCCATGACTTGACGGGTTTTAACACATGAGGTGTCGTTTTATTCATAAATTGTGGATGTGACATAGACTATATTTTTAAATTATAAAAACACAAGGTTTTTATAATTATTCTCTAGTTTAGTTTTATATCTAAAACACGTTTCTTGTCGTGTCTTTAAATATTTATTTTTCGCGTCCTTCCATTTTCTATTTATCTAGTTATTTTAATTGAAATAGTTTTATCACCGTAACAATTCTCTTAGTTCTTTTTTATAAAATTCTAAATCCTCTAAAGTCTCATTTCATTTAATATTGTAAATTGACGGATGGAAAATAAAAACTAAATTAAAAAACGCAATAAAAAACGCATATCGTGAGTACCCGTTACATAAAAAAATGTCTCAATTCCGCGATAATTTAGCTAAAATCATATAAAAACTAAATTTTCGCAATTGCTAAGAAATTTAAAGGCTATTTCTTAGTTTATTTCCGTTATTATAAGTCAGTAGACTAGCGGTGGGACGTTGAAGTATTTTCCATCAACGAAACCTCAACGTTAATTTCCGTTGATCAACCAGTTAATTTCGTCAACGAGTTACGTGCTAATAATTTCAACTTGCATCAACAATAAACGGTTTTTAACTATGCTGCAACGATCAACGCGTCTCTACTGACGTGCGGTAAATGTTATTTTAGAAACAATTTGACGTAGTGTGTATTATATATATCAAGAAATGATATAAATATCAATTCTCGATATTTATAATTATTTATTAGGAAATAATTCGATATATTCTACATAATTGGAGTTCAAATTATGCTATTATACTGACAATCAAGATATATGCTCGTTTGCTACTCATATATTATAAAAAAAAACGTTAGTTTAATTCTAAACAAAATACAATTTACGTTGAAAAAAACGAAACGTTACGTTCAACGTCGTTGACGTATTTAACTAGTTGATTTCTATTGGGTTAACGTTGATTCGTTGAAAGTGAATCAACGGTTGATTTAACTAGTTCGTTGATCAACGACCACCGCTACAGTAGACCACACTACCAAATAGCCCTGTAGTGAAGCACTTAACTGATTTAAAAACCTAAGAAGAATCTTTTGCGTTTCGGTGGAACGTGTCTCTGACCATCTTCAGGCAGAACCCGTTTTATATGGGGTTAATCACAGATGTTTAGCGACAGTATGACAGATGGTGGTGGAACCCTTTGTGATTCGACTCCGGCGACACCATCGCCACACCTATTTCTGTCTCATAACAGCAGTGTTAAGCGCTGCTGTGTTCTCCTTTGAAGGGTGTGGTAACGGAGACATACTTTTCCGAGGCGTTCCAGGTTAGTCCTCAGTGGCGCATCCGTGGCCGACTTCACGTAGGAAAATCTAATCCTATCTGGAGTTGATTACAGATGTTCACGGGCAGCAATCGCCGCTTACCATCAAGTACTGCATGCTCGTCTGCTAATTTTGTACTATAAAAAAATTTGGACTGCAATTTGATTCGGTAGCTCAACCTTACAGAGATAATCTATAATACTCCAATCATAACTATAGCGAACAATAACATAATGATGGGATCACTCAACAGTTTGTGAGATCAGAATAGATTTACGGCTCATAAGAGATCAGTGTACTGCATCGGAACGGTTTGTTTGATCTAGGCAGTGTTTGTGGGATATTCTGTGATCTAATGTGTTTTTGTTAGAGTAATAACCGCAATTCTTGTTTTTATAACGAGGATTGAACTTTTGAACAGTTTTTATAATAATATATTGTAGAAGTGTCAAATACGAATGCTGTTGAATTGGTGATAAGTGGCTACTGCCGCTTATTAACATCTTTAATCAATCCCAGATATGATAACAATCCTATCTGTCGGTCACCAATGCGTTGTTACTCTTGACGTCTAATTTGGAACACCTCGCAAAATAATGGCTGCCTGATAACAGTCTACAAACCAGTATCCTTAGTATGAGTTTCTACGTTTTTACAAAAATATCTGTTTTTGTATTTGTTTACGTATTTTCCATACATTTGCAATCAGTTCTAATACAATCCGCTAATGGCGCTGATTGGAAATGGGAAATACGTAAACAAATACAAAAAAAAAACAGTATTTTTGTAAAAACGTAAAAACTCATATTAAGGGTACAGAACACAGCAGTACGGCGCCGCTATAGACGTACCTAACCCAAGCCCTTCTTCCTCTAAAAGGAAACCCGTGTCCAGCAGTGGGACAGTAATGGGTTGACAACGACAATGCAGACGAAAACAAAATTAGATCTGCAAACAGCAGCATTTTAAACACAAATATAACCCCGCCACAGTTGAGCAAATAATTTCCTCATTCACCCTTTTTAAAGTACTTTTTAAATAAAGAACGCTCGTTACGTCACTGCTCGGAATAAAAGAAATGGTATTTACAATGCACGCGTACTAATGTGGTACATTAACGGGTTTCATACTAGCGTTTTAAAAACGTTTGCAGTAGAGACGGCGATTCTTTCCGAAAAAAATCTTGAAATTCTTGAATCGATTCGAATCGAAGTGCAATAAATCGATTCACAAAAAAACAAGGCCCCAAGAGCCGATTCTCCAAAAATCGACCTTCGATCTTTTCAGCTGAGAACGGGCGAAGATAGCGAAAAAAAAGGTCATCAGGACCAAACAAGCACTGAAATACGTATCCGTCAGCAAAAAATGTATATAGTCGTAACATATTCAACCAACTTCGAAAAGATCGACTTTCTATTCGATCGATTTTCTAGGATGAAAAATCGATTCACTGAATCGATTCATTACTGGAGATCGATTAAAATAATCGTTTTTTTTACCAACAGATCGATTCTTGAATTAATCTATCTCAGATCATGTGGCTCTTTCAATTTGAAATTGCGCAAAATATGGTATGGTATGGTATTGCATAAAAATAGAATTTAGAAGGTGATAGAACTCTCAGTGGTACCAGGTAACGTTACTAAGTAAACTACCAATTGCAACTTGATCTAGCAACTTACCACAAACTTCCAATCAACTAACTGGGTACACAAACTCACCTTCTGACTTTGTACAAATGTTTGGACAAGTACGGCGAATGGTCACCACAGAAACTTGGAACGTACTCACTTACTACTGGAAGTTTTAAAAGGTAGCATTTGTGGTTCGACTCGGGCGGCACCGCCGCCACACCTATTTCTAATAACAGCAATGTTAAATGCTGCTGTGTTGTGGTTTAAAGAGTGTGGTATCGGTAACATACTTTTTCGAGGCAGTCAATCACAGGTCGCATTTGTGGTTGAATTGATTGCACATTGACTATCTCTAAGATGGATATGTGTTCCAGCCCTCTTTCGGTAATCGATCCGCTACACCCACCTCTAGAGATGTGCATTGCAATTAAAGTATCTGAAAGTCTTAAAACAAAATGCGACCCTAAATTTTGCTTTCACAAAGCAGATTACAGAAAAGTCATAGACGAGTTAAATAGCGTTCCTTGGTCAGATGTACTGGCAGATTGTGAAACCGTTGACGAAATGACTACGATTTTCTACCAAAAACTTAATTTGATCATCGCTAAACATGTACCTAAATCCAGATCTCGGAATAAACACAAATATCCAATATGGTTCTCTAGTTCTTTGGTCCATTTGCTTAAAGAAAAGCTAAAGTATAGAATTAAATTCCGTAAGTACGGTAATCCTCGTGACTTACTTGCATTTGAACTTCTTAGAGATAGAAGCACCAAGCTACGCGATTACATATATAAACGATACTTGGAGAGGCTAGAGATGTCAATGTCTTCTAATCCCAAATTAATATGGACGTTTATTAAACACAAACGACGTGGAAATAGTTCATACCCTGCAACAATATCTGCCGGATCCAATGTTGCTACCACCGGATATGATATTTGTAATCTATTTGCACACCAATTTTCCTCTGTCTATAATACTGATGCTACTATCTCTAATGTTTCTCGAATGCCTCTTTGTGTCGTACATTTGACTACTTTAAGTGTCACTAAGGAACAAGTATTTAGGGTTTTAAAAAGACTTGACATTACTAAAGGGGCTGGTGCAGATGGAGTGCCTTCCATCTTCGTTGCGAAATGCGCTAGCGCACTCACTTTACCCCTCTGGATAATCATAAATGAATCGTTACGTTCTGGTATATTTCCTAGCGTGTGGAAGGAATCACTGGTAATCCCTTTGTTGAAAAGTGGTGATGCCAGCTTTGTAGAGAATTACAGGCCAATTTCTATCATTCCTGTATTTGCAAAAGTCTTCGAGAGTCTAGTATGTCCTGTTCTTGCTTGGCATTTTAAAAGACTTGTAATGCCAGAACAACATGGCTTTGTGAAAGCAAGATCTACCGCAACCAATTTAGTTTCCTTTGTCGAGGACCTTGCTGAGGATGTTGACCGTGGACAGTCTGTTGATGTTATTTACACTGACTTCAGCAAGGCCTTCGACAAAGTGAGCCATGAAATATTGTTAAGAAAACTTGCATCTTGTGGAATTGCCGGAAATTTACTACAATGGTGCCGATCTTATTTAGAGAATAGGAAATCTATGGTTGTGGTGGGCGGTTACAGGTCCGAGCCTTTTGTTACACTATCTGGTGTTCCTCAGGGCTCGCATCTGGGACCCCTGTTGTTTAATTATTTTATTAACGACATCAATGAATGTTTCGAACACTCGAAATTTTTAATGTTTGCCGATGATCTAAAATTTTATGCCAAAGTAAACTCAGTAGAGGATAGTATATCACTTCAGATGGACTTGGATAGACTCGTGTTATGGAGCAAGTTGAATGGTATGGATTTAAATGTTAAAAAATGTCAAGTGATTTGTTTTACTAGGAAAAATACAACTGTTCCTCGTTCATATCTCATAAACGGCGTACCTCTTGATGAGACAGACAGTATTCGGGATTTGGGGGTAACTCTAGATAGGAAATTACGTTTTAACATTCACGTTGATAATATAGTAAAAAAAGGATTTAAAACATTGGGTTTTGTTTTGCGAACTTGTAGAGAATTCAAAAACCCAGGTACTAAGATCGCGATATACAACTCTCTTGTTCGCAGCGGACTCGATTACTGTAGCATGGTTTGGAATCCATACTACGATGTATATAACAAACGCATAGAGAGGGTTCAGAAGCGGTTTTTATGGCACTTAGTCTATAGTTGCAATTTAGCTAAAGTTTTACCAAGCTATATTGACCGATTACGCTACTTTAGTCTGACATCTCTATACCATCGAAGGAACCTGCTGGATAATATGTTTCTCTATAAACTCGTTAATGGGCATATTGATGATAGTTATTTGATTTCTCAGATAAATATATCTGTGCCAAGAGTATTGCCTAGACATATGAAGTACACTCCTTTTCTAACTAAATCGGCCAAATCTAATTTAGGGCATAACTCTCCTTTAAATAGATCAGTCAGAAGCTATAATGTCATTCATCACCGCAATGCAGACATTTCTCCATGCTGTGTACATGGTAAAGAACAGTTACACCCTCAGAATAGCATAGATATTTTCTCAAATAGCATGTACAATTTTAAGCATAACCTAATTAATATTTTGAAATAAATTTCTAAATTTTTAATTACTTTTATGACTGTTTATTTTCTTTTTGTATGTAATAATGCAATTTTTTTTTTCATCAATGTATTTTTATAATAATAATCAACATTTAATTTATAATTCTTATGAGAAATTTAAGTGTTAACATTTTACAATTATTTCATTAATTTATATTTACAATTTTATTCAATTCTTTCCATTTAATTTGTATACTATTTTATGTTATTCTATTATTTGCATTGTAGTTTGCACCTATAATTGAGGTAGCACTTGTACCTGTGTCTTATTTCCTTTTGTGTACCTTTACCGATTGTTGGTGTATACTTTGTTGGTGTAACATAATAATAATAAATAAATAAATAAATAAATAAATTCGCGTACGAATCTAATTTTATCTGGAGTCGATTACAGATGTCCATGGCAGTAGTCACTTAGAATCAGGTGGACTGAATGCTCGTCTGCTACTCTAATATTATAAAAAACAATGTGAGCCGTCACGGGACGCCTGGCAGATGTGAAACAACGACATTATTTTGTAAAAGTAATATGCAGAAAAGAACATATTGTGATAGGAACTAAATATGTCATAATGATAAAATAAAAAAGTTTGGAAAATCCAAAAGTGCACGCCTCATAATCTATTTTTTTTTTACAATGAAATTGATTATTTGTAAAAGTGTATATTATATAAATATACAAATACACTCGTTCTCATGTGCCAAGTTCTTATACTGTCTCAAGATCTTTCACGGTGTCACTACTGTTGAATTGAGTGGTAATTTAAATTAACAATTTAAATAATAATAAATGGAGTAAAGGAGATCCAGGTGACAAGTATAGTGTAGTATAAAGAAGCAACATGTGAATTTAAAATCGTTTTGTTTAAAAAATTCAAAATTTTAGAGGCTCTTTATGAGAAAGCTGTTAAATGCTCAATAACAATCGACTCAAATGAAAACAATTTGTAATCACACCCACCTCCACCCTCATTCCACCACTACAAATCTATCGAAAGTTTTAATCTAGGTAATTAATTAAAAAATTAAGAGCACGAAAATAGAAAAACACCTCAATAGTCAATGTAACTTTACAGTGTCTTGTAAAAAAGTACCATTTATAGATATCAGATGGAGTTATATTCACGAGGTTACAACTTAAGATTTTACATTTGACTTTTTTTTTTAAATTTTTTATTATTTATTTCTATTCAATAAACAAATGAAAAAAATGATTTTAAAGAAGTTTAGCAATTTTTTTTTTATTGTTGGTGTATTAGTTTTTTATAAATAATAATTTAATGACAGTGAATTAAACGCTCATATTGACTAAGAAATTATTTCGTGTGTTACTTTAGATAATTAAAAAAAAATATTCCGATACGATCATTTTTTCGACCAATTTTGATGCCACATAAACCCGTCCATACACGGACGTCCAGAAAAGATTATGTTTAATATTATTATTTACTATGTTAAACAAAAAAATTGTTATTAAAATATATTTTATGTGCCTGATAAATTATTTGACTTGATATTAGTGCACTCAAATTAACCTATAAGTGCAATATAAATAACAAAAAATCAATTTCAGTTTCAAGAAAACTGCTTTTTTTGAAATGTCGAGAGTAGAGCACAACCTCAACGCTTCGCTTATGAGGCGTGCAATATTACGATTTTTGCGCATGGCGACGCGTCGCCACACCGTACACACTACTGCATATAGACTGTATATATATACCATCGTATAGCGTGGCGACGCTGCATGCGTCGCCACGCCAGAAATCGGTTTTACGTGCGGCTATAGATGTTTCACATCAAAAACTTGTAAAAATACCCAAATTACACAAATAAAGAGATACATTCAAAAATAAATGAAATTACAATTATGTTTTGAAAATTTATTATTATTATAAAATAAATACTAAGGGTGGGTTGCATAATGTAACTTTAAAGTCTACAAAAGCGAAACCAACCGTCAAATACATGGTTAAAAATCATTAGTTGCAACAATTCAATTAAGGTTGGAGTTTCGTGATAACTAATACTTAAAATTCACCGCTCGATTTCGATCGGTTAAAGTTACAGTATTTGTCAAGTTCCCTATCTGTCAACGTCGATACATTGACGTTAATCATAGAGAAATTAGTGCAACACAGAATTGTTATATACAATCGCTACCGTCAAAGTTACTTAATTTATATTTAACTTTAACGTTAACTTTAAACTGCTTTCCTTTTGGACCATCGTTTCCACGTCGCTAGTGTGAAAGCGAGCTGACAGCAAAGGGATGACAGTGCGTCATTAGGTCGTGACATTCAGCGACTCTATTCACGCGGCTTTTCATTATTTTTACACAATTAATGGTTTTATATGAAGCTTGATATAATAGCTTCTGTTATATTCATATTGACTACTCACATCAATATTTGACTATGTCTAGTATAAATACAATATTAAATGTCGGCAAAAATTACACAAATTGATTATATTATTATCAATAACTCCTATATATCTACAGACATTGAACGCGTCAGAAGTCTAACCTTACCACCAGATGACTACGTCTGTAATAATCTCGTAGTATCCTCGTAGTGTCAGGAGGAAAATAAAGCTATAATATCCCATACCTATTGTACCTATTGTAAGAAGCGACTAAAACAGGGCTTTCGAGACTGCGTGGAGTTAGCTTAAACCGTCCATCCAGCCACCCCGAGTAGGATGACGGTATATATGACCTATTATCGTTGTAAGGTGTGGTGAGAGTAATTGCTTACTAGGACAAAGTTTGACCCGGGCACCAGAGGGAGATCTCAAAGTGCTCTATGTAGCGCTAAGGAAGGTTAAGGACGGACGAAACCTGGAGGGTTTTAGTAGGTAAAAATACTATATAAGCCTGAGTCACTCCCATAGCATCTTTTCAACATTTCTCCCTTACAAACGAAAAAAGACTATTACTGACTACTTTTCACTACTTATCATATTACACTACAATCGTTTTTATTTTAAATGAAACAGATAGTATAAACCGTTCGTATTATTGTGGAACTATGTTCATTGTAGCTTCACTTTTTATATTCAAAGTTTTGTGACGTGTTTTTACAAAAGCTTCAGTGTGCATTGCATAGAAGCTCGCGTTGTATGCTTTAAAAGCTTTGTGGAATTTACTGTATATAACCAGTTGTTAAATTATTAGTTAGAAATTAATATAATTAAAATAATTAAAGTGACGAATATGTCCAATTGTTCCTATTTCTTAGACCTTTGGATAGTCAGGGAGGCTCAACTAGGGAGACAAACAGACAGACCCACTAACAATCAGATAGATAGATAGCCAAGATAGGACGAATAATAAGTAAAGAGAGAGATAGACATACAGGTAAAATAGACAAACAAAGAAATAAAGTTATAAATATACAGATACGCAGGCGAACAGACAAGCGGACGGACTTGTAGACAAACACGCACTCAGAGGCACACACAAACTTTTATAGAAATAGACAGAAACACGAATGGAAACACTAACAAATGAAGAGACAGACAGGAAATCAGATAGACAGACAAATAAACAGACAAACACGTACTAAGGACAAAAATGAAAATCAGGTTTTTACATAATGTAAATAATAAAACAAAGTTAGAAAATATTATAAAACTATTCACCGGCAAGAGAATAACATTTATTCATATGCAACTCTATCTTACAAACTTTCAGTATTTCCTACAAATGTAGAGTTATTCTAAACTCGTTTATTCCGTTATCGGAAACACGTTTGCTAAGCGTCTCTACGTAGAGTCGTTTAGATAGAGCACTGTCTCTACTGATCTACTGTTGTGTGGCTAATTTATTCTTAAAACGTGAGCTAGAGCTTCGGTATCGCGATGAATTTAATTCTCTGGCGTTATGAGTTATTTTTAAGATAGATATTATTTTTTACTGCAGAGGATAATGTATGCAATGTTTGTTTTTTATAAATCAATATGAGAGTAGCAGACGAGCTTGCAACCTGATGTGGCTACTGCCGATGACATCGGTACACATCGGTGATCTTCCCCAGATAAGATTACATTCCTACGTGAGGTCGGCCATGAAGACTAAGCTGGAATGCCTCGGAAAACCATGTCTCCCTTACCACACCCTTCAAACCAAAACACAGTACCGGTTAACACTGCTGTTATTAGGCAGAAATGGGTGTAGACATGGTTCGGCCGGAGTCGAATCATATAAGATTCTACTACTTTTAAAAGTTTTATACATATTTCTCATTCTTTTGCATACCGTACAGATCTGGTCAGGGTTACCGCGTTCAGAGGATTCCTCTACTTAGTCTACTCTCTGGAGGAGTGCTGAGGACGGTCATATTGAGGGTTTAAAATGCGTTAAAAAATCCTCATAACCCTTTGTCGCTCCCATGGCACTGTGTATGTTTTGAAGGTTACCCCCGCGACACCAAAAAGGCACGTTAGAGATCCAAAAACTAAATATTAGAGATATAAAAACAAAAAACGACCATCATAAATGTAAATATCAAACAAGAAAACCCATGAAAATCTGCTATCACGATTTCAAACGAAGTCTATTACCAAAACGAAACATTCTCGAGATTTATGATGTATCCGAAATAGATCCCGATTCGCGATCCGATAAGTCGATGCACTTCCACATGCCATAGTGATTTACGAGAGCGATGTTACGATATCTTGGGATTTGCGACGGCCAATTCCGAGCCATGCCATTATACAAATAATAGTTACGTAGGACAGTTGTGAGGGTCTTTTTCCTTACGGTCTTCTATACATATAACGAGGATATAAAATAAATCTTTTTTTTTTCTGGCGAAAAAGGACTGTTTATAAAAGACTAGCTTTTATCCGTGGCTTCGATCGCGGTCAGACGTTGACATCCACTGGTGCTTAAAATATACTTTCATCTATCCCTTGGGAACGGTACTTTTCTATTGGATAACAGGTATCCTATGTCCTTTTCTGAATCCCTGACAATTTATATACAAAATTTCATGACAATAGGCTACGTAGTTAAGTCGTGAAAGAGTAACAAGCAAACCGAGTTTCATATTTATAACATCAGTTAGGAAAATAGATCCCGAGATTTGTGATCCTACGATAAGTCGATGCACTTCCACATGCCATAGTGATTTATGAGAGCGATGTTACGATATCTTGGGATTTGCGACGGCCTAATTCCGAGCCATGCCAATCTATACAAATAATAGTTACGTAGGACAGTTGTGAGGGTCTTTTTCCTTACTGTCTTCTATACATATAAGGAGGACCGAAAAGTAATCAAAATTAAGACTAACTTTTGCTCGCGACTTCGCTCGCAGTCAGAGGTCAATGATGTGGATTGGTGATTGGCAGCTTAAAATATGTTTTATCTATCCCTTTGGAACGATACTTCTTTTCGGGATAAGAAGTACTCTATGTCCTTTACTGAACCCCTGACAACATATGTACAAAATATTATGATAATCCGTGATGTAGTTATAGCGTGAAAGTGTAACAAACAAACAAACAAGCGAACTTTCGTGTTAATAATATTAGTTAGGAAAATAGTTCCCGAGATTTGTGATCCGACGATAAGTCGATGCACTTCCACATGCCGTAGTGATTTATGAGAGCGATGTTACGATATCTCGGGATTTGCGACGGCCAATTCCGAGCCATGCCATTATACAAATAACAGTTACGTAGGACAGTTGTGAGGGTCTTTTTCCTTACTGTCTTCTATACGTATAAGGAGGATCGAAAAGTAACAAAATTTTTAAGACTAACTTATGCTCACGGCTTTGCTCGCAGTCAGAGGTCAATGATGTGGATTGATGATTGGCAGCTTAAAATATGTTTTATCTATCCCTTAGGAACGATACTTCTTTTGGGATATGAAGTACTCTATGTCCTTTTCTGAACCCGTGACAAAGTGTGTACAAAATATCATGATAATCCGTGATGTAGTTATAGCGTGAAAGTGTAACAAACAAACAAACAAACAAACAAACAAACAAACAAACAAGCGAACATTCGTGTTAATAATATTAGTTAGGAAAATAGATCCCGAGATATGTGATCCGACGATAAGTCGATGCACTTCCACATGCCATAGTGATTTATGAGAGCGATGTTACGATATCTCGGGATTTGCGACGGCCAATTCCGAGCCATGCCAATCTATACAAATAATAGTTACGTAGGACAGTTGTGAGGGCCTTTTTCCTTACGGTCTTCTACACATACTCGTATAAGTACCGAAAAGTAATTTAGTTTGCTGCTGTAAAGGGACTGTTTATAAAAGACTAGCATTTCCCCGCGCCTTCGCTCGTGGTTACAGGTCAATTACATGGATTGGTTTATTTTAAGATTAAAAGTTGTTTTTAACTATCCCTCGAGAATAGTACTCTTTTTAGGGATAATAGATATACTATCTCCTTTTCTGGATCCCTGACAACGTGTACACAAAATTTTATGATAATCCGTGATGTAGTTATGGCGTGAAAGTATAACAAACAAACAAACAAGCGCAAATTCGTATTTATAATATTAGTTAGGAAAATAGATCCCGAGATATGTGATCCGACGATAAGTCGATGCACTTCCACATGCCATAGTGATTTATGAGAGCGATGTTACGATATCTTGGGATTTGCGACGGCCTAATTCCCAGCCATGCCATTATACAAATAATTTCGGTTACGCAAAGCTGTTGCTTTTTATTTGCCTTGCTGGCGAAAAACAGTAGTTTATTAAATAAATCTTAAAATCGTTGATTATGAAATCATTTCTTAATTCTCTTACAGTGAAAAAAGTGTTAGAAAGTGCTAACTAATATATTCTGTTTATTAAGAGTTATGCAAGTTTTGTTGGTTGATTGCATTTTTTTAATATCCAAGTATTCTATTTCACAATTTACTTTTTTGTAACTACAACACTTAACACTTTACGACTAACCAAATAAAAAGAAAAATATTTCAGCAAATAAATTTAACTTTTAGGCGTCTATTTATTTCCATCGCCGTTGAACCAAGCGCAAGTAACACACATTTGTCTCTATTTCAACATACAGAATATTTAGACGCCGAATTTGTTGCTACTTCGGTCACGGAGCAATAAAACAAGCCATAAACATGGAGTAATTAAGCGATGTCCACAACGTTGCCAAGAGGTGTTACAAAGTATTTAACTGTGTTATAAAATCGTTTGTGTGAGGGAGTCTCCATATCGGCTCGAGTTGGTCGGACAAATGTGCTAGCAATGTTTGGTTTTAAAATTTTATTTCAATAATCCAGCAAACGAGTACGCAATCCACCTGGTAAGTGGCTACTGCTGCCTATGGGTATTTGCAATCAAACTCAGATAAGATGATAATCCTATCTGAGGCCGGCAACATATGCGTTGCTACTCGTGAAGATTCAGTTGTTCCAACTGAATCTTCACGGGTTTGGAACAGTATATCTGCATTACTACACTTTCAAACCGTGAGACAACAACACTGACATAGCTTTTTAGACACTAACAGGTTTGACGACTTTTTCAAAATTTTTTGGTTATGAATAAAAATGTTATTTTAAAGGCCTATCTAATGACACACCAAGATGAAATTATGTGGAGGGCTTTATCTATTTAGTTACCGAAAACTAAATATAGGTTTATAGGTCCAATTTCTCTATTGAGTCGTTAATATTATGAAATTACATATTATATTAACATCAATATAAGGACACACATCATCATCATCATCAACCCGTTACTGTCCCACTGCTGGGCACGGGTCTCCTCTCAGAATCAGAAGGATTAGCACATAGTCCACCGCGCTGGCCAAGTGCGTATTGGTAGACTTCACATACCTTAGAGATTTTTTTTTATCTATATGGTACGCAGGTTTCCTCACGATGGTTTGCTTCACCGTTTAGCAAGTGATAATTAATTCCTAATACGCGCATAACTTTGAAAAATCAGAGGCCTGGGATTTGAACCTCGGACCCCTCGATCGAGAGACCGAGTTTCTTAACCACTAGGCTATCACTGCCTTTTGGACACACTATATTTATTTATATAGATATCAGGGTTACTATCATTATCGTAAAACTACATCGTTATCGGAGTCGAATGCCTAATAACACGTAACGATAACCGTCACCCAAATTAGTCTAAATTTAGTATGTAACGTTAGTAACATAAAACTTTGTAAGCTGTCGTTATCCCAACTTTACGACAACTCCAATTTTCTATCTTTCGAGTTCCCCGTGCCTTCATTCGCGTTTAAAAGTATAAATACAATGATTCTATGGGTTTTATTATTTTTCGTAGAACCCTATTTTTTTTCTAAAATGTAATAACCCTATACACCTGATAACAATAGCTACCAGTGACAGTTTCGTCAAAATTAGCCCAGCTGTTACAGAGATTAGGTGATACAAACAGACAGACAAACGAGCAGACTTACAGAAGTATAGAGAGAAAAAGATAGCTGTCACCAAAATTAGTCTAATTTTAGTAAGTAACGTTAGTAACATGAAACTGTAAGCTGTCGTTATCCCAACTTTATGACGACTTCACGCATGTAGTTAAATATGAATACCGTTTCGTACAACTTTGTATCTTCGAGTTTCACGTGGATTCATTTCTGTATAAACAGGTAAATACTTTGGGTCTTCAGGTCTTTTTTGCGTGGAATCCTAATTATTTTTCTAAAATAATAAACCTACTTACTTTTCATAACGTCAGCTAACTGCCAGTTAAAGTCCAGTCAAATTCGGTTCAGCTGTTACGGAGACTAGGCGAAGAAAATAATAGACAGACAGAGAGATAGACAGACAGACAGGAAGGCATGCAGGCAGACAGAACTCAATAACAGTTACCCAAATTAGTCGAAATTTAGTATGTAACGTTAGTAACGTGAAACTTTGTAAGCTGTCGTTATCGCAACTTTATGACGACTCCACGAATGTAGTTAAATATGAATAACGTTCCGTACAATTTTATAACTTAATAGTATCCCGTGGATTCACTTGCTTTCAACTCAGGGTATTTTTTGCGTGGAATCCTAATAAGTGTTTTTAAATATAATAAGCATGCCATACTCCTTATAACATAGGCTAACTGCCAGTGAAAGTCCCGTCAAAATCGGTCCAACTGTTGTGGAGATTAGGTGAAACAAACAGATAGACAGACACACAAACGGATAGACAGACATAAAGACCGGTAGACGCACGGACGGACAATAACACGTCAAAACGATAGCAGTCACCCAAATTAGTCTAAATTTAGTATGCAACGTTAGTAACATGAAACTTTGTAAGCTGTCGTTATCCCAACTTTATGACGCCTCCACGAATATAGTTAAATATGAATAACGTTCCGTACAATTTTCTTATACAGTCGTGAACTAGAAATTTTATAAAAATAATAAACTACCGCTTACAAATAAATTATTAAAAATGGGAGTAGTATAATAATCGCACCCACAATTTAGACGAATCCAACGACAATTCATATTAGGTTAAAATTCGTCAATCTGTTTGAACTGTATGTCGTACCAAAGAATGACACATACATACATTTGAAATACTTTAACCTCCGCAGTCAT
This sequence comes from Epargyreus clarus clarus, assembly GCA_014595695.2. Classification (NCBI taxonomy): domain Eukaryota; kingdom Metazoa; phylum Arthropoda; class Insecta; order Lepidoptera; family Hesperiidae; genus Epargyreus; species Epargyreus clarus. Next base: position 1,297,096 of record JACTTY020000028.1, read on the forward strand.
TAAACATATCATTATGTCATTGCCATTTTAACCTTTTGATTAAGAGTAGAAGAATTGCATTGCTAGATTTGTATTTCTAGCTAATAACACATCACTTTTTGGAGTAGTCACCCCTTACCATTAGGTGGGTAGCATGCTCATTGACTACACTGTTCTTTATAAAACAAATGTCCCTTTCCTTGCATACGTAATAACAATGATTATTCTTCTATTCCAGGCGGTGGACTACTTAAAAAAGCGTACTCCAGCCCGCGCGGCGCTCATGATAGCGGCCGTGTGGCTCATGAGCGCGCTGGTCTGCATCCCCCCTCTCCTCGGCTGGCGGGTGACGCGGCCCCCAGAGCAGTTTCCACAGTGCAAGGTAGGTTATATAGCTTAATTAAATAGCGTACGTGAGCCCGCGAGGCGCTCATGATAGCGGCCGTGTGGCTCATGAGCACGTTGGTCTGCATCCCCCTCCTCTACTCCATCTCCTCTACTTTTCTATATCCACTGCCCCATAATTTCTATAGGTACGTTTAAAAGGTAGATATGTGAAATACTCGTAGGTATGATGGCTTGTACCACTGAGGGTTTTACTACCGTTAAACCTATTTAGCATCGGTCCCATATATCTATATATAGGCAGATGTGTGCATTGAATATCCGGTTTGTGCCTCTAAGGTCTCTTCCACACCAATGTTTTTCCCACGAACGCTTACTCTGGGAATACGCTCCACTCACTCCCTTACATTAGAAGTACTAAAGAGAATTTGTCGCAAAATTCAATTTATGACAAATCAACGCCATCTATCCTGTATCACGGGAAACTGAAACTACTACAATTAAAAAATACACTCGGAAAACTTAACGACGTCGAAAGTATTAATTTCCGAGGGTAAGTTACGAGGAAAAATTATTTTCTCTCCGCCCGCGGGTAAATTGAAAAGTTGGTTTAAAATTAATGACCTGCAATTTAGATGGTTTTATCGGAGCTGGAGATCGTTTGCGCAAAGCAGTGAAAATGGTTTGGCTCGCTTATTAGGTTGAATTGTTTTTGGGCTGATTTATAAGGAACTATTTAAAATGTAAAAGAGTATGCAGTCCACCTGATCGTAAGTCGTGCCTGCCATCGATGTACAACTGTAATCAGCTTTGAAGGTAGTAGAACCCTTTGTGGTTCGACTCCGGCGGCACCACCGCCACACCTATTTCTACCTAATAACAGCAGTGTTAGGCGCGTGTTCCGGTTTGAAGGGCGTGGTAAGGGAGACAGACTTTTCTGAGGCGTTCCAGCTTAGTCCTCAGGGGTAGCGGTGCATCTGTGACCTGCCTCAGGTAGTAATGTAATCTTATCTGGGGTTGATTACAGATGTCTATGAGCAGCAGTAGCTACTTATCATCAGGTGGACTTCATGCTCGTCTGCTACTCCTATATTATAAAAGGGTTATTCAGGATTACAAATATCTGTGGACAGCAGTCTTTATTCCACGTCAGGTTTTATTTGAGCTTTTATCGTTTGCGCAAAGCAGTGAAAATGGTTTGGCTCGCTTAGTAGGTTGGATTGTTTTTGGCCATGATTTATAAGGAGCTATTCTTATAGGATTGGATTAAGAAACGTGTAGGTAGTTCTCCTGATGGTACGAGTAAGTATTGCCGCCGATGGACACTTGTAATCAATTTCATAAAGAACGAACAGAACTTGAACTTTCGATCACAAATTGAAGGTGGTAGAACCATTTGTGTTTGACCCTGGAGTCACCACCGCCACATCTATTTCCATCTAAAAACAGCCGTTTGAAGTGCTGTTCCTTTAAAGAAAGTAGTAAGGTAAAACTTGCTTGCTTGCAAAGCATGCAGTACACCTGATGATAAGTGGTGTCTGCAATCAACCTTACCTTAGGTTAAAGTTTGAGGCCACAGGTGCGTCGCTACCCCTGAAGATTAAGTTGGAAAGTGAATAAGTATCTCTGCAAAATCCTTCGTCAGAATACATCCGCCCTTAACGCAGCTGTTATAAAACAAAAATATGTGTAGCGGTGGTGCCTCCGGAGTCCAACCATAAAGGGCTCTACCTCCTTCAGCCTTTCTCTATTATTTTATACGTATATCTACATTTTGGTCACAGAAATGCATAGGAGTACTAAATTTCAATTTTGAAGCAAAACTGGACGGACAGACAGACTCATGAGCGATCTTATAAGAGTCCGTTTTTCGCTTTGCCGACGGAACCCTAACAACTTCCAATCCCATATGTCGTATTACATTTACTGTAAAAATCTAGTTCCTTTTTCAAGTGCTTTCCACAACTTTTATAGCTATCTCTCTCTGGCACAGATAAAACTATGCTTTAGCTCTTCAACTTTAAGCACACACTGGCTCCCAGTTTAGTTTGCAGTAATAATCTGATAGTAACCTAAATGTCAACTAGTGATGAGCACGTGTCGATCATTTACAAATTAATATCACTAATATATGTGAAAGTGAATATAATATATATGCTTAAATATTGCTTCCCAAAAGGAAAATAATGTTTCTTTTGGTTGATGCAATATCTTATATTATATTTAAATAATATGGTCGATATAACTAATTCACAATTTCCCAAAAAGTGTTTTTTTTTTTTATTATTTTCATCCCGTAATTTGTATATTACGGCTTAAGAATGTATTCTTAGAAGGCAAATTCTTGGAAACTGCTTATATATTTTGTTTTAAAATCCAGACCAAAGTATTGCTTTAGGTATTCTGGTTTAAACATGTGGAGGGGTACATTGTTATCCGAGACTTAGTCATCTTAGGCTTAGGCTTAGGGCTAGCAAGAGGATATGCCGGACTCCTACCGACTAAAACCGGTGTTCCTCTGTAGCAGTACCATGAGTTGGCATAGAAACGCCACTATAGAAATTGTAAATAGAAAACTATTGTCATTTTGCTAGTGAATAACATAACTACTATCGTTACGGTATTTCTTGACAACGTCTGTCAAATTAATGACTCATGGGACCGAATTTGTATGGCAATAGATCATAATGACATTCGCTAGCGATTTGATTTCGATAGGTTTTTTCCGTTACGAGTGGCTCACACTACGGAATTTAGTTCTACGAGTAACCACCAGAGGCGCTGTACAGTTTTTCATACATTTATTTTACGCAGTCGCTAGCGAGTAATACTTTTGTAAACTCATGGTAGTGCTACTGGACGCCCTTTATTGACACCACGGGTACGCTAGTAGTAGTCGCGGATCGTATGCCCCATCCCTATTCCCTTTGACACGAGCCCCAAAACTCGAAGTTGTAAGCGCAAAATTAGTTACATACATAATGCCTCATGCGGGTCTTAGGTAATTAAGTGCAGTTTTTAACTACTTGCATAATATACTACGTGATTGCCAAAAGTACGGTTAGAAAGTAGTTAGGTTCTAATTAGGCTTTCATCATCAACACTTTATTGTCCCACTGCTGGACACGGGTCTCCTCTCAGAATGAGAAGGTTTAGGCCATAATCTACCACGCTGGCCAAGTGCAAATTCAAAGTCTAACGACTTTACATACCTTAGAGATTTTTTTTATAAATCTCTCAGGTATGCAGGTTCCCTCACGATGTTTTCCCTCACTGTTTAAGCAAGTGATAATTAATTTCTAATACACTCATTCAGAGGTGTGTGCCTGAGATTTGAACCTCGGACCCCTCGATCGAGAGGCTGAGTTTCTTAACCATTAGGCTTTTATTTTACAGTGACATTTGTAACGATCCAGAAAAGTCCTATTTAGGTTGAAAGCAATATTAGCGATCTTCTCGATCCGGGGGTCTGAGGTTCAAATCCCAGGCACGCCTCTAATTTCACGTTTGATTTTCAAAATTTATGAGTATTATAAATTAAATTTCACATGTATTAACGGCGAAGGAAAACATTGTATGAAAGCCTGCGAGATCTTTATAAAAAAGTTTTCAAAGGTATGTCAAGTCTACCAACACTCATTTGGTCAGCGCAGTGGACTATGGATTAATCTCTCATTCTGAGAGGAGACCCGTGCCCAGCAGTGGGACAGTAATGGATCAATGACAGTAATATTAGCATAGGGAGTGTCTTTCCACTTTATTAATACTGCGTTCCAACATGATTTTTTGCATAAACACACAAATATCCAACGGTAGGTTCGTAAGACCAAACTAGGGTTAGATTAGATGTATCGGCCCTAAAGGGACGATTAAACAATTTCTCAGCCCAATCTATAGCCCCTGGAGCCTGAATTAAAATCCTTTAAAGAAGGCAGGAAATATCGCCAAAAAGCAACCGAATCCCCCTCGCCTTCTAAGGTTACGGTTTCACTTTGAGCTATACGATTTAAAAGGTAATATTATGTAGCTATTGATATTTTGAAGTATTTAAAATGTTGGTTTTATTTTTGGAACAAAGTTCCTTATCGCCCGGTACGCTGGGTAAGGGGGCTAGGCGAGCGTCACGAAAAATCCTAACGACACAGCATACAAAAACTTAAAAGTCAATTTGAACTTTAATACCATACCATAAAGTTTAATTGTTATTGGAATGGTTCTGGGAAGACAAAACAATTGACAGACCCGTAAAGCGCGACATTCGACTAATAATGGTGCAAGTTTGATTCGAGCTGAATTCTGTTACGATATGTCAATTGATTATAGTGCCTACGATTGTGTTGCTATTGGATCTATTAACTCAGTTTGCCAATATTGTAAGGCATTGAAAGTATGAAAGCAATTGATGATGGAAATAGAAGTATATTTCGCTCACTACCAACAATCATACCATGACCTAAACGTCCTTTTAATATTCGTTCGGGGGTAAATTCACGATAAAAAAGGTCGCTGAGTTCAATGAAGATGTCTATAAAGGTTTGTCGCATCCAAGGGTCCAATATCAGAATGGTACCAACCACAGAGTAAACAGGAAATAGACATGATTATTATAATTATAATCTTTGACCAGAAAAAATAAAAGGAACTTGGATAGGTACATAAAAAACAATGTTATTATTCGCGAATATTGTGCTACATAAAGAACACTTATTTAGTCATGAAGAAACTAAAATATCATTACTATGGAATATTCTTTTAGTGGTATTACCACACTTGTGTGTTTTTTTACTTGAGTCCAGATATAAACCATTTATTTATGAAGAACCTAAACATTGTCAACAGTATATCGTTGTACGCAATGTATTTAGGGCGTTCCAATTTAGACTTCAGAAATTATAGATTAATAAACTGAGTGTTCAAATTTAGTCCGGTCTCTGATGATAAAAATGCCAAAGTTAGAAGCCCCAATACCAACCCAATGAAATAATTTACAAATGTACGTAATCTTTTGATATAACTAGTTTCAACAAACATTGTAATCTAAAATTTTAATTACTTGCAAACCTAGCTTTATTTCACGTCCAAAATGAATCCCTTTTAGTTTCAAATTTATGTAAATGTCAGTTCTAGACATTACATAGTCTATAGTAACTGCCATTATTCTAAATACTTTCACGGTAAACAATTCCTTGGAGATTTAAGATATTGCAGCTATATCTTTAGAGTATCAATGTGGGTTCAGTATCGTTTAAGTAGATACTGCCTGCTTGATACTTGGTACCTTTTATAATATAGTATAGTCCGCGCCAAACTACTAGTCCGCTCTGAAGTTGTTGCGAGTAGGTGTAGGCATACAATTTGCTATGGCGACGCGATTCATTTCTATATTCAGAGCGGACTAGCAGTTTTACGCGCCTATAGTAGCAGACGAGCATGCAGTCCACCTGGTTCTAAGTGGCTACTATCGCAAATGACCCGCGTGGCGGCCAACGCTCGATTCTCGGCTAGACAGATATGTGAATAATGAATTTAGATATCTGTTCTTCGGTTGGTTGTTTATGTATTCGTCTTTGTGAATGTCCGTAGCATCCACGTTACAGGGAATCGTAGTGTGGGACTGTGAGCGTGGAATATGTAAAAAGTGTTTTATGGACTACTGAATTCAACCCCAGAAAAGATTAGACTCCTACCTGCGGCCGCAGATGCACCGCTAACCGTACTAAGCTGGAATGCGTCGGAAAAGTATGTTTTTAATACCACACCCTTCAAACCAGAACACCGATGATGGCCAATCACTATTTATAATTTTTTTACGGTATATTTATCATAAAATTTACACTATTTTACAACGGTTTTATTAGCTTGACCTGTATGCATGTATCTGGGTATGTAATGGAGCTCTTTAAGCTCGATTCTTACCCACTTTTAATGGTCAGATGATTTCAAAATTTTGAACAAATATCATTTACAACCAAGTACTACGTATACTAATACTACTACTAACATTCCCATTACAACATTAAATTGTTATAACCGTATTATTATATAAAAAAATCTTCAATTCACCCTTACAAGCATTTAAATTCCCGTTTAAGCAGCACTTGAGCCCGGGATTAGAAAATACGTCACGCGTCCCGCATTCCCGGGAATAAATTCCATTCGGAATTTTAGGGAATTATTCATAAAGGGCCGGTTTTAAACGTTTGACGTTCTTATTTGTCGGACAATTGTTTGTATGCATATTAAATTAGGTAATCATAAAACTCTGTAATTATATTCCTGGTTTGAAAGCTTAGGGTCTAAAATATGACGGTATCGCAGATTTGGGCTGTTGTTATGTGGGACACGCTTTGGGTTTTATTTGTAAAAAAGTTGTGTATTATAAAGATTGTTTAATAAAATTAAATAATATAATAATTTGAAGATGGTAGAACCATTTGTGGTTCGACTCCGGCGGCACCACATCAGCTATTTCTGCCTAATAATAGAACTGTTTTTTTTTTTTTTTTTTTTTTAAAACGCTTTCTACACTCACAGCCCCACACTAGGATTCCCTGTGTCGTGGGTGCTATGGACACACACAGAGACAAATACACAAACACCCAGACCCAGAAACAGAAATCTAAATTCATCATTTAGAAATCTGTCTGGCCGGGGATCGAACCCGGGACCCTCTGCGTGTCAGACCGGCATGGTGACCGCTCCGCCACGCGGGTCGTCTAACTGTTAGAAAGCAGTGATAGCCTAGTGGTCAAGAAACTCGCCCTCTCGATCGAGGTGTCCGAGTTTCAAATCCCAGGCACGCACCACTAATTTTTCAAAGTTATGTGCGTATTAGAAATTAATTATCACTTGCTAAACGGTGAAGGAAAACATCGTGAGGAAACCTGCATATCTCATAGGTATGTGAAGTCTACCAATACGCACTTGGCCAGCGCGGTGGACTATGGCCTAATCCTTCTCATTATGAGAGGAGACCCTTGCCCAGCAGTGGGACAGTAATGGGTTGATGATGATGATGATGTGTATTACAAAGATTGTTTAATAAAATTAAATAATAAAATATTTTGAAGATGGTGGAACTCTTTGTGGTTCGACTCCGGCGGCACCACCGCTACAGCTATTTCTGCCTAATAACAGAACTGTTAAGCATTGCTGTGTTCTGGTTTGAAAGATTTGGTTAACCGATCTCATGATAAGTGGTAGGAATCTTACCACTTACCATGAGATGGACTCCATGGTCCATTCCTACTCTTATATTATGAAAAAAAATTAAAGATGTTAGAACCACTGAGGCATTTATCTTAAGAGTCAGGGCGTCTGTGGCTGACCTCATTGAATCCTATCTGGGATAGATTATAAATGTCCATGGGTGACAGTTGTCACTTACCATCATGTGGAATGCTCGTTTGGTACTTCTATAAGACAAGTAGGCCTTAGATAATCAATAACTCCTAAATGAGACCTAAATAACTTTGTTTAGTTCTAAATATCTGTTTGTATCTAAGCGAATTTTGAAAACATTGAAAGTCTAATCCGAAACCAATTTATACTTTGTAAAACTAAAATTAGTTATTATAATTCCAAATAAATGGTGAAGGCTATGCGATTACTTTTGGAAATTTTATTGTTGGAATTAAAATATAGCAATGTACATAAGATTTAAAATTAAATTATATAATATATAAACAACAAAAACACAGATTTCTCGATACTGTTTGGGCGAGAAATATACAGATAATAACATATTGATTGCAGACAAAAAAGACGAACCCACTGAGTTTCTTACCGGATCTTCTCAGTAGAGGTCGCGTTCCGATCCGGTAGTAGTTTAAGAAAATATTGTGACTGAAAATTCTAAGTGCCGCCGTTGGCCTATACAAAATAAATATATTTCATTTCATTCGAATCTCTTACCTCCCAATTGAGTTTCAACCATAGGGTGTTGCACAAGTAAAGGTGATAGAAATCTTAATAGTTTTACTCCACAAGTGTCAGCGACACACCTAGTTCCGTTATAATAGCAGTGTTAAACACTGCTGTTTACTGACTTAAGGAGCGTGGTAAAGGAGAGTGACACGAAGCTTATTCCTCAGTGGTAGCAGTTGATCTGTACCACTCAGGATACTCCTGAGGATGTTATTGAAGAATTAAATATTTTTATGACCGGTGCTGTCCTGTACCCTTAGTATGAGCTTTTACGTTTATACATAAATGACTGTTTTGCTATTTGTTTACGTATTTGCGTATACATTTCCAATCAGCGCCTCTAGCGGATTGTATCAGAACTGATTGGAAATACGTAAACAAAAATAGTCATTTTTGTCAAAACGTAAAACATACTAAGGGTACTGGTAGTCTAAAGTAATTGGTTTAAAAACAAACGGATTTAAAAAAAAATCAAACTTCAATGACGTCATCAACAGATCAACCCGTTAAAAGTTAATCCCTAACATGACCTTTTAGACACTAAGTTTATTTTGAAAATATGAAGAAACAACAAAACTCGTTAACAACAATAATGATAATATTCTCATCAATATTGATCAGATGATCTGCAGCCTTCACCTAATTTCAGTTTAATGTCAGCTCAAGCGTCAGTTTGACTGTAACTTCTGACGCTAGTTTGACAACGCTACTTTGTCGCATAATGTGAAGACTTTGCTCATTTGCAATTTCTATAAAATTCGTTTTAACTTTAACTTAGGTATTTGTACGAGTACTCATACTTATTTGTTCTTTTATTTTAACATAGTAGTTTTCGGTATTCTTATATCTGTTTTGTAACTGAAGCAGCTTGTCAAAGATCTCCGCCTGTGATGTTTTACTTTACAATCCCAAATATTCAAAGCGGTTCGATTTTTACGCAAATTTGACACATATATTACATAGCATGGTGATTGGAGAGAGTAACTATTTTTTTTTCTTTTTTCGCGTATATTCACATGCTTAATTTTTTTTTCTCAATCCACGAAAAATATCAGAAAGTATTTATCGCCATTGTTAAATACAAATTATACTGGTTTTAACTTAATTTCAGTTTAATGTCAGCTCAACCGTCAGTTTGACTCTGTAACTTCTGACGCTACTTTGACAACAGACACAGCTGAGATGTCTTGTAATGCGCAAGCTTTGGTTATTTGCAATTTCCTTGCGTTGTTGGTATATTAAGTGGCTGTACCCAAAATAAGGTTAATTTAATTTACATAAGCAATTTAAATAATTTCGTTTTAATACGATTTTATTTTGTATGGAATGCATAAAATATTTCATACATTAACCCATTTAACACCACCATTACAAGGAATTAATGAAATTAATAAGAAAATAATTATTTTTCATAGATGAAAAAGTGAGCATTATTTTTAGTAAGCGAAGATAATACCGTTTATAACCTAATTTAAGTTTAATGTTTGCACTCAGTGTAGACTTGTAAGTTTGACGCTATATCTTCTGAAGCTACTTTGACGCCGCCGCTGTGACGTGGTGTAACGTGATTACTTTGCTCATTTGCAATTTTTATACGAGCTTCTTTGTTTTAACTTTAACGTAAAGCTTTTTACTGAAAAATAATGATTTTACCCGATTCTGAGGAGTTTGAGTTGGAGTTGAGCTGTGAGTTTATCGAGTATTTGGATTTATGTATGTTTTATTTTTGTGACGCCCTACAGGCCAAATTTTAATGGTTTAGCGGATTTAACAGTCGGATTTTTTGTTTTTATAATAATTACAAGTTACTTAAGTTTTTTTACTAAAAATAAGTTTATTTTACGTTAACTTTTGTAACTGAAATACAGTCCATAAAACTGGACACTCATTATTTATATAATATTCTTTAAATACAACACATATAAATTGGAAATGTTAACAAAAATAATTTATTATTTCTCTGTTATTAAAACCATCGTTATTTTTATTACACGCAGATTTTATCAGCCTTAACCTAATTTCAGTTTAATGTTTGCGCTCAGTTTAGGCTTGTAAGTTTGACGCTATAACTTCTGAAGCTACTTTGACAACGCGCCGCTGTGACGTGGTAACGTGAATACTTTGCTCATTTGCAATTTTAATGCCTCAACTTTTTATTTTAACTTAAATTTTGACTTTACTTTGGCATAAAAGAAGATAATTATGTCTATTTTTTATGAAAAAAAGCAAACCAGCAGGCAGTCCACGTTCTGATATGTGGCTACTGTTACCAATCTGTAATCAACCCTTGATAAGATTAGGAGTCATCTAAGGTCAGGCACATATGGGTTGCTACCCCTAAGGACTGAGTTGGAACGTCTTGAATAAGTATGTCTCCCTTACACCCTTCAAACTATAACACAGTAGCGCTCAACACTGCTGATATTAGGTAGAAATAGGTATGTCGGTGGCTCCAGAGTTGAACAAAAACTTATAAATTTTCAAATTGAGATTTACTCACCAGGGATCGAACCCAGAGCTCTGTGACCAGTACGGTGACCAGTTTCACAAATACCAACAAACATTACATTACCATCCATACGCCATTGCACAATATGTAATCGCGCCAAGTAAATTGCTTCATTTTTCAATTTCAGCAACAAACGTTGAAAACTTTCACTGAAATCTCGTACAAGCCGTAAATCCGATGTTCAGTTCATTTTTAACATTAATCCGTTACAAAATTGTGTTCCAAATAGGAAATTTGTAACTTTGTAAGAATTTTCTAAAAATATATTGTTTCATTATTACTTATTACCTTTCGTTTAGTATTTTGTTCCACTAATACAAATTTTCATTTCATTTGATTTGTTAGGTCGTATGTAAGTGGTTATAGCAGTGATAGCCTAGTGGTTAAGAAACTCGGCCTCTCGATCGAGGGGTCCGAGGTTCAAATCCCAGGCACTCAGGACCTCTGATTTTTCAAAGTTATGTGCGTATTAGCAATTAATTATCACTTGCTAAACGGTGAAGGAAGACATCGTGAGGAAACCTGCATACCTGAGAGATTTATAAAAAAAAATCTGAAAGGTATGTGAAGTCTACCAATACGCACTTGGCCAGCGCGGTGGACTATGGCCTAATCCTTCTCATTATGAGGGGAGGCCCGTGCCCAGCAGTGGGACAGTAATGGGTTGTTGATGATGTAAGTGGTTAAATCTTGCAACTGAATTTTAAATCTCGATAGAGCTGAAATTCATCATACGCGGTAAAGGTATAGTTTACATCTTATATATAAAATTCTCGTGTCACAATGTTAGTTACCGTACTCCTCCGTAACGGCTTAATCGATTTTCGCCAAATTTTATATGCATATTCAGTAGGTCCGAAAATCGGCTACTATCTATTTTTCACACCCCTAAGTGATAAGGATTGTTCACCCTTAACATTTGTTTGTTTATATGGCAACACAACGTTTGCCGGGTCAGCTAGTTAACTATAAACTAATAAACTGACACTCTTTTTTACCCGATAGCGGAGTGTAATGTTTTACGAGCGTATGAGTGTACCAATGATGTCTCATATTTTGGCGTACCCTACAACCCCAACAGCTTGAGAGATTTTAACATGATATTATGAGGTGCCGTTGGATTCATCGCAACAGTAGTAAGAGTTGCATACATTTTATTACTTATTTTTAATCAGAGGGGCCTTTCTTTTCGTATTTTTTTTTATTTAACCAGTTTCCAAAAGAAAAGAGGTCGTATTCGTCGCGTATTTTTATAAGTTGAAAAGAGGTTACCTTTTTGTTTTGATATTTGTAAGTTATCGTTAAAGAAATACTCTTTCACGTGTCGTTCGTAAATCAGCTCAACCGCTCAAATATCAAACCGCTCAGTCGACACCAGCGCCGCTCTCGCAAGATGTCGGCTTATATTTAAGATCTGCGTTGGTGTGATTCATGAGAGGTAGCGGAAGTATATTGAAATGTTTATGCGATATGATTGAAGGTGGTAGAACCCTTTGTGGTTCGACTCCGGCGGCACCACCGCCACACCTATTTCTACCTAATAACAGCAGTGTTAGGCGCTGCTGTGTTCCGGTTTGAAGGGTGTGGTAAGGGAGACATACTTCTCCGAGGCGTTCCAGCTTAGTCCTCAGGGGTAGCGGCGCATCTGTGGCCAACCTCAGGTAGGAATATCTAATCCTATCTGGGGTTGATTACAGATGTCCATGGGCGGCAGTAGCCACTTACCATCAGGTGGACTGCATGCTCGTCTGCTACTCTTAAATTATAAAAAAAATAAAATATTAATCTCATAATTTCTTATTCCTTATGCTTAATTCCCGTACTGTAATGTAAAATTCATCCATACATGCACACACACACTCACACATCCGCACACACAATCTACCACATATGCAAACATACCCATCTTACACTCACTCACACACTTACATATACACGTACACACATACGCCCTACTACACACACGTCTACTTGCATTCACACAAATGTTTATTGTTTAGTCTTCCGCGGGAGGGCACTGGTGACCTGTAATTCAGGTATTTTTACCTACAAAGGTGGTAGAACCCTTTGTGGTTCAACTCCGGCGGCACCACCGCCACACCTATTTCTACCTAATAACAGCAGTGTTAGGCGCTGCTGTGTTCCGGTTTGAAGGGTGTGGTAAGGGAGACAGACTTTTCCGAGGCGTTCCAGCTTAGTCCTCAGGGGTAGCGGCGCATCTGTGGCCGACCTCAGGTAGGAATATCTAATCCTATCTGGGGTTGATTACAGATGTCCATGGGCGGCAGTAGCCACATCAGGTGGACTGCATGCTCGTCTGCTATTCTTATATTATAAAAAAAAAACCTACATTAGGCACCAGTCTCTCACTACGTAAGGTTTAAAATATTCATATGTTGTAATCATGCAATTTAACATGCATAAGACCTTTTTGTGAGAGAAATAAACTATTTTCATTTCATTTTTCATAGACTTGTCGTTTTTTTATTATATGTCGTTTTATAATTAAGATGTCAGAATTGATGTTGTTTATTATGATTTATGATCCTTAGAGATTGAAATAAACGATTATTATTATTATTATTTATTGTATATTGTATTATTAATATAATATTGAATTATTGTTAACTTATTGCTACTTCGCAAGAATAATCGCAAAAACTCAAAAATATAATTTTCCAGGAGAGCCAGCTAAATATTAAATAATGTTTTTGTTTCGAGATCTCTTTAATAAATGGAGTTTATATAATGAAAAATACAGTTATAAGTTGATATATATGTAACCACAGTATAGTTACACATTAAATAGGAAATATTTTGGATTCAATTCTATCCTTATCAGAAAGAAAAAAAAAATAGCGTTATGTTAACAATATTGAAAACTGTATGTTTTCGAAAAAGATCTTCAGACGAAAAAACATTTTCAGATGGTGTAAATTCCTGTGACAAAATTAAATTATTATTTAGAATGATGTAATAATTAATGCAATGTATCTACATTGCGTTATTTACTTTATCTAAAGGTTATTTATCTTAAGGTTAGGTTTATCTAAAGGATTTTCCTTTATCTAAAGGTGCACGTTCATAAATGGACAACCCTAGTCTGAAATAAAATTTTATTATTATTATTATTATTATAAATGACAGTGAAATTGAAAAAAAAAATCCTAGTGCTAATTTGTTACAATGATGTGCTGCTGTGGTGACCCGGACATATACAGGGTGAATTTTTCAAATAGGCCTTCGGGGCTAAATCCGAAACTATAAGGATTAGCGAAAAATGCTGAAAGGAGTTACGAGGTCGATTTTGATGAAAACTAAAACTGCATCATTCATTTTTTAAAATATCTTTTTCCCTAGCCGTGAATCGAACGTGTTCATTTTGAAATAAAATACACTCTTTATATTATTCCACTATCTGATAGTGTCGCTTATAAGGATCCTGGTATAATTATAGGTATTATAGGTAGAATTGTCCTGGATCTGAATATTTGTATATATATTCAATATACGTTCACTGTACCCACAACGCAGGGAATTCTAGTTTCAGGCATTGACTGTAAAAAAAGTTTTATTTCTTTTTTTTTACAATAATTATTACGCTCAACGCTTCTAACTTGCACCCCTTCGCAATAAAACGAGGAATGCGGAGTATGCCGCTCATAGACTTGGCTAAGGGTGGTTCGGTGACGTCACAGGATCGGACTGGCTTTTATGTGGAACACATAACTGTTGTGACTTAGGGCTTGTACCCTATTGGGTGTAACCTATTTACTGGAATAGTTAAGGTGATTATTTTATAGTCGTTTAGTTCAGGTGGTGATCTTCTTCTTGTGTACTTTACTCACGTTGGGCACAAGCTATTGAGAGCGGAGAGGTATTGGTCGTAAGCCTGGACATTGCTAAGGCCTTTGACCGGGTCTGGCATAGGGCCCTTCTCGCGAAGCTACCATCTTACGGTCTTCCCAAGAGGTTATTCACATAGATAGCCATGGATTGCATGTTAGTTTGTAAGTTAAATATTATAAAAAGAAATCGTGCATTGCATATGTAATGTAAAATTTTCTTTCCATTGAAAAATCATCTAAAATTAGAAACAAACTCGATTTCCAAAGAAATCCACCAAAAACGGTAACATTCAAAATGTGCAAATTTCGTCAGCCTCCAAGATTTAAAGGGCAGTTAGAAGGATTTACATTGTTTTTGCGAAGCTCTGCGCACATTTATGATGTCGAAGTACTTCCCGGGGAATAAAGGGAGTTGGGTTTTCTTTGTTTTGTTTATTGTTCTTATCAGTTGTTTTTTAATTTAATGTTGTTTTTTCATTTTAGATGCAACCCTTATTTTAATGAAGGTGTACTGGATGTTGTGTGATGAGAGAGACAGCCTTTAAGGAATAGATGTAGAAAACGAGTATTAGATCTGTAATGAACCCTAGATAAGCTAGTGTGACCGTTTTTTTGTTGTCGAGGGGGAAACCTTCAAAAGGTACCCTATACCGTGGGAGCGACACAGGGTTATGTGGGAGTTTTACCGCACTAAAACCGTCCTCGGCGTTGCGTAGAGGACTGCGGGATCTCCAAAGGAACGAAACCGGAGTCCTCTTAGCGCTTTGCCCCGTCGGGATCAGCCCAAGTGAGCATTTTCAAATTTTATAATATAACTTCTTTACTGTAGTTTTAGTATTCTCTATAGTTCTACCTTGCAGACCAGGCAGACATACCACGAAGCATTCCAACTTAGTCAAGAGCAATATTCTATTTGAAATCAAAGCATTCCTTGAATTATAAATTAGATCAGTTTCTCAGTTTGAAATCCAGACAAAGACCTCCTTTTAGACTGAAAAGCAATTAGGTCATAGTCAACTACACTCATGTGAGAATTATTTCACTTCAAAATTTTTTGAATACTTTTTGAAATTTATAGACGTCAAAATTGCTTTCGCATTCCAAAATTTGTTACAATATATAAATGAAAATAATTTTTATGGGTTTTTCAATGATTTTTAGCTTGGACAGCAATTAAAGATTAGTGATATTCTAACACTAATATGGTAACCTTTTACTTTTTAAATGTATTATAATAATCTTATATTGGGCGAACAAGCGTAGAAAATGGTAAAAAAAAGCATTTCCTTACACACCATATCGGATTAAGATATCTGTTCTTAGTTTGATTGTTTGTGTATTCGTCTTTGAAATGAAATGAAACGAAATATATTTATTTTGCATAAAGGCCTGCGGAGGCACTTACAAATTGTCAGTTACAATATTTTTACTTAAGCTACTAGCGGATCGGAACGTGTGTATATGTTTATGGTATTCATGACACAGGGAATCCTACTGTGGGGCTGTGAGTGTAGTAAGCGCAAATCTTAATATATGAGGTATCATTAAATTCATCTAAATTATGAGAGTGACATAAACTACACATCTCTTTTAAATTAATTATTTATAAGCTATTGGTTCATTCTTATAATAGGAAACATCAGTTGAACGAACAGTAGCACTACCATGAGTTGGCATAGAAACGC
The DNA here is from genome assembly GCA_014595695.2 of Epargyreus clarus clarus. NCBI lineage: Eukaryota > Metazoa > Arthropoda > Insecta > Lepidoptera > Hesperiidae > Epargyreus > Epargyreus clarus. Next base: position 1,313,388 of record JACTTY020000028.1, read on the forward strand.
CACTATAGAAATTGTAAATAGAAAACTATTGTCATTTTGCTAGTGAATAACATAACTACTATCGTTACGGTATTTCTTGACAACGTCTGTCAAATTAATGACTCATGGGACCGAATTTGTATCGCAATAGATCATAATGACATTCGCTAGCGATTTGATTTCGATAGGTTTTTTACGTATCGAGTTACGCCACTACGGATTTTAGTTCTACGAGTAACCACCAGAGGCGCTGTACAAAATTTCATACATTTATTTTACGCAGTCGCTAGCGAGTAATACTTTTGTAAACTCATGGTAGTGCTACAGATTTATCTACTAATTTAGTTATCGCTAAACAAAACCAATTGTGGGCACCCGTAATACAGACCCTTTATCACTTGGCAACAGCAGATAAACTTCTGAGACAGGCTTCAAACTGACAGATCGACTTCTAACTTATCGTCCCACAACTTCTTATCGTAACCAATGTACTATAGAATTGTATAATGTACTTGATGATACTTCCCATTTGACAGGAAGGACTGTATAGATCTGTTAAACATGTTTTTAAGGAAAAGAAGTATCTACCGTAGTCATCTATAGTCAACCCTAGATAGTATTTTTAAGGTGGTAGAGCCCTTTATGGTTCTACTCCGGCGGCACCACGGCCACACCTATTTCTGCCTCATAACAGCAGTGTTAAGCGCTGCTGTGTTTTAGTTTGAAGGGTGTGGTAAGGGAGACATACTTTTCCGAGGCGTTTCAGCTTAGTCCTCAGGGGTAGCAGCGCATCTGTGGCCTTACTTCAGGTATATCCTAATCCTATCTGGGATTGATTACATATGTCGATGGCTTCAGTAGCCACTTACCATCAGGTGGACAGCATGCTCGTCTGCTACTCCTATATTATATATAATAAAAATGTATTTTACGACTTTTAACGCTAAAAATTGATAGATATACATTTACGGTCTTATTCATAAAAAATGCTTATAGAAGGTTTTAAGCACTCATTAGTTAAAGTGTTCAATAAGCTTATAAAACGTTCTATAAAATTGCTTATTCATAAACGTTCCATAAACCTTCTATAACTAATGTGTCGCTAAAGTCAACTATAAATGAAAATGTTGCCATTATAGTGAAGTTCGGCGAACAAATTGACGAATATCCATAGATAAACATCATTAAATGACATTATTTCGTACTAAAAAATATTCTGTCTTGACATTCTTGTCAATGGGTTGTCGATAAAACCAAATCACATGTCAGTGTCATTGTATTTGTAAATACCGCGAATTTAAAAATATTTTATTTGTTAAAATGGGATGTGAAGCAAAAGTTGTTAAAAGATAAAGGACTGAAAATTGGTTGGATATTAATGTTTTATGTAATATTGATATAATTATATAAAGTTAAATTCAATTAAGTTTCGTTTTGTAAACATTCGCAATATCTTATGGCAGTAAACCCTGTATTTCAGAAGGTGTACCAGGACAGGACCGTTGCGATCTAATTTACGATCATTACGTACGAGATCAATTATAAAATTTACTGTCGATTTATTAAAGCGATAACGCTACCTATAGTCTAATGAAAACAGATCACTCTTTGGTGCAATGTTCTTTGAAGTGGACGGTTTTCTAGATTTTTAATAATCTAAGCTTTGTAAAATTTGCATTGTAATTTAAAATAGTGATATAATAATGTTATTTATCGGATATTAAAATAAATTATTTCAAGTTTGTATACAAAATGGACATTGACATAATTTATTAAAAACGTATTGTCAAATTAGGTTAGTAATCACGAATCAGCTGTTGAGAGTCGGCCATCTTTGCCTTATAGCACTGTTATAGTAGGGTTCTGGCCTCTATAAGTTATAGAAGGTTTATAGAACGGTTTAGTGCCTAAAATGCGTTTATGAATAACACTTTTTGACAATCGTACTTATTTATTTCATTTTACTATGTAACGGGTACTCACGATATACGTTTTTAAATTTCTTTATTGCCGATATTTCGACCCAGTTGCAATTTGTGACTTGCATAAACTAACCACTGGATTCCACGTTTGGGCTAACTTAAAACCATCTTCTCTGTTGAAGTTCCTAGGATGTTTCTTGATCTCTTTTGCTTCTCTTACTAAACGAGGAAAGTAATGACGCTCTGGGGAGATCACCTGAGGTTTATGTAATTCAATCAAGTCGTTAGAACCTGTACTAAGGATGTGTTCGGCTACCGCAGATTTCTTCGGGTCATTCTTTTTGACTGCGCTATCCTTTATGTATATATTTATTCTGCGGCTTCTCCCCGCCACCCCAGTTTCGCCGTGACCGTAGAAAGTATAAATTACATGATATAGTTCAAATAAGCGACTATTACTTAAAGGCTCTGAAAGAGATTCGTTATTGACAATGGATTAGGCGCTACACATAAAAAATATCATTTCGGAATTCTAAATTACGAGCGAAGCGGTTTCAGAACGCCTCAGGGCCCATTCATTACGCATTCTGGGTCGATTCGTAAATTTATTGAGCCGATTGACACCTTCATTCCACGATTCCTTGTGATGGACGGCCGAAAGAAAGTTTAAATTGGGCCTGGAAATTTTTAATAGTAACTTTTTAGTTGTAAATGTGACTTAATTTTTTGTAATATTGAAGTATCAAATGAACATATGTCTTCATGATGGTATAGTCCACGTAAAACTGCTTGCCTACTCTGAATATAGAAATGAATCGAGTCGTCATAGCAAATTGTAAGGCTACATCTGTTCGCAACAACTTCAGAGGGGACTAGCAGATTCGCGCGGACTATAAGCGGCTACTGCCGTCCATAGACATGAGTTAACACCCCACGATAAGATTAAATTCCTATCTAAGGTCGGCCATAGATGCGACGACCTGAGAACTAAGCTGGAACGCCTCGGAAAAGTATGTCTTTCGTACACACCCACCAGACTGGAACACAGCAGCGCTTAACACTGCTGTTGGGGAAGAAATAGGTGTGACGGTGGTGCCGCTGTCGAACCACAGAGGATTCTATCACCTTTAAACCCACCCCGATGCGTTTCAATTCCTGAGGTCTAAATTATTAATTCATTAATCAGTGGCCAAATGATTATGTTTTAAAATAATTAATATTATGTAATTTACAGCATCAAAACATATTACACTTGAATAAATTAAATTATTCCAACAAATTGGTAATTTATCACCAAATTAACAATCTACACAAAATTAATTGAAATAATTTACTGATTAATTGATTTTATCAATCAAATACAATATTGAATTTTAACATAATATTAAGTTAATAGCAATTGAAACGTTCAAAACTGATTTACGCTTTCATACTTGTAGAATTATTAGTGACTAGCTTTTACTCGTGGCTTCGCTGCTATCAGAGATTTTATCTATCCCTCGGGAACGCTACTTTTTGTAATAAAAGGTACCTATGGCCATTTCTGAACCCCTGACAACGTGTGTAGAAAATTTCGTGACAATTAAAGCGAGAAAGTGGAACAAACATACAAACATTCAAACTAACAAGCGAAGATACAAATAAATTCGCATTTGCATTGAAATTATTACTTAAGATTATAATATTAACATGAGATAGTGCAAGTTGCTAGAAATATTCAGAAATATTATCTTCACTCCCAGTTGTGGGAAAACACGTTCCCGGCAGTCGGATATAAAAGGGTTGTTTTACTGCAAGGTACACCATAAAGAAAAATATCTAGTCTATATTTCGTAGGATACTATAGGAATATTATAAAAACATGATATCAAGAACAAATCATTACGATGTATTCGAAGACAATTATGATAAGTTAATTTTTCTAAAAATATACATACTCGATTTTAGACTAAAATTATCGCGGAATTGAGACATTTTATTATGTAACGGGTACTCACGATTAGCGTTTTTTATTGCCGATATTTCGACCCAGTTGCAAGGATCGTGGTCACGGTGAAACTGCGGTGGCGGGGAGAAACCGTTGACAAGTACTCAACAGGTTAGGTTACTTAATAAAATATGTACATACTCGCACATGCCACATAACTTATTAAGCATAGTTAAGAAGTACGTTCCTATTTCTGTCTATTAGCAGTAGTGTTAAGCGCTGCTGTGTTCTGGTTTGAAGGATGTGCTAAAGGAGACATACTTTTCCGAGGCAATCCAGCCCTTAGAAATAGCGGCGCATCAGTGGCCGACCTCATGTAGGAATCTAATCTTATTGCTGCAATAAACACTTTCCATCAGGTGGACTGCAAGCTCGTCTGCTACTCTTATATTATATTAACACGAAAGGTAATGTACACGAGTGAAAAATAACGTCGCGAGAGAATTATTTCTCAGTATTTCTAGAAACTTGCTATATTTGGCGCAAGTTAGCGCCAATTTCACCGGTAACTCATTTAGCGCGAACGTGTGAACTTGTTTAACGCAATTTGTTTAAATTGAATATGTTTTAACTGTGTATTAAGTAATAAAGGTGATAGAGCTACGTAGATATGTTTGCTAAGAAACGTTGGTTTGTCTTTCTCCGTTTTATTTTTACTAGAAAAGAGCAGAAGTAGGAGAAGAACCCGGTGTCGGTCCTTGGTAAAATTTTAGTTAGTCAGAATAGGACTACTGTATCTCTTCCCTGTCGTAAGAGGCGACTAAACCCTTTTAGCCCCGAAAGCCCCCTGGCTTCTTGGGCTAAAAGAGAGGGAGCTCGAACCGCCCGGCCGTCGACTCCGGGAAGGACGGCGGTATGTGGTCGCATACCGTCGTGTACACCAGACAGTATGGTGAGCGTCGTGCACACCAGGGTGAAGCACGACGGTGCAACGCGCTAAAAGGACTCCGGTTGCGTTCCTTTGGAGATCCCGAAGTCCTATACGCAGCGCCGATATGGTCCTATACGGCCACTCGGGGTTTAGTGCAGAAAAAGTGCGCTCCCACGGCACCGGGTACCTACCTTTTAAAGTTTTCCTCCTCAATATAAATAAGGAGTAGAACCTTCTGTGGATCGACTCTTCTGTGTAATAACAACAGTTTTAAGCGCTATTGTGTTCCGTTTAAAGGGCGTGCTCAGAGAGACATAGGTTATATATATTAGGTAAGGTTATCCTACTTAGTCCGTACAGATAGAAATGCATCTCTTATGGTCGTCGGAGGTCCAGGGCAGGGGAAAGTTGAATGGAGGCCTCCAGTGTAACAAGTTCGCCTGTGACTATGTGATTTTCGCTGACTGATACACATTTCATATGTTCTTTGGTTCTGACGACATTTTTAGCAACTGTGTTTGGAGGCCCCTCAGGATCGGGGGCCCGGGGCGGACTGCCCTTTCCGCAATATGTCCATAGGCAAATCCTAATTACTTAACTTTGGTGTAACGTGGCACAATTAAGCAGTGACTAAGCGGTTAAAATCTGCTGCTATAATATTTTTTTAAAAGATATAATTGGTCTTTCTGTTAATTAAATAAAATGTTTTAATTAGTCTGTGTTCATATGTGCTTATGAAGTGCTGTTTAATTACGTTTTTCAGTGGTTTAATTATCTTTCGTTTGCTATGGTTTGTAAATATTGAAGAATTGTTTTATCCTGTCTAATAATATAATTTAATATTTGTTTTTGTTTTAGCTATGAGGATTTACAAGTTCTAGTAGGTTTGGGCAAACAGTTACCCGCAAGAAAAAAACAGATAAAAATTATTACATTTAAACGCTTTCTACACTCACAGCCTTACATTAGGATTCCCTGTATCGTGGGTGCTATGGACACACACAGAGACAAATACCCAAACACCCAGACCCAGAAACAGAAACCTAAATGCACCATTTAGATTTCTGCCTAGCCTTCACGCTAGAAATAGATGTGATGGTGGTACCTAGCCAATTTACCATATATCAACTTTTCTTTGCATTTCAAAGTTTGGTTTTTGCGGGATTCTTTAACAGCTTTACAATAATAGATGTTATTATACAATTTCCCATTCCCAGCCTGTCAGAGCCCTTCAACATCGCGTCATACCTTCCACCTTTCACGTAATAAACATTTGTTACGTTTATATAACGTATCTTTGTACGGTAGTCGTTTATTCTCGTATGAACAGGTTTGTGTTTGATTGTGAACGGTAAGCGAGAAGCGAGTAAAGCGTTCAAATTTACGTTACATTTTGGTGCAGTTATTTGTTTTATTTTTAAGGACACATTTAGTGTTTTCATAGTGTTAATCGATCGCTAATTTTGCGTCAGGAATTTGTCACACAAGGACTTGTCACATATATTTTGTAGTCTTTAACTCAGCTAGAATCAAATCAAATCATTTTTTTTTATTCAAAATAGGTTCTTTACAGAGCACTTTTTGAATGTCAATACAACTACCACCACTTCACAAGGTGTTTCGTTATGGAGAAGAAGCGGCGAAAGAAACTCCATAACACACATCTTTAAAAAAAAATGTTTTTTACAATGTCAACTTAACGTAATGGTACATGTGGAGCTTGAGCTAATTCAGACCACACCGTTGAAAGACATGTCAATGTAGTATTTATATATATTTTTGTGACGCTACTTTGGTATTTTTGTTATTTATTTAATAGCACTGATAACACAAAATTATTTGTATAAACCTGTCATATGAATTGTCACTTATATGTAACGCTTTACTTATTGTCTCACACTAGGATTTTTCCTGTCATTGATGCCATGAACGGATAAAAAGACGAATACACAAAAACCCAGATCTAGAACAGAAATCGAAATGCATCGTTTAGATATCTTTAGTCAGGTATTGAACCCGGACCCACTGTGGGTTTATGTTTATCTTTATCTTTAATAACACACAAACGCTTTCTACACTCACAGCCCCACACTAGGAATCCCTGTGTCGTGGGTACAATGGACACACACATAGACAAATACACAAACACCCAGACCCAGAAACAGAAATCTAAATTCATCATTCAGATATTTGTCTGGCCGGGGATCGAACCCGGGACCCTTTGCGCGACAGACCGGTATGGTGACCGCTCCGCCACGCGGATCATCAAACCGATGTGTTGTCTACACTACGTGGGTCGTCAAACTATTCGGCTACTTATTTATATGTTGTCAATTCGTAAGCGAGAAAATAATACTCGCTTATCGCGAACCCAACATTCGTGGTAAAAGCGACTTATCCCTCAGGCAACATCCTGTCATCGTTCAGCAAATTTTAATTTTCGCTTTCATTTTTCCATTTTCATGTTACTCGCATTCTCCTAATTTCTTTGTTCCGTTTTTCTATTGACGTCCAAAAAGAGTACTCCAAGAATCAATTTTGAATAACTGCTAGTTGAATTGGAATTTGGATTTTGTCGCTTTGGTACAAAAAAGTGGTACTATCCTTTGTGGTTCGACTGCGGTAGCACCGCTACACTTATGTCTGCCTAATAACATTAGTGAGCAGTGATAGCCTAGTGGTTAAGAAACTTTGCCTCTCGATCGAGGGGTCGGAGGTTCAAATCCCAGGCAACGCACCTATGATTTTTCAACGTTATTTGCGTATTAGAAATTAATTATCACTTGCTAAACGGTGAAGGAAAACATCGTGAGGAAACCTGCATACCTGAGAGATTCATTAAAAAAAATCTCATAGGTATGTGAAGTCTACCAATACGCACTTGCCAGCGCGGTGGACTATGGCCTAATCCTAATAATGAGAGGAGACCCGTGCCCAACAGCGGGACAGTAATGGGTTGTTGATGAATAACAGCAGTGTTACGCACTGCTGTGTTCTGGTTTGAAGGGTGTCGTAAGAGACACACGATATTTGGCCGACCTCAAGAATTCTTATCTGGGATAGATTACAGATGTCCATGGGCGGCAGTAGCCACTTACAATAAGACTGAATGCTAGTTTGCAACTTAATAAATAACTAAATATATCATTAAAACTCCCAAAGTAATTAGTCAAGCTAAAATGCATTAATATTTAAGCGTTGATATTAAGGGTGTCTGTTTCGTCCCTTTGTGGAAATCAGCCCTAAATATTACTTAGAAACCACCTATTAATAATTAAGCACGGTGTAAGTAATTTTCGCTTAGCTGTTAAATTATAATATTAGTAAGCGTAGGCTATAGCTATTTCATATTCGGTTTCTTGTGTGGGTCCACGTTCGAACTAGAATAGGGCTACGGTATCCCCTGCCTGTCGTAAGAGGCGACTAAAAGGGGGCTTCCGGGGTTGCGGGCGGCAAGATTGGGAGGTCGAGCCGTCCAGCAAGCAACTCCGGGAAGGACGACGGTGACGATGGTGTGTGGTCGCATACCGTCGTAAACACCAGTCGGTGTGGTGATTCCTAAAGCTCACCTAGAAGGAGCTCGAAGGGACAACGCGTTCAGAGGAATCCGGTTCCCACATAACCCTGTGGTGCTCCCACGGCACCGGGTACTTTTTGAAGATTTCCCCCTCTAAAAAAAAAGTGTCCACGTTCGAATCTCAGGCAAGTTTTCATTTTTTTGTTACGCATATTGGAAATGAATTATGACTTACTTGTGAATAAAAACATCGTATTTTCCTTCACCGTTAAATCAAGTGACAATTACTTTCTAATACGCGCATACTTTGAAAAATCAGAAGCCCTTGGGATCGAACTGGGATTTGAACGTCAAACTCCTTGAGCATTCGAGTTTCTTCAAAACTAGGCTATCATTGCTTAAATAACTCATTATTCTTTTATTTTTAATTTTTTTTTTTGGAAATTTGGCCATACTTGGCCAGAGCACTGGACTATAGAACACAGCAGCGCCTAACACTGCTGTTAGTATTTTTTTTAAATAATATAGGAGTAGCAGACGACCATGCAGTCCACCTGATGTTAAGTGGCTACCGCAGCCCACCGACATCTGTAATCAACCCCAGATAATATTATATTCCTACCTGAGGGCGACCACAAATGCGTTGCTATCCCTGAGCACTAAGCTGGAACGCCTCGGAAAAGTATGTCTCCCTTACCACACACTTCAAACCAGAACACAGAAGCGTCTGTTACTAGGCAGAAATAGTTATGGCTGTGATACCATAGTAAACCACAAAGGGTTCTACCACCCTTATAGGATTCTACTGCTTATTAATATTAATTACTCACTTCCTCTAAGTAATTCCGCTTACCCGGTAAATTATAATATCACTATCTCGCTTCCCACAACTAATTCTAGTTATGAATTGTTGATCGGCGTTAGAATGATTTGGTTTCATCTTTAAGTATGTATAAACTGTAATCGAGCCTGAAATTCGCCTGAAATGACAATTAATTTCGGATTATAATATTACCCATTTCTACTACATCTATTTCTGCCTAATAACAGTACTGTGGAAAACCGCGTGGTAGTGCAGTTTTAATACCAGTCTGATGCACAGTGGGTTTAGGTTCAATCCCCTGCCAGGAAATATCTAAATGTTAAATTGAGATTTCTGTTCTGGATCTCTTTATTTTTAAACCCCCTGTGACCGTCCTCGGCGCTGCGTAGAGGGCTCCGGGATCTCCAAAGGAACGCAACCGAAGTACACTTAGTGCGTTGCCCCGCCCAGGTGAGCTTGACGCTCGCCACACCGTCTGGTGGTACGACAGTATGCAACCACACATTCCGCCGTCCTTCCCGGGGCCGCTGGCCGGGCGGTTCGAGCTCCCACTCTTAACGCTCGCAACCCCGGTAGCCCCCTATTAGTCGTCTCATACGACAGGCATACCGTAGACCTATGTGGTCTCGAAATTAGTTCTGGATCTAGGTGTTTCTTTATTCTTATTTGTAATCTCAATGGCACCCACGACACGTAGTAAAATTCAAGTGTTGGTGTGTTTTGATTTTAAGGGTGTGGTAAGGAAATGACACTTATACGCATGTTCCAACTTAGTCCTTAGGAGTAACGCATCTGTGGCGGATTTAAGTGGAACTCTAATCATATTTAGTGTGATGTCCATATGCGGTGGTATTCATTTACCTATGTAGCTGACTGCATGTTTGTTTGTTATTTAAAAAAATATCACAAACTAAAATGTAGGCTAGATTTTGTTTTCAATATGCCTAAAATCACTGAAGCAATTTCATATAATAACAGTAAGGGGAAATTAAATTTGTAATTGAAAATTTTGATTATGTTATTTTAAATAACTAAAATTATATACTAACAAAGGTGTACTTAGTGGTAGTGTTTTGAAGGTGGTAGAACGCTTTGTGGTTCGACTCCGGCGGCACCACCGCCACACCTATTTATGCCTAATAACAGCAGTGTTAGGCGCTGATGTGTTCCGTTTTGAAGGGTGTGGTTAGGGAGCCAGACTTTCCCGAGGCGTTCCAGCTTAGTCCTCAAGGGTACCGGCGCCTCTGTTTCCGACCTCAAGTAGGAATATCTTATCCTATCTGGGGTTGATTATAGATGTCCATAGGCGGCGGTAGCCACTTACCATCAGATGGACTGCATGCTCGTCTGCTACTCCTATAGTATAAAAAAAACTTAGTATTTGGGACAAAACCGAAGGTTTTAGAAATTTAGAACTTGCATACGAATGCTAGATAGGTATATTGTAGTTTTTTCTCTGGTTCTAGAATCTGGGTGTCATAGCAAATCTTAATGTGAAATATCTTATGAGTTTAAAATTGGTAAAGGTTGTGCAATTTTATTGGGTTGTTTAAAAAATATTGATGGTGATAAGTGGTTGAAACCTCGACTTCGACCTGTTAATCGGAGGGTCGGAGCTAAAACTCAGAAGGAAGACATTATATGGAAGTAGAAACCTACGCGACTAGGAGTTCTTTAAACAAGTTCTTAATGTTGAGTGATAATAAAATTACATACAAAAAAATGATTAATTTCTTCGATATTATTGAAATGTGAAGAAAAATTAGTGATTTTTTAATTGCAAAATATCCCAAATTCACAATTTAATAACGTTTCATTTTATTTATTATATTTTAATATCACTTTGTATCATGATAATAAAATTATTTTACCACGATATCATAATTAGTAATGGCTTGTGTGATGCCAACTAATTCGCGTCATGAATTGTTAATGTTCTATCGTATTGCAAATGGTGATCGCATTTGTAATAGGATGTTAATCATATCCATTAATAATATAATTTGGTCTAATCTATATTAAATTGTGTGAAATTATTTGATAATTAGGTACAGGTAATCTTTTTATAAGTATAGGTTTTTTATAATATAGAGGTAGCAGATGATCATGCAGTCCACCTGATGGTAAGTGGCTACTGCTGCCCATGGACATCTGTAATCAACCCCAGATAGGTTTAGATATTCCTACCTGAGATCGGTCACAGATGCGCCGCTACTCCTGAGGACTAAGCTGAAACGCCTCGGAAAAGTATGTCTCCCTTACCACACCCTTCAAACCGGAACACAGCTCAGCCCAACACTGCTGTTATGAGGCAGAAATAGGTGTGACGGTGGTGCTGCCGGAGTCCTTCAGATTTATTAGAGTTTTTCCTTGTATTTCCGGGACCAGAATAGGCCTACGGTATCCCCTCCTATCGTAAGAGGTGACTAAAAGCGGGCTTCAGGGGTAGTAGGCGGCAAGAGTGGGAGCTCGAATCGCCCGGCCAGCGACCCCGGGAAGCATGTGTGGCCGCATGCCGCTGAGCTTATGCTAACCTAGGCGGAGCCCGATGGGGCAACGCGCTTAAAGGACACCGGTTGCCTACCTTTGGAGATCCCGGAGTCCTCTACGCAGCGCCGAGGATGGCCACCGGAGGGGTTTTAGTGCGGTTAGTGCTTACACATCCCTGAGTCGCACCCACGGCATAGGGTACCTTTTGAAAATTTCCCCTTCGTAAACAAAAAAAAAAACAAAATAAAAATCTATTGTACTTAAAGATTGTTAATGAAGGTGGTAGAACCTTCAGTAGTTCAACTCCGGGCCACCACCGCCAAACGTATTTCTGCCTAATAACAACAGTGTTGAGCGCTGCTGTGCTGTGTGTGTTTGACGGGTGCGGTAAGGGACACATACTTTTTCGAGGCATTTCAGCTGAGTCCTCAGGGGTACCGGCCCGTCTGTGGCTTACCTTGGGTAGGAATGTAATCTTATGGGGTTGATTACAGATGTCCATGGGAGGCAGCAGTCATTTACATTAGGTTAACTGCATTACTCCGCTACTAAGTTCTTAATATAAGAGTAGCAGACGAGGAAAAAATTAACGGTAATTTTATATATAGCTGTGTCCCGTATAAGCCAAATTTTAAGTGTGACAAGATTTAATCTAACATATACGTATTATTTTGTAATTATAGACTTAAATATACATATTGACTTTAAGGATATCTGAAATATACCTAACCCAATATATTTTCTTTTTCAGGTAAGGGCGCATAGAACGAAGGGTCATATTACGAGGTAACGATATTAAACCGTTGATTACTGATAGGGCTTTGATCAGAACGTGCGGTTCCCCGAAGGGCACGCCTCAGTGAACCTTCGGGTTGACCTGTATATAAATATGTATTAATTATTGTTTATTCATAACTTGTAATGTCATACATTATGTATTTTGATTACTGAAGTTTGAAAGACTCGGATATTTTTTGAAGTAATTGTGAAATAATCAAATTATTTATTTTTTATCCCACTGCGGAGAGTACTGTTGTACAAGTGAATGTATGTATGTCTCATTCTTTAGCACGCTCTGCAGGCTTTGACGGATTTAACATATGAGGTATCGTTGGATTCGTCTAAATTGTGGGAGTGACATGGGCTAAGGTAAGCAGTTGTGTTTTTGTTTTTTTTTAGTAATTACTAGTTTATCTAAGATAAAATTATAACATAAAAATTTATTTTGGACTCTTTTAAAGGACAGCAATATGGATGAAGCTTATTATATTTAATTGTTTTTTCATAAGTTTTTTAAAACCTGTTTTAGATATTATTTTTGTACTTTTTTATTAGGTTGATATTGTAAATAATTAAATATGTAATTTAGAGGAAATAAAGAATACTTATATGCTCTATCAACTTAATATAAAACTAATTATTAGTAGTTGTTAAATAAAATGACATACATTATGAAAAAAATAATTTATCTGTGTATTTATTTATTACATGGCATTCATCGACATGGTAGTCGTACTGGTTAAATTTTTATTACATACTTTTCAAATGATGATGATGATGAATGCTTATACTTGCATACTAATGCAATGCTAATACTTGCATTCATCATCATCATTTGAAAAGTATGTAATTAAAATTTAACCACAAACCTTTAATAAAACCACAAAGAAATCTACTAACAGAATATTACGTATTAGTCAAATATATATATTTACCCGATTAAACTTATAAAAACCAGATTCCACCAACAAAACAAAACTTCGCCTAAGTTTCAATGTAACAATCTGCACACATTAAAGTAAAAACCCAAATTCTTTGTATACAAACAAAATCACTTCGAATCAACTTTTATCACTTCGCAAACAGTTCCAAAAGATGTTTAAACCAAAATAAACCATTCCCTTCCATTCGATTTCCGTCAAAGTTTACAAAAAGTATTTTAATAGGTATCAGTTGGAAGTTAAACGAGGGTCCTATTATGACGTAACGATATAATATCGAGAATTGGCCAAGTACGATTCGAACACACGGAGGGTTCCGTAAGATTTGTTTTTAGTATTTGTTATCTCAGGTAGTTTAATCACGTGCAATGTGAAAATTTAAAAGTGAACCAAGAAACGCCTGTGTTTTGTTAAATACCTGTTTTTTGTATGGAGACCGGTTTTTGTTGTTTTTTACCCTAGATACAAGCGTGCAGAACCGGAGCGGATGCCCCTTCTGTGCACACACGCCAATTTTAGCGGACTCCCTAAGACTTAAGAGCGCTTTTCCTGCCACTCGTGTTTTCGTACACACGTCTCATACACACACATGAATTAACTCGCTACAGTCTCTTCGCCATCTGCATGCATGTGTTTATGTAACGATAGGATGAAACGCGAGTGTGTGTAGGACGCGCGTGCAGGTATAAACACGCGTGACAGGGAAAGCACCATAACGTTAAGGGCCTGCCACTTGCAAATGCGTGGAGCACTTGCCGCCCACCGCGCGTGTGAAAATCCTTCAACTTTTTTTGTAATATAAGAGTAGCAGACGAGCATGTAGTCCATCTGATGGTAAGTGGTATTTGAAGGTGGTAGAACCCTTTGTGGTTTGACTCCGGCGGCACCACCGCCACACCTATTTCTACCTAATAACAGCAGTGTTAAGCGCTGCTGTGTTCCGGTTTGAAGGGTGTGGTAAGGGAGACAGACTTTTCCGAGGCTTTCCAGCTTAGTCCTCAGGGGTAGCGGCGCATCTGTGGCCGACCTCAGGTAGGAATATCTAATCCTATCTGGGGTTGATTACAGATATCCATGGGCGGCAGTAGCCACTTACCATCAGGTGGACTGCATGCTCGTCTGCTACTCTTATATTATAAAAAAAGTGGCTGATACGTCCCATGGACATGTGTGATCAATCCAAGATAAGATTAGATTCCTACCAGAGTTCGGCCACAGATGCGCCGATACCCCTGAGGACTAAGCTGGAATGCCTCGGAAAAGTATGTCTCCCTTACCACACCAAACATGCCGTTGTTGGTGGTCATACTATTGCCCAATACAGACGCGCGAGCGTGTATGCGCCACTTAGCGAATGCCCTATTGCTCGGGTGGACTAAAGCTTCGGGAAATTAAATCTCTTTTCGGCTTTCCGTGGATTCGCATTTTAATATATTGGAGTGTTACACCGATACGTAAACACAGATGTTACTTTTGAGGCGTTTTGGCAAAATGATGACCGTGCTCATTTTACAATTTCGATAGATTTTTTAATTCGACTCCATACATTTGGTTAGTCGGTAAATATTGCACGTTTTGAAACTTATGTAATGAAGCTGCTATTTCTGTGTTAAAAAAATAGTATATACATTGTTTTGTAAAATATCAAAATTTAACGATCAACAAATATTTAAAATTTCGATCTTTGAATTGAAACCCTTTTGTAAAAATCTTTATAGTTGGTATCCGGTCGCATCATTGCCACACTTATAATTCATTCTATTGTAATCTATTCATTATTTTATTCTAATTATACCAGTTTTAAGCGCTGCTGTGTTTCCGGTTCAAGGCAGTCCAGTTTAGTTCTCAGGGTTAGCGGTACTTCTGTGTCCGACCTCAGGTTCGAATGTACCTTTTTTATAACATGGAGTAGCAAACGAGCATGCAGTCCACCTAATAGTAAGTGTCTACTGCCACCCATGGACATCTGTAATCGACCCCAGATAGGATTAGATATTGATACCTGAGGACGGCCACAGATGCGCCGCTACCGCTGAGGTCTAAGCTGGAACGCCTCGGAAAAGTTTGTCTCCCTTACCACACCCTTCAAACCAGAACACAGCAGCGCTTAATCCTATCTGGGGCTAATTATAGATATCCATGGGCAGCAGTAGCTACTTATCATTAGGTGGACTGCATACTTCTCTGCTACTCCTATATTTTAAAAAATACGCTTCGGTGTAACACACGGTATCACTTAATGTATTTTCATCGCGAGAGCAATCGCTCTCGTATCAAATGACGTGAGAAAAATTATTTCTTTTCCGTCTCTTTCCTTCGCGTGCTATTCGTATCTCTATCCCGCTCTTAAAGCCTCATTATACAATTTAAAGTGAAATATGTTGGCGGACCGTTTTTATTGCGTTTCGGATTTTTGTGCACCTTTTACGAAATGGAGAGGCAAATGACCATGCAGTCCACATAATGTTAAGTAGCTTTTGCCGTTCATGGTAAATTCCAGGTCTGTAAGCAATCCTCGATAAGATTATGATGTTTATTGTAAACAACGTACGTTACTACCTTAAAGAGTAAGTTGGCTCGTCTCAGAAAATAATATGCACACGTATGGAGTTTCTTGCGCCGCTTCTTCTCCATAGCGAAATACCTTCCGAAGCTGTGGTAGTTTGTTGACTTTCAAAAAGTATTCTATATGAATCAATTTTGAATAAATGAGATTTGAATTTGAATTTGAAAAAAGTATGTCTCCCAAATGAACGTAGCGGTAAGTCACTCTCACTTATATCTGTTTCATTTTTTTTTTGCTTTTTACTACCCCAGTGCATTTGATCGTAATTTACCACTGCATCCTTTGGATATCTGTAACCAACTTTATATGAAACAGCGGTTTACTTGAACCTATTCACAGATGCGGTGATCCTCAGGATCAGGATGGTCACCTCATATTATTATGTATGCGTCAGCTCCAAATGAAATCAAACTCAGGACCCAGCGTTTCAGATATTACAAAGGCCAAAGTAACCAAAAGGGAAATATCATACAATATCCAGCGAAACAATCAGGTTATTAAAGAACATCGTAAATCTTGCGGATCGCCATTAGAAACGGATTAATCTTGCCCGGGAAAAAATGCCCGCTACAGGGAAAATTCCCGGGGAATGGGAAAAGATTTGGAATCAATATAACTATTTAGCGGTTGGGAATTTATTCTGTAGCTTGGTTGTTAATGGCTTTTGTGTTTCGGCTCCGAAGGCCTCTGCTACACCTATTTCTGCCTCATAACAGCAGTGTTAAGTGCTGCTGTGTTCAGGTTTGAAGGGTGTGGTAAGAGAGACATATTAATCCGAGGTGTTATTACTTAGTATTTAGGGAAAGTAACGCATATGTTGCCAACCTCACGTAGTAATATTATCTTTTCTAAGGTTGATTATAGATACCCATGGACAGTAGCTGCTTATCATCAGGTGACCTGCATATTGCTTTCCTACTTCAATATAAAAAAAAAAACTAAATGATCATTTACTTTATGATGTAGATGAAATTAAATACTACAAATTATGTGTTACATCTGCACGCGATTTAGTTCCATATTCAATATCAATTAGTAATCTTATCTTATCTAAGGTTGATTATAGATATCCATGGGACGTAGCTGCTTACCATCAGATGCACTGAATTTTCGTTTAGCTTAGGTAATGATGTAGTTCATCTACAAAAAATATGTGTTACATCAGCGCGCTACTTAGTTCAATATTTATATATGTGTTACATTTCCGTGCGTCTTTGTAGCTTACTAATATTCTAATGCATATAAGTATCTTTCTTTATAAAAATCCATTGTATTATTACATAACTAAAGATACTGAGAAAGCTAGTCAAAGATTTACGATAAAGCAACACATATTATAACATCAAAGCAGCCATCAGTATATTAAAATCGGGGTTAAAACCCTTACCTTCTGATCTAATCTTTTGAGTCTCGACATATCTATAGATACTCTATATCTTATCATGCTATTGAATCTTAGTAGACAGTGCAATATCTATCTATTTCGTGTGAATACAGGGTGATTTTTTCAAATAGGCGGTAGAATGGTGGTAGAACCCTTTGTGGTTCGACTCCGGCGGCACCACCGCCACACCTATTTCTACCTAATAACAGCAGTGTTAGGCGCTGCTGTGTTCCGGTTTGAAGAGTGTGGTAAGGGAGACAGACTTTTCTGAGGCATTCCAGCTTAGTCCCCAGGGGTAGCGGCGCATCTGTGGCCGACCATAGGTAGGAATATCTAATACTTTCTGGGGTTGATTAAAGATGTCCATGGGCGGCATTAGCCACTTACCATCAGGTGGACTGTATGCTCGTCTGCTACTCCTATATTATAAAAAAAAAATAGGCCTTCAGGGCAAATCCGAAACTATAAGGATTAGTGAAAAATGCTGAAAGGATTTACGAGGCCGATTCTGATAAAAACTAAAACTGCATCATTCGTTTTTTAAAATATCTTTTTCCTTAGCCGAGAATCGAAAGAGTTTATTTTCAAAAAAAATACACCCTCTATATTATTCCACTATCTCATAGTTTCGCTTATAAGGATCGAATTCTGGGAAGTTCACCCGGTATACAGAATGGTTGGCCAGTTGCGTCAAATTCGCACACTGAGGGTTCCGTACCATCAAAATTTTATATATATTTTTTTATTTTTAATATTTCTTATCATAGCAGGCATAGAAGTAAATGTATTGTGATTTGAATTAACTAACCTATTACAGTTCAATAGACAAAGCGAAAAACGCCGAAATACAGCGGTTTTTTACGGGGACCCCTTTTTAATTTTTTATTTTTATTTTTAGTATTTATAGCCCACCTACCATCACCATTGTATATACTCTGTAAAAAATCTAGTGTCTATCTATTACTGTTCAAGAGATAAAGCCCTATGACTTACCATCAGATGGGTAATGCCCAATGCTACTCCTTTATTATGTAAAAATATTTATTATAAAAGTAAATGTACTGCTGAAAAATTAATTTATGAATCCAATGACAACTCATATTTTATGTTGAAATCCATCAAGCCGTTTGGGCTGTAGGGTGTGCCAAAGAGTAGTTCCGACTAGAATAGGGCTACCGTATCCCCTGCCTGTCGTAAGAGGCGACTAAAAGGGGGCTTCCGGGTTGCGGGCGGCAAGAGTGGGAGCTCGAACCGTCCATTTTGCTACCCCGGGAAGGACGGCGGTATGTGTGGTCGCATACCGTCATAATTACCAGATATTGTGGGAGGAGCGAACGCTCGCCTAGGGCAGAGCCCGATCCGGGCATCGCGCTTGGAGGACTCCGGTTGTGTTCCATTGGAGATCCCGGAGTTCTCCAACAAGCGCCGAGGACGTCCACCGGGGGGGTTTTAGTGCGGTAAAAATCCCACATAACCCGACGTCGCTCCCACGTCGTCGGGTACCTTTTGAAGGTTTCCCCCCTCGTTAACAAAAAAAAAGGGTGTGCCAAAGAATGAGACATACATAAGCTCAAAAAAACATCGCTAAAAACATAAGCTAGAATTTTTATTTCAACGTCCATGGGCGGCAGTTACTAGCTTACAATATGCTTGCAGTTTCCCCGTGACACTAAAATGCCGGTCTGCGCAAAATGACCAAGGTTCGATTCCGTTTTACTTATTTAAACGCGTCAGCTGTCTGCTCCCACGGTCGAGTTTATGGGAATTTTCGGGATTGGTGAAATTGGGTTAATAGAGTCGGGAATTTTATGTATTCTTCCTTATCTGTGAGTTGAGTTTGTTAAAAATAAAATGTTAAAGTTTACGGACAATAACTTTTATTACAAGGTTTAACGTTATTTTACGACTTGAATCAACATATATTTTTATTTTTGACATTTACACACTTAAATGTTTTAACTAAAATAAATTAAAGTAATATAAAAAAATAATGAAATAATATAACTTTATTTTAAATTAAATATAAAAATCTACATCTAAATAGCTGTTCCTGGGATGAGTTCCCAGAATGCTGGCAACATTCCCTCGTTGGATAGCGAGGCTAATTCGCTGTCCGAGGTATGTGCCAGCTCTCTGGTCATTCGTTGACTCTATCAACCGTTTGGACAGATGCTTAAAAAATAATCTAGCATTGGAACCCCACGGCCCCAATGTTTCAACACCAAATTGATGCGAATATCAGCGTCGGTCGCCACGACACCGGCTGCCCTGGAAGATATGTGAATATGAGAAGGTGCCAGTGTGTCCACGCAAGTAGCGTCCCACACAAGACACCTTCCATTCTTCCAGGGAATAAGGGTTAAACCATCAGGCTTCTTGCCATCACTACGTACTAAACCATTCGGCTTAGTACGGCCGGTACGTTAGCAGTGACAAGAGCCCTCCGGATAACGTCATTTAAAGCCACGTGGCGTGATAGACGATCGGCGCTGCGTTGACAAGACAGGCCGTGGAGGCCCAAACGGTCGACTTGAGCTCCACAAGGGCAACAATGTGGATGATTTAAAAAAGTACCTAGTCGAAGGCCCACTGCTGTAGAAAAAGAAGTATTGTCCAAAAGCGTTCCTAAATTAGCAGAGGGAAGTGCTTGCAACCAATATCCCGATTCTCGAACAGAAACTGCAAGGAGACGAGCTCGCTCGACTGGATTTTGACTTTTATTTAAAAGCTCAGAATGAACATGTTTACAGAGTGGCTCGTCCCATTGCCTTTGAGAACTTAAGGATTCCGGAAGTGATTCGCCAGAACAAACTGCTAACCAAGATTCCTTGGCTTCTGCACAGTAAGATATTTCCGAAAGACCTAAAGAGGAAAGAGTTAGTTTCTGAAATAATAATTTTGTACTGTGTGCAGAAGACAAAAAAGCTGGCAATGCAATAGAAGAAATTTTCCTAATACCAAGATCCCCATACCGAATTGGCAAAGAAGCTTGGCACCAGGAATTTTCATTTAAAGAGCAATTTAGAATTTTAACTAAACAATCCTGAATTAAGGAATCTATTAAAAATAGGTGAGACGTATGTTTCTAAATTAGGGAACATCTCAAAAAATATGTGAATTTTGGAACAAATAAGCAAAACCGGATAATATGATAAGCCACATGTGAATTAATTTTGCTAAGTCGTGAAGAAATATTTTCAAAACTGGAAATTTGTTCATCAAGAAAAAACGGTATAGACTCTTCTAATACAGGTGAACCCAAAAGGCGAAGAGACTCTTTATTTAAAAGTTGAATATTTGGAGCCAAAGTTTTAAATTTGTCAATAATATTTTGTTTTTCCAAATCGAGAAAAGAGTCTGGTATATAAAGCTCACATTTCGAAAAATTTAAATCTAAACCTAAATTTTGAAAATTTTGAATTAGAAATTTTAAATCGTCAAAAACTGTCATTGCTTCGCCTCCAAGTGTACCGTCGTCTAAATACCACAGATTCAATTTTGAATTTAGTGCCGAAATTATAGGTTGTATAGATAAACTAAAAATTGCAGGGCCAAGTGGATCACTCTGTTGACAACCTACAGAAGAAAGAATTAAATTATCCCGAAAAATTAAATTAGAAGGTGAACCGTAAGCTTGCCATAAAAAAGGGTAAATTTGAGGAATAATTTGATTAGCTTCTGCCAAAAATACATCACGTCTAACAGAATTAAACGCGTTTTTTACGTCCACCTTCAGTACCACACTTTTATCGTTAAGCATATAACTTCTAAGACTGTGTACCGCAGCTTCACATCCTCCCTTAGATCCAAAACCTAATTGAACGGGTTCTAATTTATCTTGAAGCTTAGGGAGAATGTGTCTGCAACATACCTTAGAAGCTATACGCCTAACAGTATTACCAACAGCTATTGGCCTAATTCCACCATCCTTTTTTTTAATGCACATAGATTTGCTACATATAAAATGTTACAAGGTTTTATTTACTAACCTTATTTGTTAGTACTTACGTACTGAACGTAGAAAGGTGTATAAATGAAAGTCATCTTGAAGGTCTTGAAGGCGTGTAATCTTATAGTCACATAAAAGGTAACGATATAATAACTATACGTAAGTAAGTTCACACTAGTGATTAGAAGTATTATAACTACACAAGTATCTCCGTTATTCGACTGTTCTTGCTGAAGTCTCCGACCAGAATGTCGCTCTCTGTTAATTCGAGCGCCGCCAAGGTGTCGTCCCCACTTCACCTACCCGCATCTGTTTTTAAACTGTAGTATCAAATGAGTCACTTATTACTTTAATGTAACGTTATAAAAATGTGATATCGTTAATATCCAAGCTTCTTATTAACGATGATAACAGGTGTGTGGTTCGATTCTCAAAGCACCACTGAACCTTTTTCTATTTAATAATAGTGTTAAGCGTTGCTGTATTCCGTTTTGAAGGGTGTGGTAAGGTAGACAAGACTTGTCCGACGCGTTCCAGCTTAGTCCTCAGGGGTAGCGGCGCATCTGTGGCCGACCTCAGGTAGGAATATGTAATCCTATCTGTAGTTGATTACAGATGTGCATGGGCGGCAGTAGCCACTTACAATCAGGTGGACTGCATGCTCGTCTGCTACTCCAATATTATAAAAAATACCTACAATTTTTGTCTGACTTTCGAGCTAGACCGTACAGAACTTCTGATCATAAACAACATACTTAATACCACACTAAACACTATATAACAATACTATAAAAAAGTGTAAAAAAAATAAAACAATAACGGGTGGCAATAAACGGGAAGCCGCCATTACAGCGGACACGCGAGCTTCCTGTCGCCGCCGGATACACCACCAGGCTGTATCCGATACGGTTTTTCACCGGAAACATAACTAGTGTTGTGATTTTAATTAATTGAATGATTTATGAACGATTTGATTCGTTCAGTTTATTCAAAATAATATAGCAGTACCCTTAGTATGAGTTTTTACGTTTTTACAAAAATGACTGTTTTGTATTTGTTTACGTATATCCCATGCATTTCCAATCATTTCTGATACATTTCCCTAGCGACGCTGATTGGAAATGTATGGGAAAATACGTAAATAAATACAAAAAAGTTTTTCTTGTAAAAAAAAAGAAAACAAGACGTAAAAACTCATACTATGGGTACAGGTTATGTTCCGATTATCATTTTTTATGTATTTGATGATTTTGTGTATCGCATTGTGTTGATGTACAAAGTTAAGTAACTTTAAACGTAGTCAAGTGTTGGATTGGTGACCGCTAGTGGTGCACAAATGTGCACGACTACGTGTGTTAAGTCTTGCTGACCAAGTGCAAATTTGTAGATGCCTCACACTTAAAAGATTTTTTTAAAACATTTCTCAGGCGTGTAAGTTTCAAAATGTTTTCAAAAGAGTTGTAACAACTTTAGATACCAACCCTTATTATAACAAAGTTTTAATTCAAAAGAGGATGTTATATACACGTTAATACAAAATTTTATGTAACTTCTCAATAAATCTAGACAATTGGCTCGTAAATTTCAGTCTTAATCGAAATTTATATACTGAAAACAAGTAGTAGTGAACAAAGTTTTACAATCTTAGCAGTGTGGGCCCCAAGAATTCGCTCAAAACTTTTTGGTTAGACATGATTTATTCAAGGTCTTAAACCGCTGCTTTGAGTTTAGGAAAATAACAAAATATTTATGTAAATAAAGTTAAAAAATAAAACTGTTTTTTTTACAAAATAATAAACGATAAAAACACAAGATTTTAGAGGTATTTTTGTATAATTAAAATGTTTAATAATGTGTCATTTATTTAAGTAAATTTATGCTGTCGTATGTATTTACAAAGTAATATATATTTTTTCCTACTTTCTATATAAAATGTATGTACTTCACAATGAAACAACCAACAGTATTTTAACAACACGTGACGTCAAGGGTTTTAGGTTCGATACGCGGTTAAGCACATTAAAATAAGACATTAGTTTTATGTTCTAGGTCTGGGTGTTTGTATTTGTGTGTATGTGTGTGTCGAAGGTCTTCAAGAAACTTGGTCACACTCTTCAAGGTTAGATTCCGAAGGCACCACCGTCATACTTTTTCCAAATAACATCAGTGGTAAGCGCTGCTGAGTTATGGTTTGAAAGGTGTGGTAAGAGAGAAATACGGGCAGTCCTCGACTTACGTTATTTCCATTTACATCGTTTTAAGTGACATCGAACAATGTTTTGACACTATTCCTCAAGCATACATCAATTGTTTCGATTACCGACATAGGAGAATTGACTTATTGCGAAGACAATATAATTATTTTAACTTACTTTTGATAGTAAAGTATGTAGGTATATCCTTTATTAAAATACAGTTTATTTTTATTTTGAGTTTGCGTGGATCCTAACCCTTGATTTTTACATTTAAACGTATGAAAAAATATGTCACGACCTACGTTGTTTCGATTTACGTCGCGTATTTCGAATACATGCCGTAAGTACGATGACTGCCTGTACTTATTCGAGGCCTTCCAACTTAGTTCTCATTAGTAGCAACGCTTGTATTGCCAACCTGAGGTAGCAATCTAATCTTATCTGAAGTTGATTACACAACACACATGTCCATGGGCGGCAGTAGCCATTTACCATCCGGTAGACTGTAACCACGTTTGCTAATATTATGAAAAAAAAAAACAATCCTGTCTAAGACTGCTTAGAGACAAATTATCCATAGGTAGCATTAGCCACTTACCATCAGGTGGACTGGACACTCGATTGCCCCTCTTTTTTTTATGAGGGGCAAACCTTCAAAAGGTACCCTATGCCGTGGGAGCGGCACGGGGTTATGTGGGATTCTTACCGCACTAAAACCCCCCCGGTGGCCGTCCTCGGCGCTGCGTAGAGGACTCCGGGATCTCCAAAGGAACGCAACCGGAGTCCTCTTAGCGCGTTGCCCCTTCGGGCTCCGCCCAGGTGAGCTTGACGCTCGCCACACCGCAACCCCGGAAGCCACTTTTAGTCGCCTCTTACGACAGGCAGGGGATACCGTAGCCCTATTCTGGTCCCGGAACTACAGGGACCGGTTGCTACTCCTATAATTTAAAATATATTCGCCCACATTAATTAATATACGACACTTTAGTCGATATTTATTGCATAAATTATAATCGACTTAACCTATCCAACCCTCTTTTACTCTGCCATACCCCGTCTACTCTTCAGGGAACGTCAACATTTTTAAACAAAGTATTTTTTTGGTAAAACATAATTTGCCGATACTTTGATGGTTTTTGAACAAAATACTGTAATTTTGTGTTGCGAATCTTTATATTATATGCTTCGTCGTTAATTCATTACTGTCTCACTGGGCATGGGTTTCCTCTCCGAATGAGAAGGAGTAGGCCACACTCTACCGCGCTGGCTAAGTTCCTATTGATAGACTTCACAAACCTTTGAGTTTTTTTTTATATAAATACTCTCAGGTATCCAGGTTTCCTCACAATGTGTTCCTTTACGCTCAAAGCAAGTGATAATTAATTTCTAAAACGGATATAACTTCTAAAAATCAGAATTACATACCTGGGATTTGAACCTTGGACCCACCGATCGAAAGGCTGAGCTACGACCACTATAAACTTCTTTGTAAGCTAACGTTCTCAAAACTTAAAACTCAAATCCGCACAGATTTTACGCAATCCCTTGAAGATAATACAGAAACTGATTTCTAAACAAAAAGAAATTCATTCGCAAACAATATTTCAATAACTTGAATAAACATAAAAGAACAAATACCGCTAGCGTCGGATGGGAATATTAAAAACGGGAATTAAAACAGATGCTGATGAATAAGTATCGGAATTAAAATTCCCGATAGCGATGCTCTTCGATATTAGAACTTTGTAATCGTTTGTGATAGCTTGTAGATCAGAAGTATTCACATTGACGATCCTCGGTTAAAATTCCAAAACGTTAAGTTTTTCGTGTCATATGCGTTAGCTCGGCCTTAGTTAGATGGGTGACCATAAATATAATTTGTTGCGTGTCAGTGTTTTTTTTATAATATAGGAGTAGCAGACGATCATGCAGTCCACCTTATGGTAAGTGGCTACTGCCACCCATGGACATCTGTAATCAACCCTAGATAGGATTAGATATTCCTACCTGAGGTCGGCCACAGATGCACCGCTACCCTTGAGAACTAAGCTGGAACGCCTCGGAAAAATATGACTCCCTTACCACACCCTACAAAACGGAACACATCAGCGCCTAACAGTGCTGTTATTAAGCAGAAATGGGTGTGGTGGTGATGCCGTCGGACTCGAACTACAAAGGGATCTACCACCTTCAAATTTCCCAATGGATTCAGACTATATGCGGTGAAGGAAAACATCGCGAGTAAGTCTGTATGCCTAAGAATTCTCTAAAAATAAAGTAAATAAGTCCTTAAAGGTGTACAAAGTATCCCAATTTACACTTGGGGTAGTGGACTATTGCGGTAAGATTAGGCCTGTGCCCAGCAGTGGGAGCAGCAGCATACCTTATATGAATAACAGAGATTGAAACCTGTAATGGTGCATCTATATTCCACACACTTAATATAAAGCCGGCGATGCATTGACTCCTCTGGTGTTGCAAATGTCTATAGGCGACGGTGACTGCTTTCCGTCAGGTAGCCCGTCTGCCTTATCGTTAGGTAAAATATTAAAAAAAAGCTTACCACTTGCCGCAAACTCGAAACTTCTACAAACGCAACGTGTGACCCGTCGGAAGTGATTACGGCAAATTCGCTCACATTTGCTTAAACCGACACTCCATTGAGTCAGCCACAAGCTAGTAAACCTACACAAACCAAGTCAAACTCTATCCACACGTTGGAATTTGTAATGTTTCCTCGAGGGTTGGCAAGCGTACACGCGCCAAACTAAAAATTTCACAATATTATCATTTTGAATTATTGTCATAGAATCAAAACGTCAATCATCAGTCATCCACACATATGAACCTGTATATTCGTTCAGGTTTGGCCAGCGAACGCGGCATATAATAATTTTATCATTTTCAATGATTACAAAATAATACACCTTTATCTGTCGATTCTGAAAAACAAAACAAAATCCACCGTTGTTTTACAATGATGCCCGCAGAATGATTCTCGATCGGAGTTTTAATCTCGATACTAACTCGCGCTTGACTGCCCTTATAAAATCGCAGGTTTATTAATATTTCCCTTTATTTTTGTATCTGGTTTATTTTTAAATATAACATTTTAAGAATCTTTCATTGTTCTACTCTAGAAACAATTTCTATTATAGTATGCTCTGGTTTGAAGGTTGTAAGAGATATACTTATCCGAGACTTTCCAATCTCAGATGGGAGTCTAATTTTATTTAGGGTATAGAGATGTTCATGGGCGGCAGTAGCCACTTACCATCAAGTTGACAGCATGCTTATATGCTACCGTTATATTATTAAGAAAATAAATATAGCTTAAACACCTAAAAATACGCTTTTATTATAAAATCAACTAAAAAGTAGAAAATAATTTTCAATCCAGGAATCAATTAAGGAACATTAAATAATATAATTATGGAAAAAGTGTGGGACGCTTTTGAAAAGAGATCAATGGAGCACCCACGTACAGCATGATGTTTTTGTCGGAAATCCTAAGGACTTTAAAAAAAGGGATCCTCTGTGTCACAGAATAGAAAATCGCATTTAAAAATGTCTTTCTGTCAATTAAACACACTAATACTCCATTTAAGTTACAAATAAGTTATTCTATTGCCCTTCATTAAAAACTTAACCTAATAAATAGCCATATTTATCTCCCTTTTGTTCTAAAATGATGAAATAGCTATAACATTGTTTAATATTTTGCTATCAAAGTAAACAAAATGTCCCCAAAATTAAGGAGCTTAATTAATATTTCCACGAATTATAAATTTATCTAAGTACTTACTAAGATGAATTATTTAAATACATAAATATAAATGTCCTTAAGTATTAATCTTAGCTCATAAGTCACTTGGAATGATTTTGTTGAGAGATTAAAAAAATATATTAAAGTAAGATAAGTCTTATTCATTTTATCATTTCTTTTCTTTAAAAATGTTTCGTTCCCCTGACTGCTCAAAAGGCATGGAGTGGAGTGGTACAAGTTATATCCCGATATCGACATCATTTTATTTTGAAGTTTTTTTTTTCTTTTTATAATATAGGAGTAACAGACGAGCTTGATAGCCTAGTGAAGATAAAAAGCAGTGATAGCCTAGTGGTTAAGAAACGCGGCCTCTAGATCGAGGGGTCCGAGGTTCAAATCCCAGGCACGCACCTCTGATTTTCAAATTTATGTGCGTATTAGAAATTAGAAATTAATTATCACTTGCTTAAACGGTGAAGGAAAACATCGTGAGGAAACCTGCATACCTGAGAGATTTATATAAAAAAAAAAATCTTAAAGGTATGTGAAGTCTACCAATACGCACTTGGCCAGCGCGGTGGACTATGGCCTAATCCTTCTCATTCTGAGAGGAGACCCGTGCCCAGCAGTGGGACAGTAAGGGGTTGATGATGATGATGATGATGATGAGACGAGCTTGCAGTCCACCTGATGGTAAGTGGCTACTGCCGCCCATGGACATCTGTAATCAATCCCAGATAGGATTAGATATTCCTACCTGAGGTCGGCCACAGATGCGCCGCTACCCCTGAGGACTAAGCTGGAACGCCTCGGAAAAGTCTGTCTCCCTTACCACACCCTTCAAACCGGAACACAGCAGCGTCTAACACTGCTGTTATTAGGTAGAAATAGGTGTGGCGATGGTGCTGCCGGAGTCGAACCATAAAGGGTTCTACCACCTTCAATTTTTTTGATGCGTTTCGCAAAATATATCAGTGTATTTTAGCGTGGAAAGTTGCACGCGCTGATGTAATACCTAATTTACTTGTAGTGTTTTCTTTAGTTTAAGAAGTTAATCCTGTTGAAACTCGGACCCTCAAATACGGGTTTCAATGGGAATCAAATGGGTGAAATTCGATGGGAATTCTTGAACTTCTTCAAAAATCTCGGAGATGTGTGAAGTCTAATACTGACTTGGGTAGCGTGGTGGGGTAAGTACCTAAGCGCCTCTCAGATAAATAATTTTTTGAATGCGGATTTTTTTAGTAATTTCACGAAAGAAGTATTTTTAACATGCGAATATGAGTATACATGTGTAAATTTTTACACAATATCGTCCTTTAATAATAACACAAAATTAATTAAATTTCAATGTTGTATTGAATAGTTAAGCACTTTTAAAAGATTTTTAACATGAGTATATTTAAATATTTTTCGCATTTCTTTATAACACTAATAACAACATTTAATATCGCGTATTCCTCTCACTTGTACCACACGCAGCTCCCTGTCTATTATCTCACCCTTCCATATAGTATTATTATATATTGGCGACATCTGTGACCCGTTCTTGTCGAAAATTGTCGCTTCGTGTTACAATAACGACGATATTCGCTGTATTTCATCCATTTTCGACGAAATGATATATCGTCGACTATCCAGAAACGTTGTAGGCAATTGTGACGAATATAGGTTAGTAGATAGATATATGTTTTAGAACAGACAAGTACTACAAAAGATAGACATAAAAAGAATAGGGAAAGATAAATAAAGAAAATAGAAAAGTAAAGAAAGGAAAAGAACAGATAATTTAATATTGTAATAAATATTTATAACATTTTAAATTTTATATGTAAATTGTAATGAACAACCAAGTATGTAAATTAATGTTTATTTATAAGAATAAAACAAAGATTTGTACACCGGATCAACCGGTAGAGTATGCCGAACGCAATTACTATGTATGAACTACTTTATAAACGCATGCTTTTACAAATAAATAAATTCATTCATTCATTCATTCATTCATTCAGAGTTACAGAGTTACCACTGAAACGATCCGGTCCGCCAATGAGGTAATTTTCATTTTGTCGCTTTTATTTTGAACGTTTTTGTGCACAGATCCAACATTTACTTATTAGTTAACATATTGAAGGTGGTAGAACTCTTTGTGGTGAAGTCCACCGGTAACACCGTCACACCAATTTCTTCTTATGACAGTAGTGTTAAGCGCTGCTGGACGCTGGTGTGAAGGTGATAAGGGAGACATACTTTTTTGAGGCATTCCAACTTATTCTTCTGGGCTCTGTGGTCGACCTCATGTAGGAATCTTATCTGCGGTTGGTTATCGATTTCGATGGCCAGTGGCCACCTACCATCAGGTGGTGTGTATTTTCATATGCTACTTTAATATTGTTAAGAAAAAATAGGTATCTATTTAATTACAACATAATTGATTGTTTGTCGAAAGCTAATATAAAGTATCACGTTATATAATAGCGATACGTAACATATATAGTGATAACCTAGTGGTTAAGAAACTCGGCCTTTCGATCGAGGGGTTCGAGGTTCAAATCCCAGGCATGATGCTCCTTTGATTTTTCAACTTATGTGTGTATTAGAAATTAATTATCACTTGATAAACGGTAAAGGAAAACGTCGTGAGGAAACCTGCATACCTGAGAGATTTATAAAAAAATAGAAATAATCTTAAAGGTATGTGAAAAGTCTACCAATACGCACTTAGCCAGCGCGGTGGACTATGGCTTAATCCTTCTCATTATGAGAGGAGACCCGTGCCCAGCAGTGAGACAGTAATGGGTTGATGATGATGATATAATAGCGCAGAACTTTTGAACGATACTTCACAAAATTTATTTAACCGAAAAATCGCTCAACGCTCAATACTAAGACCGGTCCACACACCCCGTATTTGTAGAACCAATAAAATCAAAAACAAAATTTAATCGCGCAAACACATTCGCACGAACAAAATTGAAAACGAATGAACAAAACGAACGAAAACCAATCATATGAACGGGTTCTCATTCACTTTCTGTAATACACTTATACGTTTGTAACGAGATCGAACTCGTATACGTGTACCCTTACCATGAGTTTTCAAAATATCCCACAATTTTAAGTTACGTTTTCTCAATCCATTATTCTGTTCCGTTTGCTTAGTAGACTGAGTAAGCGTAACAATAAGTTAGTGCTCAAGTCTTTTTGTCTGCCTCACATGTTCGCAAAAAAGAGAGACAAAACTTTATGTTTTGTCGCCATTTTGTCTATTTAGACATTTAATGTTACGTTACTGACACTATAGTTCTGATACAATCCGCTAGGGGCGCTGATTGGAAATTGTATGGGCAATATGTAAATAAATATCAAAACCGTCATATTTGTCAAAACGTAAAACCTCATGGTAAGGGTACTGTCTCGCTTTCGCACCTTTATTGCTCGTTACGTCTCGCTCTTTCTTTGGTGTATGATTGAAGGGATTTTGTAGCTTTGTAAACGACTGATTTGTATGAAATTGCATTTTGTGTAGATGATTTATTTGATTGAATATTTTTATAGTTACTTGAACTCAACAAACACAAATTCTGATTTATTATATGAAAGTAGCGAATGAGTTTATAGGCTTAAATGGCTGGTCCCTGTGGTTCCGGGACCAGAATAGGGCTACGGTATCCCCTGCCTGTCGTAAGAGGCGACTAAAAGGGGCTTCCAGGGTTGCGGGTGGCAAGAGTGGGAGCTCGAACCGCTCGGACAGCGACCCCGGGAAGGACGGCGGTATATGTTGTCGCATACCGTTGTGCACACTAGATGGTGTGGCGAGCGTCACGCTCACCTGGGCGGAGCCCGATGGGGCAACGAGCTAAGAGGACTCCGGTTGCATTCCTCTGGAGATGCCGGAGTCCTCTACGCAGCGCCGAGGACGGCCACCGGGGGGGTTTTAGTGTGGTAAGAATAACCACATAACTCCGTGCCGCTCCCAAGGCACGTGGTACCTTTTGAAAGTTTCCCCCTCGTAAACAAAAAAAAGGCTTAAATGACTACTATCGCGGAAGTCCCTCTGTAATCAGCCTTAGATAAGATTGGACTCCTAACTTAGGTCGGCCACAGATGAGTCGCTACCCCTGAGGACTAAGCTAGAATGATAGAAAAGTATGTCTTCCTTACCGAAAATGGAACACAGCAGTGTACACTGCTGTTATTACACAGAAACAATTGTGTTCAGGGGTACTACCATCTTTTAAAGCAATATTATTTTAATCATACATTGAAATTTCGTACCACGACCTCGTTAAAGTACGATTGTTATTGTAATATTACAATAAGCAGTTTTGTATTAAGTCGGCCGAAATTATTATTTCGTTTTTTTGTAGGAATTTTAACTTTTTAAACAAAATATGAACATTTCAGTTGGTTTTATACAATGGATATGCGAAAAATGAATAAGGGTTTAAGTTTAATCAACTGCGTATGACGGAACACAATCAAGACCGTGGTACGAAAGAGATGACACTAGTTTCAAGGTCTCGTTTCCTCTTGGATAAGGAATAGACAAATTATTCATACTTTTACATCATTCGACAAGAATAAAACAATACTGTTTTAAGGAGGTCGCGGTACGAAACAAAATAATGTTGATGCAATATTGAAGTAAAACTTTCCTGAACTATAATGGTTTTTAGAGTTGATGGTAGGCGCCCAGGTAGTTCACAAATATCTGATAAGGTCATTACGTTTTTGTACGATTTTAAACAATTGGTAAAAGTAAAATCTCATTGTGTGTGACATCCGTAAATATAATTCAACATTACTTTGGTTGTAGTGATTTAATGCAATATTCCGAATGGGACTATCTTTAATTTTTAAGGCATTAGGTTGTAGTCTAGATCGTTTTTATGGACGGACGACTAATAAAAGTGACATTCCATAAAATATTGTTAATAGCATAATAATACATAAGATAAATTGCAGTTCAATTTGATTATTTTTAAACAACGCAATTGTGGCGACTAATCTTTTAGTTTTAAACAAACTAAATAAATTGAACTTTGGTTAGGTAAAAAATAGTTCCATCTCGAAAGAAGAATGCATTGAGTAAAGGTGCCTTTCCACCGAGGATATGCGAGGTAGCTAAGCGATGTGCGATATCGAAATTAAGGTAAGCAGGCAAAATGTGGAAGATTTTTTTTTTATATAATATAGGAGTAGCAGACGAGCATGCAGTTCACCTGATGGTAAGTGGATACTGCCGCCCATGGACATCTGTAATCAACCCCAGATAGGATTAGATATTCCTACCTGAGGTCGGCCACAGATGCGCCGCTACCCCTGAGGACTAAGCTGGAACGCCTCGAAAAAGTCTGTCTCCCTTACCACACCCTTCAAACCGGAACTCAGCAGCGCCTAACACTGCTGTTATTAGGTAGAAATAGGTGTGGTGTGCTGCCGGAGTCGAATCACAAAGGGTTCTACCACCTTCGTACATAACTTAAAAAGCCTTCGAAGTACTTAGTTATATCGGTCGCGATCTTTAACTCGCGTTGGTAGTTTAAATTCTTAGCTCGCATCTCTCCATACAAAAACATAGCTTATTTAACAGAGCTGAGCTAAGCATGTAAGACGTGCTATGGAAATACTTAGCTACAGAGGTTACAATCCTTAGCTCACATCCGTAGCTCCAATACTTAGCTTGTATCCCTCTATCCGTTAATGGATTATATTGATAGATTTGATACACGTCAAAATCAAAATTATAAATGTTTTCTTCAAAGTCTACTACCACTTAGCAAGGTTTTACGTTATGGAGAAGAAAGTTTTAACTTCAATGACAAACCTAAGCTTAGAATATGTGGAGCTGGAGCTCAGAACACAGTTTATATCAGTCATTATTTAATTGATATTGATTGCTTTATATCGATTTTTGAATTGAACACACTTTTTACACGCTTTTTATTAGCTTCACCTGTATGTTTGTATGTTTGTTTGTATGTTTGTTTGTATGTTTGTAACCGACTTCTTTGGGCGCGATTTTGACCCACTTTAAACGGCCAGATTTCGTTCAAACTTTGTAGATTTATTTCACAATTATACTATTTACTGTTCCTTAATTGATTCCTAGATTCATTTAGATTTTCTACTTTTTAGTTAATTTTATCATAAAAGCGTGTTTTTTTAGTTTTTTGAACTATATTTTTTAAGTTATACCTCTTTAGGCACGTTATGAAAAAATGATGAGAGTGAAATTTTAAGATTCGTCACACGAACGTTACAGTATGAAGTTGCAGCGGTTGCAGTTTCGAAACAAAAGCTACCAACAAAATAGAAATAGAGCCTCTATTAGTCGCGCAAGTTGCCACCATGGTCGCCTCTGTTCACTGTTTTCATATTCATAGTATTTATCCACAGGTTTCTAGTGTCTACATTCACACACGTGTTTCAGTTTCATATAAAAGCGATTTATATATGTGCTGATAAATTATATTTAGTAGTATATTTTATATATATTTCACACGATGTTAAAATGTATCAGTTCAAGTACTAGGCTGACATAAATTAGAGGAGGTCATTCTTCCAAAGATATTCCTATTATTTATATTACGTGTCCATAGCTTAGCTACTCCGCACACCTCAAGTGGATAGCCACCCTTATTTTTGGAACATTACCAAGACTTTTAAATATGTTGCTGCTTTCGAAAAATCAAATTCAAAATGCTACAACAATGCACGATGCAGAGATAGAGTTAAGTAATAAATTTATTTTAAAAATACGCTCAGGAAAATGTATTTCTATTTTAGAGGATCGTAAATTAAAAGAAAAATTCTTATCTATTTTCATGTCAGATATGTTTTATGTGGAAGCACCAAATAGATTTGGGTAAAATGGTAAAAGCGCAGCTCATCTGCAATTTACTAAAAATGAAACAATATACTAAGAATTTTAAAGATGGTAGAATTAGGAACCTTTAACCGGAGAGGAATTACATCTATTTCTCATCATCAACCCATTATTATTCCACTGCTGGGCACGAGGCTCCTCTCAGAATGAGAAGGATTAGGCCATAGTCCACCTTACTGGCCAAGTGCGTATTGGTCGACTTCACATACCTGTGAACACATTTTTTTAAAGATTTCTCAGGTATGCAGGTTTACTCACGATGTTTTCCTTCGCCATTTTAGCAAATGAGAATTAATTTCTAATACGCACATAACCAGAGGTGTCTGGGATTTAAAACTAGGACCCCTCGATCAAGAGCCGAGTTTCTTAACCACTAGGCTATCACTGGTATCACTAAGACATATTTATAATATAAATATAAATGTTAGCTAAGATTTACGGTAACGCCCCGTATTCTCCTGAATCGAATTTCTTTTACCTGTTTCCGAAAAATCTGTAAGTATATAAACGGACCGTGCTCCCCGTAAAGGCTTACCACATAAATTTAACGAAACTTTCCCAATGTTATTTGATCGATCGTCTTATTTCAAAGTTTATTTTATTTTCGGAGGCACATTCATTTGATCGTAAACAGGAAGTAAACGGTAGAAAAACATGACTAAACGCCAGAAAAACGAAACTAAACATAAGAGAAACAGAAATAAACGTATAAAAACAGATACAAATTAAGTAGACCCTTGGATAAGTAGTTACACTAGTTATCCGTTTGTATTTTTTTTACCCGACGGAGGAGGGTAATGTTTATTCAACTAATGTATGTATGTATGTATGTACATACTATGTACGTCTCATTCTTTAGCACGCCCTAGGTTCGTCTCAATTTTGGAATTATATTTTTTAAGCATTGGGGTTTTTAGCTTTTATAAACGTTTTGATGTATATAGTTGTTGCAAATAAGTAAATATTATAATGTAATGGATCTAAGTAAAAAATAGTAATTTATGATGACGGAAAAAGTATTGTTATAGGTTACTAAACTCTTTGGTAATGTTTTCTGATTTTTCTTCTTGTCAAATAATTTAGAAATAAAATGTGTCTGAGCTAAGAAAATAAGATTTTATTATTTAAAGTATTTCAAGATCCTTTATTTGAACAATAGTATATACGACATAATACTTACATATGTATGTAAGTATTATGTCGTATATACTATAAAATAAAGATTCTTTAAACCCAAGTATGTACTTGGGTTTAAAGAATCTTTATTTTTTCTCATAAGACATACATGGTCACTTAAAATGAGAAAACTAATTACATAATAAAGCTGTGTCCGGGAGTCGTGAGTATTATATAGTGTAATAGTAATGTGTGTGTGAGCGTGAGTGTGTGTGAGTGAGTCTGTGTGTGTGTGTCTGTGTGTGTGTGTGTGTGTGTGTGTGTGTGTGTGTGTGTGTGAGTGAGTGAGTGAGTGAGTCTGTGTGTGTGTACATGCGTGTCTATTAAAGTATATATATATAATGTAATCTAATGTTATGTGCATGTATAATTACTTGTAATTCATTCTTTACTTATTATGTGTTGTTTTAGAAGTTTCTTAAATGTATCAAAAGATTTAGTGTTCGTTATGTATTCAGGCAAATCATTATATATTTTAGCTCCCTCAAATTTTATGTTTCTTTTACTTTCGAAAAACATTCCCCTCCGCCGGGTATAAACAGCACCACATTCATTAAATACCTGCTCATTTGCTGCTCCAAATTAAAAAAAAATAACGTCCATTTCTTTACCTACCAAATCAATTAGCAAAAGAATAGAAAATCCAAACCAAAAATCATCCATATATCCAAAGCGTTAACATTTAGAAAAGCTGACCTTTTCAAACAAGCAACTGTTTGGAAACAGTCCTACAGTTACGCTATAAGGCTACTTGACACTCTCGTTGAGTCGACTGCTCTCGAGAAACGAGGCGAAACTCCCTAAAATCGTACACTCGACGAGAGCGCTCGCTTTAAAATTATTTCAAAGGGTAAATACTATATTAATGTCACGATGCATCAGTTTTTGTTTATATAGAACAGTTTTAGGGGATTATATGAAATTGTAGATAGGATTTTTGGTTTCTCTAACTAAATTCTCTCTAAGTTTTAGAAATATAGCAAAATGACGGGCAATATTATATTTTGGATGTAATAGGACAGTTCTGCGATTTGATTCCATTTTAAAGGTTGGGTGGAAGAGACATAATTATGCGAGACGATCCAACTTATTTCCAACTCAATGTTAGCAACCATTTGCGGCCGACTGCCGAAGGGACCTTTAGCATTCCCTACAGTCTAAACTCGTGTTATATTTTAAGCAGCCAGGTTATGTTTTTGTGTTTTTGTTTTATTTTTTACCACGCTTTTATTAGTTTGGGTTGTATGTAAGTATGTACGTGTGTATGTATGTATGTATGTATGTAACGGAATCTTTGAACTCGATTTTTACTTCCTTTGAACGGTCCAATTAATTAAAAATT
The DNA here is from genome assembly GCA_014595695.2 of Epargyreus clarus clarus. Classification (NCBI taxonomy): domain Eukaryota; kingdom Metazoa; phylum Arthropoda; class Insecta; order Lepidoptera; family Hesperiidae; genus Epargyreus; species Epargyreus clarus. The sequence goes on from JACTTY020000028.1 coordinate 1,349,968, forward strand.
TTGAACAATTATCAAGAACCGATGACAATAGACGATTTTAATAATTTTATCCCATTCTCCTCTTCAGGATCGTCAGGATTAACGATTTGCCTTGTGCTATTGTAGCGTGGTTTTTAGTTTTTAAACTATAATAATCTTTAAGGCAATTCACTAGTACACATACAAACATACACATGTAACTCACAACAAAGTTATCAACAATAGCTTTAACTAACAACGAGAGTGTAGAGCCACCAAGCCTGGCAGTCCGCCAGGAGGCCGACCATGAACTTGTGAGTTCCACGACCCCACGATTTATGGGGTCTTACGCAACCCGGAAGAAAACATTACCCATATTTCATCATGGGGCAGGCTATAGAGATATGGGTTACTGGAATACAGAGTTAATGTGGTTTGGTTTGAGGTTTCTGGAGGCACCAACATCACACTTATTTCTGTCTATAACGGATATGCTAAGCTGGTATATTCTGCATTTAAAGGTGTGGCGAAAGACATTAATAAGAGGCGAACTTAGTCGTCAGGGGTAGCATGCATCTTTGTTCGAAATCAAGCAGAACTAGCATTATATATGCAGTTGATGCCAGATGTCCATGGGCGGCAGTAGCCACTTACCATCAGGTGGACTGCATGCTCGTCTGCTACTTCCCTTTCCAGTACTTGCTTCGAAATTCAAAGGTAGATTACTCTTATTTAGAGATTGATTATAGATTTCCACGAGCTTTTGCCCGCGGCTTCGCTCGCGTTACGATGTAATATTTTACGTCGCCTATTTTATCCCCTTGGGGGTAGAATTGATCATCCTTTATTAGCGGATGCCTACGTCATAACATCTACCTGCATGCCAAATTTCAGCCCGATCCGTGCAGTGGTTTGGGCTGTGCGTTGATAGATCACTATGTCAGTCAGTCACCTTTGAGTTATATATATTTAGATAAGCACTAACCACTTACCATCACTATTTTGCACATTTCAATTAAAAATACAGAGTCAGTTCCAAACACCTATAACACCAGCGTCTCTATAACCGCACCCAAAGCCTTAGAAATACCGCTGCGGTTACCCCAAGCCTGTAATGGCCAAGCCATGAACGCTACGATACAATTTCCGTAAGTGAATCGAAAATAAGCGCCAAATTGTTATTGTGGCTTTTGAGAGTAAGTAAATAGGTTTTATGCGAAATTGGAGTAGCGAACGAACATGCAGTTCACCTGATAAGTGGTCACTGCCACTACTTATATAAGCCCAATAAACGAGTGAAGTTGGGTAGAGATGCATTGCTACAACTGAAGATTTCAAGATGGCGGCCAAGGGACAAGAGTTGAAGGTGGTAGAACCCTTTGTCGTTAGACTCCGGCGGCACCACCGCCACACCTATTTCTGCCTAATAACAGCAGTGTTAGGCGCTGCTGTGTTCCGTTTTGAAGGGTGTGGTGGGTGGGAGACATACTTTTTGGAGGCGTTCCAGCTTAGTCTTCAGGGCGGCGCATCTGTGGCCGACCTCATGTAGGAATATGTAATCCTATCTGGGGTTGATTACAGATGTCCATGGGCGGCAGTAGCCACTTACCATCAGGTGGACTGCATGCTCGTCTGCTACTCCTATATTATAAAAAATAAGATGAGACTCAACTATTAGGGTTTATGTTTACACTTACCTTCCTTGACATCCAAAATAAAACTGCGTTCTCTAACAATTGCAGCCCAATTTTATTGGACTATAGTTTCATTTTCATTACATTCATAAAATTCTACTATCCTACATATTAATATTAAGAGATAAAATCCTGTTACAGACGTACATATATACATATTCTGTAAAAAAATTCAAGTGTCTATCTATTACGGTATAAGACATAGATACCTGTGACAGACGGACAGACAAACAGAGAATGGAGCCATATTACACTAAAAAAAAACTTTCTACACTTACAGCCCCACACTAGGATTCCCTGTGTCGTGGGTGCCATGACATATACATAGATAACATACACAAACACCCAGACCCAGAAACATAAATCTAAATTCATCATTTAGATGTCTGTCTGGCCGGGGATCGAACCCGGGACCCTCAGCGCGTCAGACCGATATGGTGATCGCTCCGCCACGCGGGTCGTCAAACACTTAAGCTTAAGATTTCCATTTTACCCTTAAGTTACGAAACCCTAAAAATGATCTATACAATAGCACTAATACTTGGGCTGAGGTTTCGTTTCTACCCCTTGGTTACGAAACCCTAATAAATAATTGTCCAAGTACGAGTCGAACTCGCACATAGAGGGTTCCGTACCACACACATTATAATATTTTTTTTATTTTTAGTATTTGTTATTAGCAGTCAGCAGTAAAATACAGCCAGCAATAAATTCATTTTGAAAATTTGAACTGTCTACCTATTACGGTTGAATAGATAAAGCGAAAAACGCCGAACAATAGCGGTTTCTTATATGGCTACCCCCATTTATTTTCTACTTTTTTATGTGTTGTTATAGCGGCCGTCATTATGCATCTTCTATAAAAAAATCAAGTATCTACCTATAATAGTTCCAGAGATAGAGCCCTGTGACAGACGGACAGACAGCAAGTCTTAGTAATAGGGTTCCGTTTTTACCCTTTGGGTCCGAAACCTAAAAATGATCTCTACAATGACGTCTACTGGGTTCAATAGCTATCAAACTTTCAGGCTGCTTAAGAATAAGTATAATTCAAAAAACTAAAAAACACGCTTTTATGACAAACTCAACTAAAAAGTAGCAAATAATTTTCAATCTAGGAGTCAATTAAGGAACAGTAAATAGTGTAATTGTGAAAAAAGCGTGGGGTGTTCCATTTATCAGTTTTCGAAAAGCACCCCACACTTTTTCCACAATTATACTATTTACTGTTATACCAAGCTAATAAAAGCGTGTTAAAAAGGTCGTCACAATCCGTCAAGCCATTACAAGAAAATCTACACGCACAAAGAAATATATGTATAAAAACCTTATATTTTGTAGGACAAATATTTTTTCACGTTATTTAAATAATTATCTTGATAATTGACAAAGAAAAATTTGGTTAGTAATAAATTTTTAGAATTCGTCCGGTCAACACATTTTATCCTTGCTGCCCCATCAAGCTACCATTTACCAACATTGCTGTAAGGAAAAATGTTGGGCGTCTTGTCGAAACGAAGCTACTCACGAAAAATCAGCTTGTTATTTATAAATGATGAAAACTATACTAGGGATCCTGTACTAATATTCCAACACTCAATAAATAAGCCCGAAAGCCGCAGTACAAATAAATAGAATTAAAACATACCCCCTACGTATTATCTAATGAGTTAATCCATACAAATCCAGATTTATATACCACGCAATGGAGATTAGAAATGTAGGGATGGGAATACTTGAACACGTAACAGATACATTATATTAGTACGTTGTAAGCTACCAAAAATAAATTTTAATTACTACATAGAATTAGTAGACAAACATGCGGGTCACTTGACATCTCTAAGAAACAGTAAAAGTATAATAGAGTAAGATAATATTAGATTTCTATCTGATCGGCCACCTACCTAGTCGGCCATAAATTCTACCCCTGAGGTCTAAGTTGGAACGCATCTAAAAAGTATGACTTTTTTATAATATAGTAGTAGCAGACAAGCATGCTGTCCACGTGATAGTAAGTGGTTACTGCCGCCCATACATATCTGTAATCAACCTCAGGTAGGTTTAGATATTCCTACCTGAGGTCGGCCATAGATGCGCCGCTACCCAATGAGGATTAATCTGGAACGCGTCGGAAAAGACATACTTTCCACAATCCCGTACCACACTCTTCAAACCAGAACATAGCAGCGCCCGCAGCTGAGGCAGAAATAGGACTGTGACATCTGTAAAGACAGTAAAAGTATAAAAGAGTAAGATAAAATTAGATTTCTACCTGATCGGTCACCTACCTAGTTGGTTACAGATATATTGCTACTCTGAGGACTAAGTTGGAACGCATCAAAAAAAGTATATCTCTCGTACCGTTCAAAACAGAATACAGCAGAACTTAACATTTATGTTATTGCTTCCGGCGTCGAACCATGATGGCTTCTACCACTTTTATTATGTTTTATACCTTTAACTACAATGGTATAGTCCGCGCCAAATAGCTAGTCCGCTCTGAATATAAAAACGAGTCGCGTCACAGCAGCAAATTGTGTTATATTAGCGGGACGAAGACAGCGCGGGACCCCCTGGCACCCGTCCGCTGGTCACTCTCGCCTACGAGTACATAACTGCGTTAGTATGCCCTTAGGTTGCTACGCAGTATATGTTTGTATTTATGCGTAACAACTTCATAGCGGACTAGCCGATTGGCGTGAACTATACGTTTCGTTTCTCCCTTACCACACCCTTCAAACCATTACGCAATGTTTTACGCTAGTATAACGTAGAAATAGATGTAGTGACGGTACCTTCGGAGTTAACCCACGAAAAGTTAAACCACATTAAAAAATAATTCAAATAAGTCATTAATATTACAGAACACAGCTACTACCTATTACAAAAATAATATAACAAGATATTGTAACACAGAAATTAAATACCACGTAATTTACCAGCGAAGGAGTAATGGAAGTGAAAATATTTAATGAATTGTCCTTAACTTACTCAAAGGTGCACAAAGTTACAAATGTATGAGCGCTTAATGAATATACAAATATTTTATAATACACGAAGTGAAGGCTATACCTACCTTAAATAACGTCAATACGACACTTTAAACACAAATAGATTACACGAGCTTTTGCCCGCGGCTACGCTCGCGTTACGAAGTAATATTATTAACTAAGAAGATTTATACAAACTTTCATCCCCTATTTTATCCCCTTGGGGGTAGAGTTGATCAAAACCCTTTCTTAGCGAATGCCTACGTCATAACATCTACCTGCATGCCAAATTTCAGCCCGATCCGTCCAGTGGTTTGGGCTGTGCTTTGATAGATCACTATATCAGTCAGTCACCTTTGAGTTATATATATTTAGATTACATAACATTTTTTTATAATATAGGAGTAAAAGACGAGCATGCAGTCCACTTGATGGTAAATGGCTACTGCCGCCCATGGACATCTGTAATCAACCGCAGAGAGGATTAGATATTCCTACCTGAGGTCGGCCACAGATGCGCCGCTAACCCTGAGGACTAAGCTGGAACGCCTCGGAAAAGTATGTCTCCCTTACCACACCCTTCAAAACGGAACATAGCAGCGCCTAACACTGCTGTTATTAGGCAGAAATAGGTGTGGCGGTGGTGCCGCCGGAGTCGAACCACAAAGGGTTCTACCACCTTCAAATTCATTCTATCATATCTATCATTCTATCATATCTAATACCAATAGTGTTAAGCGCTGCTGTGTTTTGGTTTGAAGGGCTTGGTAAAGGAACCATACTTTTAAGATTCCATTGCTCGAAATACGTATTATAATTGATATTTAAATAACGATAACGATATTTACTAATGTTATGTTTTAAAATTAGAACCGCATCCAAACCGGGAACATCCCTATTCGACGCGTAACCACAAAAAATGGTCAGTCTTGAATTACTACGGTTTTTATGTTAATTTATATCCTTTTGTCTTGGCTCGCTCAGAGATGCCTCATTTACAAGATAATCCGATGTGGTAAGACTAATTTACATCGACGAGACGAGAGAAATAAGATAAAGTAACCGAATTAGACGAATGTGTCTGTGATGTCATTTCGTGCTAATGAAATGTGGTGGGTGGTTTATTATAACGAAAACGTTAATGGTATTAATTCAATAAACTAGTTCTTTTATTTATACTTACTACGCTGTATAGAGAGTTTTTTTAGTAATTGAGTAAGTGGTTGTTGTGACGGACGGTCATTACGTCACTAGTAGATAAATGTAGGTAAAATTAATATGTGTTACATGTTAAAGAAATAAATACATAGGGTTAAAAGTTTTGGAGGTGGTAGAACAATTTCTGGTTCGACTCCGGTGGCACCACCACTACACCTATTTCTACCTAATAACAGCAGTGTTAAGCGCTGCTACCACCTTCCGCTAACATTTAAAATTTGGATCAAATTCAAATCTCATTTATTCAAAATTGATTCATATAGAACACTCTTGAAAGTCAACAAACTACCACCGCTTCGGAAGGTGTTTCGCTATAGAGAAGACGCAGCGAAATAAACTCCATGACAAAATTATGAACTTTGACTACTTGTAATTCTTAAACTACTGGTTCAAATTGAATGAAATTTGAAATATACAGTGTCATTACAATGCTTGCTTGGTTTCTGAAAATTCAGGCTTCTACCTTCATATACAACGAAGTTACCGGGGGTCAAAAATGACCCGAATTGCTTCGAGAAAAGAATGGTACAGCCGAGCCGCTTTTTTCTGGCTCGACTTGGCGGAGGCACTGCCGTGCCTCCAGATACGTGTGCAAATGCTTAATACGCCGTAACTTATCACTCGGACGTCATAGAAATCAATATTAAAATACGTAACAAATAAATCTACAAACAACGCCTTTTTCTAAAAAAGGTGAATAAAATCTGGCCTTATTCATCTTGAACGAAAATGAAATGAACAAAGCTGTGTGATCGGTGTCTGCGGACGCTTTGTTGAATATTATCTCAGGGGAACGGTTGGTTGCACAGTGTAAATGTAACTTAACAATAAACTTATTTTTTGTAACCATTTTATAAGATTGGTAAAGAAAACTGCGCGAATTCATGGCATGTAGCAGCCTATGGTCATTTGCGACTAATTTCATATAGAATAGGTTTGTATTCGCGCTAGTTCGACAATATTCGGCGAATACGCTATAAGCATTAAGCAAGCAAGCTATACGCAAGTATACGCTATATTTTATCACTTGGTCAAACAACTTGGAAACAACAAAATATTTCGCCTTTTCTTAAATTTAACGTTTTTACAAAAATGACATATTTTTTATTTGTTCGTATTTCTTATACATTTCCAATCATTTCTGATACAGCCCACTAGGGGCGGTGATTGGAAATGTATGAGCAAATACAAAACAGTTATTTTTGTAAAAACGTAAAAACTCATAATAAGGTTACTGATAGTAAGTGACTACTACCATGGACATTTATAATCAATCCCAAATAAGACTAGAGTTAGGACTTCATGTTTATTTTTAAACAAACATATATACCTACCTAATTTACATTCTATCAGGATTTTATGACTGTTATCAGTTACAGCAAAGTTTTCAACGTGTATTCGTGCGTTACAATGATCGTTATCGTTTTAACGTTATTAGCGCTATTTCACGTTACGACTGTTATTTAACGCTCTTTGTTCCACATAAAAAATGTTTTACTAATACCTTCTTATTTAAGAACTTAACTGCGAAATTATATGAAAAAAATATGTATTTTCTTAAAATCCAGGCTGTTCCTTTAGTTTGTCATTTACTTGCCAGAATTTGAAACTTATTAGCGACACTATCAGATAGTGGAGTAATATAGAGAGTGTTTTTTTTTAAAAATGATTTCGTTCGATTCCCGGCTAGGGAAAAGGGTATTTTAAAAAACTAATGATGCAGTTTAAGTTTTTATTAAAATCGGCCTCGTAACTCCTTTCAGCGTTTTTCGCTAATCCTTATAATTTCGGATTTGGCCCTGAAGGTATATTTGAAAAATTCACCCTGTTGTATACAGGGCTGTTACTAATACCCTCTTATTTAAACATGTTTAAATCTAGAGTTCAATTTTAGCCCACACTTGTTAGGAATGTAATTTCAAATATTTTTTTGCGTTTTTTCCGCTACAAACTGAAATTAAACGTAGAATAAGACCGAAGGTGCATAAACTAGATGATGTTATCGCGTTAACTTAGAACCGTTGACTATTCCGTTCGAGTGACGGGGAAGCTACTGCCAATCTTGTTAGCTACTTTATTTTCCTTTGCAATTCACTATTGGCTTGCCATGTTCCAGTTCAAAAAAAGATTAGGTCTTTAAGATTTTTTACGATTTTTGATTTGCGAAATCTGGCTCGAAGGATCATATGGTCATTTTGAGGGTAGACGATTAGGTATTAAACAATTTTGTACGATTTTTAACTAGCACTTTGTGAAATCCGGCTCGTAGGACCATATGGAAATTTATTAAGTGTTCATTCGGGCGTTCTCAAGGGTAACAACACATCTGTGGCCAACCTTAGGTTGGACTTATCTGAGGTTAATAGCAGATGCCCATAGGCGGCAGTAGGACTTATCATCGAAGGACTGCATGCTCATTTGGCATACTTTCTATGTCGGAAAAAATAACAAAACTAGTTTTAACGTTTTTTTTTTCGCTACAGTCTGAAACTAGACATAAAATGCGACCCAAGTTGCATAAACTAGATGATGTTATCGCGTTACTTACAACCGTTGACTATTCTCGCTCGAGTGACGGGGAAGCTATTGTCAATCTCGTTAGCTACTTTATTTTCCTTTGCGATTCACTATTGGCTTGTTGTTTCAGTTTAAAAAAAAGTAGGTCTTTAAAAATTTAGTACGATTTTTCAAGAAATTTGCGTAATCCTGCTCGAAGGACCATATGGTCATTTTTATGGAAGATTAGATATTTAATGTTTTTGTATGATTTTTAAAGAGTCGTTTCTAAAATTCGGATCGATATATGGTCATTTTGAAAGATATTAGACAGACATAATTATTCGAGGCGTTCCAGCTTAGTCCTTAGGTGTAGCAACGCAAGGTCAAGGGACCGATCTCAGGATTTTTTTTCATACGGATCTCTAAATAAACGATAAATGTCGCACTTTACCTTTTTTCGCTAGTCTCAAACTAGACATAAAATAAGAATCAAAGTGCATAAACTAGATAATTTTATCGCGTTAACTAGCAACCGTTGACTATTCCCGCTCGAGTGACGGGAAAGGTATTGCCAATCGCGTTTATTTTCCTTTGCAAGTCTCTAGTGCCAAATCCTTTTACGGTAACTCAAAAAATGCTTAGCTAGGCATTGCTATTGACTTGTTGCGTTGTAGCTTAAGAGACAAAAATAGTTATTCAACGATTTTTTAAGAAATTTGTGAAATCCGACTCGAAGGACAATCTGGTCATTTTGAAGGTACATTATATATTATAATTATGTTTGTTATTATTTATGATAAATTCCAAATAAAGATATAATAAATTACAATACAAATACAATTAACAGATTAAAAACTAGGGATTTATTGTCCCTTACTATCAATAAAGCGCCACTGTATTCTACTCTGAAGGGTAAGGAAAGTACAGTGACATTTCTACTAGACATCAGTCCTCAGGGATAGCAATACATCGGTGAACGACCTCAGGTAGCACTTCGATTCTATTTGGAGTTGATTAGAAATTTCCATTAGGAATAGTCCACTTATTATCAAGGACTAGATGACGTTTAATTTCATAAAATACATTCAAAGACAGACAGATATACAGGCGCTTTTTACACTCACAGTCCCACACTAGGATTCCCTGTGTTTTGGGTACCATAGACGCACAAAGACGAATCCACAAACATTTAGACCCAGAACGGTCATCCAAATTCATCATTCAGATGTCTGTCCGACCGGGGATCGAACTCGGAACCCTCTGCGGATCAGAGCAGTATGTTGTCCAATACGCCACGCTGGTCGTCAAATTTCCTTTAGCGATACTTACCATGAAGAACTAGACAAGTACAGGCTGGTTATTCAAATCGACTGTTCAATTAAAAAAGATCGACATATATTATAAGTACTGAAATGATACTAAAACATACCATCTCAAGTTAATATCTATAGCCTCACACGAGTACGTTTAATTTCATAAAAAACATTCAAATAAATTGACAGACATTGACAAGCAGATACCTTTGACAACACGTACAAATTAATAACATTATCGAAAAACATGGCCGTATATTATGTTTACCTTTGCCTCCCGTTAAAAACGTTACACCGCTGTCAGTTTGCTTAAACGTCAACTTGACAGGTGTCATATTGTGGGCGGGTAAACATTTGTACTGTGCCTTTTCCAATCGATTTATTGTCTGTTTACTTTTAAAACCAAAGTGTAACGTGAGGTTGAAATGTTTACGTTAAACAAACAGAAGATACGTTATTTTAGCGTTAAAGAGCGTTAAAATTATATTTCGTTGGATTTTTGACGTTTTACGTCTATAAAGGTAACTTTAAAGAGTAGTTATTCTCTCTTTATTTATTTCGGGGTTTTGGGTACTAGTTGTACATGTCAACCCCATTGTACCTTATACAATCTACTTTACATTTTAATTAAATTGTCCTATATGTGTAATTAATTTCTATGTTTGAGAGATGCATTGATGAACGCATAAACACCTCGTAGTTTCAGTAAACGGTTTCAGTAAACGTTAAAGGGTAGAAAATTGTGTTTTAAAAAGCATGTACAAGTTCTTAGATTTATATGGTAATAATTATTTTGAAGGTGGTAGAACCCTTTGTGGTTCGACTCCGGCGGCACCACCGCCACACCTATTTCTGTCTAATAACAGCACTGCTAAATGCTCCTGAGCTCTGGTCCTGCTCTGAGATCCCGGAGTCCTCTACACAGCGCTGAGACCAGCAGGGGGGTTTTAGCGCGGTAAAAGTCCCACATAACCCTGTGTCACTACCTTCATCACCTTCATCACCTTCATCGGATACCTTTTGAAGGTTTCCCCCTCGAGAAGAAAAAAAAAAGAAGGGTTGACTACAAATGTCCTTGAGCGGCAGTAGCCACTTACCATCAGGTGGACTGCATGCTCGTCTACTACTATATTATAAAAAAGACACGCAGCACGAGGAGTCGAAAGACACACCACTTAACTATAATTCCTTCAAGATTGCTATCCTATATTGCTAAGTCGGAGATGTTTAAACCTCAATAACATGAAAGAAAATCCATTAAACCTACCGTTAGTTATATAAATAACTCATTTGCCGACCCAATACCTCCGGACATCTTTATAATGAGAGTAGACGTATAATCGATAGAGCGTGTATGAAGCTTGTATGAGTCTTCGCTTAATATAATAATGATGTTAGGATAGAAACTACTTCACAACAATCCGCTACCAATATGTATGATGGTATAGTCCGCGTAAAACTGCTAGTCCGCTCTGAATATAGAAATGAATAGCGTCGCCATAGCAAATTGTATGACTACACTTGCGCAAAACTATTTCAGAGCGGACTAGCAGTTTGGCGCGGACTATATAATTAATAAAGGAGTAGATGCGCCATTCAGGACTAAGCTGAAATGCCTGAGAAAAGTACGTCTCTCTCACTAATTTCCAAATCAGAACTCAGCACTTAACACTGCTGTTATTAGGCAGAAATAGATATGGCGGTGCCACTGGAGTCGACCACATAATCCTACCTGAGGTCGGCCACAGATGCGCCGCTCCCCTGAGAACTAAACTGGAATGCCGCGTGTAAATAAATCCTGCATTACACAAAATTACTTACTTATTTAAAGGATGTGGCTACAGTCCACTTGAAACATGGTCTCTATACCCCCGTCTTTCATTCCGTTTCACGCGGAAATTTTTCTACGTTTTCTAAAATTAATCTACCTCCATTTACAACTCAATTCAATGGGTCAAAACTGCTTTTTTTTTGTAGTATCCGTGACATAATAACTGATTTTGTGGGAGTCGCCGGGTAAAATTAGTTTTAGTAAAATTTTAAGTCTTTACAACAGCCAAGTGAAATCTTAGTGAGAATTTCGTTGTGTAAAGTATGTTTGCATGTAATTTTAATTCCGCAAGTTGAATTCGTATTGGTGATGTGCGTGGAATGGTCATCATACCGGTCTGGCACGCAGAGGGTTCCGGGTTCGATCCCCGGTGAGGCTAATATCTAAATGATGAATTTAGATTTCTGTTCCGGGTCTGGGTGTTAGTGTGTTCGTCATTCTGTGTGTCATGACACACACAACACAGGAAAATCCTATTGTGAATTATATTGTAGATATTCATGGGTATCAGTGGCCATTAAATAGAGCGTATACACGTCTGCCACTTCCATGAAATAAAAATAAAAATAACACTTCTCATATTTATAAGGAGATATCCATGCACGGTCATAAAAGTACCGTAGCCAATGAACTCCAATAACTACCAAATATCGAATATGCGTATCGAAATATCGAAAACCATAAAAAGTATGATAGCCACTGAACTCCAATATAACTATAAAATAGCGTAACGAAATATCGAAAATCTGTGAGTGTTAACATGGAAACGCATTCTGTAAATCGGATTCGCGCTTGACCAATTCCTTAATCGGGAAAGAGGAAAATCGAATACCCATTTTTATTTCGCCGGAAAACCTCGGCGTAACGCTTAGGGGCTCTCCACATCTATCAATTCGGAATCGGTTGATGTAATTTATTTTTTGTGTTCTACACTGATTCTAATTTATGATTAATTCTAGTGTGTTGCATACATCTGTTATGATTATTATGATGAAATACTCGTATTTCAGATATAAGTTTATATTCGGTAAATACCGCACAATATTTACCGCACATAAATCTCTATTTACTATATTAGCGAAACTCGCTGCTTTTTTGCAAATACTATCATTGGTTATAAAGTAGTTATAGTCTAGAGAATAGACCCTCGGCCTCTCAGTAGAGGGATTGAGGTTCGGATCCCAGGCGTACAACTTTGATTGTTCAAGTTATATGCGTATTAGAAATTAAATATCCCTTGCTTAAACGATGAAAGAAAACATAGCGAAAAAACGCCTTAGACTTTAAATAAAAATAAGTTCTTCTTTATGTGAAAGGATTGCCCAGAACAATGCCTAAAGTCCTCTGTGAGAGAAAATCCATTATATGTCGATGATCTTAAGTTTAAATTCCATACGTTTAATTGCGAGTAAGTATGAGGACGTCTCAAAAAGTAGGAAATCATCGAAGTGCAGTAAGTGATGCGAAATAAATTTTGTTAAAGGAGTACTCAATTATATCCTTTTGAAATAAGAAATTCACTGGAGCACTTAGGGACTGGAGTCATTTTATGATTTAGCGATGGCGTAAAGGTTTTCGAATGTGTCTTCAAATTGGCGGTTAATACTCGATCTATCGACATCTACCAATGATGAAAAAATTGCAAGTTCTAGTTTGCAAAAAATATCAAATGACGATCTTTGGTAGACTATTAGATAGATTGATTATTAATTACGAGAGTAATTAGACATACAAAATTTCGATCTTTGGTAGGACGGTATCCCCTGCCGTAAGAGGGGACTAAAAGGGGGCTTCCGGGATTGCGGGCGGTAAGAGTAGGAGCTCAAACCCTCCAGTAAGTGACCCTGGGAAGGACGGTGGTATGCGCGTTCGCATAACGTTGTAAACACTAAATGCGCGGGAGGAGCGTAAATTGCTCACCCTAGGGCAAAGCCCAATAGGGGTATCGCGTTTCGAGGACTTCGGTGGTTCCATCGGAGATCCCAGAGTTCTCCACTAAACGCTGAGGACGGCCACCGGAGGGGTTTTAGTGCGATAAAAAAGCCACATAACCCGGCATCGCTCCCACGACGTCGGGTACCTTTTGAAGGTTTCTCCCTCGTGAACAAATCAGGGCAAGAAATTTAAAGATTAATACTTGGCATATTGATACGCCGTATTTACTCAAAGTCGAACTTTTATAGACAAAGCATTAAGATTGAATTTGACTAAATCAAAATGCTATATGTATTGCTCTTGGATTACCTAATAAAAACAAATAAACGCAAATTGAGATTTTTTCGGAACTTTTTATTTATTTTATCAAAACAATTTATCGCCCTCAGACGTACACATATCGTATAACAATTTACTTTATTACACACCTCTCAGAGGGAACAGGAATATAAATAACATGTTTTTTTATATGTGATACGTGTGAAATAATAATTGGCCATATACAGTAGGTATGTCTTTTGTCAATATCATGAATTGCCAAAATAAGAATTTAATTTTTAATTTATCGATTTTCGAATTATCAAGGAAGAAAGGCAAATATATATTTTAATAATGCCGAAGTAGCAGACAAGCATACAGTCCACCTGATGGTAAGAGACCACTGCCATCCATGGACATCTGAAATCAGCCCCCTAAAGTTGGTCACGGATACATATCCTGAGGACTAAATTGGAACACCTCGTATAAGTATACTTCCACACACCTTTCAAATCACAACACAGCAGCGCTTAACACAGCTGTTATTAGGCAGAAATAGGTGTAGCGATGGTGGTACCGTTGTTACCACAAAGAGATCTTCCATCTTCAAAGATATTAAAAAATACGACTTATTTTTGAAGATTTTGAACATAAATCCATGCAACTCTATCAGCTCATATTTTCGATATTTTTCACCTCTAACGCATACAAAGTTTAGATCTGAAGGACATACAACAGATGTACCTAAGTAGATGTGTCGTGTGTAATTAAATCAATCGTAAGTGGCAGGAAGCGATTAGGGGGGAAAGTCGTTAAATGGCTAATGATTGGAATTACTTGGAATGGAATGAATCCGCAAGCGATTTGGATATATTTAGAATCACATTTAAATGCTTATCTCACTTGCTGGTTTGTTTTTATAAGATTGAAGTAGAAAACGTGCTGTCCAACTGAAGGTAACTGCCACCCATGGACATCTGTAATGAAAGAGAAAACGAGTTGGTCAGTTGACGGTAAGTGGTAACTACTGCCCATGGACATCTGTAATCAACCTCAGATAAGAATCATTTCATAGATGAGGTCGGCCACAGATGCGCTGTTACCCCTGAAGATTAAGCTGGCATGCCTCGCAAAAGTATGTCTCTCTTATGATCTTTCAAACCAAACATGTAGCAAACGTACATGTAGTCTACTTGATAGGGGATCACTGCCATCCGAGGCTCTTCCCTTTAGTAGGGGCAGCAACGCATCTGTTGCCAACCTCAGGTAGGAATCTAATATTATCGAGGGTTGATTATAGATGTCCATGGACGACAGTAGCCACTTACGTAGACAGTAGCCGATCACAAATGCGTTTTCACTCTTGAGGATTTAGAAGTCGCCTTATATATAAGTCAGTCGGTATCCTCACCCTTACAACGAAACGCAGAACTGTATCACACTAAAATACGTGGGGTGTTGGCTAACCTAACCTAACCTCCCCGAACCATACTGTACCAATACCTTTCGAATAAATAATATTCTAACTAATATTATAAATGCGAACATGAGTTTGTTTGTTTGCTTGCTATATTTAACTACTATAACCGATTGTCTTAAAAAAATTTACACTCGTTGTCAGGGGTTCAGAGACGGACATAGGGTACATTTTATCCTGAAAAAAAAAGTGCTATTCCCGAAGGATACATAAAAACCTCTGACCGCGAGCGAAGCCACGAGTAAAAACTAGTTGTACTTAATTCATTTATTACATAACATTAATGTTTCTCAAAAATAATCTAGTTAAGTGTTTTCTTCGCAAATTGTTTATTATTATTGTTCTGCCGATTCTCTTAGTGTTAATCTTAACTGACCTTGCTTAACTTCTTGTAATTCGGTACCAAATATTCGATTGGGGAAGTTCTGACGAAATTATTACTTTCCCAAGTTATTTCGTTGCTCTGTTTGCCCTAAATTGATTTGTTACCGAAATCGGGGGAATTTTTCGTCAAATAAGTATAATGTGGATATTTGTCATTTTTATTACGATGAATTAGTAGTTGGGGATTTATTAGTCTCTTTGTCATCAGTCTTCGGTGTGCTTTTGTTTCCGCCTTGGGTTTTAACGCTGATGTGTTGGAAGGACCTCGTAAGCATTTATTCTGTAGGACTACCATGAGTTTACAAAAGTATTACTCGCTAGCGACTGCGTAAAATAAATGTATGAAAAATTGTACAGCGCCTCTGGTGGTTACTCGTAGAACTAAAATCCGTAGTGACGTAACTCGATACGTAAAAAACCTATCGAAATCAAATCGCTAGCGAATGTCATTATGATCTATTGCCATACAAATTCGGTCCCATGAGTCATTAATTTGACAGACGTTGTCAAGAAATACCGTAACGATAGTAGTTATGTTATTCACTAGCAAAATGACAATAGTTTTCTATTTACCATTTCTATAGTGGCGTTTCTATGCCAACTCATGGTAATGCTACTGATCTTGATGTATGTGGGTTCTATTTTATAGCTTTTTTTTCATAATATTTAAGTAATAAACGAGCATGCAGTCCACTTCATGGTTGATGTGTTGTTATCCCTGACAACTATCTTGGAATGTTTTTGATAACATTTTTTTTATAATATAGGAGTAGCAGACGAGCATGCAGTCCACCTGATGGTAAGTAGCTACTGCCGCCCATGGACATCTGTAATCAACCCCAGATAAGATTAGATATTTCTATCTGAGGTCGGCCACAGATGCGCCGCTACCCCGGCGCAGAAATAGGTGAATAACTACGTCTTATTCGTCATTTCCTCCGGCACCACCTATTTCTGCCTTATAACAGCAGTGTTAAGCAATGATGTGTTCTGATTTGAAAATTATGGTAAGTCTTAAGCTGGATTAAGCTGGAATGTCTTCGAAACGTTTGTCTAGACATTCCAGGTTGATCCTCAGGGGTAGCGGCGCTGTAGTCGACATGAAGTAGGAATATAATATTATCTGCTGTTCATTACAGATGAGTTCATGAGCGGCAGTAGCCACTTATCTGCTAAACTGCATGCTCGTCTGCTACTCCTATATTATAAACTAGCTGACCCGGCAAACTTTGTACCGCCTCAAAATCTATTTATCAAATATATTTCATATAAAATATAGTCTATGTTACTCGTGGATAATGTAGCTTTCGAATGGTGAAAGAATTTTTAAAATCGGTCCAGTGGTTTTTGAGCCTATTCATTACAATCAAACAAAAAACAAAGTTTTCCTCTTTATATATTAGTATAGAAAAGCTATAGACAAGTAAAGACATAAACAGACACATATGCGTTCATAGATAAAGGAGTTTATAAATACTAATCAAATACGGCCACTTAACTACAAACAGGTTAAGTAGGCAATAAAGATGGGTCCACGGAATAATGTGTTACACCCAACACCCATCACAAACCGAGTGTAAATCTGGTAACACATAAACGAAGTTAACTACTGAGGCTCATCGTAAATGGATCCTTCATGTTTAACTGTTTTAGTTAAGTGTAACCTATTTTTAATACTGGATAAACCTATAAACAAATTAAGCAATTTCTTAGGGCATCATGTGTGCATTACCCTTAGTATGAATTTTTACGTTTTTACAAAAATGACAGTTTTTGTATTTGTTTACGTATATCCCATTTATTTCCAATCACTTCTGATACAGTCCGCTAGGGGCGCTGATTCTGACTCATCGTCATCTTAGAGTGAGAAGGATTGTTAGTTTACCGCGCTCGCCAAGTGCGTATTGGTAGACTTCACATACCTTAGAGATTTTTCTTAAGAAATCTCTCAGGTGTGCAGGTTTCCTTACGATGTTTTCCTTCACCGTTTAAGCAAGTGATAATTATTTTCTAATATTCACATAACTTTTAAAAAATGAGAGGTACCTGGGATTTGAACCTCGGACGCCTCGATCGAGAGGCCAAGTCTCTTACCCAAGCTTACTACTACTTTAGGTAAAAATTAGAGATCCGCACAAAGCAACCATCCATGATCTCTCCCAAATATTTTAACGTGTGTAAATTCGCGGGCAAAGCTAGTATTCTATATAATAGTAGTGCAAATCCAGGAGTCCCTTGTAAGTTACGATGTGTAACTTATCCCTTATTTTACGATGCTTTAGTGGTGATAGTTAATTTATTTTACGACTTGACGATTCAGTATTGAAGGGCTGAAGATTAGGGGTGCGAATTTGTGATAACTATTAAACTTACTATAAACTTTACCTTTAGTTATAACTACCATATTAGAGTACTTGAAGATGATGATAATATTTGACGACCCGCGTGGCGGAGCGGTCACCATGCCGGTCTGACGCGCAGAGGGTCTCGGGTTCGATCCCCGGCCAGACAGATTTCTAAATGATGAATTTAGATTTCTGATTCTGGGTCTGGGTGTTTGTGTATTTGTCTCTGTGTATGTCCATAGCATCCACGATACATGAAATCCTAGTGTGGGGCTGTGAGTGTAGAAAGCGTTGCATTATTTACTTTTTAAGACACTTTATCTCTCTAAGACAATTAATAGATATACTTAACTGTTATATTGCAAAAAAATCTTACTTTGGCTTGATATTAAAGTTAATTCTATTAAAAAAATATATAAATGTTTCCATTCTTTTGAAATGACGCTATCACTGTAATTGTAGATAATTTAAAATTAAAATTAAAAATTGGATTTATTGCGTTAGTAATAAGACATTTTATTTATTTAGTTTCCTTAAACAAACATACTTTTCCGAGGCGTTCCAGCTTAGTCCATAGGGGTAGCGGCGCATCTGCGGCCGACCTCGGGTCCATATCTAATACTATTTGAGGTTAATTAAAGACGTCCATGGCGGCAGTAGCCACTTACCATCAGGTGGACGGCATCTTCCTCTGCAACTTGTATATTATTTTAAAAAATCGACGTTATAACCTTGAATTCAAAACTTGAACTATTTTCGTTTTTTTTTCGCCATACTGTTGTCATACCAAAGCCCAATCATATGTAATGAATTGTTAAATAAAATATTTTCAACAAAGGCTCTAGTCAAAGTCTAGCTTTTTAATCTGTGTATTCTATTTCATGTAATAAAGAACAAGGAGCAGGTCCTAAAATTAAGAGAAACATAAAGTTTCATGTTAATTCGCTTTTATTACTTTAATTAAAGTAACAAGATGTGATGTAAAATGTGTGAAACGTCTTCGCCCGCCGGCTAATAATAATTACGAGAGAGATAGTAAGTTTTCAAGTTTTAAGGATCCAAGTTATAAGCCTTAGCGTGACATTACGTCTCTTATACAATGATGCACATTTGTGTCTAATTAGTTTTTGTTTATGTTTCATTATTATTTAATACTAGTTTTTGCCCGCGGCTTCGCCCGCGTTTAAAAGAAAATAATATGACGTACTAACGTACATAAAACAGAAAATTCGTACCTTCATTGGAACGACAGTGGCGCCATCTGGCGAAAATCGTCCAAAAGATCGATTCTCCGATTAATCGATATTAGATCGCCATCTCTAGTTCCCGTGGGATTTCAGGGATAAAAACTATCCTATGTCCTTTCTCGGGTCTCAGATTATCTTTGTACAAAATTTTATTAAAATCGCTTTGGTGGTTTAGGAGTGAAGTAGAGACATACAGACAGACAGACAGAGTTACTTTCGGATTTATAATATTAGTAAGGATAAGGATTTCTAGAAACGACAGAACCATTACAAAGACCTTCTAAGCAAAACCACAGAATCGCTACCGCTTATAACTCACACCGCACCGCTAACCGCGCCCGGGGGCACTAAACTACTGGTTATCCTTTACACTAAAAAGCACTTAGATGCTACAAGTTACGTGATTTAGTTAAACGTAGTTATTTCGCCACTCGACACACTTCCGGCTTAAGAGAATTTATTATGAGGGTCCAAGTTTTCAGTTGCCAAATAATGAAGTCTCGTTCTCGCTTCTTGTATTTATATATCTCGATCTCTTTTCGTTGCGATTTTAAGACAAGATATTTAAATGAATACGTACAACATGTAATATACCAACAGTTCAATCTATGCAATATGTATCTGTGAAAGATGAAAATTTGTAAATTTTTGGCGGGCACAAATTGTCAAATTTCAATTTGGTAGGAAAATAATTCGATAGATTGAATAATAATAACGGTTCTTAATTTGGGGTGATCATTACCGTCATTAAATATTTTTATCATCCCTAAACAGTATCTTGTCGAAGGTTAATAAATAAGTGTTTTACCATACCATCGAGGTGGCGGTAGCACTGCCTCTGTGACATTGCCGGGGTCGAACCACGAAGGATTCTATCACCATTTGCTGCTAGTTGCTAGCCGTGAGTATCGGTAAAATAAAATATTCCAATTCCGCAATAATCTTATATATAAAATTCACGTATCACAATGTTAGTAACCGTACTCCTCCGAAACGGCTTTACCGATTTTCACCAAATTTTATATGCACATTAACTAGGTCTGAGAATCGGTTACTAACTATTTTTCATACCCCTTAGTGATAAGGGTTTTTTACCCTTCACATTTTTTTATTTATATGGCAACCCAACATTTGCCAGGTCAGTTAGTATTATTCTAAAATCATAAATTGCTAATATTATACAAGAAAACATTAAATTATACTTAGTTCCAGTTATTTCGTACGGTCAGCCAATTTATCATGAACATAAAGAAATAAATCGTGTTTTATGTCGTTTTCCTTGTCCATCACACGAGTAAAATAATAAAAGTTTTAATGGAGATATCAAATAAGACGTTAGAAATAGCATGACCTATTTCTGATGGCGCCGGAATTTAGAAATTAATTGGGTCGTCGCCCAAAGATGGGTATTATTAGAGAGGGTCGTTGTTGACCCATTTTCCCACTGCTGGGCATGGTTCTCCTATTAGAGTAAGAGTTGTTCAGGCCATAGTCCACCGCGCCGTCCAAGTGCGAATTGTTAGACTTCACGTATATTTGAAAACTATTTTAGGGACTTTTGTACAGATTTCCTTCACCTTATAATGAATGATAATTAAATTTCAAAAACGCGTGTTACTTTGAAATATCTGAGATCATGCTTCGAACGTGGTCGTTCAATCCTTCGATTAAAAAGGCCTTCACTACGGACTTATAGCTTCTCATGAAAGGAACATGATATCAAATAATATAATAGATTCGTGGTCTTAGATTCCGAATTGGTTCCTCTTTGTCTGATCTTCAATTCTGTTTTCAATTACGCAGACTGTAGAAATAGATTTGGTGGCAATGGTACCGATGCAGTCAAGGATTCTACCACCTTAGAAACTTTTGACACTATTGAGAAAGTTATTGAAATATTTCCAATAAATAAACACTTTCTACACTCACAGCCCACAGTAGGATCCCTGTGTCGTGGGTGCCATGCACACCGACAAAGACGAATACACAAACACCCAGACCCAGAAACAGAAATCTAAATTCATTATTTAGACATCTTTCTGGCCGGGAATCGAACCCGGGACCCTCTGCGCGTCAGACCAGTATGGTAACTTCTCCGCCACGCGGGTCGTCCAATGGTTTCAAAATTTCAGTTTATTGACTAATTTCCATAAGGAACATGACATCAAATAATCATAGATTCATGGTCTTAAATTCCAATTTGGTACCTTCTCATTGCAATCCCCAATTCCGCTTTCAATTACCCAGTCAATCCTAAAAGACGTCCTTTTAACGCATTTTCAACCATTACACATTGAATAAAAAAATTAGATCCTGCGTCGACTGTAAGACCTTACTTTAAGCCCCGGGGCTTATATAATAGGCCTTTGGGCTTAAAGAGAAGCCGGGTGGGCTTACAACGAGAGGTGTGATAAGGGGAATGTTGAACTCTGTATGCGACGCGTGTTATCACTGTCGGGTCAATAGTGCTCCCTGGGGTCGGTAAGGCCCGTTCTAGTTTGGTTTTTGGAAGTCTAGTGGCAAGTGTAGTGTTACGACTTAGTGCTTATAACCTGTACTTCGTTTTTGCGAAACATGAAGTCGGAAATTAGTTTGCACTGGCACACACTTTAAACGAAGACACAATGTAGTTTAATATTTGTTTTTTTGAAGATTAAAATAGCAATGAGTTTTCAGTCTACCTGATGGTAAAATGTTTCTGCCGCACACTGGCATATGAATACCTATAGAATCTCTAAAACTAATCACCGATACGTTGCCACTTTTAAAGAGTAAGATGGTCGCCTCATAATTATATAAATTGTTCGACACAGTCGCTACCTACCAAAACACAGGAACTGTTTCGCGCTAGAAATAGACATTGCGATGGTACCATCCCGATCGACCCATACTCGTTCTAAAACTTATCGAACGGTGTAATAACAGAATTATTATAATTCTCTTATGGCAGCGATGCGAACACAATCGAACCATGACGGTGGAAGACATCCTAGGTTATAACTACTTGCAAGTAATTTAATTGTTATCAATTAAATTTATATCTTTGTAAAAACTCTGTAAAAACTAGTGAGCAAAATTTGTAAATGGCGCACACGGCTATAATTGGCATGCATACGTGTTTAATACCATTTAGTGCAATAATTATAGAAACAATTGTTGTTGTCGTGCAAATAAATAAATTTAGTCACCAATCAAGTAGACTAAACGTAGCACAAGATAGCAAGAGTATTGACAGGCGGAGGTCCGATTTGTAACACGGCACGTGACAGCTATTTAGCAAAGCCTCCGGGATTTCTATATGTTTAGGCCCTTGGAACACAAAACGTCCCTTAATACCTTCGTACGGTTTTTCTTCTGCTTACTTGCTTTAAGTAACGAACCCTGTATTACGAAAAAGATATTCCCTGGGTAAAACACCTTTTTTGGGAATTGAAGAGAGAAGCGTGCTTGAAATCCATTTGTAAATAAATGGCTATAGATATCTGTTATCCTTACTATTTAAAAAAATAAGATTGATCGAGCATGCAGTCCATCTAATGGTAAGTGGCTACTGCTGCCCTTGGACATCTATAATCAATCCTAGATAAGATTAATTTACTTGAGGTTGGCCACAGATGAGTTGCTACCCTTAAAGACTGAATCATAACGCCTAAGAAAAGTATGTCCCTCTTCCCACACCAATACAGCAGCGCTTAAGACTACTAGTACTCGATTTGCACGGACGTTCTTGCCAAGGACGTGCAAGATGTGGAATGAACTTTCTCCCGAGGTATTCCCGGAGCGCTATGACACGGGGCTTTTAAAAAAAGGTGCAAAAAGAGCTCTCCTTCCAAGCTGACGATGCCTTGACGACTCATCTGGTGTTGCAAATGTCCATAGGCGACGTTAACTACTTTCCATCAGGTAGTACGTCTGCTTTATCGTTAGGTTCAAATACAAAAAAAATAGTATGTGGCAAAATTAGAAGTGGTGGTGGTGCCTTCATCTACATCACCATCTCAACTTTGTTTTATAGCATTTATATATGCATATGCGCTATCTATATTTTAGTGCAATAAATATACCTTCCTTTCCATATATACGTACATACGTATAGTAGGCATACAACTTCGTTCGTGAAAGACTCATGACGCTACCCATGTTTTTATTATAAAACTTTCTTCAGCGTGTAGCCTCCCTAGAACTTTCAGCCGATTTGACATTGACGCTTCTCCCAAATTTGCCGGGACTTCGAAAAGTTGGTATTTTTGCCACACGTATACAGTAATACATATTGAATTATGTATACAGCATATGGATGGCTCAGTGTATGATTGATTGACGTAATATGAATATTGGTTATCACTTTTTATAACAATAATAACTTTGTGGTTCGGCTCCACCACCACCGCCACAAGTAGTTCTACCTAAGAACAGTACCCTTAGTATAAGTTTTTAAGTTTTTACTAAAATGACTGCGCCTCTAGCGGAATGTATCAGAACTGATTGAAAATGTATTGGAAATACGTAAACAATTGCAAAAACAGTCATTTTTATAAAAACGTAAAAAGGAGAGATGCGAACTGTGACATACTTATGTGAGGCGTTCCAACTTAGTCCTCAGTAGCAACGCATTTTTAGCTGGACTAAAGATAAATTAGGACTTCAGTCGTATTTGGCATTACAGTTGTCTACGGGCGGCGGTGACCACTTACTATCAAGTGGACTGCAAACTCATATGCTCATTAAAATATTAGTTTTGAATATTAGTTTCCACCGCGCTGGCCAAGTGCGTATTGGTAGACTTCACATACCTTTGAGATCTTTTTATAAATCTCTCAGGTATGCAGGTTTCCTCGCGTTGTTTTCCTTCACCGTTTAGCAAGTGATGATTAATTTCTAATACGCACATAACTTTGAAAAATCAGAGGTGCGTGCCTGGGATTTGAATCTCGGATCCCTCGGATCGGAGTTTCTTAACCACTGCTCTTACATATTCAAAATAATCTAATTATTCAAAAAATCTCAAGCTTTCAAAATTCCAACGCCATTACGTTAAGCACAAACGTAAAAAGATACACAAAGAATGAGGGAGAAGGAAATTAAATTATTCATAAATTGTAGTTACAATAAGGCTCTCAGGGAAAGCGCCTGGAACCATCAATCATGTTTATTCTGAAGGCGTTTGTATCTTAAACAAGGTAAGTACACCTGGTTTTGTTTGTATAATATAATTCTTTTGATTCTGATGGTGGTAGAACTCTTTGTGGTTCGATACTGAAGGCACCACCGCACTTATTTTTGTCTAATAACAGAAATGCTAAACGCTGTGTTCGAATTTGAAGGCTAAGAAAAACATCCGAGACGTTATAATTTAGTCCTATGGGGTAGCATCTGTTGTCGTCCTCAGGTAAGAGACTAATCTTATCTGGGGTTGATTAAAAATGTCCTTATTTATAATATAACTCCAGAATGTTATTAATTAATATGGTATACTTAAGACAAAAACTCTAGGGGATATAAAGACTTTCGTAGTAAGACCTAAAGTCTATATTCTAGGTTTTTGTTCATACCTAAGACCCCAACTCTATGTTATACGGATTGTGAACTAAGTAAAAGGCGAAGAAAGCGCTGAATGGATTCCGTTTCATCTTTTGATAAACTATAAAGGTAGTATTTCCACATGAGGGGCAGTGAAGAGCCCCATTTGTAGGCACGTGACGCTATTCGGGACTGGGGCACTACGCTCTTAACACTTGTTCGTGGTGTCGGATAAACCTTTTGTTGTCTTTTTTATTTTTACGATTAACTTAGTCAAAAAAAGTAAACTTTGCATAATAAAGGCGAATAGTGCGCTTCTGCATACTAATTCAGGCCATCCGCAAGATTATTATGGGAGGATAGGCTTTAAGGTGTAGGATATAAAAACAGCTAGGTACGCGCTTAGCTTTAATTCGACACACATATTATGCATATTGTACAAATTGTAACGTTAATACAGAGAGGCAGACAGAAAATTTGACCTACATACTTATATAAAGACTATTATAGATTTTGTAAATAATTGCAACTGAAACTTTGTGCCATTATAGTTTTTGAAGTAAGACTGAAACTCTATAGATTTTTATTTATACCTAAGACTCTTATTTTATGTTATACGGAATCTGAACTGAATAAAATCGAAAAAGAGCTAACTGTCGTCCATTTCTTCTTTTGATAAACTATAAAGGTCGTATTTCCACACGAGGGGCAGCGAACAGCCCCATTTGTAGGCACGTGACGCTATTCGCGACTGGGGCACTACGCTCTTAACACTTGTACGTGGCGTCGGATACACCTTTTGTAGCTCTCTCCATAAAAAACATTACCTTCCGTAATGTTTTCGTAATGTATGTCTTATTCTTTAGCACGCTGTTAACTGTACAGCCCGAATGGCTTTTAATTAATTGTTTTAATAATTGGTTTTAATTGAAATTTACGAGGTGTCGTTGGATTAGTGTAAAACTGTGCGTTAATTAGGCTACATTCTTTCCTTTTCAATTAATTTAAAACAGTTGGGTTTGTAGTATATTTAGCGCGTATGTGTTCAAATATTTTTCAACCATTTTTTAAGACTGAAAATCTATTAAGCATAGATTTAGATAGAAGCATAGATTTAATCTATTAAGCATAGATTTTCGGACTTAAGACTGGAACTCTATGTTACATGGATTTTGGAATTAATACTGAAAATCTATAAATTTTCAGGTTTACGTAAGACTCGTACGTACTGAAAGGTTAGGTTACCTGTATGGTATATACATTTTGAAGTAAATAAAGCGTTGAATGGATTCCGTTTCATCTTTACATAAAGACACACTCTATTCAATACTATACTACTATTACTACTTGAATAGACTTCTATACTATATACTGAACTTTTTATATAGAAAACATTTTCTACATAATGTTGTGCAAAACACGTTCATAACTCTAGGACGCAGTTGGCCTCCAGTAAATAGTGTCACGTATCTTTACAAATGGGTCCCACACTACCCTCGCGATATAAGTATGTGTTTTCTATCATCAGAATTTCAAAATTTTGTCTTCTTATATCTTATATTAATTCATGTGTAAAAGTGTACATTTCTTAATTAACATCAAAGTCGACTACAATGAGATAAAGGCAGTTTTTACACATATAATATAGAAACAGAAGTAACAGACGAGCATGACGTCCACCTGTACTATGTAGCTGCTACCGCCCGATCTGCAATCAACCCCAGACAAGACCAGATTCCTACCTGAGGTTAGCCACAGATGCACTGCTACCCCCAACTAAGCTGAAATGCCTCGGCCTTCACACACAAAAAAATCAAAAGTGCGATTTTTTCACTCAAAAATGTTGTCTCCTAAACATCGATATAATGTTGTGCAAAACGTTCATAACTTAGGACGCAGTTGGCCCTGTAAATAGTGTCACGTATTTTACAAATGGGTCCCACACTACCGTTGTCATATAGGTATGTCTTTCCTATAACAAATTGTTTCTTATGTGTGGGTTTTATATAAGACTGTTGCAAACTACCACGCCGTCCGTTTTCACCTGTTGTTAATTATAAATCTATCTATTGTTTGTTTCCAAAGATCGAAATTTGAAAATTTCTAGTAGCTAGGAATTTTCAAACTTCTATTTTTGGCAGGTAAAATATTTAAATTTATAATAACGGGAAAAGCATCTGAAACTAACCCTATATTACACAGAAGTCAGAAAAAGTCTCCTTTATCACACCTTTGAATGGTGTGATAAAGGAGACTTTTTCTGCATAGAATACAGCAGCGCTTAACACTGCTGTTGTTAGGCAGAAATAAGTGTGGCGGAGGTGCCGATAAAGTCTGATAACAATGCATTTTACTACCTTCTAGGTGTAGCTAGGTGTGTAGTAGGAGTGATAGTCCAGTGGTTAAGAAACTCGGCCTCTTGATCGAGGGGCCCGAGGTTCAAATCCCAGGATCGCACCTCTGATTTTTCAAAGGTATGTGCGTTTTAGAAATTATTTATCACTTGCTAAAACGGTGAAGGAAAATATCACGAGGAAACCTGCAAACCCGAAAAATCTTTAAAAAAAAGTTTTCTAAGGTCTACCAATACGCACTTGGACTTTTGCCTAATCCTTCTCATCCTGAGAGGACACCCGTGCCCAGCAGTGGGACCGTAATGAGTTGATGATGATGATGATAGGTGTGACAGAAACCGTTATTTTCGTAAGCGGTTACACTTAAGAAATATTCCCTATTGCGCGTCAACGAAAACCAATTATTATATCAAACCGGTTACGCAATAACAGTTTAATATCACAAAAAACTTGTTTACACAAACGGTTACATGATAAAGTGTTCCACAAACGTATTTAAGTAAATACGTAGATACGGATGACAGAAGAACTGGCAACCTTCCAATATCAGCCCTGCAGTGCGATATCAAGGAGCCTCGTAAAGATTCAGCTAATGTATAGCGTTTTATAATACTTTCTATGGAAATCGACTACGTAGTCTGACATATCAGTTTGATATATCACTGGCAAGATCACCTAATATTAAAAAAAAAAAACTTTTTTTATAATAACGAGATAGCAAAGAAGTATGCAGTACACAAGACATGGTGGTATACAATCAATGTCAACAACCCTATTCATCCATATTCAAACCTAGATAGAATTAGAATTTTAACTGGAGTCGGCCACAGGTACGTTGCTACCTCTGAAGAATATTTTGGATCATAATTTTCTCTCGCTTTTCAAACCTTTAAAACCAGTTGTAGCGCTTGTTATGTCAAAGTTTTTTGAGTATTAAAAAGAATTTCTCACAGACCATCTTGTCTTCTAATGGCTATTTAAAATTTCAAACATACATTTTTAAATATTCAATGTAGCTTACCTACTTGCGTTATGCTTATCTGGAGGCATGGCAGTGCCTCCGCCAAGTCGAGCTATAATTATTATCTTATCATTTAAATGAAAAAAAATATCACTTAAGGATAGAACGTAAGTCGCTAGCATTTGGACGCGTCCTTATCCTCCTACGCAATGCGCTTGTGATACATCGACAGCTGTCCGCCCACCGCTGGGCTGAAGCTCCCAAATGTATCCAAATCTATTTTTACAAGCTTTTTATATTCGGATTTCAGGCAAAAAGATCACAAAAATGAAATCGTATCGTGCATTAGTGGAGGAAATGTATTTTTACTTAGAGTAGAGCGTTTTTCTCAAGCAAGTATGTTGGCATTTTTATTTATACATTTTGATGTATTTTTGGAGAAGTGTAGTAGGATAGGCATCAATATCGTTCTTAAATTAGTATGTATTTTATATTACCTGACAGGAACGTAATGTTTTTTGAGGGTGTTAATGTTTTTCACATATCCGAGGCGTTGCTACTTAGACTTTGATGGTAGCCACACATATGTAGCTGATCTCAGATAGAATTCTTATCTTATCTGGAATTGTATATCTGGGATGCGCGGCACTAGCCTCTTACCATCAGGTGGACTGCATGCTTCACCGCTACTCCTATAGGTACTATAAAAAATATGCAAAAATAGGTACATCAGTAGTAGTTAAAAGTCAAATTTCTATTTTATTTCAACAAGAAATGCAAACCGCACGAGCGTAAACTAAAATTAAAATTGGCAGGACTTGGTTGAGAGACTTCGTTGTTTAAACTTTTCTAACGCAGAAGATATTTCAAAATAATATTTCTACTTCAAGGCACTAGAAACAAACAAGGAAAATTTAACAAATATTCACAATTTAACAAACGCGTTATGTAAACGACAAAACATTCGAGTTTGATCACAATTACGAAAATGAATAATATCAGTTACGAAACTTAAAAATGACAGCACAAGAAATGCCTTGGACTCCGATTGTGTTACCATTATCACATTTTAATTTTCTACCATAAACTTTGTTTTTATTATTATTACTGTATGGAACGAAATTGAGGTGATATAAATATTAGAAAATATGAATTAATCTTAATTTATTTAGATTATTATTTTATTATTGTTGTATTACTTTAATATCGACAAAAATAAGAAACTACCATTTCAAACGTATTTTCTTGATAGGTCAACACCTTTGTTTACATTTCGGACACCTAATTATGAATCAGACTATAGGTAGCGTTAACCTAGTGTTTGAAGCTCGTTTGCTCAATCGGAGTCCAAGGTTTGATTCCCGACCGTAATTTTCTGTGAGTACTAGAAGTTGATTGCCCCTTGCTATAACGGTGAAGAAAAACATCATGAGGAAACCTACATAATTAAAAGAACTTGATGATGAATAAAAGTTTAATTATGTTACTTTAATAGAACCTTCCGTTTCATTGCGGAGACTACACCACCTTATTTATGCCTTATAACAGCAGTGATAAGCGCTGCTTTGTTCTAATCAGTTCTAATACAATCCGCTAGGGGCGCTGATTGGAAATGTATGGGCAAATACGTAAACAAATACCAAAACAGTCATTTTTGTAAAAATGTAAAAACGAATGCTAAGGATACTGGATTCAAGGGCGTGATAAGGGATACTTGTCCGAGGCATTCCTGCTTAATCCTCAGGAGTAGCAACGCTGTGGCCGATCTCAGATAAGACTCTAATCTTATCTGAGATTGATAACAGATATACGGCAATTTACTTCTATAATATGAAATGGCCTTGTATGCCAAAATATTCGCAAAAAATACTTTACACAATAAACAAGTAAGCCATTAGCAATGATAAAGTGCAAATAGGCCATAAAGGATAAAAAATGAAATATAATATCTTGTACGTAACTTTTGCTAGTGATTAGGTAATTGTTAGATAGCGAAAGATGCGAAAGGAATAAAGGATAAGTAACATTATTTTTGTAATATAAAAAGCTAACTTTTCTCTACTTTTTTATTTTTGCCTCGTCATTAACCCATTAATGTCCCACTGGGCACGGGTCTCCACTCAGAGTGAGAGTGATTAGACCATAGTCCAACACGCTGGCCAAGTGCGAATCGATGAACAACAACTTGATTTTTTTAAGAGGTCCCAGACATAAGTTTCCTCATGGTATTTCCCTTACCGTTTGAAACTTAATAGAATATCGGGATTAATCTTTCGAAGAATAATAATGTTTATTGCTATGTTTATGTTATGTTATGGTGGTTACCCTAAGTAATAATTAACTACAAACCTTATTTGACAACTTTGCTGACAAAAGACTTTGTTGTCCATTTGATGGTAAATGGTCCATAGACAGACAGACAGAACAGAACAGTTTTCTACCTAAAATCCAGGACACATGCGTTGCCACTGCTAGCCAAGATGGTCGCTTCATATCAAAATTCCAAAAATGACTATACATTCCACCGTTCATAAGTAGCTGAAGGCCCTAGCATCATAATTAGATGAACATTTTTTTTTAAATATAGGAGTAGCAGACGAGCATGCAGTCCACCTGATAGTAAATGGCTACTGCCGCCCATGGACATCTGTAATCAACCCCAGATAGAATTAGATATTCCTACCTGAGGTCGGCCACCAATGCGCCACTACCCTGAGGACTAAGCTGGAACGCCTCCAAAAAGTCTGTCTCCCTTACCACACCCTTGAAAACGGAACATAGCAGCTCCTAACACTGCTGTTATTAGGTAGAAATAGGTGAGACGGTGGTGCCAGCGAAGTCAACCACAAAGGATTCTACCACCTTCAACAATATTGTAAAGCGTCAAAAGTAGCAGAACACGGTATGAACAAAATGACTAACGTCACTAATATGATATGTCACTGTTCAGCTATTTTTAACACTGTATTATTCATCTACTTTTGAAACTTTACGACATTCACGTAATGATGATACTATTTGTGTTCAGCTACTTATGAAAGCTTGGGAGTAATAAAGCTATTTTTGAGACCATAATCTGTTCATCAACTTCTGCAGCTGACTACAGAATTGACTGCGCACAATCCTTAATATATATACCAACTTAGATTCCATAATAAAACAAATACAGTCGGTGAACGTACATTAGAATTACCTACCCTTATCTCCATATAATAAGTACATAAATAATAGAAATGTTACCTCAGAAGCCCCTTGCGGCAAGATAAAGGCCCAATTGCCTACAATAGCGGTATTGTAGAACTTTTGCATATCTTGCAACATCGACTTGATATATGACTTGGATGTTTGGTAAGGAAGCGATTGCTTTATCGACAACGGTAAATCGGTTATTATAATATCAGTTATGTAAATATTTAAATATATTACAAATTATCATAAAGAAGGTATAGTGTATATTTATAAGCTCTATAATTTGGGTAGCCGTGTATATGAGCTCTAATAATTCATTTACTTACTTCGTCTTGTTAAGCACATAATTAGCCGTTGGCTAATGATGTAATCTCTCAATAAGAAGAGTGTTTTTTCCAATATGAACGGTTAAACTCATAAGCAATGGGCTACCACTATTTATAATTACTGCTTAACATTGCATTTTATGGATATACCAAAAATTTGATTCAAAGAACTCTTTGCTGACGTCAACATCAACCGCTTCACAGGAAGCTATTGAGAAGAAGTGATGCAAATAAATAACGTGTATATATTTTGCACGTTTTACTAGTAATAATAAAGCTTTATTTTAAAATAGCAGACGAGCATGCAGTCCTGATGGTAAGTGGCTACTCCCGCCCATGGACATCTGTAATCAACCCCAGATAGGATTAGATATTCCTACCTGAGATCGGCCGCAGATGCGCCGCTTGCCCTGTGGACTAAGCTGGAACGCCTCGGAAAAGTATGTCTCACTTACCACACGCTTCAAACCAGAACACAGCAGCGCCTAACACTGCTGTTAAGAGTCAGAAATAGGTGTGGCGGTGGTGCCGCCGGAGTCGAACCACAAAGTTCTACCACCTTCATACAACTATACAAATGTTTACATTGAAATACTTGTACATAATTATTTATAGTAAACGTTATATCTTTTTATCTCTCGCTAGCCCTCAAACAACACCCTAACGATGCTTTTAAGAGAACACGGCACGCAAACGACACGGATCCGGTTCGGATAGCGTCGCGTGACAAAACCGTTTGCCGGAACGTCGATATTCAACCTTGGTTTAGTTGACAACTTGCTTGATCGATAACTGTGTAACTGGGCTGCTTTGTGAAGAAACAAATGAACTTTTAGCGGATAACGGGTACTTCTGTCACAGTCATTTTAAGTCAGCCGACATTCATATATTTCCAACGTAACGCAAAAACAGTACCCTTAGTATGAGTTTTTACGTTTTTTACAAAAATGATTGTTTTTGTATTTGTTTACGTATTTGTTTATATATTTCCAATCAGCGCCCCTAGCGGACTGTATCAGGATGATTGAAAATGTATGGGAAATACGTAAACAAATACAAAAACAGTCATTTTTGGAAAAACGTAAAACATACCAAGGGTACTGCTCTACGCTAAAAAGAGTTGTAGTGGTGGTACCACGCCGGCCCATGGTGGTTCTACTGTCTTTTATTTGTGATTTGATTGTAATGGGGTGCCATTACCTCCACACGTACGCTTAAAATAGCTTCATTTACCAATACTGTGTTCCGATATTAATACTGTGCTAAGAGGCATATGCGGCCTACCAATTTAGTCTTCAAACGTAGCAACGCATATGTGACAGGAATATAATCTTATCACGTATCCATAAATATTTTGATTTACAATTAGATGGACTGCATGCTTTTGCTATCTCAATTTTATAAAAAAAAGTACCATAAACAAACAGTTCTTTTTAAATTTTAATTTATTTACCTCGTTTATCTGTCAAAAAGGGGATGGATCATTAAAAACATGAACTTAGACGAAGGAAATTACCACTTGTGCCACGTAAAGGCGTCAGATATACCGGCGTTTCCGCGCCGACGCCCCGCGGCGATTTACATAAGCCAATATCCGCCTGCTTGAGCCGCACGTTTTTAGGGCCAATTGAATATGCTGGAATGGAACGATTTGTCAATTGTAGCTCTTTGTTAGAATTTTGAGAGGTTTCTGATAGCAATGATTTACCTTAAATACAGTTAAAGTAAATCATTTAAGATTTTAAAGTAATTAATTTAAAGGTTTGAGGATTTTAAAACTAATATGCGATATGGATCGCCTCTTATATTGTATCAATGTTAAAAATTGTGTTTTGATAAAGCGATATACACCATTAATGAAATAGTATATTTTCTCATTTATTATGCATATGATTGTTAAATTAAAACTGACAAAATACTGTCAAAAGAAAAAAAAAATTGGAAAAATGTTTACTAATTTCATATTTTCTTTACAGGTTAAGATTTACAACATTTATTCTATTTTAAATCCCGTTCAAATTTTATTAAATCTGTAACAAAATTAATCACGCATGCCACGTACCACGTAAAGGCGTCAGATATACCGGCGTTTCCACGCCGACGCCCCTCGGCGATTTACATAAGCTAATATCCGCCTGCTTGAGCCGCACGTTTGTAGGGCCAATTGAATATGCTGGAAATGCTGGAATGGAACGGTTTGTCAATTGTAGCTCTTTGTTAGAATTTTGAGAGTTTTCTGATAGCAATGATTTACCTTAAATACAGTTAAAGTAAATCATTTAGGATTTTAAAGTAATTAATTTAAAGGTTTGAGGATTTTTAATCTAATATGCGATTATATTTTATTAATGTTAAAAATGGTGTCCTGATAAAGCGATATATACCATTAATGAAATAGTACATTTTCTCATATATAATGCATATTATTGTTAAATTAAAACTGACAAAATATTGTCAAAAAGAAAAAATACATTTTGGAAAAATGTTTATTCTCTTAATATTTTCTTTACAGGTTAATTAAATTTTACAAAATTTATTCTATTTTAAATCCTGGTAAAATGTTAATAAATTTGTTACAAAATTAAGCACGCATACCACGTACCACGTAAAGGCGTGATATATAACGGCGTTTCCGCGCCGACGCCCCGCGGCGATTTACATAAGCCAATATCCGCCTGCTTGAGCCGCACGTTTGTAGGGCCAATTGAATATGCTGGAATGAAACGATTTGTCAATTGTAGCTCTTTGTAAGAATTTTTAAAGGTTTCTCTTAGCATCCAATTGTAGCATTTTCAATGTAATTGAGAACCAAAGCTCTCACATAATTGATATAAAATCTTCAAAGACATCTTATATGAATTATTATGCAATGTGACTTCTTTTTATTAATATAAAAGTTAAAAATCGTATTTCGATAAAAGGTAATTTTCTATTAATGAAGAAGTCTATTTTTATCAGTTATGCTTCTGACTATATAATTTAAAGTGATAAAATATTATCCAAAAGAAAAATATTCTGTGAGAAAATTATTTACTCACTTCATATTTTCTTTACGAGTTTAAGATTTTCAATTTATAAATGCCACTCAAATTCTATAAAATCTGTTATATAAATAAGCACGCATACCACGTACCACGTAAAGGCGTCAGATATACCGGCGTTTCCGCGCCGACGCCCCGCGGCGATTTACATAAGCCAATATCCGCCTGCTTGAGCCGCACGTTTGTAGGGCCAATTGAATATGCTGGAATGGAACGGTTTGTCAATTGTAGCGCTTTGTTAGAATTTTGAGAGTTTTCTGATAGCATTCATTTGTTGTATTTCAATGATTTACTTTAAATACAGTTAAAGTAAATCATTTAAAATTTTTAAGTGATTCATTTAAAGTTTTGAGGATTTCTAATCTAATATGCGATATGGATCGCCTCTTATATTGTGTATTCCTGTAATGAAATCGTATATTTTCTCATTTATTATGCATATGATTGTTAAATTAAAACTGACAAAATACTGTCAAAAAGAAAAAAATATTTTTGGAAAAATGTTTGTGGGCGCGCCGGTAGGTAGATCTACAATGGTATTTCGATTCAACTAATTTAACCAATATTTATAAAAATATAGTTAAAATAATTAAATGAATAAGCGTTAATGCCACCATAGTAACAATAACACCCAAGCAAAACACCAAACAGTTCAGAGCACCACCGTGCCGTGCCCACTATTGGACAACTTCTGATCTGTTGACAGTTGCGCGCCCCTTTTTTATACCATGATACAGGTAGCCAATTGTTAATACGGAGCGGTAGTTCGAAATTAATATCATGTGATTTTAAAAACGGAATATTTATATATATGAAATGAAGCATTCTCCCACACGGCCATTCTGACGAGCAGCCGTTACGGCTCGCGAACAAAGTTTAAAAAAATCAAATTCAATAATATTAAAGAAGTGGATAAACTACTTTAGATTCGCGGATAATATAGTCTCAATTTTAACCACAGAAGCCAAATCTCATGGTACACAAAACACGTAACTTTAATTGGTTAACCCCATAACCGGTGTCTAATAGTGTAAATAAATGGTCGTGTCACATGAAAAGAACTGCCAAATCACATGGCTGATGTCAAGTCACATGACATCATAAATTCGCTAAGTCACATAGCTTACGTACATAATTGATTATTATCTGAAAAGAATTGCCAAATCACATGGCTGATGTCAAGTCACATGACATCATAAATTCGCTAAGTCACATAGCGTACGTACATAATTGATTATTTCCTGAAAATAATTGCCAAATCACATGGCTAATGTCAAGTCACATGACATCATAAATTCGCTAAGTCACATAGCTTACGTACGTAATTGATTATTATCTGAAAAGAATTGCCAAATCACATGGCTGATGTCAAGTCACATGACATCATAAATTCGCTAAGTCACATAGCGTACGTACATAATTGATTATTTCCTGAAAAGAATTGCCAAATCACATGGCTAATGTCAAGTCACATGACATCATAAATTCGCTAAGTCACATAGCTTACGTACGTAATTGATTATTATCTGAAAGAATTGCCAAATCACATGGCTGATGTCAAGTCACATGACATCATAAATTCGCTAAGTCACATAGCGTACGTACATAATTGATTATTTCCTGAAAAGAATTGCCAAATCACATGGCACTCGGGTTATTATCAAACATAAACGTGACTGTTGGCCAGACAATCATCGATATGCAAGACAATCCCGATAACACAGAACTTACAATCCACATACCGTTCCAAAGTTCGCAGGTACTCAAGATAAACACAAAGTTTTTACCAGATTTTTGACTGTCGATACTGTCATTGCTTCACAGGGTTCACAGTCATCTGACATGTTCAAATAGTTTCCTTTCCATAGCACATGTTCTCGTAGTCTGAAAACACATTACATTATATGTATAGTCAATAATTATATACGATATAACGAGAGAGCTCCGCGTTTCGTTCATGGTTTGAGAGTAAAATCTACAGATCTTTTCATTTGGCTCGCTTAAATCTATGGCATAGTCTTCTGCATCGCCAAACGTACACTGGGTAGACTCCAGATACCCTTGAGAATATATTTCCCGATGTGTAGTTCTTCACGATGTCTTCCTTTACCGAATTTGTTATAATGTGTCTGACTATCTCAGACAGGATTTCTTGAAAATCATTAATGCCTTTTAAGTCAGCTCATTTGACTATGACAGAACTTTATAAGAAACTATTCGAGACCTGCTCAAAACCATGCACGAGTGCTTTTCTTATTTAGAACTGTAAACAAATCAGCTGTAACAAGCATAAAAATAAAAAAGTAAAAGTTAATTTCAAACCGAAAAACCTGATGTCTACAACACAAATGTGTGAAAATAATAATAAAGTGAATTGTCACGTTCAAAACAGTTTTAATGTCAACTTTACATACAGTAAAGAAAATATCAGAGCAGCAAGTACTCCGTGGTCGTTATTCTTAATAAAATAATTAAAAGACTATTGCCTTACCATAACATGAGCTATAGTTCGTACCGTTCATGTGATGACGTCAAATGCCAACGAAATAACACTCTGAAGTCCACAGTTACATTACAACGAAAACCAGGTCATCAAACGTAAAAAGTTATTGGAGTCATCCTACCTTCATTATATTATTTACCTTATATCATTTTCCTTTACCTTGATTATTACAATTACCTTCGTTTGTGCGATAGGCATTGCTGCAAACAGTCTTTACCACACAATAATGATCACACATTGCAGAGTCCAATTTGACAGTAGTGTATGTACTCTTGTCTCTTTTTCTTTTTGCAGTATTCGATTTTTCGAATTCTATCAGAACTTGCAGTAGGTATATAATTGCTCGTCCGAACCTGACTTTGACTTATAAATCTGCAAAGATATACATTTTAATTCGTAGAATAACAAACAGCGGTCGAAACAGTATGAACACAATATAATAACGAATATTTTCTGGTATGAACCGCGAGTTCCAATACAATATCTGATAATAATAGAATTACCTATTTCAATTTAATATAACACATACGTTACAGTATCTGTTATCACCAGAAATTGTGAATAACTTCCAAAAGTTATTGTAATTAACCATTTGCAAGAATAATAAGTATACCTACAAATACCGTTATTTCGTCCCGGATTGATTTATACATAATATTCGCTCACACACAAAAACTTTAAACCAAATTTTAGAAGTAGCAGACAAGCATGCAGTCCACCTGATGGTAAGTGGCTACTGAGGCCCATCAATATCTTCAACACAGCAGAGGCTCTGCTGTATGGTATTGGTATTGCCGGACCATAAAAGTTTCTACCACCTTTATAACCTTTATCTGCTTGAGTGTAACGACGACAAAATTATGAATAGGAGAAAAACACGCCGAATTGTTTCGTATAATATAAATATTGCGTTCGTGAATATTCTGAATTTGTTATATCCACAGCCGTATATCTAGACGTAATGTCGTCATCTGCACAGTTACAAAACTAAATAAAATAACAATAAACTCCTTATGTCAATGAATAATTAAAACGTTTAGATTGTTAGCTAGATTACATGATGGTATAGTTGACTTACCACTGTTAAAGTATTCACTAAAGGTACCAACATAATATAATTTCACACGTAAAGTCTAGGATCGTGATGTACGTCATCTCGAAAGGTATTATTTACTATGACACAGAATAAGAAATAAGATCCAATAACAATTTAAACTACTGTAAAACAAGTTCAAACTTTAAGTTATTATTAAAAATACTTGATCGACTCCGAGCGAGGCTAATGAATTGTCTTTATTAAATTAAACCTTTAAACACATTTGACCGATCAAAATGCTTACAGCTTTGCACCATTATAGTAACTGTTTTTTTTTTCTACAGTCAGCTAAGCTTCGATTCTCTTTACTTCTGCAATTTTTAAAGTGAATAGCAAGTAATAGTTACACATTATGTCACAAAACAATGTTAAAAACACAGAAGACTAAATGTTTATTAATAAGTTATAACTTAATTCACCGTTTTTTTTTTTGCCTAGTCCAATACACCATTTGGGGTGATGCGAACGTTACCAAACTCCTTTTCTTCAGCTTTACCTTAATGTATCCTTCGCAACTTGTAACCTTTATAAACCAATAACCAATAACTTTAAATACACAAATTTGTAAGAGCACAAAGTCGCTTACCGATAAACAACTTACTGACTCACCACCAGAATCTAAATGTTACATTTTCATTCAATTTTGGTCCACGTCTACGGCCATCACAAGTCAAGTGTTGTTACAAAACCCCCAATAAGCAGCTTTCATTTTAGTTACAGATTCTGGGAACAAGCGCTAGGTAAATATTATTAGATAGCATCCTACTAAAAATGACAAGCGCTGGTTGAGAGTACACCTTTCAATGAGCACAATACATATCTCACTATCACGGTGTTCCAGGTGAAACTAGAAATATAACTTACGAAATCCACGGGCCATGGAATTGCGATGGCAAAAAGTATGCTACCTGATTTATCAAACCTTTTACTTCAATAATAATCTTCGTTGTCACTAGTTTTATTTTAAGACTGGGAGTTTATTAAGAATGTTAAATGCATTACAACGAATAGGTACATACAAAAGGGTAGATATCAGAACTTGTATTCACAATCGTAAAATATTTTTTGCAACGCAATAATTTAAAACAATATGATCGTTATTCATTTACTTATTTAGCATAAGCAAGCATCGACTCTTAAAGAGTTGATATAAGCAACGAAACTGTGAAAAGCATAGTTGAAATTACTCGAAGATTTTAATAACCCAAAACATTTCTAAAAAAATGTCGGTACCTACGAGTGTGATTGTTAAATTTTTCGCGCATAACCAAATATTTTCATATTAGTTGTTATCGTCGTTAATAAGAAGCTTGGATATTAACGATATCACATTTTTATAACGTTACATTAAAGTAATAAGTGACTCATTTGATACTACAGTTTAAAAACAGATGCGGGTAGGTGAAGTGGGGACGACACCTTGGCGGCGCTCGAATTAACAGAGAGCGACATTCTGGTCGGAGACTTCAGCAAGAGCAGTCGAATAACGGAGATACTTGTGTAGTTATAATACTTCTAATCACTAGTGTGAACTTACTTACGTATAATTGTTATATCGTTACTCTGTACCGTTTATGTGACTATATTATTACATGACTTCAAGACCTACAAGATGAGTTTGATTTCATCAGAAGTGTACAAGAACCAGCTCACAATCATGGACGGCGATTCGTAAGTACGAACATACTTGACACAGGAATAAAAACCGTGAGTTAAAAACATTATTATGTCATATGTGAATTCATCTTGGTAGAATAAGTAAAAATGGGGGTAGATAAATGTCGTTGATGTAAGGGAAAACTCATTTGAATTAAGAAAATGGATAGATTGAGACTAGTAATTCAATGAAATGTTAATACCCTCTGAAAATGATATACTTAAATTTTGTGAACAAACTTTACTCTTATCAAATTACTTGTTAACATTGTAAACTGAGGTGTTTACTTCAAAATAAGTGCATTTTCTGTGAAGAAGTGTCTAAAAGTAATTTTGCAAGGCAGTTCTTGTGGTAAATCTGTCCATTTGGTTAAATTCTGTGGTGTAAAAAGTAAATCCTAATTGTTCTAAAGTTACACCTACTTTGAAATATATAGAAATACACGTACTTATGAAAATATTTTAAGGATCTTTAATCTTAAATGTCAGGCTTTATAGATATGGGAACCTAATGGTTGTTAATATAGGCTAATGTACGCCAGAAATTGCATACAGGTTAGATTTGAATTTATTTTTGATAACTTTTAATGTTTCAAACGGGGTTTACGTATATGCGTTTGTTTTTATTGTATGGAAGGGACTATGCGGTAGCAACAAACGCAGTTTACAGAGTACAGTATACCTACTTGATATAAGTGACACGTTTATTAAGTTGCAAAATTTTGATTATTCATAATTGTACAGAAATGTATAATATCTACGTGGTACATATTTAACTGCCTGCAAAAAAGTATCACGACCACGGTATTGAGTGGCTGAGTGTACCCAGGAGGGAAATGGTAAATGAGTTTAAGGTTTATTGTTTTTTTTTTTTTTTGGATATTAATTGACTATATTTAAAAATAAACTTGCATTCACATCTACATTGTTCACATTTTCATTTTATAAATCAATGAAAGTTTCCTTTTGATTTCATATACTTGATACGTAATTGTTATGAAAGAAGCATACGTACGTTGCCAAATTTAGATTTCCATCAATTCTAGGCGAATTCACGCAGTACTGTGTACTACTGTGTTTTGACTCCCATAAAGTATAAATGCACATTAGTTAATGATCTATAAGAAAACTGAGAAACTTATGCGCAGCGGTCTTTGGAATATTATATATAAAAATATCTCTCTTATCTCCCATTCTACTTCAGACTGACTCACTTATACATAATATTAAATGTCTGTTTTAAATTTAGTATGCAACGTTTCGTTTTGTATTAATATTTCTTTACATCTCGTAATTTTAAATCTTTAAATTTCAATTTGAATTTGACACATTACACGTCCTTTTGGTTTGAAAATTGGGCACTATCAAATACTGGTAAATGAAGTTTGTACCTTAAACGTTGAGACGCTTAGACTATCGATATTATTAATTATGTGAGCCATTTACGAAATGATAAACGGGATCCACTTTGTATGGGATTGAGAATAAATTATTTTAAGTAAAATAATAATAATAATAATAATAAATTGATGCTTTTATAACTTGAGCTTAGTTCTATTTACAAGTTACAGCAATTAAGTTATTATACGTATTAAGTGAGAAACGGTCACTGAAGCCTACATAAATTTAGATAGTCTCTTGTATACCATATTTAAAATGAGTCTTGCCTGCGACTTTGTTCATGTGGAGTCAGAATATAATTGAATTGCATTTTTAAAACGAGTCTTGCCTGCGACTTTGTTCATGTGGATTCAAAATATAATTTGAATTGCATTTTTAAAACGAGTCT
This sequence comes from Epargyreus clarus clarus, assembly GCA_014595695.2. Classification (NCBI taxonomy): domain Eukaryota; kingdom Metazoa; phylum Arthropoda; class Insecta; order Lepidoptera; family Hesperiidae; genus Epargyreus; species Epargyreus clarus. The sequence goes on from JACTTY020000028.1 coordinate 1,391,555, forward strand.
TGCCTGCGACTTTGTTCATGTGGATTCAAAATATAATTTGAATTATACAATGCCCTCTGTCAAGATCACGGAGTACGTTAGTAATTTGGAATTGTCCATTACCTGGTCATGTAATGTTTTTTTTAAAAAAAATGTATACTTTTGACATCGACTTCGTAGTTTTGGTTTTAATGCATTTTCAAATATACAAACCGACAGACAATTTTTCTTTTTCAAATATATTCGATGTAAACACGTGAAGATTTCATTCTTATTATATGTATATCATAGCCAAATGAATAATAATGTAATCAAATAAAAGCATAGGTACATTTCGATGGGATTTTCTTATACAATAATTTACTTTTCATATAAATTTCATACGGTTCACAATTGCGTCATGTCTAGGTTTTCTCTATAGAAACATCGAGCATCTCCTTGAGAGTGTTGGTTGTAAATGATACATATTATATTAATATAATCTATATAGATATTACGCACTAATATAATTTTATTACAAACTATATAAAAGTCAGGTGAAGCCGAGGCGTTTGAAATATATATAATAAATATGAATTGTTCGGTAATAAGGTGTATCATAAGATAGTTTGACTAACTGTTTGTTTGGCTGGCTGGTATAAAATCATGATCAACTTTAATAGACCTTTTTCAGGTCATAGAAATTTTAGGTTGTGATTGATAAGGAGCCACATGTTATGTAAAACAGTTATAGTTTTAAATCTGACGATCGTGATGAGACAAAATTAGAATCGGACAAGATTATTAAAATCATGTCATGTCATAGGTATTTCAAAATTTTTAAATAAATCTGACCGTTCAAAGTAGGTAAAAATCGAATTCAAATATTCCGTTACATACATACAGGTCAAGTTAATAAAAGCGTGGCAAAAATAAAAGCGTGTTTAAAAAAAAAAATCTTTTATCAGTTGTAGACACAAATAAGTATAGTTAAATAATGGCCGGTTTCTGAAGTCATTTTTCTTGGTAGGTAGTTTACGAGTGTGTATTCAATAACACTATCCGTTTGATAACTACCTACGGAAAAAAAAATCCGCTTCCGAGGAACTCAATGTAAGACAAGGTCTGTTTAAACTCCGTTTAGATTAACGGACCATTTTAATGTGTTTATTCTTTCCATAACATTATTTGATTTTTTTTTAAAAACGACGTTTGCGTAAAGTCTAGCAAATCTTCCTTAGTATAATGCATAACTTTTACAGTAAAATAGCCCAAACTATAACTTCCTTATGGGAATCTTAATTTAAAACTTTTGGTGAAATAAAAAAAAAAAAAGTTAAGTAGTTAAGCCATACACAATTGACAAGTATGTCGCTGACGTGAACGCATAGGTCCTTTGCTTTGTTAATTAAATTTTGAAATTCATGTAATAGTATGTATTATTATAACTGAATATAAATTCAATTTAATGTAATGAAATTTCTTCTGACTTTCAAAAGTGGGTTATGTGGCCCTACTTTGAAAGAAATAATTTGAATTTGTGATAAATAACGTAAAAAATTGGGTTCATACAACTTATACGTGTTATATTGTGTGAAATTCATGGTTAGTTTACCATTATTTAGTCTTTAACTTTGATATCATTCATTTCAAATATTCACGATATATTATTATTTTGATACTGCTTCATCAGTTGATAAAAGACGTACATTGGAAAGGCAACTATTTGTATAAAATAACATTGTAATAATTAAAAGAAGTACTAAGTAGTAATAAAATAATTTTATAATAGTATTTTGAGTCGCACAGATTCATTTAGTGGCCAACTATAGATCTATCTATCTATCAGTATAACAGTTATTGAACAGGTTGTTGAGCATTCCGAAATGGACTAATAAGATAAACGTCGTTATTCTGATGCGTAACTTTATCGAATCAATAGTTGTTGGAGATTTAACTATTGGACTTAGAATCCAGACATAAGTAAAGTGGGCAGCTAGATGTTGTCATTACTGTAGGTGTAGGAAACTTTTTTTAGTTTGATTTTTATTTATCTGTAGTTAAGATGGATTAGTGCAGATGCCTCGAGCAGTGTAATGTTCGCGGGTGTCTCTTGGTGATGCATATGGTTGGGTGTATGTATGTATGTATGTTGGGTGGATGTATTACATTGAGTGAATATTGCATTTTTAGAGTAAATTTGAGTTGAGCACTGGCCGAATGTTATCGTAAACAAGGTATAAAAACTGCGGTGATACATGACTAGAGTGATCCTATATGAACATCACCTAGTTTAAACCGTGTGTTTTATTATTTAACAATGGTCTAATGCATTCGCTTCAATACCTGTCGCGCATATGACATTTATGTAAAGAGTCCTTATGAACTATGCCTGCAACAGAAATCCGTGGTGAACACTGTTGGGGCAGATTTATAACCTAGGTAATACACAACTAGTGTGATTCTATATGAACATCACCTAGTTTAAGCCTTGGTTCGGATCAACAGTTCGGGCTTTTTACATGCGAGTCGGTATTGCAAGAAAATGCGTAGAGTTTAAGCCATGTTTTTGATAAACAGTTCGGGCCTCTTACGTGCGAGTCGGTATTACAAGAAAATGTGTAACTCTTCTGGACTTAGGCATTAAACAACTGGTTTTCTTTTGCAGCTCTTGCATCAGACCATACACGATCGAGGACGAACGTGTGAGCAGGACGGCCGAATGTTATCGTCGTTAATAAGAAGCTTGGATATTAACGATATCACATTTTTATAACGTTACATTAAAGTAATAAGTGACTCATTTGATACTACAGTTTAAAAACAGATGCGGGTAGGTGAAGTGGGGACGACACCTTGGCGGCGCTCGAATTAACAGAGAGCGACATTCTGGTCGGAGACTTCAGCAAGAGCAGTCGAATAACGGAGATACTTGTGTAGTTATAATACTTCTAATCACTAGTGTGAACTTACTTACGTATAATTGTTATATCGTTACTCTGTACCGTTTATGTGACTATATTATTACATGACTTCAAGACCTACAAGATGAGTTTGATTTCATAGTGATTCTTATAATCCTTAACAACTTTCAAATAGCAAAATCGAAAATATAAAAACCATTGGTTTGATCATACCGGAGCGCCAATCGTTCGCCAATGAGTCTCGGCGCCAATGAGTCTTAATTACGTAGACGGTTAACATGGACGATGCTAACCACCTTCCACCTTCTCAATTTTCATACCCAAGCTTGCGGTACCCAAGCTTGCGGTTGCTTTCACACGCTTGCTAAAATAATGCACATAAAATTATTTCAATATTTAGACAAACCGTACACGTTACTCACGCAACCGGTTTCATCATGTGTTTCACACACAGCTCCTCCAGTGTCGAAGGCCTCGTCAATATCGCCTCCATTGCGCGTCCCAAACTGTCGTCAGGAGTACAGCCACGATAAATTTTTCAGTTGAACACTTCCTATACACGCGGTTGATTATCTTCTGTTACCGTTACTTTGGGGGGCTGGTCGCTCACGTCCGTAGGCAGATGACCCAAGGTAACCCTACACGTGCCCCCCGGGTGGTGCTAACGAGCGGCAAGGGCCATCACAGGCCTAGGAGGTACTAATTACTCCCCAGAAAGAGTGAGCATATGCCGGCAGCAGGGCATAGAGACATCATGACTACTGCGGTGCGAAAGGAAAGGGGAAGCCATCGCACTATTATTCCCATGAAAACTGCTATGGAAAAGTCTAGAATAAATAAATTTAGTAAGGCATGCGACCCGGAAACCAACCGGCGCCTCTGTGCGTCCAGGGCACGAGGTGTGAAATGGGCTACTGGCCGTTCTGAAGTTTCTCACCAGGCACAGAACGGAAATTTGGCTACTGGTGAAACGCACGATATCACTAAAAAAATGCCTTATAAATATAAAAGAGTGCTCCGTCTGGCTACATGGAACGTAAGAGGCATGCTGGACAGCGGAAAAAAAGAAATAATTGACAAAGAACAAGTTGAATATAAAATCGACATTCTTGGCCTTAGCGAAACTCATATGCGCGGGTCTGGTCACTTTACAACAACAAGAGGCAACACAATCTACTTCTCAGGACCAGAAGGGGAAAGTAAGAATGGCGTTGCAATATCGCTTTCCTCCAATACACAAAAAACAGTCATTGGATATAAACCAGTTTCCGATCGTATTATAACTATGAAACTTAATACAAAGCCGTGTCTGCTAAACATCATACAAATATATGCACCTACATCAGCATCATCAGAAGACGCAATTATGAACTTTTATAATACCTTAGATGACACTCTTCGTGAAATTCCTAAAAGAGAAATAACAATGATCATAGGAGACTTTAATGCAAAAGTTGGAAACACCGATAATGATGACCACATAAGAGACATAGTTGGGAGGTTCGGCTTAGGGACACGAAATGAAAGAGGCGAGCGACTTATACAGTTCTGCGCAGAGAACTCTCTCTCCATTATGAATACGCACTTTCAGCATCATGTTCGCCGACTTTATACTTGGGTTTCTCCTGGAGACAGAGTCAGAAATCAAATCGACTACATCCTTATACAGCAGAGATGGAAAACATCAATACTTAACGCGAAAACGCTTCCTGGAGCTGACTGTGGGAGTGATCATCAGTTGTTAGTAACCAAAATGCGTATAAAACTTAAAACCTGTCAAAGAAACATCCAAAACAAAGTGACACCTCTCTGCAAAAAGGAACTCCAACATTTCGAAACTAGTTTTTCCCACGAAGTCTCTAGAATTCTATTGTGTGGCGATGTAGATACGGATTGGAATAGTTTCAAGAATCTTATGCTTTCAGAAAAAGATAAAGCTCGAGAACGCCAACCCAGTCTCCAACGGAAATCATGGTTAACAGATGAGACCTGGGCCTTGATTGAAAAACGAAAAGAACTGAAAAGAACCAACAATAAGGATGAATACTCCCACCTATCCACAAAAGTTCAGTTCTTGTGCCGGAGAGATAAAAACACCTATCTCAATAACATCTGTTTAGAAATTGAAAACTGTGCGCAACATCTGCACACCGGAGACCTGTTTAAGCAAGTCAAGATACTTACTCGAGACTTTAGACCAAAAACCTGGGCTGTCGAAAGCAGAGACGGAAAATTAATAACTGATATAGACGGAGTAATCTCACGGTGGAGGGAATATGGTCAGGACCTGTATAAAGATAGTGACGCCTCAAGCGTATCCATTAGGTACACTGACACACAGTTAGAACCCGACATACTACTGTCAGAGATGCAGAACGCCATCAAGAAGTTGAAGGACAAGAAGTCCCCTGGAAGTGACGCCATTTTCGCAGAGGAACTCAAACATCTTGGAAGTAATGGTCTTAAGTACCTACATGATATCTGCAACCGGGTGTGGCAAAAACAAAAATGGCCAAAAGACTGGAAGGAGTCAATTCTCGTCCCATTACATAAAAAGGCTCAACAAAGAAATGTGAGAATTACCGAACAGTGGCTCTAATATCACATGCCAGTAAAATTATTCTACACGTGATAAACGAACGTCTTAAAGGGTACCTACAATGGCAAATACCTAGAGAACAAGCCGGATTTGTAAAAGGCCGCGGAACAAGAGAACAAATCCTCAACATCAGGCAAATGATCGAGAAAAGCCGAGAGTTCCAGGTACCTATGATCATGTGCTTTGTGGACTATTCAAAAGCGTTTGACTGCGTTAAGTGGGCGAATATGTGGAATATTCTCAAAGATTTGGGAGTACCTGATCATCTCACAAATCTCATACGCAACCTTTATGAAGATGGTGAAACAGTAGTACGAGTCAACCACATCCTATCCAAACCGTTTAAACCGCAAAAAGGTGTACGACAGGGATGCATTCTCTCTCCACTTCTTTTTAATATATATGGCGAATATATAATGAGACAAGCCTTGGAGAATTGGGAGGGTGGAATAACAATCGCTGGTCACAAGATCAACAACCTGCGGTACGCCGATGACACTACATTGTTTGCATCTTCAGAAGACGAAATGGCACAGCTAATTCACAGAATAGAGCGAGAGAGTCAAAAGTATGGGCTTGCTATCAACAAAGCCAAAACGAAAATAATGATAGTAGACAGAGGCAGCAAGCTCTCTCGCCCTACCAGGCTTAACGATTTTGAAATTGTGAACCAATTTGTCTATCTGGGATCCATGATAAGTGACCAAGGAGGGTGCGAATTAGAGATAAAGAGAAGAATCCAAATGGCAAAATGTGCCATGACAAGTCTGACAAAAGTATGGCGTGACAGAAATATTACTGGAACCACCAAAGTAAGACTTGTCAAGACGTTGGTATTCTCTATTTTTCTCTACGGCGTGGAAACTTGGACACTGCGAGCAAATGAAAGGCAAAAAATCGACGCCTTCGAAATGTGGTGCTGGCGGAGGATGCTCCGTATTCCGTGGACAGCAAAGAGGACAAACATCTCTATATTAAAGGAGCTGAAAGTAAAAACAAGGCTATCAACCATCTGCCTCCAAAGAATTCTATCTTACTTTGGCCATATAGCGCGACGGAAAGACGACTGCCTGGAGAAGATTATGATTGTTGGGAAAGTGGAAGGTAAAAGACCTCGAGGAAGATCGCCAACAAGATGGTCTGATCAGATCAAGGACTTAACTAAGAGGTCTGTCACAGAATGCCTAAGACTAGCAGAAGACAGAGCACTTTGGCGAAATTTGCAGCACACCTGCACAGTAGACCACCACAGCAGGCACGACATTCAGCAATGAATGAGCGACTCAGAAGAAGACCGTTACTTTAAAACTATTACGTAATAAAAGGGCGTATCCTATCCCGATTCTGATGTGGGCGCGCCGGTAGGTAGATCTACAATGGTATTTCGATTCAACTAATTTAACCAATATTTATAAATATAGTTAAAATAATTAAATGAATAAGCGTTAATGCCACCATAGTAACAATAACACCCAAGCAAAACACCAAACAGTTCAGAGCACCACCGTGCCGTGCCCACTATTGGACAACTTCTGATCTGTTGACAGTTGCGCGCCCCTTTTTTATACCATGATACAGGTAGCCAATTGTTAATACGGAGCGGTAGTTCGAAATTAATATCATGTGATTTTAAAAACGGAATATTTATATATATGAAATGAAGCATTCTCCCACATGTTTACTCATTTAATATTTTCTTTACAGGTTAAAATTTACAACATTTATTCTATTTTATATCCCGTTCAAATTTTATTAAATCTGTAACAAAATTAATCACGCATACCACGTACCACGTAAAGGCGTCAGATATAAGTCTGTGTTCACAAGCAACTTTCCTCTTTTGTGTGTAACCATAACCTACTGAGCGTATATCAGTCTGGGTTCCGTCCTGGTCATAGCACCACTTCTGCATTGATCAAAATCACTGATGATCTAAGACGGGCCATGGATAACAGAATGGTCACAGTAATGGTGCTAATTGACTTTTCAAACGCTTTTAACACAGTCGACCACGATATTCTCCTATCCATCCTTTCGCACTTAAATTTCGCCCCATGTACCCTTAAGTGGTTTGCATCATATCTTCGCGACCGTCAGCAGGCAGTTCGTCTAGAGCGCAAGAGCTCTAAGTGGGCTGACCTTACTGCTGGGGTTCCGCAAGGCGGTATACTTTCTCCTTTATTATTTTCGTTATACATTAACTCCATCACTTCACTTATTAACTGTTCGTATCATCTATATTTCTATATGCTGATGATTTACAATTATATGTGCAGACAAGTATCGGTGAAGTTGACAAAGCTATTCAGGCTATCAACAGTAACTTACAGACTGTGAAAGATTGGTCTAGTCAGTATGGCGTTTCTGTTAATCCCTTGAAGTGTCAGGCCATTATAGTAGGTAGTTCGAGACTGCTGTCTAAAGTCGACTTTGCGAATTTACCCGCTATTACATATGACAATATCACTATTCCTCTGTGCAATGCCGTGAAAAACCTTGGGCTTGTCATTGATAGTAGTTTGAGCTGGCGAATGCAAGTCACCGAGCTGAGCCGAAAAGTAAATGCCACGCTACAATGCCTATATCGGCTTAAAAATTTTCTGCCGCACAGAACTAAAGTTGCGCTAATTCACAGTCTCGTTCTGCCTGTTATTGATTACGCGGATGTGTGTTATCCAGACCTGACGGATGAATTTCTTGATAAGCTAGAGCGCCTTCTTAATAATTGTATCCGATTCATTTTCAACCTACGTAAGTATGATCATATCTCTAAATATAGACGTCAGCTTAAATGGCTAACTATTCGTCAAATGCGTAACTCTAGAATTCTCCTGGTTCTGTATTCTATTTAACATGATTCAGCTTCTCCTCCGTATCTAAAGGAAAATTTTCAGTTTCACTGTTCGTTTCACGGAAGTGGACTACGTTCGTCCAGAATTCTTAAAGTCAATATTCCACCGCATAATAGTGGTTTTTTCCAGTATTCCTTCACAGTACAGGCGATACTACTTTGGAACGCCCTGCCCGAAAACATTAGGAAAGCCACTTGTAGGAATACCTTCAAGAGAATGGTTCGGGAGCATTACTTACGCATGTCCTCCAATACTTGAGTCTTTCAACTTTCCTTTCAACTTTCCTTTCCTTAATTCACTGTGTTGTATATATTTATTTGTGACTATTATATTTTTATTATATATTTATATATTATTTATTTATAATTATTATATGTAGATATTGTATGTTTTTTCCATAATTGTATTTATTGATATTTTATCATTACTGCTTATGTTTATGCCTACCACATGCTATCGCCAACACCCAGGGTCGACTGGCAGAGAATGCCATTAGGCATTAAGTTTACCCTTTGTAACCCTTAGTTTAAGGTGTACAAAAATAAATAAATAAATAAAATATACCGGCTTTTCCGCGCCGACGCCCCGCGGCGATTTACATAAGCCAATATCCGCCTGCTTGAGCCGCACGTTTGTAGGGCCAATTGAATATGCTGGAATGGAACGGTTTGTCAATTGTAGCTTTGTCAGATTTTTTGAAAGTTTCCTGAGCGTTGAATACGAAATGAGAGTTCTTTAAAATGTTATTTTAAAAGGAAATCACTGAAAATTTAAGTATGTTGGTTTTATTCCGGAATTTTTAAACAAAATTGGAATTTAACCCTTTAATAATTGTCTTATTGGCCTATCCTGAATACATATATTGTTGAACATGCTATATTAATAAATATTTTGTTATATTACTCACTACGAATATTTAAAGTTATCATCATCAATATATCAAACCACAGCAGCGACTAACTTGTTGATATTAGGCAGAAATACATGTGTAGAAGCATGTGCGGGCAAAATACGCGCATCAGGAAAAGCGCTTTAAAGGACATATCTTTAATGTAACCTCCTTTAAGTGATAAAAAGAACGTAACACCTTTCAAATCATCTTTAAGGTAACCCCCTTGAAGTCTTAAAAAGAACCCAACACATTCAAAATCACTCCAGCCACGTAAAATACGTCAGTCGGTTTCCGTACGCCCGGACGATTTGCATAAGCCAATATTCACCAGACTGAACACTCCACACATTTGTTATGCACCGAGATGGCTATATTTGTCCTGGTTTTCAATTCAATTTTATGGCACACAAATTTCGGAGAAGATTGGCAATTGAATATATAAGTCTTGCGTGATTTAGTGTGTGGATTTGTTTTGTAGCTAAATATGGGTTTAAACTAGCGCATGCGAAGTACTTGCAAAGTATTTTAGATCTACAAATATTAATTATTTTTATGTACAACGCTCTTAAAATAAATTAATTTATTTAAAAAATTATCTAATATATTTTATTAACAATATTACTTTTGATTTCAGGTAAATTCCAGTTATTTAATTAAGAAGAAAATACAAGAAATCAGTAAGTAATAATATAAATGCATAATACTTTTAGAGAATACTAAACGTTAAGTTAACATTATATAATAATAATAATAATAATTAAGAGCATATATTTCTTAATAATAAAAAAATATATGTATTATATAATCAGTAACTAATTCTACATAGAACACGATTCTAACCTACGTCTTTACGCTAAAGTTCTATAAATTAAGCTGTAACATCTCATAGACACGTGTGAATACAACGCCGAAAACAAAACAGTAATAAAAAATCTCCTTAAGGCCGAAAATGGGCGGTAAATTTAAAATCCAATCATTATATAGCCGTTAAAACACCATAAATGCATCTACTACAGTTTATGTTTCCCATAGAAGCAGTTATAATCAAAGTAACGCGAGTAGGTTGATAACACATAAACAACCCGCATTCCTTGCCCCGGGGGCGGCTTGCAACCCGAACCCCCATAACTCACGGATACACGGTCGGACACGTTATACCAGGGTATAGCGGATCAGGATCCGACCGGGTTCAGTTTAATGAATAAACACAACTTTATGCGTATACCATAGATTAGTAAAGATAACTCACTCCTAACAAGATAATGTAACCAGTTTTGACAATTGGACCTCATCCCAGGGACAGCAATTTAGATGTAGCTTATTATATTTAATTTAAAATATGGTTATATTATTTCACTCTCTTTTTTATATTACTTTATTTATTATAATGTTTTTGTTGTATTTATTATAGTATCAAATCTTGAAAATAAAATGTCAGCATAATATTACAATTTCAGTTGGTTTTATACAATGGATAATTGAAATTGTCACTGTCATCTATTTTTGTGTTTGAAAAATATAAAAAAAATAGTTTTTAGATCTTTTACGAATGAAACGATATTTCTCCGCACTTTTTCTTAGATTTCGTGTCTTCACTGCGCATGTTGGCATTGTTCCGCGTAAAGTACACAATGACAGCTGTTAAACGGCTGACAGAATTGTCAGTCGTTTAAGCCATTAAATGGCTTCCTTACATTACAAGGTGGTGATATATCTATACTTATCTATGGCTTATACCTTATGTTTAGTGCCTCTATATACGAGTATTTTATTATTTATTGAACAAAGAAAAAAATATTTTGAGTCCTTATATTTTGTTTTATATTATCATATGTAAGCTCAAGTTTAATGAATTAACGATTTTATTTTAGGTGGCTATACGTTACTTTATAGCCTGAGGACATACTCAACATCAAAGAGCAAAAAAAAATCTATCTTTAGATGTTTAAGGATACGTCACCGTTAATAAGGAATAAGTGGGAAAGTCTCATGTTTTTACACGAAACCACACAGTAGCAAACTGTTTTAAGTTACAAAAATACTTCGATAATAACCATTGAAGATGGTAGGACCCTTTGTGGTTCGACTCCGGCGGTATCACCGCCACACCTATTTCTACCTACTAACAGCAGTGTTAGGCGCTGCTGTGTTCCGGTTTGAAGGGTGTGGTAAGGGAGACAGACTTTTCCGGGGCGTTCCAGCTTAGTCCTCAGGGATAGCAGCGCAACTGTGGCCGACCTCAGGTAGGAATATCTAATCCTATCTGGGGTTCATTACAGATGTCCATGGGCAGTAGTAGCCACTTACCATCAGGTGGACTGCAAGCTCAAGCTGCTACTCTTATATTAAAAAAAAGAAAAAGGAAAATCTCTTAAATATGTGTATTAAAAGAAAAAGCAGATTACTGCTTACGGTTTCATTAACCGACTTCAAAAAGGAGGTGGTTATCAATTCGGCCGGTATCTTTTTTTTTTATGTATGTACACGAATTACTCCGCCGTTAGTAGACCGATTTTAATAATTCTTTTTTTATTGTATAGAGACGAGCTGGAAGTTGGTCCCATTTAAATATGGTTAGGATCCATCGATGGGTTCTGGAGAAAATGAGGGGAACTCCTCCACCCATGTAAATATAACAGCCATAACTTCGCCGTTTATGAACCTATTTTAATGCCTTTAATTTCGTGTGTGGACAATTGCTACAAGTTGGTCCCATTTAAATATGATGAGGATCAGAGTGGGTTCTGGAAACAAAATATGTAACTTCTCAACCGATGGGTATAATTGAGTTTTGTTTGACGATATTTGGTGTAGGTTCTAATGAAATTGCAAAACCAGTTTACCATTGACTATTTAAGGATCTGATAATGTGGCTCGGAGACAAAATATGTAACTCCTCAACCGATGGGAATAGTTGAGTTGTGTTTGAAGATATTTGGTGTAGGTTCTAATGAAATTGCAAAGCCAGTTCATCATTGACTATTTAAGGGTCTGAGAATGTGGCTCGGAGACAAAATATGTAACTCCTCAACCGATGGGAATAATTGAGTTATGTTTGAAGATATTTGGTGTAGGTTCTATTAGTTAGGTTAGGTTGGAACATATAAGACAAAATAAAACTAAGCGAGCAGGGCGTGGCAGCGCCCTGCGAGCGGGCGGTTCCAATCAATGTAAACTCAGACCTTACCTTCATTAATGATCACGTTTATACAATTTTATATTGTATTAAGTAATATAAATGTTAGTATGTCATCACTAAAAAGGGTAAAACAAAATTAATTAATCGGCGCTTATATTAGACACGCTGTTTACATCGTTATCCAACGAAATATATTGAGCGCCGACTTCAGAAATATGTACTAAACCAACATTTATTTCAATTATTTTTTACTTTGTAGTGACATTAGAAGTCGGTTGTATTTTTTGTTAAAAAATTTTTTGGTAAGATAAGGTTTATTAAAACGTTATCTTACCAATTAAACCTATTATAATATCAGAATTCGCACGTAACTTGGTAACACATAAACAACCCGCATTCCTTGCCCCGGGGGCGGCTTGCAACCCGAACCCCCATAACTCACGGATACATCCCCGTCGGACCCGTTATACCCTGATCCGGCTGGGTTCAGTTTAATGAACAAACACAATTTTATGTTTAGTGCCTATATTTTATTATTTATGTTATGTGCTTATCATGGACCATAGATTAGTAAAGATTACTCACTCCTAACAAGAAAACGTACCCAGTTTTGAGAATTGAAATAGTTGCGTAAAAAAGTTTTGCCACGTCTCCGTGCTAAAATGTTCCTAAAATATTTGAAAAAAATATAATTTATTATGTAAATTACGCAGTATTCGTTATTTATTCGTAATTTTTCTCTAAAAATGTTTTTATTTTTCAAGAATTCAAAAAAAAAATACTAATAAGCCGTTTGTGGCTTCATTCAATTTTAAGGCGGCGAAGTATCTTTACTAATCTATGTCATGGACATATATATGCAATTAGAAATTGTATAAAGGGCGAAATAAGTAATATAATCTGAAGGTGATCGAACCCTATGTGGTTCGACTCCAGCGGCACCACCGTCACATCTATTTCTGCCTAATAACAGCAGTGTTAAGCGCGGCTGCGTTCTGGATTGTAGATAGATAGATAGATAGTATATTTATTTCAAGAACTTAAGCAACAACAACAAATAATAATACATAATAAACAATTAAATCCAAAAACACACATACGGAAACACAAACTTAATTACTTATGAACTAAATTTTCTTAAGAAATGAAATATAAAAACAAACAAAATATAAAAACACTGAAAATAATGAAATAAAAAAAGCAAACAAAATACAAAATCGAGTGTTGCAGCTAAAGTCTATAAAAAGGGTTCCGGAGCTCAGGAAAAACCGTGATTGGATCTCGGCAACTGATATTCAGCCCGGACCATATGCGAACGTTGCTCGGAAGGCTGTACGTACAGTGTACATCGTGCCATGCGTTGTAAACGGGAGAAAAAATCCTCTACCGTTTTTTCAACTAATTTTATATTTTTTTAGTAAGGGAGACATACTTTCCCGAGGCATTCCAACTTAGTCCCCAGGGTTAGCGGCGCATTTGTGACCGATTACCACTTTTGATCCACTAAATTAAAAAAACACAACCGCACCAAATTCTCACATAGAAACTGAAAATTTCACAACCAAAGCATTTTAAAAGTTCCCCAACTCGCGACAAAGGAGAAATGACCCATAATTCACACAACTTAACTGTGCCTTAACCGTTCAACTTCTAATAAGCAATATAACTTGGCCCATAACTTACTTAAAAATGGAAGCACCTTCACCACTTCTTAGCGATGAAAGCCTTACAAAAACAATACAAATGAAAGAAAAGAAAGTTAATTTAACACAATGACTTGTCCAATGTTCATTTTTAAAGCTTTTTATCAACTTGCTATGGTAGTATCGTCAAGTCATTATTGTCCCACTGCTGGGCGAGACACGTGCCCAGCAGTGGGACAATAATGACTTTTTTTATAACATAGAAGTAGCAGACGAGTTTGCAGTCCACCTGATGGTAAGTGGCTCCTGCCGCCCATGGACATCTGTAATCAACCCCACATAGGATTAGATATTCCTACCTGAGGTCGGCCACAAATATGCCGCTACCCCTGAGGACTAATCTGGAACGCCTCGGAAAAGTCTGTCTCCCATACCACACCCTTCATAACGGAACACAGCAGCGCCTAACACTGCTGTTATTAGGTAGAAATAGGTGTGGCGGTGGTGTCGCTGGAGTCGAACCACAAAGGGTTCTACCACCTTCAAAACTACTTACTACTTTCATAATATAAAAAAATAATAATAAGCACGTTCCTACATCACTATTAATCAATTATAGTCCGCGTAAAACTGCTAGTCCGCTCTGAATGTAGAAATGAATCGCGTCGCCATAGCAAATTGTATGACTACATCTACTCGCAACAACTTCAGAGCGGACTAGCAGTTTGGCGCGGACTATAGACTGTTAACTTTAATTTAAAATCTGTTCATATTACTCACAAACTTTAATTAATTAGTATTAAAAAGGTTTTAATAATCACAAAATGAGAACAAAAGTTATTTAAGACGGTTTGCAAATCACTAATGGAAGTACAAATATAACTTGATAGAACCCTAGGCTACAATTACTTTTATTACAATTTAAGTAATTACTATTGTAAGTACTCAATCGGAGACTAGTTTTAATTGATAAAACAATTGGCTATGAAATTTCAATCAATTGGGTTTTACTTAGAAGAAATGGAAGTGAAAATATTTACCGAAATCATTAATAATTTCTACTTGTAAGACATACTATAAATAATCTTGTATATAAAATTCTCGTGTCACAGTTTTCGTTGCCATACTCCTCCGAAACGGCTTGACCGATTTTGATGAAATTTTTTGTGCTTATCCGGTATCTATGAGAATCGGCCAACATCTATTTTTCATCCCCCTAAGTGATAAGGGTTGTTTACCCTTAACATTTTTTTATTTATATGGCAACATAACATTTTCCGGGTCAGCTAGTCTTGTATATAAAATTCTCGTGTCACAGTGTTAGTTACCGTACTCCTCCGAAACGGCTTCACCGATTTTTACCAAATTGTGTATGCATACTCAATAGGTCTGAGAATCGGCTACTATCTATTTTTCATACCCCTAAGTGATAAGGGCTGTTCACCCTTAACATTTTTTTATTTATATGGCAACACTACGTTTGCCGGGTCGGCTAGTAATAATATAAATGCTTAGGAAACTAGTCGAATGCTAAACACTAGTAGTAGTTTGTTACACTTTAGCGTAATTAGAAAAATAGCAAGGACTGATAGTTTCTGAAAAAATTGTTTTTAAAATTTCATAATTATTAAAAGTAGAGTATAAGTAATTCAGTATATAACAATTCGACGGAAACACGGACACAGTTATATCTATCATAAAAATAACTGCGATCTAATCAATTTATGATCATAACTAGCATAGGATACGTTTCTCTGATATAAGTTTAGAATGTGGTAGAACCCTTTGTGGTTCGACTCCGGCGGCACCACCGCCACACCTATTTCTACCTAATAACAGCAGTGTTAGGCGTAGCTGTGTTCCGGTTTGAAGGGTGTGGTAAGCGAGACAAACTTTTCCGAGGCGTTCCAGCTTAGTCCTCAGGGGTAGCGGCGCATCTGTGGCCGACCTCAGGTAGGAATATCTAATCCTATCTGGGGTTGATTACAAATATCCATGGGCGGCAGTAGCCACTTACCATCAGGTGGACTGCATGCTCGTCTGCTACTCTTATATTATAAAAAAAGTCGTTTCTACCACATGGACTGTATCCTACTTGAAGTAGATCACAAATATGCTGCCTCAGAAGATTAAGTCAGAACGCTTCATATAAGTCGGCTTTACCACACCCTTGAAACGAGAACAAAGCAGCTTACAATGCTAATATGCAGAAGCAGGTGAAGCGGTGTTCCCACAGTCAAACCACAAAGTTCTAACTTTGTTTTAATACGTGTATTTCACGGAAGCTACTTAGTAATAAAAATAGTTTAAAAAACTAAAAAACCCACACTTTTTCATCAATTATACTATTTACTATTACTATTTACTGTTACTGAATATATACTAACAGTAATACTTTTCAAGGTGGTAGAACCCTTTGTGGTTCGACTCCGGCGGCACCACCGCCACACCTATATCTGCCTAATAACAGCAGTGTTAGGCGCTGCTGTGTTCCGTTTTGAAGAGTGTGGTAAGGGAGACATACTTTTCCGAGGCGTTCCAGCTTAGGCCTCAGGAGTAGCGGCGCATTTGTGGCCGACCTCAGGTAGGAATATCTAATCCTACCTGGGATTCATTACAGATGTCCATGGGCGGCAGTAGTCACTTACCCTCAGGTGGACTGCATGCTCATCTGCTACTCCTATAATTTAAAAAAAAACCCTTGCTCTTAGTCCAAACGAGAGTTACACACGAACTCACAAACATACATACAGGTGAAACTAATAAAAGCGTGTTAAAAAAACACTTATCTACATTGTTAGCTGAAATCGGAACAGCTCGATAGTAAGTCGGATTTGTGCCAAAATTCGTGCTTTATTTAGAAATCCACGTACTAATGTTTGCCGTACGTATCTAGATTGTAATTAGAAGGAGGGAACTAGAAACTTAGTGCGCTTCATTGTTATGTAAGTACTCAAGGCTTCTGTTATTCGTTAGAAAGTATTTTATAATTGTTTGATATTGAAGATTGTCGCATTTTTGCTTAAAGTGGGTCCTAGAGAAACTAAAAATAGAGAAATCTTAGCCGCTAAAGTTAAAATAAAGATGGTTATAACACTTATAACAAATAAGTTGGAATGCAATAAATTTAAAATATTCCTTAGCTCACAGCATTTACAAATAACTGTAAGAGCTTAAGAAATATCTTATTTAAAAAACAGACGCACAGATTTTACTTAAATATTTATATTTAACTGAATGGATGAAGAGTTCCATTATCCATAGGATTTAAATACCCTGAATAGTCTTTCGAATGGAAGTCGGGGCGGACAATAGACAATCAAAGGATCACCGTCTGAACTTAAGTAATTTAGTTAATTGAAAGCACTCGTTCGCGACAATGTTATCTCGAAAGCAGTTCGGAGATGAATCGAAATTCCGATAATAATGGGAAGTGCTTAGCTTTTAGTAAGGGTCGATGATGATACTGTATCAATGGAGGCGGGGTACCGGGTTTGATTCCAGGGCAGGCAGAAGTCCTTTTTTTTGTAAAAAGTGACAAACGAGTACGCTGTCTCTTTGATAGTAAATAATACTACTTTATAAACACTACATTTACGAGTATATTATGTAACATATTAGTTTCCATCATCATTACAAAAACTACTTGCAATCTCATACTTTATTTTTTTTGTATAAAATATAATTAAACGCTAATTTAGAAGCAATTTAGCTACCTATTGTATAAGCACTTACTATTTTGCATGTTGTGACTACCTGTAAATGGAAATATGTGTACTAAGCTATATTTCTTAAGAAAATAACATTGTCAGTCACGTATAACATATAGTTCTGTTGGTAGCCCTCAATAAAATAAATAAATGTTCACTGCCACCCATGAACATATATGAGCAAGACTATATAAAATGTTTTACGCTGGAAATAGGTATGGCGGTCGTAACTTTCTGATCAAATCATATTGGCTTAACCTTTCAAAATATAAATATGAATATTTAGATACGTAATTTAAAATTCTGTCCTCGGTCTGAATATTTCTAACATATTTTTAAAATTTCTGGATAGTGATGGTTTAAATTATTCAAATCCACTCATCTAGAACTTTTGGAGTCTTGCGAGTACAAACATACGGAAGACGACGTTTTAAAAATGAATAACGTGAGCTGAGTGAGTCAAATGTTAGTTAGCTGAGTTATATGTCAAAAACTCACATATAAGCAAGCTTTACCATTGTCAATATAAGCCATGATAACCCTGAAACCACATTCACAATGAACCACAATCACAAAAATAGGTCATATTAAATTTAGTAACATTATTTTAAATTAAATCATATTCCCAGTGGCTTATAGCTGTCATATGAAAGCCTATTCAGATTGATCGGCGCCGAACCATAAAATACAAATTTTGATATTATAAAAACGGAATAAAACGCCAAATGAACATTTATCAAGAGACTGCGATCCAAAGTGACATTTTGTTACTTACGACGCGTATAGATTGCTAGAAGTGTTGCTTTCACGCAATATAAGTCAGTATAACTTTTATAAGCCAAAATTACCACAACTTATTATTATTTTTTGTTTGTTTTTTATTATATTGAAATAGCAAACGAGCATGCAGTGTGATGGTAAGTGATCAATGTCGTATAAGCAACTGTAATTCAACCCAAATAGGATTAAACTCCTACCTGAGATCGGCCATAGATATGTTACCCTTGAGGATTAAGTCGGATAAATTATGTGCCTTGTCATACCCTTCAAAACAAAACATTGATGTTAGGCAGAAATAATATTGGCGCTGGTGACTCCGAAGTCAGACCAAAGGGTTCTACTGTACATGCGGTAATGTACCTACTAATAACTTACTACACTTATTCGACTTTTGGAAAAATTTCATCCAAATCAGTTACGCCATGCGTGAAAGAGTAACAAAATATGCTTTATAAGAAATTTGTTGAAACTCGACCGAGGAGTCCTAGGTTCGAGTCCCATGAACGCACCTCTGATTTTTCAAAGTTATTAGAAACTAGCTGACCCGGCAAACTTTGTACCGCCTCAAAATCTATTTATCAAATATATTTCATATAAAATATAGCCTAAGTCACTCGTGGATAATGTAGCATTCGAATGGTGAAAGAATTTTTAAAATCGGTCCAGTAGTTTTAAGCCTATTCATTACAAACAAACAAAGTTTTCCTCTTTATAATATTAGTGTAGATGAATTATCACTGGCTTTAATAGTGAAGGAAAATGTCGTGAGGTTTTCTTCATACCTCTCAGGTACTTCTTAACATACAGGTTAAAAGTTAAACATACATCTTAAAAGAAGATAAAAACAATTTCAAAAGTATTTGGAGTCTACTAATAACCAGTAAATACGATTGACAACAATATAAGATTTTATTAGAATTTTATATTGTTTTAATTCTTGGACTATTGTTTAATTTAATTATATTTGTTGTTTAATGTTTTTTTGACAAATTTGAATTTTGTATGTAATTTTAATTTATTATCAATTCATATTAATCCATTACTGTTCCACTGCTGAGCACGGGTCTCCTCTCATAATGAGAAGGATTAGGCCAAAGTCCACCGCGCTGACCAAGTGCGTAATGGTAGACTTCACATACCTTTAAGATTCTTTTTTTATAAATCTTAATTTAAATATCAATGTTTTCATTACTAATGTTGTTTCACTACACTAACGTATTAGGTGAGCCTGTAGTGTTAGATATAAGAACTGAGATAAAAAAGATATCGTCCTACGCTGCCTTTCAACTACGACCATGTCTCTTCCAGGTGTCATATATCCATGTATTAGGGTCCAGGTGGGGTGGGGAGGCCATCTATCACTCTCACAGAAATGTAAACATGTTTTCCAGCCCCTCAGGATTAGTGATGGCTCCATTTGATTTGTTTATGATTATTGTCTTTTGTGTACCTTTTTGGTAACTTTGGCTTTAAATACAGGTAATTTTGACTTATTTCTTAGAAATAGTAACGCAGTTGATTAGTGAGGATAGTTAGACCTAGTACGCAGTGGCAACCCATCTTGGTTATAGAATGTTGTGTTACATACAAACGCTCTCATTAATATTTTTCCAATAAATATGATTACAATATTTATATCGTCGCCAACCCATTACTGTCCCACTGCTGGGCGCGAGTCTCGTCTCAAAAGATTTCTTAGATATGCAGGTTTCTTCATGATGTTTTCGTTCACTGTATGTTCCACATCAAAACAAACTAACACAACGAGTAGGGAGTTTCCCAAAAATTCCCGAAAATGCCCAGATTAACCGGCCTATCCATCAAAGTAACCGTTTTAATACACAGTGATGAATGACGTTATCGGCGTCTTTTGTAAAAGAAAAATACAAAAACTTGATATTACTACAACTTTATCCTCTACGGTATATAACTATAACTTTATCCTCTAGTACAGTTTGTATGTCGAGGATAAAAGCGTGGTTACTTGTTGGCATTATTGTCTCACTGCTGGGCACGGGTCTCCTATCAGAGAAGGGTTAGGTTAGGTTACTAGATTTTACCCATCCTTGAGAAGTTTTTTTCGAAATCGCAGAAGTGCAAGATCCTCAAGATTTCCTCAAGATGTTCTCTTCCACCAATATTGAAAGTGACAATTAATTAATATGTACATAACTGAAGTATAGGTGCGATCCTGGGATTCGAACCTCGGACCCCTTACGAAGCCGAGTAGCCCTAGGCTATTACTATTTTTTAGTTCCATATTAAATAAAGTTATCTTGAACTCAGCAAATTTTAAGTCACTGTCACCCATAGACATCTTTTATCAACCCCAGATACGATTAGATCCCTATCTGAGGTTGCCCACAAAATGTGGTACCACTTGAGGAAAGTTGGAGTTTCTCGTGTTAGTATATCTCTCATCAATGACTTAACACTACCCTCATAACACAAAAATACATTTTTTTTTATAATATGAGGGTAGCAGACGAGCATGCAGTCCACCTGATGGTAAGTGGCTACTGCCGTCCATGGACATCTGTAATCAACCCCAGATAGGATTAGATATTCCTACCTGAGGTCGGCCACAGATGCGCTGCTACCCCTGAGGACTAAGCTGGAACGCCTCGGAAAAGTCTGTCTCCCTTACCACACCCTTCAAACCGGAACACAGCAGCGCCTAACACTGCTGTTATTAGGTAGAAATAGGTGTGGCGGTGGTGCCGCCGGAGTCGAACCACAAAGGGTCCTACCACCTTCAAAATTCATGTATAGTATTTGCATTATTTTATTGCCTACTTCACTAAAATATTATTTACTTATGATTTATGATTCATTATTAATTTCTTATTTACGTTGACAATTACAAATTTATAAAATTTTATTGACATTATTATAATTTAAATTTACTGTAATTTATCCAATCTAATTCCATTGAATTCGACTTATTAATTATTCATAGCTTTAGTCACTTTTTTTTTGTATTTAATGTAATATTTCAAAAATGTGTAACTTGTAATATAATGCACGATGTGATTGCCCGTAATAATAAGAACAGTTGTAATGTATCCTTTAAGCTTATTTAAAATTGATTTATTGTAAACACTGTATCTTATGTGGGTAATCCATTTAATAAATAAATAAATAAATAATAAAAAAAAATGTTCCAATGTGTAAATTAGACGTAAACTAAAGAAACTTTTTTCATCATTTATCGGCTGTTATTTGGAATTATTTTGGAAATTCCCAAATAAACAGGGCATCCATCAAAGCTAACATTTTGATGCCAAGTGATGAATGGGTCCCGACTTTAATAGGATCCAATTTGATGAGATGAGATCGAGAGTACCTTAAGGGTGTCAAGGTTTACTTCTATATATCGCAGGTGGTACTTTTCTGTCCTTATCGACATTGTATTAACATTGACAGTGATTTCAAAGATGCTATGGTCTGCAGGAAGCAGTGATAGCCTTTTTTTTTTTTTTGTTTGCGAGGGGGAAACCTTCAAAAGGTACCCGACGACGTGGGAGCGACGCCGGGTTATGTGGGATTTTTACCGCACTAAAACCCCCCCGGTGGCCGTCCTCGGCGCTTGATGAAGAACTCCGGGATCTCCGATGGAACACAACCGAAGTCCTCCGAGCGCAGTGATAGCCTAGTGGTTAAGAAACTCGACCTCTCGATCGAGGGGTCCGAGGTTCAAATCCCAGGCACGCACCTCTGATTTTTCAAAGTTATGTGCGTATTAGAAATTAATTATCACTTGCTAAACGGTGTAGGAAAACATCGTGAGGTAACCTGCATACCTGAGAGATTTATAAATAATTAATTAAAAAATCAAAAAACCCGACTGCACTATAAAAGCTGAAGTAGAATTTCCAAAAACGGAGAAATAGGCGTTTTATTATTTTAATCCAGAAAGCCAAATACAAAGTTTCATAGTAGGTATCTGCTTCAAAAACAAAATTGTTCTAACAATATTATCCTATTTTGTCCTCGTAGCGCTCACGCTATATAAAGAACCTATGATTAAAA
This sequence comes from Epargyreus clarus clarus, assembly GCA_014595695.2. Taxonomy (NCBI): domain Eukaryota; kingdom Metazoa; phylum Arthropoda; class Insecta; order Lepidoptera; family Hesperiidae; genus Epargyreus; species Epargyreus clarus. The sequence continues at coordinate 1,414,084 of JACTTY020000028.1, forward strand.
TTCCAGCACTGTTAAGTTCAGCGGTTCCCTTTGCATCTTTATCACAGCAACACTACTCATTTAGTCAGACAGTCATCTCGATGAGTTATACATATGTATATATTATATAACGTATGTGTAAGCTCTTTTAAGTTCCTTTATTTTGATATCCTACTCGATAGGTTTAGTTTTTTTTTTTTTTTAAAAGTGTTACTATTTCGCAAAAGAAATCCACCATTTACGCTCCATAAAATATATAACTTCAGTAATTCAAAGTTCCGGTCATTATTTTACCTCGTATTGGATAGAATTTCATTATTTTTATCCAACAAGCTAAATACAAAATTTCATAGTGTTTGCTTCAAAATTGACGATTGTTTAAATGAACTTTTAACCCTTATTTTACCCTCTACGGGGTTAATTTTTCGGATGGGGATTAACAGACGTGTCCTTGTTCCTATCCAGAAAGCCAAATACAAAATTTTGTAGCAGTTGCTTCAAAATTAAAGGATTTCAAAAAAACCGTTTTCCCCTTTTTTACCCTCTTAGGGATAGAATTTCCAAAAGGCCTTTCTTAGTACTTATTTACGCTATATAGTGAACCTTTGTGCAAAATTTCAGAACTCTAAGTTGAGCGGTTTTGGCTGTAGTTTGATTTCTAAAAACTGAAAAAGTCATTTAATTAGTCTGTCAGTCAGTCATCTTGCTGTTTTATATATATACAAATATGTTTTTATAATCTACGTTTAATTTACTTTCATTTGATACTCCACTCGATAGGTTCCGTTAACTTTTTTTTTTAAATGTGTCACTATTTCGCGTCAAAAATTCGCCCTCTTGATTTTTTTTTTCTAACACCTATCTAAGGACACTCGGGTCATTGAGACGAATATAATGACACCTTAACTGTCGAAATGTATCCAGCCGTTTGTAAGATCGGATCAAATAAAGAAAGACAAACATACAAGATACGCGCGAAAAACATAACCCTTCCTTGGCAGTCGGGTAAAAAAAAATCTCAAAGGTCTAAACCTAAAAATCTAAAGGTCTAAAGGTCTAAAGGTCAAAGTCTACCAATACGCACTTGTGCAGCGCGGTGGACTATGGCCTAATCCTTCTCATTATGAGAGGAGACCCGTGCTCAGCAGTGGGACAGTAATGGGTTGTTGATGATGATGATGATGGTCTGCTTTATAACAGCAGTGTTAAGCGCTGCTATGTTCCGCTCTGAAGGGTGCAATAAGGAAAAGTAATTAATTTGAGGCGTTCCAATTTAGCGTAATTTAGCAATGCAGCTGTAGTCAACCTTAGGTAGGAATCTAATATTATCTGGGGTTGATTACAATGGTTCATGAGCGCCAATTACTCGTTTGATTGTTGATGCACAACTTATCTAACTCTAGCTTTCGTGTAACGTTGAAGTAGAAGTTGGTGGTAGAAGCCTCCGTGGCTATACTCCGGTAGCACCAACGCTATACATATTTCTATTTAATAACAGTATTTTTCAGCGCTGCTGTATTCTACTTTAAAGGGTGTGGTAAGAGAGACTTAATTATTTGAGGCGTTCTAATATAGCGTCAGGGGTAGCAATGCTGTCCCTGTAGTTCCGGGACTAGAATAGGGCTACGGTATCCCCTGCCTGTCGTAAGAGGCGACTAAAAGGGGGCTTCCTGGGTTGCGGACGGCAAGAGTGGGAGCTCGAACCGTCCAGCAAGCGACCCCGGGAAGGACGTGTATGTGTGGTCGCATACCGTCGTAAACACTACATGGTGTGGGAGGAGCGAAAACTGCTCCCCCAGGGTAGAGCCCGTTGGGCATCGCGCTTGGAGGGCTCCGGTCGTGTTCCGTTGGAGATCCCGGAGCTCTCCAACAAGCGTTGAGGACGGCCACCGGGGGGTTTTAGTGCGGTAAAAATCCCACATAACCCGGCGTCGCTCCCACGTCGTCGGATACCTTTTGAAGGTTTCCCCCTCGAGAAAAAAAAAAGAAAGGGGTAGCAATGCATCCGTGGTCAACCTCAGGTAGGAATCAAATCTTATCTGGGTTTGATTACAGTTGTCCATGTGCGGCAATAGCGATTATATAAAAAAATCTTCTCAGTCGGGTAAACAGATTTAATTTACAATTTGCATCGCCAGGATTTAATAAGAACAAAGTTAAAAAGATCGCATATTATGCTCTTGAGCTGTCTAGCTTATTAAAGGTGCTTTTATCTCGCGAGCACAGGCAGTTAGGTGTAGGCACGCTGTTATAAGCCTTTCTTAGTCTCCTAATACCGTTATTTATGGAGATGCACGAAAAATTAGCTTTAATAACGTTAAAATTAAATGTGGTTTAAGTTTTCATTAATATTTTAGTTGGTAGAGCTCTTTTGTGGTGTTATATATTATTATGTCTGTCTAATAACAACAATGTTGAATGCTTCTGTGCTTTGATTGCAAGAATATGTTAGACAGCCCCAAGTAACTAAATTGGAACTCCTTCTGTATCACTCTTACCATAACCTTCAAACTTCCACAATTTAACCGAAACCAATGACACCTCATATGTTCAAATTCGTCAAGTCGGTTAGGCTGCAATGAATGCTAAATAATGAGACATACATACATTCATACGCTCGAAAAAATTACCCTCTGCTATCGGATAAAAAACCTTAAATGTGTGAAAAGTCTACTAATCCGAATTTTGCCAGCGCGGTGGACTATATCAAAGGCACTCTCGGTCTAAGAAGAGACTCGTGCCCAGTAGTGGAACAGTAATGGGTTCACCCAATCTAAATATTTAATAGTAATTAATTTCTTGTAAACATAAAAAAAGTTTATGTGAACAGGACAATATAGTTATTTCCCAATTTTTTTTTGTCTTTCTTGGTTTTATTTAGGATATATTTCTTTTTTGAACTGCTTGTCTTATGTATTTATCACTAATTTGCATCTTAACCGTGTTTATATATTTTGTGTATTTGCAATTCGCGGTGTAAGAGTCAGATGAACGTATCTACATTTTGTCAATTTTACAGGAGAGCAAAATAGTATGAAAATTCGCCACTTCAAACTTTACCAGATCATTAATAGAGATAATATACAGTAGTTGAAATAAAAATATTGAATATAACGTTACGTTGTTTTGCTATTTAATAAAAGACTACATTGTGGACTGTTTTGTGAAAAAGAAACCAATTTTTGATTTTTTGTACATACGTTCATCTTACTTTTACACCGCGAATTGTTCTGTGTTGCAATTTTCCTGAATAGAGTATGTTTCTTTCTTTCAAACTTTGCCACGATCTAGACTGTATACACAAATACAATTATAGTAATATTTCACGATGTCTAAGGGTCCTCACTAAACTTTATTGTCGGTAAACAAGGGCTTAAGTTTTGAGCACCGTTGGCAACAGACTTGCCGTGAGTGTTGTCTCTCATTAGGACTTGTTTCGTGGTGTCTATAGAGATGGGACGTGGACTTATCGATACATTTTTTTTATAATGTTTCATTATATTCAATTATTATTTATTTATAAGTTGTACCAACAAATTTAATATTAATAGATCTTATAAGTATACATTTACAATCGTGATGTTAAATTATTATTTAATTATAATATACAGTTCTTTGAATCTCAGTTGCAGTGTCGATATTTTTTAATTTTTACCCGACTCAGGAGGGTAATGTTTTTCGAGCGTTTGTTTGTATACATATCTCGTTCTTTGGTACACCCTGCCAAGTCAGTCAGTAAAATTTATAGGAGAGCGACTTAAATTTGAAATATTTACAAAAAAATATATATAAATTTCCATACCTAAATTTTGGAGTGAAAATATTACTGTCTCCTAAAATTGTTCCAACAAATAAATTATTATAACTGTTATATCAACTAAATATATGTATTTGATAAATGTCGTCGTAATCTAACTAACACAGTTATTTAATGAATAATATAATAATTATAGCTTCATATATCTTATGCAACTATTACGAAAATCAAAACAAAAGCGTATATTAACTTTAACTGTTGGAATTGAAAGGATACGCTCAAGTTTCGAGCGTATAAAGTGTTCCACGAGACAGACGTGTTGTATCATATCGCATTGTATCTCGCTTCGCACCCCTTTAATAAGGATTAGTGTTGCGAGACCCACCCTGATTTAGAATAATATTCTATCGATATCGGAATGATAAAAATAACTGTTAAATCAATATCGATGAGGCAATAATAACTAATCAATATTTAATAACTGATTCGTCAATAACGAAATAATCAGAAATTAGTTATTGATCATTAATAACTGAATTGTTAATAACTGCCGCTAATTTCAATAAATGTACTTTATTACGGGACAAAGAAGACTAGTAAAACTTTTATTTATGTGACTTAATCGAAGGAAATAATAATTACTGAATAAGCACATTATAATAATCGGATGATTGAAACTAAACGATAAACAAAAAAAAAGTTTAAATAACCAATATGTTTGAATAACTGGTATATCAATCATAACTTATTCAACAATGCCACCTTAAGCAACAATAATGCAAATTTATTTTAAATTGCATTATACATACAAAATATTCAATATATCAAAAGTTAATGTTAAATATGTCTGTCGGTAAACAAAGTGTTTGGAAGTTTCAAGCAGAACGCGACAGACGGAGTGTTGGCTCATTATCACTCCAATATCGTACGTTTAAATACGGGATAGGGATGGGCTGTTGTTATTATTTATCGATATATTTAAAGCGCACATATTCGTGATATTTCGTGTAGAATATAATACTGATTTGAAGGTGATGGAACCCTCTGCGGTTCGATTCCGTCTGTCACCAATTTCTGACACCTATTTCTGTCTAATAACAGTAGTATTAAGGGCTGTTGTGTTCTGGTTTGAAGGGTATAAGGGTAGTATACTTTTTCGAGGCATTCCAGCTTAGTTCTTAGGGGTAGCGAGGTATCAAATCCGAGGGATTTCCAATAAAATGATTTAGAAAATCATGTTAAACGTTGGAAAACATTTCAAAAAAAGAGATAATAAAGGAATCAGTTGTTAACTTTATTTAAAAAAGAAACCTCAAAATGGCGGGAACTTAGTTGCCAACCATGACAATCGAAAGTACCTTTTCAAAAGCCAAGTAAAAGAGTATTTAAAAATAAAACCGACGATTTGTTTAAAAATATCTAATTGAAGCTGAACACAAAAGTAAATTGAAAGTTCCAATCGAATTTTCTTTCGAATCTTTTCTTTCGCCGACGTCAACAATAAAAGAAAGACAGAAATCGGATAAAGGCAATTGGACGTTTTTCCTTTTTCGTTAATTAACGGAATTGTTCTACCTTATTTCAGTTTGTCACTCGAGAGAAGGATTAAAATGTTTAAACTTTGTCGTAGAAATAATGCAGGTATATTTTTTATGTATAATATAGGAGTAGCAGACGAGCATGCAGTCCACCTGATGGTAAGTGGCTACTGCCGCCCATGGACATCTGTGATCAATCCCAGATAAGATTAGATTCCTACTAAGGTCGACCACATATGCGCCGCTACCTTTGAGGACTAAGCTGGAATGCCTCGAAAAGTATGTCTCCATTACCACACCCTTCAAACCAGAACACAGCAGCGCTTAACACTGCTATATAGGCAGAAATTGGCGTGACGGTGGTGTCACCGGAGTCGAATTACAGAGGGTTCTACCTTCAAAGTTTATAAGGCAATAAGTGTTGTTTCTTACTTACATATTCGAAAGAACAAGAGGTCAATAGAATGCCGATATGAATGATTAATTTATATGATCTGGATTACAATATTTATTTTTATAACAATTTGCTTTAAAATATAAATCGAAAAGAAAAGGTTTATTTTGTGTGAATCATCGATTTAAGGAATTTATTGGATGGATATTGGCTTCATTTTATTTCAAAAAATTGTGACCTGATCTTCTTAAATTTTATGAACATTAGATTTTAAATATAACTTTCTTAAACGGTTGTTAAGCACAATTTAAGCCGAAAATCGAACGTGGGACCTTCAGTTAGATTACTATGCCACATCGACCGTCAAACTATTAGAAGCATCAGAGCGACTAGAAAATCTTTATATTACTAATAAACAAATAAATCTATGTTACCCAGCAGTGGGAAAGATCCCACAGCCAGCTATAACAAGATAATGAAATCGCTATAAAGTTTCTCTTCCATTCCATTCTATGTTTTGATATCGCTTTTACGGAGTTAATCAGCTTTCGAAGTTTAAGTATTCATAAAATCGGCCGTTTTAAATAATTTTACGCGAATTTTACGCGATGCGTCGGATGGAATACTTAATTTTGGACTTTTGATGCTCAATTTTTAACATTAACTTGTAATAGTAGCGTGTTAATGTCTGAGAACGATGTCTGCATCGGCCATTTTGTTATGTTTAATGTTCATTTGTGATATTTATTTTTCTTTTACAATACGGTAAAGTAATATGCAGGTTTGATGTTAAGTGGCTCCTGCCCATGGACCACTGAAATCAATATCAGAAAAGATAACAGTCGGACCTAAGATTGGCCCCAAATGCGTAGCTACCGATGATGACTAAAATGCTTGATTCTTGATTGAAATGCTTCGTATTTGTCCTTCCCTTGTCTACACCGTTCAAACTATGACACAGTATTGCCTAAATTATTACAAGGCAGAAATATGTGACAGTGGTGTGTGACAGTTAAAATTATATTGTTTTAAGAGATGGTAGTAACCCCCCTGATGTCAATGGCCAGCAGTGGCTACTTATCATCAAGTGAACTGCATGCTAGTTTGCTATTTCAATTTTATAAAAATAAACTTTCCTTCAGCGTTAATTTTCACCATTACCTAGAAAAGTAATTGTAAATTAATTAAAGTCATTCATATAATAATAAAATAACACATTACATTAACTGGAATAATTATAATCGTAATAAAATTAACATTTAGGCATTCAGAACGCGCAGAAACACTTTAAAATACTAATTTAATTGAACTTTCCAACTAAAGTACCCCAATACCTTTTAATAGGTTCCATTATAGACCTTTTGTCCCTTTATGTAATATGTCGCTGACTCGCTGTCGAATTTGGTATATTGCAATATGCCTAGTTTCTCACTCGCTTTGTGAAAAAGTGAATCGAATACATTTATATATAGTTTGGGTTTACCTCCATATTATAGTAAGTAATGTAAAATAACGCTTTCTACACTCATAGCGCTGCACTAAGATATTTTGTGTGGGTGCCATGGACACACACAAATACGAATAAAACCCCACAAACACCCAATCCCATAGCAAAGATTTAAATTAGCATTTAGATAATTGTCTGTCAGATATCAAACCCGAAACCCTCTGCTTGTCAGACAGGTATATAGCGACAGTATAAATATACATAAACCAATATTAATATTTGCGTCGATGCTAATCTTCTTTCGCACTCATCTACTCGTACTAAAGATCAGCTCAGATTCAAAAGGGTAAAACGTACAACTGGAATTGCACTATCGCATGTAAAACGTTCCGCTTCTAAAGGTTTGGTAAGGGTGATATTTTTGTCTGAGGCGTTGTGATCTTCAGGGGGCTACCCTTGTGGCGTACTTTAAGTATGAATGTAATCGTATCTGGGATAACAAGAACGTCAGTGGCCTCTTTCGTTATTTTAAATACTGTCTCGACAGATATACAGATACATCTGCTGTTTTTCTTGTTGTCTGTCACTCTTTTTTACTTTAATATAACACCTGCTGCAAATTCTCTTCATCCACCCAGGGTTGACTGGTAGAGTTTGCCCTTTTGTACATTTCTTCTTAGAGGTGATGCAATATTTTTTTAAATAAATAAATAAATATCCATATTTAACATCATATTGATACTTTCAATCGGTTACCAATATGCCCAATTCTATAATACATCCACAACATACCCTTTATATCACCTACCTATTACTCCCTTAAAGGGTTACAAAGCTTCGAATATTTAATTGAATCAAGTGTAGGAAATTTCAATTGAAATCAAAAGGTCAACCAGACGCCTACCTGTCTATTAATTTAACTAATTTAGCCCCGCGGCGTCGCTTAACCATTTACGAAGAAACTCTCAACTTAAACGAAGTTAATTCAGTAATTGGTGTTTAATTGACTGCTAAGCCTTTAGCCAAGTGGTTTGAAAGTCGGCTTCTTTTCTAGTGATTTAGGGTTCGCATACCAAAAATTACATCTATAAATATAAATAAAAATGGAGTGTATGTTTTTAATATTGAAATAACCGCTTTTTACTACGAGCATACGAATATACATACGGTACATACATCAAAATAACATTTTTGCAATTTTTGTCTGTCTGTCACCTATTTCTACCTAATAACAGTAGTGTTAGGCGCTGCTGTGTTCCGGTTTGAAGGGTGTGGTAAGGGAGACAGACTTTTCCGAGGCGTTCCAGCTTAGTTCTCAGGGGTAGCGGCGAATCTGTGGCCGACCTTAGGTAGGAATAACTTATCCTATCTGGGGTTGATTACAGATGTCCATGGGCAGCAGTAGCCACTTACCATTAGGTGGACTGCATGCTCTGAAACGGCTGGACCGATTTTGACGGGCCTTTTATTGGCAAGTAGCTGATGTAATAAGGAGTAACTTAGGCTACTTATTAATTTAACTTAACGCGGGTGAAACCGCGGGGCACAGCTAGTTTAAAATAAATTTGTGGGTAGATTTTTTACAAAACTTGATGTAAGTATTTACTGGCTATGCTCTGCAAAGCCTTAAGGCAGCTTTTAGTCTATTTTAGAGATCAGTTTTCTAAAATCCACTCTCATACTTTCTTCCAAACACACCAAAAACTTCAAATAGCTTACAAATCACACAATAAAATTAAAAAAAAAACAATTAAATTGGTTTTGTATTACTTAAGATTTAAGAATCGTTGCATTTCATCTTTAACAATATTTGAACTTGTTATTTAAATTCAAGCTGCTTTGTTCTGATTTGAAGGGTGTGGTAAGGGAGACATACTTTTTCGAGGCATTCCAGGTTAATCCTCAAGGGTAGTGTGGTATTAAAACCGAGTAATTTCCATCAAAAATATATTGAAATTGATATTATACTTTGGAAAAAGTTGTAATAAAGAGAGCATATTAAGGAATCACTTGTTAATTCCATTAAATGATAAAGTGGCGGGGACTTAGTTGCCAACCATTACAATCGAAAGTATCTCTTCAAAACCAAGTAAAAGAAGTATTATACTTATAACGATAGTGTTTTTAATAGAAAAAACTATAGTTATTTGACGACCCGCGTGGCGGAGCGGTCACCATACCGGTCTGACGCGCAAAGGGTCCCGGGTTCGATCCCCGGCCAGACAGATATCTAAATGATGAATATAGATTTCTGTTTCTGGGTCTGGGTGTTTGTGTATTTGTCTGTGTGTGTCCATGGCACCCAGAACACAGGGAATCCTAGTGTGGGCTGTGAGTGTAGAAAGCGTTTATTAGAAAGCGTTTATTTGTCGGTGTTAAAGTCAAATCTGAGTAAGTTCCATAAAAGGTTTCAATCCCTATTTGACATTCCTGAAAAGATTCGTTAATGTTTACACATCTTCATACGATTGCACTCAGACGGCGTTTCGACCCCATTATTTCAATGGCCTACATTAAGCACCTTTTGATACAAGAATGTCTTAAATTTTCACTCCATTACCACCCTCACTCGAATGAAGAGATCCGCAAACACTCCGTAAGGGGCTTGAATCCCTTACATAAAAGTAATTGGAGATTACGATTCGTATACCGTTATTTTGTACAATTTGAAAATCTTAAAAAATCATTGTAAAATACTATTTTAGTTGCCGTAAAATTCTCGAATTGAAATGAAAGCCGCATCGAAGCTGGTACAGTCGTTTCAAAAATAAAATAATTTGTGTGTCTGCATGTTCGTTGGTTTAGTATAGATATAGATTAGTAAAGATTATTCACTCCTAACAAGAAAATGTTACCAGTTTTGACAATTGAAATTGTCACTGTCATCTTTTTTCGTGTTTGCAAAATATTAAAAAAAATAGTTTTTAGATCATTTATGAATGAAACGATATTTCTCCGCACTTTCTCTTCGATTTCTTGTTTTAAGACCACTTATCTGCACATGTCGGCGTTGTTCCGCGTAAATTACACCATGACAGCAATTAAATGGCTGACACATTGTCAGCCGTTTAAACCATTTAATGGCTTCCTTCAATTATAAGGCGGTGAGATATCTATACTTATCTATGGGCGCCAGATGCTACCCCCCAGAGGACTAAATTGGAACGCCTCGGATAAGTATTTCTCCCTTATCACACCGTGCAAAGCAAAACACAGCAGCGCTTTACACGGCTGTTATTAGGCTGAAAAATACATGAGGTAGTTGTGCCTCCGGTTTCGAACTACAAAGGGTTTTACCATCCTAAAATATTATTTTTCAGCAATTGAATGTTGTATCTACAATTTAATATCATTTCTCACTTACGCTTTTTCTATTTCTATAAATAAATAAACATTGACTTATCATTTATTAGTGGTACTGGTAGAGCCCGCGGCTTCGCCCGCGTTTAAAAAAAATAACATGACATACACATAACTGAAAATGTATACCTTCACTGGAATGACAGTGGCACCATCTGTCGAAAATTGGTACCAAGTCAGAAACCTTCGTGGGCTCATGCACGACAACTTTGTTAAAGATCATCATGAACGAATGCATAGTTTACGATCCTATGAAGAACAAACATTTATTTTTATCGATTCTATAAATGACATACAGACAAACATTAACTTTTATTTAAATAGACATGTAGTTCTATTTTTGTCAATTTCTCAAGGACTCTTTTCGTTCTCACCTTTTATTTCTCTATCTCACTTTGGAATAAAGCGTTCATTTCTCAGCAAAATTGTCACCTTTAAATGTAATTCGCCTCCGGTACTGTAGTTGCTAACAATGTAAATTTTCCTTAATTTCTATTATTAATTCAGCTGTAGCCAAAAAGCGATTTAATCCACCATTATAGCATCATTTACATTCTCCAAGACAGTACTGCAAATGGGTTATTTTATCCATGTGTCTTACTTTGACAGATGAAGCGATGAGCGATGAACGATAAAAGGAATGGAGTAACAGAATGTGGTTGTTTCTATGACATACTTTGCCTTTTTATTTCGTGTGTATTTAAGGGAAAAATTTGGCAAGATTTTGATCCACTTCCGGTTTCCGAATTAATTAAAATTGTGCATACATGTTTGGTTTGAATGACAATGCATGATTAGCTTAGTGACGTCATTCTAAATTGAATGTGACGGACGTGCTGAGATGGCAAACCAATTACTTATATGCACCCCCATTTTGTTGGTTACAAATTGGTTGGTTGGTTTTTTAAAAAGAATACGAAAATGACTAAAAGTCTTTTTTTTTTTACTTTTTAAAACACAAATTCTATTAAAATCAGTACCTTCATATCTTCAATTTTAAGAAAATAAAATGAACCTTAATAATACCTGTATGAAAATGTATGAACACGTTTAAAAATACGTCGTATATTAAGACTTTTATCGTACCTACTCGCTTAGAGCAGGCAATAAGACATGATCCTTATACCACAGTAATTTCGTTCATTACATTGTTTTAAGAATATCTCAGCTATAAATGGTTATATTACTGTGTGTTTGTACGTTTTAGAGGGACATAACGTTTTTATTATACATTGAAATGTACACTTCAAATATAATAACAATATGGTTGTTTGTGATTTTACTTTGATTTTGAAACTAAGATTTTCTTATAACAATTCGTGTAAACATTCTTGGCTGCCCATTTTTGTATGTAAACATTTTTTTAATGGTAATTTTTGTATTTTTTTTTTTGCAAAATAAGGAGTTCAATCGCCAGGTAGAGCTTAGCACACCGTCGTAAACACCAAATGACGTGGGAGGAGCGAAAACTTTTTCCCCAGGGCAGAGGCCGTTTTTTTTCTCGAGGGGGAAACCTTTAAAAGGTACCCGACGACGTGGGAGCGACGCCGGGTTATGTGGGATTTTTACCGCACTAAAACCCCCCTGGTGGCCGTCCTCAACGCTTGTTGGAGAACTCCGGGATCTCCAACGGAACACAATCGGAGCCCTCCAAGCGCGATGCCCTACGGGCTCTACCCTGGGGGAGCAGTTTTCGCTCCTCCCACACCATGTAGTGTTTACGACGGTATGCGACCACACATACCGCCATCCTTCCCGGGGTCGCTTGCTGGACGGTTCGAGCTCCCACTCTTGCCGCCCGCAACCCCGGAAGCCCCCATTTAGTCGCCTCCTACGACAGGCAGGGGATACCGTAGCCCTATTCTAGCCCCGGAATTACAGGGACAAGGACAGAGCCCTATCAAGGCATCGCGCTTGGAGGACTCCTGTTGTCCATCGGAGATCCCGGAGTTCTTTAACAATCGTTTAGGACGGCCACCGGGGGGGTTTTAGTGCCGTAAAAATCCCACATAAACCGACGTCGCTCCCACGTCGTCGGGTACCTTTTCAAGGTTTCTCCCTCGTAAAGGAAAAAAGGTAGAGTTTAGCACAATTAGCAGATGTGTTACTAACCCCTGAGGACTAAGTTGGAACAACTCGAATAAGTAATTGCCTTCCCACCCTTCAAGCCGGAACACGGTAGCGCTACACTGCTGTTATTAGGCAGAAACAGATGTGGCGGTGGTGCCACCAGAGTCGATCCACAAAGGATCCATAAAGGGTCCCACTAGCTTCATAATGTCATCTTCAAACCATCAATGTTCCACTGCTGGGCACGGGTCTCCTCTCAGAGTGAGAAGGCCATAGTCCACCACGCTGGCCAAGTGCGAATTGATAGACTTCACATACCTTTGAACACTTTTAGATTTCTCCGGTATGCAGGTTTCCTCACGATGTTTTTCTTCACCGTTTAAGCAAGTTGTAATTAATTTCTAATACGCACATAACTCAGTCAGAGGTCAGCGTGCCTGGGATTTGAACCTCAATCAAGAGGCCAATTTTCTTAACCAATAGGCTGACATTGTTTTTTTTTAAAAGGTATTTAATAAGAATTAGGTAAATGTCGCTGTAATCATATACAAAATAAATCAAAAATGCTAGGAACGCACCACTGACCACACAAACGCATTCATCTATGTTATTGATAATTGGGTTATCGTTTTTAAAGCCAATTATTCGATATTTGAAGCCAATTTTCACTTAAATTGGCACAAAGTGAGTTTAATTTGTCGATTCTATTAACATTTATTGCCCCGTTCGAGAATTCAGAGAAATTTAGGCTTTAATTTAAATATTGTTCTCTTAAATGGAAATAATGGAAATAATATTGTGGCTACACAATTAAATTGAACGTAGAACCCGCTGTGTCGACTCCGGCGGCACCACCGCCATACCTATTACTACTTAAATAGCAGTGTTAAGCGCTGCTGTGTTCTGGTTTGAAGGGTGTGGTAAAGGAGACATACTTTTCCGAGGCGTTCCAGCTTAGTCCTCAGGGGTAGCGGCGCTGTGGATGACCTCTGGTAGGGATATCTAATCCTATGTGGGATTGATCACCAGATGTTTATAGGCGGCAGTAGCCACTTACCATCAGGTGGACTGCATGCTCGTCTGCTACTCCTATATTATACAAAAAAAAACTCTAGAAATGGGTGTAGCCCTGGTAACTTGTCGGTCGAGCTATGTTGGTCCCAATTTTTGCAAAAAAATATAAAATACTCATAAAATATCAACTTAGCGATATTTTTCAATATACAGCTAAAAATATACGAATTATTTTTATAACCATAAACTTTGAGAACCACTACTCAAAACTGAAAAGTTTTATTAAATATCCAGTAATTTGTGGCTCGAAAATTATTTCGCTTACAAATTTTCACTTTGAAAATTCATCAAAGCCAAAATTAAAAGCACGTGCTCTTTTGGTTTTTATTTACGAACTAAAAGTGCGGTATAAAGCCATTACCGCGGAAATAAAAGCTACGAGTCAAAATGGAAGTCAAAATAAAAGTAAAAATTTTGAATGAATCTTTTGACTTTTATCTTTTGGGTTAACGTCATTAGTGGCATAAAGTGACACGTGTTTTTTCGATTTTTTTCAACTGACTTCAACATCTTAGACCATATTTCTAAACAAGGTTATCCCGTGGTTTTTTTTACCCGCGTTTATTAGTATAATTATTCTGGAGGTTTCATGGATTTTAATTTTTTGTGCCGAGCTACAATTTTTATTTTAAAATAAAGTAGCCTAAGTTACTCTTTATGATATAAGCTAACTGTCAGTGAAAGTCCTTCAAAATCGGTTCATCCGTTTCAGTAATTGCCCGGAACGAACAAAAACAAACAGTAGTAAGTATAGGAAGCCTAATTTCAGTAGTGTTAAGCGCTGTTGTGTTCTGGTTTGAAGGATGTGGTAAGGGAGACATTTCCAAGGCATTCCAACTTAGTCCTCAGGGGGTAGCGGCGTATCTGTGGCCAGCTTTTGGTAGGATCTAATCTTATCTGGGATTGGTTACAGATGTTCATGGGCGGCAGCACCTACTTCCTCGTACCATCAGGTGGGCTGCATGCTCGTCTGCTACCTCTATATTATAAACTAGCTGACCCGGCAAACTTTGTACCGCCTCAAAATCTATTTAACAAATATACTTCATATAAAATATAGCCTATGTTACTCGTGGATAATGTAGCTTTCGAATGGTGAAAGAATTTTTAAAATCGGTCCAGTAGTTTTTGAGCCTATTCATTGCAACCAAACAAACAAACAAAGTTTTCCTCTTTATAATATTAGTGTAGATTAATATAAGGTTTTCGTCCTCAGGCGATTGATCTGAATTTCATAAAATTTTGTGAAAACAGTCTACGTCATGGATATTTTCATCCCGAAAAAATTGTATCGATCCCAAGGGAATAATGAAAATCCGTTTTTATTACTTTAATTCCTTTTTCGTTCAACTGCGTCAAAAGTTAGGGTTATATTTTTCAAATGTATAATAATATATATATATATATTATTGTAAAGGCCCGCGACTGCGATAAATCCTAGGATTTGCCGCTAGATCCTAGCGGGTTAAAAAAGTCAAGTTTTTTTTAAAGGGACTTTGAGCTTTTACTAATAGAGTTTGGTCAATTTTAGGAACAATCGTGGTTTGTTTACTATGTACGATTATATGTATAATAAAAAATGTCTGCGACACGATTTTTTTTATATTTGAACCTGACGATAAAGCAGACGTGCTACTTGATGGAAAGTAGTTAAAGTCGCCTATGGACATTTGCAACACCAGAGGAGTCGCCAATGCATCGCCGGCTTTGAAGGAGAGCTCTTGCGCCTTTATTGAAGAGCCCCATGTCATAGCGCTCCGGGAATACCTCGCGAGGAAGCTCATTCCACATCTTACACGACATAAAAGAGGTCTATAAGTATAATTTCATGTATACCATTCTTAAAGTATGACCTTACTAATCCACTATTAAATACGAGTACTTGCAATTTAATTCCGCGCACATGTTGCATACAGCCGACCTTCGTAATATAGCGTACAGCGCAGAACGCAGCCTAAATACTAAGCGAGTACAGTCAGCTTCAAAAGTAGATGAAGAGATTATGGTTTCTAAAATATCTTCATAAGTACGAGTAGCATAACGCAACTAAAACCATGATTAGATAAAAGTCGTTATGCGTCAAAATTAGATGAAAACAGATATGTGCAAAATGGCTAACGTCATGCAGTCAACCTGATGGTAAGTGCTGACTTACCTATGATAGATAGATTAGATCTTGGAGTAGATGGTAAGTACTGACTACTGTCAGCCTTCATGAGGTCGACCACAAATGCGCCGCTATCCCTGAGGACTATGCTGGAATGCCTCGGATAAGTATATCTCCCTTACTACTTCACCTACTTTTGAAACTTTACGACGTTCATCTAATTAAGAAGCTAGTTGTGCGACTTAGGAACCCATGGGTGTATCGATATTTTTCAAACCTGAATCAGTTCATCTACTTTCGAAGCTGACTGTACATTAAGTGGAAGCTTATTTATGTAATGACTAATGTACTGTGTAACTTCGCTGAATTAATTTTGAGAATTTCCCTGTGAAGTATACTTTGGCACTTGCTAATTTTAGGAAACGCTAAAATTATTGACGTGGAAATATTCAGCTGGAATTAATTTAGATTAATGATGTGTTGTACGGTATGTAGAAAATTATAAATAATATGAGTTGTGTAGAATGTAACTGATTTGAAAAGTTAAGCAACGTTGAGTAGACACTTCCATTGATGTCCCTGTAGTCCCGGGACTAAAATAGGTCTGCGGTATCCCCTGCCTGTCCTAAGAGGCGACTAAAAGAGGGCTTCCGGGGTTGCGGTTGGCATGAGTGGGAGCTGAGACCGCCCGGACAGCGACCCCGGGAAGAACGGCGGTATGTGTGGTCGCGTACCATCGTGTACATCATACGATTTGGCGAGCGTCATGTTCACCTGGGCGAAGCCCGATGGGGCAGCGCTCTAAGAGGACTCCGGTTGCGATCATTTGGAGATCCCGGAGTCCTTTATGCAGCGCCGAGGACGGCCACCGAGGGTGTTTTAGTGCGGTAAGAATCCCACATAACTGTGGTATCCCGCTCTTAACGACAACCTTCTCACGGCATCCGGTACCTTTTGAAGGTTTCCCCCTCGATAACAAAAAAAAAACGTACTTACTTAACATAAGGACTGCATCATCGCTACTCTACATCGCTGCATTGAAGGTGGTGGTAGAACCCTTTGTGGTTCGACTCCGGCGGCACCACCGCCACACCTATTTCTACCTAATAACAGCAGTGTTAGACGCTGCTGTGTTCCGGTTTGAAGGGTGTGGTAAGGGAGACAGACTTTTCCGAGGCGTTCCAGCTTAGTCCTCAGGGGTAGCGGCTCATCTGTGGCCGACCTCAGGTAGGAATATCTAATCTTATCTGGGGTTGATTACAGATGTCCATGGGCGGCAGTAGCCACTTACCATCAGGTGGACTGCATGCTCGTCTGCTACTCTTATATTATAAAGAAAAAAAAATACTTTCATATGAAAACATAATGTGATTGGCGGTACATTTTTTTCCGTAACTCACAATTCCTAGTTTAGAATTGAGCGGAAACTTGTGAAATACCACTAACAGACACCGAGCTAGTGTTGTCTCATTAGGACTTTGGTGCCCCGCGGCGTTAGAAATAGGGATGGGAAAATTGTGCTATTTAAATATGTTGTCGATTTATCGATAAATTTATTTTAAGCTACAATTACGTTTATACTGTCATATAGAAAAAAATACGTGTGGCACTCGGAGACTGCCGCGGTAAAGCTATTGCATAGCATTTTTTATGCTATGAAAACGCTCAGAAGGAATTCCAGAAATACAATATATTCTTCCATAATCATCAACATTTACAGTAATACATCTTTATCCACTATTTTATCATATCTCCATTATATAAGACATTGCAAATGTCAGCTGACATTTCATAACTCCAAGCAAGACTGAACATTCTAAAATATAAAATAGAAAAGTATTTAATAAGTGACGTAAAGTATTAACAACCAGCAATATAAATGGATCAATGCGATGTGCCTGTGACATTTGGCCGAATGTTACAAGTACATCGCATTTTTCATTAATAAATGCACTTTGTTTATTCATATTTAAAACACTTTGTACACAAATTATTTGTACCATAAATCATAAGGGCGTTTTGATTTTGTGCTGTCAAGTCTGTCAATTGTAATTGTACGTTTAAAAATAACAAACACTCTTTTACGTTATTTTATCAATCCAGAATTCAACATAGCTTATGTTGATAAAACATATTATTTTGATAATATGGTAATATAATTTTGAATTTTATAATGGGAATATAAAATATACTTCACGCAATTTTAAGATTTCTGCACGGATTATAAAAAAATGTGTATTACTGCCATCTGTGTTCAAGTTGACGAATTAAGGTTATCAAATAAAATAATAAGGAATGTAAAATAATACTTTATTCAATTATATCCATATTTTTCTATTGACAGTCAACAACTCGGTTGCCTGGAGACTTGATAGTTGGATATCAAGTCTCCAGGCAACCGAGTTCTTGAAAGGTGTTATTAATTTTCGTTACGGAATTTCTCGATTCGGTCGCCGCGCTCAAAGCCCGCGATAAAAGCTATGCAATAGCTTAATAATGTAAAATCGAATTATTATTGTAGCATACTTTTAGCGACCGCGGTTTCGCTCGCGTTTTAAAAAAGTAACATGACATGCATATAACTGAAAATTTGTTCCTTCATTGGAATGACAGTGGCGCCATCTGTTGAAATTTGATCGTATCAACTCAGAAACTTCGGTGGGCTCATACATGACATGATCAAATGAACAGTTTACGATTGCATATAGGACATATAGACAAAAAGTCATTTTGTTTAATATAGATAGTACTTTTTTTTTATATAAATAAATGCACTTTATACAAGAGTCCCACGAAATGATTTCCTGTGTGAGTGAGAACGGAGGGAAAGGAGGGGAAAAAACAGAGTTTACACCGTTTTATTATTTTGTTGTTTTTTAGCGTTCTGCACAGCAGTCATTTACACTGCTGTTATAAGGTAGAAATAAATGTGACAGTAGTGTTATCGAAGCCGTACTACAAATGATTCTTCCTACTTTTATTAAAATACGCATTTTTACCCATGTCACAAAAATATTTCTCGATACAAAACTGTCGACAGCACATCACTACTCGTTATATATGTCTAGTAGTGGAGTAAAGTTCAAATTCACCTCCCTATGTTGAAGTTTTTCTGTCAGCTATAATTGGCCTTTATCCTTTATTCCTTATTTTTATTTTACTTGGGTATAAAACTGAAACTATCTTTCACGGGTTGATTTGCGTAGAAAAAAGAAACAAATAATGTATGTCAAATGCAAAAATTGATTCTAAGAAATAAAGGTAGTAGATACCTTTATGATTCGATTGAAGGGCATGCGGAAAGATTGTTTAAAGGTTTGAGGATGGTAGAACCTTCGTGATTTGGCCCCGAAGCACACTGTCACACTATTCCTGATTTACAGCAGAGTTGCTGCGGCTTTCTTCTGGCTTGACAGCTTAGTCCTCTAGGATAGCAGCGCATCTGTATCCAATCTCAGGTAGGAATATCTGATCCTATCTGGAGTTAATTACATATGTCCATGGGCGGCAGTAGCCACTTACTATGGTGGACTGCATGCTCGTCTATAACTCCTAAATTATAAAATAAGAATCCCTGTTCTATATTGCATTGTTTACACATGTCCATGAACCACACTTACCACTTAACACCAGCTAGAATACACACTCCTTTGCTGTTACAATCTTATAAAAAAAGGATTGACAGGTGATCAGATAGACGTGGTAAAGGTAGCTAGGAACCATTAATCATCCCTTATAATTAAAGCTATATTTCCACGCAACGTCGTTAAGGGTGGGTTCTGTTTGACTTCGGAGTAGGGATGTTCTGGTTTTGAAATTTCAGATCTGAATATGGATACGGATTTCTTAAATATATATGAGTTTCGGATATGGTTACCGATATGGAATTATTTCGGATTATCCGCTAGCGTCGGTTAAGTATCCGTTACAGATATAACAGTTTTAAGTCATTGTCAAACTTAAGAAAAAAACAAATAAGTAATAATTTGATTTTATGTTTAAAGCAAATAGTGTCAGCGTGGTCGGGCAAATTCTTTTCATAATGGTGTGTTATTTAATTTATGAAGACTTTGTCCTTATCTGACATAATTCAATATCAAAAATCAAAGCAAAAAAAAATTCAAAATAGATCCTACAAAAAATATTTTTATACGTGTTATATATTGGCCTTAAATTTCGTTTTGATTAAATACATGTATATAAGTTATTCGGTCTTTCTGTATCCTGGCTGCTGCATCCCGATGTAAAACATAACTTACGTGAATATACTACCACCAAGTTAGGTGTTACGTTTCCATAACAGTTCCATAACACACCTCTTTTAAAAAAGTAAGTTTTACCTAACAAACCTAATTCGAAATTCTTATGTCGTTTAGTTCGTTTGTTAAGTTCGGTTAAGGTTTCGGATCTATTTTAATTCGGATCTCCGATAGTTTCGGATACGGATACGGATCTCCATACATCCCTACTTCACAGATAGGTATCGTGGCAGGTGTTCTGAAACTGACAAATTACCGCAGGGGAGACGAGGATTGATTAAATTAATTGGATGTGGCATTTAATCTTTCTCATTAGACAACGTTTTTATTGTTGAAAAAACATATCCATTTAATTGGAATCTTAATTGGATCCATTGCAATCACTGAATGTCTGCGTTAAAACTGTGTTAAGCGATGTGTTCTGGTTTGTGGTAAGATAGGCTTGTACGGGGCATTCCATTTTAGTCCACAAGCGTAGCGAAATATAAATGGGTGAACTTTTTTTATAATAAAAGAGTAGCAAATGAGCTTATAATCTACCTCACTTTACCACCTACGGACATCATCATCATCAGCAACCCATTACTGTCCCACTGTTGGGCACGGGTCTCCTCTCATAATGAGAAGGATTAGACCATAGTCCACCGCGCTGGCCAATTGCGTATTGGTAAACTTTACATACCTTTGAGAATGATTTTTATAAATGTCTCAGGTATGCAGGTTTCCTCACGATTTATTCCTTCACCGTTTAGCAAGTGATAATTAATTTCTAATAGACACTAACTTTGAAAAAATCAGAGGTGCATGCCTGGGATTTGCACCTCGGACCCCTCGATCGAGAGGCCGGGTTTTTTTTGTTCTTTTTTGTCCTGTTTTGTTCTTCTTCTACTTGGCCAGCACGGTGGACTATGGCCTAATCCTTCTCATTCTGAGAGGAGACCCGTGCCCAGCAGTGGGACAATAATGGGTTGATGATGAGTAGTTGAACGGCTGTTGCTACTTACATCAGTCGGTGCAAATTTGTCTATTCTACAGGCTTAGTCTATTTTTCAGCCTGAGGTTTCACGACCTCGAAACTTGTATAAAAAATGTCATACTTAGTCTCCTGAAGTTTTGTGAAAGTTTTTTTGCGCAATTCTTTATACGAAATACTCGTATCTTATGTACGCACTTTAGCGAAACCGTTTTTAATAAAACTTTTGGATGTATGCTTATTTATTACAGCACTGTAGTTTGACTGTGCACGCCTTTTCTTTTAAAGTAAAGCATTTTTTTGGGGTTCCGTACCCAAAGGGTAAAAACGGAACCCTATTCGGAGTATTTTGCTAGAACCCTTTGTGGTTCGACTCCGGCGGCACCACCGCCACACCTATTTCTACCTGATAGCAGCAGTGTTAGGAGTTGCTGTGTTCCGGTTTAAAGGGTGTGCAATATTGCTTGATCGATAAATAATTATAGGCTACAGACTTGTGATTAAAAAATATTACAAATAGGCGATAGGCCTTAAAAGATGTAATTCTCTCTGAACTAGATTTATATGCTTCTTCTCCATAACGGAAGACCTTGTGAAGTGGTGGTAGTTGTTTTGGCATTCAAAAAGTGCTCTGTAAAGAACCTATTTTGAATAAAAAAAATGATTTTCATTTGATTGATTTGATATGTGTAGGAATTCTTTGAAAAACAAAGCTCTAAAGGCAGCTCCTGAAAAGTTCTAAAACCTCAGTCCTTTTGATAGGCAACCCAAACCCAGCAGAGGGAAATTATGAGTTGATGAAGTAATGAACAATACCATTTTGTAAATTAGCATGTTTACACTTTCATGTAAAAATATTATTAATTTAATTATTTCTTGCCATTAATTAAATTAATTAAATTACGTATTAAAATATTTACAATATTATAAAAACTTAAACTAATTAAAAAAAAACAAATAAAAATATTTACAGTAATCGAAAAATAACTAAAATTATAATAAACTAGCTGATCCGGTAAACTTTGTACCGTCTCAAAATCTATTTATCAAATATATTTCATATGAAATATAGCCTATGTTACTCGTGGATAATGTAGCTTTCGAATGGTGAAAGAATTTTTAAAATCGGTCCAGTAGTTTTTGAGCCTATTCATTACAACCAAACAAATAAACAAAGTTTTCCTCTTTATAATATTAGTGTAGATAAAATAAATAAGCCATCTTTCATCTTAATTTTGTAATTAGGACCTTTCAATTCGAAGTTAATTACTGCTGAGTGGTGTAATGACGTACAAACCCTTTAATAAGGGCGTTAACTAGGACAAAAATATATTTGTATTTTTGAAGAACTTTTGAGTTGCATATTTTTGGTTAAAGCAAATTTATTGCAATTAATTGAATTGAATTGAATAATTTTTAATCGTCTATTACTATGCATACAGGAAGGGTGTTTAAGTTTAAGGTCTATATATTTCAATATAGATAATTCTGTATTTAAAATCATAAAACGGAGTCTGTTTTTCTGTCACAATTATCTAATCTAATCTTACGTCACGTACCATAACCCAGTAGTACAAATTTTATAGACTTCTACTCAGGAAGTCCAAGATTCGAGTACGAAATTTTAAGTCAAATCTTCACTTTGCCAGCACAATGGACAAAGACTTTCGACGTGGAATAGTAAAACCAGGTAATAACTTCAAATTATCCCCACTACAAACACAAGCACCTTAACTCAAGCCACTCCAGCCAATACAAGCCAATACAAGCTCGCAATAAAAGCATAGCAACGCTCAACTTTTTGAAGAATTCCAACAAAGAACTTTTCAGTTAAACCTTTCCTGAACAGAACTTCAGTCATTAACAAACGTTGGAAGTATTCCGCGTGACGCTGGTCTAATTCATGAGCGGTAGCGGATTTATTAATTAACTTTTTAACTGGATATATGTATTCTTAGGAGAAAGTTGTTCAGTCTGGTAAATTAAGAAAACAGTTGTCTTCTTATCCAGTTTGAAAAATGTTTTTCTAGTTCATTTATTTATTATTAAAATAATTTAATGCATATTGTAGCATTCAGTTTTTTTTAATAATATAGGAGTAGCAGACGAGCATGGAGTCCACCTGATGGTAAGTGGCTACTGTCGCCCATGGACATCTGTAATCAACCCCAAATACGATTAGATATTCCTACCTGAGGTCGGCCACAGATGCACCGCTACCTCTGAGGACTAAGCTGGAACGCATCGGAAAAGTCTGTCTCCCTTACATCAACCTTCAAAACGGAACACAGTAGCGTTACACTAAATTCATACATACATTTATACTTAGTTATTTTCTATTTGTAATGAAATTATTATGAAAAATTAATAATAAATTAAAAACTAAAATCCTTTCAATTTGATTATTTTTTCTTATATTTACATTTCATAGCGTCAAAATTAATAATGTCGTTAATTTTATTAAAAAATAAATTGGTCCGTATTTTTTTAAAAGAACATGTAAATACCACAATCAGGCTTCATAAATAAGTTGATTTAAGGTAACATTCATTATTATTAATTAATTGACATCAATTATCTGTATCTCATGACTTGGACACCAAAATGTGTTAGTATACAATACATACATTTATCAGAATTCTTAAGTATTTTACCGAAGATTCCGCTGATTTATTTCCTCTGTTTGGGTTTGCAGATAGAATGATTAAGTATCCTGAGTGGATTTTTAAAGAAAATGCATTTGCACTTGATGAATTGAATTCTCAATTTCTGAATATTTTTACAGTATTCGAAAGCTGCATAATAATTTCAATTGCGTTTAGAGAAGGGAGAGGGTATTTAGGGTCACGGTTCCCTGTTGTAACTTATTTGAGGCAAATTCTAAACTGAAAATAAAATGCATGCAGATAATCTTACATGTAAATAGTTTCCAGTAGGATAAAAGTATAATGAATTAATGAGCACATTCGTACCTCTAAATAAGTGGCTAAGTGCGAGTTGTACTCGCATACGGAGGGTTCCGTATCACAAATAATACCATAAAAGTAAATGTTATTTATTTTTAATTTTTGTATTTGTAATTATAGCAAGCATGAAAGTAAATACATTTTAAATATCTACATACGAAATCGATGATCACTTTTTATAGTGGTAAATGAAACCATCATAATCATAAACTTCAAAACGTAAATCGACGCCGTAGGGAGCGACGCTGGGTTATGTGGGATTTTTACCGCACTAAAACACCACCGGTGATCTTCCTCAGCGCTTGGTGGAGAACTCCAGGATCTCTAAGCGTGATGTCCCTATCGGGCTCTGCCCTGGGGGAAAAAGTATATAGTAAGGAACCTACACGCCAAAGAATAATTAAAAACCTTA
Organism: Epargyreus clarus clarus; assembly: GCA_014595695.2. Classification (NCBI taxonomy): domain Eukaryota; kingdom Metazoa; phylum Arthropoda; class Insecta; order Lepidoptera; family Hesperiidae; genus Epargyreus; species Epargyreus clarus. Next base: position 1,438,420 of record JACTTY020000028.1, read on the forward strand.
AAGCTGTGTGAAATTTACCAGAGTTTCGGATTTTGATCTAAATGCCTCTCAATGTGAAAAGAGAGCCAGTAGTGAGAAAATATGAGTTGACGACATAAAATCCTAAATCTGTATCTTATAATACATGTTGTTATTTATCTAGAAGACAATTGAGGCTGCTAGGACCAGAGTGGCCTAACTGCATTTTAATAACTTTTGACCTGTACACTTTTACTTTTCTCCATATTGTAAATCATGTTTTTTGTAGTTAAGCTACTCTGGTTCTAACAGCCTCAATTATACTTTGCACTTTACCCAATACCTGTACCCTTACCATGAGTTTTCAAAACATCCCACAATTTTACGTTACGTTTACTCAATCCAATATTCTGTTCCGTTTGCTTCAGTAGCCTGAGTAAACGTAACAATAAGTAAGTGCTCAAATTTCTCTGTCTGCCTCACATGTTCGCAAAAAAGAGTGACTAAACATGAAGCGCCATTTTGTCAATTTAGACATTTAATGTTACGTTACTAACACTATAGTTCTGATACATTCCGCTAGGGGCGCTGATTGGAAATTTTATGGGCAAATACGTAAACAAATACCAAAACAGTCATATTTGACAAAACTTAAAACTCATGGTAAGGGTACAGTTCCCTCTCAATCTAAGAGGAGAGAAACAGTGACAGAGTAGACTACATTAAATCTTAGATATACTTTATACATGTAATACATATCGTTATTTATCTAGAAGACTACAATTATACTTTGCACTTCAACAAATACCTGTAAAGGGAACAGCGCTAAACTAAAGCACTACTTCGTCTGTTATTAACATTGTTTAGTTACAGTTTGGGGTGCTAACGAGCTGCTAACTTATACTACACGGAGTTCCTTCATTAGTTCTCATTTCTTGTATAATTTAGATTATCTTACTAAGTAACGAAGTATCTCTGCGGCGTGTAGAGCGCAATCTGAAGTTAAGCAACGTTGAATGCATTTGGCTGTAGGATGGGTGACCGCTAGTAGCTAAGTATGCTTCTGTGGTTCGGAGGGTACGGTAGTTCACCGATTACTGAACCCTTAGTATTAGTTTTTACGTTTTTACAAAAATGACTGTTTTTGTATTTGTTTACGTATTTCCCATACATTTCCAATCAGTTCTGATACAGTCCGCTAGGGGCGCTGATTAGAAATCTTAAATATATATAACTCAAAGGTGACTGACTGACATAGTGACATATCAATGCACAGCCCAAACCACTGGACGGATCGGGCTGAAATTTGGCATGCAGGTAGATGTTATGACGTAGGCATCCGCTAAAAAAGGATTTTGATCAATTCTACCCCCATGGGGATAAAATAGGGGATGAAAATATTACTTCGAACGCGAGCGACGCCGCGGGAAAAAGCTCGTATATCGATAAGAGCGTAAACAAGTACAAAAACAGTCATTTTTGTAAAAACGTAAAAAGTCATACTAAGGGTACTGTTGTACTTATTGGATAGCAGTCGTTAAACTATCTTAAAAGCATTCTGTCGGAGGTTTGAAAGCCGTTCTGTATTGGCCTTCCTCTAAGTGGAGTACGCTTCAAGCCTCCCCATATTCTGAGAAAGGACCTGCGTTTGGAAATGAAACCTCTAAAGAGTAGCATCCAATATCCATTAGTGTTACCTGTACATATATACGAGTAAATCGACCAAGTGCGAGTTCAACTCTCATTCAGAGGGTTCCGTGCCACCGTAAAATATTTAACATTACATATTTATATCTTTATTACAGTAACTATAGAAGTACATGTATTAGTACTACACTACTACTATCAATACTCGTAGTATAGTTGATTAGCGCTAGTGAGTTAGAGCTCCCTGAAAGCCGGATCTGAGGCTTAGTGATCCCGTTTTTAGCCTTCTAGTACGGGACCCTAAAAAAATGTACTCCTTTATAGAATAAACTTGCTAACATTAACTAGGAGTATACTGTAATCCAAATAGAAGCTAAGCTGTCGGAACTATGTAATGTACAAATATCTGCACTATCAAGTATCTTGCCAGGCGTACTTAGCTGTTATAATATGTGGTGCAACCTCGCTACCGTGTAAGTTATAGGCTGAAATATTTATTGAAATTAAAGCTTAAAATAATAATTATAGTTATTTATAATCAAACAATTACTCACTTTTTAAATGACATAAACAATGGTCAAAAGATTCTTACAGTAGACTTTTTATAGTTGTGTATTACAAATTTAGGTAAATGCTAAGTATATATTTTTTTAAAATAAAAATCACACAGAAGGTTAAAAGGTGAAATGAACAATTGTCGTAAGAAATTAAACCGAACGAACAACAAAATAAAATTAGACCGAAAGAAGAACAAATTTAATACTCTCAACATAGACATGAAAGGTACAATACTGCAATTATTGCATTATTATTGCAAACAATAGCATTATTATTGCAACGTAATATTTACGTACGTAAATTTATATATGCATGACATATATTATATATTTAAATAATAATCAACGCACAAGTGTAAGTGTAAAAAAATATTCTTTATAATCTGAAATTATAATTAAAACACTCGCCGCTTATGTATTGGACCATACCGTTACTAATACTCAGGCGTTGTTGCGGCCAGTGGAGTATTTGTGTTTAGTTAAACTATCAGAACGCTGTATCAAGATGTGTTCGTATAACGCAGCGCGCATCGGGATCGAATTTTACAATAAATTCTGAGGCTATGTTTGGTCCATTTTGGAGTTTAAATGGTTTGTAGATTCATATTTTTAAATGTGGTAGTTCGACGCTGGCGGCAACAATAGATCTAATTCTGTCTAATAACAGCAGTGTCAAGCGCTGCTGTGTTCTGGTTTGAAGGGTGTGGTAAGGAAGACAGCCTTTTCCGAGGCATTCCAGCATAGTCCTCAGGGGTAGCGGCGCATCTGTGGCTGACCTTAGTTAGAAGTCTAATCCTATCTGGGGTGATCACAGATATCCATGGGCGGCAGTAGCCACTTACCATCAGGTGGACTGTATGCTCGCGAGTTATTCCTATAATATGTAAGAAAATATGTGTATAATGGTGAAAGTAGTGACAATGAAGTCATTAATGTTTGTTAGTCTTTTAAACAAAAACAGCTGTATGGATTGAGATAAAATTGGGCACATAGATAGTTTATGATTTAGGTTACTACATAGGACACTCTTTGTAGTAAACGAGGCCCAAGCAAGCGAAGTCGCGGACAAAAGCTAGTAAATATAAATACATTTTATTAAGAAAATGTAAATAATTACTTCAAAGTTAACAGATAAAACGTTAACAATTATGGAACAACACGTTAGTAAAAATGTTTTAGTTCTATAATAAATCAAAGAGTACAAAAGGGATTCTAGAAGCAAAACCAGAATTTTATATTTAATATTATTTTTACACCCATATTCATAATATAGTCCATACATATTCATAATATTGCCTTTGCCTCTACCCGCGTTCATCTATGCGTGATTGTTCAAATTTTATGCAAGAATTATTTTTGCGGGGTGTTAAATATTATGTGCTTTTTCATAAAACTTTTTAATTTCTGTGATTCTATTTTTGTGTATTTTTTGTCAAAACTATTTATGTAGTCTAATTTTATTTAATTAAAATATAAACAAACGAATAATTGATATAAAGTAGGAAATTAACAAGTGTCTTATAATCCAAATAAATAACATCCGTTATTTTTATTACATTAAATTAATTATCCAACCTATTAAAACTTTGCTCAGCAGATATCGAAATTGGACCATTTCTGGGGCGCATAAATAGTGAAATATCAATCTATAGTATGCAAAACATTGGATGGTTTGAATATTAATAACCGTCGTAAAAATATAATATAATGGAAACTAGGAATATATTTATGAACAAATTACTATTTCATTCCGGGATATTTTTTACCATTTTCATATTCTTAAACAATTAATAATTGTTTTATTAATTGTTCCCTCTTATAACTTGGGCCAAGTCTCAATTCATACACGATCAGTGTTAGGTCAAGTATTTGTATGTTACCACCGAGTATAGCGCCCGGAATGTTCCAACTGTTTTATACTTCTGCACTTATAGAAGTTAAGGATTCTTAAGTGTATTGGAGTTTCAATAGCTTTTACCGTGGCATTCAAACTTAGTCCTCAAGAATGGCAGTGCATCTGTGGCCGACCTTAAGTAGGTATTTAATCCCTGGGATTGATTATAGATGCCCCTGGGCGGCAGTAGCCACTTACCATCAGGTGGACTGCATGCTTGTTTGCGACTCCTAAATTATAAAAAAAAAAATCATGAATCAATTCCTATGTTATTCCACATTAGTTATAATTTTATCATCTTTATATTCTTCATCTCCTTCTTCACCAATTTTTTTAGTCGCCTGCTCTTATGACTTGGGCCAAGCCTCAATTCATACACGATCAGTGTTAGGTCAAGTATTTGTATGTAACTACCGAGTATAGCGCTCGGAATGTTCCAACTGTTCCATACTTCTGCACTTTAGAAGTTAAGGATTCTTAAGTGTATTGGAGTTTCAATAGCTTATGATATTAAGTATCCAGCTTTATGTTAAGAATGTTCGTTAACTTGGCAAGTTTTGTTAAGTTTGTGTAAAGATGTTAACCTACATTGTTTTAACAGCTTTATATGAGCTGGGTATATTTGCTCATGTAACGGAAATTTGTTAAAGATAGTTTGACTCTTAGAAGAAAAAAATGTTAGTTTAGATAGAGGGTGGTAGAAACCTTTATGGCGTAAATCTGGAGTCACCGGTACACCTATTTCTTTGTAATAACAGTAGTGTTAAGCGCCGCCGTATTTCGGTTTAAAGCGTGTGTTAAAGAATATACTTATCCGAGCCTCGCTCCTTAGTCCTCGAGGATAGCACGCATCTGTGACCAACCTGAGATAGGACTCTTACCTAATCTGGGGTTGCTTGTATATGTCCAAGGGCGACAGTAGCCACTTACAATCAGGTAGATTACATGCTCATTTACTATTTCAATATTATAAAAAAAATATGGCTAAAGGCTATACGACTACGTACAATTATATGGCTAAAGTTATAACTTATGGCGTATTCCACAAACAATTACAAAAGCAACCCTTTTTTACCCAAGAAGTTAATTCACTACTTTTTATACACAAAACAAGGGCTTGCCTCACAAAGTCCAGCGTCACATGTTAATAAATTCACAAAAAGGTTTAACGCCTGAGTTGACATCTGACATGTCAACGTATCTGTGGCCAACCTCGGATAGGAATCTTATCTGGGGTTAATACCAGATGTTTATGGGTGGCAAAAGCTACTTACCGTTAGATGGATCGCATGCTCATTTGCTATTTCGATTTTATAAAATAAAAATACGGCTAATACACTTACATAAATATAATATATACAATTGTACATATGCCTAAAATTATAACTTACGGCGTATTCCGCAAACATGTAATTGTTTGCGGAATACGCCGTAAGCAACCTTTTTTACCAAAGAAGTTAATTAACTACTTTTTATTCAGACAAAGGGCTCGTCTACAGAAAGTCCAGCGTCACATGTTAATAAATTCACAAAAAGGTTTAACGCCTGAGTTATGACGTCAGAGGTCAGCGGCTGGTGCGTGTAATTTGTTTAGAATTTATTATTCTTTTTCCGAAACATAAAGCGAATTTAATTTTTCGCGTTGGATTCATCCGTGGATTTATTCACGGGATTTATTTAGCTTTATTGAGTCCCAAATCTTGTTTCGTTTTAATTAGAATCCGCGCTATAAATAACGTGTTGTGGTAAACGGCTGAAATTAATTCTTTGGATAAATTTTATTATAACAGTATACAAACGGTGTTATTAAATTATTTTTGAAGTAAATATTTTAGTGTGTAAAGGATTTTTTTTTTGACGATAAATTTTGTTTTGTGATTTGGATTCTTTTTACATTTGACTTTTGATTATTTTCATTTTGCTTTTTGTTATGGAAAAATAATATTTTAAATTAAAAATCGTGTTACTTATAAATTATTTTGATGAATGATTTCGATTTTATTTAAGACTGAAGTAGCATACATACTTAAGTCCATGGATATTTGTAACCAACCGCATATAGAGCAGATCTACAAAAAGTCAATAACACTACCCTTACCATGAGGTTTACGTTTTGACAAATATGACTGTTTTGGTATTTATTTACGTATTTGCCCATACAAATTCCAATCAGCGCCCCTAGCGGATTGTATCAGAACTATAGTGTCAGTAACGTAACATTAAATGTCTAAATTAACAAATGGCGCTTTATGTTTTGTCTGTCTTTTTTGCGAACATGTGAGGCAGACAAAAGACTTGAGCAATTACTTATTGTGACGTTTACTCAGTCTACTAAAGCAAACGGAACAGAATAATGGATGGAGTAATTGTAACGTAAAATTATGGGATGTTTTGAAAACTCATGGTAAGGGTACAGATGGGTTATCACTCCTAAGGACTAAGATGATTGCCTAATATATATAAGTAAGATAAAGATTCAAATAAATGATATAATAGACAAAATATACTTTTGAATACAGTACTCATAATTACAACTTACACTAGTAGGCATATTTATGCGTACCTCTCACATACGGCAAATTTATCATATTTCATTCAAATTTACATAAACGTTCAATCCCATACATTAAGCATTAAATTGTAGGGCTTTTCTAGCGAGCTTTTCTAATAGGGTTGCCACCTTGTTTTCTTGAACATATTGTATTTAATTTATTTACAGAAATATTTGTTATTTCTAAAGAATCATGAAAAACAGTACACATTTAAATTTTTTAAGCCGGCTACAGACGCACGCGAGAGGTCTCGACGAGAAATGTCGCGAGAACCGAGAAGGCATCTACACTCATGCGACTTTCTCATTCACATTCTCGACCGTCATCCAGAACGGACGTCAATGCAGCGGCTTTACCTACACGATAACGTTCAATCCCCTACATTAAGCATTAAATTGTAGGGCTTTTCTAGCGAGCTTTTCAGGTAGGGTTGCCATCTTGTTTTCTTGAACATATTGTATTTAATTTATTTGTAGAAATATTTGTTATTTCTAAAAAATCATGAAAATAATACACATTTACATTTGTTTAAGCCGGCTACAGACCCACGCGAGAAGTCTCGACGAGAAATGTCGCGAGAACCGAGAAGGCATCTACACTCATGCGACTTTCTCATTCACATTCTCGACCGTCATCCAGAACGGACGTCAATGCAACGGCTCTACCTACACAATAACATACAATGTTATGGTCGCACTGAGACCGAAGAATAATGTGATACAGTTCTCTTTTTTTGCCCGAGAAACCCTTAGAAGCGGGCAAAAATCATCATCATCATCAACCCACTTCTGTCCCACTGCTGGGCACGGGTCTTCTCTCAGAATGATAAGGTTTAGGCCATAGTCCACCGCGCTGGCCAAGTGCGTATTGGTAGACTTCACATACCTTTGAGATTTTTTTTATAAATCTCTCAGGTATACAGGTTTCCTCACGATGTTTTCCTTCTCCGTTTAAGCAAATGGTGATTAATTTCTAATACGCACATTATTTTTTGAAAATCAGAGGTGCGTGCCCGGGATTTGAACCTCGGACCCCTCGATCGAGAGGCCGAGTTTCTTAACCACTAGCCTATCACTGCTCATGGCAAAAATACCGACACCGATCGTAGAACAGGCGAGCGCGAGAACGAAAACGCAAGAAGGCTATCACATTCACGCTTCTCGGGTGTTCTTGAGGGTTCTCGGCGTGTGTCTGTAGCCACTATTAGAAAGACATTAAGGACAGCAAAAAAATTACCTATTGTCTAATCTCGATCATTACAAGAAAAGTACTTTTTACTAAACCTTAAAAACGGCGGGAACTTAGTTGCCAACTTAAATTACAGTCTAAGTGGCAACCCTATCCCAAGGGACCACGTGATATACTGCCTAGACCGTCTACCTGTTTACATGAAATATATGAGGTAGCGTATTGTGTTTCTATATGAATTTATAGCTGTACCTGAAACTGAAAGGTCAGTTTTCAGCCAAGTTAGGGTAATTTTGAACTAGTTTCAGCATTTAATAAAAATATGTACTGGAACTATAAAACAAAAATATGTTTCAAGTGGCTTGACGGTTTTAACGTATGAGGTGTCGTTGGATTCGTCTAAATTTTAGCCTTACCTATATTTTTCTTTTTATGATCCAGTGCCATAAAAACGTTAAATAATTAAATTATTATAAAATAAATAACTCATTATGTTATATTATCACATAATTTTAAAAATTATTAAAGCATTTCCATTGTCATTTTAAGTGTCAAAAAATGGCTAATAGGCATTCCATTTTTACATTGAATATAAATTTTCTAAAATATGAAAATCTTGTGTCCGAATTTTAAACGTGCTAGACAGTGATAGCAGTAACATAACTCTTTGTAAGAGCGAGACGACACTATAGAATCAATACAGCAACAAATTAACACTCCACAAGTACATTTTAATTAACTTTGAACCTTAACTTATTATTTATAAGGTTTGAATTTCTATTATAAAATTTGTATGAAGGAAAGGCTTAAGGGCCGTTTTTAGAACAATTATTTTTAGCACAAATCCCTAAAAATATTATTTAAAGGTTGAAGGGTGACATTTATACGTATTACTTATTTTTATGACACGTGATGAAATATTAGGTGGCCATCTTAGTCCTTAGGAGTGACAACGAATCTGGGATCGTGTTGAGGTAGAACGCCTGTTCTCTATATAGAGTTCGTTACAGTACCCTTACCATGAGTTTTTACGTTTTGTAAAATATGACTGTTTTGGTATTTGTTGACGTTTCCTCAATCCATTATTCTGTTCCGTTTGCTTTAGTAGACTGAGTAAACGTAACAATAAGTAAGTGCACAAGTCTTTTCGCCTCACATGTGCGCAAAAAAAAGACTAAACATAAAGCGCTATTTTGTCAATTTACACATTTAATGTTACGTTACTGACACTATAATCCGTTACTGACACTATAATCTGTTACGTTACTAATACAATCCGCTAGGGGCGCTGATTGGAAATGCACCGCTATCCATGCGGTCTAAACTGAAATGCCTCGGAAAAGTATATCTCGCTTACCACACCCTTCAAAGCAGAACACAGCGGCGCATAACACTGATTTTATTATGCAGAAATAAGTGTGACATTGGTGCCACCGGAATCGAACCATTGAATTGCAAGTTCACCCCACATACACATGTACCAACTAATAAGGTAAGCTAAAAACCTTGTAAAAATAATTCAAGTAAATTTACATACTTTTCGTAGAGAAATTCTTCACTAAAACAGAATTTTGGTTAGTAACAACAAAACTTGACCCCTAAAGGACGTAGGAATTTCTATGGGTCCGGACCCATGTCATAGAGGTGTGTGATAGTGGAACCGTGAACGTAATTTAACGTTTTATCAGGATTAAAATTCCTTTGAATCCTGTGACGTATTTTAGCGTGAACTTTAACACTTTGATTAAATTTAAACTTTAGTTTACTAAGTGATGGTTCATATATGTAGTTGTTCCTTTAATACGAATAGATGTTTTTATGTTAATACATCCCACCAGTAACCCTTAGTATGAGTTTTTTCGTTATGACAAAAATGACTGTTTTTTTGTTTACGTATTTCCCATACATTTTCAATCAGATCTAATACAGTCCGCTAGGGGCGCTGAATGGAAGTGTATGGGAAAATACGTAAACAAATATCAAAACAGTCATTTTTGTAAAACGTAAAAACTCATACTAAGGGTACAGGTTAGGTAAAAAGGTGTTAGAACCCTCTGTGGTTCGACTCCGGCAGCACCACCGCCGCACCTATTTCTGCCTCAAAACAGCAGTATTAAGCGCTGCTGTGGTCTGGTTTGAAGGGTGTGGTAAGGGAAACATACTTTGCCGAGGCGTTCCAGCTCAGTCCTCCACTACCACTTACAAAAATTGAGTTGAAATTTTGACTTTCATGTATGTACATACAAACTAGCAAAGCAGTTAAACAAAAGCTTGTAATTAACGTCTCTAATCCATCAATAACCTATCCAAGTCGATAGCAACAAATGGTGCGGTTAGACCAAATACTCGAGCAATATTGGCTCCAAATATTCGTAATACAATTATTTACTAACAAACAAATCTATTCATCTTCTACTGGACACAGGGTTCCAAAATGGCGATTAATGACCACAATTTACTATGCTTGCCCGTCGTAAACCCATTGTCCTATTGCTGGGCACGGGTCTACTCTCAGAATGAGAAGGATTAGGCCATAGTCCACCGCGCTGGCCAAGTGCGTATTGGTAGACTTCACGTACCTTTGAGATTTGTTAAACATCTCTCAGGTGTGGAGGCTTTCTCACGATGTTTTCCTTCACCGTTTAAGCAAATAATAAAAGTTATTTCTAACACGCTTAAAACTTCAGCCTCCTCCTTCTCCTCCTACCTCTTCTTAAAAGTCAGAGGTACATGCCTTAAATTTGAATTTGGGGGCAACGCATCTATGGCCAACCACAGATATAGTTCCAACTGATTACACATGTCTATAAGCAGTGGACAGATATCAGATAGACACCATATTTATTTACTACTAAAGAAAGACTTTCATAAAGGGTTCGAACCCAAAATCGCATAAGAAAACCGAATTCCATACCACCGGGCCTACACTGTTTATGCCTATCCTTAAATCATCAATATCTTATTCCAAGCCATTGCTCAACAAATGATGCGGTTGCCCGGAATCCTCGAGTCCAGATTATACGACGAAAACAATCTGTTTTGATCAGTTTCCCTTCATAAATACGGGATACAAAATATAAACATGCTCTGGTTAAAGATGGATTTATAAAATTGGAGTAGAAAGTTGCGGTCTTAAAATAAGGTTTCTTTATGACATCTGCAATGAATCCTAGATAAGATTACATTCCTACCTGAGATCGGTCATAAATGCACCCTTCAAACCTTAACACTTAACACTGCTGTTATTAGGTAGAAATGTGTGGCGGTGGTACCGCCGGAGTCGAACAACAAAGAGTTATACCACCACACGATGCAAATCTACATATAAAGGAATTACAGACATACACTACAATTTTATTTATTGTACAGATTAAACTGTATATCTTACTCAATTATAACAAATTATTGTTAAAACGCTTAAAAGGAATATAAACAAGTAATTAATTTAAAAAATCAAAAACCCGACTGCACCAAAAAAGGCTGAAGTAGAATTTCCAAAAGCAGTGAAATAGGCATTTCATTATTTTTATCCAGAAAGCCAAATACAAAGTTTCATAGTAGGTGTCTGCTTCAAAAACAAAAGATGTTCAAACAATATTATCCTATTTTATCCTCGTAGTGTTCATTTACGCTATATAAAGAACCTATGTGTAAAATTCCAGCACGCTTAAGTTCAGCGGTTTCCCTTTGCGTTGATCTCTGGCACAGCAACTCTCTCATTTAGTCAGACAGTCATCTCGATGTGTATATACGAGTATACAGGGTGAATTTTTAAAACGGGCCTTCAGGGCCAAATCCGAAACTATAAGGATTAGCGAAAAATGCTGAAAGGAGTTACGAGGCCGATTTTGATAAAAACTAAAACTGCATCATTAGTTTTTTAAAATATCTTTTTCCCTAGCCGGGAATCGAAAGAGTCCATTTTTAAAAAAAATACACCCTCTATATTATTTCACCATCTGATAGTGTCGCTTATAAGGATCAAATTCTGGGAAGTAATGTTATGTGACAAATTAAAGGAAAAGGAAAATTTTGAAGAAAATACATATTTTTCCATACATTGCCGTACTGATCCTTAAGGATTATACATAACAAATGATTTATGTGTAATTCTTTAGAAACATACGTAAGTCATACCATTGAAGAATCTGTTGGTTAATCAACTAATTATTCGATGTTATAACCGTGACATACGGCTTAGTATGAGAAAGTAATAGTTTGGCAAGTAAATTACCGCCGTTTTTAGGATTTATTTTTTAATAAAAATAGATAAGTGATTAAATAGTAAATTGTTATTGTTTGTTGTTTATAACTACGTTTCAACAGTAAATATAATTTTCTATATCTCTTTGTTTAGTTATCACTCGGATTTGACTCGAAAAAGACATTCTCAGAAAGTGTCAATTTTACATCAGTATTAAACGAAACTCCGCCCATAGCAAGTTAAATCTATTATAATGGTCCTAAAAGTAACCTTAACTAAGTCGGACATAAAAACATAAATTCTTGAAGAACAAAACGTCCATTTCGAATGATTTGAAACATTGAGCCAAAAAATTGTTAATACGCGAAATGTTTAAATTGATGAATGGCGGGAACTTAACTGCCAAATTAATATAAAAAAATATGTATTTTCTTAAAATTGAGGCTTTTCCTTTAGTTTGTCATTTATCATTACTTCCCAGATTTTTATCCTTATAAGCAACACTATCAGATAGTGGAATAATATAGAGGGTGTATTTTTTTTCAAAATGAACTCGTTCGATTCCCGGCTAGGGAAAAAGATATTTTAAAAAACTAATGATGCAGTTTTAGTTTTTATCAAAATCGGCCTCGTAACTCCTTTCAACATTTTTCGCTAATCCTTATAGTTTCGGATTTGGCCCTGAAGGCCCGTTTTAAAAATTCACCCTGTATATGTACTAGCTAACCCGGCAAACGTTGTGTTGCCATATAAATAAAAAAAATGTTAAGGATGAACAACCCTTATCACTTAGGTGTAAAAAAAATTGATAGTGGCCGATTCTCAGACCTACTGAATATGTATATAAAATTTGGTGAAAATCGGTGAAGCCGTTTCGGAGGAGTACGGTAACTAACACGAGAATTTTATATATAAGATATATTATATAATGTATGTGTAATCTCCTCTTAATTTCCTTTATTTTGACACCCTACTCGATAGGTTTGGTTAACTTTTTTAAAACGTGTTACTATTTCGCGAAAAAATTCACCATTTACGATATATAAAATATATAACTTCAGTAAATCAAAGTTTCGGTCATTATTTTACCTCGTTAGAGGTAGCATTTCATTATTTTTATCCAACAAGCCTGATACAAAATGTCATAGTGTTTGCTTCAAAATTGACGATTGTTCAAATTAACTTTTAACCCTTATTTTACCCTCTACGGGGTTCATTTTTCAGAGGGGGATAAATAAGTGCGTCCTTGTTCCTATCCAGAAAGCCAAATACAAAATTTTATAGTAGTTGCTTCAAAATTAAAGGATTTCAAAAAAACTGTTTTCCCCTATTCTACCCTCTTAAGGGTAGAATTTCCAAAAGGCCTTTCTTAATACTTATTCAAGCTATATAAAGAACCTGTGTGCAAAATTTCAGAACTGTAAGGACCTTGGTTTAGGCTGTACGTTGATTTGTGAAAAACGAAAAAGTCATTTAGTTAGTCAGTCAGTCAGTCACCTTACTGTTTTATATACATACAAATATATTTTTATAATCTCCGTTTAATTTCCTTTCATTTGATACCCTACTCGATAGGTTCGGTTAACTTTTTTTTTTAAATGTGTTACTATTTCGCGCCAAAAATCCGCCATTTTGATTTTTTTTTACTAACACCTATCTAAAGACACTCGGGTCATTGAGACAAATATAATGACACCTTAACTGTTGAAATTCATCCAGCCGTTTTTTAGATTGGATCAAATAAAGAAAGACAAACATACAAGATACGCGCGAAAAACATAACCCTTCCTTGGCAGTCGGGTAAAAAATTACAATATATTCACAATCATTTTTTACAATAATACACGTTTATCTATTAAATTATCACACTTCCTTTACAAAAGACATTGCAAATATCAGAGGACATTCCTAAAAGCATGATTGAATATTCCAAAAATAAAAAATAAACATTTTAAAGGGGCATAAATCTTCAATCAGCAATTATGTGATGTATAATTATTGAATCAGTGTGATCTGACTGTAATACTATGACTAACATAACGTATAGACGTAACGAGGCGTTCGGTCGAGTGTAACAACGTATTAGTGCCTCGCCGAGTCTACGAAAACCTTTACTTTACGAGGTTAATTGCCAAAACGTGACTAGAGCGCTAGTGTGAATCGCACTTTCACGTGTAATTTGTCGATTTTACCTTAGTTGGGGCTTATTTAAATAGCACTTAACATTGTTCTCTTCGTCATCAATAATATTTTACGACCGCGTATAGATTTCTTTCAGGATCATTGTCGAGAATTCACACACCTTTGAGAATTCGTTACTTACAGAACTCTTAGGCATGTGTGTTTTGTCATAATGGTTTCCTATATCGTTAAGGTAAGTAAAAATCATTTCTTATAAGCATATAACTTTTAAAAATTAATCTCTTAATTTTTAAGCCTGGGATTTAAACCTTGGACCTCGAGCATGACTGATCACTGTTATCGCTGCTATAAAATACAAACAGAAATTGTTATTTCATTTATAGTGTAAACTTGTGATTCCTCTGAATTAAATTTGAACCACCAACTATAATTCCAACGGTATAACGCATAGACGTAACGAGGCGTTCGGTTGAGTGTAACAACGTATTAATGCCTCGCCGAGTCTACGAAAACCTTTACTTTACGGGGTTAATTGCCAAAACGTGACTAGAGCGCTAGTGTGAATCGCACTTTCACGTGTAAATTGTCGACTCCACTTTAGTTGGGGCTTATTTTAATAGCACTTAACATTGTTCTCTTCGTCATCAATAATATTTTACGACCGCGTATAGATTTCTTTCAGGATCATTGTTGAGAATTCACACACCTTTGAGAATTCGTTACTTACAGAACTCTTAGGCATGTGTGTTTTGTCATAATGGTTTCCTATATAGCTAAGGTAAGTAAAAATCATTTCTTATAAGCATATAACTTTTAAAAATTAATCTCTTAATTTTTAAGCCTGGGATTTAAACCTTGGACCTCGAGCATGACTGATCACTGTTATCGCTGCTATGAAATACAAACAGAAATTGTTATTTCATTTATAGTGTAAACTTGTGATTCCTCTGAATTAAATTTTAACCACCAACTATAATTCCAACGGTATAACGCATAGACGTAACGAGGTGTTCGGTCGAGTGTAACAACGTATTAATGCCTCGCCGAGTCTACGAAAACCTTTACTTTACGGGGTTAATTGCCAAAACGTGACTAGAGCGCTAGTGTGAATCGCACTTTCACGTGTAATTTGTCGATTTTACCTTAGTTGGGGCTTATTTAAATAGAACTTAAGATTGCTCTCTTTGTTATCAATAATAGTTTATATTCGCAGTTACCGAACTTAAAAGGTTTTTAGTTTGGTCTACCTCGCTAACTAAGTGTGAATTGGTAAATTTTTTATACCTTTGAGAACTTATTTTTTAAGAATTATTAGGCAAGTAGGTCTTCTCAAGAAGATTTTTTTTACAGACAGTTACCTGATATTAAGTGATCTCACTGTCTGGCACCCTAGAATGTAGCAAACTTGACTAGAAAAAGCCCAACAATTCCAGATTGTTTTAATAACTCCTAGGCAAGTAGGTTTTTTTTTTTTATAATATGAGAGTAGCAGACGAGCATGCAGTCCACCTGATGGTAAGTGGCTACTGCCGCCCATGGACATCTGTAATCAACCCCAGATAGGATTAGATATTCCTACCTGAGGTCGGCCACAGATGCGCCGCTACCCCTGAGGACTAAGCTGGAACGCCTCGGAAAAGTCTATCTCCCTTACCACACCCTTCAAACCGGAACACAGTAGCGCCTAACACTGCTGTTATTAGGTAGAAATAGGTGTGGCGGTGGTGCCGCCGGAGTCGAACCACAAAGGGTTCTACCACCTTCAAGGTCTCCTCAAGAAGTTTTCTTTTACAGAAAGTTACCTAGTAATAGTTAGTAGGGTGCCTGATATTAAGTGATATCACTTAATATCAGGCACCCTAGCAGCAAACTTGACTAGAAAAAGCCAAACAATTCCATATTGTATGTATCGGGAAACAACGAAGTAAGTCCTTTTCTTGGCGTTCGCGGCAGCAACGATAAATACAATAATCATTTTAGAATAAATTCATAATTTTGAAAAGATATTTAATATATACCTTTATATATACCATTAAGTATAAGGTAAGTGGTACCAACATAAATAAAATTACACACTCTTTTCAATTAATTCCCAGTGACGTCAGAAATGTGGAAACTTGGGTTCGTTACCCGTCAGAACGGTTATTGCATTCCTACGGGATTTGGGTCATGTTATATCATAATATCCATACCATGATAATACGTTAAATGAATAAATGGGAGTGTGCTTATGCATTTTTCAAACGCATTAGTTAGAAGAGATTGCCTTTTGAATGAGAAATTGCTATTTCTTTGGACATTATACTTTTCGAAAAATATTTTTTAAAGGTTTGCTTGCGACATACCATTATTGTCCCACTACTGGGTACCGGTGTCTTCTTAAAGTGTGAGGGCTTAAGCTATAGTCTACCGCGCTGGTCACGTGTGCATTTGTATGGATTTCATACGCCTTTGAGATTTTTTAAGCTATAAGTAGGCTTCCTTATATCTTCCTTCATCGTTAAAGCAAATGATAATTAATTTGTAATACACATTGCTTTTAAAAATTCTAAGTACGAGAGACTGAGTTTCAATCACAACGCTGGCTTTAAGTTTGCTTTTAAAAGTTTTTTAAATCAAAGGACTAAACAGTTTCAGGTTTACAATTGAATTTAAGCAATTTAACAGGATTTATGAACTTTAACGTCTCACGTCGGTATGTAGATTTCGAAGCCCACACACGCACCTCTAATTGTTCCATGTCATTACGTATTACTAACTTATTTTGTCATTTGGGACTTGTTTAATGTAATAAACACACACACATAATAGTTTTCAATAATGTTTCCAAAGGTGTTTGAAGCGTAAGAATTCGCATTTGTTCATTAAAGTAGCCGGATAAATAAATAATCCGTAATGCAGACAATATACACCTCTCATCTGAGACAAAACTCATGGCCAGAGGATAAAAATTAAATTGATTAAAGCAATCTTAACTTCTTTTTAAATAAACCCCTACTAAACCATCAACGATTAATACAGCGAAAGTGCGATTCATACTAGCTAGCGCTCTAGTCACGTTTTGGCAATTAACCTCGTAAAGTAAAGGTTTTCGTAGACTCGGCGAGGCATTAATACGTTGTAACACTCGACCGAACGCCTCGTTACGTCTATGCGTTATTCTGTTGGAAATATTACTAGCAATGAAATTGCAATGAATAATGATTAAAGTTTTAAAAGTCTTGATAATATTAATATAAATATAATATTAGAAATATGTATAACTAGAAATCTTAACTGTTATTTCATAACAATTGCCATTTTGTGAATGAGTTCAGTAAATCGGAGGAGTATGTATGCATGGTTTATCGACACTAAAATATTAACTAATATGTAATTATAAACATCTATAATATTTATAAAACTGTCATTAAGTACTTATGTGACGTGTGTGTGTGACAAATTCAAACATTGATAAAAGACAAAATTTAAAAAAAACACGAGAAATATTGTAAAATGACTAACCTGTCATAAAACGATTGCAGCTTTAGCATTATAACGCTTATTAACGATTTACAGTTCAAGGCTTTACAAGCTTTTAATGCCTAGTTCAGCCGTGTAGCAAAAACATAAATAAAATGGAGCTTCCTTACACAAAAACATACATTGCGATCTAAATGAGCGTGAGGTGTACAATTTGCGCCTTGAAATTACGAACAAAGGCACGCTCGGAACGAAACGTGACGTAAAGTTTAATTACACACGCGGATACAAGCGGTTACGTTTTATACAATAAATACGGGTTTCGTTAAGATGTAGGGCGAGAATCAAGGTATGCAGAAGTATTACCCCTCTACGTGTTGAAATAAATAACGCTGTGTAGGTTTATGGCTTTGTATAATGGTTTCTTGTGTCTTGGGCGCTATACAGACACAAAGGTAAGTACTCAAACATCTACACAATGAGCAGTAGAGTATAAGTAGAGAAAGCAACAGCAGAGAGCCTCAAAATAAAGGCTATATATTTACTTATTCTACTAAACTTACATAATATGAGGATTTCATCTTAGACCTTAGAAGTGGCAATCTTCTATGCCCGTTAGTTACTTCAGTCTTAAAAAAAGTAATAGAACATTTATATTATTATTAACATTTTTATATAATAATTTACGTGTATTTTATAAAATATTAATAATAATATAAATGCTTACGAGCCTAGTAATATTTTACACAATTTACTTCTACGTATAAAGCCTGCATCTCAATCCGCACGTATCAACTCCGCCTTAATGAATCGTAAATGTATTTTATGAAACGTAACCGCTTGTATGCGCTTGTGTAATTAAATTTTACGTCACGTTTCGTTTCGAGCGTGCCTTTGTAATTTAAAGGTACTGTACTTATTTAGCTTTGTACGTGTCTTCCTACAAATGATCGTCTGTTTATAATTAAGACACTTATGCTTGGCGTCCGAGAATCAAATCCCACGCATGTTAATCTGGTTTTACGAAATCATGTACTTATTGGAAATTAATTAATAATACCTAAATATCTAATAGTTATTTGAAAAAGTTCTCAGCATGCCCTAAAACCCTTATCATTGTGAGAGGAAAACTGTGAACATAGGAAAATATATAATAATGCTATATTATATAAACAAAAAATATTGTTAAGATTGTTTTCAGCCTGCCTGGATTATAAGCAGGAACTTTGGAAATTTATTTTAGACAAAAAATTAAATCTCAGTAAAACCCCGAAGCATAGCTCGTATAACCATATTAAGAGACATAAACAAACATACATAAAGAATCCCACAAAAAAACAGTCCTCAGAAATCAAGAAAAACATAGTCCGAAATACATAAAAAGCAAATAAATTCCATAATTTAGAATTATTGTGTCCGCAGTGTAGTGTGTCCATTCCGGGCCGCAGATAAAACGGGACAGAGTACTATATTTTTATTACATTACCATATTTACGCGGGGGATGACAAAAGCCAGAACATTTAATGTTTATTTTATACAATTCCCGTGACGTCATGTCGCTTATGTTTTGAAATAATAGTTGTGGTGGTGACAATAGGGACTGATATGAGTAGATGAAACTCGACCTCTCAATCTGGAGTGGGTAGGTTTGAATACCATTTTGGTTGAATTGACAACTTTTTTTAAATATACAGACATGTAGCAGACGAGCATGTAGTCTATCCGTTTTATGTAATATAGCAGTAGCAGACGAGCATGCAGTCCACCTGATAGTAAGTGGCTACTGCCGCCCATGGACATTTGTAATCAACCCCAGATAGGATTAGATTCCTACCTGAAGTCGGCCCCAGATGCGCCGCTACTCCTGAGGACTAAGCCGGAATGCCTCAAAGTATTTCTCCCTTACCACCCTTCAAACCAGAACACAGCACCACTTAACACTGCTGTTGTTAGGCAGAAGTAGATATGGCAGTGGTACCGCCGGAGTAGAACTACAAAGGCTAACTACAAGACTTGAAGGAACAAGTCTTCAAACCTTCAAAATCTTGAAATATAAAACTATATTACAGCACCTCAAGCTAAAGCTAAAGTTTCAGTTAAAATACATTTCAACCAGCTAATAGATGTCAGGGGCTATTTAGTTTATCAAGCGTCTATCATTCCGGGGGTAAATGGTACCGTCAGCATGAAGAGGGTTAACATTAGGATTCTGATCGCGTACAACTCGTCGAAAGGAAAGCTGTTTCGATTTTGAGAATATTTTTCTGTTGCAAGTAAAATTATTGTTTTTAAGTTGTAACAAGCTCTATACAAAATAATATTTTGAAATATATAAAAAACGAAATTATATATATTTTACTAGCTATGCTCCGTGCCTTTACCCATTTTTAAAAATTCTCTCTAAACCTCTGTGTTTAATTTTTTTGCGGGGAGCCCTATTTTTTCTACAAAAATAAATTATTCTTTATAACATCAGCTAAGTGCAAGCGAAAGTCCCGTCGAAATTAATCCAGCCGTTTTGGATGTAAGCCCAATCAACCAGAATCAGGCAATCATTTAAATAATTATATATTTTTGTTATAAGTACTTTTATATACATAATTCTTTCATATGCATTTTTTTATAATATAGGAATAGCAGACGAGCATGCAGTCCTCCTGATGGTAAGTGGCTACTGCCGCCCATAGACATCTGTAATCAACCCCAGATAGAATTAGATATTCCTACCTGAGGTCGGCCACAGATGCGCCGTTACCCTGAGGACTAAGCTGGAACGCCTCGGAAAAGTATGTCTTCCTTACCACACCCTTCAAAACGGAACACAGCAGCGTCTAACACTGCTGTTATTAGGCAGAAATAGGTGTGGCGGTGGTGCCACCGGAGTCGAACCACAAAGGGTTCTAACACCTTCATGCCTGCATTTAGTAATAAGCTGTTATTTTAACATTTAAATCAGACTTTATTTAATAAAAATATGAATTGAATTTAACTGTAACCCGTCTAAAACGACAATCAAACAAACTTATACTTAGAACTTTTGTATTACATTTTTCGCTTGGGTATTATTTACCCTTTACTTATCATTCAGAATTCACCCATATCTAAATCAAAAACAGGTTTGTTCATTGCCGTTTCAGACAAGGAGTAAATGATACCAATGGCATGACAAGGGTTAAAATTACAGATTCGTACCACGTTCGTTCAGATCCTGATACTTTGATAATGAAGATAAGGAAACCTCGATACATAAAAGTTACATACTGATGTTAACACGTTAGAAGTGATAAGTGGCAAATTGCAATTTTTTTGCAAAATATTGCATACAAGGTGCTTGAATTATTTATGGTTGTACTTCAGAAACATTACCTCCATACTATTATACTGTACCCTTACCATGAGTTTTTTACGTTTTGACAAATATGACTGTTTTGGTATTTGTTTACATATTGGCCCATACATACGTAAACAAATACCAAAACAGTCATATTTGTCAAAAGGTGATAAACTCATGGTAAGGGTACTGCACACAGTCTATAACAGCAGTGTTGTTAAGCGCCGATTTGTGGTTCACAACCACGAAACCTGTTTCTGCCTAGTAACGGATTTAAAGGATGTGGTTAAGTAGACATAGGTATTTATCCAAGTTAATGCTCAGAGGTAACTAATAGTAATGCAACTGTGGCTGAACTAATGTGGAAATCTTATCTTAGATGATATTGGTGCAGTAGCCACTTACCATCACTTCCCATAGCAAAAGCTTATTGGTGGATACATAAAATAATTTGAAGAACCTAAAATAATTTGAATGAAGAATTTTCGACGTGAGACATATTCTAACTCTAGTCACTACGTAAGAGGAGTGTCGAGGTGTGCTTAGGTGTCGAAATTAAATGATCAAGTTTCAGGAGTCTATATTGTTCGTTCGTCGCTTACAAATGCCGTTTTAAATTATGTCGATCAAGGAATAAAAGTCAAACACGAGGGTATCCATCAAACGTTTATTACGTCTGGGGGTAAATAATACCCACCGGCAGCATGACGAGGGTTTTCATTAAGAATTCAGATCGCGTTAGTTCGGGATATTCCCATTTGATAGGGAATAAGTGTTAATATCCAATAAAATGGTAATGATTTGGAATTGTTTTCAACGCGAATTGGAAAATCAAAAATTCGTTCCCGACTAAATTTCTAATATTAACGTCCAATTTACTCCTCAGCATAGCATTAGTGGCCGACCTTACCATGAGTTTTCAAAACATCCCACAATTTTACGTTACGTTTACTCAATCCATTATTCTGTTCCATTTGCTTCAGTAGACTGAGTAAACGTAACAATAAGTAAGTGCTCAAGTCTTTTCGTCTACTTCACATGTTCGCAAAAAAGAGAGACAAAACATAAAGCGCCATTTTGTCAATTTAGATATTTAATGTAACGTTACTGACACTATAGTCCTGATACAATCCGCTAGGGCCGCTGACTGGAATTTGTATGGGCAAATACGTAAACAAATACCAAATCAGTCATATTTGTCAAAACCTCTTAATCCTATCTAAGGTTGGGGTTATTTTGTCATTGTGTATAATTCCACTTCCACCAATAATTGTCAGGCTTCTTACAATTTAGAATTTTCATGTTTTCCTACACTGTTAGAGAAACTTCATCACCATCGTCATCCTCCTTTATAAGAAGGATTAGGCCATAGTCCACCGCGCTGGCCAAGTGCGTATTGGTAGACTTCACATATCTTTGACATTTTTTTTATTAATCTCTCAGGTATGCGGGTTTCCTCTCAGGTATGCGGTTAGAGAAAGTTACCATTAACTTAATACCTACAAATCTACACACACATCTGCATTATTACGCATTTGATTTTTTTAAATAACTCTCAGACGTCTAGAGTTCATCACTACATTTTTTGTGCCGTTATCTAAATATACATAACTCAAAGGTGACTGACTGACATAGTGATCTATCAACGCACAGGCACAAACCACTGGACGGATCGGGCTGAAATTTGGCATGCAGGTAGATGTTATGACGTAGGCATCCGCTAAGGAAGGATTTTGATCAATTCTACCCCCCAAGGGGATAAAATAGAGGATGAAAATATTACTTCGTAACGCGAGCGAAGCCGCGGGCAAAAGCTCGTATGTATATATAAGTGATAATTAATTTTCAATACAGACATAACTTTAAAATCTTAAAGGTAAAACTTCCAATGGAAAAGTGCTGTTTTAACTACCAGGTTATCTCTGAATTTGGACTTTTACTGCTTACTACAAATACGATTACTACTCACTATATATAAAAGTAACATTCGTAGCAGAGTCTGTCAGTTATTGGCTCTTCTCTCCACCCTAAGCAACTCGGGCCCACTTACCCTCGAGTATGACTCGAGAAACTTATTTTAAAAGCTCTTTCCGTATCGGCGAAATGGTTAGGAAATAAACAGAAAATATGTTCAAATAAATGTAGCTTTATTGGGCGTTTTAAATTTTTATTGTAATTAATTTTATTGTGCATTTTTTTTCGTCTCGTCTCGTCTCGTCTCGTCTCGTCTCGTCTCGTCTCGTCTCGTCTCGTCTCGTCTCGTCTCGTCTCGTCTCGTCTCGTCTCGTCTCGTCCCGTCCCGTCCCGTCCCGTTCCGTTTCGTTCCTTTTCATTTCATTTCATTTCAACCCATATATTGTCTTTGGTCATGTTTATTTATTAAACTATTAACAAAAATTAAATTAATTTAATAAGTTCGAACGCAGTCGAATAATGAGCCATTTTCTAATATAATTTACGTTAAAGCAGCGTATAGTGATTCAGACCTATCCCATGTGTGCCAAATAGTGGGAAAATAATAATCATGATGAAGGTGATAGAACCCTTTGTGGTTCGACTCCGGCGGCACCACCGCCACACCTATTTCTACCTAATAACAGCAGTGTTAAGCGCTGCTGTGTTCCGGTTCGAAGGGTGCGGTAACAGAGACAAACTCTTCCGAGGCGTTCCAGCTTAGTCCTCAGGGGTAGCGGCGCATCTGTGGCCGACCTCAGGTAGGAATATCTAATACTATCCTGGGGTTGATTACAGATGTTCATGTCCATGGACGGCCGCTACTCCTATATTATAAGAAAAAAATCATAGATACTTCTTTACCTCTCCTTTTTAAGGTAAATAATTAATTTGTAATGCATACTGTTGGCTTAATATAAAACTAAGTTCGTTTCCAGTAACATTCGTAGCAGTGACTGTCAGTTATTGGCTCTTCCCTCCACCCTTAGCCACTCGGTCCCACTTACCCTCGAACATGACTCGAGAAACTTATTTTAAAAGCTCTTTCTGTATCGGCGATATGGTTAAGAAATAAACAGAAAACTGGGGACTCTTCCAAAAGACAACAATTTGGATGAAGCTTTAATATATGAGGTATCGTCGGATTCGTTTAAATTGTGGGAGTAACATAGACTATATTTTTTAGCAATCAGATTTTATTTTTTTGTAATAATTATGTTTTTTAAGCAAATTTAATTATGTTTTATCTTAAAAGAAATACGTATTCAATGGTTAAGTTTAAGATCGATAGTGCAAACTGTTGTACTCACAAGCATAGCAGAACGTTCTTGCTGAAATTCCCCAGAAGCCTTAACAACTTTAACATAACTGTGAACTAAGACTAGTGCGGTGAAAGTAGTTTCTTGTTATACTCTCAGACTAAAAATGTAAGACAAAGCATTGTTTGACATCGCATTTAAGCAGTTTTCACTTTTGTGGTAGATTTTGTGAATGTGAAGAATATGTTTTTTTTTATAACATAAGAGTAGTAGACGAGCATGCAGTCGACCTGATGGTTAGCGGCCACTGCCGCTCATCTTTAATCAATCCTAAATAAGTTTAGTTAGTTAGTTAAGTTTAGTCCTACCTAAAGTTAGCCACGAATGCGCCGTTACCATTTATGACTAAGCTGGAATGCCTATGAGAAGTACACCGCAACAAGAACACAGTACACAGTAATGCTTAACACTGCTATTATTAGGTAGAAATAGGTGTGGCGTTGGTGCCGCCGGAGTCGCACCACAAAGAGTTCTGCCACTTTCGACTCCTTCATCTTCGTCCTTCGACTAGTCTTTTTTTTAAATCTGAGGTTATTCTATGCTGATTCCCGCACAAGCCTGTTTCCGCTTCCTGTAAATTGATTTACAGGCTCTGTTTTGAACATAGCTGTTCCTTTGTACTTAGGAAGTCTACGTAATGAATATTTTAAAAGTTTTTGATTACATTTTGTTCGTAAACAAGTGAGTTTTAAGAAAAGAATACTTAAATAAAACAGCAGTTTCAAAACAATAATGGGTATTTCTTAAATCTTAACTTTTTTAGTTTTTAGGGTTCCGTGAGTATGTATTAGGAAGGATTATTTCTACACTTATATGGGAAAGCATGCTGGTCTGCTACTGCTCTATGATACATATAAAAAAGTTAAATATATTTTGTAGAGGGATAATTTTCAAAAATAATTCATTAACCCAAAATGAAATGAGGATCATTTTTCCCATATAAAATGAGACTGCGTTTTAAAATAATTTTCATTAAAGTTTAAAATGTTCCATATTAATGACACAGATTGTGTTACTGCAATCGAATACGTAATTAATCGGATTTTAATATTGTAATTAGTGGAAGCGCTTATAGCTCAGTGGCGCGTAGTATTTTTTTTTATAATATAGGAGTAGCAGACGAGCATGCAGTCCACCTGATGGTAAGTGGCTACTGCCGCCCATGGACATCTGTAATCAACCCTAGTTAGGATTAGATTTTTCTACCTGAGGGCGGCCACAGATGCGCCGCTACACCTGAGGATTAATCTGGAACGCCTCGAAAAAGTATATCTCCCTTACCCTTGGAATTGTTTTGAGAACGATATATTAAGATTTTTACTCGCAGATTTTTTTACTCGCACATTTTTTTCGACGGAATTTATTGAGATGTTGTTGGATTAGTCTGAATTGTGCAATTGTGAATTTTTTATTTATTTTTTAAGCAATCAGTTTTTTTTTGTTTTTATATAATAATTACAGGTTTGTTATTTTCATTGTATTGTCTTGTAATGACACTGTAGATTGTGCTTTCCAATTCTGGGGTGTGTCTATGCCCAGCAGTGGGACAGCAAAGGTGAACAATGCTTAGAATTCAGATCTTTCCACACATTTACGTTACCATGTATAATGCAACTAAGCCGCAGTATACGCAGATCGCAAATAATTTCCTTCTAAACTGCATTTCGAGTACTTTACGTAGGGTGTACATAAATTAGGAAGTATATGGGACATTCCACAAGTAATAAATAATAAAATATAAAAAAAAAAAACTAAAAACGCCACACTCACAACAGAAATCGTTTATCCTGATGAGCAGAACTGGAAAAAATATTGGATTCAAAATTTTTAATTAATCGGACCAATCAAAGTGCATAAAAATCGAGTCCAATGATTCCGTTACATACCCAGTTACATACATACAACTCAAGCCAATAAAAGCGTGATAAAAAGTAGTACGTTTCATTGGTAGTAAATATTCAATTGAAAGTATTAGATGCCTTTGTGGTTCTGCTTATAACAACAGTGTTAAGTGCTACTGTGTTCGGCTTTAAAGGTTGCGGTAAAGGAGGCATAATTATGCGACACATTGAAGCTTATGAAGGTGATAGAACCCTTTGTGGTTCGACTCCAGCAGCACCACCACCTCACCTATTTCTACCTAATAAACAGCAGTGATAGGCGCTGCTGTGTTGGTAAGGGAGGTGTGGTAGGGGAGACAGACTTTTCCGAAGCGTTCCAGCTTAGTCCTCAGGGGTAGCGGCGCATCTGTGGCCAACCTCAGGTAGTAATCCTATCTGGGGTTGATTACAGATGTCCATGGACGGCTGTAGCCACTTACCATCAGGTGGACTGCATGCTTGTCTGCTACTCCTATATTATAAAATAAAAAGCTTAGGATTCAGGAGTAGCGTCGCATGTGTGTCTCATCTCAGGTAGGAATCTCATCTTATAGGTGGTTGATTATTTAGAAACATCCATGTACGGCAGTGCCACTTACCATTACTTGGACTGTATGCTCACTCGTTACTTCAATCCCATAATAAAAATAAAAAGTCCATATATTTTTGATGTGTAACATCTATAGCCGCACGTAAAACCGATTTCTGGCGTGGCGACGCATGTCGTTTCTGGCGTCGCCACGCTATACGATGGTATATATATACAGTCTATATGCAGTAGTGTGTACGGTATGGCGACGCGTCGCCATGCGCAATCGAATTCAATAAATAGTCATCGTTATCTGGAAAAAAATCGTAATATTTTATTTTATCATTATGACATATTCAGTTCCTATCACAATATGTTCTTTTCTGCATATTACTTTTACAAAATAATGTCGATGTTTCACATCTGCCAGGCGTCCCGTGACGGCTCACATTTTTTTTTTTTATTATTAAATGTCCTACAATGTGTCTAACGCATAGCTATCCTACATCTTGCAGAGAATGCTGAATATGATTCCACCGCCGAGTACATCTCAAACACGTACAGACCCGCGAATTGTTCGTATTATTATATAAATGGTTTGCTTACATCACATTAAATGTCTGTATTATGGACACACACGTCATGGAGCATCTGTGGCCGACCTCAGGTAGAAATCTAATCCTACCTGAGGTTGATAACACATGTCCATTCCATGGGACGTAGTAGTAATTTGTTATGGATGGTAAGTGGCTACTGCCGCTCATGGCCATCTGTAATCAATCCCAGATAGGACTAGAATCCTACCGGATGTCGGCCACAGATGCGCCGCTACCCCTGAGTTAAGCTAGAACGACTCGGATAAGTAAGTCACCCTTACCACACCCTTCAAACCAGAACACGGCAGCGCTTAACACTGTTGTTATTAGGCAGAAATAGGTGTAGGAGTATTAAGTAGAAACTAGATTGAATTCGAAACCTATAGATAAAAAAATTACATCGTGATTTTGTACAAAGCGACTTACATGCTACGCGGATTACATGCCACTATTACAGTATTTTAAAATGTAATATTTTTGTTTCAGGTACGAAAAGCAGTATATCTGTGCTACTAATTAACGGGTAAGGAATATTTACAGCTTAAACTTGCAACAGGTAATTCCCTGTCGCATAAGATATGTGGGAAAATATACTTAAACACTCAAAAAATATTATTTTACAGCCGTCTAATATGTAAAAATAATTTAAATCACGCTGTCTGACTGTCTGTACAAGTTAATTATATAAATGGCAATGAACTGTCCACGTATAAAACTTACCTTTAACGTAAATGTCAGAGCTCACAAGCACATAAACACAAACGCACATACACATATGCCCGTAAGCATTAAATCACTCACGAACTCACGCACACACTCCCTCAAACAAACACACATGCTATCTTTCTCTTAGTCTCTTTCACTCTCTTTCTCACACATACACAAAGAAACCCATCCACGCAAGTACAAATTCCCGCAAACACAAACATTATTTACGGCCGTCAAATATGTAAAAAAATTAAATCATACTGTCTGACTATCTGCACCCTTAGTATGAGTTTTAAAATTTTTACAAAAATGACTGTTTTTGTATTTGTTTACGTATTTCCATCAATTCTGACACAGTCCGCTAGGGGCGCTGATTGGATATGTATGGGCAAATACAAAAACAGTCGTTTTTGTGAAAACGTAAAAACATACCAAGGGTACTGTAGAAGTTAATTATAGAAATGGCGAGGAACTGTCCACGTTTAAATCTCACCTTTAACGTAAATGTCAGAGGTTAGTGCTGGATTATTAAAATCTATTTTCCCGCCGAAATGGCAAAGGCGAGGATTTCACACTTCTTCAGTTTATTAGGAAATTCCTTTCTCGACGGAATTGAATTAGAAACTACTATTGGAAGAAAGATAAAAGATAAAAGTAAGAAATAAGCGCAATATACTCGTAGGTACATGCTTTTTGTGAGTTTGGATATAATAAACAAACTGCAATATACAAGTGTTGGTATTTACAAGGCGTTCCAATTAGTTCTTAAGTAGCAGTAGTTGATTATAAACGTCTATGGGTGGCAGTGTCCCTATTGTCCCTGTAGTTCCGGGTTCTGTGTCCCAGTTGTCCCTGTAGTTCCGGGACCAGAATAGGACTATGGTATCCCCTGCCTGTCGTAAGAGGCGGCTAAAAGGGGGCTTCCGGAGTTGCGGACGGCAAGAATGGGAGCTCGAACCGCCCGGCCAGCGACCTTGGGAGGGACGGCGGTATGTATGGTCGTGCAAACCAGTGGGTGTGGCGAGCGTCATGCTCACCTGGGCGGAGCCCGACGGCGCAAGGCGCTAATAGGACTCCGGTTGCGTTCCTTTGGAGATCGCAGAGTCCTTTACCTAGCGCCGAGGTAGGCCACCGGGGTGACAGTGATTTACTATCAGACTTGTTCGCTATTTTGATTTCGTAAGAAGATTCCTACCAAAAAACGTTTTAATTAATTTTCTATATTTTCAATTTATTCAGAAATGCTTCTGTGATCGACTCTAGGCAACGTCTATCCGATTTCAGATAATTTAGAGATATCCAAATAAGTGTGTTGAGTACGGGTTTGCAATAAAAACTCCAATTGAATTTTTCTTCCTGTATTTTCTTTTCTTGACCATTTACAATATTCTTCTATTTTACGGAGCGTGCCGGACTGTTTCTAGCCACCTTAAAGTGGCTAGAAAGGTGGCAAAGTGAGTGTTACAACCGACGGGGGGCTAACGCAGCAGTCGCTTTTATTCCCGTCTCGCTCACTTCCTATAGCCCTCTCTTTCTATCCTATGTGTATCTTTATTTTCCTTTATTTATTTACATAGAATAACTTATTTCTAATACAATTGTACATAATATAACATAATAAAATATAAATCTTAACTAATTAACAATTTACGCATTTAAAAAACAATTTACAATCATAACTTAAACTATTTATTCGCCGTCCACAACAAAGTGACTGTAGCCACTAAAATGTCGACTGTATGCTTAATTGCTTATTCCTTCCTTCATAATAATAATTTTCGATTTTGATTATTTGTTAATTAAACCTCGTAATAAAACAAACAAGTCACCAGATGGAAAACAGTCATCCTCGCCTTTCGACATTTGCAACACCGCAATTTCGACAGTCGCAAATGCATTGACTTTGGAAGAGCTCGGTTTGCCCCATTTTGAAGAGCCCCATGTCATAGCGCTCTGGGAATACCTCAAGAGGAAATACATTTAAGCGGAATAATATTTAAAAGTCGCCTATGTACCACACCAGAGGAGCCGCCAAGGCGATTTTAGAGGAGAGCTCGTTTTGCCCCATTTTTGAAGAGCCCCATGTCATATCCCTACGGGAATACCTCAAGAGGAAATACATTTATGCGGAATATTATTCAAACAATATTCCAGTTCTGAATACATAATTCCCTTGACAGGTCCTGGAATAGTCATCAATTATTAAATACAAACAGAATAAGGGTTATTGATGAACTACTCCTACGTTACAGGCTACAGTAGGACTACCATGAGTTTACAAAAGTATTACTCGCTAGCGACTGCGTAAAATAAATGTATGAAAAATTGTACAGCGCCTCTGGTGGTTACTCGTAGAACTAAAATCCGTAGTGACGTAACTCGATACGTAAAAAACCTATCGAAATCAAATCGCTAGCGAATGTCATTATGATCTATTGCCATACAAATTCGGTCCCATGAGTCATTAATTTGACAGACGTTGTCAAGAAATACCGTAACGATAGTAGTTATGTTATTCACTAGCAAAATGACAATAGTTTTCTATTTACCATTTCTATAGTGGCGTTTCTATGCCAACTCATGGTAATGCTACAGGGCTGTCCAAAGTGACATGGATCATAGATATTGTGACATATCATACAACTTTTACATTGGAAGGTTAAACCCTTTAAAAAAGAAAAGGTTAACACCTATTTCTGCCGAATAACAGCAGTGTTAAGCGCTGCTGTGTCTGGTTTGAAGGGTGTGGTAAGGGAGACATACATTTACGAAGCATTCAAACTTAGTCTTCAGGGGTAGCGACGCATCTGTGGCCGACCTCGGGTAGGAATATCTAATCCTATCTGGGGTTGATTACATATGTCCATGGACGGCAGTAGCCACATACTGTCAAATGCACTTACTATCAAATGGACTGCATTCTCTTTTAATACTTAATTATGAAAAAATATGTCTCAGTAAAAAAAAACTCGTATTTACTATATCGTATTGTACGAGTATATATCGTATTTAACTCAAGCAGGACTCCAATTCTATCTAAGGTTGATTACGAATGTCCATATGCATTGGTAATTTACTGGCTGATTCTACTTCAACACCATCTTTTTAATAATATAGGAAGAGCTTCTCCGCCCATGGACATCTGTAATCTATCCCTGTTAAACTTAGATTCCTACCCAAGGTCACCCACATGGTCGCTACCATTGGGGTATATTTACCTCGATAAAGTACGTCTTCCTTACCACATTACCACACACACTTACCACATCCCTTACCACACTATCTATTCATCGCCACTCGCTTATCAACTATCAATGAGGTAACTTATTACTAAGGTTCTGAGCTCGATATAAATCCACTCTTGAAATGTCAAAGCGCTTGCCTCGTATATCCTCCGATGCTCCGACAATTTCACTTTATGGAGCTTTGAAATCTCGGCTTTAAGGCAACGGAATAATGTTTAGATGTTACACTTTTTACACTGCGGAGGGTAATGTTATGTCTAGCGTATGTTTGTACGCATTTTTGTAACATTGTCACTTTTTATACCATTGGGGAAAGTAATGTTTTTCGAGCGTATACATATATGTATGTTTTTTCGTTTTTTACAAAAATGACTGTTTTTGTATTTGTTTACGTATTTGCCCATAGATTTCCAATCAGCGCCCCTAGCGGACTGTATCAGAACTGATACTGATCTTTAAACTACTAAGTGTACTGATACCTGTGGTGTTGGCACGACGCCATATACACATGTTGCTGCACAGCGCTCACATTAATGAAATACTAATTACTAGCGTTTCATGACGTCATTAGGTACATTCGGTTCGGAATATACCTGATGATTGGCGCACTGCCAATGGGATTTAGTTAAGAATGCCAACGTTTTTAATTTGAAACAATCTACGCCCGTTATTAGTAATCAATCTATCCAATGTTTTACTTACCAAAAACAGAAATTAAAATTTCATAATTTTAAACTGTCAAAATTTTACAATTACATAATGTCTTTCAATGAAAAAATATATGCCGCAATTTAACAATTTCGAAGTTTCGTGGAGTAGATGACCAAGAACTTGCATTGATAATAATAATAACTATTACAACTTTAAATCTCTTAATTGGCATTATCATTACAATTATCTTTTTTTTATAATATAGGGGTAGAAGACGAGCATGCAGTCCACCAGATAGTAAGTGGCTACTGCTGCCCATGGACATCTGCAATCAACCCCAGAGAGGATCAGATATTCCTACCTGAGGTCGGGCACAAATGCGCCGCTGCCCCTGAGGACTAAGCTGGAACGCCTCGGAAAAGTATGTCTCCCTTACCACACCCTTCACAACAGAACACAGCAGCGCCTAACACTGCTTTTATTAGGCAGAAATAGGTGTGGCGGTGGTGCCGCCGGAATCGAACCACAAAGGGTTCAAACCTTCAAATCTATATAGTTCTATCGAAATAAAATGTAAAGTAATGTTTGGCACACTGCCTAAGAATGATCAATAAACAATTTTTAAGTTTTAAAAGTATGAATTAAATAATAATCTTCGATTTATTCTCATCGATATTTCACTTAGTAATAAATAATAACTTTATTTAAAGTTCAAATATTTTGAACCGATGGCTTTTCGCTTGGAAGCCGAAAGAAACCTGTAGCGACTGGCACGATGCCAAACAGAACGTGTTGCTAAAGGAATGTTTTAAATTAATCAAATTTAACTTATTCTTTTAAACTTTCTGATATAAGACTAGTAACTGCTACTTTTCAATTTCTTTTGTAGATTTTTTATTATAATGTAGAAGAAGGAAACAAGCATGCAGTCCACCTGATTGTAAGTGGGTACTGGCACGCATAGACATCTGTAATCAATCCAGGATAAGGTTAGAATCCTACCTGAGGTCAGCCACAGATGCGCCGCTACCCCTGAGGACTAAGTTAACACGCCTAAGAAAAGTATGTCTCCCTTACTACACCCTTCAAACCAGAATATAGCAGCACCTAACACTGATTTTATGATGAAAACTATTTATATTCATTCCAGAATAGAAATTGATATCTTCAGACATCGTCGTCAATCCTTTACTATCCCACTGCTGGGCACGGGTCTCATCTCAGAGTGAGAAGGATTTAGGTAGACTTCACACACTTTTGATATATTTTAAATACTCTAAGCCGTATAGGATTCCTTTTAAGTTTTCCCTTCACCCTCATAGCAAGTAATAATTAACTTTAGACATACTTAGTACAAAATACAATAGCAAATTTAGGCACAATGCCAAATAGATTGAATTGTTAATGAAACGATCAAGTATTCAAAATCAATCAAGAGGAATGAAATGTGGTAGAACCCTTCATAGTTCCACTTTAGAAACAGTACCGTCATACGAATTTCTGCCTCATAACAGCAGCGTGAAGTGCTGCTGTGTTCTGGTTTGATTTGTGTTGGAAGATAAACTTATATGAGGCGTTTCAACTTACTCTTACATCGAGGATACAACGTATCCTTGGCCGTCCTCAGATGGTAACCTAGACTTATATGGAATTGATTACAGGTCATGAATTCCAGTTGCCTGATACAGGATATGCGTTGCCATTGCGTTGCTTCTCTTGAAGCTGGAATGTTTCGGAAAAATATGTCACTCTTACCATCCTCTTCATATCAAAGCACAGCAGCGCGTAACACTGCTGTTGTGAGACAGAAATAGGTGTGGCGGTGGTGCCGCCGGATTCGAACCACAAAGGGTTCTACCAGCTTAAATCTAGGCCAAGTCGGGGGTAAACCTAGTATCTCATAAGAATATAAGTTTAAAAATTCAACATTCTCAAAATAACTTCAACAAATGCAACATACGTAACATGGAAACGATTTCTCAAAGCAAACAGTATTGTATGCATATCGCGTTTGAGTAATTTAATATTCGAAAGTAATTCTGTTTGTTTGTTATGTTTTCGCGGCTAAATGGATGAACCGATTTCGATGAAATTTAATGTGGAGACACTCTCATTCTTGAGGAATGAATTCGGTTACTTATATTAAATTTAATCTTATATTATATTTAATCTATTTGTAACGCTTTCAAGGGAACATTGATGAACCGATTTTGAGTAAGCTTATTACGTAGTCCGTTATGACCCTGAGGAAATATATAAGCTTGTTTACATACATGTATACATGTGTAACGCGTTTATTAGTAGTGGCTGAACCAATTCTGATAAAATTTAATATGGGAATAGCTATCCCTGAGAAAGAACGTGGATTTATTTTTTCAAATAATGTATTAGAAGTACCAACGATAATTAATAAATAATGTAACACATAATGTGTTACAGCACTGTGGTTTTGAAATATAATATGTAAATTGATATTATATTCTTATAATTGAATATATTAACTTGTATAACCTTCATAAAAACTACCCCTAAGGGGGTGAACTTAGCAAATGCAACACAACACGCGAATTTGGAATTTCACAAAGAAAACTGTCAAATGGCATGCATAAAACGGATTTGGAAAAATATTTCCATGTTGGCAATACCGCAATGTTATCGAGCCAGTGTTGCCAACTTCATGAGTTTCTTTTTAAAGATTCCCACAAACTTACTGAGAAACTTTAAGTTATACATAAGTTTAAATTTATTTTGTTACTTTCCTTTGTTTTTGAAATTAGGTAAATTTGTGGTTCAACTCCGACGGCACCACCGTCACATCTATCTTTGCTTAATAACAGCAATGTTAAGCCTTGCTGTGTTCTACTTTGAAGGGTGTAGTAAGGGAGACATACTTTTCCGAGGCGTTCCAGCTTAGTCCTCAAGGATGGCAGCGCAGCTGTGGCCGTGTTCAGATAGGAATATCTAATCCTATCTGGGGTTGATTATAAATATCCATGGGCGGCAGTAGCCACTTACCAAGTGGACTGCATACTCATCAACTACTCCTATGTTTTAAAAAAGTAGGAAATGGGCAAACGGTTCCGTTTTCACCCCTTGGGTACGGAACCCTAAAAAAGTTGAACAAAACAATATGAACAAAAGCGTGTTTCAGAGCATACGAGTATTATGTGTCTATCCACCGATTACGCTCCGTCTGTCACGAACACAATGTTATTGTTACAAATAAAAAACCTTTTAAAATAATTGCTTCTATTTCAGATAAAATGCTAATGTTAAATCTGTAGAAGCAATTGAAATGTCGGTTTGTATTCAACACCAATGCACTCACATACACACACAAACAAAAACGCACACACACACACACTCACGCACGCTAATAAGAGTTAGAAATGCTTTTAATAGTTATAATTCTTAAAACATGTGTATATTTGATTAAAATTATTTGTCCTGGTGATGAGCGGTGCATCCAGTAATACGGGATACCAACCCAGTACAAGAACCCTTGCGCCTTTTTTTTACACACTTTAATCAATAAAACATTTTTATTTTATTCTATTGTATTATATTATTTTATTACTGTTCCATTGCTGGGCCTCAGAATGGGCTTAGGTCATTGTCCAATACACTGGTTGAGTGCGAATTTGTAAACTTCACATATCTATCAATACGCACTTGGCCAGCGCGGTGGACTATGGCCTAATCCTTCTCATTATGAGAGGAGACCCGTGCGCAGCAGTGGGACAGTAATGGATTTATGATGATGACATAACTTCGAAATATCAGTGTTTCCTGGGATTCGTTCCTCAGACCACTCGATCGAGAGGCCGAGTTTAAGCTAGGCTATCACTACTTTCATGAATCATATCAATATGAAAATCTAATATAAATTCAATCAATACATGAAGCATACGAACGTCTGCCTCAAATTTAATCAATTCAGATTTCGGCCACACATAAGCTTCGGCGATCACATACATATTCAAAGCCTATGTTTATTCAATCATAACCTTGACACCATTTCTATCGACCAAGCTTAAGGCTTGATTCACATGTGACGTCACGACGCGTGACAGTCACGTGGTGTGACGGACACGTAGCACAAACACAGTGTTTTAAAGGTAGGATTCTCAGTGTTTCGACTCCGGCGGCACCAACGTCACACCTATTTGTTATAATAGCAGTGTTAAACGCTGCTGTGTTCTGCTATGAAGGATGTGGTAAAAGACATACTTTTCCGAGGCGTTCCAGTTTAGATAGACAGATAGATAGATAGATAGATTATTTATTGCACACTTCAGTAGATCATAACAATAATACACAATTATGTAGGTTAATCGTATGCCATATAATGCTTAGATCTCAGAAGTAGCGGCGCAGCTGTGGTCGACCTCAGGTAGGAATCTAATCTTATTTAGGATTGATTACAGGTGTCCATGGGCAGCAGTAGGCACTAACCATCAGGTGAAATGCATGTTACTTCTTTGTTATAAAAATGTCCACCATGACGTCAAATGCGAACCGAGCTTAAGGCTTTCGATGAATTCGATTGCATCATCAAAGACTATAATCAGTACAAAAATCAGATAGGCGTAAACCTTGGCACAGTTTTAATATTGACTATAAAGTTACTTACACATGATCCGTTTGATATCAACTGTAAAGCTTCATACACATGATACGATGACATCACTCGTTCATCTAAAATAATATGTGCACCTAAATTTTGTTCTAAATTGCAAAACACTCGATGTTAATAAGACATACGTTAGAACTATTTGTTGTTGGTACGGTTTTTAGGGTTCCGTGTCAAAAGGGTAAAAACGGAACCATATTATTAAGCCTCCGCTCTCTGTCCGCCTGACCGTCTGTCACAGGGCTCTTACTCTTGAACCGTAATAGATAGACACTTGAATTTTTTACAGAATATGTATGACAAAGGCCGCTTAGACAGCAAATACTAAACATAGGAGAAGTTGATAATACATATAAAGAAACCGCTATTTTTCGACGGTTTTCGCTTTATCTATTGAATCGTAATAGGTACAGTTCATATTTTCACAATGCATGTACTTCAATGGTTGCTAGAATAACAAATACAAAAATTAAAAAAATATGTTGTACGGAACCCTCCAGATAAACGCTTTTTTTATAAACGCTTTCTACACTCACAGCCCCACACTAGGATTCCCTGTGACGTGAGTGCCATGGACACGCGCATAGACAAATATACAAACACCCAAACCTGGAAACAAAAATCTAAATTCATCATTTAAATATCTGTCTGGCCGGGAATCGAACCCGGGACCATTTACGCGTCAGATCAGTATGGTGACCGCTCGTCGTCAAATGCGAGGCTAATTATTTTCAAATTCTTTGATATGTACATACATTTCCTTACAATGTTTTGCTATCTTTAAAGCGAATAATAATGAATTCCGTTATCCAAATATAAAATTTATAAAACATTCGAGGCATCTTCGCAAAAATTACAATTCTAGACCGAAAATTCCCTTGCGCGTTCCAAGCTTAACCTGCAATTCAGATTTTTAGCGTTCCCGCTAGCCTAGTATGCTAATGCATGCCTCCGAGAGCCGCCTCTTAGAGACCCAGCTCTTGTTATCTCTTCCATGCTAAAATTTCAGCTCTTTACGCTAAAGGCATTTAAATAACTATTCTGTGACGTAAGTGACGTGTGAAATTTTGAATTTGGAATTTGTAATCTTAGCTATTCGTTTTGGATTAAAAGATACATTATTTCAATAGGTGGTAATTATATTTTCAGGATATTTGCATGAATATTTTTTGCAGTCAACGTGCAGTCCACCTGATGGTAAGTGGTCAATCGCTGTGGACATCCCTTATCAACTTCATAAAATATGGAACAGGGGTGGTACTTAAAGCCGATCACAGATCAGTTGTTACTCCTGAGGACTAAAATGATCGCTTCATATGTAACCCAACCGGCACCCAAACCAAACGAATGAGACTCAGCGGTGGTGCCTCCCTTGTCGAACTTACTTTTAATATCCTAACTAATGTTATAAATGGGAAAGTTATTTTGTTTTTTTTTTGCTACGCCTTTACGCCTTAACTACCAAACGGATTGTTTATTTTTTTATACATACATCGTCAGGGGTCCAAAAAAGGACCGGTTAACTTGACTAATTAGTAGGTATAGTATGCTTATCCCTGTAGTTCCGGGACCAGAATAGGGCTACGGTATCCCCTGCCTGTCGTAAGAGGCGACTAAAAGGGGCTTTCGGGGTTGCGGTTGCAAGAGTGGGAGCTCGAACTGCCCGGCTAGCGACCCCAGGAAGGACGGCGGTATGTGTAGACGCATTCCGTCGTATACACCAGACGGTGTGGTGATAGAAAGTCACCTGGGCGGAGCCCGACGGGGCAGTGCGCTGAGAGGACTCCGGTCGCGTTCCTTTGGAGATCCCGGAGTGCTCTACGCAGCGCCGAGGACGGCTACCGGGAGGGTTTTAGTGCGGTAAAAGTCCCACATAACCCCGTGTCGCTCCCACGGCGCCGGGTACCTTTTGAAGGTTTCCCCCTCGAGAAAAAAGAAAAAAGGTATAGTATGCTATTATATAGTATAGTAGTACTAGTACTTTTTTCAGGATAAAATATATTTTATCCCAGAAAAGGTACTGTACTCTTACCATGAGTTTTCAAAACATCCCACAACTTTACGTCACGTTTACTCAATCCATTATTCTGTTCCGTTTGCTTCAGTAGACAGTAAACGTAACAATAAGTAAGTCCTCAAGTCTTTTTTCTACCTCACATGTGCGCAACAAAGAGAGACAAAAAATAAAGCGCCATTTTGTCAATTTAGACATTTACAATCAAATAATGATAATACAAATTACTGATACAATCCGCTAAGGGCGCTGATTGGAAATTGTATGGGCAAATATGTAAATAAATACCAAAACAGTCATATTTGTCAAAATGTAAAACACATAAACAATACGATAAAAACAACAAACATCATTGAACTCTACGAGCAAAGCCGCGGCTAAATGTTAGTAATATTATATATAATAGATAACAAGTGGCTCAGTATATTTTGCTTGACCACTTCTAACCTAACTGGATTGCTTAGCAAATATTGATGTTAACATATGGAGGGTAGAGATAACACACATATTTTTCTTACGTGCTTCCCAAAATGTAACTACGAAAGGTTATGTATTTATATTTTCAATTATCTGTAATTATTTTGTTAGGACTTTACATGAGTAGAAAAGGCCATTATTAATAATCAATCTGTTCATTTTTGTTCAGTTTTAATTGTCAACCCATCTGGATTAATTCTTGATAACGATTACTCGTTGCGAACTTAAGTTTCATATAGTTTCGGTTTCAGCCAAAAAAAGATTTTGGTCAAAAATTGACCGAACCTTTTGGCACAGCCGTAACATGTGTCCGTAAACTTTTGGGTTGCGTTTTTGTCGACTTTTATTTTTAGTACGCTGTCGTAAATAAGATATATTGCTATTTTTAATAATGATATTATACATAAAAATAACAATAACATATAATAGGTATTAGTACATTAAAATAAATTAAACTAATGATGATGATGCACCGTATGATGATGAATTGAGCCAAAAAAATTGTTAATACGCGAAATGTTTAAATTGATGAATGGCGGGAACTTAACTGCCAAATTAATATGAAAAAATATGTATTTTCTTAAAATTGAGGCTTTTCCCTTAGTTTGTCACTTATCAATACTTCCCAGATTTTGATCCTTATAAGCAACACTATCAGATAGTGGAATAATATAGAGGATGTATTTTTTTTTCAAAATGAACTCGTTCGATTCCCGGCTAAGGAAAAAGATATTTTAAAAAACTAATGATGCAGTTTTAGTTTTAATCAAAATCGGCCTTTCAGAATTTTTCGCTTATCCTTATAGTTTCGGATTTGGCCCTGAAGGCCCGTTTGAAAAATTTCTCTCTGTATATTAGTTTATTATTATTATTTTTATTTAAGTTTATTCAGGTAAATTAGCTAATGATATGTATACACTCTAATTTTCAGGGAGTTTCATAAGTATAAAAAAGTTTCTGTTTCAGTTTGGGTTTTGACTAAAAGTAGGTAAGAAAAAGGGCAGTTTTTTTTAACTCGGCTTAAAAATTACTATGACAAATACTTACTTATATTTTGCGTTGATTAGTGCTACCGAACCATTCTTGTCTAAGTTCGACTCGCACTTGGCTAGTTTTGAAAATCTATCCCTTCACAAGGTTCCCTAAATTATTTACAGTTATCAATTTACCTTCAATAACTTCGAGATAACTCAAAGTGAATAAATTCAACTATACGTCTGTAGAAGATCCAAGATCTTTGCATTGCAGAGCCATGAAGAGGCGGCTCTCAAAGAGGCGTAGAGGTATGCTAATGCATAACTTCGATAGTGGAAATGCTAAAGAGCTCGAATTTCAGATCTGAAACTATCTCAAAGGGAATCTTTCGTGCGGAGTGATATTAAACGTTTTGTTTTTGGGTGTAGAGGTTTGTGGTTGGATTTGTTGGGAGGACTGGGTTCAAATCCCCATTGCGAAGCGATTTTATTTTTATTTTATTTTCTAGGAAACTTAGAGCCAGTATGTAGGATAACATAAAATGGCTATAATTATAATCATTTTGAATTTCCACTTACGAAATATTAAAAGTTTGTTTTTTTATTCTTTAGCTTAAATAGCAGTGATAGCCTAGTGGTTAAGAAACTCGGCCTCTCGGTCGAGGGGTCCGAGGTTCAAATCCCAGGCACGCACTTCTGATTTTTCAAAATGATGTGCGTATTAGAAATTAAAAAAAATCTCAAAGGTATGTGAAGTCTACCAATACGCACTTGGCCAGCGCGATGGACTATAGCCTAATCCTTCTCACTTTGAGAGGAGACCCGTGCCCAGAAGTGGGACTATAATGGGTTGAGGATGAAATAGTTCTTCCGAAATTAAAATAGTAAACTAACATATACTCTACCAACCAACCAACAGTATAATTAATCAATCTTATTTCTAAATAACCCTTAACTACCAAGGTAAACGGTGTTAATACTAATAATTCGGAGAGACATATTTCTAAGGTAAAGTCATCCTTGCGTTTCACACTTAAAAAGAAGTGACTTACATAGAAGACGTACAACAATCGTAAGCCATTAAATGGCATTGATATGTCAGTTTGTAAGCCGTTAAATTGAAATCCAATCACCGATTTCACAACAATTACTTTCAAGTTTCAATGCATGTCAGACTTTCGCAACTGTTGGCATCAACCGGCTGTTATGGTTATCATGTAGGGGTCGGAAACAATTGGCTCCGTTGGAAATCCGCCAGGTGCGCGACACCTGTGGCACGGTTCTATGCTAGTGTTCCATTTTTTCAACTGTTTCTAACCACTGCGGGCTATTGAAAACATGATTGGTTTCTTTTTATACGATTTTGTTTGGTAAAGGTGGTAGAATTGTTTGAAGAAGTAGATGGTGCCTACGTAAGCAGATTACGTCACATTTTTAGAATGTTTGACTCAGATGGCGCCATAGATACACCTATTTCTGCCTAATAAAATAGGGGTAAGCGCTGCTGTGTTCTGGCTTGATGTATGGTAAGGGAGACATACTTTTTTATATGTAACCTAACGATAAGGCAGACGGGCATGCATCGCCGGCTTTAAAGGAAGCATTACAGCTTAGTTCTCAAAAGTAAGGGCGCGTCAGAAGCCGACCTCAGATAGGAGTCTAATGTTATCTAAGGTTGAATACAGACTGCCATCAGGTGGACTGCATGCTCGTCTACTACTCCTACATTAAAAAAAAACTCCGGAGATAAATCACAAATTGTTCTATCCCACTACGCAGGCGCAAATGACGTACAGACAAACGTAATAATTAATATATACGGATACAGAAACAACACGTTATTCCAACGCTTCAGGTAATTAATTTTAAAGGGTACAGGTATGTTGCAATTAATCATACAGCTGATTTATGGTGTACGCGCCTTGGGATTCTGGGAATAAATCCCGTTGGAGGTAATTTATCTAAGCGAACCGGGACGGTCGGTATGCCGTGAGGGTCCCGGCTTCAATCTCAGCCAGACGTAATTGTATTTAGGGTGCCGCACCCAAAGGGTAAAAACCTTATTACTAAGACATCGCTGTCTGTCCGTTTGTCCGTCTGTCCCTCTGTCACAGGGCTCTATCTCTGGAACCGTAATAGGTAAAAACCGTAAATAGGTAGGTTGATTTTTTTTACAGAGGATGTATAATGACGGCCGCTATAACAATAAATACTAGAAATAAAAAAAGTTGAAAATAAATGGGGGTCCTTATACAAAAAACCACTATTTCTCGACGTTTTTCGCTTTATCTATTGAACCGTAATAGGTAGACAGTTAAAATTTTCACAATGTATTTACTTCAGTGGCTGCTATGATAAAAAAATACTAAAGACAAAAAAAATAAAATGTGTGTGGTAGGGAACCCATCATGTGCGAGTTCGACTCGTACTTGGCCAATTATTTTATAATGTTTTTATTGCGTTGTGGTTCGACTCCAGCGCACCACCGCCACTCCTATTTCTGGCTAATAACTGTAGTGTTAAGCGCTGTTTTGTTCCAGTTGGAAGGGTGCAGCTTAGTCTTCGGGGGGGAGCATCGCATCCATTGAAGGTGGTAGAACCCTTTGTTTTGAAGGGAGACAGACTTTTCCGAGGCGTTCCAGCTTAGTCCTCAGGGGTAGCGGCGCATCTGTGGCCGACCTCAGGTAGGAATATCTAATCCTATCTGGGGTTGATTACAGATGTCCATGGACGGCAGTAGCCACTTACCATCAGGTGGACTACATGCTCGTCTGCTACTCCTATATTATAAAAAAAATCTAAAGCTAAATTCAGATAAGATTCTAATCTAATCTAATCTAATCTAATTTAATCTAATCTAATCTAATCTAATCTATATTTTAAAATAAAATTTCAAAGAAACGAACCCGAACACACGCTTAAATATACCACTTCCCACTAAACTACAACTGATCATATAAAACTGGTAATATAACTGGTATATACTACAGGGAAATGTTAACTTATTTGCTATCTAAATCTGAATAAAGAACTTACAGTGCCTAAAAAGGTATTCGGAAAGGGAATCTATTCTGCTAACGCCGCCTCATATACATAATCGCCTCAATATAGAGGCTTTTGCGGTGCGGTAAAAAATGTATTTTGTTAGTTGTTGTACTGTCAACGGTGAGCGATATGCGATCAAATGGATTGGACCTTATCTGGAATGGTGGAATGAAATCATGGATAGCCTTTTTTTGTTTACGAGGGGGAAACCTTCAAGGTACCCGGTACTGTGGAAGCGACGCAGGGTTATGTGGGATTTTTACCGCAATAAACCATATGGCGGTACCTTCCCGGTCGAACCACACTG
This sequence comes from Epargyreus clarus clarus, assembly GCA_014595695.2. Lineage (NCBI taxonomy): Eukaryota > Metazoa > Arthropoda > Insecta > Lepidoptera > Hesperiidae > Epargyreus > Epargyreus clarus. Next base: position 1,481,687 of record JACTTY020000028.1, read on the forward strand.
GTTATACCACCTATTAGATTCTTTCTTTCTTTTCATTCCCGGTCTTATATAATGTTTATACATATTAAAAGAAAAAAGACGCTTTCTGCACTCACATCTCCACACTAGAATTCCCTGTGACGTGGGTAGACACACACAAAAATAAAAACATAAACACCCAGACCCAGAATAGAAAACTAAATTCATCATTTAGATGTCTGGCTGAGTATTGAACTCGGGACCGTTTGCGCGGAGATCGGTTTGGTGATCGCTCAGTCATGCTACTCGCTAACAGTCATACAAGTACCTTGCTTGACGTTCGATTTGAGCGGCGCTCGAAGAAATGTATAAAGATTGGTTTTTGGGGATGAAATAAATAAAATATCGTTAGCGTTCCAACCCCCAAATTGAGTAACATGTTGATATGACAATTTTTTCGTCGTATTACTTACAAAGAATATTTAAGAATAAGAATAAATTCTTAGTTTGTTATTTGACATGTTTGAAGATGGTAGAACCTTTTGTATTTAGATTCCGACGGCACCACTGTCACAACTGTTTTTGTCTAATAACAGCAGTGTTAAGCGCTGCTGTGTTCTGGTTTGAAGGGTGTGGTAAGAGAGATATACTTTTTCGAGGCATTCCAGCTTAGTTCTCATTGGTAGAATTCATCTTTCGCCAATCTTTAGGAAACTTATCGTATCTGGTGTTGATTTTGAATATTCTTGGGCGGCAGTAGCTTTTTACCATGGTGGAGTGTATGCTCGATTGCGCCTTCAATATTAAAAAACAAAACTATATTATGAAACCAATAGAACGTAAAATATTAAAAAATATTTTGATCCCTACAAAATATATCTTATATATAAAATTCTCGTGTCACAATGTTAGTTACCGTACTCCTCCGAAACGGCTTAACCGATTATCACCAAATTTTATATGCATATTCAGTAGGTCTGAGAATCGGCTACTATCTATTTTTCATACCCCTAAGTGGTAAGGGTTGTTCACACTTAACATTTTTTTTATTTATCCGTATAAATAAAAACACAACGTTTGCCGGGTCAGCTAGTATTACATATAACTGAAACCGTTACAATACACACACACACACAGACACGCTTTCTAAGACACGAGTATGAGCTTCTTTAGCGATATTCCCCGGAGAAGCCTTTGTTCTCTACACGGTAATGAATGACAAATGAACGAAAGTAAAGAAAGAGCCTTAATTACGTAACTAAGCCATTATGTAAGTAACATTTTGTAAGAGGATAGATAGGTAAGGATCGTGGATTCTTAGAATGAATTAGTTGAAATCCCTGATATTCAAGCTTATGTGCGTTATGAAGTTATATCATTTAATGGTGAAAAAAGATCGTGAGGAAAGTAACACGCCGGATTAATCTCTTTTTATAGGATAGGAGTAGCAGATGAGCGTGCAGTCCGCCTGATGGTAATTGGCTACTGCCCATGGACATCTGTAATCAACCACAGATAGGATTAAATAATCCTACCTGAAGTCGGCCCCAGCTGCGCCGCTACCCCTGAGGACAAACAAAGCTGGAACGCCTCGGATAAGTATATCTCCCTTACCGCACGTTTCAAACCAGAACACAGCAGCGCTTAACACTGCTGTTATGAGGCAGAAATAGGTGTGGCGGTGGTGCCGCCGGAGTCGAACCACAAAGGGTTCTACCACCTTCAAATCTATAAGGGAAACGTTATCAAAGGTGTGTTTAGTCTAGTAATGTGTATTTGCCCATAAAGTGGCGTGATAGATTTTTTCAAATCAAATTAAATAAATTTATTTGTGAATGAGGTAACATATCATAGCTGTTGGATGTCTAAATTATGGCCTAAACCCCTCTCAATCTTATATAAAATCCGTGCCCAGCATTGGGACGATAATGAATTAACGACAAGACACGGTACTTTTATAATGTTCATACACTAAAAGGGAGAATATACATACATATGGGAATGGAACGTAAGATAGAATGAATAATAGGTATACCGGAATGCATGTGGATGTGAGTGATTGAATGACAGGGAGGAAAGAGCGGTAACGGTGGTATGAATGAGGGATACGGAAGAATGGCGAACGACGGAAATAAAGAAAAACGGTTTTAAGAAGTGGAACATAAAAATTACGAAGAAATAAGTTTCTTTTTGACTTCGAGATCCTGAATACTACATACATATTCAACTCAACTTTAAGTAAATTATAAAGGCGATTACACACTAAGTAGACGCAAAAAGCTTCTAATTATTCGATCGTCAGTGATGCTATATTATGCAAACTACGCCTTAAGTACCACATAATGAGCAATAACTGAAAACTACTATGCTAGAATTATGCTTAAAAATTTCAAAATGATATTTTTGTTCTAGCTAAAACGTTTGTAAGGTTTTTAAACATTGATACTAACACTTTTCAAGGAGAAATCGTTCATGGAAAAGTTTAAAATAAATTGAAAGTTTATCAAAAAGTATTGATACAAAAAATACTTTATACTGGAAGTATAACACTTTTTATATTGTTACTGGACTTTCTACATAACTTTACTATATACAATATTTGTAAATAACTTTTTATAACTATTGTATCAAGTAACAGCATAGGTTATTGAGTACAGAGGCCATAAATTTGGACGTGACCGTAAGCCTCGTAGCTCGTAGCCCGTAGGCATTTCGTAGCATATCGTAGGCTTCGTAGAGCGGACTATAAATAATTTGCAGGCAAATATTCAGGTGTATTTATGTATGTAAAATAATATTAAATTTCGTAACCATCTAACAATGTAACCATAAATGTGAAAGGTTCAGTTTCATAAATGTTGAAGGCAGACCAACCCCAGATAGAAAACTAATCTCATCTGGGGTTGATTACAGATGTCAATAGGCATTAGAAGCCACTTAAATAACTAATGTTGGCTTGTCACATTCAACATTAAAGATTCGAATCCCCGGCCAGACTATAATTATACGAAATTATTTATATTTTCTTAGTTTAATATTATTGGTAACTTTAGTATAATTAACTAGGTCTTACCCGCTGCTTCGTTCTCAGTCAAAGGTCAATAAAAAGTACTTTTCTGAGATAAAAGCTATCCTATATCCTTTTCTGAACCCCTTACAATGTGTTTACAAAATTTCATGACAATAAGTTTGGTAGTCAATGCATGAAAGCGTCACAAACCCTGCTATTACTAATTCCATATTCCATTAAAACAGCATTTTAAATTCAATTTGAATGTACTTATAAAGTATTTAAAACTACTTTAAACAGCGAATACCAAAACATTTTTTCGCGAGAGAACTTATTCTTTAATTGCCGCTACAAAGAAAACAGTTAAACTTTGTTTCACAAGTGTAGCACCGTAGCACCGTAGCACCGTAGCCCGTAGCCCGTAGGCGATCTAGTTCTACAAACCGTAGCACTTGTAGGTACAATTGTAGTAAAATTTCTACGTGAAAATTTTAACAAAAGAATAGGAATCTTAAAACGTTGGGAAAATATTTGTATTTCATTACAATTAGCTTGTATTTGAAGAAGAAAGTATTTTAATGATGTGAGATGCGTTAATGATATATCAGCATACAATCCATTTATTTTAAAATGATGCATGGCTATGGGCATTGGATCTATCATCTTTTTCTCATTATTATTCCGTGGCTGGACACGGTTCTCCTTTTAGGATGAAAATAGTGTATGTCATAAGCAATCACGATAAAGTTCATACACCAGTGAAAAATAGACAAACACTATTTTTAAAGGATTTATTGGAGATTTGCTTTAGATTATTTCCCCATCATGAAAGTTTAAGATATGATAATATTTTAACGCAACGCAAATAACATCGAAGAACCACACGTTTGCCAAACGTTCAAAAATTCAAAGGTGTGGATAGAACATTTGACTTTGTGTAAGTTTCCAAGCGTTAAATAAAGCCAAAAGTTTGTGGCGTCACGCTTCTTCCCAACGCCACAACATAAGATTTTTACCCTAAATCTCAGTTAAGATAACGCAATCTTTGCCAGTGGGTTATTGCTTTAATTGTTCATAATAAAATAAAACGGATCCCGGGATATGTTTGTCTTTTCATTAGCGGGTAATATCGCGAACAATGGCCGTGTTTACGGATCAGTTTCAAAGGGAGTAAGTCTGCGGGAATAACAAAAGTCGCCTCTCATAACTTGCCCTGGTGCAGTGTGCGGACAATACGGGCTGGAGTGGTGTGGTGCAAGTTATAAGCGGTCGGTTATATATTTTATTCTTTCTTCATTTTAATATTTAAGCTGTATTTATCTTTGTTTTAACAGTGAAAGATAGAGTGCCTCACAATGTTTTCCGTCCACGTTTAAGCAAATGAAAGGTAATTTCTATTACTCACATATTGTACGAAAATCGTATTATTACGTGATTTTATAATGAGTAGATTGAATTACCTAACCTTATAAGGTTTCATTTAGAAGTGAATCCTTAAATATTACCTACCCTAATACATAAAGCTGCGACCTTTTTCAAAAACAGAAATAAAATCCGTATACGAAGTTATCAAAATAAACAGAATATTATTTTTCACATAATTTTCTTAAAATACTAATCAATTGGATTTTTATAGTTAGTTCATAAATAGTCGTTTCGTCTTATTTCACGATATATCTGAGATCAGATTTATCTGTTTTTTTACATTAATCGTCATATACTAAAGTCTACAACAAATAACCAATCGACTCGTCTACGAATCCGCTGATAACAAAACTAATCAAAACGCTTCAGTCCAACACTCCGCTACCGCTCACAACACACACCACACCCCCAAAGTACGTAGCGGAAGAAACTAATTTCTTAGCTTGGACGGAACTTTATTCGTTAAACTTCGCGCAGACGTCACCGGCACGCGGACTACAATAACTGTATCAGTAGAACTGACAATAGTGCTGGAATTCTGTGACGTCATTCCTAATTCCAACTCAAGGTACAAAGTTTTTTTTTAAAATTTGGAGTAGAAGACGAGCATAAAACCCAGCTGGTAAGTGGCTACTGCCCAGGGTCATCACGTTACTGATACGCGGACTACACTAACTGTATCAGCAGAACTGACAATAGTGCTGGAATTCTGTGACGTCGTTCCCAATTCCAACTTAAGGTACTAAGTTTTTTATTTAAATTTGGAGTAGCAGACGAGCATAAAACCCAACTGGTAAGTGGCTACTGCCCAGGGTCATCACGTTACTGACACGCGGACTACACTAACTGTATCAGTTGAACTGACAATACTGCTAGAATTCTGTGACGTCATTCCTAATTCCAACTCAAGGTAGTTACTTTTTTAATTTTGAGTAGCAGACGAGCATGCAGTCCATCTGGTAAGTGGTTAGGTTTGAAGGTGGTGGAACTCTTTGTGATTCAACTCTGACGGCACCACCGCCACACCTATTTCTGCCTAATAACAGCAGTGTTAAATGCTGCTGTGTTCTGGCTTGAAGGGTGTAGTAAAAGATATTATTTTCCCAGACGTTCCAGCTTAGTCCCCAATGGTAGCGACGTATCTGTGGCCGACCTTAGGTTAGAGTATATTTCCTCACGATGTTTTCCCTTTACCCTTTATAGCAAAAGATAATTAATTTCTAGTAAATAATATACACTTAACCTCGAAAATTCAAGATGTGGGCCTGGTTCCATAGACTGAAAGGTCGAGTTTCAAACACTTATATATTCTACTTACATATAAGCAGATAAGATTAATAAATAATGTAATAATGTAATCTTGCCTATATTACCATACTCCTTCTATTACATGAGAATTCCCGAAAATTCTCTTTACCCAAAATTAAAAAGATAATTTTGTTGAAAATATTTCAAAGCCTAGTTAGGTCTACGTTTAGTTATTGTCCCCCCGGGGAATGTCTGCCCCAACGTTCGGTTATGAAATATGTTAGAACAAATTCTGTTTCACTTAACATTATAAGTGAATTTTGTATTTCGCTCGGCTTTTTTTGTTTTTAGGGTTAGGGTAGGGTGAAACGAAACCTTATTACTAAGTCTCCGCTGTCTGTCTGTGTGTCACAGGGCACTATCTCTTGAACCGTAATAGATAGGCTCTTAAATTTTTATCAGTACGTGTAACGGTGGCCGCTGTAATAAAAAATACTATTTTTTTATTATTAGTATTTAAGAACAAATCGGAGTCGCCGCAAAATAAACCGGTATTTTTCAGTGGTTTTCGTTTTATCTATTGAACCGTAATAGATAAACAGTTCAGATTTTTACAATACATTTACTTCTATGGCAGCTATCATAACAATTAATAAAATAACTAAATAATAAAAATTTGGTCGTACGGAACCTTCCTCACGCGAATTCGACTCGAACTTGGCCAACATTTTTTTATGTCGCATTTGTCGTTGTTTGTGGAAGACTTAACTTTTTGCATTCATAATAATGAATCAACGAAGTTTTATGTGGCTGACATGTATGTATGAGTACTATTTATTCTGAGATGACATTATAAATCATACATTAATATAAAAAAGCAACATAGCACGAAGTTTTGAGCATTAATTATAAACAAGTTAGAAACAATGGAAATAAGTTGATTATTTTATGGTAATGAAAAAAATTAAGAATAAAATCTTATTTCGACTATGTTGAAATCCACACTACCCCTGTTACTGCCTTAAACACCCTTACACCCTTCAAATCAGAACAACAGCGCTTAACACTGCTATTTTAGGCAATAATAGGTGTGGCGGTGGTGCCGCCGGAGTCGAACCACAGAGTGTTCTACCACTTTCAACCTTTTGTAGCATGTATTAATTATGTATGGGAATTATAACATTATTTAAAATTTTCGATACAAAATTTCATCCAATAAAAAATTTGTTACCGATGGGCGGTATCCACTTATTAGATAACACAGAAACACTGTTCCTACAGACTTAGTTATCACCCCCGCGAGGCACATTCTATCCGAATATTCAGTTATGAAAAATGTATGCTCACAACGAAATGTTTGGTTTCGTACATAAGTGAATTTTATATTTCACTTGCCGTATAAGTGGGTTGAGATGATGTTTCTTTGTACACAAGATGGAATCGATGTGTGTGGAATTTCAAAACAATGTATTTCTAAGGTTATTTGCGATATAGTCTTGCGGTTCTTAGGTATGGGGTTCCCATTCAAAAATAATTGATATATGGACAATTGTACATTATTTAAGTTTAAGTTTTTTTTAACTTACTATATATAGGCTTGCGTTTGGCTGCAACGTTACCTGATATCAAGTGAGATGCAGCCTGGGATAAAACACGCTTCTCTAGAAGAATACTATTCACCCCTGACTTAAACTTTATTAAGAAACTAAAAACTTAAATTCGCAGCAAAATATGCTGAAAAAATCGCGAGGAATTTAGTTTAGTTTTTTTTTCTTGTTTGTATAAAGTACCAAGTGAGTAATAGGTACTTCATATTAATTACGATCTAGCCTAATTTAAGACTAATGAGTAATTCTACGCTAACTTAAACTCCTAAATAATCATATAATGAAGGTGGCGTCCTCTGAGACTGCACTTCTTTGTTTTAACACAAAAGGGTTTAGTTTAGTGAACTAATTTCATTCCGATTTTTCTTTTGTGAACTAAATGGGCATTTTGATGAAAAGTGGTCACCATCACCAAAGTAATTGTCATACATCTCCAACTATAAGTAGAACTATCCTATGTGGTCAGTTCCAGATTTGCATGAGCGGCAGCAAGCACTTAACATTAGGTATTCCCGTTTTGTCCCTGTAGTCCCGGGACTAGAATAGGGCTACGGTATCCCCTGCCTGTCGTAAAACTCGACTAAAAGGGGGCTTCCGGGATTGCGGGCGGCAAGAGTGGGAGCTCGAACCGTCCAACAAGCAACCCCAGGAAGGACGGCGGTGTTTGTGGCCGCATACCGTCGTAAACACCAGGTGTGCGTGAGGAGCGTAAATTGCTCCCCCAAAGGCAGAGCCCGATGTCATCGCGCTCGGAGGACTCCGGTTGTGTTCCATCGGAGATTCCGGAGTTCTCCGCCAAGCGCTGAGGACGGCTACCGGGAGGGTTTTAGTGCAGTAAAAGTCCCACATAACCCGGCGTCGCTCCCAAGTCGTCGAGTACCTTTTGAAGGTTTCCCCCTCGTAAACAAAAAAAAGGTATTCCCGTTTGACGCTTCGATAAAAATATTAAAATCGGTTCATAAACGACGAAGTTATCCGCGAACAAACTTATATTTTATAATATATACCTATTTAATTATTATAATATGTAGTTTTTCTTACTCTTAATACATATTTATATATCTGCTGTTTTCATTATTGTTTGTCGTTTTTTTTATTTTGTTGCTTTGTAACACCTGCTGCAAATTCTCTACATCTACCCAGGGTTGACCATCAGGGCCATTAGGCATTATGTTTGCCCTTTTCTACATTTCTTTTTAGAGTTGATGCAATAAATGTCGAACTGAGAAACCTCCTTTTTTGAAGTCGTTAAAAATAAAAACACATTTTATTTCCTTTTCGATTACTTAACCTACTAACTCATATAAAATGACTGAGTCAAATCTTTTTAAGGCAAATGTAGCCATTATAATAGCAATATCTGAGTTTAAAGCGGTATGACGTCATCAGTCGCGCTCCGTTAGCGCTCAGAGTAGCGCAAAGCGGTTGTAGCTCTGTTGTTAGGAAATTAAAAAGAAACTCATTCTCTTTTCAAAATTATGACTTATTTTTTTTTACTTTTTTATAATATAGGAGTAGCACACGAGCATGCAGTCGGCCTGATAAATCTATAATGAACACCAGAAAGGATTAGATTCCTACCTGAGGTCACAGATTGGCCGCTAACCCTGAGGACATAACTGATATTTTATTATGCTTTTTTAATAACTAACTCATTTTTTTGATTTGTTACCAAATAAAAAGTCATTTTAAAAAATGCATTATTTTATGTGCTGAAAAATCGTTGAGATATATTTTTCTACACTTCATTCCGATTTGAATGAGCTATCTCATGTGTGAAGCTTTGTCTCTATTTTTTACGTTTTTGAACTTATTAACTAGACTATATAACACAATAGTCTACCCCTGAGGATAAAGCTGAAACGTCTCGGAAAAGTATGTCTCCCTTAGGGAGCGTTTCCCTTCAAACCAGAACACAGCAGCGTTTAACACTGCTGTTATGAGACAGAAATAGGTGTGGCGGTGGTGCCACCGGAGTCGAAGCACAAAGTGTTTTACCACTTTCGAAAAGCCGGTTGAACTGCAGAGCATGCAGAATAATGAGAAAAACTTGAAGAGCTCGAAAAACCCTCCGTAACAAAGGGGGTCGGTTTTCATTCTATTTCTGTTTATTTATCCCCTATCTATATAAATTCATTATTCTCTGTCAATGTCGTACCATCATATCGGGTAATAAGGTGTCGGAGAAAATCATTAGTCACTCCCGCTTGATAGAGTATGGAGATCAAACGAGGATGGGTGTTGAAAACACCCGTTATTTGTATGTTTTTTGTTTGAGTGACAGAGTGAGTTTTTAGTGTAGATATTATTTATTTATTTATAACATATCATGTAATTTACAGGCTTAACCTAAAGCATTACATGTTCTTAAGAATACTTTACATTCATTTATAAATCTTGTAAGGTTATCATGAAATATATCAACAACAACATCTTACTGGTGGTAGAACCCTTTGTGGTTCGGACTCCGGCGGCACCACCACCACACCTATTTCTACCTAATAACAGCAGTGTTAGGCGCTGCTGTGTTCCGTTTTGAAGGATGTGGTAAGGGAGACAGACTTTTCCGAGGCGTTCCAGCTTAGTCTTCAGGGGTAGCGGTGCATCTGTGGTGTCAGGTAGGAATATCTAATCCTATCTGGGGTTGATTACAGATGTCCATGGGCGACAGTAGCCACTTACCATCAGGTGGACAGCATGCTCGTCTGCTAATCCTATATTATATTTAAAAAAAACAGGCATCTGTAAAAGCAGGCGATTGATTAGAGCAGAGGCAGCGCAGTGTGGTGCGGCTGCTATGCGGCGCGTGCGCAACAAACGTTCTGCCAACAGACGGCCAGGCCTTCTGCCTAAATACCCTCCTCGCAAATACTGCATCGGAACCTCTGTACCACATTTGGCGAGTGCAGAGGGATTATCAGTGATGAATAGATGCTATTGAGTAAGAGATAGAAATGTCCCGTTAAAAATAGTTTTCGCCGTAACTCTAATTTATCGAGCCCTACCTGTTCCAGAAAGGGATGGGTATAGAGAAGGCTAGACCCCCAAACGCTATATGTGTATCCGCATGTGTGTATAGTGTTTTATACCCATGTTTCATAACCAATTTGGAAGAGAAAATATCATTTCATTTCTTAAATCTGATCAAATAATAGGAGTATTAAGATCCCCCACAGATTCGTTGCTTACTTTGCAAACTAATTCTTAAATTATCTTTGTTATAACATACTCTCAGTTCTAAGCACAACAGCGCTTTACACTTTGTTTAAGACAAAAAAAGGTTTCCGGTGATGCCTCTGGAGTCAAATGACAAAGGATACTTTTAACACACATAATTTAACATACGTACAAAATCCTCACATCTTTTACATTAAATATCACACAAACGCCCACATGAAAAACATACTTAGAATTTTACAAACACAAAAAGGCGAATTTTCGAAAAAGGTGTGCGGTGTGCGTGTCGAACTCAGTCATAAATGTTCCTGAGGTAATGTACCGTAAAACCACCCAATGACGTCACGGCGTAACCACAGAAGTACGAAATTTTCATCCATAGTCCCTTAACTGTAATGGCTTGAACCCCATGCAGTGTGTTAATCCCTTTATACTTTTTTATTTAGCCCTTGTTTTATAGTCTACGATTTGCGATGAACTGTAGTCAATGCCAGATAGTTAATTGTATTAGGCGTTACTTTGCCAGGTGTCATCATGTCACACAATATATTGGTAGCGAATTGTTGAGATTTTGTTTAAAACCTACCTGTAGTCAGTGCCGCCTACAACATACAACATATACAACAGAAGTTCTACTTGAAGCCGATCAATGCGATGTCACTCCTGAGAACTATGCTGGTCGCCTCATATCATGTAAGTCGAAGGTGGTAGAACCCTTTGTGGTTCGACTCCGGCGGCACCACCGCCACACCTATTTCTGCCTCTTAACAGCAGTGTTCGTCTGATACTCTCTTATTATCTAAATAGCTCAGTTAATACTGTTTAACTTCAAATATGAAAATGTGAAACGCAATACTAATTAAAATTAACCTCAATATCGCACTATTATCGTGCATTTTTAAATTAAATTACCTTTAGTCAAAACTTTAACTAAAATTCGACCGAAGAGGTACCACCGTCACACCTATTTCTAGTGTGGCTCTCATCTCAAAGTTCTAAGTAACAACGTATCTATAATTGACTTCAGGTTAATTATCATCACCGGGAATGCATGCTCATTAGCTACTCTAAACACGACCTATTATTATAAAAACAGTCGAATTTAGTCGAATTCAATGACACCTTAAACGTGAAAATGTGTGAAGCCATTCGATTCTACTCCACAGTCAAAAACATTACCGTCTGCAGTCATGATACATTGCCCTCCACATGCAACATTACCCTCCACAGTACCTAAAGTCGGTTAAAATTCGTTTCTCGCCACACGCTCTCAATGAGACAATCACTCAACCATCTGAACGAGTTCTAACGATCGTTTGCTTTTAGCGACGCCATTACCGCGGGAGAAAAACAAAATATGACGTCATCCAAGAACATTATCTACCGCGGAATGTATAATATTTATAATACAACGGAAATTACGTGTTACAGGTTAGGTAATACCGTTTTATGGTGATACTAGCTTAGGCTTTTCACTTTATTAATATCATACGGTTATTAATACTCAATCTACCAAATGCTTGCCTACAAAAGATCGAAATTTGACAGTGTTTCCAGTTGCCCATCAGCACCGACTGACCATTTTTGACGAGTGGGAAACTTTAAAAGCCGGTGCCGTGGGAGTGACACGAGATTATATGGTATTATTACCGCACTAAAACCCTCCCGGTGAACGTTCTCGATGCTACGTTGAGGACTCCGAGATCTCTAAAAGAAATCAACCGGAGTCCTCTCAGCATATTGCCCCGTCGGGCTCCACCTCATAGAGCTCACCACACAATCTGGTGTGTATGACTGTATGCGACCACAAATACCGCCAAAACACCGACCGACCAAAGTCACGACAACACACAGCGGCGGCGGACGACAGTCGCCGTCTGTGGTCAACTACCACAAACCGACCACGGTCATGACAACAAACGATATCTGACTCCGGCGGTACCACCGCCACACCTATTTCTGCCTCATAACAGCAGTGTTAAGTTGCTGTGTTCTGAATTGAAGGGTGTGCCTCAGGAGGGAAGGCTTATTCCTTACAAGTACCGACGTATCTGTTGCCGATCTCAGGTAGGAATATACCATCAGGTGGATAGCACGCTCATCTGCTACTCCTATATTATAACAAAAACGTAACCTCCCTAACGTAAGCTATTGCATCTAAAATTTCTGGTGTTCCGTAGTAAAATATAAAAACCAAGCACGTATACACTTTACGTCTACATAACCATCTTAGTACCAAGAATTCCGACGGAAACTTTATATGTTTGTTGAATAATAAACAGAATAATATATCAAAGCTGCGAGATGTCACGTGTTAGTTTAATAAAAAGCTAAAACAACGTGAACGGGGCATAGGGATGTGACGAAATTATCGATATAAATATCGATATTTTATGCCGAAGTTATATTTTATAACAAAGTCCTAAAATAAAGATTTAATGGAAAGATCGAATATACACAAGGTATGAAATAACGATATAACGATAATCTACACTAATATTATAAAGAGGAAAACTTTGTTTGTTTGTTTGGTTGCAATGAATAGGCTCAAAAACTACTGGACCGATTTTAAAAATTCTTTCACCATTCGAAAGCTACATTATCCACGAGTAACATATTTTATATGGAATATATTTGATAAATAGGTTTTGAGGCGTTTCAAAGTTTTCCGGGTCAGCTAGTATAGAATAATTCAAGAGATGTTACCAATACATATATTGATAGTTCCAATATTTTACAAAGTATTTAAGTAATGACCTTTTATGTGCCACCAAATTTTAAAAAACATTCCGCATACTCCCTCGCATTGGTATACAAAATTAAAAAAAAAACTGTTATAAAAATATCGATAATTTAATTTTTTTCGATGTGCTTACATGTTTACATAGTTAGCGTGGAAAATATTGATAATATTATAAACTAAAATCGATTTTTAATATATTTTCGCATCCCTAGAGGAACACGTCAGCGAAAAATGAGTTTCTAGGAAGTTACATTTGAGGTAGATATTATTGTATTATAATATTTCTAAGTGGTAGAACCTTTTGTGGTTCGACTCCGGCGGCACCACCGCCACACCTATTTCTACCTAATAACAGCAGTGTTAGGCGCTGCTGTGTTCCGGTTTGAAGGGTGTGTGTCATCTGTGGCCGACCTCAGGTAGGAATATCTAATTCTATTTGGGGTTGATTACAGATGTCCATGGGCGGCAGTAGCCACTTACCATCAGGTGGGCTGTATGCTCGTCTACTACTCGTATATTATAAAAAAAAATAAGTTGGTCCAGGGTTCGAGACCCAGGTAAGCATGATGTATATTGTATAATCTTATAAAAATAGTATGATAATGTAGCAGTAAAACACACAGAGAGAATATAATGTACCAGAGAATTATTAACACTTCAAATAAATTATTTATAGAACCAATATTTAGGTAGGAATTCTAACGTCTCCGGCGTTGATTATAAACTTTAATTGCAGTAGCGCAGATAGAAATTGGATGGGTGACCATTAGTAGCAAAATTTCACGCGCTTTTCTCTTCGGTCCCGGTTGTTATCATCAGAGCAGTAATTAAACCTGGTTAGAGGCCTTATGGGTGTACTAGATCCCCTCTCCATCAATACGCATGGGAGCAATGTCGTGGTATACCCTTCAGACCTTCTTTATTTATGGGACTCTTTCATAATATAACAGCCTGCACCATGAAACACTTAGGACTTCAATTTCTTAAAAAAATCCGTGTTATTTTAGATTTCAAGCAAGAAAAGGGTTTAATTCCCCAATCGGAATGCCTTTCCAAATCCAAGTGTTACTTATTCCATTACCCACGTTTCTTACCGCTGTTAGGATAGCCGGCAGTAATGAACATTCCGCTGCGATGTGGACAAGATACAGGTAATAAAACGTGTGGGTACAAGTAATTTACTGTTTTCTAATGTAGAACGCTACTGTTTTGTTTTGTGCTACCTACTGGCTGACCTAAAAGTTACTTGTGCCTTTTTATAGCAGTTTTAGCGCTAGTGTGTTCTGATTTGAATGATAAGGGAAAGACGCTTATTGCAGATCTTAGAACAGCCCCCAAGCGTAGCAATGCAACTGTGGTCGCCTTAGGTCACATTATTAGGGTATTATAATAGTTTGATTACATTAAGCATCTGTGGTCTGATATGACCCCTTAAGACCACTGAGTAAGGTGGATTGCATGCTCGTTACATACAATTTTTCTATATATGCAATTTTCTTCATAATAAAACTAATTTTGACAGACAACACGGCATAAGTCGATAGACCTAGAAACAAGACATCTATAAAAACATTGAAACGAGCGCTTAGAAATCATTTATAAAACTCTGAAAACTTGTAAAAAAACAAACGAACACACTACATTTAAGATTTAAAAGCATAAAAAGGGTTTAATTCCGCAATCGGAATGCCGTTCCTAATCCAAGTGTTACGTATTCCATTACACACACGTTTCTTACCGCTGTTAGGATAGCTGACAGTAATGAACATTCCGCTGCGATGTGGGCAAGATACAGGTAATAAAACGTGTAGGTTCACGGAATTTACTGTTTTCTAATGTAGAACGCTACTTTCGTGCTAGCTACTAGTTGAACTTATGCCAGTGTTTGTCTTATAACGATTATACGAGTTGTTGTGTTAATGTTTGAAAAGTAAAGACACGTAACTAAGCGTTGTAACTTAGTCTTTAAAGGTACCAATGCATCCGTGACCGACCTCTGGTAGGATTCTAACCCTTTCTGTGTTTGATTACATTAATGTTCGTAACCAGCAATGGCGTATTTCCGTAACGTAAGTTGCAAGCTCGTCTCCTACATTTTTTTCTACATAATTAACAAATTGTATTTTTCCCGACAGAGAGCTAAAATAAGTAAAATTGTAAGTTTGAAATTTTACTCCAAACATTAGACGAATACTAAGAAATTTATTTATTTGCTTATAAAACTTGTAAAAAAAATGTTACCGTTACTTATAATTCTCTGATTTTAATTAAATTATCAATATTACCAGTAATAACTAGTTACTTACACAAACCATATTAAAAGTAAGAAAATCTTTAAACACTTTATTTTAGATTTGAAAGCAAGAAAAGGGTTTAATTCCCCAATCGGAATGCCTTTCCAAATCCAAGTGTTACGTATTCCATTACCCACGTTTCTTACCGCTGTTAGGATAGCTGGCAGTAATGAACATTCCGCTGTGATGTGGACAAGACACAGGTAATACAACGTGTGGGTACAAGGAATTTACTGTTCGCTACTGTTTTACTGTTTTCGTGCTATCTACTAGGTTAAGTTATAACTGTTTCGTATAAAGATAATTCAGAGACGGCTATAGTAGGCGTTGTAACTTAGTTTTTAAGGGAACTAACGTTGTAACAACGCATTTGTGACCGATCTTAAGTAGGACAGTAATATTTTTTGGGGTACGTCACAATACGTGTTGATGGCTGTCAGTAGCCACCGACTGTCAAGTGGATTGCATGCTTACTTTCTACGTAATATGCAAAATGTAATTTTAATCGACATACAGCTAAAAAGGTGAATCTAGAAGCATAAAATTTGCATTGAAGATGAGACGAACACTACGAAATTTACTTATTTATTTACAAAACCTAAAAAAAGTACTGACCGAGTAAAAATTCTGTGACGTAGATAAAATTATAAATATTACCATTGATAACACAATTCATATTCCAAAAGAACTCGTACGTATATGTAATTCAAAAACCACCTATGTTTTAGATTTAAAAACAAGAAAAGGGTTTAATTCCCCAATCGGAATGCCTTTCCAAGTCCAAGTGTTACGTATTCCATTACACACGTTTCTTACCGCTGTTAGGACAGCTGGCAGTAATGAACATTCCGCTGCGATGTGGACAAGATACAGGTAATACAACGTGTGGGTACAAGGAATTTACTGTTTTCTAATGTAGAACGCTACTGTTTTATCGTTTTTGTACTTGTAGCTAAACTTTTAAAAGAAACACAGGGCCAATACGATTTCCTACTTCTGACACAATCCGCTAGGGGCGCTGATTGGAAATTGTGTGGGCAAATACGTAAATAAATACCAAAACAGTCATATTTGTCGAAACGTAAAAACTCATGGTAAGGGTACAGACAAGTATAGCAGCCATTCCACGCGACATAACGGATTTTCTATCTTTATTGGAGAAATAAAAAGCCAACAAAATCCAATAAAGCAACATTGTCTCAAGCATATTCTGAAGAATTTTCAGGAATGTAACAAGAGCATGCATTTTTAATACTTACGAAATTAAACTCGCTACGCCTAGGGCGCACGGGGCGGCGTCCTGAGGGATTAAACGGGATAATATTAGAGTGAGTAAGTTGGCAGTATTTTTATAAAAATCATCTCGCTACGAGCTTTTGAAGGCATTTTTTTGGTTTCATTTTTTGGTCGGATTTTTTTATGGTCATTTGGTATGTGTTTGTTTTTAATTTTACGTTATAAAGTTAAGCAACGTTCGGCGAGGTCTAGAGTCGGATGGGTGACCAAAGCTATGACTAGTGGCAAAGTTTTTCATGTGCGTTTTCGTGTAACGTTAAACCATCAATCATCATCAACCCATTACTGTCCCACTACTGGGCACGGGACTCCTCTCAGAATGAGAAGGATTAGGTCCTTGTCCACCGCGCTGGCCAAGTGCGTATTGGTAGACTTTACATACCTTTGAAAACTTTTTAATTTCTCAGGTATGCAGTATCCTCACGATGTTTTCACCGTTTAAGCAAGTGATAAATAATTCCTAATACGCACATAACTTTTTAAAAATTAGAGGTGCGTGCCTGGGATTCGAACCTCGAAACCTTTGATCAAGAGGCCGAGTTTCTTAACCACTAGATTATCACTGCTTCGATTTGAAAACTACAGTAATAAAGGTGGTAGAACCCTTTGTGGTTCGACTCCGGCGGCACCACCGCCACACCTATTTCTACCTAATAACAGCAGTGTTAAGCGCTGCTGTGTTCCGGTTTGAAGGGTGTGGTAAGGGAGACAGACTTTTCCGAGGCGTTCCAGCTTAGTCCTCAGGGGTAGCGGCGCATCTGTGGCCGACCTCAGGTAGGAATATCTAATCCTCTCTGCGGTTGATTACAGATGTCCATGGGCGGCAGAAGCCACTTACCATCAGGTGGACTGCATGCTCGTCTGCTACTCTTATGTTATTAAAAAAAAAAAAGATAAGTCTATCTATCTCTACCTCGCTCCATCACATTATAGCAGGGTAGTCGAATATCCTTCCTCATATTAACATAATATGGGTTTCAATCTACTCGAATTGCTTCCATACATATTTACCTTATTGTACATTTCAATTTACTTTTAAAATAAAATAAAATTTGAACATCAAACAATTTTTCTACGAATTTTGTTGATATTTGTTCCAATTTCAACAATATTTGTACCAGCAGTTTCGCCGGTAATGGCAGTTGATATTTAGCAAACACTTTTTGCTGTCCACTTTGAGCAAATTCAGGACATTGTGATGAGCGGAGCGAGAGCGATAAGCGATTAATTTATCCCGTAAATAATAGTATACAGAAGATAAATACATATTATAAAAACGAAAACCACTGTATAACAAATTGCTTTTTGTTAGCGACTGTATATTTTATATTGTGTATTAAAGTCTAATTGAAATTATAAAAAAAATATTATATTTGCTTATATACTGAACAATTTCATAGAAGCATCTTTGAAGGCACATTTTGGGTATATTTCACCCCTTATGCATGGCATAATTATCATAGCATTTATTAATGAGTGCAATATAGCATAATATAGGCCTAGAAATGTTAAAATATAAATTTCACGAAAAAGGAAAAGGTGCAATGGAATTGCAAATTGAAAATACTTGTTTAGTTAAGATTTACCTTTTAAATACTACCTTTTCTTGAAGTTTATTAAAAATCTAGCCTATTTTGAGAGCATTTTTACGAAGATCTACTCTCGATAAAATTCTTCAAATAATAAATACATTTTCATTCCGTTTAAACCCGAATTAATCAAAAATTACATAACTAACATTGTTAAAATAACAGAGCATAGACAAAGTTTTAAATTGTTTAAGCTTACGAAGTTAGTAGTTTGCAATTCCTAAATATTCTCAAACCAACAATATGAATAGAAAGTGCTACAACAGTTAGAATTGCAACAACTATATTCATTTGAACTAGGTACAATGTTAAAGTTTCTCTTACTATACTAGGATTTCGGACTATTAAGCATTTGTAATGGTCCATTTATAAGTTAAATAATAAATTTTACTAAGGATAAGCGTAACATCTTCTAGTAATTCTAAACTTATGTAAAAAATACCTTATTTTTCAAAGTATCCATTAGTTTCTTTTTTTAATTTAGTTGTAAATTATATTCCCTGAGGCACTGAAATCCACTGCAGAGTATGGACTTCACTTAAAATAGTCCCAATGCTGATTCAGCACCTTAACAATCAGAAATACCCAATGTTAATAAATACAAGCAACGAGGATATGCCTTATAATAACAGCTTAAGATGTGTTCTGGTTTAAAGCATGTGGTAAGGACAAATTATTTTTTCTACAAACTATTCCATACCATCCAAAAGTAGGTACTCCTTATCTATCAATTCACGTTATAGAATACTTCTTGCGTATAGCTTAAAAAAACTAAGAACAAACGCATAATGTGACATATAATGTCATATTATCATGACGAAGAATGACGCATCCTAACGAGATGTAATGCATCGTAACGTAACGTGACGCGTCGTAACGTTACCGCGCATCGCGTCACCAAGCGCGCGACGTAACCACTCCAATGTTTGCAACGCCGCCATTTTAAAGTATTCATTCCCGATAGATTTTAGGTATCTCCAGGATCTTCGGGGGTAGTAAAATTTTCATACTGCTCTTACATTTCGCGCTCTGTAGCCTTTATGTCTGGGGTGAACGGCTGAAAGTTCTGTACACGTCATAGTCCGTTTGTCCACCGCCACCGTCACCGAAGCGATTTTAATATGCGTGCGATTTTAATATAACTATTGAAATCAAACTCATCTTGTAGGTCTTGAAGTCATGTAATAATATAGTCACATAAACGGTACAGAGTAACGATATAACAATTATACGTAAGTAAGTTCACACTAGTGATTAGAAGTATTATAACTACACAAGTATCTCCGTTATTCGACTGCTCTTGCTGAAGTCTCCGACCAGAATGTCGCTCTCTGTTAATTCGAGCGCCGCCAAGGTGTCGTCCCCACTTCACCTACCCGCATCTGTTTTTAAACTGTAGTATCAAATGAGTCACTTATTACTTTAATGTAACGTTATAAAAATGTGATATCGTTAATATCCAAGCTTCTTATTAACGACGATAACATTCGGCCGTCCTGCTCACACGTTCGTCCTCGATCGTGTATGGTCTGATGCAAGAGCTGCAAAAGAAAACCAGTTGTTTAATGCCTAAGTCCAGAAGAGTTACACATTTTCTTGTAATACCGACTCGCACGTAAGAGGCCCGAACTGTTTATCAAAAACATGGCTTAAACTCTACGCATTTTCTTGCAATACCGACTCGCATGTAAAAAGCCCGAACTGTTGATCCGAACCAAGGCTTAAACTAGGTGATGTTCATATAGAATCACACTAGTTGTGTATTACCTAGGTTATAAATCTGCCCCAACAGTGTTCACCACGGATTTCTGTTGCAGGCATAGTTCATAAGGACTCTTTACATAAATGTCATATGCGCGACAGGTATTGAAGCGAATGCATTAGACCATTGTTAAATAATAAAACACACGGTTTAAACTAGGTGATGTTCATATAGGATCACTCTAGTCATGTATCACCGCAGTTTTTATACCTTGTTTACGATAACATTCGGCCAGTGCTCAACTCAAATTTACTCTAAAAATGCAATATTCACTCAATGTAATACATCCACCCAACATACATACATACATACACCCAACCATATGCATCACCAAGAGACACCCGCGAACATTACACTGCTCGAGGCATCTGCACTAATCCATCTTAACTACAGATAAATAAAAATCAAACTAAAAAAAGTTTCCTACACCTACAGTAATGACAACATCTAGCTGCCCACTTTACTTATGTCTGGATTCTAAGTCCAATAGTTAAATCTCCAACAACTATTGATTCGATAAAGTTACGCATCAGAATAACGACGTTTATCTTATTAGTCCATTTCGGAATGCTCAACAACCTGTTCAATAACTGTTATACTGATAGATAGATAGATCTATAGTTGGCCACTAAATGAATCTGTGCGACTCAAAATACTATTATAAAATTATTTTATTACTACTTAGTACTTCTTTTAATTATTACAATGTTATTTTATACAAATAGTTGCCTTTCCAATGTACGTCTTTTATCAACTGATGAAGCAGTATCAAAATAATAATATATCGTGAATATTTGAAATGAATGATATCAAAGTTAAAGACTAAATAATGGTAAACTAACCATGAATTTCACACAATATAACACGTATAAGTTGTATGAACCCAATTTTTTTACGTTATTTATCACAAATTCAAATTATTTCTTTCAAAGTAGGGCCACATAACCCACTTTTGAAAGTCAGAAAGAAATTTCATTACATTAAATTGAATTTATATTCAGTTATAATAATACATACTATTACATGAATTTCAAAATTTAATTAACAAAGCAAAGGACCCATGCGTTTACGTCAGCGACATACTTGTCAATTGTGTATGGCTTAACTACTTAACTTTTTTTTTTTTTTTTTTTATTTCACCAAAAGTTTTAAATTAAGATTCCCATAAGGAAGTTATAGTTTGGGCTATTTTACTGTAAAAGTTATGCATTATACTAAGGAAGATTTGCTAGACTTTACGCAAACGTCGTTTTTAAAAAAAAAATCAAATAATGTTATGGAAAGAATAAACACATTAAAATGGTCCGTTAATCTAAACGGAGTTTAAACAGACCTTGTCTTACATTGAGTTCCTCGGAAGCGGATTTTTTTTTTCCGTAGGTAGTTATCAAACGGATAGTGTTATTGAATACACACTCGTAAACTACCTACCAAGAAAAATGACTTCAGAAACCGGCCATTATTTAACTATACTTATTTGTGTCTACAACTGATAAAAGATTTTTTTTAAACACGCTTTTATTTTTGCCACGCTTTTATTAACTTGACCTGTATGTATGTAACGGAATATTTGAATTCGATTTTTACCTACTTTGAACGGTCAGATTTATTTAAAAATTTTGAAATACCTATGACATGACATGATTTTAATAATCTTGTCCGATTCTAATTTTGTCTCATCACGATCGTCAGATTTAAAACTATAACTGTTTTACATAACATGTGGCTCCTAATCAATCACAACCTAAAATTTCTATGACCTGAAAAAGGTCTATTAAAGTTGATCATGATTTTATACCAGCCAGCCAAACAAACAGTTAGTCAAACTATCTTATGATACACCTTATTACCGAACAATTCATATTTATTATATATATTTCAAACGCCTCGGCTTCACCTGACTTTTATATAGTTTGTAATAAAAATTATATTAGTGCGTAATATCTATATAGATTATATTAATATAATATGTATCATTTACAACCAACACTCAAGGAGATGCTCGATGTTTCTATAGAGAAAACCTAGACATGACGCAATTGTGAACCGTATGAAATTTATATGAAAAGTAAATTATTGTATAAGAAAATCCCATCGAAATGTACCTATGCTTTTATTTGATTACATTATTATTCATTTGGCTATGATATACATATAATAAGAATGAAATCTTCACGTGTTTACATCGAATATATTTGAAAAAGAAAAATTGTCTGTCGGTTTGTATATTTGAAAATGCATTAAAACCAAAACTACGAAGTCGATGTCAAAAGTATACATTTTTTTTAAAAAACATTACATGACCAGGTAATGGACAATTCCAAATTACTAACGTACTCCGTGATCTTGACAGAGGGCATTGTATAATTCAAATTATATTTTGAATCCACATGAACAAAGTCGCAGGCAAGACTCGTTTTAAAAATGCAATTCAAATTATATTTTGAATCCACATGAACAAAGTCGCAGGCAAGACTCGTTTTAAAAATGCAATTCAAATTATATTCTGACTCCACATGAACAAAGTCGCAGGCAAGACTCATTTTAAATATGGTATACAAGAGACTATCTAAATTTATGTAGGCTTCAGTGACCGTTTCTCACTTAATACGTATAATAACTTAATTGCTGTAACTTGTAAATAGAACTAAGCTCAAGTTATAAAAGCATCAATTTATTATTATTATTATTATTATTTTACTTAAAATAATTTATTCTCAATCCCATACAAAGTGGATCCCGTTTATCATTTCGTAAATGGCTCACATAATTAATAATATCGATAGTCTAAGCGTCTCAACGTTTAAGGTACAAACTTCATTTACCAGTATTTGATAGTGCCCAATTTTCAAACCAAAAGGACGTGTAATGTGTCAAATTCAAATTGAAATTTAAAGATTTAAAATTACGAGATGTAAAGAAATATTAATACAAAACGAAACGTTGCATACTAAATTTAAAACAGACATTTAATATTATGTATAAGTGAGTCAGTCTGAAGTAGAATGGGAGATAAGAGAGATATTTTTATATATAATATTCCAAAGACCGCTGCGCATAAGTTTCTCAGTTTTCTTATAGATCATTAACTAATGTGCATTTATACTTTATGGGAGTCAAAACACAGTAGTACACAGTACTGCGTGAATTCGCCTAGAATTGATGGAAATCTAAATTTGGCAACGTACGTATGCTTCTTTCATAACAATTACGTATCAAGTATATGAAATCAAAAGGAAACTTTCATTGATTTATAAAATGAAAATGTGAACAATGTAGATGTGAATGCAAGTTTATTTTTAAATATAGTCAATTAATATCCAAAAAAAAAAAAAAAAACAATAAACCTTAAACTCATTTACCATTTCCCTCCTGGGTACACTCAGCCACTCAATACCGTGGTCGTGATACTTTTTTGCAGGCAGTTAAATATGTACCACGTAGATATTATACATTTCTGTACAATTATGAATAATCAAAATTTTGCAACTTAATAAACGTGTCACTTATATCAAGTAGGTATACTGTACTCTGTAACTGCGTTTGTTGCTACCGCATAGTCCCTTCCATACAATAAAAACAAACGCATATACGTAAACCCCGTTTGAAACATTAAAAGTTATCAAAAATAAATTCAAATCTAACCTGTATGCAATTTCTGGCGTACATTAGCCTATATTAACAACCATTAGGTTCCCATATCTATAAAGCCTGACATTTAAGATTAAAGATCCTTAAAATATTTTCATAAGTACGTGTATTTCTATATATTTCAAAGTAGGTGTAACTTTAGAACAATTAGGATTACTTTTTACACCACAGAATTTAACCAAATGGACAGATTTACCACAAGAACTGCCTTGCAAAATTACTTTTAGACACTTCTTCACAGAAAATGCACTTATTTTGAAGTAAACACCTCAGTTTACAATGTTAACAAGTAATTTGATAAGAGTAAAGTTTGTTCACAAAATTTAAGTATATCATTTTCAGAGGGTATTAACATTTCATTGAATTACTAGTCTCAATCTATCCATTTTCTTAATTCAAATGAGTTTTCCCTTACATCAACGACATTTATCTACCCCCATTTTTACTTATTCTACCAAGATGAATTCACATATGACATAATAATGTTTTAACTCACGGTTTTTATTCCTGTGTCAAGTATGTTCGTACTTACGAATCGCCGTCCATGATTGTGAGCTGGTTCTTGTACACTTCTGATGAAATCAAACTCATCTTGTAGGTCTTGAAGTCATGTAATAATATAGTCACATAAACGGTACAGAGTAACGATATAACAATTATACGTAAGTAAGTTCACACTAGTGATTAGAAGTATTATAACTACACAAGTATCTCCGTTATTCGACTGCTCTTGCTGAAGTCTCCGACCAGAATGTCGCTCTCTGTTAATTCGAGCGCCGCCAAGGTGTCGTCCCCACTTCACCTACCCGCATCTGTTTTTAAACTGTAGTATCAAATGAGTCACTTATTACTTTAATGTAACGTTATAAAAATGTGATATCGTTAATATCCAAGCTTCTTATTAACGACGATAACACTATAGACGTGACGGCGATAGTTTCATCTCCGCGATCGATATCGTCGGTTTAGTTTGTTCCAGCTGTCACGCGTGTAACGGCAAGTTCAAACGTGTTTTATATTGCCGGTTAGTGTTACGGTAAATGTAAGCAATCGGTTATTTAACTATAATTACCGGTAATTATAGATAATTACCAACGTACATGGTAAATGTAGTGATTTAACCTAACGAAAACCAAGCCGGTATGAAATTCTTTAGGATTGGTTAGGTTGGAACATAAAAGAAAATATAAAACTAAGCGAGCAGGGCGCGGTAGCGCCCTGCGAGCGGGTTGGTCAAAATCATTTAAAGTACTTATACTGTACTTAAAATATTTATAAGCGATCAGAGATAATAGTAAGGCATGTATTTCATTACTCCACCCCATAGCATTTGATTCCGATGTTTGATTTCATTATTTACTTCATTTACTAAATTGGTATGGTAATTTTATATAATTGCCGGTAAATGTGATTAATTCGAAAGTTTTTACAACCTTCACCACGAGCACTGGTAATTATGCATAGTTCCCGGTAATTATACATAATAGCCGCACTATCCACATTTACCCAATATGTACCGCTACTTCGGCGCCGTCATATCGTTCTCGATATCGGTTCGGTGACGGCGGCGGTGGACAAACACTCATAGGATACAACAATGTACATCGGATACATTTTCTCGACCCAATTCCTAGTAAATTGGGATACTTAGTCGAGTAGAAAGCTTAGCTTGTTTATAGAAATAGGTAACACTGTTGATATTGAAGCTTATGCTTATAGTTGCTTTTAGAAAATGAAGCCAAGAGCGTCGAAGATTCCAATTTCAGACCCTGTTAGTTGTAACATAATTTTATTATTTAATCGAAGTGTATGTGATTTTTACACAATGTTTTTTTATTACTTTTAAAACGTATAAGTAGCAAACGAGCACGTAATGTAAGTGGCCAGTGCGACCCATGGACATTTGTAATACATTTCAGATAAGAATGAAGTCCTGTCTGCGGTTAACCGTCGATGCATTTTAACTTAGTCTTGTTGGTAGTAGAACCCTTTGTGGTTCGACTCCGGCGACACCACCGCCACATTTTTTCTTTAGTAACAGCAGTGTTAAGCTTTAATTAGATAATCCTATCTAGAGTTGATTATAGATGTCCATGGAAGTAAGTAGCCACTTACCATCACGTGTTCCAAATACCAAATTCGTTCCAGCTTAGTTCTAAGAAGTAGCGGCACAGCTTTGGCCAATATCAGGTAGGACTCTAATTTTATTTGGGGTTGATTACATGATCTCCATGGGCGGCAGGAGCCTCTTACCATCGGAAGGCTGCATGCTCGTCTGCTACTCCTTTATTATAAAAAATCTAAAACAACTAAAACATAAGCGCAGTAAATAATGCAAAACTTGTTAAACACTTAACTGGACAAAGCGCAAACAAATTAAATGGAAAACTCAAATTAATTAATGAGAAGAAAACAACATTAATTACAATTACAGTGTCGTAAAGCGTTCCCAATTAAAACAATCGTTTTAGTTAATTTCCCAGCAGTGTTGCCACTGCACTCTGTTTTGCCCGAAAACTTGCGATTCGGGAGAGTTGCCATTTGATTTATAGTATAACTAGCCGTTACCCGCCCGCTTCGCGTGGCATAAAATACATGCCAAGTAAAAGAAATATTAAATTGTGTTATCTAGCTGCCTAATTATTTATCATGAACGGATTTTACGAAATCAACACACCGTTAACTACTTAGGGTCTTATCGATTTATATGAATTAAAATAATAAATAATACAGCTTTCCACATCACCATGGAGGTACTGTGTCGTACGATGCGTTCCCATTATTTTACATGGCGGGATCCCCAGTAGGCCTACACCATGAATCGACGTGAGTGTCAATGCCATCAAGTTTAGAATTTGTTACACATATAAAATCTATATAAATATAGATCGGATATAAACAACTTAAGCCTAGGCATTAATACTTTGTCGTGCTAAATAAAAAGACAGTAATTTAACTTATATCTTTTTTATTAACTAATTCTAAATAAACATTGGTTATAAATTTAAAGCTATGAACTTTTTAGCATATTGCTAGCATTTTCTATTTTAGCATTATTCTTATTTTTATACTGTTATTATTTTCATAGTTTTAAAATTTTTTTGATCACTAATTTTGTATATTAGAAACGTAAATTAAAATCTAAAAAACACATTGTTCATAGTTTTAGCTTTATACCAATTTTCATCTAGTTTGCTTTAAAACTGACGGACTTTCATATTAACTTCCAACCCCCATTTAACCCCCTTAACGGTGGAATTTCGTAAAATCCGTTCTTAGCTGACCTCTACTCGGTGAAAAGAATATTCCTACCAAATTTCAAGTCTTTAGCTCTAATGGTTCCAGAGATATCGTGATGAGTGACTATATACGTGGAAATCTCTTTTATATATATAGATAACACTTCTTTTACCTCCTTAGTAGAATTTCAAAAACATTCCTATGTACATATGTATCAATAAATACTTTATCATCAAATTTCTGAAAGCTAATTCAACACCTGCGGTCGGCAAGCCGACACCCACGGGTGGTGTATGGCCCGCGACTTTTCCTTGTGGCCCGCGGGTCTGCGCGTTACTAATAATTTACCAAGTGCAAGTCCAACCCGCACCTTGAGCATTCCGTACAACTAAAATTTTTATTTACACATTTTGTGAAAGTTTCAACTGTCTACTTCTACCGGTTTAAAAGTTAGTTGGAAAAATATCGAATAGCAGTTTGTTGTATGGGGACCCCTTTTTGTTTTCAACTTTTTTATTTTTAGTATTTGTTGTTATAGCGGCCACCGTTATGCATCCTCTGTAAGAATTTCAAATGTCTATCTATTATGGTTCCAGAGATAGAGCCCTGTGACACACGGACAGACGGACAGACAGTGAAGTCTTAGTAATAGAGTTCCGTTTTTATCCTTTATGTACGGAACCCTAAAAAACCGTCGATGTGCACTTCAACACGCGTAATACATTCCCATGTTAAAAATATATGTTACGATGGCCCGTGGAATTTCACCCTACACTAAACCTCTCTGCACTCTGTTCTTTTTCCAGACACGCCATAGGAAGTAACTTCAACAACGGTTTTTAAAGAATCTTCCTTTACTTATAGGTTTCTAAAGGTGGTAGAACCCTTTGTGGTTCGACTCCGGCGGCACCACCGCCACACCTATTTCTACCTAATAACAGCAGTGTTAGGCGCTGCTGTGTTCCGTTTTTAAGGGTGTGGTAAGGGAGACAGACTTTTCCGAGGCGTTCCAACTTAGTCCTCAGGGGTAGCGGCGCATCTGTGGCTGACCTCAGGTAGGAATATCTAATCCTATCTGGGGTTGATTACAGATGTCCATAGCCACTTACCATCAGGTGGACTGCATGCTCGTCGTCTACTTTTATAGTATAAAAAAAATAGTATCCTAATGGTGGTTGATCGTTGAGTTGCTAAAATGCTGAAACAGATGTGTAAACAGAAAGGCATAATGCATACACCCTTCTATAGCAGTCTTAAGGGTTAATCTAAAAATCTAAAAAAAACCGTGACTCAGATGCTTCATTGATTGTAATGATAATTTTTCATAGTGGTCGCTCCCGAATTAACGGAGTTTGAAATGAAATTCCAACCCCCATTTAACGACCTTAAGGGATGATTTTCCAAAAATAATGGTATAGGTGTTTAATTATTTTCTATCGAAAACCCAAATACCGATTTTTATACAGTTTACATTAAAACTGGAGGACTTTCATACAAACTTACAACCCCTATTTTACCCTCTTGAGGGTAGATTTTCCATAAATGGTGTTAAAAAGTTCTATTATTTCTAACAGGAAAGCCAAATGCAAGTTTTTATAGTCCTTGCTTCCGAATTAACGGAGTTTGAAATAAAATTCCAACCCCCATTTAACGAACTTAAGGGATGATTTTCCAAAAACAATGAAATAGATGATTAATTATTTTCTATCGAAACCCAGATACCGATTTTTATACAGTTTACATCAAAACTGGGGGACTCTCATACAAACTTACAACCCTTATTTAACCCAAATAAGGGTTCATTTTCTAAACGGTAGAATTATAGTTCCACTGTAGCTAACCAGTGAGCCAATGGCTAACTTACATAGTGCTGGCTTTCAAATTGGCAAATTTTAAAATAAGCTGTTAACCCTTATTTTACCAACTTAAGGGTTGATTTTCCAAAAATGGTGAAATAGGTATTTAATTATTTTTAATCGAAAACCTAAATACCGATTTTGATAGCGTTTACATCAAAACTGGGGGAATTCTATACAAACTTACAACCCTTATTTAACCCACATAGGGGTTGATTTTCCAAAAACGGTAGAACTAAAGTTATTTTATATCTAACCAGCAAAGCAATGGCTAACTTTCATAGTGCTGGCTTCCAAAATGGCAAAATTTAAAATAACCTGTCAACCCCTATTTAACCACCTTTAGGGTTGATTTTGGAAAAACCCTTAGATTAGATTTTTATTACTTTAAATCAGAAAGCTAAATACCAATTTTCATCTAGTTTGCTTTAAAACTGACGGACTTTCATATTAACTTCCAACCCCCATTTAACCCCCTTAACGGTGGAATTTCGTAAAATCCGTTCTTAGCTGACCTCTACTCGGTGAAAAGAATATTCCTACCAAATTTCAAGTTTTTAGCTCTAATGGTTCCAGAGATATCGTGATGAGTGACTATATACGTGGAAATCTCTTTTATATATATAGATTAAAGCTTTCGGAAAGCTGTTTAAAATTCAAAATATTTATGATTAGTCTAAAAGTGCGTTCGGTAAATTTGTAGTTTTATATTCTCGAAAGATGGCAGATCCAATATAGTTAGACCCGGAGAGATACCACCATCAACCCATTACTATCCCACTGTTGGGCACGGGTCTCCTCTCAGCATGAGAAGGATTAGGCCATAGTCCACCGCGCTGGCCAAGTGCGTATTAGTATTCTTCTTGGAAAACTTTTTTTTAAAGATTTTGAAGCTATCTGGGGTTGGTTACAAATATCCATGGGCGGCAATAGCCACTTTCTATCAAACGGAATGCAAGCTGCAATCAAGCACTGAACACCACAACTAGGGTTGAAAATTAGAGTTCCCTGGAAATCGAACCACGGATTGTATGTAAGGGTAGCCCTGATTTTCTGTTTTATCTACCGTTATTCATGCGACCTTTATAAATATTTACTCACTTATTCCGCCCTAAATCCCTTCCCGAAAATATTATTACCGGCATGTTGTTTATTTACTAAGCGTATTTGGAAAATTTATTATTTTAACCCTTTTCCCACTGCTGGGCAAGGGTCTCTACAATTTTACGACCCTGGAGTTAAAAAACACCCGTTGCCAAAAAAGAACTAAAAAGGGGAGCAATGTTGTCTATGTCACTCCCAATTTAGACGAATCCAACGACGCCTTATATGTTATCTGTTAAGTTTTTTGGGAGTCAAATAAGGTGTCCCTGTAGTTCCGGGACCAGAATAGGGCTACGGTATCCTCTGCCTGTCGTAAGAGGCGACTAAAAGAGGCTTTCGGGGTTGCGGGCGGTAAGAATGGAAGTTCAAACCGCCCGGCCAGCGACCCCGGGAAGGACGGCGGTATGTGTGGTCGCATTCCGTCGTATACACCAGACGGTGTGGTGATACAAACTCACCTGGGCGGGCGGACGGGGCAGTGCGCTGAGAGGACTCCGGTCGCGTTCCTTTGGAGATCCCGGAGTCCTCTACGCAGCGCCGACGGCCGGGAGTGTTTTAGTGCGGTAAGAGTCCCACATAACCCTGTGTCGCTTCCACGACACCGGGTACCTTTTGAAGGTTTCCCCGTCGTTAACAAAAAAAAAGGCTGTCAAATAATGAGGAACACACACAAATACAACACATAAATACGCTCGATAAAATATTACCCTCCACCGCCGAGTAAAAATTTTGAGGTGTCCTTAGAGCTAGTGACACTACTCTTAGATTTTTTTATAATATCGTGTAGACGAGCATTCTGTCCACCTGATGGTAAGTGGCTACTGCCGGCCATGGACATTTGTAATCAACCCCAGATAAAATTAATTTCCTATCTAAGGTGGGCAACAACTGAGCCATTATCCCTAAGGACTTAGCTGGAATGCCTCGGAAAAGTATGTCTTCCTTACCCTCAAACTAGAATACAGCCGCGCTTAACACTGCTATTATGACGCAGAAATAGATAGGCGGTGGTGGCCGCCGGAGTCGAACCACAGAGAGTTATACCACCTTCAAAAGAAAGACTCTTAGATGCATAGTATAAAAATACAATGTCATCTTTAATTTGCAGTTTTCGGTTTTCTCATGTTTGAAAATATATAATTTATTCGTATTACCAACCAATCATTTGGATTATATTTCTATAACAACATTATCATTAGAATTTACCAAACAAATACAATATGGTGGGTTAACAAAGGAATATTTCTTTTCTCGACTTTTAGATAATAACGAATGGCAAAGATTACGTACCCAAACAGCCAATCCAATTACAGTAACGGGATTTGAATATCGTGACGTTCAATTATGCTAAGGGTTGCTACCCACTTATTCTTATTGTATTGTTAATGTTTTTGAGTATGTTAAATATCTTGTTTTCTAGGAAATTTGGTTAAGATTGGAAAAAATGTGCAAAAATAAAAAAAAATACATTATTGAAACAAATAAAATAACAATAAATAATTCGCCAAGTACGAGTCGAACTCGCACATGGAGGCTTCCGTACCACCAATCATTATTTTTGACTTATTTTGCACGACTCATGATACGAAGCATCAGAGAGTGCTTTACGATCGAAAAATTTTTTTCGCTTCATTTTGGCGGCTATTTTTATTATTATAGCCTTGATAGATCACGGAATCAAGATATTTTGCATACTATTGTCGAGATAATTTAATGGAGATTAATTCCAAACTTTTTAAAAATTGATTTACTGCAATAGAATTGGAAAAAAACACCAAAATAGGTCAAAAAATTTTCCTGTCCGTCATGTGTGAAACCTGAAAACACTGTAACTTGTGAAAAAATCCATCATTTGAGTTATTTTTTTTTTTTTAATTCTAATCGACGATTGTAGGTCACTGAATGCGAATGATTAATTAATTCAGTGTCGTTTAATTGCAATTAATAAAAAACGAAAACTACAAGATTGTATATCTATAGATATTATGTACATTTATTCCACCAGGGGCGCTTGTGCAGTACCTTCTTCCTACTACAGCTGTTTTTTCGGCAATTAATTTTGAACGACTTAAGTTTTTTTTTTTTTTTATCCCTTTACACCCGAAGATTTTTTTTTCGCAATTTCCGATTCAAAACGTTTATTACGGCTTTTTATATAGCTTAAGGGATCCACAAAAAATACGAAAAAAAATCCAGAGTTTATACGTAATCCAGAAATCGACCCGCACGATCGTGAGTCTCCGGTGGGAACTGTCACACTCACGATCGTGAAAATTGCAAAAAAAAATAGTTTTTTTATCAAAAAATATTAGAAAATTAAAACAATTTGGAGATATTTAACATCACTGTCTTTATTTTCATTAGTCTTTATAAAAAATCTGTCTTGGCAATGAAACCTAAACTACGTAATTCTATGAAAATCAACATTCTTCTTTCTTCCGTTATTGCCTCCGTCTTCAATCCAGGTCTCCAAGGCGTAGGTATTCTTGGCTAGGGAATACATCCAATGATAATGCAGATGGATAAAACTTTAGCCATATCTATTGCAATTAAATTAAGTTTTCGACCGGTTCTTCTTAGATAATATAAATTTGTGCATCTGGTTACGTATCAAGAGCCTCATAATTAAAATATTAAGAAAAATATTTCTTTGGAAACTTTACTGGAGATGTTGGTAGGGATGTGTAGACCTTTTCAAGACAGAAAACGTATTCTTTTCCAAGCTATTTTTCGATGTGTTGGACGTGAAGATGCTCGGTGGCGAGAAATTTCTAGGGATGATTTTAAAGTAGATGGTTGAGGTTCAGGCTCAAGTTCCAGATCCAATTCTAGGTCAGTTTCTATTTGAGGGTCTGCATGTGGTTCTGGATCTGTTTCGGGGCACATTTTTTCAAATTGAAACTCTTCTAATCTATTTGGTTGAAGCTCTTCACTTTCATGAAGATCTTCAATGTCCGATACATTTCTCCTCGACATTTATTGTTTTTAACATCGTGTACACGCGCCCTAAATCAGTTGAATACTTTTCGAAACCGCCGACATGACGTCGAGCTGCGGGCAATTTTTATTCAACTCAATTATTCAAATGTGAATAACAAATATTCGTAAGTTGACGCTTCGAAATAGACTTCCGTTTTTTGATGAAGTTACTCTGTTTATTCTTAAACTAGTTAAATCCGGTTGCGCTTAAGGGTCCGCTTAAACTTGCGCGTGGTCAGTGAACATGTATGGTGCATCTGAGGTGGTACCACCGTCACACCAATTTCTAGCTTTTATGTGTAAATTTAAACTTAGAACAGATAGATGGCTTTTAAAATTATATAATTAGCTATTACCCAAATGACGGACTCTTTTTCTTCCATAAAAATAAAAATAACAACACAATTATTAGGTACGTCTCTTTTAAAACCCTTTTTAACGTACAGTTACTTGAAACCTGTACTCGTTTTTTGTAAAATCGATTTACAAAAATCCCGTATCAAATTCGGGATTAACTTTTGCAACTCCGTGAAAAATGACACGACATTTATTGCTTTTAACGTCGTGTACACGCGCCCTAAATCAGTTGAATACTTTTCGAAACCGCCGACATGACGTCGAGCTGCGGGCAATTTTTATTCAACTCAATTATTCAAATGTGAATAACAAATATTCGTAAGTTGACGCTTCGAAATAGACTCGGTTTTTTGATGAAGCAACGCTGTTTATTCTTAAACTAGTTAAATCTGGTTACGCTTAAATGTTGGCAATTATTCAAATGTGAATAACAAATGTTAGTAAGTTGACGCTTCGAAATAGACGTTGGTTTTTTGATGAAGTTACTCTGTTTATTCTTAAACTAGTTAAATCTGATTATGCTTAAGGGTCTGTTAAAGTGCGCGTGTGCATAAGTGTATATGATGCGATCGGTGTGATAAGCTAGAAATAGGAGTGACAGTGCCACTCCTATTTCTAGCTTTTTAAGGTTCGGTACCCAAAGGGTAAAAACGGAACCCTATTACTAAGACTTCGCTGTCTATCCGTCTGTCCCTTTGTCCGTCTGTCCGTCTGTCACCGGCTATATCTGCCAAACCCATGAAACAACGGTGGCCGCTATAACAACAAATACTAAAAATAAATTAAAGTTGAATATTAAAGGGGGTCTCCATACAACAAACAATTTTCGGCAATTTTCGATCTTACTCTTGAACCGTACTAAGAAGACGGTTAAAATTTTTACAATCCGTTTACTATAACTGGTATTATAATAAATACAAATAAGAACCATAAAACATATTTTAATATATGTAGTTATTTTAATTTTATTATACGTTGTTTACGAATTATTATTTATCATCACCCGAACGCCATCTATCGATGTATCATATAAGTATTGTTGAAAATAATAAAATGAATAAAAATAAGTAAAAAATAATGAACGGTGGTACGGAAGCCTCCATGTGCGAGATCGACTCGTACTAGGCGAATTATTTATAATACAGAAGTAGCAAACGAGCATACAATCCACTTGACGGTAACTGACCACCAGTGTTATAATGCGTTGCTGTGTTCTGATTTGCTGTGTTCTGAATAGTAAGGCGTTCTTTTCCGAGGAATATCAGCTCAGACCGCAGATGCGCCGCTACCCCTGAGGACTAAGCTGGAACGCCTCGGAAAAGTCTGTCTCTCTTACCATACCCTTCAAACCAGAACACAGCAGCGCTTAACACTGCTGTTTTAAAGTAGAAATAGTTGTGGCGGTGGTGCCGCCGGAGTCACACCACAAAGGGTTCTACCACCTTCAATTTAATTAATAACTAAAACTCGAAGCGTATTCAATCAAACTTAAACACTTTAGTTCCACTAACGCTGACCCAACGGACAAACAGACAGATAATTCAATAAATAACATTTAATAGTAGAAAAGTAAGTTTCTTGGCAAATGTTCTGATCTGTGCAAACAAGTTATTTAGGTAGCTGTTCCAGTTTTTGCGAGTAACGATTAGTTTAGCGGGAGAGTAGTTTTCAACGTCTTTTTTATTGTATTTTCATGAAATATCTTACTTAGCTTTGGTAGGAATTTTTTTAAAGGTATGTCTATCTATATAAATAAAAATGAATATTTGTCTGTATGTCCTCAATAGAATCGTTAACTATGCATTTGATCATGTGATGATCTTTAGCAAAGTTGTTGTGCACGAGCTTACAAAGGTTTCTGAGTTGGTACGACCAGTTTTCGACAAAAGCGCCACTGTTATTCCAGTGAAGGTACAAATTTTCAGTTATATGTGTGTAATATCATTTTTTTAAACGCGGACGAAGCCGCGCGCACTTCTAGTTTTTTTTTTATAAAGAGCGATGCAATGCAATACTTTTCAATGCAAGCTTATAATTTGTGCTACGGATGCAAGCTTAGGCTATCGACTAGTGTAATTATTTTCATAACACTTAATTGCCTAGCTTGACTTAGCTACGTAGCTTACCTTCGATCTCGTACACTGGTTAGCTTCATCGCAATCTGTTTTAAAAATTCGCCAAGTACGAGTCGAACTCGCACATGGAGGCTTCCGTACTACCAAATGTTCATTATTTTTATTCATTTTATGATTTTCAACAATACTTAGTTACATAACACACAAATAGATGGCGTTGGGGTGACGATGGGAAGACGATTATACGTAATCAAAGTATAATAAAATTAAAATAAGTATATTAAAATATGTTTTATGGTTCTTATTTGTATTTATTATAATACCAGTTATAGTAGTAAACGTATTGTAAAAATTTCAACCGTCTTCCTAGTACAGTTTAACAGTCAGATCAAAAAATGCCGAAAAAATCCGGTTTGTTGTATGGAGACCTCCTTTAATATTCAACTTTATTTTATTTTTAGTATTTTTTGTTATAGCTGCCACTGTTATGCCTCTTCTGTCAAAATTTCATGTGTCTATCTATTACGGTTTAAGCGATAGAGCCCTGTGACAGACGGACAGACGGACAGACAGCGAAGTCTTAGTAATAGGGTTCCGTTTTTACCCTTTGGGTACGGAACCCTAAAAAGGCACCCGTAAACGAAAAATCCCAAGATATTCTTCAGAAATAGCAACTCAGTTTAGTTTTATAACAAGATCTTACTACGTCAAGCTACGTCAAGCGAGAATGCAGTCGCTCCATCGCTAGTGATGGGACAAGTGACCATGACTACATAATGGTGGAAAATAGATGTCAAAGTGAGAAAAATATGGGTTTTCAAACGCTCGTCCATTTTTAGTTTGGAAACTATTCAAAAATTCAATAAGAAGTTTGACATTTTTAAACTGTATTTTTAACAGACGGGTGCGGTAAACAGTTCGCTTGATGTTACTTGTATATTTAGTTTAATAGAAATCCAAAATTCTAACTTTAAGCGCTGCTGTGTTCTGGCTTGAAAGGTGCGGTAAGGAAACATACTTTTCCGAGGCATTCCAGCTTAGTCTTCAGGGGTAGCGGCGTATCCGTGGCCGACGGCTCCGGTAGCAATCTAATCGTATCTGGGGTTGATTACAGATGTCCATGGGCGGCAGTAACAGCTTATTAGGTGGACCGCATGCTCGTCTGCTAATCCCATAGTATAAATACAAACAGAGGTTTTAGCTTAAGCTGATCGCATATGTATTATACATAGTAGCTGGTAGCATTTTTTTTAATATAAGAGTAGCGGACGAGCATGCAGTCCACCTGATGGTAAGTGGCTACTGCCGCCCATGGATATCTGTGATCAACCCCAGATAGATATTCCTACAGATAGATTAGATATTCCTACCTAAGGTCAGCCACAGATGCGCCGCTACCCCTGAGGACTAAGCTGGAACGTCTCGAAAAAGCATGTCTCCCTTACCACACCTTTGAAAGCGGAACACAGCAGTGCCTAACACTACCTACTGTTATTAAGCAGAAATAGGTGCGGCGGTGGTGCCACCGGAGTCGAACCGCAAACGGTTTTACCATCTTCGAATAGCACATAGCATAGTACATAGTAGCTCAAATAAATAACGAAATGACAATCCAAAAACATAAAATAGCAAAATAAAAAGTCACAATACTTTATTGAAATGTGGAAGTAATACTTGCGAGAAATAATAAATTTTTAATATACAATAGCAAAAATACGAACGATAAATTTTAAAAATGGAATCA
This sequence comes from Epargyreus clarus clarus, assembly GCA_014595695.2. Lineage (NCBI taxonomy): Eukaryota > Metazoa > Arthropoda > Insecta > Lepidoptera > Hesperiidae > Epargyreus > Epargyreus clarus. Next base: position 1,518,802 of record JACTTY020000028.1, read on the forward strand.
GAAAAACACGCCACTCAAACGCAAGCTTTTCGTTGCGAAAAAAAGCAAAGTCCGCGTATTCGATTAATTCGCGTTTCAATTATGCAGAACATGTTACGGATTTAAAATTTTAAAACGTTGTTCTTCTGTATCTGTGAACATTGGGAGATTTTTGTTATGTTAGCGAAAACAAAACGCTTTTATGACATTTAAGTGATCATTCGTGTTCGATACAGTTGTTGTAGTGTGTTCATAGATGGCGTTGTTTTCCATGTATCTTGAAATATCAGTAAAGTTGATGAATTAATTCTTGAAATCACACACACCTTTACTTTATGAAGATAAACTCCATTTATAAAGTAGGTTCAATTCATGATATAATATAGAATTGATAGTAGTCAGTAGGTGCACATGTATAACATTTGGTCTAACAGTAGGTGCACATGTGTAACGGTGTGGTCTGAATTAGCTCCAGCTCCACATGTACCATTAAGTTAAGTTGACATCGAAAAAACATTTTTTTTTAAAAGATGTGTGTTATGGAGTTTCTTTCGCCGCTTCTTCTCCATAACGAAATACCTTGTGAAGTGGTGGTAGTAGTATTGACATTCAAAAAGTGTTCTGTAAAGAACCTATTTTGAATAAAAAAAAATAATTTGATTTGATTTGATTTATATTCAAATTGAGTTCATAGCAGACTATAAAGTAAATAAAACGTATTATCGACTATCATACATTATAAATGATTAATCTATTCTATGTTTTCCTACCAAAGATCGACATTTGACAATCTCTAGTTATCAAAACATTGGATAGACATTTATCTCATTAGGGTTTAGAAAGGTTGTGATGCTAGACAATTACATATTTTCACATAAAATTGGTATTTTTTTCAACTGTTTTTGATTTAGTTAATAACTATTCGTTCATTTGTTATAGTAAATAACTATTCGTTCCTTTGTTATAGTAAATAACTATTCGTTCATTTGTTATAGTAAATAACCATTCATTCATTTGTTATAGTAAATAACTATTCGTTCATTTGTTATAGTAAATAACTATTCGTTCATTTGTTACAATTAAAAACTCAGTGATACACAAAATACGTACAAGGTAGTATAAAATACCTAAAAATGACGAAAACTTCATTACGAAGCCCGCAGTTAAGAACTTGAAGCAAGGTGAGCGTTCAAAAGGGGAGATTATTATGAAAATACTGAATAGAATCTCCACGAAGCACACTTTACTCGTTCTTGGCATTTAGAATGGAGTTTGTGTAACTCTTTCATTCTGATGTAAATTGGGTTAGATAGGGTAAATGTCAAGCCTGAGGTTGCAGTGTTGCCAGCTCTATAGGCTTATTTTCCCCCTTTTTATTGGAAATTAAATTGAGGCAAATCTTTGGTACCGATTTATAAAACAATTTTTTTCGTTATTTATTTTGTGCACACAAAATCCTTAAACTCTCTTAAACCCCGTTTGATCTGAAATATACAATCTAGTGTCATTACAGTAAATTTGAACGTTGTCCAACCCTTTGTGGTTTGTCTCCGGCGGCACCACCGCCACATCTATTTCTGCTTCATAACAGCAGTGCTTTGTTAAGTGTTCTGATTTGAAGGGTGTGGTAAGGAGACATTCCCGAGGGTAAGGGTGCATTTGTGGCCGACCTCAGGTAAGAGTCAAATTTTATCTGGAGTTGATTACAGTCCATGTCCATGAGCGGTAGTAACCACTTACCATTAGGTGGTGGTTAGCAGACGAGCATGCACGTCTGCTAACCCTATATTATAAAGAAAATAAATATGTCGCTGTTTCAGCGTTTATCCACCGCCACCGTCATCGGACGGTCACCGAGAACGAGATGACTGATGATTTATAAATTATACTCCTTTACTTTCTAATAATAATTTTATTAAATCACCAATGATCGGTATCAACACAACTTTCATTACTTTTCAGTAACTTCATAACTCTTCTATCATCGGACAAAATGAAATTATTATCTCTATCAAAAGACAAACCATACACATTTCTCATATCTAAAACCTTTTTGTAATTACCATTCCTTATAGTAAAGACACCAAAATTTGTACAAGTGTATATAGTTCCATTATTATCTTCAGTTATCTGTCTTATTGTAATCAAATCATTGATTACTTCAGAACGTAGCTTATTCTTATTGTATCTGTATAAACCTGTATTGTTTCCATAGTAAATTTCACCGTCATTCGTAGTAAAAAACTGATCAACTTCAAAATTTTGGAACTCTTTCACCAAAGCAAATTTTCCGTCGACCTCCATGTATAATTTCTGATCGGGGTAGCTAACGTAGAACAAATTTCGTCTATAAAACAGAGACCAGATATTCTTATCTTTTTCTTTATAATAATCTGCAAGCTTCGTCGCCATATTGTATTTGTAAATTCCATCACTACCTCCTAAGTATACTTCATCGTTCCCTTGATCTACAGCAGTTGCACAGCCCCCTCTGATTCCAGCTATGTTTAAATACTCCTTTGTTTCTAAGTTAAGAGTAACTAACTGGAAATCGATGTCAGAATAAGTTGCAGGTACAGAGTAACTGAAGAACAGTGTGTTTGTCTGTTTGTGCACGTTTAAGTGGTAGGGTCTTCCATTGTCCATCCAGAGGATCTGCTTATGGTACCATTGGTTGTCGATTTGGATTCTGTCACACGTTTTCTCTGTCATACTATCCGTATAACTGGATTTGATGAGAACCAGGATTAAGCAGAAATTGATGGTCATCTGAAAAATAAATTTATTACGTAAATTTTTAAATATTCGTGGACCCTAAAAATATGAGCTTGAATTAGAATCATAAGGTATAGTTATTAGTATGAAAAATATAAATATGTACTAAAACAGAATAAAGTGAGTAGACCGCTTTATGGTTCAACTGCGACAGAATCACTGCTACAATAATTTTCGACTTATTTCTTTAAGTGGAATGAAATTTTAGAGGAAATTTCTTTGATATTACCAATATCGCCGTGTATATTAATCAATTACATTCTACCAAACCGAACTAGATGAATGTACCAAACCAATACCCATAATTGGTCTTCAAGTCTCCCGCATAATTGGGGGTAACCTGATCCCAGCAGTTGAACAATGAACAGCAAATTATCTAAGGCTTACATTTACAATACTTATCACTTCAAATAAGTTATGAGGATGGTCGGATCCTTTTTGGTTCGATTCCGGCAGAACCACCGCCACTCCTACTTCTGCCTCATAACAGCAATGTTAAACGCTACTGTGTTCTGGTTTGAAGGCTTAAGTCTCAGGGGTAGTGTCGCACCTGTACCCAACCGCAGGGAGGGCTATATAATCTTATCTGGGGTTGATCACAGTTGTTCATGTGCGGCCGTAGCCACTTACTGCATGCTCAGCTGCTACTCCTATATTATAAATAAAGCCATAATTTTCTTATCATAATCGTTTTCAAACGTTTCTCAGTAATAACAAACTTTTTGCTCGCTATATCATAAATTGCTTTGTGTAATCAATCGGGAGTGACCACTGCGACCCAGTTCAGATTGACACAATGATTGATGACGCCTGGACGTGTAAATATTGGATCTGTTATCTTTATATTAGCGAGTTACTGATCAACTTTTTGTGCGTTTACAGATAAAATATATAGATAGGTATTTTTATGTTATGCTGCCTGAATGCTGTTAGGTGAGGAGTACCTTATCACCGTATATCGTCACTAATATCGACAGTTGAAATAGGTCGGTGAATAGAGAGTATTTTTGTATTTGACCACTTAAAGATAATTGTAAATTTTTAGTTTTCATCAATACGATAATTATGAGTAAGTACTTTAAATAAATTTTAATGAAATAGTGAAAATATCTTGAATTATTTATCTATGCTTTTTCAACTATTTTATTTACATAATCACCTCTTGACACGGCGCCAGCTATATCCCTTATTTTATTATAGTCAACCCTAAGATTTTGTAACGTCAACCCAGTAATATATTTTAATTGCATTTTATTCCCATAATATAAATACTCTAACAATAACAAAAGAGTAACGAATACTGATTGACGATAGTTAATATAAAAATGGTTGCAAATAAGATTTAATATTATAAGCATGGAATCACAAAATCAATAATGACCGATACCCGGTTAACCTGATTATGGCCCGGGTGGATGCAGATGATTGATCGACTCCCTGATCCTGATGTCCCGTGTAAACATTGTTCCGTCGGTATAGTCCGCGCCAAACTGCTAGTCCGCTGAAATTGTTGCGAGCAGGTGTAGTCATACAATTTGCTATGGCGACGCGATTCATTTCTATATTCAGAACGGACTAGCAGTTTTACGCGGACTATACCCCAACTTTAATTTTGTATGAAACATAATAATAATTACATCTCTTTTGTATAATGATCGTACGTTTCCACTTAAAAAATAGTGTTTGTGTATGAAATCATTACTTGTTAGCAATCGTGTCACGTGTCATATATGCATACATAATTTAAAAATGTTTGCAAATAAGATTTAATATTATAAGCATGGATTCACAAAATCAATAATTACCGGAACCCGGTTAACCTGATTATGGCCCGGGTCCTGATCCTCCTCCCTGATCTTAATGTCTCGTGTAAACAATGTTCCGTTGGTACTAGGTACAGGTACAGGTATTGGAAGGTGGTAGAACCCTTTGTGGTTCGACTCCGGCGGCACCACCGCCACACCTATTTCAACCTAATAACAGCAGTGTTAAGCGCTGCTGTGTTCCGGTTTGAAGGGTGTGGTAAGGGAGACAGACTTTTCCGAGGCGTTCCAGCTTAGTCCTCAGGGGTAGCGGCGCATCTGTGGCCGACCTCAGGTAGGAATATCTAATCCTATCTGGGGTTGATTACAGATGTCCATGGGCGGCAGTAGCCACTTACCATCAGGTGGACTGCATGCTCGTCTGCTACTCTTATATTATAAAAAAAAAAAAAAAAAAAAAAAAACTAGAACTTTTAATTTTATATGAAACATATTAATAATTACATCTCACTTTGATGATCGTACACTTACATTTACAAAATTAGTATTTGTCTTTTATAACATTACTTGGTATCCGTAATCGCGTCATATGATATCGTCCTTTTGTCCAAAAACTTATTACTGGTATTACACAGCAAAATAATTGAAAAATAATAGGAATATCTTTGGAAGAATGACCTCCTGTAATCTATGTTAACCTAGTACTTGAACTGGTTCAATTTAACATCGTGTGAAATATATATAAATATACTACTGAATATAATTTATCAGCACATATATAAATCGCATTTATATGAAACTGAAACACGTGTGTGAATGTAGACACTAGAAACATGTGGATAAATACTATGAATATGAAAACAGTGAACAGAGGCGACGATGGTGCCAACTTGCGCGACTAATAGAGGTTCTATTTCTATTTTGTTGGTAGCTTTTGTTTCGAGACTGCAACCGCTGCAACTTCATGCTGTAACTTTCGTGTGACGAATCTTAAAATTTCACTCTTATCATTTCCTCACAATAAAGTTTACACAACACAACACAATAAAGTCACAACGGCAATAAGGTTTAAAAACTTTAATTACTTATTTAAGCACTTATTCAGTTATAACTTAATCTAACCTACATTCATCTTAACCTAACCTAATATAATCCGTACTATATCATAATTCATTCTTACTAAAACATAATAGCAAACACTGCTTTTATACCGCAGAAATAAATCCAAAGAAAATTTTATTATGTAAGGACAACGTTATAAGTACACTTATAAGTTTATGGTCCTTGACTTAATGGGTAATTTACAAGGCTATAATAATAATAAAATAAAGATAATTACCATAAACAAAATTTGTTCACACCACACCAAAAAGTACTGTAACCTAGCTATCTCGAAAATTAAAACTCGAATTACAATGACAAATGACCACAAAATAATTGAATAAACTAATGACATCGAACCACATGATGACAATGAAACAACTCACAATGGTCACGTTACTTTGTTTGTAAAATAAACTAAAGTTTTGATAATACATCGACACACATAACAAATGAATGACCACTTATTTTGATAATTGCTCAAATATTGACACGCGCAATGGCTAATGTATTACATTTTCAATTATTACGCTTATACAATTCAATAATTGAATAACGTACTTGTCTATTAAATAGCTGCAATACATTTGCTGTTATTAGTTTCAAACCTGGTTCACAATGATAACTGAATTAATAAATGTAGCCCTAATTTTGATGATTGATATGCCTTTTTCTTGTCTTTTGTCAAAATTTCCTTGAACAATACATTATTCTCACATCTATAACTGATGGTGATATTTAATATGACATTTTTGTATTCACTTTGGTATCTGTTAAAATTTCTTAAAACAGATAATATATGCTCACATCCATGACAAAGACTGCTTACGATTTGCTTACTTACATATTTAATTTATGCAAAGATTAACCCAGTTATAAAGTCTAATTATAACACTAGGTTTATTTGCTGCTGTAATACCTGTTATACCAATATACTGTAATAGATTAAGACATCGTTGCTGGTTGAAAACCTAAACCGCGAATAACGGTACCACCTTGGAACCTCATTTTATGATTAATGCTTCATTCGCTCATATGTTTCGCTATAACGACTAACGCAACTAAACACTTCCCTTATCAATAAGTCTTCATCGTCAACATCACTCTCGTCATCAATATTAATCTATTTATCAATTTTTCAAATCAAAATATATGTATTTCTTAGCAGCAATTTTTCTACCGTCAATGCTTAGCCATGTAATCACTTAACTTATTAGACGATCATTGAAATTATCTTCTTCGTCTTCAATATTATTTATCTTACTATAACAAATATCACTATAATTACTTGGTAGTAATCTATAAATTGCGTCCTTATCAGAATAAATCACGTGATCGTTTTCATCAAAGGCCAAGCCAAATGCTTTATCAATATGAGCTACCTTCTTGATTCCATGATACGGCTTATTTTCTAAATGTATCCCATCGTTTGCACAGAAATATATATCACCATATCTATCCTCTACTATTTGTCGAATTACCCTTTCATCATCTAGAACTATAGTATGTTTGCTCACTTTATCGACCTTGTACAACGCGGTGCTGTTCGAGAAATACACATCGCCTGGTTTTGACACGAAAAAATTGTCGATTTCTATATGAAGCGCTTCGAGAACAAGCCCGAATCTGTCGTCGGAGAAGACAAATAGCTTTTGGGTCGGGTACTCGATGTAGTAGAAATTCTTTCTGACAAACAAACCCCAGATTGATTTGCCTTCTTCGGCGAAGAACTCCGCGGATCTGTTCAAGAAGTTGTACTTGTAAATGCCGTTGTGACCTCCGAAGTATATGTCGTCGTTACCGGCGTCGTACGCAATGGCATAACCTCCTGGAACTCCGCTGATTTCTTCGCAGTCTTTCTTCTCGATATGACACGACATGATAGAGAAATCAACGTTGGAGCCTTTTTGAACAGTGTGACTGAAAAAGAGCATTCCTGAGAACTTATGTATGACAAGATTATAGGGTCTCCCAAGGTTCCTCACTAAGACCTCTTTGTCGAAATAAACGTCGTTGAATACAAGTCCGTCGCAGACAATCACGTGCCTTTTCGCACTTAGCTCGCCGACCAAGTACACTAAAACGACCATTGCGAATAACATTTTATTGTTTTTAATTTTCTTTGCCGTTTTTACGCAATGTCGACTCGGATATTTTACGTTCCTTTATTTTGGGGCCAGAAATAACGTCGCTTTAGGTGTTTTGCAAGGCGGACTTTATCGCCTATTCTATTACACTGGCCAATCTGAAAATAATAAAGACATAATAGTTTTTTTTTTTTTTTTAATATGTAATTTTGTGTATCTTGTGATTGAATTTCAAAACAGACTTAGCAAATAGTCATGAATGGGCTTGGAAGAAGAAATAAAGAATGGTTTAAAAAAACTAACAAAAAAAGCACGCTTTTATTGCTAATCGAACTAAAAACTAGAAAATATTTTTTAATGACAAAGAGTTTAGGACTAAAGAGTTTCTTTCAATTCAGAGTAAAAAGCGTGGGGTGCTTGATACTTTAAATGTTACAATCATTCTATTGGCAATTATCTATGAGAGAATAGTTATAAACTGCAGTAAGATGCACCCCACGCTTTTTACTCTGAACTGAAACTCTTTACTCCTAAACTCTTTATTATTAAAAATATTTTCTTAGGAATGACAAAGTATCTGTTATCTGGAAATATATGTGGAAAGAGGTTTGAAGGTGGTAGAACTGGTAGAACCATTGTGGAGGCACCACCGCCGCAACTATTTCTGCCCAATTACAGCCATGTTAAGCGCAGCTGAATTCCGGTTTGAAAGAGATCCTAGTTTATTGGAGGCATTAAAAAATTTTCAGGGATGGCATCAAGTTTGTGACCGACCTTAGATAGGACTCTAATCTTTTTTGGGGTTGCTAAGAGATATGCATGGACTGAAGAAGCTATTTACCATCAGGCAGACTACATGCTCCTATTACCATGGTTATAAGAAAATAAGATGGTTCAAATATCTAAGAAATATTAGACTTAAAATACACAAAAACAAACCTAGCAAGTAGAACATTAAATGCAGAAAATAAGTTACTTACTGTACAATTAATCCTCTCAATTATTCGCAGTCGGAGCTTCGCATTAAAACTTATTAATATTTGCAACTGAATGCAAATAAATGAGAACAGTAAATGGGAGTATGAATCGTGAATCACGAATCAAAATTGATTCATTGGGAGCTATAAATCACTTGAAACTATCGCTTCAATTGGGATGTAAGGCTCGCGCAACACTCTTACGAAAGTAAATCAAAACACTTTGGTAATAACAAACAAATGTTATGACGCCACAAAAGAGTCACACTCTCGTTGGGATGATAGTACCTACCTAATGTTTTTTATTATTATACACATTTTAAAAAAAAATTAACTAAAAAATACAACCGACTTCTATGTCACTACATATTTCTGAAGTCGGCGCTCAATATATTTCGTTGGATACCTAACGATGTAAACAGCGTGTCTAATATGGCCGAATTGATAACCACCTCCTTTTTGAAGTCGGTTAAAAATGAAATTTTCTTTATATTAAGACTGCTTATAAGACCTTTCATCGTATTTCTGAAATAACAACTTTTCAAATTAATGATTTACGGTCTCATTTACGTTTTTTTACGTTACGTTAATTTAGGTTAGTCTCATGTACTAAATAAAATAATTTAAATCCAATTTTGTAGGTTATGTGTTGTCTGTCAGTCAATAGATTGTTTTAAAATTATTGTATTCCACAAATCTATAAAAACATGTCAGTCTAAACAACACAGATAACTAAAATAAGATTAAAATATATGTTTTTTCCTAACTTTTCAATGTGAAATAATTGTTTGTTTCAGTTTGATATATTGAAGATAACTCGTTTTATATTTCCTTTTACGATAACTTAGATATATAGACATCAATGGTATTACAATGACATTGTTGAAAAAAATAACAGGCTGCGAACATTCACAAGCGAACGAACATTGAACAAGGTTCGCTCGCTTGTCGAGAGTGCAATACGAGCATTAAGAATTGTTTGTCTGTTTATAAATGTAAGCTTCACATGATTCAATACTATTGTCATTTCATTTGTCGACTATCAATTATTCATGTCATAAATCAAACATTATTTCGTTCAAGTTTCTGTTTAACGTTTGCATGCCTATCAATCTCCGTACTTCTTGACAGAAAAAGCCCACGAAAATATTCGTATTGTATTAAAATTGTAAAGTTCACGCCAAACTGGTAACTATACTTTGTTGTTATTATTGTACTGACGACCCGCGTGGCGGAGCGGTCACCATACCGGTCTGACGCGCAGAGGGTCCCGGGTTCGATCCCCGGCCAGACAGATATCTAAATGATGAATTTAGATTTCTGATTCTGGGTCTGGGTGTTTGTGTATTTGTCTCTGTGTGTGTCCATGGCACCCACGACACAGGGAATCCTAGTGTGGGGATGTGAGTGTACAAAGCGTTATAAAGCGTTATTAAGCGTTATTGTAACGTTAATACGTAAATTATCATCTATTAATTTACTGATGTAAAGAAATTATTCTTAATAGAAATTGAAGTTTCAATCTGATTTGAAGTGGGTGTGGTAAGACATAGAAGGAGACATACTTTTCCGAGGCTCTCCAGCTTTGTCCTCAGGGATATCGGCACATCTGTGGCCGAGCTTAGGTAAGAATCTTATCTGGGGTTGAATACAGATGTCCGATGTCCAACGGCAGCAAAAGCATCATCAGATGAACTGCATGCTCGTCTGCTACTCCTATGTTATGAAACAATAACATATGGCAATGACCTTCAGAGGGTTCATTTCTTAGTTCAGAATTTGCCTTATTTTCTTTGTTGGACCTCTGGCATCATGTGTACAAAATTTCATATGAACAGATTTGTAGTTAAGGCCTAAAAGCGTAAAAATCAAACATTCACATACGCATTAATAATATTAGATAGGATTTGGCTTTTTTTTATAATATAGTAGGAGCAGACGAGCATGCAGTCCACCTGATGGTAAGTGGTTACTGCCGCCTATGGACATCGGTAATCAACCCCAGATAGGATTAGATATTCCTATCTAAGGTCGGCCCCAGATGCGCCGCTACCCCTGAGGACTAAGCTGGAACGCCTCGGAAAAGTCTGTCTCCCTTACCACACCCTTTAAAACGGAACACAGCAGCGCCTAACACTGCTGTTATTAGGCAGAAATAGGTGTGGCGGTGGTGCCGCCGGAGTCGAACCAAAAATGGTTATACCATCTTCAAATTGATAACAGATGTCGCTTTCCCCATCCCTTACAAACAAACTTCGTAAAAATTACAACTTGAGTAACAAATCCCATAAAAAATTAGACAAAACTCCCATTAACTCACAAACAAGAAATTATATGCACCTGCCTGAACAAAGTCAAACCAAACAGAAGACTACAGGCAAATTAAACCTTTTATAATAAAAGTTACCAACGCTGGTTCGCTAATTGCAGTTTTCTAAAGCTAAAAGGTAATTCTGTAAACAATTGTATGATGTGGGAATATTTAATGCGTTTAAAGAAGCCTCCATATATTGTAATAAGGTTGTGCGCTTAGTGAGTGAGAGCGGGTATTGGGGGAAGATTTATTTATTTATTTATGCACACATAGACATAAAATACCTATTTTTGGGTTAACTATTTTTTTTAATACAGAAGTAACAAACGAGAATCATCATCATCAACAACCCATTACTGTCCCACTGCTGGACACGGGTGTCCTCTCATTATGAGAAGGATTAGGCCATAGTTGTATTGGTAGACTTCACATATATTTGAGATTTTTTTTAAATCTCTCTGGTATGCTGGTTTCCTCACGATGTTTTCCTTCACCGTTTAGCTAGTGATAATTAATTTCTAATACGCACATAACTATGAAAAATCAGAGGTTTTCGGATTTGAACCTCGGAGCCCTGTTTACATATTTTTCCCAGTCACATATTCATTAAATTTTGTCATTTTTTTATTTAAGTCGCTTTAACGCTTATCGCTCCGCTACCCGCGCCGCTTATCAACATACACAGCCCTTAAATTCACGTTAGATTGCATTAATTATGAAGCTGTCTCCGCCCTCGCTGTAGCAAGCACTTTGATATAACAAACATATGCAATTTAAATGTGTTTTTGGCAACAATGCAGATTTATATTATATAACAGCATGTTTCACTATTTGTTAAGAGATGGCGCCATATGTACGCTAAAAAACGCTTTTATAATTTTCTGAACATTTTTGTATATGCAAAAGTATGCAATATATTAGTATATATTAGTATGTATGTTAGTCTGTAAGATATATATGATATGGACCTCTGTATTCAATTATACTTTTGTATCTTTGTCTATATTGTCTGAAATCAATGATTATTATTATTATTAAAAGGTGCATATAGTGTTTGAATGTGTGTTTGTACCTCTTAAGGGCCACTGCGGCCTGGTTCTAAGTTTGGCAAGGAGATATCTCCCTGTGGGCTAGGTGACCATGCCCGGGGAGCGGCCGCGCTCGGACAATCTCAGTTCATAGCTTATAATTTCAGTTACTTTGTCTCAGTACAGGGTACTAAGACAAAGTAACTTGAGTTACCTTTATGTATTTTTCTACACTAATATTATAAAGAGGAAAACTTTGTTTGTTTGTTTGGTTGTAATGAATAGGCTCAAAAACTACTGGACCAATTTTAAAAAATTCTTTCACCATTCGAAAGCTACATTATCCACGAGTAACATAGGCTATATTTTATATGAAAGATATATTTGATAAATAGACTTTGAGGCGATACAAATTGCCGGGTCAGCTAGTTTTATAATATGGAAGCTGAGACAAAGTAACTTGAGTTACCTTCATGTATTTTTATAACAGAGAAGCCACAAACGAGCATGTAGTCCAGCTAATGGTAAGTTGGAAATGCCGATGGTAAGTTGGAAATCGATATCTGTAATCAATCCCAGATGAGATTGTCCTACTTGAAGTTGACCACAGATGCGTTGCTATAAGGATATATTATTCTTTCCCACCACATCTTTTAAGCCTGAACACAGCAAGAACCTTCTTTACTTATCTCAATACCCTATTTCCAGTACCCTGTATCAGTATCCTGTCTAAATACTGTCATTACCTTAGTGTGACTTTTTATGTTTTTACAAAAATATTTTTTTGTATTTGTTGACGTATTTGCCCATACATTTCCAATCAGCACCTCTAGCTTACTGTATGAGAACAGATTGGAATTGTATGGGAAATACGTAAACAAATACGAAAAACAGTTATTTTTGTAAAAACGTAAAAACTCATACTAACTGGTCTCAGTCCCCTGTCTGAGTGCCCCCCATTCGCTACCAATGCGTCTAGAGATAAGAAGACATTTATTCAGAAAGTTTTCATTTTTTTGTCTCCAACTTAAACTCTAAGTTTACGAAGGAAGCCATTTAATTTCGAAGGAAAACTGAATTCTTAAACATTTTCCTTTGTTTACTTAATGAAAGGTCGTACGGTTGAAAGATGATTATTTAGGGGTCCCTATAGAACCTATTGTGTGGAATCTTTAAAGGAAATATTAAATCTTTTGGGTTCGTTGTCGGAGCGGGCTTGTAGCGATATTTCATTACTTATTTTATTACCCGACTGCCAAGGAAGGGTTATGTTTTTCGCGCGTATCTTGTATGTTTGTCTTTCTTTATTTGATCCGATCTAACAAACGGCTGGATGAATTTCGACAGTTAAGGTGTCATTATATACGTCTCAATGACCCGAGTGTCCTTAGATAGGTGTTAGAAAAAAATAAATAAAATGGCGGATTTTTGGCGAAAATAGTAACACATTTAAAAAAAAAAAGCTAACCGAACCTATCGAATAGGGTATCATATGAAAGGAAATTAAACGGAGATTATAAAAACATATTTGTATATATATAAAACAGCAAGATGACTGACTGACTGTATACTAAATGACATTTTCATTTTCTAGAAATCAAAGTACAGCCAAAACCACTCAACTTAGAGTTCTGAAATTTTGCACAAAGGTTCGCTATATAGCGGAAATAAGTACTAAGAAAGGCCTTTTGGAAATTCTACCCCTAAGAGGGTAACATAGGGAAAAACAGTTTTTTTGAAATCCTTTAATTTTGAAGCAACTGCTACAAAATTTAGTACTTGGCTCTCTGGATAGGAACAAGGACACACCTATTTATCCCCATCCGAAAAATTAACCCCGTAGAGGGTAAAATAGGGGATAAAAGTTCATTTAAACAATCGTCAATTTTGAAGCAAACACTATGAATTTTTGTATTTGGCTTGTTAGATAAAAATAATGAAATTCTACCCATTACGAGGTAAAATAATGACCGGAACTTTGAATTACTGAAGTTATATATTTTATGGAGCGTAAATGGTGGATTGTTTTTGCGAAACACGTTTTAAAAAAGTTAACCAAACCTATCGAGTAGGATATTAAAATAAAGGAACTTAAAAGAGATTACACATACATAATATAATATATACATATATATATAACTCATCGAGATGAATGTCTGACTAAATGAGTAGTGTTGCTGTGATAAAGATCAACGCAAAGGGAAACCGCTGAAGTTTAGAGTGCTGGAATTTTACTCATTGGTTCTTTATATAGCGTAAATGAGCACTACGAGAATAAAATAGGATAATATGTTTGAACGTATTTTGATTTTGAAGCAGACACCTACTATGAAACTTTGTACGTATTTGGCTTTCTGGATAGAAATAATAAAACGCCTATTTCACCGTTTTTGGAAATTTCACTTCAGCTTTTATAGTGCAGTCGGGTTTTTTGATTTTTTAATTAATTTATTTCTGATTTTATAAAAATGTAACATTTTTTTTAATTAAAGATTAGGATTTTCTTAGTAGTTTCCTACTAAGTAAGCATGCAGTACGAGCAGGCAGTAAACTTGGTGGTTACTGCTACCCATGGGCATCTATTTGTAATCAATCCCAGATAGGATTGGATAATATCAAGGTTGGTTACAGATGCGTTATCCCTGAGGAGTAAGGGAGGTACCACATCAGCCCTAGCCTGCGCAAGCGACACTCCGTGGCAGTCGGCGGTAACGCCTCGCGACAGTCTGTGACCATCAACTATCGCCACCACCACCAGCGATCGTAACCACTCGTCACCAGCATAAGCTATCCATTGTTGTAGTTGCTTCGTGTCTTTTCACACCCCTCAAATCAAATACCATTTGACACTGCTGCTGCACTGATAAGTAACATTTGACACTGCTGTTTTAACGCAGAAAGATGTGATGGTGGTGCCTACAGTCTACCACGAGGTAGCCTTGAAACATATAAGTTGATACTTCGTAGGCATTATGGCAGAAGGCCTATAAAGAAGTGTGTAGGCCATCTACTACAAGAAAAGACACGTGCCCGTACTATTGTTGGGCACGTGTCCTTGTGTATTAATGCAGATGGCCTGTATATACACATTGGATGATACGCCATTCTCACTTTGTGTAAAGATCAACTACCAAGATTAGAAAAAAAATCTTAGTGCAAAGGACAACCAATTATAGTCAGTAATCACTATTATGTAATATTTATGTATGCACATAAATAAATAAAAAGAGATAATTTATTCCTTACCACAATCTTATCACTTAAACCTTAAAAACTGAAAACTGGATTTCAATAAAAATTTCCTAAAGCAATCCGGGGACCGAAGTTTAAAAACAAAAGCTGTAAACCTGCGGGCATAAAGTGTAGGGTTGTCAATCATCCAATCTATATTTTTTTTTTTTAAGGTGGAAGAACCCTCCGTAGTTCGATTCTGAAAGCACCACCACCACACTTTTTTGTTTGCAGCAATGTTAAACGTCGTATTGTTCTGGTTTAAAGGGTGTGGCAAGAGAGTCACACTTACAAGAGGTTCTATTTTAGTCCTCAAGAAATATGTCACTGAACTCAGTTTAAATTCTAATTATAGGTATCTAGAGTTTTTTTTTTATATTTGAACCTGACGATAAAGCAGACGTGCTACCTGATGGAAAGTAGTTAACGTCGCCTATGGACATTTGCAACACCAGAGGAGTCGCCAATGCATCGCCGGCTTTGAAGGAGAGCTCTTTTTGCACCTTTTTTGAAGAGCCCCATGTCATAGCGCTCCGGGAATACCTCAGGAGGAAGCTCATTTTCGGGAGTTTATAAAAATGTTATAAAATATATTTTGTTATATAAAAGTTAAAACGCCTCAAGCTATTTGGGCTATAGAGCGTGCCAAATAATACTAACATACATATAAACTTACGTACGTACATACTTACATTTTTATATTTATAAGAAGTAACAAATGAATTGCAGTATACCTGTCGGTAAGTGATCATTGCCGCTAAGATGATCGCCTAGTATGTAAGACATCATCAATCAACATCAACCAATTATTATCCCACTGCTGGGCAGGGTTCTCTCAGAATGAGAAGGATTATGCCATAGTCCATCGCGCTGGCCAAGAACGTATCGGACTTCACACACCTTTGCGATTTTTTTTAAATCACTCAGGTGTGCACTGTGCATGTTTCCTCACGATGTTTTCCTTCACCATTTAAGCAAGTGATAATTAATTTCTTACACGCACATAACTTTTAAAAATCAGAGATGCGTAGGTACCCGATATTTGCACCTCGGATCCTTAGATCAAGGGGCCGAGTTTCTTAATATATCCTAGTGGGGCTATCACTGCTTTTTCATCTACACCGTTCCACCAAAATTCAAACCTGTTTCACGTTTAGAAAAACGTGGGGGGTGGTACCCCTTTAATCTACCCTAACCTAGAAAACATAACCCTCTTACCGCCGCCATTGGGTCAAAATCACTATAATCCTAATATTGACAACCCTACTAAGGTCCAACGGAAATGAAAAACATTATTAGAACAAACAAAATTTCCGGCGGAACCTCGTTGTCTCAGGCCGTGTGGATGTTTGATTTGGGAAATTGTCCTTGCAACCTGTTTGGGTATGGACCCCATGTTGTTATAGAATTAACGGAGCTTGCATAAGCTACTTAACGCTACGCTTTTCTGTAGAACGTGCTATTGTGTAATCAGTGCAAATTTTATATTTCTTAATTTCTGGTATTTTTTTATCATAGAAAGAACATTAAAATATCCCTATTACGATTCAATTGATAAATCGAAAATCGCCAAACCTACAGATTTCTTGTATCCTGTAGGAACCCCTCCTTGATTTCAACTTTTTTATTTTTAGTATCTTTTTGTCTATCTATTCCGGTTCAACAGATGTCATGTCATGTGACAGACGAACATACGGACAGATGACATTTTTTTAACCCTTGGGTTCGAAACCCTAAAAACGGAGATAATAACAGTAATTACGTACAGTACTGTCTGAAATCTTAGATTAAGCAGATCAATAGAAAAACAAATTCTAGTTAACCCATAAAAACCCAGAGTTTAAAATGTTAGAGAAATTCCCACGTCGGGAATATTGAGTTTTCTATCGGGAATTGAAATTCAGCTCAAACGCTTTTAACTCCACAGCACTAACTGTCGAAAAACGTTGATACAATTCCGTTTTTTCAGCGGATCGGGAATTTCAACACAACATCGTTTCGTGTTGTCATTAGAATCGCATTATCCGGGGAATTTGGATTTATTTTGAATCCCGAACACGAATTATAGTTCAGCACTATTGTTATTGCGTAGTTTCCCTATTATTTTTAGTGAATTGGACATTTTAACACATGTTAAATTGTTGTGTTGTGTTTCGTGTTGCCATTAGAATCATATTATCTGGGGAATTTGGATTTATTTTAAATCCCGAAAGCAAAATAAATACTCATGCTTTCTACGTAGTTTTTTAATTCGGATTTTCAATAAATTGGTAATTTCAACAAAGTCTTGTTTAGTGATTTCAAGCACATTTACAAGTCCATACCTACTTAACCAGGTACGGTTAGACCATAGTGGTAGTTCCACTGAACTTATTTCTAGGCTGAAGCAGGTCTTGCTCTTCAATAGAAAGGCATAGATGCTGCCTGAGTGAGTCCGGAGTGACAATGCATCTGATATCACCTTTAGGTAGAATCCATTTTATTTAGATTTGGTTACTTGGTTAATCCATAGGTAACATTTGACCATCTATTTTAGTTGGACTGCTACATTTATAAAGGAAATATAATCCCCATTATTTAAGTCCGCTAAAATACCTTTTAGTAAACCACATTACCATGCGCGACCTATTTAAACTAACAGAAACTGCACATACATTTCAGCTCTAATTGTATTATTTCACCAAAAATTCCCAACACGAATAAATTTACCAACATTTTGACAATAAATAATTTCGTTTTAAACAGAACATTATTGCATTAGTATCCAAAGCGTTGCTTGCGAAAGCGTTGCGTACTATTGCATATTTCAAAGCGACGTTCCAAAAATGAATTTAACACCCGCCATGTTTACTCTGTTTGAATTTGGAATACATTTTAGATCTAATAAGTGGGTAGTTTTGAATTTCGCCTGCCAGTATTCCAGTTAATGTTAGGTGAAAGGTAATTAGCGTTACATTTATGGCACAATATTCGTTTTAATACTATTAAGTGGTTGTTGTGGTTTGTAAATTATTTAATTACTAGTTTTTGCCCGCGGCTTCGCCCGCGTTTATATAACTAACATTAACTTTGCTAAAGATCATCACTTGATCAAATGCATAGTTTACGATTCAATCCTTACTAATATCGATTAAAATAATCGATGTTTTGGGTCCAAAAGATTCTCCGATTAATCGACTTATATCACCATCCCTAGTTCCCGTGGGATTTCCGGGATAAAAACTATCCTATGTCCTTTCTCGGGTGTCAGACTATCTTTGTACAAAATTTCATTAAAATCGGTTCAGTGGTTTAGGCGTGAAGAAGAGACAACCAGACAGACAGACAGAGTTACTTACGGATTTATAATATTATCCTTAATATTACTATTAAGTGATTGTTGTGGTTTGTAAATTATTTAATTATACAGGTGTTGCTAAAATTTAAGCTGTAGTTAATGGTCACAGGAATGCTTTGTTGTACTAACGTAGAAACCCACAGGACGCCTTAAAAAGAAATACAGGTATTGGCATCAAGAAACATAACTAGAAAATACTTATATCAATGATAAAAATATGGTATTTTATTATAAGAATATAACCACAGTTATGTAGATCTCTATTGAAATATCCTAGAATCAAAATGTGGCGACTTCTCGCAACTCACCAAGAGATGGCGCCATATGTCTCTGAATCACGCTATCGAAGTTATTTCAACATCTTGTATATATATACAAGCTCCAAACACTACTGGAGCACGAGCGCTGCCGGATAGGGTTTCCTAGCCATGCGGATGATCTCTCTTTGCCGAAGTGGTAATTTCGTCCGATATAGCAATAGGGATGACGCTACACCAGATAAAAAAAAAACAGAAATAAATGTATAACTTGCTTTAACAGTAAAATAAAATATCGTGAAGAAGCGGTCATTTCTGAAATTTTAGTAAAAAATACAAAAATCTCAAAGGTGTGTCAAGTATACCAAGTCTCTTTTTATTATGTAACGGGTACTCACGATATGCGTTTTTTATTGCCGATATTTCGACCCAGTTGCATGGATCGTGGTCACGGCGAAACAGCGGTGGCGGGGAGAAACCGTTGACAAGTACTAGTGGTAGATTAATCTATCTACCCTACGTCTAGTTCGTTTTTCTTTTCTAGGTTCTATATCACGACACACAACACTAACAGTATCCTTGCGCACCGTACTTTGTACTATTTGTGACTTGCATAAATTCCATTGCAATTCCGCGATAATTTTAGTCTAAAATCATATATACCAAGTCTCATTCTGCGAAGACATCCGTGTCCAACAGTGGGACAGTAATGGGTTGCCGAACTTTGAAACCGAAAAATCAGTACTGAGATTCGAACCCCGGCCTACCAGTGCATTATTCAAAGCTATGTACGCTTGTTTAATAATTAATTAAACAGTAATTATCATGCGCAGGAAATGCACACAGCTACCGTATAAGTCCCATTAGCGGTCAAATTACATATTAATCTCTTTGATATGCAAATTCGATAATGTCTGCACATTTGTAGCGAAAACCGCAGATTTTGGTCGCGAAATGTGGGTACATCATTACGTCAGCACCAGGTGGGGTTTTAGGTTGCACAACCATATAAAAAACTAGGAAAAACGATGGTGTTGTAGGTAAAAAAACGACAACACTTTTAGAAGATTTTAGAATTTAATTACAGAAATTTAAAAATGTGTGTCAATTTGTATTTATAATTAAAAATACGTTTTGTGTACAAAAATTAAAAAAGTTTTATATTATTAAAAAAAAATAAAAAAAAATGTTCACAACACGTTTTTTAATGGTAATAACACATCTACATATAACTTTTAGTTGATGTGTTAATTTTAAAAAGTAGAGGTGTTGTAGTTTTTTAAAAAAGAGGGCGGACAGAATGCTAGATTTTTGAATTAGTAAGGACTCGCAATTGTCGTCTACATTACAACGTCTGAGTATGGGTCTCCGCTCAGAGAGAGGGTTTAGGCCATAGTCCAACGCACTGGCTTTGTGCCACCCATAGACATCCACTTATAATATTTTTCAGATAGGATTTGAGTCCTGCCTGAGGTTGGCCACAGTACCCTTACCAGGAGTTTTTACGTTTCGACAAATATGACTGTTTTGGTATTTGTTTACGTATTTGCCCATACAAATTCCAATCAGCGCCCCTAGCGGATCGTGTCAGAACTAGGATATCGTATGGACAGTCATATTTGTCGAAACGTAAGAACTCCTGGTAAGGGTACAGATTTGTTGCAATTCCATAGGAAGCCACGTATATTGTGTCTTTGTGTGTCACCTTCTGACCAAAATACTGCAGCGCCTAACTATTATTAAGAGATAAAAGTTGATTTCGTGGTGCCATTCGAAATCGAACCATGAAGAGTTTATACCTTTATGTTTTTAGGTCGTCACTTAAACTTGTTAATATTTTAGCAATACCCCGTATCCAAATATTCCAAATATACGTACCACGTCACAACAGAAGATCTGTCACAATCCAAAACCACTAGGGCCACTAAAAAGGGAAGGAAAGCTCGCACTTAACTAAAAAGCTATGGAAATTCTCTCCTAATATCCCATTCGCCCTTTTTGTCGGGCGTAACTTGAATTTGTCGCGATTGTCACAGATGTTTGTTAAAAGGATGGAACTTGCCGAGAGATTTTTTCCCGACAGAGGAGGGTAATGTATGTCTAATTCTTTGATACGTTGTATAGCTCAACATTTTAACATGAGGTATCGTTGCATTCGTATAAATTGTGAGAGTGACATAGGATTTATTTTCAAGCAGTTGAGGTTATTCTTGTATAATGATTGCTAGTCTAATTTCAGTGTTTTATTTTCATAATAATTTCTATTTGAATTTAGAAAAAAATGTAGCCGTATAGAAAACTTATAAAAGTTTGACAAGACGACAAGTTTGCAAAGATTGACAAGTAAATACAAATTTTAAATAACACAAATTTTAATGACAAAATAGCCAAAATATTTTTTATTAAATTATTTTGTTGCTTGCTTTCAACGTCAAAGTTTATTAAAGTTGTTTTAATCTTGTGTATTTATTTCTTTAATATGTAACACATATATTAAATTTACCAATATCTACTAGTGGCGTAATGACCGCGCGTCACAACGCTGACGTCAGCCATGACGTCACACGAGTAATGAGATGTCATCACTTCAGTCCAATAATAGATCATACGGTCCAACGCTTAACGATGTATATTAAATCTTAGTTATAATTAATTATTGCAGTATGGGAACTTTGCCAAAAACCAGGGAGTTTAGTTAAGTTTAAAGTTAAGCAATTTAGTAAAGTAGCAGTAAGGCAGTCATAGCCTAGTGGTTAAGAAACTGGGCCTCTCGATCGAGGGGTCCGAGGTTCAAATCCCAGGCACATGTAATTTGTCAAAATTATGTGCGTATTATAAGTTACTTATCACTTGCTAAAACGGTGAAGGAAAACATCGTGAGGAAACCTGCATACCTGAGAGATTTATAAAAACAATCTCTAAGGTATGTGAAGTCTACCAATACGGACTTGGGCAGCGCGGTGGACTGCGGCCTAATCCATTTCATTCTGAGAGGAGACCCGTGCCCAGCAGTGGGACAGTAATGGGTTGATGATGAATACTAGTTAATTGAATTTAGAAGGAGGTAGAACCCTTTGCAGTTCGAATTGGGGACACCACCGACATACCTATTTCTTCCTAATAACAGTGTTAAACGCTGCTCTATTTTGGTTTGAGGGATAAGGTGAGGGAGGCATACTTTTCCGAAGCATTCCAGCTTAGTCCTCAGGGCTAGCGGCACGTCTGTGACTGACCTTAGGTAGGAATTTAATCCACGATATCCATGTGCGGCATTGGCCACTTACCATCAGATAATATTTTTTGTTGACGAAAATTACACTGTACGGATTTTGTCACACATTTTTGCAAATACCCTTGTAGGCACCATTCTCAGTGCTACGGAGACCTCCAAATATCGCCACCGGGATCTCCAAAGCAATGAGATATCCAAAGGAACGCGACTACTCTGAGCACAGTGCTCAGTTCACCTTCGGGTATTTAAGTAATGCTCGGCTTTTCCAGTTTTATTAACTCTCTTGAACAAAACGCCTCAAAAAGGGTTCGTGTGAAAAGCGGAGAATGAATACGAATGTACAATCATTTGTAACTCGAAGAATAGTACGAGGTTACAAGTTTGTGCTGCAAATGTTATGTAGAATCACGCCTTTAATTCTAAAGCATGCAGTAAAAGATTAAGGTTAAATGCTTAAGGTGGTAGAACCCTTTGTGGTTCGACTCCGGCGGCACCACCGTCACACCTATTTCTACCTAATAACAGCAGTGTTAGGCGCTGCTGTATTCCGGTTTGAAGGGTGTGGTAAGGGACACAGACTTTTCCGAGGCGTTCCAGCTTAGTCCTCAGGAGTAGCGGCGCATCTGTGGCCGACCTTAGGTAGTAATATCTAATCCTATCTGGGGTTGATTACAGATGTCCATGGGCGGCAGTAGCCACTTACCATCAGGTGGACTGCTCGTCTGCTACTCTTATATTATAAAAAAAAAAGATTTTTCAATGATTTATTCATATCAGTTGCATAATGAAATAAACTGCTTAATACCTAACACCGAGAAGGACTCTATGTGGTCGCATACTGGTGTAAACACTTGAAAGTATAGGATGAGCCTAGGTTATCTAGGACTTAGCTCGATAGGGGTACTGCAGTCGGTGGACTCTAGCTATGTTCTGTTGGAGACCCAAGGGTCCTCCACAGCGTTGACGACCCATGGCGAACCCCACTTTACTCCCACGGTAATGGTTGTTACTCCCACGGCACTTGATGCCTTTTGAAGGTTCTCCCTCGACAACAGAAAGGGCGCGCCCAAAATGAGACAAACATACAGAAATGCCTTATAATATTTAATGATAAACATTATTATACTTTAGTGCAATACATTAAATTACAGATTCAATTAATTGGCTACAAATAAGATTATGTTTGTAATGTATTGAAAATTTCGATTTTATAAATTGAAATTTTATCTCTCCTAAATTCTTACGTTCAATTACCTGATAGGAATCATCTAGGCTCAAAAAGAGACCCTTACTTCGTCTGGCCTTAGAATATAAGAATAAACAGATTAGGCATCTATTAATAAAACTATTAATTTTTATATCGTTTGGGCGCTGTTTTCTAATAAATTTATAAAGTGGTTAAATCTCTTTTTGGGTCGACTCCGGCGGCACCACCGCCACACCTATTTCTGCCTTATAACAGAAGTGGTAAGCGCTGATGTGCTCTGGTTTGATTGTGGTAAGGGAGACATACTTTTCTCAGGCATTAGTCTTCGGTAGCAGCGCATCTGTGGCCGACCTCAGGTAGGACTCAAATCTTATCTGCGATAGATTACAGATGTCCATAGCAGTGGCGACTCACCATCAGGTGGACTGCAAGCTCGTTTGTTAATTCTATCGTATCATCATCAACCCATTACTGTCTCACTGCCGGGCACGGGTCTCCTCTCGTAATGAGAAGGATTAGGCCATAGTCCACCGCGCTGGCCAAGTGCGTATTGGTAAACTTCACACACCTTTGAAATTTTTTTTTTATATAAATGTCTCAGGTATGCAGGTTTCCTCACGATGTTTTTCTTCGCCGCTTAGCAAGTGATAATTTATTTCTAATACACACATAGTTTTGAACAATCAGAGATGTGTGCCTGGGATTTGAACCTCGGACCCCTCGATCGAGACGCCGAGTTTCTTAACTACTAGGCTGTTTTAAGTATAATTTCAATGCCATCAAATTTGAATAAAAAATAATATGCTCTATCTACATTATTCGTAACTCCAACTACGAAACTTATGTTCCGGAATACAAATGGGTTCTTATAGGAATTTTGTTAGGAATCTAGGGCTGAAGGGTCCTGGGCGATTTGTTCGAGAATCCAAAAAGGTTGAAACTTAACATTAGGGACGTGTAAATGCTTTTCTAGTTGATTGGATAGATTTTAGCAAACACTTGACTTTTTATAGGGCTCTTGATATGAATTTTAAGTGGTACTATGACTAACGAACTAAGTAGACTCCAAATATAAAAGGAATAAAATTTGAGAACTTATCTGGGATTTTTTTTTTTTATAATATAGGAGTAGCAGACGAGCATGCAGTCCATCTGATGGTAAGTGGCTACTGTCGTCCATGGACATCTGTAATCAACCCCAGATAGGATTAGATATCCCTACCTGAGGTCGGTCACAGATGCGCCGCTACCCCTGAGGACTAAGCTGGAACGCCTCGGAAAAGTCTGTCTCCCTTACCACACCCTTCAAACCGGAACACAGCAGCGCCTAACACTGCTGTTATTAGGCAGAAATAGGTGTGGCGGTGGTGCCGCCGGAGTCGAACCACAAAGGGTTCTACCAGCTTTAAATAAGTATTGTCAAGCAAATATAATTCCTTTGCAGGACCCAAGACAAAAAAAAGGATTCGTATACCTGAAAACATATATTAATTAAAAACGCGCCTGTACAAATTTTGAAACTACTTTTATCCAATAATTACTTTATCTAAAATGACGTAGACTACGTTTACAGGCCACTTTGCCCGAGTTCCAAAACTCTTAGCACATTTTGATTTTGAAGTTGTCGACTTGGATATTTCTGTCTTACCCACTATAGATTGAAATTTGACAATTTCTGCTTACTAGAAAATAGTGTCAGATAGACCGTTTGCTTCTTCAATTAGATAAAAAAGTACATATAATAATACTAGATCCTAGCATAAACCAAATAATTCTTCAAGAAGTTCTTTACTAAATTACAGTTTTATTTGTTTGAAAACAACTTACTATTCAATGTTATGAAAGATTCTATTCTAATCATGTTCGTACCTCACACTACTTTATTCTATTCTATCTTTAGTCTAGTCTAGAGTCTGGAAATTATCATAAAACATCGACTCTGGTCCATGAGTGACAAAATTAGGTGATAGGAGTCTGAAGAAAATAGAGTTAGATGAATATGTGATAGCAGTTTTATGATTTTAACCAATATATACAGTTTTTGTGAAGAAAATTCATGCATTTCAGTTTTTTTTTGTTCACTTACAGTCTATAACCACTTATTAACGTGTACACTAAAAGCTCCCTTGCTAATTTTTTATTTTTATTCAAATATATATACAGGGTGAATTTTGAAATACATAATATTACTTCCCAGAATTTGATCCTTATAAGCAACAATATCAAATAGTATCAATATCATAATAGTATAATATAGAGGTTGTACTTGTTTTTTAAATGAAATCGTTCGATTCCCGGCTAGGTAAAAATATATTTTAGAAAAGTAATGATGCAGTTTTAAGTTTTTATCAAAATTGGCCTCGTAACTCCTTTCAGCATTTTTCGCTAATCCTTTTAGTTTCGGCTTTGGCCCTGAAGGCCTATTTGAAAAATTCACCCTATATATATGCAGTTTTTTATAAACTGTATACTTATTCGTTTGTCAATTTCATAAAAAATATTATTTTTATTCGAAGTCTATTTTGTTACTAAGTCAACGTAACGTATAGTAAATCCTTCAGCTACGTGACTTTGTCGCACGCAGACGTATTGAGCCGCGCGGCTCGACAACGACCGGCTCATTACTCAGTATCGCAACCACGACACAATATCGACATCACTCAGCTAATACCGTTACTTTTGTTACATCACTGACTGGAGGCGATAAGCGATAATAACAAAAATTATATTATTCAAGGTACGTCTAATTCAAGGCTTTTATGGATAATTCTTATCCGTAAAAGCCCGTTATTAATAATGAATCTATCCATTTTTGTATACTAAAGATAAAAAATGGCAATATGTATTATAACGAAATTGTCAAAAATCACTCTTAATAGTTTTCGTTTCCGCAAAACATTAGATAGATTGAATATAAATAACGGATGTACGATTTTTTTAATTATTATGAAAGTAAATTTACTTTTTGTTAGGAAGATGCAGGCTCAATTTCTACTTAAGGTAGGCTTTTATAATGAAAAAAAAGAAAATTACCTACTCTTCCTCAAATTGTACTGTAGTTTTACAAAATATAATTGTTGCTACCCCAACCAAGGTACGCCTATATGATTATATCTGCCATACAATAGCAAAAAAAACATAACAGTGCATAATAATACAGACCTTCGTAATATATTTCAACGCTTATCGCTTACCAGTCATATATAGAACCTGTCACTAACACATCTATTCCAAATCAGAAGAAACGTTATTTTTCTGTCAAGACATGGATGAGAGAAATAAAGTGTAGTTTTTATATCGGGGCTGGATTTTATTCATGAAGCCACGAGGCTTAGGGGTACACTTTTTCAAGAACAATTGAGATTTCCTTTAAGTCGACGGTTTAAGCGGGGATTTAAAAGAATGTAGCCTATTTTTTGCTAAATAACATCAGTGTTAAGCGCTGCTGTGTTACGGTTTAAAGGGTAGACATAGCTATCCGATGTTTCCAAATGAAGTTCTCAGAGGTAGCCTAATCTAAAGGTGGTAGAATCATCTGTGGTTCGACTCCAGCGGCACCACCGCCTCATCTATTTCTGCCTAATAACAGCCACTGCTGTTGCTTCAAAACTGAATACAGCAGCGCTTAACACTTTAAGCGCTGCTGTATTCTGTTTTGAAAGGTCTGGGAAGGACATTTATTCGAGTAACTTAGTCCTCAGGGGTAGCATCTGTAACCAACCTCAGGTAGGTATCTAATTTTATCTGGGGTTGAACACATGTGTTTTAGATAGCCAAAAGTTGAATTGATTGCTTATTAATAATGGATCGCTGAAGCTACCAGTTGCTATACGATACTAGTCAATGGACCGTCTAATCTAAATTAATCATTTTTACCACAATTTACCATTATTCACAATGTCTCCCAAAAACAAAACAAAACAATACTACCCCTACTCACTGCCACAAAGGGATGGTACTTGCGCCTAAATTAATACCACTCTTTTACCCCAATTCATGGAGCGTACACGCAAAAAGGGAAGCTGGTAACATTTCATATACATTATACATAGTACACACGTACAAACAGACGCATTTGTTACATAAATTGCTATAGACGTGCGCAAGGATAGGGATGTGCGGTGTTTTTTTAAGGATGCAAATTGTCGATGTTTTTCAAAAGGTCTTCTAAAAATCGTTTGTATTTTGATGTGAAACATCTATAGCCGCACGTAAAACCGATTTCCGGCGTGGCGACGCATGGCCACGCTATACGATGGTATATATATACAGTCTATATGCAGTAGTGTGTACGGTGTGGCGACGCGTCGCCATGCGCAATCGAATTCAATAAATAGTCATCGTTATCTGGAAAAAAATCGTAATATTTTATTTTATCATTATGACATATTTAGTTCCTATCACAATATGTTCTTTTCTGAATATTACTTTTACAAAATAATGTCGATGTTTCACATCTGTCAGGCGTCCCGTGACGGCTCACATTTTTTTAGTAGAGTAACTTTTCTCCTTTTGTGGTAAGATTCTGGAGTATATTTTTAGCATCAATTAAAATATTTTTTTATTGAACGTAATCATAATTCTCTTTAAATGAAAAAAAACATAAAACCGTTTTTATTGTACAAAGAGCAATACATATTTTATATTTATTTTTATACATATTTTCTATAACAATATACATATTTATAGTTATATCATTTCAAAATTAACATCTTAAAATTATTATGTAAAGTTAATAATTTTGAAATATATAGTTTTAATAGAGTGAGTGAACTGTTCCAAATTACACTTTCATATCATTTACAAAAGCTTTTGTACAAAGCAACTAGTTTTGTTGCTGTCTATGAACATTGTTCGTCAATAGGTATTTCCATAGAAATATATTACAGCAAATGTATCGACAAACTCTATCGATACATTCCCATCACTACAGTCGGTTCCGTAAAAAGGTTAGCGTAGTGTAGAGTGACGCATAGAGGCGATTTTTAACTGCCGCCTGTAGAAAGCTCGTAATGTATCGTTCAAATAATGCCGAGTAATCCCGAGTGAAAGTTTTGTGATGAGCTGACGCTTGGGAATTATGCTTCACACTCACACTAGATTTGAAACTCGCTAGAATTTAATTTACTCCCATAGAGCATTTTTTATAATATAGGAGTAGCAGACGAGCATACAGTCCACCTGTTGGTAAGTGGCTACTGCCGCCCATGGACATCTGTAGTCAACCCAAGATAGGATTAGATATTCCCACCTGAGGTCGGTCACAGATGCGCCGCTACCCCTGAGGACTAAGCTGGAATGCCTCGGAAAAGTCTGTCTTCCTTACTAGACCCTTCAAACCGGAACACAGCAGCGCCTAACACTGGTGTTATTAGGTAGAAATAGGTGTGGCGGTGGTGCCGCCGGAGTCGAACCACAAAGGGTTCTACCACCTTCTTTAGGTAGAAATAGGTGTGGCGGTGGTGACTAAGATAGACACATAAATGTAAGTTCACAAGCACCTCAGAGGTGGTAGAACCCTTTGCGTTTCGACTCCGGCGGCACCACCGCCACACATATTATTACCATTACTACCCAATAACAGCAGTATTGAGTGCCCAGTACCCTTACCATGAGTTTTTACGTTTAGACAAATATGACTGTTTTGGTATTTGTTTATGTATTGGCCTATACAATTTTCAAGTTCTGACACTATCCACTAGGGGCGCTGATTGGACTGTTCTGGTTTGAAGGGTGTGGTAAGGGAATTTTTTTCCATCGTTCCAACAAAACGTTCCAACTTAGAGGTCAGGTAGCATTATCTAATCCTATCCGCCCATGACATCTGTAATCAACCTCAAATCAGATTGGAGTCTTACTTGAAATCAGCCACAGGTCCGCTGCTTCCCCTGAGAACTAAGCTGGAACGCCTCGGAAAAGTATATCTCCTTAACACACTTTTCAAACCAGAACACAGCAGCGCTTAACACTGCTGTTATTACGCAGAAATAGGTGTGGTGGTGGTGCCGCCGAAGTCGAACCACAAAGGGTTCTATCACCTTCAAATCCAAGTCGACCTAAAGTAACCTTCAAGTAATATTAAGATACAATTTAATAAAAATAAATCTGGACCAAAAAAATTTTGTAGTCAGCCGACAGCCTTCGGGAACTTGATTATGTAAAAACGGGATAGCATTACTTACCCCGATTTACGAATAACGTCCCACAGATTGCCCTAAACACAATAAGATCACAATAATGCCGGGACTGCAAACACGGTCGCTAACCGAGTTTCAGGTCCAATATTCGCGCTTTTTTTGTGACGACTACGACACGACACGGCACCGATGTCAGATGTTCTGTGAGTCCTATCAGTGACCTATAGATAACGTGTGTACATTCTATCTGTATGAAACAAAACGTGCCAGTTTTTTTACCTGTGAGCTCATAAAGGAGTAGATCTCCTTTTTTTTAGTTTTCGAGGGGGGAAACCTTCAAAAGGTACCCGACGACCTGGGAGCGACACCGGGTTATGTGGGATTTTTACCGCACTAAAACCCACCCGGTGGCCGTCCTCAGCGCTTGGTGGAGAACTCCGGGATCAAAGGAAATCTACCTGAGATAAATAATGAATAGAATTTAAGGACCAAAATGATAAATAAAGATAGATCTAGCCAACATTTCTTTTGTGCAGTTCAAATAGTAATAACCAACACAATAACGAACTGTAAAATTTGTTAACAGTAGCTAAGAATTTTGTTGTCCGATTCAATGCAAAGCAAATTCATGCAAAGTGTAGCGACTTCCTGCTACTCGTCAAGAGATGGCGCTGCTGAATCACGCTATCGAGGTTTTCTAAACTCTAGCTCTAGCTTATATACAAGCTCCGAACTGAGACTGTCAGAGCACGGCCGCTCCCCGGGCATGATCACCTAGCCCGGCGGGAGATCTCCCTTTGCCAAAGTGGTGACTCCGGCATGTACTGTGAAGTACACACACTAAGTACATTTTCATACATAATCCTTTTCATGCTAAAAGTAGACCCGAGCCCAGCACAGATGGGTTGATCACGACGGATGTCGTGCCGTGCCGTTGCGGTGCCGGGTCATCGCAGTGGCGTGCCGTTGCCGTGCCGTTCCGTTGTCGTCCCTATAAAAACTCATTGGGCAATCCTCTTCATATCGATAAGTTAGCCGCACGATATCGGGTAGTTTTCATATCACACCATTTACTTACACTTCTAGATAAACGGAAATCGTAATATCTAACTCGATTTACAATAACCTCTTTTGTCCTTAACATAAATAAAATCGTAAGAACAATGAATTTGCTGAAGTGTGAAGTGAACACTAAACATGAGGTCGTCTAACTTAGTTTGAGACCGACTGGGCGTTTATTTTGTACTAAATTAGGGTTGTGTGTGATAGGAAATTGTAATAAATGTAACACGAGGTGTAAATAAATAAGTATTCTCAAATCTTCTGTGGTAGAACTTATTGAAGGAATTATGGAACAAAGTAAGTCAAAGGAAACATCGTGAAGAGACCTTTTTTTTATGAGAGGGAACCTTCAAAAGGTACCCCATGCTGTGGGAGCGATACGAGGTTATATGGGATTCATACCGCACTAAAACCCCCCTGTTGGCCGTCCTCGGCGCTGCGTAGAACTCCGGGGTCACCATAGATTCCTCTCAGCGCGTTGCCCAGTCGGGCTCCGCCCAGGTGAGCTTGGCGCTCGCCACCCCGTCTGGTGTGTACGGCGGTATGCGACCACACATACAGCCGTCCACCCTGGGGTCGCTGACAGGGCGGTTCGAGATCCCACTCTTGCCACCCGCAACCCCGGAAGCCCCCTTTTAATCTCCTATTACGACAGGCACAGGATACCGTAGCCCTATTCTGGTCCCGGAACTACAGGGACAACATATAAGCGAGCTAGTATTCACACCCTTTCACCAAAATAACTAAGTGCGATAACACAATAAATAACATTACAATAACAATAGTAATGCCGATCAAGAACTGCAAACACGGATTCGCCTAACTGAATTCCGGTTTTATTCCGGAATCGTGATTGATGTGAATGTGTATTAATATTAATGCGGTTGTTAGAAACATTCGCTTCCTTGTTGTAATAACTTCATAACATCTTGTTTGGCTTTAAGGCCAATATCGAGTTATGGGAGCTGGGCGTCGAGGAAAGAAATGAAATAGTCTATTTCGAGAACGAATTAATAGTTTTATTTAAATTTAACACAAATTGCAACAAAAAATATATTATATGACTAGTGGTGCCCACGGCTTCGCCCGCATTTTAAAGAAATAATATGACATATATAAAACGGAAAATTTGTACCTGCATTGGAATGATAGTGGTACCATCTGTCGAAAATTGGTCTTACCAACTCCCAAACCCTGGGGGCTCTTGGACAACAACTTTGCTAAAGATCATCACTTGATCAAATGCATAGTTTCCGATTCTATAACTAATTAAAAATTAATTAAGACCCACGGACTAAATTGTGAATCTAAACCATTCTCAAGTCCCCTTGAACACACACAACAAATTTCATCACAATCAGTCCAGTCGTTTAAGAGGAGTTCAGTGAAATACACACGCACATAAGAAATATATATATAAAGATAGGTAGAGTCACTTTCCGCGATGGAGGTGAACTGTTCCTATGGTGGACGGCCACCTGCACGTGGGACGTGCCTCGTCAGCGTTGGCCGTTCCGCGAAGACACGATGCAGCGTAAGCACGGTGTAGGGATAGCGCGATGCAGCCTTAACGTGTAGGGCTGTCCCTTACACGTAACTATCGGAACAATAACGTGATTTTGGGTAAAAAACTCACTCAAATGATAACCAAATTAGCTCTTGACAGTTTTTGTGGTTAATTACTTAGATGAGTAAAATACATCGATTGATCACTTCTAACACGAAAGTGTAATCAGTTTTGAGAATTGAATTTGTTGCGGGAATAAAGTGTTGCCATGTCTCCGTTCTGAAATATCCCTATAATGTTTGAAATACTTATGCATTTACGAGTATTACCTAAATTACGTAGTATTAGTTATTTTTACTTAAATTTCTTTAAAAATGTTTTTAGAAGAGGAATTAAAAAATAAATGATAATATCATTTATGGCTTAATTCAATTACAATTTACAATTGCAGTATCTTTTTATTTTAGTTATCAAAGGTTAATTATCACCTCCTTAGTAACTGCATAAGCTTACAGTATTAAGTAAACTTAATTAATTGGAATATGCTCAAACCTCAATTAGGACGTGATGATTGGATACAGATAGCTTGCTCGATCAATCCCGGTTAACATGGGATTTGATTAAGCAATTCCCTGTTTTGATTGCCCATGCAATCAATTGAACGTGTTTGTGTAATAGATGATATTAACACTTAAGACGTATTAATTACATGTTAATGTGTGGATACATGATTATGTAATTATGGTAATGCAGAGGTCAGACGTGTTTTAAGTAAGTGTATATTATAATATTTACAGATTCGTTAATAGTTAAAAATATTTTGGTTATATATTCCTTAATAGGTAAAAATAAAATTGTTTATTTGGAAATCTCCCGCCATACTAAGAATATTATGGAGATACTTTTTACACTCACAGCTCCACACTAGGATTCCTTGAGCTGTGACAAATACAAAAACACCCAAACCCAGAACAGTAACCTCACGATGGGTTTTTACGTTTTGACAAATATGACTATTTTGGTATTTGTTTACGTATTTGCCCATACAAATTCCAATCAGCGCCCCTAGCGGATTGTATCAGAACTTGAAAATTGTATGGGCCAATACGTAAACAAATACCAAAACAGTCATATTTGTTGAAACGTAAAAACTCATGGTAAGGATACAGATAACAACTAAATTCTTCATTCAAATATCAGTCTGGCCGATAATTTAACCCCGAACCATTTGAAACCTTTTACATTCTGTTTTAGTCCTGTATTTTCGTATTTTCAAAATCTTCTAGAAATTACACTTAGATTAATTTTAGCGAATCAAATAATGATGTAAATATTGGTATTGTAATAAGCAAGTTTCCAAAATTAAAAAATTTTAAACCACAAAATCTTTGACTAATTCTGAACCCGAGCATCAAAACCTTAATTTAAATATAACTAAAATGAGTCATCAACCAAAAATAACATTTGCAAAATCCCTTTAAATTTTGTTATTTTTCACTCCAAACGTAATTACTAAGCACACTTACTTATACAAATATTTTTGGAAATTCGAAAAGAGGACAGTCGCAACGCTATTGTGGGCTGTTTTTCAAAGATAATCGAAAAATAATAAATAATTCCCGTGTCCAGAGTCTCTAACGAGTGTTTAATCTGAAAATTGCTTTCTAAGGGAGCGTCCAAAGATGTATGGAGACTAGATGTGACTTTGTATTATTTTTAAAATATGTTACACTAATAATTATTCATCTTTCGAAAGCTTGTACATAATAAAACTTAAAACGTGTCAACATTGTGTTTATATTACGATAAAACATAGTATTTTAAATTTATTTACTTTTGAAGGTGGTAGAACTCTCTGTGGTTCGATTTCGGCGGCACCACCGCTACAAATAATTCTGCCTAATAACAGCAGTGTTTAACGCTGCTGTGTTCTGGTTTGAAGGGTGTGGTAAGGGAGACATACTATTCCGAGGCGTTCCAGCTTAGTCCTCAAGGGAAGCGGTGCATCTGTGGCCGACCTCAGGTAGTAATATCTAATCCTAACTGGGGTTGATTACAGATGTCCATGGACGGCAGTAGCCACTTACCATCAGGTGGACTACATGCTCGTCTGCTGCTCCTAAATTATAAAAAATCTATATTGTTTTTAATTGTGCAGTCAATCATGAAATATTTTTCAATATCTATTCCGGTCTAAGAATTAAATTTACTATGACATATATTTAAATTTAGTATCATATTTTGTAAACAAAAATTGTAAAATGTAAATTGTAAATGAAAAGACAATAATAACGTATTAGATAAGCTAAAAATTCGCTTAAAAAATCTTAAAAAAGGTTTATTACAGCACAGGAAAGCAAAGTCCCTTCCAGTTTCAAATGTTATCTTTACATCGTTGTACAAAGTAGGCCGGCGAAAATTTATTAAATTACGCTTTCAAACTGTTGACATTCAATTTCATGACATTATAGCCTTTATGCTACTCACATTAAGGGCTATTTCCGTACATCAAGTTTGTATTTTCTGGCACCCTAGGCTTAGCTAGATTTATGTAATGGATGAGTAAATAACTAAATAACTAAAGTGTTTTAGTTGATTAAGACGATTTCGGAAAAGTTACTTTATGTTATATATGATTGTCACTATTATAATATATATGAAATAAGTCTGTCTGAAATTTCAAAATAGTTTTCATATTATAAGCAAATCTGTTTTAATTTATTTTTTTGTTTGTTTGTATGTACTGAACATACTCTTATGTCTAATTGATGAGCCTATTTCGATGTAGCTTTTAAGCAATGGTAAATCTACACACTTGTATGCAGACTATTTTTAGAATGGGTTAGACCTAATTTGTGGGAACTTTTAAATAAAAGGGGGAGAAAAAGACAAAGATAGGTCGAACTGAATATTTTAGACCAGTACCCTTACCAGGAGTTTTTACGTTTTAACAAAATAATACTGTTTTGGTATATGTTTACGTATTGGCCCATACGATTTCTAGTTCTGACACCATCCGCTAGGGGCGCTGATTGGAATTTGTGTGGGCAAATACGTAAACAAATACCAAAACAGTCATATTTGTCGAAACGTAAAAACTCCTGGTAAGGGTACAGACCAAGACCCCACCCTTGTCCCTAAAATGATGATGATTTAATGCAATGGCACTTAAACCTTCACCCTGAGAATCCTAAAATTCTATTTCTAGGAATTCGATACTTTAAAATCGTGGGGTAAAAGTGAGCGTATCCGATCCTAATTATATTTGGAATTTGAAATTAAAAGAGCCCAAGGAAATATTAAGAAATCATAGGGTGAAAGTGGGCGGGCTGGGACATACCTTAAGCAATAAACCCTTATGCATTACACATTTAAGCCGTCACAAGCTTCAACACACCGACATACGCACGATCCCCATACATAATTACCGAATTAATTTAACATCATAATTGCTTAAGGCGGTTTCAAACATGCATATCTTGGGGATGAAGGGGATATATGGCAAATTGAGGAATAAGCCCGCTCGATATCATGATGGATTTTGAAACATTTAAAGGAATGTTTGGGTAAATAGGTGATTTGAATTTTGGGGGACGTTAGGGTAAGATTTAAAATTACAAATTGTATTTACATAAAATGACTCACAAATATTCTAAATGTACTTTGTTTGCTATTAAATTTATATTTTATGTCTGTTGCAAAAACTGTAAAAGTTGCGCACGCCTATAATTGGCATGCACACGTGTCTAATACCAATAGTGTAATACTTATAAAAAGAATTGTGTGTACTGCTGTTGTCATGCAAATAAATAAATAAATTCTTCTATGCTGAGAAAAACGCGCATGTTTTGAGATGGGGAGAAGGGGGTAAAGAGAAATTGACAAATACATTTTGGTCTTTATCAAAGTAAGTTTCATAGTATTTTAGGAAAACTTTAAAAATCTTAAACATTGAAAAGAAGTAGGATAAATTGTCCTACATTTCAACTGCATTTGCGGTCAATTTGAAAAATGTAATATCAGATTATGACATAAAGTCGTAGATTAGTAAAGATTACTCGCTCCTAACAAAAAAAATGTAACCTTTTGACAATTGTCACTGTCAATTATTTTCGTGTTTAAAAAATATTTAAAAAAAATGTAATTTTTACATAATTACGAATGAAATGATATTTATTTGAACTTTTTCTTCGATTTCGTGTCTTAACTGCGCATGTTGGCATTATTCCGCGTAAATTACACCATGACAGCCATTAAACGGCTGACAGAATTGTCAGCTGTTTAAGCCATTTAATGGCTTCCTTCAATTACAAGGCGGCGAGATATCTATACTTATCTATGCATAAAGTATTTATATTATTACAAGCTTTATATTAATTTCCTTGGTTAGTTTGTACTAATCGTAACAATGCCTGTATCAAAAAAAAATCTAAAATTCAAACGCAAACAAAGTCACGTGCCTTACCTAGTATTTGAAAATACTTATTTCATTTAATATGATATTAAAGGCACTCTCAATTGGCATATAAGTCTCACGGGATTACCGCCATTATCAATAGGTACATACAATGTTAAGTAAAATTGAAATGTCCCTCAGGGAGTCAATTTACTTTTTATTTTTACGTTTTTGGTATAATGAAGTAACAGACGGATGAGCTATCTTTTATCTTTATTGTTTTTTCGTATTTGATCTTCATCTGATTTATATGGCTATCACTTTCGCCAGGCGTTGCAATTTAGTCCACAGAGATAGCAACGCCCTCGTTGCCGACCTAATTCAGGTTTTTTTTTATAATATAGGAGTAGCAGACAAGCATGTAGTCCACCTGATGGTAAGTGGCTACTGCCGCCCATGGACATCTATAATCAACCCCAGATAGGATAAGATATTCCTACCTGAGGTCAGCCATAGATGCGCTGCTACCCCTGAGGACTAAGCTGGAACGCCTCGAAAAAGTATATCTCCCTTACCACACCCTTCAAAACGGAACACAGCAGCGCCTAACACTGCTATTATTAGGCAGAAATAGGTGTGGCGGTGGTGCCGCCGGAGTCGAACCACAAAGGGTTCTACCACCTTCAACTACTTCAGATTTATAAAATTACATACACTATATTCCTAACACACTTCTGTGATATACTACATATAATTACAGATTTTTTTACACTAACCAAATTCTCAATACTCAGAACCTGGTACGCTCTCTCCATAAGTGGACAGCCTGCATACTCCACCACGCTGCTCCAATACAGACCTAGAGACCACGTGTGCAGTAAAAACATTATATACGACTGCAAAAAGATATTTCAAAATAATTTATTAAGTATCAACAAAAGATTTCATCTTCTGAATGCATTCGTAATTATTCCTCCGAGAATCAAAACATTAATATTTATGAGTACTTTGTTAGTCATTCTAAAACCTTTTCATGTACAATACATGCAGAATTCAAATGTTTTTGCCATTGAAATAAACATTATTTTAAATAAAGAAAATGTTAGTTATTTTTTATGCTGACGGGATAGGGAAATTGGGTTTTTTAAAGGAAGCGATAACTCATTTCCTTTGATTAGAGTATAGTAAAGATATATTACACGA
The DNA here is from genome assembly GCA_014595695.2 of Epargyreus clarus clarus. Lineage (NCBI taxonomy): Eukaryota > Metazoa > Arthropoda > Insecta > Lepidoptera > Hesperiidae > Epargyreus > Epargyreus clarus. Next base: position 1,556,395 of record JACTTY020000028.1, read on the forward strand.
AGCGTTTCAATTTAGTTAACAAAAGTAGTAACACTTACTTGTAAGAACCCTGATTTCCCAGACGAAAAGTAGTTAACTTATCTTATTCTCCAATTTTGTCTAAAGTTAATTTAAAAATCGTATAAAAATTGAACCAACATATAACTTTTTATGACCTTATTTCGACATATAGAAAATGCACACACACGACACTTTTCTAAATATTTTATAAGATTGCAACCGTTGCATTGCAAGAGTTGCATACGTGCATGCACTCCATCTGACGGTAGGTGGTCACTATCATAATCATGTTTTTTTTTATAATATAGGAGTAGCAAACGAGCATGCAGTCTACCTGATGGTAAGTGGTTACTGCCGCCCGTGGACATCTGTAATCAACCCCAGATAAGATTAGATTTCTGTATCAGGTCGGCTACAGATGCGCCGCTACCCCTGAGGACTAAGCTAGAACGCCTCGGAAAAGTATGTCTCCCTTACCACACCCTTCAAAACGGAACACAGCAGCGCTTAACACTGCTCATATTAGGCAGAAATAGATGGGGCGTGGGGGGTGCCGCCGGAGTCGAACCACAAAGGGTACTATCCCATCAAATGTGTACTTAAAAAGAGTTCTACCTGAAGCTAAATAAGTTACCACTCCTGAGAACTACGACAGTTAGCTATACGTAAGTCAACTGGCAACCACACCCCTCCACTGAAACGCAGGAACTGCTTACAGCTAGAAATAGGTCTGGTGGTACCTTCCCGATCAAACCATATTGGATCTACCACTTACCACTCCGATAACTAAATAATTTCGATGACATTTCAAAAAGCAATTTACGCATTTGCTGACGTAATTAGTTAAATGACTTATAGGTTATTCCTTAATTGAACAAAATTAATCAAATGCAAATCGCGTTAATCCTGCCGATGATCTAAAGTAAATATTGTTGTTACAGAAGATTAGGTGCTGATACGGTCGACAGAGCTGAAGTAACTCTGTTATTGTTGTAATTAAAACAACAAACATTCAAGGGTTACGAAGTTATTATGAACACTTGAAGCATTTAAACTTAGTCAAAATGTAGGTAACTAGGTCGATCAATAAGATCATATATTATATACATATATATACATAAATATAAATGGAAAAAGAACTACTGAAACGAGAATCAACTAATTTACGAGAATCCTACCGCTAGTTGGCCAGGGATGCGTTACTGCCCTTGAGGACTAAGTTGTCACGCCTCGAAAAAGTATGTCTCCTTTACCCTTCAAACGAATACACAGTAGTGTTCGAAATGCTATTATAGGACTAAAAAACTCACACTCAGAACTGAAATATAAATTTATAATTTAAATTATCTGTCTGGCCGGGGATCGAACCGGCCTCGCGGGTCGCCATACAGTTAACAACATTAATTAATTGATGTACAAATTTTATTAATTACAAAATCGGAGTACCATTTCCCCGAATATTCCCCGGACGATTGGTATATTTGTTAATTACTTATAACATGGTGACTAAGTGAACCTCAAAATGTTTAATTATTAACACTTTTAATTCGGTTGATTTCCATTTAAAATTGAAAATTGAAAAAGATTATTTCATATAAATTACTTTCTGTATTCATGTGGTAAGGCAGACATACTTATCCGAGGCGTTCCAACTTAGTCAACAGGTCAAGTTTCTTAAAGTGAAGTAAATGAGTGGTTGATCTCCGGTGGAATTATGGTCTTATCTAGGGGTGATTACAGAGATCCATGAGCGACAACTGCACACTCATTTGTTACTTCTGTTTATTTATTTACTTATTTTTTGCCCGCGGCTTTGCCCGCGTTTAAAAGAAAATAATATGACATACTAACATACATAAAACTGAAAATTCGTACCTTCATTGGAATGACAGTGCCGCCATCTGGCGAAAATTGGTCGTACCAACTCTGAAACTTTCGTGGGCTCATGGACAACAACTTTGCTAAAGATCATCACTGGATCAAATGCATAGTTTACGATTAAATCCTTACTTATATCGATTTTTTGGTCCAGAAGATCGATTCTCCGATTAATCGATCTTAGATCGCCATCCCTAGTTTCCATGGGTTTTCCAGGATAAAAACTATGCAATGTCCTTTCTCGGGTCTCAGACTATCTTTGTACAAAATTTCATTAAAATCGGTTCAGTGGTTAAGGCGTGAAGAAGAGACAGACAGACAGACAGAGTTACGTTCGGATTAAAATATTAAGTAAGGAAAGTAAGGATAAGATTAGTAAGGAAGTAAGGATTTAAAAATAACTCATCGCACTATCATATAAAATTAACTCATATTTCTAATAAATAATAGCAGTAGCAACTCTGCTGTGTTCTCACTTAAAGCGTGAGGCGTGGCGCTTACTTATACGAAGCGTTGCAACTTAGTTTCTCCGTAATCCGTTTCAACTGTGTTACACAACAGTATTTTTAAAACGCGAAGCGTGTAGTGACCACCAAACTTACACGAAACGTCTCATCTTAGTCCTCAATCCGTTTCAACTGTAAAAACAACACGATACTTACACGAAGCGTTCCAACTTAGTCCTCAATCCGTTTCAACTGTAAAAACGTCAGGATACTTACACAAAGCATTCCAACTTAGTCCTTAAAGCGTTTCAACTGTAAAAACGCCAGTATTACCAAATATCCAAGCATACACCAGCTAAAGAAATAGCACATTAAATACATTTATTTCAGCTCAGTCAAGTCAGGTAACACAATTATAAGGGCATAGCTGCTTTATGAGCCAGTAAAAAGAAAATCTTAACGTCCGCACGTGTTACCTTGTTTTAATGGCACAATGAGCTACATACATCCCCGGGGAGTGATCCCACGTGTCAAGGTCACAGTTTTTTGTCTTTTTCAACCCTATTACCCCAGATAATGTATGCTTTACCGTCATTCACAAAGCAATTTCGACTTTAACAGAGTTCATGCTCCGATATTACCGGCGCGGCACGAATTATTCTGCTAGGGGTGAGATTCCTTCGCTCTGTTACAAAGCACTGAATTGTAATGATACTGAACTGAAAGCGCGAGGGGCAAGGTTCAAATCCGATTAGCACCGGGCACAGTGTAGATGGGAAGTGAAGGGAAATTGAATCTAATTAGGTTTGGGTTAGGGCGAAATTGCATTGTAAAAGGAGGTGATTCGTTGGAGTCCTACAAATCCTACCGCCTCATTATGTCTGACTGTATTATAACTGGAGTAAATACGGAATTTTAAGGGAACTCGTTTTTTGTTAGTAACGAGCTCATCTGCGCGGTTTTTCGGTTTTTGTGAAGATACACTGGGTTTAGGGTCAAAAGTAGCATTACTTAACATAACATTACTCTCCGTTAACTCCGTAAATAAGATAAATAAGTGCGAATTACTCTCCTTTAAGGGCGACAATAGACTAGCTACTCTTGACATGGAAGATCGACGATCTAGCTACTTTTCAGCAGCTTTTTGAAGGTGGTAGAATCCTTTGTGTTTCGACTCCGGCGGCACCACAGCCACACCTATTTCTGCCAATAACAGCAATGTTTAGCGCTGCTGTGTTCCGTTTTGAAGGGTGTGGTAAGGGAGACATACTTTTCTGAGGCGTTCCAGCTTAGTCCTCAGGGGTAGCGGTGCATCTGTGGCCGACCTCAGGTAGGATCTATATCCTATCTGGGGTTGATTACTGATGTCCATGGGCGACAGTAGCCACTTACCATCAGGTGGACTGAATGCTCGTCTGCTCCTCCTATATTATAAAAAAAAGCTAGATGCTCAAGATTGAGCACCGGTCGTGGCTACTTTTAGACGAATGCCAAGAGTTGAACGCAGCAAAAATACAATAAACTAATATTGCAGTCAGTAAATAAAGTTAGTGGCCAAAACGTGATACTGCATCGATGCAGTTCCAAAACGCGAATCGCTACAGTAGCTAAGCCTACAATAGCCTGAAATGAAGATAAAACACTGCCTAAAGTCACTATATAGCCGATTATATTGTCTTCAAGATCAATGGTATCAAGTATCAATGGTAGAACCCGTTCTGGTGCGTTTCAATTGGTACCACTGTCACAACTGTTTCAACTTTACAAAAAACAACTTACAAAGCAAAGCGTTTCAACTTAGTATTCAAGGAATGTACCACTTTAGCCTAGTGGTTAAGAAACGCGGCCTCTCGATCGAGGGGTCCGAGGTTCAAATCCCAAGCACGCACCTCTGATTTTCAAATTTATGTGCGTATTAGAAATTATTTATCACTTGCTTAAACGGTGAAGGAAAACATCGTGAGGAAACCTGCATACCTGAGAGATTTGTAAAAAAAATCTTAAAGGTATGTGAAGTCTACCAATACGCACTTGGCCAGCGCGGTGGACTATGGCCTAATCCTTTTCATTATGAGAGGAGACTCGTGCTCAGCAGTGGGACAGTAATGGGTTGATGATGATGATGATAATGAATGTATCACCTCAAGAATAATTCCAGATTGATTTAGATTTGATAATTTGACAACTAAAGTCTGTAAGCAACAGAATTATACTATTAGATACACTTCTTCTCGTTTGTTATTTCAATCTAATAAAAAATACTTAGAAAACCCAATACTCCAGTGGTTAAAAGTACGAACGTTACTGCCACGAGTTCGAGACACGCCCTCCAATAAGTTTAAAGGGAGTTCAATTCTTTTATGTTTTTAATTAAAAAACTTCTCGGCTCATTGGCGACGTTTCAGACAGACTCTCATTCCAGCAATACTCGTATCTGAACACCCTTTGTCAAGGGGCATTAAGCTTCTGTGTACAGGATGCTCCAATTTTAAAATATGTCATCTTGACATTTAAAATAAGTGTTTAGAATTAGAAACACGCAATAATACGCTCAAAGGGTGACTCCTATCATTGTTTGTTATGTAACCCATTCTGTCGATAATTATACATTTGTCCTTTTTTTAAATCCTTTTTTTACCCTTCACTGTCAAAGCATGTGATTTCCTACATTCCTGAAAATTTTATAAAAAAAGTTGAGAACTTTGTTCAACACTCATTCTGAGAGGATCCCGTGCCCAGCAGTGGGACGATATTTATCATGATAAAAACTAACATATTAAGATGCATATTAAACAGCACATACATATTTTTTCATTAATTCATACTGAAAATTCGTACATATTCAAAGTTAAAATATTAGGATACCCTTTTTATGTTTAATTAACATAAATTAAATTATTGTAAGTTGAATCAAACGAGATAATTACATACATAATATGATTTTAAACATTATTTTAAAAGTAAATATAACATCTCTACTTACAAAATTTAATCAGTTTACCTACTCTTTATTAAACACCCTTTGTTTAACATACTGCGGTCGACAGCGTGATTGTTTTAACTAAATCTCGTTATTTTACTTAGAAAATTTAATCAATATGTAGCTTTAGTTAAACACCCTCTATCTCGACACATTAACATCGCCCATCTACAGGGTGCTCAAGTGTTAAATCGGAGAATACTAAAAGGTTTAGTAATAAGTGGATTTGGCTGACATATTTGCTTTTACTCTAATGTTTAAGAACTTGAAAGAAATCTTAAAATTAATATGCAAACAAGGAGCAATGGAATAAAATTTAATTAAATATTTCTATTCTTCTTACATTTGAGGCCATCTTAGTCATCAAGAGTGGCAATACATTTGTTTTTTTATTCTATAGAAGAAGTAACAATCATGTAGTAATCCTGAAGTCTACCTAATTTAAAAAGACGCTTTTCTACACTCATAGCCCCACAATAGGATTCCCTGTATCGTGGGTGCTCTGGACACATACAAAGACAAAAACACAAACACCCAGACCCAGAACAAACATCTAAATTCAACATTCAGGTTTCTATCTGGCCGGGGATCGAACCCGGAACCCTTTGCGCATCAGACCGGTATGGTGACCGCTCCGCCACGCGGGTCGTCATCTAATGGTAATTGACTACCGCTCGTGGACAGCTGTAATCAGTCTCAAATAAAGTTAGAGTCCTACCTGAGGTCACACGTACAAATGCTACCCTTGAATACTAAGATGGAACGCTTCGGATATATATGTCTCTATTACCCTTCAAACCAAAACAAGGAAGAATTAACACTACCCTTAGTAGGCAGGAATAGGTGTGGCGGTGGTGCCTCCAGAGTCGAACCACAGAAGACTCTACCACCGTCATATTCGACATAAGGTAAAATATGTGTATGAGTAACAGTCGCCACTTACCATCAGGTGATCTGCAAGCTCGTCTGTTAATCTTTTTTTCTTTTTTTTTTATAACATAGGAGTAGCAGACGAGCATGCAGTCCACCTGATGGTAAGTGGCTACTGCCTCCCATGGACATCTATTATCAACCCCAGATAGGATTATATATTTCTACCTGAGGTTGGCCACAGATGTGCCGCTACTCTTGAGGACTAAGCTGGAACGCCTCGGAAAAGTCTGTCTCCCTAACCACACCCTGCAAAACGGAACACAGCAGCGCTTAACACCGCTGTTATTAGGTAGAAATAGGTGTGGCGGTGGTGCCACCGGAGTCGAACCACAAAGGGTTCTACCACCTTCAAATCTAAATCTAATCTTATTAAAAAAATCTTGGGTCAATTTCTCCTCACGGGCAGTGAAGTAAACTTTAAAAATAATTTTGAAAACTGACCTCATACGTACGAGTATGTTCTACTTGCTCCATTGACCTCACGTCAGCTATATAGTCACAATTCTGGACTCATCTCCAGTATCCAGAAACCATTGTAATCCGGACAAAAGCTCCGGATTAATACTTTGAGAAAGATTCAAAATAAGTATTTGTTGCGGTGTAAGTCATGAGAGATTTGTTTAAATCTTGAGTTATAGCTAAGACAAATAGTTCAAGGGCTACGAAAGACTGTGCCTGTGATCTTGAGATCAGAATATAGCTATGGTATGTACTGTCTGACGCTGACAGGAAATTCGCTTTAAGCAGACGTCGAGAAAATGCGACGGAAAGTAGAATTGCGGGCGGCAAAAATGAGAGCTCGAATTCCAACGACACCGGGAAGAATGACGGTATGAGCAGCTGGATAACATCATAAATACCCGAAGTTCTGGTTAGCTTAAATATTTACCTGGATAGAGCCCGATAAATGCAATGCGCTTGGAGGACTCATGTGGCCTTCTTTTGGATCTTCCGGAGTACTTCTCGTAACGCAAAGGTTAAAGGGGAGTTCAGTAAATATTACCTACGTCGCTCCCACGGCACCGGGTACCTTTTGAAAGTTCCCTTGACATATTTGTTATTTCTGTAAAAAATATATTTGTATTTCTGTAGAAAACAAACCCGCTAGCGCTTATCACTTGCACCACACGCCACCGATCCGCTGAAACGCTGAAAACATCAAATCACCCAGCGTTGGGGCAGACAGGTGAATAATATATTAGAGCTTTCCTTTCACTCGGTTGATTAACATGAATTTCAACTGAAAGGAGGATTTGAAACTTTGTTCAGAAACCAACCATAATTCTAAGTCGGAATTCCCGGATATCCCAATTTGTCACGTGACTCCATTGACAGGTTTACACCTAAGTTCGGGAAATCTTGCCTAGAGTGATTGGGTAATTTTATAAACGTTTATTGCTTATGGATTTATGCCAAAAATTGCCTAGTAACATATAAACCCGAGATATAAGATTTCTGCTATTAAATCAGTCAAATTGGTCTTATGTAAAACTTTAGCTATGAAAAGTATTGGTCATGTAATTAGTTCGATTATGTCAGCCTATTGAGCTAAATTAAAGGTTGATCACTCTTACTCTGAGAAGGAACTCGTGCCCAGCAGTGGGACAGTAATACGCCTCCAATAAATATGTCTGCCTTACCAACTTGCAAAACATTATACAGCAGAGCTTAACACTACTATTATTAGGCAGAAACAGGTGTAGGCACCACTCATCACTAATGTCAAACCACAAACGTTCTACCAACGCGCACCACCGGTGTTGAACCAAAAAGTGTTCTACCACCTTCAATGATTTTATTAACCGCTGTTATGTAATAACTGATAAATTACTTCTATATTTCTGTTCTAGAATACACAATTTAGTAACACTTTATTTCCTTGAAACCCGAGAGAGAAAATCTTAAATCAAAACGAAAATTAAGTACATAAAACGCCACAAAATTTACATACATACATTAACGAGTTCTTCAAAACGTATGAAGTAAAGCCTCGTTTAAATCGCGAAGAATGTTGTTAGGAGCGATGCAATTTGTTTACTTTAAAATTTATAGCCGAGTTTAAACTGTCGTGCATATTCTGTGAACTAGAGCGAAATCTGCATATAAATCGCGGCATCAAGATATTTTTATTTAAATATCGCCATTACGTCGTATGTCACTAAAATTAAAATGAGTCGCTTTGTTAGGTTTTTACATAATTATACGAAGTTACAAAGGTTGAATTTATTTATTTCTGTGTGGATTTTTTCTGTAGCGATTTATATTATTGTTATGAGTAATAGTTTGTCTATCATATTCATTACCAGACAGTACAGTTTAATGTTTATGTATGTATACGTGTTCTTTGTCAGGCTCTGCAGCCCAAATGGCTCGACGGATTTTAATATATGAATCTAATCGTCAAATATGCTAATTGTATAGGTGAAATCTTACTTTATAATAAGGATAAAAACTTCTTCGAAACAATCCGCTACTAATATGTATGATGGTATATAACCAGACAATATGCATCACCCTCTTGCCCATATAGAAAATGTGCACATGCAAAGAAATAATAAAAATTTACTCCGCCATCCAAATCTTTATGCAGCGCCTCTAGTGGCCGTATAGGAACTAAAATTATTTTTTGTAATGACCGAGGGTCGAGCTCTCGATTCGATGCCCTGGTTGAAAACTAAGGGCTAGTTATATCCATTCGATTTCAGATGTATTCGATATCAGGCGACAAACAATTTTCTAAAACCGCTTTACAATTAATAAATTCCGCTCAAAAATCCCTTTACTTTGAACACTAACTTTACTTCAATTCTAACAGCAGCTCTCTTTCCAGGTGTCAGACGATATCGGCTACGTGATATACTCAGCGCTGGGCAGCTTCTACATACCGTCCTGCATCATGGTGTTCGTGTACATTAGGATATACTTCGCGGCGAAGGCGAGAGCGCGGCGGGGGATCAGGAAAAACCCACGGCCAAGACCAGTAAGTCATCCATTTAGAAATTGTCGAATTTTGATCTTTGGCCATTTGAGCATACTGCAAATTTTCAAATTTGATCCTTGACATATACATAGACATAGACCATACTAGAAATTGACAAATTGCGGTCTTTGACGATTTGACCATACTACAAATTGTTAAATTTCGATCTTAGACAATTTGACCATACTGCAAATTTTCAAATTTCGATCTTAGACAATTTGACCATACTGCAAATTTTCAAATTTCGATCTTAGACAATTTGACCATACTGCAAATTTTCCAATTTCGATCTTAGACAATTTGACCATACTGCAAATTTTCAAATTTCGATCTTTGACAATTTGATTATACTACACATTGTCAAATTTCAATATTTGGTAGGCAAAATTTAGACAGATAGAATATTAATTACGACGTAAGCCAAACCACTGGATCTAAAGATACTTTCTTTATTAACACATTCTAAATCTAATGCTAACACTTTCTTCCAGAATGAACAACAAACTAGTTTTTCAAACGCGCCGAAGGGTACACGGCCAATGCCGACCACATCCACTTTGCCCATGCCGCCGGGGGTGGATACCAATAGTTCTAATAATAATAGGTATGTTATCTATCTTATATCAGTTTAAATAATTCATACAGAATTAAAGTTTAAGTTGAGAATTGTTGTCTACTCAAAAAATATTTATATTAATCTTGTAGAAAAATTACAATACACAGTACAGGATTAAAGTAACGCAGGAAGCTCATCAAACATTATTTAATATCAAGGCACCGAAATATATGATATATATATATATGTATCTGTTTATAATTTATGTTAAAGTCTTTTATAGAAATAGTAAACGAACATGGACATCTATAATCAACCTCAGATTACATTCCTACCAGAGACCGGCCATAAATGCGCTTGCTACCCGAGGCCTAAGTGTGAATGCCTTGGATAAGTCTTTCTCCTTAAACTTTGGATTAATTATTTCTCCAAATGGAGAACACAGTTGAGTAATAATCATTACCATTGGGCACATTGATCTAACAGCTTCTAACTTCCAGGGAAGGTCAAATATCAACGATAGAGACGCAGCAGGTCGCGATACCAACGGTGACGTGTGACTTTGCGTCAGACATATCCACCAGCGAGGCGGGGGACACCATGCCTGCGCCGGATGAGAGGAAAGATACGTTGAAGGTACGTACAGGGGTCATTTGAAGGTCAAATATCAACGAGACGCAGCAGGTCGCGATACCAACGGTGACGTGTGACTTCGCGTCAGACATATCCACCAGCGAGGCGGGGGACACCATGCCTGCGCCGGATGAGAGGAAAGATACGTTGAAGGTACGTACAGGGGTCATTTTAAGGTCAAATATCAACGAGACGCAGCAGGTCGCGATACCAACGGTGACGTGTGACTTCGCGTCAGACATATCCACCAGCGAGGCGGGGGACACCATGCCTGCGCCTATTGAGTGGAAAGACGCTCTAAATGTAGGCACAGGCTTCATTTGAAGGTAAAATATCAACGATAGAAACTCGGCAGATCGCGATACCAACGGTGACGAGTGACTTCAGACATATCCACCTGACCAGATCTGCGCCTGACGAGAAGAAAAACACGCTAAAGGTTCATACCGGGTACATTTTTAGACTTCCTTGCCCAAAGGATAAAAACAGCACCCTATTACTAAGTCTCCACTGTCTGTCCGTCTATCACATGGCTCCATCTCTTGAACCGTAATAAGTATACACTTGACTTTACATAGTATGTGTATGTGGTAGCCAATATAACAACAAATACTAAAAATAAAAACGCTTGGAGTCACCGTAAAAGAAAATGCTATTTTTCGGCGCTCTTCTATTGAACCGTAATAGGTAGAAATGTAACTTTTCTACAGAAAATAAAATGAAGGGCATAGACATGTCAATCTTAGTATTTTTACCAAAAGCCTTAAAGAGTCCGCTCATAAATTTTATATACAATTTCAAACGTTTTACTGTGAGTATGTAAAGAGATTGGCCAAAGTTTTACTGTGCTCGTATTTCTAGCGCACTCTGCAAGTCCTACCGGGAATCAACTTCGAGTTTAGTATTCAAGTTGTAAATAAAATCACGCACTATATTCCTAGTTTGTTGAATTCCGAGCGCAAAAGTTTTATTCCGATGACTCGGAAAGCATTTTTGTTAGAAATGTGGAAAAAATATTTATAAGTTTGGTGTCATAATCGATTAATCGGAGTCGAATCGAAACAAAATAATATAAATAAAATATTTCTTTTTTCACTTAACTTATCAAATTCTTCAGTTTTTTTTTTATTTCACTCTATGGCATTCTAAAACATGCTAGTAAGAATTGACGCCCCTTTTTAATTGAAATATATACCAGTTAGTAACAAACAGAAAAAACAGTTTTATAATGGATTTTCAAAACCGACTGTACTTTCCATATCGTACAAACAACATGTTTACTTGGTTTTTGTAATTGACATATGTGTGACGAGCGCGCGTTGGCGCTTTGTACGTACATTATAATAACTGTCTATTTGTGTGGGATATGTGCGGATACAAATGTTAGGAAAAACAACTGCATTTTGCTATTAAACTAGTCCGACAACCATTAGTATGTAAAGTGTACTTATCAAAGTTACGAACGAAACGACATGCAAATACGAACTTTCCAAAATTTTATAAATGCATCACTATATATCACTAAACAAAGTAATGGGTCAAATGCATCTCCTTGGGAAACACCAACTAAATTATTTTATTATTAGCAATAGATTAAGTACATGTCCCAAAATTTCAAAATATAATTTCGTTCACAGGTTGTCACATCAGCGCAAGTAACAAGAAATCCTCTAGCCACGTGCCCGTACAGAGGTTCTACGCTATCCGTGAATGGCGAACTTCAGTTACAATCACAACGGACGAGAGCACCGAGTATGGCGATCGACACAGACATGGTGTCTGAGTTGGAGCCCTCGTCATCCGACTCAGGCGTCGCCACAAGATGTGCGGTGGTCAAGCCTCTAAAACTTCGGATCTGCCAACCAATTTTTGGCAAAAAATCCGAATCGAGGAGGCAAGAAAAATCACAGCCAACAAAATCAGAGCTGGAACCGGCGTTGCCAAAGCAACACAAGCCGCGGGATCCAGAAAGAGAAAAGAGAAGATTAGCAAGAAAAAAAGAAAAGCGAGCAACGCTTATATTAGGTTTAATAATGGGAAGCTTTATCGCTTGCTGGCTACCCTTCTTCTTTCTATACATTCTCAAAGCGGCATGCAGAAGATGCGTCATCCCCGGCAGCGCTTTCGCAATCGCCTTCTGGCTAGGCTACATGAACTCTGTGCTAAACCCAGTGATCTACACAATCTTCAATAAGGATTTCAGGAGAGCATTCAGGAGGATACTGTTCAAGTGATGTTTAGCCTACCTGTGCTGTTACCGATGCGTCGCCAACCGCATCATGTTGGCGCAGCAGAGGGCAGCACCAGGTCTTTACAATGTGCGATAAATCTATCATCTCATGGACTCTTTCAAGTGACATTTCAAACTTACTCAATGGACAATTCATGCTTTATTTAGTGTTTACAATTCGTGTATAATTTGCAACAAAATTGCAATTATTGTATAAGTGTATAATGTTAAAAAGTTCATTAGTAGTATTCGATTGGAAGTAATTAAATAAAATATTATATAATTAAATTGGTAATAGGATGAATATATAATATAATTTTATACAGTAATTGCAATATTGTCGTGAACTTAAAAATTATGTGTACATTTTTTAGTAATTTCCCCTTCAGCTTGTATCTTAGATTTTTATTGTTATATGTATATTTTACTTAAGACAAGTTGTAATGATCACATTATGATATTAATTTTAAGTGTAATTATTGTATAATTTGTATATTATTTACAACGTTATTTCTCTATTTATTAAGGTTATTAATTTTAATTGATTATTATTAACAAAACTATGACGCACAATAACCCATAAAGCAATAATTACAATTATTTAAAGTATGTTAATAAAAATAAGTTACCATCAAGTGATCATCAATATTCATCATTTTTATGTACAGTTTGGATTTACTTTAATTTAATATATTTAAAGCATTCAAAATTATATAAATATGATATTCGAAAATACTATATAAGTAATAAGTTGTAGCTCGACAAACATAATACTAAATTCGACATACCCAGATTTAAGATAATATTTATTTGCGATAAAAGGAGTTGTACAAAATTAAACGATAGAATACATTTTATGTAAAAGTTTTAATGTTCGTAGCAAAATTAAAATATTTGTAAAATATCCTTATACTTAATACTTATACTGCAAACACTGAAAGGATTTGAAATATTGTTACATATAATGTATAAATTAATAAAATTTAATATCTATCGGCATTCTATTTAAATAATGGATTTTCTAGATTTAATCCCGAACATTCAAGATCATAGCTTATTTTAATAGTGATATTGTAGTGTTTTCTTGTATTGTATTTAAATGTTTTTCATTCGTATCCCGTGATATTTATACGCTTAAAATAATTCCGTACAAATTAATATTATGCGACATATTATTTGCATTACTGAATGTTATCATTAGATCAGCTTTCCCATATTATACATAATGGGAAATACATATTAAATGTACATTTCTTAGAATTTTGCAAGATTCTGGTTGAAATATTATAAATAAAATGTCATATAATACATAGTATAAAGAGCTACAATGTTGTATTTTAGTTATATTAGTTAAGAAATTAACTTTATATTTATCATGTAAATACTCATAATAAAATTTATTTAATCTTAAATTTACAATTATTTTAAAAACTGAATTGGCACAAATGATATTATTATCTTGGACTATAAACTAGTTTCTTGCAAAAAGGCTAATATATTAATAACATCATTTCATTTCATTAACTAAGATTGATTGATCGACCATTGTAAAGATGACGGTGTTGAGGGGACCGTACTTGCAAAAATATTTCTAATTGTTTGCCAATTAGATAAAACACACCTTACCAAAACTATACAGATCTGCTCTCTATAGGGTGTTTAAAATTTAAAAATGTAAATTATACAACTTTTGTAAAATTACACTTATACAATAATTGTAATCGAACTCAAGTATGAAAATACAAAAACTCAATAAGAAATATTTTTGCAATCTTAAGGTTCGTGTAGGTTAATAATAAATTAATGATAATAATAAATGACTGTGCCTCCGTGCCTACCAAAAAGCACAACAATAAAAATGCACTTAGAAAATTTGTTAATATAAGTTAGGTACAATTCGTTTGGATTATTAAGTATTAGATAATTAACTTAATACTCTCATTTTACTTAATTTGTACTATAATTAAATTATCACATCATTTTTTCTATCGCATGCATATACGAGTACACATAGGCCTCACGTATGATTTTTGTGGAGTGAAAATATGACTCCGGATAATCTACATATTTTATATCTTTCAGTTATCAAGAATCTCATAAATACTGAGTAGGTGTTTATTGTTGGCTATAGAAATCTATAATAAAACTAAAAAGAGAAGGATACTTTCTGCATACCACAGATACTTGTAAATAAGTGATACGTACATTTTCAAACCAGATTACAAATATAAGACAGAAAAAACACCAAAACCGTAATCAAACTGCAGGTCTACCAGTTTTTACTTGACTGTGGAGAGTAATATTTTTGAGCGCATGTGTGTATGTCACATTATGGCTAGACACTTTAAAATATAAGGGAACTCCCACAATTTAAAAGTTAGGAAAATACATACTTACAACTTTTTATTTATTTTTATAATCAATTATAAGTACATAGAGCATACTTAAATGCAATTACTATCAACAAGACAAGAAAATCATATTAATTATATTATTTTTACATAAATAAATAATAAATTCTAAATACGTAAATTTAATTGAGTAAATAAATTAATAACCCCATGAACAACGCTTCCATGACTGTTCTCATGTCTCAAAAATTTAAGTCCTCATAAAAATCTCAAGTTCTACATAGCTGATTGCTACTCTTAATTAAAAACGCTGCCCGCCCAACTGGGACTTTTAATTAAAAAAAACATTTAATAAGTAAAATGAGCGTATTAAGTACTTTAGTTGTTAATTAATAGAGATTAGCTGATTGTTTTCTATAGCGCTGGTCGCAATTAATTTAAAATTAATTTCCATGTACATAATGTAAATATTTAAAATTAAGTAGTGTAAAATAGCAATCTATATAAATTTTAAACTTAATATACCAAAACATAACACCAAATAATTTGTGTAAATTTTTCTAATCTTATGATAATTATATTAATATCCAAAATAATATCTAAATTTGTATACGTGTTGCAATGTTTTATCCGCGGGCATTTTGAAGTTCCTGCAAAATTGTATATTGTAGCCTATAATTACACTTTGTAATTTTAAAAAGCTTCTATGTAAAATATTTTCATGCAATCCAATATATACCAAACTTATGATTAGGAAATAATGTTTTGTTTTTCCCCAAAATATCAAATGTACCTACGACTGAAGATAGCGTAATATTATCATCCTACCAAAGATAATTAATACAATAATTGTAAATAGTAAATAAATTAACCAATATAATTATTCGGAAATATATTTATAGTTATCATAAATGACAACGACTTAATTCTAAATTGGTGTAATTAGATTCTTTATTAGACAATTTGAAGTATGACTTAAGTACCTTATAATGCTAAATTAGTCTAAGTAATTGATAATATAACAACACCATTACCGGTTAGTCGTGTTATAGGATAAGTATGTACTGAATTGAAAGCAATAGAGATGAATATATTTTATTTTTTACACATTTTTTTCGTCAGTTTTTTCATAATAGTCTTCCAGTGTGCGTGTGATGTAATTCAAATAATATACGTAGTCGCTCGTTTTAGAGGAGGAACACCAAAGTTTTAGTAGTTTTCCTTTGCACGTAGGCAATTTAGTCGCTGCTAGTATTCTTTTTGAACGCTATAAATGCGATTACGAAATTGATCTTGGAATTTTTGGATCTTTAATGCGGAGTAACTTAAGGTGTCGTAGAATTATCTAGGACCTCATAATCACGCGTTGAGCCCAGCTGATTGTGAGGATCTTACATAATAAAAGATAGATAAAAGAAATCTCGTTCGACCAGCTACAAGCTTCGAACATCATTTCTTAAAAACTAGATATTCATTAATGCAATAATTTTTAATCACATTAATATTATATTTATTATAATCTATCTATATCACAAGATTTCCGATAAATACAGGTTTTGTACAGTAAACAATGTATAAATATAAAAAATAATTATATTTACGCCACGTTTCTTATTTAGAATAACAATTTATTAGAGAATTCAAAATTGATAAAATATATATACTTAAATTGTTTTAATAGCTAAATTTAGGTTATGTACTTATCTAGAAACTCGTTCAATAAAAATTGTTCTAAATATTTAATAGTACTATTTATACTCTAATTATTTTTATGTATACTATAGTTATACCTAATTATACTGTAATTGTAAACCTACAATTTGTTAAATGTTTTCATTTGAAAATTTTCGGAGTTATGTTATGTTTGTATAATTCTTTGTGAACTATTATTATAATTATAATCGTCTAAGATTATACGATAATTATTAATTCTTATCGACTCAAAAATGTAAATGAGAAATATACGAAGTACCAAATATACAAATTTTAATCTTTATTTGTTGTTTTATTATTCTGTATTGTATACATAGTTAGATAGTTTAAGAACTAAAAACCACGCTAAAATCGCATAAAGAAAATCTGAATGAGGAGAATGGGAAAAATATTAAAAATATTAAAATCGTTTATTGTCATTGGTTCTTGACAAGTGTTCAAAATTTTAAAGTAATCGGATCGTTCAAAGGGGGTAAAAATCAAGTTCAAAGATTCCGTTACATACATACAGATCAAGCTAATAAAAGCGTGGTAAAAATAAATAATATTGCTTAAGTAAATAAAAACTTAAAACACTTTTTTGAAAAAATATACTAAAAATTTAATTTTGAAAACAACTAAATCGATTTACATTTAACTTTCAGAGAAAGTTAAATTTAAAACGTATACAAAAAAATACGAGCCATATGTTTTTGTTAACTAAGTTTGTATCTATGTATTGTACATATCAATAGAATACACAGACACACAGAGTTGGATACACAAATGAATAGAAATCAAAGGCAGAACAATAATAGAATGCCATCTCAGAATCAATAACGAAGGTTCAGCTTCATTCCTATATCCTATATTATCCGACGATAGATTGATGGTCGGTTTTAACTGATAGTAAGTACCTATAATGTAGTACGATTAACATATTCCATTTACTTTTAATAGTAGTAGGTAAAAAAAACCTAAAATAATCCTAAAAAAATCCTAAAAACTTAAAATAATGAATTATGAGTATAAAATACCGCCATTTTAATTGTTAAGAACAACAATCATCATTTCGTCTTATTTTGTCTTAAATGGAATCCCCTGTTCAAAGAAACTATTCTGATCGACAAACTACGCAAAAAAATATTTTAATATTACTTTCATTTTGACGCATGAGAAAAATCATTAGTCAAAACACTAATAGATCTTATTGAATTCCGAGTATAAAATACCGCCATTTTAATTGTTAAGAACAACAATCATCATTTCGTCTTATTTTGTCTTAAATGGAATCCCCTGTTCAAAGAAACTATTCTGATCGACAAACTACGCAAAAAATATTTTAATATTACTTTCATTTTGACGCATGACAACAATCAGTACCAAGAATGGGCATTCTCCTTTACGGTAAACCTGTAATGGCGAATCACACTTAAATAAACAAGTCCTAATTATTAAAATAACTAATGTCTAGTGATAAGTCGATGGTGTATCTCAATCTATAAATAAAACACCATTACATATCTATTCTAACAGGCAAAAAACCTAATACGGTAGCGAGGCCTTATTTTGAACATTTACCACATTCTTACAATAATACTTAACACTAGAATATTACATGTAACACTATTTTTGTGAACATATTCTCTATTATTGTGAGTTTTTGATTTAAAATATTGCATCATATGTATATTTATTGTTATATAATATTTTATATTTTAATATTTCTTTTTTTGTTTAAATTATATTTTTTGTATATAGATTTTTAGTTTGTAAATAGATAGATAGATAATATATAATTATGTTACTTAATTAAAAAAATATATAATGATTTAAAATAATAGATTTGTAAAAGTTTTTGTTACACTTAAAAACTATATTCATTTTTACCACAAAAATCCCACAATATTATTATTAGAGACTAAATAACATTGGTATTTGGAGAGCACTGGGAAGTGTTTTGGCCTCAATATAATTTCGGGCTGTGGATTCAATTACGGTGGCTTGTTGACTCTGGCTGCCAGTCCCCAGACACCTGTACTGGTCACTTGGACACTGCCAATTAAACCTAACCATTTATTTATATAGCAGATAGCCTTGTGGTTGAAAATCTGTCTCTCAATTAAGCGAGGTTCAAACCAAAAGCACCTTTAATATTTGAAAGTAATGGCACTATAAATATTCTTAATCACACGCTATCCGTAAACTTATAAGCAACAATTTTGACTAATATTTGTAAAGTACATTTTCAATCAAAATTGACCAGTCAATATTCGGGATTTAGATTAAAATGCAATAATCAGGTTTTAGCAAACTAAGTTTATTGTTAGCTCGTTGGATTTTCATATTTTAGAGTAACTGACGTTATTAGTTTTTCTACTTTTATTATATTTTTAAACGTATTCTGGCATGTATAATTGTATATATTATGTATGTCTCAGTATTTAGCACGTGCTATATGCCAAATGTATGGACGAATTTTTAGTTAAACTACAATTTTAAAAAATATCAAAACTGCATTCGTATTATGCAAACTGCATTCTAATGCATTCTGCATTTTAATGCAGTCTCTAGACTAAATGAAGCAAAGTGTTTTGGCCTCAATATAATTTCGGGCTGTGGATTCAATTACGGTGGCTTGTTGTCTCTGGCTGCCAGTCCCCAGACACCTGCACTGGTCACTTGGACACTGCCAATTAAACCTAACCATTTATTTATACAACGGATAGTCTTGTGGTTGAAAATCGACCTCTCAAATAAGGTATCCAGGGATCAAACTGATTCTGCAAAGTTATGTGTCTATTAGAAAATAATTATCAGTCGCTTATCAATGCTTGTTCATCGATGATTCTTTGGCCGGTTGTCAAGAGATGGCGCAACAAATATTCTGAATCGCGCTATCAAAGTTTTCTCAATATATTTACTTATTAGGCATTCCTAGCGAACGTCAGTCGGAGCACGGTTGTTACCCAGGTATTTTTGCATCAATAAAGGTAAAACTCTCTGGGTTCGACACCGGCGGTACCACCACCACACTTATTGGCTTAAGAAGTGGTAAGCGCTGCTGTGATTTGATTTAAAGGGTATGGTAAGGGAGACTTTTCCGAGGTTTCCAGCATAGTCCTCAGGGCAAATTTGTGGCGGACCTCAGGTAATCCTATCTCAGTTTGTGGCCAATAAAATGACATGTTGGATGTTTTCAAATCGCTCATAATCACTCTAATAAAATCACAGAAACTTTTCGCAGCAGTGGGAATAATAAAAGTATCTAAATGCCCATGATAATAGTCCCTAAATGTCCCTAGATTCTTCACTTAATTCTTAAAAATAAATAAGACTTTCGTTGAGAAAGAATAGCGTCTAAAGGCTACAAAGAGCTTCTCAAACTGAATAAAGCTCGCACAATGAAGTTTAATTGAAAACTTTATGTTTACGTTTTATATGAAAATGTACGTTGAATGAATATAATGGCGGTCGACATTGTTTCGTATGATTTTAGAATAGGTCGTTTAGTTTTTGGATTGATAAAGGAAGATAATGTTAAACATCTGGTAACATTGCTTGCAATTAAAATATATTATGTTATAGCTAGCTGACCCAGTAAACGTTATGTTGCCATATAAATAAAAAAATGTCAAGGATGAACATCCCTTATCACTTAAGGGTATGAAAAATAGATAGTAGCCTATTCTCAGATCTACTGAATATGCATATAAAATTTCCCAGGCACGCACGTCAGATTTTTCAAAGTTATGTGCGTATTAGCAGTCAATTATCACTTGCTTAAACGGTGAAGGAAATTGCGTATCTAGAAATCGTAAAAAGATGTTCTGTGTAAAAGTGTGAGTAGGTGCAAAGGTATGTGAAGTCTACCAATACGCACTTGGCCAGCGCGGTGGACTATGGCCTAATCCTTCTCATTCTGAGAGGAGGCCCGTGCCCAGCAGTGGGACAATAATGGGTTGATGATGATGATACTTTACCACAAGCATATTGCTACTTTAGTTTTATAAGAAAACTAAACCAATCTGTCAAACAGAAACTAATATAGTGGACGAAGCATAATTGATAAAGTTTAGTTAAGCCTAGATACTAATGTACTTTTTGTGCCTTTGCCAAAAGGCTAGACAGATAGCCAAAACACATTCATTGTAGTATCTACTTAATATAAACATTTGTTTCTATTTTTGTTAGCTTTTATTTAACTTTGAAGGTGGTAGAACCCTCTTTGGTTCGACTTTAGCGGCACCATCGCGACAACTACTTCTGCGCGCTGCTGTGTTCTGGTTTGAAGAGTGTGGTAAGGGAGACATACTTTTCTGCGGCGTTCCAGCTTAGTCCTCAGGGGTTGCGACGCATTTGTGGGCAACCTCAGGAGTCATTACGGCAGTAATACGGCAGTAGCCATTGACCATCAGGTGGACTGCATGCTCATCTGCTACTCCCATCTTTACTTCCTTACTTTAATATCATAAATCCGAAAGTAACTGTCTGTCTGTCTCTTCTTCACGCCTAAACCACTGAACTGATTTTAATGAATTATTGTACAAAGATAGTTTGAGACCCGAGAAAGGACATAGAATAGTTTTTATTCCCCGGAAATCCCACGGGAACTAGGGATGGCGATCTAAGATAGATAAATCGGAGAATCGATCTTTTGGACCAAAAAGTCGATTATTTTAATCGATATTAGTAAGGATTGAATCGTAAACTATGCATTTGATCAAGTGATGATCTTTAGCAAAGTTGTTGTCCATGAGCCCACGAAGGTTTCAGAGTTGGTAAGACCAATTTTCGCCAGATGGCGCTATTTTCATTGCAATGAAGGTACGTATTTTCAGTTTTTTGTATGTTAATATGTTATATTATTTTCTTTTAAACGCGGGCGAAGCCGCGGGCAAAAACTAGTATTATAAGTATAAACAAAACATTAAAACGGAGGTTTTATGGGATTTCAACACAGAAACGACCAAATTTAACTATATGAACTATAGACTCTATTTTAACTCCTTGTAAGGAATATATCTCATTGTCTGACACCATGTATTTTGATATTCTATGTATCTAGTTAGATATATCATGTTTTTTTTTTTAATCTTATATAATTCTCGTGTCACAATGTTAGTTACCATACTCCTCCGAAACGGCTTTAACGATTTTCACCAAATTTTATATGCATATTCAGTAGGTCTGAGAATCGGCTACTATGTATTTTTCATATCCTCGTGATAAGGATTCTTCACCCTTAACATTTTTTTTTATTTATATGGCAACACAACGTTTGCCGGGTAGCTAATACATAATAATACAAAAACGAAATATATCGTGACTGTTCTAAAATAGTCATATATTATAACAACACATGATGCAGCGATACTTTTATCGTCAATTCGTATCGTCGAATGGGTGACGTGACGTCATTAATAATGGCCATCAAAATGAAAAGTCATTGGCAGCACAATGTATGAGTGAATATTTTATGGGTTCAAATAATTAGGGTTCTGTAGAAAAAACAAAATTATTAAGCCTTTCTATAAGGCATACCAATATTTTTTTATAATATAGTTGTAGCAGACAAACTAAGTAAGACAAGATAAGTAGCTACTGCGGCCCATTGACAACTGTAATCAACGCCAGACAGTATTATAGGACCTGAGGTCGGCCATAAATGCGCCGCTACCCCTGAGGACTAAGTTGAAACGCCTCGGAAATAGTCTCCCTTACCACACCCTTCAAACCGGAACACAGCAGCGCCTAACATTGCTGTTATGTAGAAGTATTTCAAGTAATAAGAGTCGATTCGGTTCGTAACAGAGGGACCTTTAAACCAAAAAAGCTCTTCAAAAAAGGTGCAAAAAGAGCTTTCCTTCAAAGCCGGCGATGCATTGGCGACTCCTCTGGTGTTGCAAATGTTCATAGGCGACGTAGACTATTTTCCATCAGGTAGCACGTCTATTTTATCGTTAGACTCAAATTATAAAAAAAATGCAGAGTAATGCTACTTCTTAACCCTTAAATAAATATAACAGTAAGCCATGACCAGATCAAATAGTTCCATAAACCCAGCATTTGCTCCATAACATTTAAGTAAGCAAGTAATAGCACTAAAGTTAATTAATATTAGGGAGCTTATACACGAGCGATAGCGCGCGCCGGCGTAAGATTAGATTGCTATCTGACGTTGCTAACAGATAGGTTTCTATCCATGATGACTAAGTTAAATGCCTCGGAAAAGTATGTCTCCCTTACCACACCCTTTAAATCAGAACAAGGAAAACATCGCGAGGAAACCTGCACACCTGAGAGATTTTATAAAAAATATGTTAAAGGTATGTGAAGTCTACCAATTCGCACATGGCCAGCGCGGTGGACTATGGCCTAATCGTTCTCATTCTTTTTTTTATGATATAGGAGTAGCAGACGAGCATGCAGTTCATCTGATGGTAAGTGGCTACTGCCGCCCATGGACATCTGTAATACACCCCAGATAGGATTAGATTCCTACCTGAGGTCGGCCACAGATGCGCCGCTACCCTTGATGACTAAGCTGGAACGCCTCGGAAAAGTATGTGTCCCTTACCACACCCTTCAGAACGGAACGCAACAGCGCCTAGCACTGCTGTTATTAGGCAGAAATAGGTGTCTGAGAGAAGACCCGTGCCCAGTGGGACAGTAATCGGTTGATGATAATGATGATGTTGACTAGCGGTTAACAGCGGAAGCGGCTAACCGCGCGACTATATTACATATTCCAGTTTCATAAACAACTTATGATTTTACACACTAAACCACAGAATGAAGAAAAGATTCCGTGCGGTTAAACGCACGCGCTTAACCGCTACGTAGGACGGTTTGAAGTACTCTTAGTACTTTTGCATTCAAAAAGTCAGCCTGTACCAAGCCGAAATCTCCGGCAATTATTATTTAACAGTTAATTAAACCGAACTTCCGTCGCGCCAGATGATTTCAAACGTTCAAACTTTATGTTTTAACTTAATTCGAAGTTTGTTCTGGTTTATTTAAGAGGGCTTTAGTTAGTGACTTTGGATTTTGGGTTGGGTGCGTTTATATAGATGCATAATGCAATAATATGGTTTCATATTGAAGACTCAAATGTAAATAAGGATCATAGCAGATATGATACTTTTAGCAGCGATTCGCGTTTCCGCGATTGCATTGATTCTGTATGAGGTTTTGGCGACTTGCTACGGTATCGTAAACGTTTTTTTTTAATTATTGCACAAATACTGCACACCGTTTCGTGTGTAGTTGTTGCGTCCTAAAGTATCTGCTTAAAGAAAAGCAGCTAATTCTTCGATCGTTGATGTTGAAAGTAGCATATCTGCGGAGGTCCTATATGCTTATTTTTTCATGATATTTATTTTTCTTATATCTATTTTTTTCTTAAACTTCTAAAAATTTTGTTGGAACCTCATGACGTAGTTATCTTAGGCTAGCAGTACCCGGGGCTTTACCCGTTTTTTGTTCAATCATAATAAAATATAGCCTATAGCACTCCTGAATAGTGTAGCTTTCTGATTGTAAAACAATTTTCGTGATCGGTTAAGTATTTCCGAAGATTAGCCCGTATAAACAAACAAATAATCAATGTGACAAACTTTACCTCTCTATAATCATATATATAAAATTCTCGTGTCACAGTGTTAATTACCGTACTCCTCCGAAACGGCTTTACCGATTTTCACCAAATTTTATATGCATATTCAGTAGATCTGAGAATCCGTTACTATCTATTTTTCATACCCCTAAGTGATAAGGGACATTTTTTTTTATTTATATGGCAACACATAAATAAAAAAAAATGCCGGATCAGCTAGTATTAGTATAGATTTCTTTAAGTAACATTAGCAGTGTTTCTGATACAACACAGCAGAAATAAGTACTCCTGCAGATGAACTACAAAATTCTAAAATAAACTACATTTTCATAAGGTCTTTTGATAATTTTCACAGCAGTTGGTACCAAAAAATGTCTTTTCATTCCGTCTTTCGACTCAGAAATTCAGAAATGCCGGAAATGAAATTTCAGAGGGAAATGAGGCTTAAGGGCTAAAGTAGGCTAACTACAGCTATTCCTTCCTTCTATAAATGCAAGCGGAAAACGTAATATAATACTCAAAAATACTCTTATTCGCGTTTGCGGCTTAACTAAATATTTAAATAATTTATGTGTAAAGTAACTAACTTCGTATTAAGGGACTGAAGTTAAATATTTTAAGCTCGTATTTCTGGCTTTATAGAGGATTTTAATGCTGCTATTTAGTAAAAGCAGAAGTTCTCAAAGTTTTCGTCCATCATTAGGCTTAGACCTCATGGAGCGTTTTTTTTTTCCCTCCCGTGCACGGCTGGCCTATAGGCGGGATATTTTTTAAATATAGAACATCCGATGCTAAGTGGCTACTGCCACCCATAGATATCTATAATCAACCCCAGATAGGCACGTTATTAGGCAGAAATAGGTGTGGCGGTAATGCCACCGGAATCGAACCACAAAGGGTTCTACCAACTTCATCATACTATATGATGTTTTTTCAGTCCAAATCCATAAGAACTCCAACAAATTTCAACAAAGCTATGTAAAGACAACTAACAGAGATGATGCCTTAACATACTGTCCGCACGGTAGCACACGTTTAGCCACTAACGGTCACCCATCCAACCGCTGACCTTATGAATTGAGATTTTGATTACCACACAAGCTACGAGGCGCCGCGCTATTCACACATAACTAATTACAAAATAGATTGACAGATACATTTAATTAATGCAAACCGCACACATGACACGAGGCACTACCACGATAAGTTATTAATATCGTAATCTATTATCTACGGATTAGACAAATTACTTGTTCATAATTACAACTTAATAAGCTTAACAGATGGAATTAAATTGAAACAGAAACAATTAAAGCCGACAATTTAGATGGATTCATGTTCCAATTTCGAGTATTTATAGGGTCTAACCAAATCTAATCTTTCATTCAATTTATTAGGTACAATACCCTAGTGTTGTAATAAATTGTTTGTTAAATTATTAATAGATTTAATTAATTATGTATATTAATGAACGTGAAGCAATGCCATATATAGTTTATATGGTTACAGATGTTTAAAGATATTGTAGTATGATATGATATGTAGTTATTGAAGGTGTTAGAACCTCGGAACAATGATAAGCATGAAACCCGTGCTTAAATAACAACTACATCGCGTATAGTGTATCTCTTTTTAATTATGGTAGTGATAGTGCGCAAAAAAGAGACATAAGTCCATTTCGTTTCAGCAACCAGAAAACAGCGACGCTTAACACTGCTGTTATGAGGCAGATATAAGACTTATTGCACTACCCACGGTTTGTTTAATAAATGTGAGATTACTACCCGTTCTGTCAGTCTTACTTCAGTAGCGGCGAGAGACGGACGTATCGCAAGCGCGCGCAAAAATAAGTGGTTTCCTTAAGTTTCAACTCCTGTGATAGACTTCCAAGACATAGTAAGTATAAAACAGTGATACCTTTTACGCAATTGAACCAGAAACCAATTTTAATAATTGATCATAAAGTATAGTTCAAATTACTATGTAAGAAACTCTTCCATCAATTATTAAATACATTTTTAAACGATTAAAGTAGTAATCACGGATATTAATCTACTTATTTCTCATTGGCTGTATGATAATGATTATTCTGTGCTGTATGATATGATTAGTCACATTTTATTTCAAGCAAAAACAGACAGAAGACTCCAACGTCAACTTTAACTTTACCGCAATTTTTGTCAAAAATGTCAAACGAAAAATGAGAAAAATATTTTCGTAACAAAATGATAATTGTAACAACTATATAAAAATTGCCATAGATGTGTTTCTGTCTGTGTGTGCCACAGTTATGTTGCTACCCCTCTATACTGCTACCATGTTTATCCTGTCTCCCTTTGTGTATTAAAGGTAAGCAAGTATAGTCCGCGCCAAACTTCTAGTCCGCTCTGAAGTTGTTGCGCGCACGTGTAGTCAGAGAGCCAATGCGGTCGACCACAACTACAAGCATATACTCTGTAGCAACAGTAAGGGCACACTAACGCAGCTATGTCCCCAGCCAGCGGCCAGCGGGGTTCCAAGTCTTCATCACGCTAATATCAACAATTTGCTGTTACGACGCGACTCACCTCTATATTCAGAGCGGACTAGAAGTTAAGCGCGGAGTCTACCAACTAAGTAAGTATGAGGGTGGTAGAACACTCTGGCGGCACCACCGCTACACCTATTTCTGCCTAGTAACAGCAGTGTTAAGCGCTGTTGTGTTCTGGTTTGAAAAGTGTTGTAAGGGAGACGTAATTTTACGAGGCATTCCAGCTTAGTCCTCAAAGGTAGCGGCGCATCTGTGGCCGACCTCAGATAGGAGTATCCACTCGTATATATAAATATGTAGACTTGGGCAACGCGGTAAAAGGAAACTCGTGCCCACTGTCCAGCAGTGGGACAGAAATGGGTTAACTACTTTTATAATAAATCTTCAACCTTATTTTTCAGGCATGAAATGTTGCACCTGCGTTGTGGTAAATATTGAAGACGAACAAATTCAAACTGACGAGGATCCAAGATCACTAAGTAATCATGCAATTTAGAAAAAATATTGATTTGAATAAACAATAAAAAGATCATAATTTTCATTTTCAGTCTTTATTATTAGGTTAACTTACAAACTTTTAATAATTTAAAATATTTAAATGGTCCACATAATGATTGTTTTTCAAGTCATAAACATGAATTCTACATATTTGAAAAGTTATAAATAACAAGCGGACCCGGCAAACGTTGTGTTGCCATATAAATAAAAAAATGTTAAGGGTGAACAACCCTTATCACTTAGGGGGGGGGAAAATAGATTGTAGTCGATTCTCAGACCTACTGAATATGCATATAAAATTTGGTGAAAATCGGTAAAGCCGTTTCGGAGGAGTACGATAACTAACATTGTGACACGAGAATTTTATATATAAGATAAATCATGCTAACTTTGCGCTACAGTTATTTATTTATTTGTTCACGAATAATGAACTACTATCACTATCATTTATTTATTTGATCACCAACACCGATTAAAAATCTTAACTTCATTACCTTAGAAATCGATTAAAAACGTAAATAGAGAATTAAAAAATGCAGTTTATCAATCGGTATAGATTTTTATTTCATTGTATTTTCTATCTGTATCTCTAAAGTACACTATAGTCTGATTCATAATTAGGTGTCCAAAATGTAAACAAAGGTGTTGACCTATCAAGAAAATACGTTTCAAATGGTACTTTCTTACTTTTTGACAACATTAAATTAATACAACAATAATAAAATAATAATCTAAATAATTAAGATCAATTCACATTTTCTAATATTTATATTACCTCTATTTCGTTCCATATAGTAATAATAATAAAAAACAAGGTTTATGGTAGAAAATTAAAATGTGATAATGGTAACACAATCGGAACCCAAATAATTTCTTGTGCCGTCATTTTTAAGTTTCGTAGCTGATATTATTCATTTTCGTGATTGTAATCGAACTCAAATGAATTATTGTTATCATAGCCCGTTTGTTAAATTGTGAATAATTGTAAAGTTTTCGTATTTTGTTGAGTTTGTTAAAGTTTTTGTTTCTTGTTAATTTTGACAGTGACATTTGTTTGTTTACATTTTGGACACCTAATTATGAATGAGACTTATAGTATTATGTTAGCATAGAGTAAATATTTTATCATAGAGCAAAAGTGCGCGATATAAATCTATGGTACATCTGTCAGGAATTTCCATCAAAATTTTCTGACATTAGCTGTAAATCGTTAAATTTTAAGTGAAAAATCTCACAAAAATTATCGAAAATTCTTCTGCCTAAACAAGTATCAATTTCTAGTGGTTACCACACCTGCTATTCATGATATAACTTCTCTCGTATAATACTAAGTTTCTTGATTACTGTTTAATATTTAAACCTAAGGGTTCAAGGGTTTCTGGGCAGTGTATAGTCGAGAACGAAGACATTTTGAATTTAAGATACTTAAGAAAGTAGATAAATGTAAAACTTTGTAGAAAAAATTGTGAGAACTACATAATATTCAATACTAAGTACCAAGACATTAATACAGCATTGGGATCAATGAAAAATGTATAAAACACCAAATTATACATTAAAAGGCAATTATACAACAAAATAAAAGTAACAAATACCTGTATAATTAATTGGCGGTACTTCAAAAGCAAGAATTGCTTAACACTTCGTTTTATACACAATTATACACGGAGAGTCAAATGTGTCTCATGGTGTATATTTTGCCTTTGTTGGTGAGTCCTTTCGTGTCTTGTATACCCTGTTGTGACTGTTGTATGGATTGTATTGTCCCTGATGAGAAGAAAGACGAATTTGGAGCGTGAAACGGAATAAACACTTAAGAAGAGAAATTTATAATTATACTAATCTTATACATTCGAAGAATCTGATATTAA
Source organism: Epargyreus clarus clarus (assembly GCA_014595695.2). Taxonomy (NCBI): domain Eukaryota; kingdom Metazoa; phylum Arthropoda; class Insecta; order Lepidoptera; family Hesperiidae; genus Epargyreus; species Epargyreus clarus. The sequence goes on from JACTTY020000028.1 coordinate 1,585,591, forward strand.
AAATCTAAAACGTAACCTGAAAACTAGTAATTATAAAATCGAGTACATGGTATAATAAAATCGAAGAAATGGGATACCTGTGCAATATGCGAAGTAGAAAATAGTATTATTGAATTATACAACAAAAGATGAGATTGAAAACAATAGTGGATTTACGATGACTGTGCTATAGTTCAGAAATACTACATAGTGAGATATAGTGTTCTTTTAAAACTAAAGTATAGTTTACTCTCACTATACTCTTACTATAGTATATTTGCTCTCACTATAGTATATTTTATTATCACTCGAGTTAAGGGCCTTGTAACTTTTGGATCTTAATTTGTAATCAGTTTTAACTAAATGTGTTTAAGTCCATGTGTGTTGGCGTGTTTTCCACTTATCGCTGGTATGTGTATAGCGAGCTTTCCTATATTGTGTCCAAAATGTATTAGATGTTGTGTGTTTGACGATAATTAAATGTACGTAAATAAAATAGAAATAATAATAAAAAGCCTGCTTGTACCATTCATATAGTTTTCATTAAGACCTTAAGTGAAATAATTGGCTCTAAATTAAATTGTTATTTTTATAGTATAGGAGTAGCAGACAAGCATGCAGTCCACCTGTAAGTGGCTACTGCCGCCTATGGACATCTGTAATTAACCCCAGATAGGATTAGATATTTCTACCCAGGTCAGCCAGCTAGGGGCGCTGATTGGAAATGTATGGGCAAATACGTAAACAAATACCAAAACAGTAATTTTTGTAAAAACGTAAAAACTCATACTAAGGGTACAGATCTACAGGAAAAATTGTATCCTACCACATCCTTCAAACCAAAACACATCAGCAACACTGCCATTCATCATCAACCCATTACTGTCCCTCTGCTGGGCACGGGTCTCCTCTCAGAATGAGAAAGATTAGGCCATAGTCCACCGCGCTGGCCAAGTGCGTATTGGTAGACTTCACATACCTTTGATTTTTTTTTTTATAAATTTCTCATCCATGCAGGTTTCCTCACGACGTTTTCCTTCACCGTTTAAGAAAGTAATAATTAATTTCTAATACGCACATAATTTTGAAAAATCAGAGGTGCGTGCTTGGGATTTGAACCTCGGACCCCTCGATCGAGAGGCCGAGTTTCTTAACCACTCGGCTATCACTGCTGCTGCGGTATTGCAGTAAAGCTTTTCACGTTAACCCACAAAGGGCACTTCAAAATAATCTTTACGTCTTTTGTACTTCGCCACTTCCCTACTAAGTCACTCCTTATATTACAAGACATATATCATTCACGCCAAATAAATTACTCCTGAAATAAGGTCATAACTGAAACTCAGCTGCTCTGCATCGTTAAAAGACTTGGGCGGCAGTAAAACTTATGAAGTCGATACGGTTATGGCCCTATCACCACTTTACTGCATATTATGCAGTATACTTTGCATGCTGATGTCACTCCTCGATGGAATATAAATTAGGTGTTTTATAATGTTATTTTTGTTTTATTGAGAAATTAACTTCTCGCGACTTTTTAAAATGGATTTTATTAGCTACAATGTTAAATATGTTTCTCTATGACGGTAGAAGTCTTTGTGGTTCGACTCCGGCGGCACCACCGCCACAGCTACTTCTGTCTAATAACAGCAGTGTTAAGCGCTGCTGTGTTCTAGTTTGAAAGGTGTAGTAAACATCTACTTATCCGAGGCGTGCCAACAGTCTTCGGAAGAAGTTACGCACTTGTGACCAACCTCAGGTCGGAATCTAATCTTATCTGTTTGTAGTATAAAAAAATAACTGAGGATTTGTAGGTGCTTTCGTATGCCAGCACTAAATAAAAAAATCCTTTCTTTTATAATATAGGAGTAGCAGACAAGCATGCAGTCCACCTAATGGTAAGTGTCTACTGCCGCCCATGGACATCTGTAATCAACCCCAGATAAGATTAGATATTACTACTTGAGGTCGGCCACAGATGCGCCGCTACCCCTGAGGACTAAGCTGGAACACCTCGGAAAAGTCTGTCTCCCTTACCACACCCTTCAAAACAGAACACAGCAGCGCCTAACACTGCTGTTATTAGGCAGAAATAGGTGTGGCGGTGGTGCCGCTGGAGTCGAACCACAAAGGGTTCCACCACCTTGAAATTTCATTTTATTTCTGGTGTAGATCACATATATCCGTGGGCGGCAGTAGCCACTTACCATCAAGTGGACTGCATGCTCGCTACTTCTATATTATAAAAAATGTAATCTTCAACATTCCATTCTCCTAACAAACTCGATTTCTCGTAACAAATTCAACGTACCTAATACCTTCACATAGCACGTTATTCGGTCATCGCTACCAATTGCAATTCCCTCTCAGGAGTCTCACGGACAAGATTTAACCAAGATTTTTATTACAACACTAGTTTTTATGAACCATTTAATGGTTTGAAACGGATTTGCAATGTTAGTTGTCGGGAATAAAAAGTTATTCGTACTTAAGCAAAGTTAAAACAGAAATCTCATCTTAAATGTGTTTCGAAATCTTAAGCGTTATTTTGGTCGTAATGGAGTAGAGAATTACTAATACCTAAAAAAATACAATGTGCTATTGAACATACAAACTGTATAGACACAAAAACACAAATTCAAACTTTTAATATATAAAAATAATAATAAGTAAATATATAAGTAATTATTTTACTTCTGCGTAATATTAAGAGATGTGTAATTTTAAAGACTAAATTACACGAAGCGTTTCAAGTAAGTCCTGAGGGCAACGCAATCAAGACGACTTTGGTAGGACTCTGATTCCATATGTAATTTATATAATAGATAGTAACAACTTTGGCACACTGCATATCTGTTGCTTGGTTAAAAGTAAAACGAACCTCTTTATGAAATACCAAAATCGCGACCGACTTATGAGGATTCTCAGTCCTGAGGAATGATAACGCATCTGATAGATTAGTAAAGATTACTCACTCCTAACAAGAAAATGTAACCATATTTGAGAATTGAAATAGTTGCGCAAATAAGTTTTGCCATGTCTCCGTGCTAAAATGTCCCTAAAATATTTGAAATACTAATATATTTATTATATAAATTACGCAATATTAGTTATTTATTCGTATATTTCCTCTAAAAATGTTTTTTTATTTATCAAGAATTCAAAAAAACAACTGACAAATCAGCCTTTTGTGGCTTTATTCAATTTCAATGCCGCGAAGTATCTTTATTAATCTATGCATATCTGTGATCATCTACAGACAGAATCTCTGTTTTATATGGAGTTGGTTATAGATGTCCATGAGAGACAGTGAACTCTTTGTAGTTCAACTCCGGCGGCACCACCGCCACACGGACCCAATAACAGCAGTGTTAAGCACCGCTGCGTTCTGGTTTTAAGGGTGTGGTAAGGGCGACAAAGCAAGGGTAAGCAGTGATAGCCTAGTGGTTAAGAAACGCGGCCTCTCGATCGAGGGGTCCGAGGTTCAAATCCCAGGGCACGCACCTCTGATTTTCAAATTAATGTGCGTATTAGAAATTAATTATCACTTGCTTAAACGGTGAAGGAAAACATCGTGAGGAAACCTGCATACCTGAGAGATTTATAAAAAAAAAAATCTTAAGGGTATGTGAAGTCTACCAATACGCACTTGGCCAGCGCGGTGGACTATGGCCTAATCCTTCGCATTCTGAGAGGAGACCCGTGCCCAGCAGTGGGACAGTAATGGGTTGATGATGATGATGAAGGGCGACATACTTTTCCAAGGTGTTCCAGCTTAGTCCCCAAGGGTAGTGGCGTATCTGTGGCCGACCTAAGTACTGAGTAGGAATGTAATCCTATTTGTGATTGATTACACATGTGCATGGCCGACAGTCACTTAGGTTCACTACATTTTCGTTGGCTACTATAAAAAGATTCAACGTTTTAATGTAAGCCAAACTGCGAATTGAAAGTACATCCTACATGATTCAGAACAGATCCAACATTTCGTCAGAATTTTAAAGCTAGAACGCAGAAAAAGTTCCCATATTTACATAGTTACCGTTAAGGTAACATTTTCGAAAGTTATAAACTCCTAACCCCACCTCGCATATAGTAAGGAAATTCCCAAGCTTCTGTTTTCTTTGTTCGGGAAAATTCTAGGGTGAATTTTTCAGGGAACCCTGCACAGGAAGGAATTTTGCTGTAAATTCATGTTGAGGTGGACTTCTTTGGTGTATGACCCACGATTATATCGTACGATTTTAAATGAAATCATTTCTGATTTTGAATATAAAATAAGTATTAAGTTAACATTAAGGATTTATTTAAATTGGTCCGGCCGTTTTCCGTTTTTCGTTTTCCGGTCGGCTGGAAAATAGAACGATATTAGTAGCCGCTGATGGATTAATATAATCGACTAGCTAGTTGGCTGACGTACAAGCGACTATCTTAGTCTTAAGAAGTGGCAACGCATCTGTGATCGACTTCATGTGGAACCACTTTCTATATGGAGCTGATTACTAGCTTGTTAAAACGTAAAAAAAAGTTTTAAAAATATCTCAAATTTTTTTGAAGTCGCACTTGGTCTGCGCGGTGAACTATGGCTTCAAACCTCTTCATTTGAGAGCTGAGTTCATATTTAATATCTTATTGCTCTTCGTGAGGGCTAATTTATATCCTATGGCTCCTCGTGATAACAAAATACAACTGCAAAGATCACAAACAGAACGCTGCAGCGTTGAATGTAGCTCTTATGTCGAAATACTAAGTGTTATAGCAATATAAAACAATGATTTTTTAAGTCGCACGACTGACTGCACGAAAATCCCCCTTAACAGTAGATAAAATCGGTGCATTCTCCCTTCAGTTGCCCCATTTTAAGGATTTAGGGGCGATACAAGAACAAAGAATCCATTACTCTACATTTAAATTGTTGAATCTCGCTGCATACATTGTTTTACATCAAGTTTCAGTTGCACTGAATAAGTTATCACTATGAATTAAACGAAAATGAATAAAGTTTGTTTCACAAGATAAGTTGTGTTCTCCTAGTTTAAAGAACTTTGCATTCGTACAAATAGGTGTACAGTTTGAGTTTGTCCGTACTTTATAGCTGTTTATAGAAAAGTACTAAGTAGGACCTAGCAGTTCACCTGATGTTACGTCATTGCTGCCATTTTTTTTTTACGAGGGGGATCCTTCATGCCGTGGGAGCGGCACGGGGTTATTACTGCACTAAAACCCCCCCGGTGGCCGTCCTCGGCGCTGCGTAGAGGACTCCGGGATCTCCAACGGAACGCAACCGGAGTACACTTGGCGCGTGCCTTGTCGGGCTCCGCCTATGTGAGCTTGACACTCACCACACCGTCTGGTGTGCACGACGGTATGCGACCACACATACCGCCGTCCATCCCGGGGTTGCTGGCCGGGCGGTTCGAGCTCCCACTCTTGCTGTCCACAACCCCGGAAACGTCATTGCTGCCATAGTCTGTAATCAACCTCCGAAAGGAGTGACATCTGGTATGGAAAGATAGCGATCCCTGAGGGCTAGTATAGTCTAGGGTAATTATATCTCTACCTTACACTCTTGGAATCAGAAGGCAGTAACGCTACTCAAATGGTCTTATGATGTCAGATCAACTTCATGTTCTCTTTTCTTATATAAAAAGTTATGAATATCTACTACGCGATTAAAAAAATATTATATTATACTTCTTTAATAAATATTAATTATTATTGAACCAAAAAAAAATACAGTTACCACAAAATTTATGTTAATTAAACTTTTTTTATATGTGATGCAAAAAAAAAACACAAATAGTATTTTAGAGAATTAATAAATTAAAAATTATTTATTCCACAATTATGCCAATTACAATTATAACAAAATATATGTCTTTTATATAAGGAAGACATAAAAAATACACAAAAAATCTTTATATGTCTTTTATATAAGTAACACATAAAAAAACACAAATAATCTTTTATACCAAAAAACTGTAAAATTCACGTGACGAACACAATTCTCTTCCTTGCTTAAGAAATAATATACGTATTTCTTACATACGTGAATCTCGTTTTGAAAACTTGACGAAACTTTTCCTCCGAGGTTTACAGCTTCCACGAGGACTGGAGATAACGGGCGAGTCCTTGGCTGGACGTTATCTGTTTACTGAGAATTAAAAAAAAAACAGAAGACCCTTTTTGAAAACGTGTCCTTTTAACGTGGTAGACTACACGCAAATGCTGATTTCAATGTCTTGAAAAGAGTGAATGCATATCGATACCTTAATTCGCAAATCAGCCAACTCCACTTTTGTGTCAAAATGTTTTTTGATGTGAAACATCTATAGCCGCACGTAAAACCGATTTCTGGCGTGGCGACGCATGCCGTGGCGCACGCTATACGATGGTATATATATACAGTCTATATGCAGTAGTGTGTACGGTGTGGCGCCATGCGCAATCGAATTCAATAAATAGTCATCGTTATCTGGAAAAAAAACGTAATATTTTATTTTATCATTATGACATATTTAGTTCCTATCACAATATGTTCTTTTCTGCATATTACTTTAACAAAATAATGTCGATGTTTCACATCTGCCAGGCGTCCCGTGACGGCTCACATTTTTTTTTATTTATTCTTATAGTAAATGGCGTTAAACAAAATCAAAATAAATAAAAAATAACATTTTACAAAAAGTGGAGTTGGCTGATTTGCGAATTATGGTATCGATATGTGAATTTAAAAAATGTTAATAATATCATATTTGAAGGTGATAGAACACCTATTTCTGCCTACTGAAGGTGAGCGATCACTCTGTAGTTCGATTCTAGCGGCACTACTACACCAATTACTACCTAATAACAGCAGGCACTGTTGTATTCTGGTTTAAAGGTGGAAGTAAGGGCATACTTTTTTTTTATAATATAAGAGTAGCAGACGAGCATGCAGTCCACCTGATGGTAAGTGGCTACTGCCGCCCATGGACATCTGTAATCAACCCCAGATAAGATTAGATATTCCTACCTGAGGTCGGCCACAGATGCGCCGCTACCCCTGAGGACTAAGATGGAACGCCTCGGAAAAGTCTGTCTCCCTTACCACACCCTTCAAACCGGAACACAGCAGCGCCTAACACTGCTGTTATTAGGTAGAAATAGGTGTGGCGGTGGTGCCGCCGGAGGCTAACCACAAAGGATTCTACCACCTTCAAATCTTCAAACTTATCCACGTTTTCCAACTTCGTACTCATGAGTATCAACTAATCTATTTCCAACCTCCGGTGGGAGACTAATCCTATCTGGCGTTGATAACAGATACCCATGGACGGCACCAGCCATCAGATGGACTTCATGTTCGATTGTTATGTTTCTTAGATTAGTAAAGATTACTCAATCCTAACAAGAAAATGTAACCAGTTTTGACAATTGAAATTGTGACTGTCATCTATTTTCGTGTTTGAAAAATATTAAAAAAATGTAGTTTTTAGATCATTTACGAATGAAACGATATCTCTCCGCACTTTTTCTTCGATTTCGTGTTTTTGCTCCACTTAACTGCGCATGTCGGCATTAAGCCATTTTTTTATGCTAACTCATACAATCTTACCTGCGAGTGATTATATAAACAAAAACATAATATTTTTTATTTTTTTATTTTTATTTATTTATTTACATGCCAACAGCAACACACGCAATACATTATATAGTACTTAGAAGTACACTATAGAAGTATTCATAATAATAGGGTTCGTATGAGTGCCAATTATAGGCATTAATATTATAAAGAAAACATATTATGAAAATAACACAAAATAATTAATAAAAATAATACGAATAATAAGATAATTTAAATAGATTTCTAACAATACGCACTATCTAAATTTTCTTTATTCTAAGTTTTTGTTTGCGGATTTGTAAGGAAACGGTTGCAGGTTTAAGGACACTTATCCAATGCTGACTGGCGCACTGTTGTTCCTTTTATACATCCCTTTTATCTATATTTTATCTCCTTTTAGGATAAAGCTGAAACTAGCAAGCCGCGCCAAATTGCTAGTCCCCTCTGAAGTTGTTGCGCACGGGTTTAGTTAGCATATACTCCTTAACGTAAGGGCACACTAACGCAGCTTTGTATCCGTGGGCGAGAGCGGGCAGTGGGGGGGATCCCGCCACAGATCCCGCGCTGTTTTCGTCCCGCTAATATCTGCAATTTTCCATTGCGACGCGACTCGTTTCTATATTCGGAGCGGACTAACAGTTTGGTGCGGACTATAATTGGTCTAAAAATTTAGTAAACGCATACACGTATGCACGCATTCATATACACATGAATGCGTGCGCATATGCATACATACGTATATGCACATGCAAAAAATAATAATGATTAGAATTCTTAACTACTAAAATTGTTAAACTTTAAATATATTTCACATTATAGATATATATATCTAGACTTTCTGAGTCAAATCAACTCAAAGCAAACTAAAAATGAAACGCCAGAAAGGAAAAGAAATCATCTAGGTAATAGAAGATGTTTGTAAAGTTAATATTATTTTCTATATGAAACTTCCAGTTTGGTGCAGTTAGCGGAGATTATATGCAAAACGGCAAATTGGTTTAGTTTTAACTAGCTGCAACTTTATGCTAATCTGGAGTTCAATTGTGAAATTCGAGGACTAACTAATATAGACGCCAAATACCTTATTCCTAATATAAGACAATTTTTATGACGTCACTACGTTAATTAGATCTTATGTAAAGTGTAACCTACGTATATTATTTTACTAAAAGGTCTTAGAAATATTGGAAAGGCTAAAAGTCTGATACGCAAAGGGGCTTCTTTCAAGTGACGATATGAAAGACCATAAATTTTATTGACAAATCATGCCGTATTTTTGTCAGAACATTATAAAACCATTTTTGTTTTTGTATGTTTTTTTCTATTTAATATTGACCGTAACTTTTTTAAGTATTAAATTTATTATTGCAGGATATAAGTTATCAGAAAATGTTATAATCTAAGTGGAATACGTACTTTAGAGTTGCTACAATATTTTACTATCAAAGCTTTCATGTTTCTTAAACTGTAGGTATGTATTTGTTTCTGTAAATAATCGTAATTATATTTATCAATATTATTTTGTAAACAAATTAGCTTAAAAAAGTTGTTTTAAAATGACAGTTGAGATTTTTTATCACTATTCACTACCCTCTCTTAACAAATATCCAACCATAATGTCATCATGACGTAATACTGAGTACTGGAGGGGCGGCTAGTTTTATTGGCAGTTCGATCGCAGCCTCCGACTGTTGCGCACGCGTCTTGTGAGCTCCGTGGAACGTCTTCGGGTGTTTTATTCATAAAATAACGGTTACGTGTGAGTTGATAGTATTTCTTTTTGGCCAAATTTATTAACTAGATTTTATACAGGCGATTTATGTTGAAAGTGGTAGAACCATTTGTGGGTCGACTCTGGCAGCATCGTCGCCACATCTATTTCTGCCTAAATAACAACAGTGTTAAGCGCTACTGTGTTCTAGTTTGGAGGGTGAAGTAAGAGCGGTATACTTTTCCAAATATCTAATCCTATCTGACGTCAATAACAGTTTTCCATGGGCGTCAATAGTCACTTCTATATTATATAAAAAATACTCATCATCTGCATATGTATACCATCGCGATAGATGAAGAATCTGAAGAGACTACTATTGTATTGCTTGCAAGGATAAATGTAAGTTTAATTTGCATATTAGAAGTCTATCTCATTGCTTCATCCCAAACAATGTCTAGTTGCAGGGTACTAATGATGTTAGGGCACTAAAGGATATACGGATTAGTACTTTGTGTAAGAACAGCTGTAACGATCATACAGTCCAGCTTTTAAGTGGTCATTGTTGCGGATATCAGTGAGCAACTCCAAAAACAAGCTGTTTTAACTTAAATCGTTATACATGCTACTCCTGAAAACTAATTTAGAACGCAAATTTCAAATACGTAAACATAAAAAACGTAACGTAACGTAAACGTAACCTACAAATGTATAGGAGGTTCTACTTGGAAGTTAATCACATTTTTTTTTGTAATATAGTAGCAGTCGAGCATGCAGTCCATCTGATATTAAGTGGCTACTGCCGCCCATGGACATCTTTAATCAACCCCAGATAAGATTAGATTCCTGGGGTCGCTCACAAACGCGCCGCTACTCCTGAGGATTAAGCTGCAATGCCTCTGATAAGTATGTCTACCTTACCACAGCCTTCTAACCAGAATACATCAGAGTTTAACACGGCTGGTATTAGATAGAAATAGGTGTGGCAGTGGTGCCTTCCTAATCGAACCAGACACGCTTCTACCATCTTTTTTTTAACGAGGGGAAACCTTCAAAAGGTACCTGGTGCCGTGGCCGTGGACTCCGGGATCTCCAACGGAACGCAAACGGAGTCCTCTTAGCGCGGTGCCCCTTCGGGCTCCGCCCAGTTGAGCTCGACGCTCACCCCACCGTCTGGTGTGCACGGCGGTATTGCGACCACACATACCGCCGTCCTTCCCGGGGTCGCTGGCCGGGCGGTTTGAGCTCCCACTCTTGCCGTCCGCAACCCCGGAGGCCCCCTTTTAGTCGCTCTTACGACAGGCAGAGGATACCGTAGCCCTATTCCAGTCCCGGAACTACAGGGACAACGCTTCTACCATCTAGAGTGATAGCAACTCTTAGAGTCGTGCCACAAAGTTTTCAGCCTTCAAAACAATCCTAAAATGTATTTTACTGTCATTTACACGTACAATGTATTCAAACAAATGTGGGTACATGCGTAAAAACTTTCCGAAAAAGTTTTTATCTCCAAACATTCCTACTCAAAAAGTTTTATCTCGAAATAAAATTTTCATCTTATCCTAAAAGGAAAAATAAACGGCCACCGTATCTTTGCTTTTCCTTATTTGCAGAGAATTTTCGTGGTTGAAAATAGATTTTTTGTTCTTACATAACTTTGCTTCAAAGTTCGTAAAATTAAAATTTAAAAAATATGATAAAATAATAATAAAATATCATATTTCTCTACCGTATAAGAATAATAAAAAATCTATTTCAAAACAATACATAATTTTGGAAAATAACTACCGTATTACTCAACTAGACAATTATTATAAAAACCTACCTACCTCAACAGTTTTGCTTCCTGAGAATAATATTTATTGTATAGATTTATTTTATTTTATTTTGCTTGTAATTTACATGTTTTGCATAAATATACAAGTGTCTATTTCTATCAATGTTGTACATGCCTAAACTGACTTGCATATTTGTATTGTGTATTTTATTATATCACAATGTTATTTGTAAAATTTCTGTATGTTATGCTGTTGAAGTGTCAAATAAATAAACAAAAAACCGTCGAATTAACAATATGTTATGTCATTCCCGCAATTAAGACAAATCTAAGGACATTTCACATGTTAAAATCCGTCAAGCCAAAGGCGTAGAACGTAGGGTATCCCAAAGAATGAGACGTACCTACATAAATAGGATCGAAAAACATTACCCTCCACACTCAAGTAAATAAATGACTTTGTTGTTTTTTTAAACGCAATATTATGTGAAACAAATCCTATTGTATATAAAATTCTCGTGTCACAATGTTAGTTACCGTACTCCTCCGAAACGGCTACTATCTATTTTTTCATACCCCTAAGTAATAAGAGTTGTTCACCCTTAACATTTTTTTATTTATATGGCAACACAACGTTTGTTGGGTCAGCTAGTTATTATATGTTCGATCATAAGTTTTATTATAACATTTTCTATTATATTATTTTTGTACGTTTTTTATAAATTAGGAGCGTAATGTAAATAAAGAAATATAAGTTGTACATAATGATATGTTAAAAACTCGTAAGTTAAAAAAATATTTTATATAAATACTCGTATTAACCTTAAATTAATAGTATGTAAAAGCGACTTGGATTAAAAAAATGTTTTTACATATGCATATTAAATTGTATAAGTAGGTTCATAGCTAACGAACAATAAAGTCTAAAAGCTAAAACGTCGTAAAATGGCGTCCCCATTTTTCGTTTATTACCAACTCTTTGCCACTGAGTTATCGCCAGTAAAACGTATAGATATAAGATAACCTAACTACGTGGGTATATTAAGTATGTCAAATTTGAGTTTACGAGAACGTGGTTACTAAGACATAAAAAGTTATAGAGCTTTATGGTTCATCTTCAGAGTATTTATATAATAGTAGTTAACGAACATGCAGTCCACCTGATGGTAAATAACCGCCCTCGATGCCAGATACGTTGGAAATCATTGGTCGCATACCGTCGTAAACACTACATGGTGTGGGAGGAGCGAAAACTGCTCCCCCAGGGTAGAGCCCGTTGGGCATCGCGCTTGGAGGGCTCCGGTTGTGTTCCGTTGGAGATCCCGGAGTTCTCCAACAAGCGTTGAGGACGGCCACCGGGGGGGTTTTAGTGCGGTAAAAATCCCACATAACCCGGCGTCGCTCCCACGTCGTCGGGTATCTTTTGAAGGTTTCGCACTCGAGAAAAAAAAAAAAGAAAAAAAAGGTTGGAAATCATATCTGAGATAAGCCTGCAATGCCGCCTACTTCTCCACCAAATTCATCAGGATGTGAAAAACTGCAGCACTGCAAATTAGGCAAAAATTTCGACACCGCCATATGTTATGTACACTTTTTGCCTAACTCAAACTTAAACTTTCATTTACTTAACTGCCGAAAAACTGTTTCACAGTTTGACGGACTATTATTATAAGTTTGATGGTATATTTTTAGAGAAAATAAATAAAAATGAAATTTATGAAACAATGTTTTATTGAATACTCAAAAGAGAATACCTATCTGAAACCTAGAAATAAATTTGTAAACACTATTTTATATTTACAATAAATATTATACCTGTCTTCCTTCCTTGTTTATTTTCCTTTTTTTTAAACACTTGTATTTAGACACTAAAAAAATTACGTTTCAAAATTAATTCATTTTTTTCATAGAATACGCACACTTAATGTTACATGCATTTGGATATATTATTCGTCTACCAATGCCATAAAATCCTACACACAATAATCATTAAAACTAAATAGATACATAGAAAATTATATCCAGCACAAATTTATTTAATAACTTCCTTAATTTAGTATAAATAATGTCATCATAAATTGTATTTTACGCTCGTTCTAAACCCAACACTTTAAATAGTCAAAGTTTTGAACTGAAACTAAATTTATATTTACAACACGAGAGCTCCCCGAGCAACTTCCATGATGACAGTCTTCCTCACAAGTATCATAATGTTACTACTACACTACACTACACTCATAAAATAACTATAAAAGTTATAAAATGTTACTTAGGCTACTCGCACACTGTGGCCTGACGAATCTATTCCAACAATGGGTATTTTTTTGTGGTAGAACCCTCTGTGAAGGCATAGATTAGTAAAGATACTTCGACGCCTTGAAATTGAATGAAGCCACAAACGGCTTATTAGTAAGTTCTTTTTTTGAATTCTTGACAAATAAAATCATTTTTAGAGTAAATTTACGAATAAATAACTAATACTGCGTAATTTACGTAATAAATAAATAATTATTTCAAATATTTTAGGGACATTTTAGCACGGAGACGTGGCAAAACTATTTTTACGCAACTATTTCAATTCTCAAAACTGGGTACATTTTCTTGTTAGGAGTGAGTAATCTTTACTAATCTATGTGTTATGATGTAACAATATGGATACTAAAATTTCTAGTGCTACTTACATTCATTGTAAAGAGTAGTTCGGTCACTCACAATTTGTAAAATTTTGAAAAATTTTAATTTTAATAATAATATCTGTGAATCTTTAAGTCAGAGAGCTAACACTTTTGGCTTTGAATAACATTATCGATAAATAAATCGACGACGTCTCTAGATACGAGTCCCTTATACAAATTATAAAAGAACACTATGTTACCACTGAATGGAGAAAGTGTTAAGGTTGTGTTAATTAAGCAACGCCCTTAAGACCGGAACGCTTTGTAATTGTATTTTTAAAGCTTCGAAGGCATAGATCAGTAAAGATTACTCACTCCTAACAAGAAAATGTAACCAGTTTTGACATTGTCACTGTCATCTTTTTTTAAAAATGTAGTTTTAGAGCATTTACGAATGAAACGATATTTCTCCGCACTTATTTTTTCGATTTTGTATTTTTGCATCACTTAAATGCACATGTCGGCATTTTTCCGCGTAAATAACACCATGACAGCCTTTAAATAGCTGCCACATTTGACAGTCGATTAAGCCATTTAATGGCTTCTTTCAATTACAAGGCGGTGAGATATCTATACTTATCCAGATCCACTCTTTTTGATTCTGCCTGTGTTAAGCGCTGCTGTGTTTCGGTTTGAAAAGTGAGGTAAGGGAGATATAGTTATCCGAGGCGTTCCAACTTTGTCCTCATTGGTAGTAATGTATCTGATGCCAACCCTAGATTTTAATCTTCCTTAAATTGTAATGTTCTCTCGTAGATATAATAACAAAGCGTATTAAATTAATCCTCTAACACAAATAAGTAATGCCGACCTCCAGCGACTACTAACCATCAAATTAACTGCACGTTCGTTTACTACTTCAATTTATTAAAAAAACACTTACAACCGATTAGTTTCTTGGACGAAAGTGTGCAAAAGCCTTATCGCTTAGAAAATTAACCCAAGCACTCGAATCGTAAGATCTAAAATAGCTTATTTGGTCGGATACGATAAACTCTAAAGTTTAATAGCGAATAGTTCGCAGTAACATTTTTGTGCTTCGCTCTGAGAATAGGTGGATTAAATATTGTTGTATTGCATTTTCAACGCTTTTGGAACGTAGATATAAAAATAACGGTCGAACATTATTGCAGAGTGGAAAATACTTGCAAACTACGTAGCAAAACTGTTATTATAACAGTTTATGGAATAAGAATTTTTATGCTACACTCCATAGTAATATTTGAATATACTTTTGCATTAATAGCACAATGTAAATAGTATCAAGTGCCATTTCGAAGTTTAAAAAACGGTTATTTATAACAAGATAGCAAAATAATGATTGTTTACTTTTATAATATGTATACCTACCTACGTCTGTATGACTAAATTATTTTGATTATTTTTTTATACTCGGGACATTTTCACAAGCTACTCTCTTTCGAGCTAAAATAATATTATTCATTTCACAAAAAAATTAGGTACTTTTTATCTTACTACGATTTAAAGTTCTTTTCGAATGTATTTCTATATTAAGTATACCTCATTCTATGACACGGCCTGCAAGTCGAACCGCTAGACGGTTTTTAACATAATGAGATATCTATCGTTGGATTCGTCTAAATTATAGGAGTAATATACTGTATTTTTAATTCCATCTTTGTTTTCATAATTATGTACTTACCTCAAAATTATCTGCACGTAGGCTTTCATTTCAAAAAACATTAACCTATGACATCTGGCTAATAAATAACCTCATTCTCAAACCAGGTAATTTACGATTACGAGTTGGTTTAAAAAATTGTATGATAAATTTTGTATTTTATATTTTTAAAGCACACATCCAACCTTAACTAGAAAACGTCTAATCCATTTTCCGCAATCGTGACCCGTAAACCTAACTCTGCTGCTGGGAAATTTAAAAAATACACGTCATATATTCGAGGAGACGAATTTAATCATAGCTCGAACGAATTAGTTTCATCGTTTATGAGATAACCGTGGCACGCGGGTAGGGTGGCTATGAGGACTGTTTAGGAAAGACTTTTACTTGTCGCAAGTTTATTTGATATGGTTTAAATGATGGAAATATCGGGAGTTTCAGCACATTTGGACCAATTCTGAAGAGCTCTATAAGAAGAAATGTCGAAAATACGTAATTTTTTGGCACTTTGCCAGCATGGTGGACTATGGCCATTTTCTAATGCTCCAAGTTTCCTGATGTCTTCCTAATACATATAACAAACCCATTAGCATTAGCATTAAAAGTAAGCAATTTTTTTCATTTGCAGTTTGTAATTAAACAAATACCTAAGTACTTTATTACTCTTAAAACGATCTTGCCATTGTAGCATTGCGTTTGCGACCCGGCAACATCAGCCAACTTTGGTATTAATGCCAGCCACGTCCCCAGAAAGATCCCCTCAAGGGTGCCCCTCAAGACATGAGCGTTGAGAACGCTACAACACATGACGTGTATTAGCCATTATTCCCGTAATGCGGGAAATCATAGGATACAAGGCGCACTGTCCCCGTAGTTCCGGGACTAGAATAGGGCACGGTCTCCCCTGCCTGCCGTAAGAGGCGAATAAAAGGGGGCTTCCGGGGTTGCGGACGGCAAGAATGGGAGCTGGAATCGTCCAGTAAGCGACCGGGAAGGACGGCGGTATGTGTGGTCGTGAACACCAGATGTTGTGAGAGGAGCGAATGCTTCCCCAGGGCAGAACCTGATCGAGGGAGGCATCGCCCTTGGAGGACTCCGGTTGTGTTCCGTCGGAGATCCCGGAGTTCTCCACCAACGCTAAGGACGGCCATCGAGGGGGGTTTTAATGCAGTAAAGATCCCACATAACCCGGCGTCGCTCCCACGTCGTCGGATACGTTCTACGATACGAAGGAAAAGGATACAAGGTACATATCCTGTTTTTACCACCTCTAATGTGGCGGCACTATAAGCCATCTCACGTCGTCCCGTCCGTCGTCACGTCGCCGAGAAATAAGACACGTGCACGCCTAAAATATAATATCATTGGCCGCAGAGAAAACGCTTAAACATTATTTTAGTGAATTATATCTCTTAGTGGCTTGTGTCGCTCTGTAAGTTAATTTTAGTTTAACTTAGTTTTCATATTATGTCCACCTGGGATAAATATTTTGTATTTAATATCTCAATAAAGTGATTAGATTCTTAAATTTTGCATAAACTTGTGAACATACTTCTAACGCAATATTTATTTAAATTATTTTTTATTTTGTAGTAACAGAAATCGGATATTATAAGTTTCTTTTTTCTTAAAACCATCCGCACCACCAGTATACCCGAATGAAATTATGATACTTCACTACAAAAAAGCCATTTTGCAAATATCTTATCCAATATTATTACAAAACCTGCAACAATAAAGAATAATGTAACTTAACAATAAAAAAAACAAAAATACATTTTTACATAAACTGTACTTAACTTATTTTGCCTTCATACCGTATATTGGCGAGAAAAATACGCAACCCCTTTATTTATCAAAACAATATTCCGCGTTTATTTGTTGCCTACATTGTTCTTTTGGCGCGTAATTTTATTTTTTTTCGTACAGCTAGCGTGTAAAAGAGATCACTTTCTATTCAGTCTTTGAATCATCTAAATTTCGTATTTTACCTCTACAAAAACCTACAACATAATAATAATAAACTGAAACGGGAAGTAATGTAGACTGTAGCCTTGTCATTTCCAAAATGTATACGAATGCTACTACACTTCATGTCTTAAAAAATCCGTTAAACCTAGTTCGGCTATTAGGGCATGCCAATCAATATTAACTGCCTTAAAATTAAGTCTATCATTCGTAAAAATTCTGCAAGATTTGTTAATCATATTTATATTTGTCGTCGAATGTACAATTATTATAACAACATTTTATAATCTAGTGTATTCAACTAGAGCTGGCTGAATGCATTTTGTTTCTTGACCCTTAAAGTTCTACATGTTATTAAAACAGAAACTGTCAAACGCTGACATTTCAAAACGAACCAATGACCGAATTGTCAAACAGTTCGTGATTAGCGTTTTTGCATTTAGTATCAAAAATATTTAATTAAAAATGCCTGCGGGAGCTTCAACCGCGGATCCCTTGAGGGAGAAAGCTTTTCAGGAGTACCGGAAGAAGCTAATGGAGCACAAGGAAGTAGAATCCAGGTTAAAAGACAGTAAGTTACCATGTACAAAGATGTCGATTTTTGTCGAATCATCACGATACATTTGTTGATATTTTAGCTGTAATTAATGAGATTTAAGTGTTTTTAATATTGTTATTATTATTAGCGGCAAGGATTAAACATTTAATGTACTTTTTGTGTTGTAAAGTATATTGATGTTTATAAAATTTAAATAACCCCTTTGTCATTTATTTGCATTAAGATTTATTAATTTAATTTATTAAGATCCCCTCAGTAGGGTCCTCACATGTGTTTCATAGACATACAAACAGACAAAGATAATTTATTAATTATGTAGTACTATTTTTGTGGACACCAAAATCTCTAACGATACACAACTGGGAATGGGACGATAATAGATTTATTTCTGGCAATCTTGGCCTTATAAAGTGTTAGTAACAAGCTTTAGTTTGATATTTAAAGTTTAACAAAATTATATTATATCTTTTTTTATCATAATTTCAGTGCGAGAACAACTAAAAGACCTCACAAAACAGTATGACAAGAGTGAGAATGATCTGAAGGCCCTGCAGAGTGTTGGACAAATTGTCGGAGAAGTACTGAAGCAACTCACAGAAGAGAAATGTAAGTTTGTTACATTATGATGAAGGAAGGTAAAATGCTTCTTGCTGAACTCTGGAAGCAATACAGTAACACCTGAGGTGATAGATCCCTTTGTGGTACGAACAGGTGGCACCACTGCCACACCTATTTCTTCCTAATAACAGCAATGTTATGCGCTGATGTGTTTTAGTTTGAAAGGTATAGCAAGGAAGAGGTACCTAACATAGTCCTAGGCTTCCTAACATAGTCCTCATGGGTAGCAATGCCTATGTAGCTAATTAGGTTGGACTGTAATCCTATCTGAGATTGATTACAGATAAAAAACATAACCTGAGGGCTTCAAAATTTGGCCTGATACTTTCATAATTTAGGCAAATACAGTGACACTTCATCAGTTGGTCATGTTTTTTTTTTATAATATAGGAGTAGCAGACAAGCATGCAGTCCACCTGATGGTAAGCGGCTACTGCCGCCCATGGACATCTGTAATCAACCCCAGATAGGATTAGATATTCCTACCTGAGATCGGCCACAGATGCGCCGTTACCCCTGAGGACTAAGCTGGAACGCCTCAAAAAAGTCTGTCTCCCTTACCACACCCTTCAAACCAGAACACAGCAACGCATAACACTGCTGTTATAAGGCAGAAATAGGTGTGGCGGTGGTGCCGCCGGAGTCGATCCACAAAGGGTTCTACCACCTTCAAAAGTTGGTTAGGTCTACAGGGCGTGCAAAAGATATTATACATACATACACAAATCATACAACACTATGCTCCACAGTAAGGTAAATGTGATGACAAACATACCAGTATGTACTAAATATTAACAATTTGCAGTTATCGTCAAAGCCACAAACGGTCCTCGGTATGTGGTGGGCTGCCGTCGCCAGTTGGACAAGAATAAGCTGAAGGGTGGCACCAGGGTGGCGCTGGACATGACCACGCTCACCATCATGCGGCATTTGCCTAGAGAGGTAATAAATGAAACTGAAAATTGTATATAATGTTAGAAAATATTTTTCCAAAAGCAGGAACGTAAACAAGGTAGTTTTTTGTCATTCTATGCTAAAGGTGGGTTCATTACTGTCCCACTATTGGATCTCATAGTGAGAAAGTTTTGAGCCATAGAACATGGCGCTTGTCTATGGCCATACCAACCAATGTCAATGTGAATGCATATAAGAGACTTCATGCATTTTGTAGAATTTCTTTCTTTTTTTTTAAGAACTCCCTCTAGGTCACAGAGCTTCTATGCGAGGCCAAGTATCAACCACTAGGTTATCACTTGAGAAAATAAATAGTCCCTAAAATCTATTTGTGAAAAACAGATGAGGTAAGAAACTTTTCTATTTTTGACTGATAAATGTTAACAAAAAGCTGTTTGAGGATTATTTCTTTTCCTTTCCTATGCTTATAGGTATCCAGACCCTTCCACGTCCACAGGGGGAGTCACACCCTCCCATTTACACAGATGCGGAAACATATTGTGCATATAGTCTCTGTAGGCTAATACTTATCTTGTAAACAATTAAATATATTTTCATTTCATAGGTGGATCCTCTAGTGTACAACATGAGCCATGAAGACCCGGGAGATGTGACCTACTCGGCTATTGGTGGCTTGCAGGAACAAATCAGACAGTTGAGAGAGGTAAATCTATAGCTCTTTATATTATCATCACCATCTCTAGCGTCTATTCGTACATCTTATCATCAGATCATAATTGTTAAAATGTAATCACGTAATTGATTATGGATATCTTAATCTTCATTTATAATATAGCTCACACACACACGCACCTAGGCCCTGAATGCCCAACCGGGGATAGTACCTGGAACCCACCATCTGTAACATCAGTATGGTGACCGCTCTACCACAAGAGTCATCGACACAAGCTGTGTTTGTCATTTATTTACATTTGGTTAAAATTGTACATGTACTAAACACATTGTATCAGGCTTTACTTTGCCAATATCCATGCTATTAATTTAGGATTAAAAATTCTCCACAACAGTTCACTACTAATATGTATGATGGTGTATATTTTAAGCCATGCAGTATATACCACCCTCCCATCACAAAGGATCCGTGCAGTTGCAAAAAATTAAAAAATTAGTCCACCATAAATGCCACCACCAACGTGTTTCGCTCCAAAACAGAGCATCATCGTATTGTTATGGAGTATATGCTAACTAAACCTGCACGCAACAACTTCAGAGCGGACTAGCAGTTTGGCGCGGACTATACGTACTGCATGGTTTAGAATATACACCATCGTACATATTAGTAGCGGATTGTTGCGAAGTAGTTTTAATCATAACTTAAGAGAATATTTTCCTTCAATATGTCTTTTTTCCACACACTATCTATAATTTTAAGTTATAAGTGTTAAAATTTTCCATCTACACATTTCCACACACTATAAAGAATCCATTCATCACCAGGTCATCGAGCTACCTCTGCTAAATCCAGAGTTGTTTGTCCGTGTGGGCATCACACCACCAAAGGGCTGTCTGCTGTATGGACCGCCTGGTACCGGGAAGACGTTGCTCGCAAGAGCTGTGGCGTCACAACTGGATGCTAACTTCTTGAAGGTATGCTTTGTTCACAATATTTCAATGCTTCTGTTTATAATATAGGAGTAACAGTCCACCTGATGGTAAGTGGTTACTGCCGCCCATGGACATCTGTAATCAACCCCAGATAGGATTAGATATTCCTACCTGAGGTCGGCCACAGATGCGCCGCTACCCCTGAGGACTAAGCTGGAACGCCTCGGAAAAGTCTGTCTCCCTTACCACACCCTTCAGACCGAAACACAGCAGCGCCTAACACTGCTGTTATTAGATAGAAATAGGTGTGGCGGTGGTGCCGCCGGAGTCGAACCACCAAGGGTTCTACCACCTTCTAAATAATACGATGGTAATAATAGAGATTTCTTACGATTAATCTCTATCCCACTTCCCAACGCAGTGACTCGAGTGATCAGTACTGTTGTCACACTATCACAGTGGGTACAGCGAAGCTTTACTAAAACACATTCAGGCTTCTTCAATAAGCTTGCGTGCACCTAAATATGGCGACATACATATTGATCGCCTATAATATTTTTATATCGGAACCATAATGCGAATTTGACCTTCAATTTAACAATCATTACGGTGATCATGACGGTTTCTCAAGTTTTTGCAAGAAAAAAGCAAGATATCGAAGATAAGACAACATTCTTGTTTTTTCGATTTTTTTTTATAATATAGGAGTAGCAGACGAGCATGCAATCCACCTGATGGTAAGTGGCTACTGCCGCCCATGGACATCTGTAATCAACCCCAGGTAGGAATAGATATTCCTACCTAAGGTCGGCCACAGATGCGCCGATGCCCCTGAGGACTAAGCTGGAACGGCTCGGAAGAGTCTGTCTCCCTTACCACACCCTTCAAACCGGAACACAGCAGCGCCTAACACTACTGTTATTAGGTAGAAATAGTAGTGGCGGTGGTGCCGCCGGAGTCGAACTACAAGGGTTCTACCACATTTTTATTTTATAACTTTTATAACCCGAATCGATTGTATATTTACTTATACATACAAACAATATTTTATTCAAAATAATAATTTTATCATATTTATTTGAAAGGTGGTGTCATCGGCTATTGTGGACAAGTACATAGGCGAGTCGGCTCGACTTATCCGCGAGATGTTCAACTACGCACGTGATCATCAACCCTGCATCATATTCATGGACGAAATTGATGCTATTGGTAAATTATTTTCATTGTTTATTAAATTATTTCTATAACATTTTCTTACTTTACGTTCTTATGTCTAGTATTATAGTGATTTCAAAATAATGTATTTGATATTTTCTAAAAATCAAAATGATCTGTTTTTATGTTCTTTGTACAATTTAATTCTCTTTATATCTTATATATAAAATTCTCGTGTCACAATGTTAGTTACCGTACTCCTCCGAAACGGCTTTACCGATTTTCACCAAATTTTATATGCATATTCAGTAGGTCTGAATATGCATATAAAATTTGGCTACTATCTATTTTTCATATCCCTAAGTGATAAGGGTTGTTCATCCTTAACATTTTATATATAAGATTATTACTGCTATATAACTATAGACAATAATACTATTATTTTTACTTCTAAAATCGTGACGTCATGTATACTAATTACCCCATTGTGATTTCCAGGTGGTCGCCGTTTCTCAGAAGGCACAAGCGCGGATCGCGAGATCCAGCGTACGTTGATGGAACTCCTCAACCAGATGGACGGCTTTGATTCCCTCGGTCAAGTGAAGATCATCATGGCCACCAACCGTCCTGATACCCTGGATCCGGCGCTGCTCCGCCCCGGACGTCTGGATCGGAAGATTGAGATTCCGTTGCCTAATGAGCAGGCTAGGTTAGTGAGAGTTTAGTATAATTTTTTACTGTTCCATACCCAAACGGTATAAACTGATCAGTCTGAATGTCCATTACAGGAATCTATCTCCAGAAGAGTATGTAGAGAAGTGCTTGATAAAACAACAAATACTAAAATTTTAGGTTTCAAAATTAACTGTTGCCCCAACCCCTCTTGCTTCTAAAGACCCTTGCGAATCGGTAGACCTCACGCACCCTTGAGATTTTTTCTTTTAGGACTCTCATGTGTGTAGGTTTCCGCTCGATGTTTTTCTTCACCGTTTAAGCAGGTGATAATTAACTTCTATTACGCACATAACTTTGAAAAACCCGAGATGCATGCCTGGGATTTGAACCTCGGACCCCTGGATCAAGAGGCCGTGTTTCTTAACCACTAGGCTATCACGGTTTTTTCAAATCATTATTGTTAACATACAAATGAATAGCGATGATTTTGTCTGTCCTTCACAGATTGGAGATCCTCAAAATCCACGCGCAACCGATAGCGAAGCACGGCGAGATGGACTACGAGGCGGTGGTGAAACTGTCTGATACCTTTAATGGTGCTGACTTGAGGAATGTTTGCACTGAAGCCGGTCTATTTGCTATACGAGCTGAGCGGGAGTATATCATACAGGTAACATTAACCTCTGTATACTTAATGCAGATTAGTATATTGTAATCACACTTACCTGTTTTCTCTATTCGTCTTACGCTTTGTCAATCTATTTTGCAATCTATTTTGAAATATATTAAAATGGCTACTAACTGACAGAATTGTGTATCAAAAATGAAACTATTTTTAATTTGATAATTAAGTTATCGCCATTAAATCCATACTCTTTCATATATTAAATTTTATTTTCAGGAGGATCTCATGAAAGCCGTTCGGAAAGTGGCCGACAACAAGAAATTGGAAAGCAAGCTTGATTATAAACCAGTCTAAAATGTTTATTCATAGCATTTATATTACATGTTCATTCTATCTATGTATAACAAGTTTTTTTAATAAATAATACTAGTAATTATTTTTGTTTACTTTATTTACATAACACTCGTGGTAGAGCGGTTACCATATGTACTGACGCGCAGAGGTTCCGGATTTGATGCCCGACAGATGTCTAAATGTGTTAAGATTTTTGTTCTGGGTGTTATTTATTTATTTATTTGTTACAATAAGCTTAACAGATATTACAGATTTTGTCTAATTCATCTGTCAAGCGTTGCCAAATATTCTCCTGCTGTTCTGCGGAATACAGAAGTACTTGTGTAAAATACATCTATTTGATGGTCCCAGGCCACCAAACCGTTGAGCAAGGTCAGTGCTCTGACTAAAGGAGACTCCTTTACACGTATAAGCCTGCACTCTGGTATCGCAAATAGTTTATAGCGTCGGGCCCAAACATAGTTATTCGGGACATTGAATGAAATCAGTTCCAGTACTGATGGATTATTAATCTCGCCCCTGAGCAGTTGCACAAAATACTCCAGCTAGATGATATTACGACGCAACTCTAGTGTATTATACCCTAACATTCCCAATAAAAAATGACTCGGGTATATAGTAGGAAAACCTACAAAAAAGCCGTACTGCCGGAAGTACAACTGTCTCAGAAATTTCTTTTGAAGCTTTTCCAACATGAGCTTATACTTAGATTCATGTGGGCTCCAGATAACTGCATTACTTTCTAGTATGCTCCTAACAAAGCTGTTATATAACATCCTCATAGCAGCAATACTATTAATCTGTTGAGTCTGTCGCAGCACGAAACCCAACAATCTGTACGCCTTTGCGCATATGGCCGTAATGTGCTCGTAAAAGGTAAGATCTCCTTTCAAAAAGAAGCCAAGATCTTTAATCGAAGAGTGCCGCGCTGTTACCTCGTTACCTATTTTGTATTGATAGACAATTGGGTTTCGTCCACGAGTAAACGTCAATATAGAACACTTGCTTTCGTTGAACATTAGTTTATTCTGCTTGCTCCACTTCAACACATTGTTGATATCGTGCTGTAAGAGTTCGCAGTCCGATTGTTGTTTGATTTCAAAAAATAGCTTTAGATCGTCCGCAAACAACAGACACCTTTTTTTGTTTTTTTTTTTTTTTTGTTAACGAGGGGGAAACCTTCAAAAGGTACCCGACGCCATGGGAGTGACGCCGGGTTATGTGGGATTTTTACCACACTAAAACCCCCCCGGTGGCCGTCCTCAGCGTTTGGTGGAGAACTCCGGGATCTCCAACGGAACACAACCGGAGTCCTCCTAACGCGATGCCCTTTTATCGGGCTCTGCCCTGGGGGGAGCAATTTACGCTCCTCTCATCCCCTGGTGATTACAGCGATATGCGACCACACAAACCGCTGTCCTTCCCGGGGTCGCTTGCTGGACGGTTTGAGCTCCCACTCTTGCCGCCCGCAACCCCGGAAGCCCCTTTTAGTCGCCTCTTACGACAGGCAAGGGTTACCGTAGCCCTATTCTGGTCCCGGTACTACAGGGACAAAACAAGAACAACAGACACCTAGCCGCACTGACTACATGGGTAAGTCGTTAACAAATATCAAAAACTCTAAGGGCCCCAGGTTCGATCCCTGACTGATTCCCGAGTACGTAAAATACGGTTTTGAGTTATATCCATTACACTGCACATACTGCCTCCGGTTACGGAGGTAGCAAGAGAAGAATTTAAGTAGTGAGGGAGAGAATCCGGCAGCTGCAAACTTCTGGAGAAGTACGTCGTTATCCACCGTATCGAAAGCCCTACGGAAATCAAAGTACGCAGTATCGACCTGATTACCACCATCCACGACCCCTGTGGTATATGACCAAAAGGATAGCAAGTTGGTGGTAGTAGATCGACCCACTCTAAATCCATGTTGGGAATCAGTAAGGCGGCTATCTATTTGTTTGACGATAAGCTGGTATAAAACAGATTCAAACAACTTACCAAATACAGACAGTACGGCTATAGGCCTGTAGTCACTGACATGTGATCCAGAACATTTTTTGGAACCGGAACTACACGGGATAGTTTCCATATATCCGGATATGTACAACTAGCCAAGCATACATTATATATGTACAATAAAGGCTCCATAAACACAGAGCGACAATCCCTAACGATGTATGGTGGGATGCCGTCCGGTCCCGCAGAGCGTTTCGGTTTAATATTTTTCAACGCCTGGTCTAGATCTTTATGAGTTATAGAGCCTATATCTACATTAAACCCTATATCATTAACTGCTGTCAAACTACATTCTTCAGGATTGAGTTTAGGCGGTACGCGGCTGTATACTGATTGAAAGTAATTGGCAAACAATTGGGCACATTGGATATCAGGGA
The DNA here is from genome assembly GCA_014595695.2 of Epargyreus clarus clarus. NCBI lineage: Eukaryota > Metazoa > Arthropoda > Insecta > Lepidoptera > Hesperiidae > Epargyreus > Epargyreus clarus. Next base: position 1,611,848 of record JACTTY020000028.1, read on the forward strand.
CTAATGATCCGTTGACCAGTACCTCTTTTACGTCTTTTTTTTACGTCTTTTGGAAGCTATATAACCCCAGAAAGAAGCAGGATCGCGCAGTATATCGCGCTCCATTCGAGTTTTATAAGCGACAAAATCCGCTTTAATGTTCAACTTAACAAGCGCCCTATATTGCGAAAACGCACAACGATATTTTCGATTCTTAGTTTTTTTTAAAAGTTTATGGTACATATGTTTAGTTTTTATGTTGCGTTTTGTTAGCGGCGTGTACCACACAGGGTAATTGTACCACACAGGGTATGTATTTGTCTATGTGTGCCCGTAGCACCCACGACATGGAATCCTAGTGTGGGGCTATGAGTGTAGCGTCTTATTTGTCTTACGACTGTAAGGACTATAGTTATTGAGGATAGATAAAATATTTTTGGTGGTAGAACTTTGTGGTTCGACTCCGGCGGCACCACCACCACAACTATTTCTGCCTCATAATAGCAGTGTTAAGCGCTGATTTGTTCTGGTGTTTTACGGTGCGGTAAAGGAAGTATTGTTATGAGAAACGTTCTAACTGGCGCATTTGTGGCCGACTTCAGGTAATAGTTTAATATAATCTTTATATTATAGAATAGATAGACACAGGACAGATAGATTGATTTTACGAGATGGAAAGGGTAAATAAAACAACCAACTAAGTACTCAACACATTTAAAAATTCCTTTAAAATTTAACATGTAAAAATACTGATGGTAGTTATTACTTAACTGTAACACATTTCTTAATAATTATACATTTTTGACAGAGTATTTCTATATTATTTATACGTATTATATTTTTTTAAGTTATTTACTACATACATTTCCGAAGGTTTCCAACCTAGTCCTCAGCAAATAATCTGTCGTTAAACTCAGACACGAATCGAATCTTATCTGAGGTTGATTATAGCTGTCCATGGGCGACAGTAGCTTCTTACCGTCAAGTAGTGCATGCTCATTTGATACTGTTATGTCAAAAATAATGTATGTGTTATTTATTTTAAGCCTCTATATACGCCTCTGAAACAGTGCATAAATTTATTTCATAAAAAAATAAATAAAATTCATTTTATAAAACTAGGCAACGTTCCGTTCTTTCTCGCCTTAGCAACATTCTCGTAATAACACGAGAAATCAACATATCCTTTAATCCGTCTATCTCTGTCGCACGGTCGACTCGGATATATATCTGAAGACGACTCATTCGACCGATTCGTATCAATATTAGAATCATTCTCCAAATCATTCGTTCCCGACGAGTATATCTCAGAATCATTCTCATTCAATCCCCTTAGCAGTGTTGTCGATTTAGATTGTACGATAGGATTGAATCGGACCGATGGGTTTTGCTTTATGCTTTGTGGGGGATCATTTTGTGGGACCGGTTGTAGAAAATTAAAATTTCTTATCAACAAAGTCATGTGAGTATTTGGTTTTGGTGTCAAGTTATTTTTCATGCAGTACGCCATGAATTCCTCCTCGATTTCTTGGAGGACAGCGTGGCTGACTTTCTTGAAGTCGGACTGCTTTCTGAAGTTCTCTACTATGATCTGGGCGAGCTGTTTGTTTGTTTGCTCGCTGCAACCTTTCACTTCCTGTATCCGCTTGTAGACTCCAGAGCTGACTAACACTAAAAACCTGCAAGATTGATAATTAGAAAATATATGATGTAAAATCATAATTAGAATCTTTATCTAAATCTGTGTACATGATCTTTTATAAATAAATATATTGCTTTGATAAGATTTTAACCATCTACATCCTTTCTACATGACACACAAAGAATTCCCTATATCGCAGGTACTATGGACACATCCATAAACACCATTCATTATATACATATTACTGCGTTCCATGAATAATTGCACAAATTAAAAAAGTTAATTTTACAGTAGAGCCATATTAAAATTAAACAATGTTTATGTTTCTTCATTTTTTTAAAACATAAGTTAAAATAATGAAGAATACATTAAAAACTAGGATATGTATGACCCCACTATAGTGAGACACATAAAAATAAGAACTTCCTTGGTTTAAATTGGTTGCTAGAACCAGAGTTGCCTAACTGCATTTTAATGATTTTTGATCTATCTGTATTTTCGTAATTTAAAAATGTTGTATATTCCGCGTAAAACTGCTAGTCCGCTCTGAATATAGAAATGAATCGTGTCGCCATAGTAAATTGTTTGACTACACCTCTTGGCAACAACTTCAGAGCAGACTATACCCTTTTACTTTTCTCCATGTTGTAAATCATGTTTTGTAGTTAGGCTACTCTTGTTCTAACAGCCTCAATTATACCTTAAATAGAATAATGATTTTTGAGTTGTTATTCATGCAAAGCAGCAATGTGTCTGGCCGGGGCATCGAACCTGGAACCCTGTGGGCGGCAGACTGGTACAGTGAATGATGGATAATAAGACCAACCTGCAAGACTCATCGAGCATGATAGGTCCGTGTATCTCCGGAGTGGCCACGACTGGCTCTGATGTGGCCGCGCTGATGGTCGGGAAGGCTTTGTAGAGGCCCTTCACTAGGTAGTTACCTAGACATCGCGTGCCAGTCTGGTTGCCGAGATATTGAGCTGAAATTATTTCAACTTTTATATAAAAAATTGATTTTTATGACGAGGTATGGAGCTGAAATAAAAGTTAGTATAAAAATATTTTCATATAAAATTACAGTAAGAAAAGAGCATGTTGTTCATCTGATGGTAAGGGTTAGCTAATATCGATAGACGTCTGTGACCACCTCCATATACAACAGAAGTTCTATCTGAAGCTTTTTTTTATAATATAGGAGTAGCAGACGAGCATGCAGTCCACCTGATGGTAAGTGGCTACTGCCGCTCATGGCCATCTGTGATCAACCAGATAGGATTAGATATACCTACCTGAGGTAGGCCGCACGCGCCGCTACCCCTGAGGACTAAGCTGGAACGCCTCAGAAAAGTATGTCTCCCTTACAACTGGTCCCTACTTCCTTCAAACTGGTTCTACCACTCACCGTTCCTGAGCTTGTCCACGTCGAGCCCGAGCTGAGCTAGCCTGAGCAACTCGTCCTCGTTAGTGGGCGCGTGTTCAGCACTCAGTTGCACCACACGCAAAACACAGTTATCGTCAGCTCGCCCGAGTAGTGCCCGAGCCTCACCAACTCCACCGACAAACAAACGAGAGCCTAATACGAGAGCGAGTGTGACAGTAGCACCCCCGGAAAGGTGTTGGTCTATCTCTTTGAGCCGTTGGAGGATCGTGTCGCAGTTTTGGGATATCTGTAAATGGGTAACAAATAAAAAATATATATTTAAAAAGTTATTTAAGACAAGCATTTAATTTTATTGTTCTTAAAAAATCTCTTTTATTTGATATAATAATATGTATGTACATATCATGGAGGTGTATACAAATAATTGGTCCGCCATCTTGGGACATTTGTTATACTGAATTTGGAGCAATGTCTTAACAAATTATGTATTGATTCAATTCATTCAAGACAAACATATACCTATGCAATATATCGGCTCCATTGTTTGGGATTAACTGTTTTAAAATTCATATACATAATTTTAACCTCACAACCAAAAAAAGCAAGCTACATAACCCTTCCTGGCAGTCGGGTAATAAAAGCTTGTAAATATGTAACATCCACTAATAAAATTATTATACAAAAATGAAATATTTGTCTGTTTCTCAATCTACCTGTGTTTCACTTAAAGTCTGTAGTCTGTATTGTAAGCTGGTTCTTTCTGCTATCATGCCATCATAATTCTCAATGTATGCTTTCTCCACTGATACAAATGCATTTCTGAAATGAATAAAATTAATATCATTGTCAACTTAGCCTCTCCATAAGGGGTCGTCCGATTCGAATACAAGGTGTCGCTATTTTTACAAAGCCATGTACATTTTATGCAACAATTGTAACTTACTTAAAGGGTGAAGAAAAAAATTGTGACAAAATCTACACGCCTGAGCCAGAAAGTTCTTTGTGAGTAAATACTATCAATATGAAATAGGTCTGTGCGATAGAATTTGGCTAAAACCCATTTCACTCTGAAAGATCTGGACCCAGCAGTAGTACAGTAATTGATGGCAAACAACTTTCTTTTTCTCTTAATACTTTTTATATGATTATTTAAAACAATAACTAACTATAATTTGGTTAATAGTTTAAGAACAACATTAATATACATAAAATTAAAAATTCATGATAGGTCCGTGTATCTCCGGAGTGGCCACGACTGGCTCTGATGTGGCCGCGCTGATGGTCGGGAAGGCTTTGTAGAGGCCCTTCACTAGGTAGTTACCTAGACATCGCGTGCCAGTCTGGTTGCCGAGATATTGAGCTGAAATTATTTCAACTTTTATATAAAAAATTGATTTTTATGACGAGGTATGGAGCTGAAATAAAAGTTAGTATAAAAATATTTTCATATAAAATTACAGTAAGAAAAGAGCATGTTGTTCATCTGATGGTAAGGGTTAGCTAATATCGATAGACGTCTGTGACCACCTCCATATACAACAGAAGTTCTATCTGAAGCTTTTTTTTATAATATAGGAGTAGCAGACGAGCATGCAGTCCACCTGATGGTAAGTGGCTACTGCCGCTCATGGCCATCTGTGATCAACCAGATAGGATTAGATATACCTACCTGAGGTAGGCCGCACGCGCCGCTACCCCTGAGGACTAAGCTGGAACGCCTCAGAAAAGTATGTCTCCCTTACAACTGGTCCCTACTTCCTTCAAACTGGTTCTACCACTCACCGTTCCTGAGCTTGTCCACGTCGAGCCCGAGCTGAGCTAGCCTGAGCAACTCGTCCTCGTTAGTGGGCGCGTGTTCAGCACTCAGTTGCACCACACGCAAAACACAGTTATCGTCAGCTCGCCCGAGTAGTGCCCGAGCCTCACCAACTCCACCGACAAACAAACGAGAGCCTAATACGAGAGCGAGTGTGACAGTAGCACCCCCGGAAAGGTGTTGGTCTATCTCTTTGAGCCGTTGGAGGATCGTGTCGCAGTTTTGGGATATCTGTAAATGGGTAACAAATAAAAAATATATATTTAAAAAGTTATTTAAGACAAGCATTTAATTTTATTGTTCTTAAAAAATCTCTTTTATTTGATATAATAATATGTATGTACATATCATGGAGGTGTATACAAATAATTGGTCCGCCATCTTGGGACATTTGTTATACTGAATTTGGAGCAATGTCTTAACAAATTATGTATTGATTCAATTCATTCAAGACAAACATATACCTATGCAATATATCGGCTCCATTGTTTGGGATTAACTGTTTTAAAATTCATATACATAATTTTAACCTCACAACCAAAAAAAGCAAGCTACATAACCCTTCCTGGCAGTCGGGTAATAAAAGCTTGTAAATATGTAACATCCACTAATAAAATTATTATACAAAAATGAAATATTTGTCTGTTTCTCAATCTACCTGTGTTTCACTTAAAGTCTGTAGTCTGTATTGTAAGCTGGTTCTTTCTGCTATCATGCCATCATAATTCTCAATGTATGCTTTCTCCACTGATACAAATGCATTTCTGAAATGAATAAAATTAATATCATTGTCAACTTAGCCTCTCCATAAGGGGGTCCGATTCGAATACAAGGTGTCGCTATTTTTACAAAGCCATGTACATTTTATGCAACAATTGTAACTTACTTAAAGGGTGAAGAAAAAAATTGTGACAAAATCTACACGCCTGAGCCAGAAAGTTCTTTGTGAGTAAATACTATCAATATGAAATAGGTCTGTGCGATAGAATTTGGCTAAAACCCATTTCACTCTGAAAGATCTGGACCCAGCAGTAGTACAGTAATTGATGGCAAACAACTTTCTTTTTCTCTTAATACTTTTTATATGATTATTTAAAACAATAACTAACTATAATTTGGTTAATAGTTTAAGAACAACATTAATATACATAAAATTAAAAATTCAAAACAAAGCTGATGGCTTTTGGGTAATATATAAATAAGTATGTATATAATATTATTATATCATAAGCACGCTCACTGTAACAAACCCATTCATAAGTTAGCATAAGTTGTCTTGTAAGTGAAATTTTGTAATTTCTTAAGACAATAAAGATTCTTTAAACCGAACCGAACTAAATAACCTTAATCTATCCCTGATTTCCTCGTCAGTGTTGTTGATGGACGGTGGTGGAAGTAGCAGCTCAGCTGCCATCCTCTGCATGATGAACCTCGCTGCATCCAGGCCATTGTGAGGCTCAAATACTCCATACAGACAACTGAAAGTATTATGAAACAATATTACTTAAGATTTTTTTTAGATTGTGGACTATTCCAGAAAGGTGATTAGCAATATATAAACAAATATGAGAAGAGATATATAGATAGTTGATTAAGTTATTAATATTACAAATACTAGAATTGTTAATATAGCACAGAAGTCGCTAATTATGAAATTAAATGAATTTATACAACACTAATAGTATATGAAGTTCAATGGCGAAATATAAACCTGAGCCTATGAAGACATGCAGTTTCTAAGAAGACCCATGTACCCTTGTGTTACAGGCCGTAATAGTAAGATTAAATAATGATAAGAGGCTGTACTTGAAAAGTTTTCTACAGTAAATATAGGAGTAAAGAAGAGAGCTGTTGATTAAGCATAATGGTAAAAGAAAATCGATTAAAAGTAAAAAAATACCAGATACAATCAGTTTCTCAGTTGTTATACGTTTTAGTAAACAGAACAGAAGAGCACAGGGTAAACACAAGTACTTACGAATTATTATCTTCCGTCTGACAATAAAAACAGAGGTAATCGTCAGTGGAGTTAGAATTACCGCCGTGTTGCGAGAAATAGGAAGCGACGCACGTATTGCGGCATTTCGGAAGATCGTCAGTCCACGGGCGGGCTATCATTGTGAGATTTTTAATAAAATCAATTGAAAATCAGTAGGTATTTTTATATTTCATATATAAATATAAATAAACATAAAAGCTGAATGGTTGAAAAATCTAAAAATAAACTCATATGACATATTATGACACAAAAATGTCACTGTCAGTGTCATATTATAATAGACAATAAAATAATATAGATATTAAAACGGAGCGGAAAAACTAAAGTTTAACAAAATCTGAACGTAAAGAAAAAATATTTACAGTATTTTGAATATAGAGTTTGATACACTTGGCAATCTGAGATAATTCAATTCATTACATTTACATTACACTTTTTGTAAAATGTAATGTTTATTCTACGCAATACGCATTCACACAAAGAGTATAGTAACTTATCAATCCTCTCATTCACACTTCAGATTCACATTTTCACGCCTATTGTGCCTATTGTATAAAATTTTACGTCGATCGTGTATTTTACTCATCTAAATTAGAAATATAAAGAAAGATCCTTAAGATAAACTCCATAAATACCTTTTTCGATTTTGACCTTCACAAAGACTGCAGATATTTTTAATTAACGAAAATGATTCAGTAGTCAGTCGAATGATAATTACCAAGAAAACGTAGCGCCGCGATGCTCTAATTACGGGAGGCCTCCAAAAATATTTTTGTTAACTTATCGACTATGTTTATTTTATCTACTTCTAAAATAAACTAACTTATGTTTCTCTAACAAGATTATAATAATATAGTTTTTATCTATAGTATCGCTTCGGATAAATAGATTTTATAAATTAATATTTAAGTTCCTTTAAAATATACTAAATAATCTATATAATAATAATAAAAATATGATACTAATTAAATTAAAAATTAACTAATATTAAAAAATAAATTAAACTTATAAGATAAAGATGTCGTCCAAAACTCCAACTTGTGGCATGCATAGTGCCCAGAACGCTGGCAGCGTTGCCTCGCTGTACGGCGAGGCTAATTTTTTGGGCAAAATAGCTGCCAGCCCTCTGGTCACCCGAAGCGAGGATAAGCCGATGGGACAACTCTTTCATGAAAAGTTCATTCAAAATAAAGTTTAAATTGACAACTGTTATTTCGTAGCTCGTTCGTCTCCTCTTATCTTGTCCCTACTTTGCCGTACATATTCTGTGTTTATTTATTTATTTCCGAATAATTTTACATCCAGCACATTGGATGACAAAAATGTTTACTTAATAAAGCAAATAGGGCAAAAAAACATAGCTATTACAAACTACAGCATTCATAATTAGGTCAAATATAACATTAATTTAATATTATGCCTTGTAGATATGAATACGATAAGTATAAGGAAGATCTTTAATATACAAATCTCCATATTATATATCAAGGTACCTGTAAAGTCATTTACAGTTTACAGACCTGTTATTATGTTCAGATTATATTTTACGAGGTACGTTAGTGTGAGTAGTTAATGTATTTTCGTGGGAAATTTAATATCGGTCATATTTTCTTATCAAGTCGTTACCGCAAAACTCGATTAAGACTGTGCTATGTAAACTAAACAGCAATGCAATAACTTTAAAGGTATTTTATGCTATTTAAGATTACAGCATGAAAAGCTAGAACTTCAAAATACTAACATAATATTCTTAATGTTTGATGTATATACGACTATATGATTCAGTAGCTTGAATATTTAGAAAAATATAGTATTTATCTTTTTAATAAGAAGTGATAATAACATATTACTTGGAAGAGTATTTTAAAAAAACAATTCTATGGAGCTCAGTGGCTTGCCGTTGCAACTGTCATGTGAAAGGTCACAGGTTCAAATCTTTTATGTTTGTAATAATAAATATGATTGTTAAAAGGTGTGCAAATATTTTTCTACAAAATTAAATACTGTTCAGTGGCCAGATTCCTGAAAGAATTGTAGTAAATACTTCAATTTAATAAAATCCCTAATTTATACTTTGATTTCTTACTCTGATGAAACTATGTAAATCATGTTAGGAATGTTGGAAATTATGAATAAAAATAACTAAATACTTACTTACAGCAATAGTTTCTGCTTTCAATATTTAATAAAGTATATATTTGGGAAACAAACTTTTGTAATTCTAAATAAGGATTCTAGAGAATCATTCCTATTACCTATTCAGTATCGATGATCAATTTGCTTATCTACGCCCATTTTAGGCATATGACTCATTCGTACGTGGGTTTATCATTAAAATAAAAAATCTTTTTCATGGACCAAAGTTTATGTCATGTCAAAACAAAACTTCAACCTTTCACATTTTGCAATTTTTATAGTTTTTTTATACAATGTAGCTCAAATCTAACGAGCTGTCAGTGACTAAGTTCCATTTTTAAACCTAAACATGTAATATTTAATGAGAAAGCAATCTTTACAACCAGACATGAAACAACTTTAGAAAATCCATCTTTAAAAAATATTACTCGGGTACATAAACACCCAAGGTTCACTATACACAATATATTTGAATCTTTTCTTTATATCTGGTGTTCTTAATGCATTAGAAATAAATTCTCGCATACAATGTATGTCTATATGCCAACATTTCAACAATAAGGTCTATTATAAGTCTTAACTAACACCCTATATGTGAAATTAATATTTTTCATTATGCAGTATGTTACAATAAAAACTAATATTAGTGCAGGCATAAAAGAAGCTGTCGGGATGGCTGAATAGATTTCCAAAGTCACTAGTGTAAAAAAAAATAAACTTTCCTAGCTTCCTGTCAGACAGCCACCACCTAAAAATGAATTCCAAACTCAAATAGGAACACACAGAAAATAACGGATTTGAGACACACCTCAATGGCTTTGGAAACCCTGGTTTTGTTCACATCAGTGAGCAAATTAAAACTAGATGTTCGTGTGGGGGTTTTTAATCGTTCTTTTTGTCTGCTTTGGTTTCCGTCTCGGGTTTCTCTTCCTTCTCCTTCTCTTTTTCCTTCTCCTTGTCCTCGGTGACTACCTCTTTAGCCTCCTGCTTGGACGCCTCGTCGAAGTTGCCGACGAGATTCGGTACTTCGTCGTCTTCGTCGAGTGGCTTCGGCGCGGCCACGCTCGATGCGAGCCTCTTCAGCTGGTTCAAGCCCTCCGGTCCGAGCTGGCTCAGGATGCCCGGCAACATCTCCGCGATCTGCTTGTTCTCCCCGTGGCCCGTGATCGCGAACGTATTCGCCGCGAGCGATGCCTGCGCTTTCGGGTTATTGAAGTGTATAACTGTGCCGTCATCTTTTATCATATTCACCTCCTCGATGCCCGGAATCGTATTCACTGACAGTTTCTTCAGTGATGACTGTAGTTTCTTGTCGTCTGTCGCTGCGGTCGCGTGGACAACCTTCTTCTTACGTCTCGGTGTGCCCTTACCGCCGATGCGGACTTGTGACTGCAATTTCTTCAGCTTTTCGGTGTTCATTTTGTCGTTTTAACACGTTACACCTGTCGAGAGAGACGCGACACACTTTTTAGTGATGTTTATGTTTAAATTCTAGCAGATATCACACGAGTTTTCCATGTAACTTGATCGTACGCACGTGTTTTGAACACCGGTTAGATACAAAGGGAAAATGGTGGATTTGCGACAAGTTATTTCTGATTTTCGACGTCTTTCGATTGGCAGCACTGCGCTTTGTACGTTTCTTTACAACTTAAATGATTATGATGGAGGGATTTTAGAAATTGTATTAAATGGTAGAAATTACTATTCAAAAGTTACGTATTAATTCCGTAATAAGGGTTTTAATGAAATAAACCATAATAATAACATTTTTTAATTATCAACATCGAAGTAAAAAATAATATTTAATCAATTTGTATTTTTTAAAATAACAAAAAGAAATAAGGCAAAATATCATTTATGTGATTTAAATTATGATCAAAATACATAACAATAGTAATATTAATAATAAATTTAACTCAAAGTAAGTTATTAATATCAAGAAGTATACGATTTTTACAATGAAACGGAACGTAAAGTTTTATTATTTAACGCTAGATGGCGTGAACTACGTTGGAAGAAGGAAGATTTAAGTTGATATATATGCGCACTAGATGTCACTCCTAGTCACGAAAATGAAATTATAGTTTTGACGTCATCATCAGTTTGTTTCAAAGATTACAGTAGATATATGATATAATAGGGGTATTTTGTTTATTTATCATTTATCGTTGGCCGCACGTGTTTTAGCAGAGTAAGTAAGTCGGTTTAGATCTTATTTCTTTAATGTAACTGCCGGTGTTCATTCTTATTTTTATTTTTTAGCACTCTCTCGATATTGTAAATGTTTTTGTGTAGGTACTTATACTTACCTATTAAAAATACAGTGATAGTCTAGTGGTTAAGAAACTCAGCCTCTCGAGCGGGGGATCCGAGGTTCAAATATCGGGCACGCACCTCTGAATTTTTGAAAATTATGTGCGTATTTGAAATTAATTATCACTTGCTTAAACGGTGAAGGAAAACATCGTGAGGAAACCTGCATACCTGAGAGATTTAAAAAATATATATCTCAAAGGTATGTGAAATCTACTAATATGCATTTGGCCAGCACGGCGCACTATGGCCTAATCCTTTTTATTCTGAGGAGACCCGTGCCCAGCAGTGGGACAATAATGGGTTGATGATGATGACTTACCTATTTGGCACACATAATCTTTTGTAAGCCTGGTTCAAGAACCTGCGTATTATTAAGTTATTTTTAATCAGCGATATAAGTAGATAAATACCTATTAAGATAGTACACAGTATGTAGGTATTTTTGTGTAATATAAGTGGCCATAGAGATCTCTAAATGTTTACATTTAGAGATCTCTATGAGATTAAGAGATCTCTTAGGTATTTTTAAATACCTACCAATGTATTTCACGATTCAGGCGTCCTATCCTATCCATCTATTTCAGACGACGTTAATAGTAGGACTACCTACTTAAGTCCCTTTTTGGAAGAAGTTAGCGAAACTAGAATTTCTATAGAAACAAAAATCCAATTGCTTGAAGATAGAGCCTACACTGCAATTTGTATGAAATTTTAAGGGCCGTCAAGGTGTTTGGGGTATAGGGCATGCCAAAGACTCGAAGATGCACTTTTAAAATTTAGTCCAGTCTGCGGACGTAGGTCTCTAGTAAGTTTTTTATATAATGTAGGAGCAGCAGACGAGCATGCACTGTACCTGCTGGGTAAGTGGCTACTGCAGCACATGGACATCTGTACTCAACCTCAGATAGGATTAGATATTCCTACTTGAGGTCGGCCACAGATGCGCCGCTACCCCTAAGGACTAAGCTGGAACGCCTCGGAAAAATATATATCTTTTACCACAACCTTCATACCAGAACAGAAGCAAAATTCAAAAGCAAAATTCTAATAAGCCTACTCAGTCCACTTGTGAATTATAAAGAAACAAGTCTTTATAATATGGAGGTACCTGACGTCTGAAAGGTTAATCCTTAATATATTACAATTTATTTTTTATGAAATTAATATAGAAATGTAAATTCTACCGAGTCTGTCACATGCGTTGCGATGAGGGCTAAGTTAAACAGGCTTGTAAGACTTGTCTTAACGCAGGCCACACCCTTCACATCAGTCTACAACTTGGCTTTTTTTGATAAAATAATTGCGTTCTAAAACTGTATCTTTTTTTTCTTTTCGAGGGGGAAACCTTCAAAAGGTACCCGACGACGTGGGAGCGACGCCGGGTTATGTGGGATTTTTACCGCACTAAAACCCCCCCGGTGGCCGTCCTCGGCGCTTGTTGGAGAACTCCGGGATCTCCAACGGAACACAACCGAAGTCGTCCAAGCGCGATGCCCGGATTGGGCTCTGCCCTGGGGAAGCGTTCGCTGCTCCCACAACATCTGGTGATTACGACGGTATGCGGAAACACATACCGCCGTCCTTCCCGGGGTAACATACTGGACGGTTCGAGCTCCCACTCTTGCCGCCCGCAATCCCGGAAGCCCCCTTTTAGTCGCCTCTTACTACAGGCAGGGGATACCGTAGCCCTATTCTAGTCCCGGAACTACAGGGAGTCTAAAATTGTACCTATATGTCATAGATTAGTAAAGATTACTCGCTCCTAACAAGAAAATGTACCCAGTTTTGAGAATTGAAATAATGCTAAAATGTCCCTAAAATATTTAAAATAATTATTTATTTATTATGTAAACTACACAGTATTAGATATTTATTCGTAAATTTTCTCTAAAAATGTTTTTATTTGTCAAGAATTCAAAAAAAGAACTTACTATAATAAGCCGTTATAGTAAGTTCTTAATAATAATTGAATTATTGTTAATAATTGAATGAAGCCACAAGGCTTCATTCAATTTCAAGGCGGCGAAGTATCTTTACTAATCTATGCTATATGTAGACAAATAAAAAATATAGAGTTGTATTGAATAAAAAATGACTATTCGTTATAGAATTTTTGAAATTTGAATGTACCATTATGAATAATGTTGGCCTTATTCCATACCTTGCTATTACAATAATAGACATTTTTATGAAATGAACCTAAAATATTTCAATATTAATACAAATCTATGCTAAAATTTACTAGTGGTAAGTAGGCACAGATAAAACATGAGCACTTAAACAATAAAATTACAGCTACCGAGACGAACGCTCTCAATTATTAATAACAACGTTTACAACCAAAGAACCGATTCCGAGAAAGCTCTTAACAACCAAAATAAACGCCTCTCATCAACTCTTACGAGTTATTGGAACGATAAATATTTATCTGCATTTACTAAACGCACTCCAAAATGGGTGAATATAAAGCTGTCGTCAGCTGATCGGTTCGCGCCATCTTGTACGATATGACAGAGTATTAATAACCGCACAGCCCACAGATTCCGAACTATTATTGAGTATTTCGCTAAAACGTTTCCGAAGAGTTCGCGGGCACTTAGAGCGCGTGGTGACAGATGTATCGTTGAGCAGAAAAGTGCTTAGGTAACTTTAATTAATTAAGTTAATATGAAAATATATCCTAATTTTGTATTAACGAGATAAGTTTCCGATAATTATGGTATTTGTAGTGAGTCAGAGTAGAGATTTGTTGACCCTACAAATAATTTAATTACAAAATTAAATATTACAATGCTATACCGAGATTGCGGGCTAAAAGTGTTACCCTAGCTTAGTTATAAATAATTTATATTTCCGATCTAAGTGTTAAATTTTTAGTAGACCTATTTATCTTAGCCTGGGATGGCATGATCACCTTCTGCAATGACGTAATGTCTGCAAAGGAAGACGCCGAACGAGCTAGGGAGCGCGCTGAACCCGCTCGCAGGAGAAGGAGGAGGCGCCGCGGGCGTAGATAACGCCTCCAGGCGCGGTGTCCCTGTAGTTCCGGGACCAGAATAGGGCTACAGTATCTCCTGCTTGTCGTAAGAGGCGACTAAAAGGGGCTTTCGGGGTTGCGGGTGGTAAGAGTGGGAGCTCGAACCGTCCGGCCAACGACCCCGGGAAGGACGGCGGTATGTGTGGTCGCATACCGTCGTGTACATCGGACGGTGGGGTGATTCAATCTCACTTGGGCGGAGCCCGACGGGGCAGTGCGCTGAGAGGACTCCGGTTGCGTTCCTTTGGAGATCCCCGAGTCCTCTACGCAGCGCTGAGGACGGCCACCGGGGGGGTTTTAGTGTGGTAAAAATCCCACATAACCCCGTGTTGCTCCCACGGCACCGGGTACCTTTTGAAGGTTTCCCCCTCGCGAAGAAAAAAAAAAGACCTATTTATCTTTTTAATTATGAAGTAAACATTTGTTATAGGTTTAAACACTTTTATATTTATGAGTACAAAATATAACTGAGTATTTAGCACCAGTTTTATATTGACTGTGTTGTAAACAAGTCGAAGCTTAAGGATATACCTACCTAGGTCTAAAAGGATGAAATCTGTACAATGGTTCGTAATCGTAAAATATAACGTAAAACAAGTATTTTTGAAAAGTTACGTTTCAGTGAATACTAGCATAGACTAAAAATAGTTTATGTGACCTGAAGAATTAAGTTTACAAATAAAATTATAATATATGATCTAATTTTGCACCTACAAATATACTAAACTATTCGATTATAAAACACTTTTCTACGCAACTACACATCTGGTAATAAACTAATGCACTTAAATTTAGGTTGTGTTATGCGTTTATTGGTTTTTTATAATCATATTTTAGTGTTGTTCCGATGATTTGACGTTCACTCATAAGTACTCGGAAAGCTGTTTGAATAATGATTTGATGAACTGAGAAAACACGTAATAAATATTTTAAGTGTAAGTGCTGTGCGTAAATCATTTTCGACGAGGAATGCGCAAAACACTGTTCCGTATGAGTAATTTATTGGGAATTTTAGTGTTGGTATGCAAATTTTTAAAGGTTAGATAAACCATAGAGTAGCGGCTTTTGTCTATGATAGAGGTTAAGTTTTAAATTATGAGATAAATTTACAGGATGGTACAATTAAATAAATCAATACCCATTGTACCTATGTATCTCTCCTAATTTACGTTATTATTTCAGAACTCTACAAAAAGTTAGGTAAGAAAATAGGTTTGTCTTGCCTAACTTTTTGTAAAGATTGGTTCCTTAGAGAATTGATGAATTGCTTAAAGCTATACCTATATAACATAGCAAAGCATAGATGTACCTACCTAGGTACATCCATGGATTAGTAAAGATTACTCACTCCTAACAAGAAAATGTAACCAGTTTTGACAATTGAAATTGTTTCTGTCATCTGTTTTCGTGTTTGAAAAATATTAAAAAAATGTAGTTTTTGCACCACCTAACTGCATATGTCGGCATTGTTCCGCGTAAATTAAACCATTAAATGGCTGACACATTTGTCAGCCGCTTAAGCCATTTAATGGCTTCCTTCAATTGTAAGGCGGTGAGATATCTATACTTATCTGTGGGTACATCTTATTATTTTTACCATAACTTTTAGAGATAAGTAAATTCTCCTGATAGGATTATGTACAAAAAAAAATACCTAAAGCAAAAATTTTATTCGTAGATCGATATTAATTGCAAGTAGCTTCCCGTTTACGTTAAAAATAATAATCAATTAATTTCTTATTAGCGAACGAAGAAGCCAAATTTAAATATAGAACAGTAAAAAACATTCATTCCAATTTGTGTTGTAAAATCCGAACGCATCGTAACATACATCGATATTTTTTTAAAACTAACTTCCCGCGCAATTAATCAGCCTCATTTTGGGCGCGTTCTGTCGTTTAAACAATTACTTCGCGCCGTTATCATGCTGTCACAGATACACAAAAAACATTCCCGGAACAAGAGTTTATCTACTAAATCGGGAATATTTCCCTGTTTTTAAGAGCTATTTATATAAATAGACCCGAAAAAATGGGTGCCTATTTGATGACATAATGGTGGGTTCTAATTAGCTCGACAGAGAGATTTTACACGTTTGAGATATCTATCTTGTGTGCGATTTTTTGAGATTTATTTTTATAACAGGAATCTAACACATGTGGACATCTTGATTTTTATGGTTACAATCAGATTATTTTTTCGTCGCAAAAAGTCCTTGAAAACTGTTAATAATATCAAAAGATTTGTTTTATCAAGTAACAGTTTTATTATTTTTTTATAAATTTTATTAACACTCTTCATCAAATGAATTTTATAAACCGTAGGAAATTGTAAGTTACAATTACAAATAAATATACTACGTTTAAACTTTTAATTTTCATTAAATAATGTTATAAGTACCTATATATAAGCGAAGAACATAAATATAGCGAAAGAAAGAATATGTAGATTAGGTATGAATGTGAAGTAAATAAAATAAAAAATATATTAAAATAATGGACACTTTTCAAATATAAACACAGCAAGCAGCTACATTGAAAGCAAGGTATAATACAAAACACATAACCTAACTAAATAAACGTTATTTGTAGTTGTTTCACTATCAGCGAGTAAGCGATATACCTAATAATGGGTTACAATACATATTTGTATACAATACAATCTTTATTAGGTAGCAGTGATAGCCTAGTGGTTTAGAAACTCGGCCTCTCGATCGAGGGGTCCGAGGTTCAAATCCCAGGCACCTCTGATTTTTCAAAGTTATGTGCGTAATAGAAATTAATTATCACTTGCTAAACCGTGAAGGAAAACATCGTGAGGAAACCTGCATACCGGAGAGATTTATAAAAAAAAATCTCAAAGGTATGTGAAGTCTACCAATACGCACTTGGCCAGCGCGGTGGACTAATCCTTCTAATTATGAAAGGAGACCTGTGCCCAGCAGTGGGACAATAATGGGTTGTCGATGACAATGAATACAAATATACAAATACCCACAAACAGATTTGAAAGGTGGTAGAGCCAGTAGTTCTTCGGGGTACCACCACCACACTCATTTATAGCTTGAAGCATTTCTATCGTTATATTGGAAGGCGATCATCTTAGTCCTAGGTAGAGCCTTTTATATGGAGATAATCAGTGATGTCACTGGTCAAAAAAGTGACCACAAGTCATCATCCTGATGACAGTGATTATCTCTAAGTGGTAAGTGATGGGCTACCCCCTGAGAACTATAAAATCTGGATGCCTATAAGGCATCCAGATTTTATACCCTTCAAACCACAATACAACAGTGTTTGACCCTACTGTTATATGGTAGGTCTTCCTGAGCCGAACCATGAAGATTCTACGAAATTCTAACACGATTTAATAATAATTATGATGATACCATAGATTAGTAAAGATACTTCGCCGCCTTGAAATTGAATGAAGCCACAAACACCTTATTAGTAAGTTCTTTTTTTGAATTCTTGACAAATAAAAACATTTTTAGAGAAAATTTACGAATAAATAACTAATACTGCGTAATTTACATAATAAATAAATAATTATTTCAAATATTTAGGGACATTTTAGCAAGGAGACGTGGCAAAACTTTTTTACGCAACTACGAGTATTTCAATTCTCCAAACTGGATACAGTTTCTTTTTAGGAGTGAGTAATCTTTACTAATCTATGGATGATACTTAGACTATCCACAAACAATTCCCGATCAATCGTCCTTAGTATTCGACGCTTTACGATAAAGCAAGTCCCTTATCCGTTCGGAAACCAAATCCATGTAATATTTTCAACGGTTCTTGAACGAAAATTGCTCCCGACGGATCGATCTGAGCGAACGACAAAAGATTTTTGCTAAAAAAAATACTACACGACCAATTTAGCGGGACACAAAAACATACGCGCGAAACACGTTCCGCGCGCTCTCTATACATCGGTTACCTTTTTTTATAAATAAAATAAAATGAGGTTCGAAGGATTGTTTTAGTAAATTGTTCCCGGGTTTTCGCCCGATAGATTGTAGATTGAAATTTGTTTTGTTACTGTTCTCCTTTATTTTATTTTATCGTTTCAGCGAATAGCTGTGATGGGTATTGTTTCCATGTTGTTTAAACGGAATATTTTTCCATTTTGTGCTGTAAACGAAAATGGATTCAGTACCCTTGTGAGGAATAGAGAATTTTTATTACCGTTTGCTTATTTTTGTCTAACGCTGTTTCTATTGGGATTGTAAGCTTAGTAAGCAATAATATGTACTTATGACTAAATAACTACACCATATTCTTACTTATAATAGAAGGGAGGATAAAGATTTGATAAGTCCAAGAAATATTAACTTTTTTATGAGATATACATGTGACAATGGCTAGGCTAGACAAAATGAGACTAGAGAAATACGCATTAAATTCCTACTTACATTTAATTGAAAAATGTTTATATATTCTGTAGCGCTAAAAAAATTACAAAAAACTTCGTGTTAAAAATTGTTCCACAACAATTCATAATTTAATTGGTACGAATTATCACAGCCATAATTATTATTTCTATATTTTTTATCTCTTTATACCTAGGTGATTTTTCAGCAAGATCTGACAGTATATACCTAAATAGGTACTTCAAATAAAGTTTTATCGTTTATAATTTTGCACAAAAAAAGTGAAGTAGAAAAACGCTGGCATGTTGAAACAAAGAAAAAAGTACAAAAATACCGCCAACATTGACATCTGTCACATTTGGCGGGTGGTCCACAGATCCACTTAATCCAAGCTGTTTAGAAAACTAATGACTCCCTTGAGCCCCTATGTAATTTGTCGATAAATTCTTTCAAAATTATGTCCTTAGCTAATCTTTCACAGAAAAAGGAGATTAAACGGTGTTAGAACGCACTTAATGTGACATTCAGAGTTAGATTTTTTGCTATTAAAATAACAAATGGCACAAGTATTAGGTTATTCTTAAAATTCGAATAAAATACGTTTTTCAAGATGTTGGACTCATAAAATAATAAATTTAAACCTTTATTTTGAATTTAAAAAAAAAACTATATTTATGTGATCTGTAAATATAATTTTTCAAAAACATTCCATATTTTTGTGTTATCTGTGAACATACTCTTTACTTACGATTTACATTATCTGTTTTCCACCATGAAATGGCGGGAAACCGCTTTTTCTTTTTTAAATGTAAACAACGGTCAAAGGCACCAACACAAGTGAGGACGAATCTATCGTTTTAGGATTTATAGCGGCACGAAATTGCGGAGCACCAATAAACTGTGATTGGGAGTATCGTGTTACATGTTGTTTGTTTTATAGTTATTATTTTGGTATCTATACATTGTTGTTTAAAACTAAAATAAGACACTACAATTTAGAGGTACCTACCTTAGGTAGGTACCTCTAAAATGTCTTATCGACTATTTATGATTTTTTTTATATGTAGAAGTAGTGGACGCATGTAGTGCACCTGCTGGTAAGTGGCTACTGTCGTCCGTGGACATCTGTAATCAAACCCAGATAAGATTAGATTCGAGGTCGGCCACAGATGCGTCATTAGGTACTAGGACTAAGCTGGAATGCCTCGAAAAAGTATGTAATTTATCTTTAGATGGGCTTATTGCTAAAAAAAAGTTTTCAAAGTTATGTGAAGATTTCATGTCTAGGGCGATTCTGTGTCCACATGCCCTTTATATCAGTAAATACTGAAACATATTTAATAGCCTATTTAGAGTACTAGGTATTATTTCCAAAGTCATTCACAAGTTTATTTACATTTTGTTTCATATTTTGCAGCGAGGTTATAATTATTCTCTACATTGTTTGATTAGAGCATAGGACCCCGATTTGATACGGTACTACGACTGAAATATTCCCGATAAGTGTGTGATTTCGCTTGCGATCTTGCATATCACGGGACAAACAAAAGTAAAAGCACTTTTTTGAAGAAGATAGAACCCTCTGTGGTTTGATTCCGAGGGCATCACTGCCACACCTATCTCTGCCTCATAAAAGCAGTTTTAAGCGATGTTGTATTCTAGTTTGAAGGGTGCGGTCAGGAAGACATATTTTTCCGAGACTTTTCAGCTTAGGTCATAGGGGTTTCGACGCATATGTCCGACCTCAGCCGACCTCAGGTAGGAATATCTTTTCTAAAGTTGATCACCGATCGCAGCAGCCACTTACCGTCAGGTGGACTGCATGCTCGTCTGCTACTCCTATATCTTATATATAAAATTCTCGTGTCACAATGTTAGTTACCGTACTCCTCCGAAACTGCTTTACTGATTTTCTCCAAATTTTATATGCATATTTAGTAGGTCTGAGAATCGGCTACTATCTATTTTTCATACGCCTAAGTGATAAGAGTTGTTCAGCCTTAACATTTTTTTATTTATATGGCAACAACGTTTACCGGGTTAGCTAGTAAGCCATGTAATATTGAATCTTACTAAACAGGTATACAGCACCTCCTGGACAAAATCTAACTAAATTACTAAGTAGGCACAGTGTAGGTTACTTAGTAAGTACCACCGCGGGGCGCACAGAGTTCGGTAATCGTGTCATTACTGCGGTGGCTGTATACAGGGTGTATTTTTATTTGCATATTAAAATTTAATCAGAAAAGTAAATGCTACTTATATACATAATTAAGAAGGCTTGTCTTAGTATAGGAATCTTCGCGTTAAATATTTCTAAGGATATATTTATGATTAAATTATTTATTCTCAATATATGGCTTGCGTATTTAATGTTTTTTGTTTATGCCAAACTTTATTTAATGTCTGTAAAGAGACAAACAATCAAACGGACTTACCTATTTAATAACTCTTAATAATAGTTCTAGCTATTTAATGTTTTGTGCATTTTTGATAAACTGGTAAAAGTAAGTAGAATAAGAAATAGCCTTCTAATTTAAAACATTGCATTTCATATTTAAGACAAAATAAGTGTTATGGAAATGTAATATTGTATGAATATATGAACAAAACTTTTTACTGGAAATATCACTTATGAAATTCAATTCGAAATATCCCATAATTTCAAAGCAATATCGGAATATCTCTTTAATTTTAATAAAATAAAATACTAAAAATATATCATTCTGTGTAAAGCTATCTGCATAGCACAAATCGCGCGTCATGTGCGCATTACTCTCTGTTTCAACCAATCAGAGACGAGATTTCAATGTGTGCACCACACATACAACTTGTATGTGTGGAAGTCTGTTTATACTTCCTTTGTGTGTGTGATCTCTGTACGTGGGGGTGAAATGGGGTGAGCTTCAAACGATTAAAGTTTAATTTTGTTATTGTCATGTAATTGGTCGAGTTGGGTTCATGGTTATTTCGTATTAGTTTAATTGAGTGCAATGGATTCATGTGTCGGAATCCTAAGCGTTTAGTGGAAATTGGTTGAATATATGCGGGTTCGTATGCATATGTTAGATAAATACTTTATTGTAACAATACTCTTCTAAGCGCAAGAAAAAAATGTGACACTGAATTTATCATAAGGTTAAAAGTTGCACAAAAAAATCAGGCGGATCGCACACTAGTTTGCATGCGGTCTACCTGATGGTATGTGGTCTACTGTCATTCATGGACCTCTGTAACCAAATCCTTATAGAACAGGGTGTTTTCTACGAAAAGCCGATCACAGATGTGGACTAAGACGGTCGCCTTATATGTAAATCGGCCGTCTATACCACCACTGATACCACCACTTCTACGATCTCTAAGAACCATAGATTAGTAAAACCTTTCAAAACGGTCCGTCCACAGAGTCACACATAAACAACAGATTTTATTAAGCAATTATTTTATGAAACTTATCAAAAGTACGCGAACTCTACCAATACGCACTCGGCCAGCGCGGTGGACTATGGCCTAAACTCCTCTCACTATGAGAGGAGACCCGTACCCAGCAGTGGGATAAGAACGGGATGACTACGACTAGGATTGTAGTAGGTACTTAGTAGTACTACTATACTACCTCAATTTTTTAACTGTTTTTATAAGTATGAGGCGACCAACTTACTCCTCAGGAGCAACACATCTGAGACCTGATTCAGCTAGAACCTGTTCTATATGGAAAAGGTTACAGATGTCCATGAGCAATGACCACATACCATCAAGTTGACTGCATGCTCGTTTGTTACTTAAATTTTAAAAGAAATAAAATGATTAGGTGCTTAATTGCGGCTACAAAATTTAACCTAATATTGTATCTGTAACTTGTAAAATAAACAACTCATATAAAGTTATCATACAAACCAAACTTACATTCAAAACCGTTAAAAATAGGACTCTATATCACAATGATAAAATAAACGAAACGTATTTCGTCCCGGGGCGCCATAAAACCTATCAAATATGATCACAGATAATCAAAGCGAATTGTATTATGTAAATTTCCTCCTCTTAAGCCGGTTATCCGGTGGGGAAAATCAATAGAGCACGGTACAGCGAGAGGGATGCATATATACACGATTTTACGTGTTAGAAAGAGATAGATGCAACTCCCCTTTCCACTCGCAGTGTTTGATGTTGGAAAATTAGACTATGGTTCTGAATTTTATCTGTAGTCTATTGTAAACTTTAAGCAAAAGTGTCACAGTCGATTTTGTGTTCTTTCGTCTGTACTTAGACTGTTCTGGAAGGGTGGGTTGTGTTTATTGCGTTTTGAACTCAATTCTTTGGTGTTTAAAGTTGTTTTCCAGTTGTTCTGAGTAGAGCAATTTCCCGTATAATTGCTGGTGATTTTATAATGGCGATAAATGGTGAGATATCATCTAATTTTCAGAAGCGTACACTGGTAATGTTTTTATTAGGGCGCTTGAAAAATGGCTGTTACAATTAAAGCAATGATTTGGTTTATTATAAGAATGGCGTTGGTTTGTAATTTGGGGTATTTATGGTGTTGTTTTTTGGAGAATTGTTTAATGAATGTTTATTATTAGGTAAGTTTGATGACTAATTTATGATAACTAAAATGTAATCAATTCAGATTTTTTTTTACAGTCTTTCTCTTTTTACACCTTTTTGGTATGTAGCGATAATATCACTATATTAGTCCAAGACGCAACGTCCCGGATTCGATTTCCAGTAAGGCAGACATCTATTTTTTATGAAAGTGAAGAAGCAATGAGACCAACTGACGGTAAGTAGCCACTTACAAGACATTGTTCAATCGGTAATCATTTTTATTTTATAACTAGCTGACCCGGCAAAAGTTGTGTTGCCATATAAGTAAAAAAATATTAAGGGTTAACAAGCCTTCTCACTTAGGGGTATGAAAAATAGATAGTAGTCGATTCTCAGACCTACTAAATATGCATATAAAATTTGGTGAAAATCGGTAAAGCCGTTTCGGACGAGTACGGTAACTAACATTGTGACACGAGAATTTTATATATAAGATATTCAACGCATACGAGTCTTAAGTCCACTTAAAGGTAAGTGGCTACTGCCACCCATGAACATCTGTAATTTCTAATTACCCCCATATAAAATTAGGGATACTACTTGAGCCGGCCATAACGTTGTTACCCCTGAGGACTAAGTTGGAACGCTTCGTATAAGTATGTCTCCCTTACCACACCCTTCATACCAGAACACAGCAGCATCTAACGCTGCTGTTATTAGGTAGAAATAAATGTGTTGTTATTGCCGTCGGGTCGACCCATTCTACCACCGTTCTACGTTCTACCACCGTTATAGTCCACCATTATAGTCTTTCTACCATCTTCAAAAGTCTATGAGGCCTCAATAGTGATATTAATATCAATACTTCTATTGATGGTGATATCAATAGTGATATTGAGGCCTCATAGACGTGAGACGATCACGAGATTATTCCATCTTAACACAAAACTAAAGCAGCCACTGTGGTCCTCAACCGAACGCCGCCTATAAAATATTAATTTTCACAAATAAATAAAACATGCGAACCAGCTAACTGTCTCCTATTTACACAACAAAGGTCCATACATTCCGGCTATCTTGCATCACGCTCATACACCGCGCTTCAATCAAAATGACACAAGCGAACAAATTCCCAAGTCGTTAAATCAGCCAAAAAGAGACAATTGGAATATACGGGCTGGTATTCGGGGCGGGAACGCGCGTTTTATCGTCAGCGCTCGCAAGCGAAGTGGTAAAGTGTTCTGTATTGAAAATGAACTGTCCGCAATTATTTTCGTGTCCTATCAAAACATGAAACTGTCCCTGGATTTGACTTCAACCATCCTCTTCTTCCTAAGGTCTAATGCATATTAGTACCGAAAATAAACCAATAAACCTTAAACATTTTACGCATTTTGAACTGATTGAGATTCTTAATGTATTAAAAAAACGTTATGTAGCCCGTCTGTACAAATAGTACAGACGGGCTACATAACGTTTTTTTTTTGTAGAATTGCCTTGTAATAAAACGAATCCTAGAATAGAGTAAAAAAAGTTAAGCTCCTAAATATGTTGTCCATTATGTGATGACTTGCGAAATACAGGAAAACCATATTTTCTCAAACTCATTGTGTCACCATATTTCTTTACAACTGCGAGACTACCACTACAAACGTAAGGAGGGTTAAATAAAAGAAATATTTAAAAAACGTTATTTACTAAGAAATAACTGAGAAACCTTAACTGCTTTAGATATACCTACCTGAGGTCGGCCACAGATGCGCCGCTACCCCTGAGAACTAAGCTGGAACGCCTCGGAAAAGTATGACTTCCTTACCACACCCTTAAAACCACAACACAGCAGCGCTTAACGCTGCTATTATGAAGCAGGAATAGGTGTGGCAGTGGTGCCGCCGCAGTCAAACCTCATTGGGTTCTACCACCTTCAAATGTTTAAATGTTCTTTGGTTTAAATGTTTCACATCGTTTTTGTTAGAATACACACCCGTATGCTCCCACAAGTCGTCCCGAGTGTCGATACGGCTATCGATAGATTTGACTCGCAAATACCGACGTTTTGTACTGCACAACACTAACTTATCGAGATTATATCGAAAAACAAAACGGATTTGGTTAAGAGGGACCGTAAATGGATTCTGGTTTTTTGTTTGTTTACGTAATTATTTAGATTACATATTTTATATTTAAAATGGATATAAAAAATAAATATTTTTTGAATTTAAAAGCGAAATGTTGTGAATTTATTTGTTCTTATGAAAAACTGAATACAAATTTTAATTTTTGCACTGCCACGATGATACCATAATTGAATTTGAAAAATATCTTAACTAAATAGGTAAACGGTTTTATTTTTATGAAATAAGTCAATTAAAAGAAAATAAAATATATCTATTCGGAAAAGATTGTTCACAAAATTATTTTTGAATGTTAATAACGTCTATCGCTTCGCATAATGTTTCGGTCTTGGATAAGGCGAATGAAACTATAACACTTGTTATATAAAAAATATGATTTTAAAACAAATATTTTAAAGTTAACTAATGCCAGTTTAATTAACTATGCATTTATTGCCTACCAAAGATTAAAATATAAAAATTGCAGATATTGTTTTTTTTCAATAATATAGGAGTAGCAGACGAGCATGCAGTCTACCTGTTGTTAAGTGGCTACTGCCGTCCATGGACATCTGTAATCAACCAGATAGGATTAGATATTCCTACCTGAGGTCGGCCATACATGCGCCGCTACCCTTGAGGAGTAAGCTGGAACGCCACGGAAAAGTATGTCTCCCTTACCACACCCTTCAAAACGGAACACAGCAGCGCTCAACACTGCTGTTATTAGGCAGAAATAGGTGTGGCGGTGGTGCCGCCGGAGTCGAACCACAGAGGGTTCTACCACCTTCAACTAATTTAGATCTTTGAGCCAAAACATTAGATAGACTAATTTGGAACTCTTCGAGTGCCACTTTCGTACAAATATATAGTACGATAAAAATAAAAATATTATTAAGTGGATATTTTAGGAAAATGGCGTAACACATAACTGTAACACATAACACACAATTTCCTACAAATACCTATACCTTACACCCATAAAAAACCCCATAGCCCCTTGTAATATGATACGGGATCACATAAGTAATAGCGATTGCCGAGGCGGACCCATGCCATGGGACCCATAACCGCCCCCATGGGGGTTGTAGCGTTAACCGCTGGAACTTATGGCGTTATGGGGTTGGTGTATTGGAGATATCGTTTCGGTGATTTGATATGAGTACCTATTTATGTGATAACATGCTATGTTATACTTATTACATTCAACGGTATGGTGATCATGATTAGAATTGTTACGCTAAGAATTTAAATTCTTTTGATCCCTTTTTGGAACTTATTGGACTTAAAAACAGCAATTTAGCGTTGTTTTATTCTGGTTTTAAGGGTAAGTGATGGTAAAAAAATTTATGAAATCCTAGTGGTTGGACACTCGACTTTTCAAACGGAAGGTCCGGGATTCGAGTACCAGTCACCTCAGATGAGTCCAAGTTATGTGCCTATTAGAAATTAATTATTATTAAAACGGTGAAGAAAACATCGCGAAGAATCCTAAAAGTTCTTATAAGAAAGTTTTCAAAGTTGAAGTATATTACTATGGTTCATAATCATCATCAACCCATTGTTGTCCCACTGCTGGGCACTGGTCTCCTCTCAGAATGAGAAGGATTAGGCCATAGTCCACCGCGCTGACCATGTGCGTATTGATAGACTTCACATCCCTTTGAGATTTTTTTTTATATAAATCTCCCAGGTATGCAGGTTTCCTCACGATGTTTTCCTTCACCCTTTTTAGCAAGTGATAATTAATGTCTAATACGCGCATAATTTTTAAAAATCAGAAGTGTGTGCCTGGGAATTGAACCTCGGACCGCTCGATCGAGAGGCCGAGTTTCTTAACCACTGGGCTATCACTGCCTCATTACTATGGTTCAAGTCTATCAATTCGCACTTGGCCAGCGCAGTGGACTATGGTCTAAGCGCCCCTCACTCTGCAGGAAGACCGTGCCCAACAGTGGGACAATAAGGTCGACAACGATGATATTAGTACCTTGATAACAAATCAAGCCAAATCTTTGACACTTTCTAAGCTCGCCTCATACATACATACATATAAAATGCTGAGAACAATAGGCTGTCGGAGGATTGACGGACAGATGGCGTGAAATTGTCACTTAGTCGCATCGGAGTTGTGAGTGGGTTTCCTATTAACATTAATATCTATTATACGATTCTATACTTTGTTAACACAGTAATATTTAGCTCTGTTTATTACCTTTTTGAAGAAACAAATGAGCATCCCTCTGATGGTAAGACTACTGGCGCCCAAGGATAGCTATAAACTACCTCCAATAAGACTAGATTACCTGTGGTTTGACACCGGCGGCACCCTATTTCTGCATTATACCAGCAGTGGTAAGCGTGCTGCGTTCTAGTTTAAAGTGTGTGGTAAGGGAGACATACTTTTTCGAGGCATTCCAGCGTAGTGCTAAGGGAAGCATCGCATCTTTTGGCAACCTCGGATAGAAATCTAATCTTATCGGGAGTTGATTTCTGATGTCCCATGGCGTTAGTAGCCTCTTACTTTTTTTATTACTTACTTTAAAATTATAAAAACGGCTGATTACAGCCCACGCGGCGCTCACTAACAATTACAATCGTGTAACATTGTAATGACACCAAACACTTACGTTACAACTTAATCCCACATAAATTCAAGCTCATTTCAACTTGATAAACCCATTAAATAAACATGTAGTGGAGACTAAAACTCTGTGCAAAAACCGCAATAATTCCGCTCAATTCGCGCTATATCTCTGCGAGAATGCGAGTGTGAATAACTTCATTAGGTGTCGCTTTTTGCGACAGACGGTCGGATTGTTTCGCGTTCATTTTTTGATTTTGTTTTTGGAGGTATTACTTTTTATTTGCACAAACCAGCGTAATAATTATTAATTCATTATTGTTTTATTAAGCACGGCATCTTCTGAAAATGATCCGGCTATAATCTATCAGGCCAATTGGGCATTGGTATATGCATTGACATTGGCATTTGGCAGACTTCATAGTACTTTGAGAACTTTTATAAAAGACTCATAAGCACGTAGTTGTACTACCAAGAGCTCTTTGAAGGTTAGTTACTTTAGTCATTTCAAAAGCAAATGTTTGACTTCACTTATTGAAAATGGTTGAATCTTTTGTGGTTAGATTTGAAGGTGGTAGAGACCTTGACAGTTCGATTATGGTTGCACAAATGTCACATCCATGCCTGCCTAATAACAGTAGTGTTAAGCGCTGTGTTCTGGATTAAAGGGTGTGGTAAGGGAAACATACTTATCCGAGGCGTTCCAATTTGGTCCTCAAAGGTAGCAATGTTTTTTTAGCCGAGTTTAGGCAAGGATCTTATCTAAGGTTGATTACAGATGTCCATTGTCCATCACCTACAATAGTCAGTTATTAGGTGGACTGCATGCGTACAGGAATACTACTTAATGTTGAACTTAAAGCAGGTCTTCTTTTAACAGTGATTTAAATGTATTATTATTAAACTTTAAGAAATGATCACTATGTTTAAAGAACGAAATATTTTTTCTACCCAAAGAAATGTTACAAAAGTTAAAGAAAGGCTTGTTTTTGCGACCAAATATCCAAGTGTGAGCCTCTTCATTAGGTGTCAGTTTTTGCACGCGTTCCTCGCATCACGGTGCGTATTATGTTGTCAGGATAACGGTGCATCTTGGTTTAACTAGCTGTGTTCTCTGGGTTTGATTTGGAATATCTTGGTTTTCGTGTCAATGGTAAGTGTGATCGTTTTTGTGTAGCTACGTAGCGCGCCTCAGTACCCTTACCATGAGTTTTCAAAACATCCCACAATTTTACGTTACGTTTACTCAACCCATTAATCTGTAGCACTACCATGAGTTTACAAAAGTATTACTCGCTAGCGACTGTGTAAAATAAATGTATGAAAAATTGTACAGCGCCTCTGGTGGTTACTCGTAGAACTAAATTCCGTAGTGTGAAAAACCTATCGAAATCAAATCGCTAGCGAATGTCATTATGATCAATTGCCATACAAATTCGGTCCCATGAGTCATTAGTTTGACAGACGTTGTCAAGAAATACCGTAACGATAGTAGTTATGTTATTCACTAGCAAAATGACAATAGTTTTCTATTTACAATTTCTATAGTGGCGTTTCTATGCCAACTCATGGTAGTGCTACTGTTCAGTTTGCTTCAGTAGACTGAGTAAACGTAACAATAAGTAAGTGCTCAAGTCTTTTTGTCTGCCTCACGTGTTCGCAAAAAAGAGAGACAAAACATAAAGCGCCATTTTGTCAATTTAGACATTTAATGTTACGTTACTGACACTATAGTTCTGATACAATCCGCTAGGGGCGCTGATTGGAAATTGTATAGGCAAATACGTAAACAAATACCAAAACAGTCATATTTGTCAAAACGTAAAAACTCATGGTAAGGGTACTGATCTGAAGAGTAAGGTGAATATAATTACAGGCGTTCCAAGTTTTGCCGATGGACATCTGATATCAACCCATTACTCCCCGGGCACGGTTCTCCTTTCAGAGTGAGATTTAGACTATAGTCCATCGCGCTGGCCAAGTCCGAATTGGTAGACTACACACCCTTGAAAGCCTCTTTTTTATGACGACCCGCGTGGCGGAGCGGTCACCATGTCTGTCTGACGCGCAGAGGGTCCCGGGTTCGATCCCCGGCCAGACAGATATCTGAATGATGAATTTCGATTTCTGTTTCTGGGTCTGGGTGTCTGTGTATTTGTCTATGTGTGTGGACGTCACCCACGACACAGGGAATCCTAGTGTGGGGCTGTGAGTGTAGAAAGCGTTTTTTTTGTTTGTGTTTTTTCTATGGGGCTGGTTTTCTACTTACGTTTTCCTTTATCGTTTAAGCAAATGATAATTAATTTCTACTACAGACTTTGTAAAGCAGGCGTGCCGAAACCCGGACCTCCCGATTGAGAGGTTGAGTTTCTAACCACTAGTATATTATTAGCTTCAGCATCTATAGGTTATACCTCAGATTGGACAGAAATTCTAGCTGACGTTCTGTACCCTTAGTATGAGTTTTACGTTTTTACAAAAATGACTGTTTTTGTATTTGTTTACGTATTTGACCATACATTTCCAATCCGCGCCCATAGCGGATTGTATCAGAACTGATTGGAATAGTATGGGAAATACGTAAACAGTCATTTTTGTAAAAACGTATAACCTCATACTAAGAGCACTGAATACATATGTTTTGATACATGTTTGTTTCTTATTTTGGAGTTACGTATCAATTGTCTAGTATACCTACAGTAAATGGAATTACTATTAAATAAATGAAATATTAAACTTAAAAATAACAATTTATAAATCTAAAGTGTTAGTAAAATAAACAGATTTTTTTTAAAATATAGGAGTAGCAGACGAGCATACAGTCCACCTGATGGTAAGTGGCTACTGCCGCCCATGGACATCTGTAATCAGATAGGATTAGATATTCCTACCTGAGGTCGGCCACAGATGGGCCGCTACCCCTGAGGACTAAGCTTTAACGCCTTCAAAACGAAACACAGCAGCGCCTAACACTGCTGTTATGAGGCAAAAATAGGTGTGGCGGTGGTGCCGCCGGAGTCGAACTACAAAGGGTTCTACCACCTAATTTTCCAATTTGATTCTAAAATTGCTTGAAGTTCACGTTGGTCACACATTTAAAATAGGTATTGGATATATTCTTATTAGGTAAGATTGAGTATTAAATATACTCAGTAATGTGATTCTGAGGAAGTTAAGTTGTGTGTTAATACTAACCTGCGTCAGTTTTGGTAGTGATTAATTATTTATTAATTGACTTTAGCAACTACGCGTTTTACAAGTAATTAAGGAGTTAATCTTTCATAATAATTATTAATATTTCATGTAGTTGTCAATCCAATAAGTAATATTTATCACACATGTTACATCTAACCAAAATTATAGTTAAAAATAGAAATTGTTTTTAGCTAAATTAACATACATTATTTATCAAATTTAATGTATAAAATGTTTGCTTACAAAAAAATTGACAATTTCTAATAAGCAGACATTTACTAAATATAAATCTTTGGTAATTAAAAATGGGATAAAGTTTTTATTTTAGAGGTTTTCTTATAAGTTTAATTCAGATCTAAACAGGAAAGAAATATAGCTTAGAACCATATAATGCCAAGATATTTAAAGACGACTAAACTATTACGCATCATGTCTTGTTGCCATGTAAATAAAACTCTGAAAAGCGACTATCATCTGAAGATAGTTGTTAACAAACTAAACAGGGAAGACAGACTGTTAGAGGGAGCTTTTACGCGTCGCACTGAACTTATTACATGCATATTACACATCACTAGTTTGCAAGAAACTAAACTCCGAAAGGTGACTGCCCAGAAACTAAATAGGGAAGAAATATAGCCGATAAAGACTAAGCTGGATCGCGTCACACTAAACTAAAAACAGCGTAAACCGTGTAAAATCATAAAATTTCGCTTTCGTGTATAATTTAATCGCATTTGAAACAATACGGCGCTGTAGCAATAAATTGTTTCAAGTTAGGTGTTGTATCAGTTGAGAACAAATCTGTGCGTATCCCGCTCCGTCACTTCGTGTTAATATTATATGTTTTTAATTTAGTTTAAACTACAGTATCCTAAAATACGTTAGCAATATTGCGTATTTTTATGTAAATTTATAGGCAGTCTAATTAGAATATTATACGTATTTTTCTGTCAATAAGTAGTTATTATCACCTGATATTAATAGTGTGGTCAATATCGCCTTTATATATAAAAGGGCGAGATAGTTAAAGAGCACAAAACTAATACACATCATGCCGAGCATGGACTTAGCTGCGTTAGACTAAGCTGGTACGCGTCATACTAAACTAAAAACAGCGTAAACCGTGTAAAATCATAAAATTTCGCTTTCGTGTATAATTTAATCGCATTTGAAACAATACGGCGGTGTAGCAATAAATTGTTCCAAGTTAGGCGTTGTATCAGTTGAGAACAAATCTGTGCGTATCCCGCTCCGTGATTCCATGTTAATATTAAGATAATTTAATGTCATATTATGCAACCTACATTGTTCTAAAATAAATATGTTACATATAATGAGTGTTTTTATATAAATTGTAGTTGGTTGAGTTAGAATATAATGCGTATTTTTCTGACAATTAATAGGTAGACTGGTGGTATTTCTGACAATTTGAAGGTGGAAGAACCCTTTGTGGTTCGACTCCGGCGGCACCACCGCCACACCTATTTTCACCTAATAACAGCAGTGATATGCGCTGCTGTGTTCTGTTTTGAAGGGTGTGGTAAGGGAGACAGACTTTTCCGAGGCGTTCCGAGCTTAGTCCTCATGGGTAGCGGCGCATCTGTGGCCGACCTCAGGTAGGAATATCTAATCCTATCTGGGGTTAATTACAGATGTCCATGGGCGGCAGTAGCAACTTATCATCAGGTGGACGGACTGCATGCTCGCCTGCTACTCTTATATAATAAAAAAAAAACCAAAAAAAAGGTAGCCCAGCTGATATTGGCAAAATGTCCACTACCACCCTTCATTTCTAAAACGGCAAGATACAGAAAGAGCTCTAAACTAATACACATCATGCCTTGAAAAGTAAACTTCGAAAGGCGATTGACAAACAAACTAAATAGGGAAGAAATATTGCTAACATAGACTAAGCTACGCCGCGTCACACTAAACTAAAAACAGCGTAAACCGTGTAAAATCATAAAACTTCGCTTTCGTGTATAATTTAATCGCATTTGAAACAATACGGCGCTGTAGCAATAAATTGTTCCAAGTTAGGCGTTGTATCAGTTGAGAACAAATCTGTGCGTATCCCGCTCCGTGATTATACGGCGACGCAAAAAAGCGTCCGGGGCGACATCGAAACGCGAAACTCATAAATAAATACATACATGGGGTGTGGGACAAGGGATGAGCGGGTAACGATACCACTGACTGTTATTTTGGGCAATTGAAGTAGCGAATGCATGGTGAGTTATAAACTGCAAATAGAATTCGAGTTCTAATAGAAGTTTGTCATATTAACTAAGTTGGAACGTTTTGTGTAAGTTACGATCCGGTAGTAGTTTAAGAAAAAATATTGTAACTGACAATTTTTAAGTGCCACCGTAGGCCTATACAAAATAAATATTTAATTTAATTTCATTTAAGTAAATGTGCCTTCATCTTTTATTTGTTTAACTGTCTTACTCTTAACACCAAACTCTTTCCCAAGCAACTCTTTGCATTGATTTACCAAATTTGCTGAAAAGTACACGCACAGTGTATACCTTTGCATACATTCTTCAAAATTTTTTACATACTTGTATTATTTAAATATAGGACATTATTTTTAATGAGTAAGATTGATTTTTGAGAGATTCTTATTAGATTATTTACATGTTATAAAATGTTATCGGTAGGTAGGCATATTTTTGGCAACGTTAATAATAGTATTAACATTACATTTGAATTTTCATTAAAATTCTTACGTAGTTCTCCAATTTTAAACCTAAGTCTTGCTTCAAGAATAAATCGCTTTTATTACCCAACTTGGACCAAACACCCCGATGAATGGCGACACCGCTCGCTCGCCAATGCATGAGGTATCAAGAAAAACTTGTGAAAGCCTGCGTAATGGCTGAAGAACATTTGTAAGATTATACCGAGGAATTGTTTAAAATGACGGCCCACGGACCCGTCACGGGCGATTTATGTGCGCCACAGACTATAGAGGGCTCTATCTGGTATTTTATAACCACATTGACATTTGCCGTAAACTCCTTCTTCTTCTTAGTCGATTCCTCATGAATCAGGGTCATGACCGTCAAGGAAAGCCATGTTTATGATGATCTTCGATGTAATGCAATTCTATGCTATTTCCATGGTATAGTAGACTAAACTCCTATTCTTTACAAACACTTGCAAACCGTCATGAATAAAAACAAACACTCCATCTATACGTTTGAATTTGTGACTGCCTGTGTTTGTGCGTTTGGACGCGTAAAACGGCAGTTTAAAACCTTTGCTTTTATAATCTGATTTTAATAGGTATGTGGAAGAGGTCAACACACCCGTTTGACATGTTGAAAGACCCAGGATCAAATACAAACATTTGCAATTTAGATTTTATGTATTGTGTATGTGTGCCGTCACAAGGATGTATAAGAAACAAGTAGAGACAGCTTCATCAAAACCTACCAGCATGTTTTCAAAACATGGCTGTTTTACATTTTAACGTAGTAAAGCAGAAAAATCTGGGTTTCAACCTAGATCCTCAGAGCTGAATAAAAAATAGACTACTTACCTATCAACACTTTTAACGGAAAAATCTGGATTTCAACCCAGATCCTCAGAGCTGAATAAAAAATAGACCACTTACCTATCAACACTTTTAACACCAAAAAAAATTAAAAGTAGAATTTCATATTGCCAATTCTGAGCACAAGCTACTCTATGGAATGGATGAAAGTGGGCAGTTTTTGCTGGATTTTGTTGTGATTCTTAAATAATTTAGGTTCTATGTTTAATTTATAACGTCATTTATTAAATAACCCACAGGGCCGACAGGTATGACCTTTTTTGCCGCCCCATTGTTTAAGGTGTGACAACTTCAAAGGAAATTAAATTTGAAACAACTGTTACAAGATTATATCTGGTTAATGAATATTAAGCAGGGAATGGATTGGGTGTTTTTCTATCTTGGGCTGGAGGTTGTAGACAACCAATTTCTGGCCCACTGCTGGGCACGGGTCTCCTCATAGAGCCAGCAAGGCTACAGTCCATCGAGCTGGTAAGTGTCGACTGTATACCTTTACCTTTGAGAACCTTTTAAGAACCACAGTAGCTTAGTGGTTAAAATTCGCCTTTGTAATGAGGGGTTCGAGGTACGAATCCCAGGCCTGCATCTTTGATTTTTCATTTTTTTTACTATAGGAGTAGCAGACGAGCGTGCAGTCCACCTGATGGTAAGTGACTACTGCCGCCCATGGATATCTGTAATCAACCCCAGATGGGATTAGATATTCCTACCTGAGGTCGGCCACAGATGCGCCGCTACCCCTGAGGACTACGCTGGAACGCCTCGGAAAAGTCTGTCTCCCTTACCATACAATGTACTAAGTTTATTATTTGCTTTAATAGTGAAGGAAAACATCGTGAGAAAATTGAAAGGCTAAAAAAGAGGTTTTCAAAAGTGTGTGAAGCTGCACTTGGTCAGCACGTTGTATTATGGCCTAAACATCTCTCACCTGAGAAGCCCATACCCAGTAGTGGGACAATAATACGTGTACGTTAGCCTGTTGACAATCATCATTAGTGAACGCTGGTTAAATATGGATAAATTTGTATTGTACGACCCGCATGGCGGAGCGGTCACCATACCGTTCTGACGCGCAGAGGGTCCCGGGTTCGATCCCCGGCGAGACAGAAATCTAAATGATGAATTTACGTTTCTGTTACTGGGTCTGGGTGTTTGTGTAATTGTCTCTGTGTGTGTCCATAGCTCCCACGATACAGGGAATCCTAGTGTGGGGCTGTGAGTGTAGAAAGTGTTTATTTCTTAAGATTTTTAAAAAGATATACTTTATATGTAACGTATGTGTTATCTTCTTTATAAATATATTTCTTATGTGCGTGTGTATGTCACTGAAATCCTCCTAAACGACTGGACTGATTTTGATGAAATTTGTTGTGTGTGTTCAAGGGGACTTGAGAATGGTTTAGATTCACAATTTAGTCCGTGGGAAAAGGTTTTTGTGCATGAGCCCACGAAGGTTTCTGAG
Organism: Epargyreus clarus clarus; assembly: GCA_014595695.2. NCBI lineage: Eukaryota > Metazoa > Arthropoda > Insecta > Lepidoptera > Hesperiidae > Epargyreus > Epargyreus clarus. Next base: position 1,648,000 of record JACTTY020000028.1, read on the forward strand.
TTGGTACAACTAATTTTCGACAGTGGCGCAAATTTTCAGTTATATGTATGTCATGTTACTTTTATCAAAACGCGGGCGAAGCCGCGGGCACTGCTAGTATTCTATAAATTCACTGTTAAAATTTATTATATAGCGATTGATACACTCGATGAGACTTACAAATCCAAATTCAAATACATATAGAGCCTTACACTTAAATAAATTGTAAAGTAACTAGTTGAAACATTAAGTTTTCTTCACAACACACGATTAAGTCGTAGGTGCTTAGTATAATTGATTGGGTGCTCAATACGAGAGTTCTCACCCGGTTACGTATTAACAAACATATTGTGAGGTTTAAATTGACCTCATGCTGTGTGTGGCCCAAGTCTAGAGATGAGAGAGACTTTTAACTGAAAACTTTTTAACATATTTTTTTTTGTGAAAAATATAATTGTATTCTATAGGTAATTACAGACGTGCCGAACAGTCTTATTTAGTAATATTTTTTATTTTATTATTTAGACCGGCATTTATTAGGGTTCCGTACGATGAAACAAAAAATAATCCTTGTAGAATCACTCATGAGTCTGTCTGTCTGTCACAGCCAATATGCTCGGAAACTACTGAACCAAAGGAATTAAAATTTAGTACTCATATAATTTAATAATTACAACTAAGTGATTGAAATTGTACGTATCCAGTACCCTTATCATGAGTTTTTACGTTTTGACAAATATGACTGTTTTGGTATTTGTTTACGTATTGGCCCATACAATTTCCAAGTTCTGATATAATCCGCTAGGGGCGCTGATTGGAAATTGTATGGGCAAATACGTAAACAAATACCAAAACAGTCATATTTGTCATATTTGTAAAAACTCATGGTAAGGGTCACAGTTATCCGAAATAAGTGACCAACGCAACACTTAGGTATTTCTAAAGTAAAGCAATTCTTGCGTTTCAGTGGAAGGGTGTCGTTGCTACCTTACTTCCATCTAATGAGGTGACCATCTTAGTCCTCAGATACACAGGATTGACAACGCATTTGTGATCATGCAGACATACTATTCCGAGGCGTTCCAGCTTAGTCCTTAGGGGTAGCGGCGCATCTGTGCCCCACCTTAGGTAGAAATATCTAATCCTATCTGCGGTTGATTACAAATGTCCATGGGCGGCAGTAGCCACTACCATCAGGTGGACTACATGCTCATCTGCTACTCCTGTATCATACAAAGTTTGCCACGTCATTTCATAGAAATAAATCTCAGGAACAACGCATTTATGACCAATCTCTGGACTCAAATTCTATTACAGATATTCACGGCAATGGCCGTTTACCAGGACATTTGTAACTTCATCAAATAAACTAACTTACTGGTTAGACCACTCGTCGAGCGTCTAATAAATCCGCCCAACAACTGTGAAGTATCGGGCACATTAATCGAGTACGGACAGGGCGGGACAAGTAGAGTTGGCCACGTAATACATTAGCACAGAGAGGGCATTACATACAATTGTACTTTAAACGAGAAACATGTAACTTTTCAAAAAGTAAGATATTGCTACCAGTCTCTTTTCATATCAAGGTAGACGTACTTCTCCGAGGCGTTCCAACCTAGCCCTCAGGGGTATCAACGGATTGGTTGCCAACCTCAAGTAGAAATCTAATCTTATTTGGGATTGATTACAGATGTCTATGAGGCCAGAAGCCACTTCCAGTGCGACTGCACGCTCGTTTGACACTTCTATACATTATGTAAATGGCACATAAGGCATTCTATCATAGTCCGCAATTACCTTAGGTAAGAATTAAATCAAGTTCATTACATATGTTTTGATCAGTGACTACAAAAGTAGCCAAATCGTTAAATAAATAAACTATCTAAGCGTTAATGGTTAGACCACTCGTCGAGCGTCTAATAAATCCGCCCAACAACTGTGAAGTATCGGGCACATTAATCGAGTACGGACAGGGCGGAACAAGTAGAGTTGGCCACGTAATACATTAGCACAGAGAGGGCATTACATACAACTCGTGTTTTTACAATTGTCAAAGACTCTTTTTATTTGCAATTGTTGGGTATGTCTTAGACCCGTTATGGTCTCACTACTGTAATCTCAGAGATTTAAGCATAGTCCGCCATGCTGGAAAAGTGAGAACTCGATTTAAGATTTTTTAATTTAAGTAAGTGCAAAAATCTGTGATATTTCTTTCTTTTAAAAATCCTTAAGGCTTCCAAAACACAATGTATCTCTTAAAAATTTTTGCAAGTGATAATTGTTTTCAAAGTCTGGACACTAAACATGAGAGGGATAAATCTAGAACCATTAGGCTGCAGCTACCTATATTTTACTTACTTTCTCCTTTATTACTTCTAAATTTTAATTGAATGATTCTCATTTTAATTTCACATTAGGATTTTTTATTACTCTCTAAATTTTTAACGTAATTTATAAACGACGCATGATAGGAGTGGATCTTCTGAACGGATTCTGCTCTACAAGTGACCCTTTTCGAAGGTTTGTCCGTGGGTCGATACCCGAATTGGGTGAATGATTTGTGTTTGTTTGTCCGTGTGGTGAAATTAGATTTCTGTTCTGGGTCTGGGTGTTTTTGTATTTATCTGTATCTATTGCACTTACGGATACCAAGTGAGTGTGAGTGAGAGAGCGTTACTTATTAGAAATTTATAATTTGTTAAAAAGTTCACTAGACGGAATATTAAAATTTGTGGTTCTATACATAAAATTATTAATTATATCTCAATTTATTAGATTGTCAATTCAGTTCATGTCGTGTTCACCTATAGTTGTAGGTACACGACTTATTTATCTAAACTTTTGCAATGTAATTTATATAAGTGTATATTACGTTGGTAAACCTTTTTATTAAATAATTATTTAAATAAGAATAAAACATTTTAACGTGTACAATTAATGAAGTTAACGTGTTGATTTGTTATATAAAATAACATCACTTTTTAATTTTTGAAAATATATTCATAATTTGTCGACAAATAAATATCAAGCCTAAAACTTTACATTCGTTCTATTGAAATAGGTCTTTAAAATTACTTCTACTAAAAACTAAATACTTATATCTGGAATAATGTTTAAATAATAAGGACTTATGTTGTCTGTTGAAGCTCTTTTTATTTGCCTACATTTAGAAATATTGATTATATTATTACCTTTACAAATGTTGAAATAGATAACAAAAAATAAAAAGCACATATAGAAGATTTTTTGCTTTCGTGCAAATAATAAGAAAACTAACTAAGAATTTTGACATAACAAACCTAAAATTTAGTTGTCGATTTGAACTCGATAACATAACTTTACGCTAAACATCTGATTTATCACCCATTAGCCCAAAATATACCCTTAAACGATTATCGTTAATCGCCAGGGTTCACGGCTACCACAACAAAAAACAACAATGATATATTTGACATCCCGTCATACAAAACCCTATCTTGAAACTCAACTAACATCACCACCATATAAAAAACCCATGGACCCAAACCCAACACCTTTGCCTATTAAAATTACCAGAATAATAGGTGATTCATCTTACAAGTCAGAAAAAACCCATAGAATTTACGGCCTCCGTCAAAATAAATGGCTGTCCGGGCGTATCGTTGTAAGACCAAATTTAGTCGTTTAAGAAAACATTACAAAAAGACAAGTAGATTCGTTTTTTTATTAATTGGGATTGAGGCGATAGTGCCTTGTTTCTGAGGGAATACGTTTTATAATGTATAATGTTATTATTCGGACGATGTATGTATGTGTGCACATTAACGCCTGCGTTGGTATTTGTCTCGGTTGGGACTGACGTACAGTGTGAGTGAATGAGTCATTCATTCAGTGGTTCACTCACCGCTGCATATGTACAGAGCTTACAAAATCAACGCCTCGATTAACAATGCTAGAACAAAGAAAGTTTTGTGATTTTTAATGCAATTTTAGTAGAATTTAATTTTGATAATACAGTATTGCTTTTTTAAGTTACGTCCAAAATAATTTACTTTCATTTAAATATTATTGTTATAGGTATAAAATTTTGCAACTTACCTTTATACATTTATTTCCAGATAGCATTTAAATATGTAAACCTTAAACTAAACAAACCTTTAAGTTACAGTTTACAAATTATATGTGTTTAATCTAATACTTATTCAAATAATTCATCACCTCAATAGACATAACACATATTACATAATAATTTCATCAAATATACTTAAACTAGGTAACGATGATAAATCAAAAATAAGTAAAAAATTATAAATGTTTACTCACTCATTCATTCACTCATTATTCGTCATTCATTCACTCATAAAACCAATTCATGTTACCCAGTGTGCGTCACACCTAACGCGATCTTATCGTAACGTTCCAAGAAGGACATGTGTCGCCCAATAAACTAATTGGCCGAAGAATGCTTGCGCAGGCCGAGAAATTTATTTTATTTTTATTTATATTTACGATAAACCGCCCCGTGTAGAGCCGCCCGTAACGTCCGACAGAGATTCGATCTCACTGAAACGTCTCAATTAATTTGTATCGAATATATTACGCTTTGCAATAATTAAACCGTGCCGCTAATAAATGTTAATTAGGAGGTAATATTATTTTTAAATGTAATCGTTATCTCGTGAGATCGGTTTGACTAGTTCGTTCTGTGGTTTCACATACCTATCGTGTTTTTGAAATAATCGTTTTTGAACGGATAAAGGAATTTGAGGAAAGCGTGTATTTCTTATCGTTTGAATAAATAGTATTTCTTTCTTTCCTTGTTATATATTTTTAATAATATATAAGAAGCAAATGTCGCAGTCCACCTTTATAGTAAGAGATCTCTGCTACCTATGGACATCTGTAATCATCCCCGAATAAGATCTCCGGGTAAGAGTCCTACCTGAGCTTTGCCACAGTTGCTCGCTACACCTAAGGGCTAAGTTGGAACGCCACAGATAAGTAGCTACCTTACCACACCCTTCAAACTAAAATACAGCACCAGCACCATACAGCAGATGTAGCGGTGGTGTCGCCGGAGTCGAATCATCAAATGTGCAAGTTTCTTCACATATTAAAAGATAAGTAGCTTAGGTATTTTGCCGAATATATTTTCTTTCTTTCTTTCTATGTCTACCTGTTACTCTTTACTAAAAACAAACAAGGAATGCACAAACACCGGTTTAGTTTATTTTATTCGATGTAGGGATTTTTATTGGAGATTTTATCGAGATTTTTCTCGCGATGTCTTGGAGTTAACTTCGTGTAATGATTATTTTTAAAAGTAAGTAATGATGCTTGTCGCTTTTAAAATAAAATTTAGAGGATTGAGAAATGATTCCGTGGATTTTGTGTGACTTCTCTTTGATTTTGGATCTAGATGTCGATTTGTACATTTAATATAAAAGAAAATTGACGAAATTTAGGCACTTGCATTGTGTAAAACAATTAGATAATCATTTCTTTTTAATTTTGGAAGTATTTTTGGAAGAATAGGTAACTGCATTTGTTGTTGAAATTGGCAATTAAAAGTTTTTACACACTAAGCATCTTTTCAGTAGGTAGGTAATAGGTGAATGTGGTAGAACCCTTTGTGGTTTGACTCCGGCGGCACCACCACCACACATATTTCTACCTAATAACAGCAGTGTTAAGCGCTGCTGTGTTGGTAAGGAGACAGACTTTTCCGAGGCGTTCCAACTTAGTCCTCAGGGGTAGCGGCGCATCTGTGGCCGACCTCAGGTAGGAATATCTAATCCTATCTGGGGTTGATTACAGATGTCCATGGGCGGCAGTAGCCACTTACCATCAGGTGGACCGCATGCTCGTCTGCTACTCTTATATTATAAAAAAAAAAAAGGTAGGTATTCCCACATAACCCTGCATCACTCCCACGGCGCCGGGTACCTTTTGAACAAATAAAAAGGGACTTGTTAGGTATTTTGTCAGTACTAAAATAAAGCTGTTTTAAAATGATTATCTATCTAAAATAGATTAATCGTTTTTAATAGCACTGTCACTTAATAATATATTTATCTTGTGTTTAGTACCTAACGCAGTGCATTCTTTTCTGAAATCCTGTCTAAAATTTCAAAATATAATATAATTATTAATTTAAGAAAGTACGCACACTGCTAGTAGCTACATAATAAAATAATGAATGTAACACATTACGAACACATAAAATTAGTTACCTACTTAATTTAAGAACAAAATTATTCACACTGATCTAAATTTATCTTTAATTCACTTCTGCATTCTTAATTGTTTACCGATTAACTTTTTTAACTCGTCCGGGCTTCATCATTTTACTAGTCAATCATTCACTCACTCGTTCACTCATAAAATTAGCCACAAACTACTCTTTGAATGATTTGCACATCCATTGCTCGCTGGCGAATTAATCAACTTTAAACACTTGATGAAACAACGCAATGGATACGTAGCAAAACTTTGTAGTCAGCAAGTTTAAATGATGAAACTAATTAACATATAAGCGATGCTGTCACACATGACATGTGAGTGAAAAGTTAATAGAATCGTTACAAGGAGACGTGTTCATTTCGCTCATCAAGGGACGCCTGTGGCGATATTAAGTGTTGTGTGTTTTATACTGTGTTACTGTATGTATGTTAGGTTTTGAGGTATGTAAGTTTATCGTAGGATTCGATTTGTGTAAATGTGAAGTCAAGTTTGTTGACCTCTTGATTGCTTCGTTAATTACAGTCCCACTGCTGGGCACGGTCTCAGACTGAGAGGGTTTCGGGCCACTGTTCTCGCCAAGTGCGAATTGGTAGACATCACACACCTTTGAGAACTGTTTTTAAGGACTCTCAGGTGTGTAGGTAGGTTCCTTTTACCGGTTACCGCACCGTTAAACTATTTATTTTTAATAAGGACATAATTTTGAAAAATCAGAATTCAGTACCCGAGATTTGAACCTCGGTCCTCGATATTTAGAGAGCGAGTTTCAATAACAACGCAGCACGTGGCCAACTATATTTCTGCCTTTCAGTTTTGCACCAAAAGATATATAATTTGAGAGAATAAGTGGAAACGAATAATAAAATATTTTCGAAAACAACACAAACCAAAAAAATAAATAAAACGAAAACAATCAGTGTTTCAAATCTAAAAACATTCTAATACATTCGAACATAAATAAATGATCTCTAACATAATAATCGCACGTAACATCTCAACCAACCTAAGCCACATTTACACATAATATAAATTATAACTATAATAATATTATTCTTTCACCTGCGCCGCTGAGCATACCCAATCGCTACCTATACGACCTGTCAAACAATAAATCATTACTGTCAAAAGTATTTTGGGTACAATGCTACAGCTTATGGACAAACAGACAAGTCATCCTGCACACTCATGAATCATCTGAAGTGAAGTGAGTTGAGGTTTCTTGGGATGTTCTGGGTTCTGCATGATTACAGACGGATAAACGGATATATTTTTTAATTATTGGTATAATATATACGGTGAAGGAAAACATCGTGAGGAAACCCGCTTACCTGAGAGATTTATAAAAAAAATCTCAAATTTACTTGTCCAGCGCGGTGGACTATGGCTTAATCCTTCTCATTATGAGAGGAGAACCGTGCAGACCCCAGCCATGGAACAGTAATGGGTTGATGATGATCTAAAAGTAGCAAACGAGCGTGCAGTCCACCTGATTGTAAGTGACTTTTGCCGCCCGAGGTCATCTGAAATTCTAGTTACAGATGTCCATGCATGACAGATACAACTTATCATCAGATGGATGGCATGCTACATTAACTTTTAAGTGGTAGAGCCCTCTGTGATTCGACTCCGGCGGCACCATCTATTTCTTCCTAATGACAGCAGTGTTCTGCGGTGCTTTATTCTGGTTTGAAGGGTGTAGTAATAAGTACATAAGACAAACTTGTCCGAGGCGTTTCAATCTAGTTCTCAGGGGTAGCAGCGCATCTGTGGCCGACCTTAGCTAGAACCCTTATCTTGTCTAGGGCATAAAAAAGTCTTGTATAAAAGGCATGCATTAGGTTGACAGCGTCACTTAACGATTAATCGTCGTAGAGACAAGTTACCCTGATGATGCTCTGTTTCTGAGCGAAACACGTGTTGGTGTTATATATGTATATGTGGTGTATGTGTGGTAACTATGGTGTAGGTGGTGGATATTTTTATTTTTTTGTATCTGCACGCATCTTTTGTGGGAGGGGGGGTGGTACATACTGCATGGTTTCAAATATATACCATCATACATATTTGTAGCGGATTGCTGCGAAGTAGTTTTAATCTTAACTTAATTGTCTAGGGTTGATGGCAGTAGCTACTTACCGTCAGGTGGCTGCTTGCTCATTTGCTTCTATATTACAAAAATACTATAACTAATAGTTCGTATATTTACCCACAGAACCCTTCACCCATCGTACCCAAATACCATCGCGTAAGAGTGGTACCTTGAAACAAACCTCATCATTATACGTCATTACGCGCGCGATCGCTGTCGTTAATCATCGAATCATTAACATGACCTGTTTAATGATCATTATCTCCAGATTCGCTGAGTCACCTTGTTTGTGGAATCGGAATCTTGAGTCATTGTAAGCTTTGGAATCTGTAAAAGATAAAGATAGAAATGTCTGTGCTTATGGGTTTAAAGGTAGTCTTTTGATTTCTAAGATTTCATTGTAATAAGGTTTGTTGTGTTTATTATATTTTTGTTTGGGCTTATTTAATCAAATATCCAATTAAAGAATTATTATAAGAATAAAAAAATCAAATGCTTAAAAATATAGCCTATATTCCTTCCATAATTTAGACGAATCCAACGACACCTCATATTTGAACGTAGGACCCTCTGATTCGAGTCCGGCGGCGCCACGGCTTATTGCTGCCTTATAAAAACTATGTTGAGCACTGCTATGTCCTGGTTTGGAGGGTGGTAAGGAAGACATACTTATCCGAGGCGTCTCTGGCCGACCTCAAATATTAATATAATATTATCTGGGGTTGATTACAGATTTCCATGGGCGTCAGTAGTATATGTCAGTAGAATATGCTTATAAAATTTGGTGAAAATCGGTAGAGCCGTTTCGGAGGAGTACGGCAACTAACATTGTGACACGAGAATTTTATATATAAGATAAAGTTATTAAAACAAACTTTCTAAGTCCATAACATTAAATCATCTCTATTACTATTTACGTTATCTAGATTCCCATAAAGCCTTAAGACATCATTTTAACTCTTAATAAAGAGCCTAATGGACCATAACTGCACGGTTACGGTTTAATAGTTTTAACAAATGTTAATTATGATAATTTAAGTGAAGATGACATAACGTTGAAGGTGGTAGAATGCTTTGTGGTTCGACTCCGGTGGCACAACCGCCACACCTATTTCAGCAGTGTTAGGCGCTGCTGTGTTCTGGTTTGAAGAGTGTGGTACGGGAGATATACTTTTACGAGGTATTCCAGCTCAGTCCTCAGGGGAAGCAGCGAATCTGTGGCCGACCTCAGGTAGGAATCTAATCTTATCTGGGGTTGATTACAGGTGTCCATTAGCGGCAATGACTTACCATCAGCTGGACTTCAATCCCGTTTGCTACTCCAATCATGTAAAACATCACTGCCATGATTACCACATACAAACCCAAGACCAGTACCCTTACCATGAGTTTTCGAAAATCCCAAAATTTTACGTTACGTTTACTCATTCTATTATTCTGTTCCGTTTGCTTAGTAGACTGAGTAAACGTCACAATAAGTAAGTGCTCAAGTCTTTTTGTCTGCCTCACATGTTCGCAAAAAAGAAAGACAAAACATAAAGCGCCATTTTGTCAATCTAGACATTTAATGTTACGTTACTGACTATAGTTCTGATACAATCCGCTAGGGGCGCTGATTGGAAATGTATGGGCAAATATGTAAACAAATATCAAAACAGTCATATTTGTCAAAACGTAAAAACTCATGGTAAGGGTACAGTTAAATGTTACCAGCATCTTAATTTTATTTTATTAATTACAAAATCTCACTTTACAATCTTGTTAATTGGTTCAAAAGTGTTATAATTAACGTTATTTATAACGATAGCGTTTTTATAACCCGGTTCGGTGTTATGAAGAAGTTATTTCACTCCGTTATATTGCTGTGAAAGTTATACTCATGGGAATATAATAAAATATGTTTTTTTTATAATATAAGAGTAGCAGACGAGCATACAGTCCACCTGTCGGTAAGTGGCTACTGGCTGGCAAACGTTGTGTTGCCATATAAATAAAAAAAGTGTTAAGGGTGAACAACCCTTATCACTTAGGGGTATGAAAAATAGATAGTAGCCGATTCTCAGACCTACTGAATATTCATAAAATTTGGTGAATATCGGTAAAGCCGTTTCGAAGGAGTACCTTAACTAACATAGTGACACGAGAATTTTATATATAAGATTCTTAAGGGTGTGTGAAGTCTACCAATAAGCACTTGGCCAGCGCGGAGGACTACGGCCTAAGACCCCTTTCCTTCTAAGGCGCGATTGTTGCGCGCGGGTCTCCTCTCAGAGTGAGAGGGATATAGGCATAAGTCGGAGTCAACCGTGCTGGCCAAGTGCGAATTAATAGACTTTACACAATTAAAACAACTTTTTTTAAGTTTCATAAAAAAGTTCTCGTAAACCTTTACTTGCGATGTTCTCCTTTACTGTTCCAGCTGGGGATAATTAATTTCTAATTCGCACACAACTGAAAACATTGAGTAGCCCGGGATTCGAATGGACTACCCGAGAGGCGACCATTATAACTTATCTTATATATAAAATTCTCGTGTCACAATGTTAGTTACCGTACTCCTCCGAAACAGCTTTACCGACTTCACCAAATTTAATATGCATATTCAGTAAGTCAGAATCGGCTACTATCTATTTTTCATACCCCTAAGTGATAAGGGTTGTTCACATTAACATTTAAGAACGGGTCAGCAAGTAGTCTATCACAGAGCCTATTAACACAAAAACAATGCCACCACAACACTAAACCTTAATCGCGAACAATACAACCAATCACCGACCATTGACCTTAACAAAAAGATAAAAAGAAAAAATAAAAGAAAGAAACAACTCAATAATTCAACATCGTTCAAGCGAGCGCTAAATAAACACTCGCTGAGCGTGACTTTTAAAATCTTTATCCGTTTTAAAATATCAAATTATAATATTAAGCATTCTGGGGCCGGGTTCATTTATTTAGATCCTACAATGCCCCCCCGTGGATACGGAGGTGAGGGGGACTGTTATGCATCGCCCGTTTAAGATGTATCAAGATGATTGGGCTGGGCTTACATGCGGATGTTTCAATTATTTTTAACACAGGTAAGTGTTTATTTGACGATCCGCGTAGCGAAGTGATCACCATACAGGTCTGACGCGCACTGGGCCCCGGGTTCGATCCCCGGCCGGACAGATAGCTAAATGATGAATTTTATTTATTTATTTGATCTTTTTTGATTTATTTCAGACGATTTAGATTTCTGTTTCTGGGTCTGAGTATTTGTGTACCTATTTGTTTTTGTGTGTCTATAGCACCCACGACACAGGGTGAAGCTGAGAGTGTAGAAAGCGTGTTTTAATCGAAATTCAAAACGTAGTTCTCATGATTGATATATGTAACTTACTTCTCAAGGGTAACGTGTCTGTAGCCAACGTCAGGAAAGAAACTAATCTCATCTGGGGATGACTACAGATGTCCAAGAGCGGCAGTAGCCACTATCAAATGAACTGCATGCTATTTATACAGTTACTACTTTTATATTATAAAAAAAAAACTTTCTAACAAAATCATTTTCTCTAGCATCAAATCCACCGCATGTAAACCAACCCGTCGATCGCACATTTAATTTTAATAAATAAAGTCATTCATACGGCAATCGCGATTTCTCGACTCGACTGACCATTTGTACCATTTCGTACCATCCTTCACACATATCTCACCCTTATTACGTACCCCTAAGGAGGATAATTGCGTAAAATGGCACGTGTTTTGTAAAATCGTTATCACATACGGTGAATAATATTATCGAAGCAAATATTTTTATTGTTCGCCACTTTAAAAGGTAATATACAGGACCTTGCCACGAATGCTACTTAATATCATTGGATGGCTTCATTTTGGATTACCGGTACATTACTGTCCCACTGCTGGGCACAGGTCTACTCTAAAATAGTGATAAGGTTGTTGGGTTTGGTTGAAGGGTGTGGATGTCGGCCTCTCTATCGAGGGGTCCGAGGTTTGAGTCCCAGACACGTCAACCCATCACTGTCCCACTGCTGGGTACGGGTCTCCTCTCAGACTGAGAAGGATTAGGCCATAGTCCACAGCGCTGGACAAGTGCGAATTGGTAGACTTCACATACCTTTTAAAACTGTTTTTTAAGATTTCTTATACACGCAGGTTACCTTACGATGTTTTCCTTCACCGTTTAAGCTAGTGATAATAAATTTCTAATACGCACATAACTAAAAAATCAAACGCCTGGGATTTGAACCTTGGACCCTCTATCAAGAGGCCGTCTTAACCACTAGGCTATCACTATTCAACAATATTACAAATAAACGAGTGTAGGTTTGTTCATCACTCAACAGCATCCAATACAAGGTTTGACGTTTGAGAAACGCTTCTGTAATGCAAAAGGAAAAGATAGAAAAGATAGAAACAAACTACTGTTACTAAATTGTAGAGTTATGTATGTGTGTTCGTTGAAAATAATTTTGAAAATTAGTTTAATGTCCTCAAAACGGACACTTGTACTGTCAAAAATAAAAATTAAAAAGATAAAGTAAAAAGACTTCTTTTTGATTTAAGAATTAAATTTATTATTCATCGTCAACCCATTACTTTCCCACTGCTGGGTCTCTTCTCAGAATGTGACGGATTAGGACATAGTCCACCGCGCTGGCCAAGTACTGATAGACATCATGTCCTTAAAAAAAATTAACGCCTTTGTAAGGAGAAAATTTTCTTAATAATATTTATAAAACTATTAATATCAATTTATGTGGAGTCTACCAATACGCACTTGGCTAGCGCGGTGGACTATGGCTTTCCTTTCATTATGAGAGGAGACCCGTGCCCAGCTGTGGGACAGTAATGGGTTGTTGATGATGATAATGATGATTAATTTATAAAACTAGGTATAAGTATATATTAATATGTATGTTAGTCTGTAAGGTATATATGATATGGACCTCTGTATTCAATTATACTTTTGTATCTTTGTTCATATTGTCTGAAATAAATTATTAAGTAAAAATAAATAAAAACATTGAATTAGTAAACTTTATGAGGCTTTTAAATAGCTAATCTAGAATGCCTCACGTGCTTCTGAGAACTATTCACTAGGCATACAATGGCAACGTTAGGAACGCTACCGTGTTAGAGATGACAACGTCATTAGTAGAGCTTCAATGTAGAGACGTTGAGGCAAGGTTTTATGGGGTGACCAGGTTTTAGTGTGATTGACATTGTTTGAAGTTGGTTGTTTCCTGGGAGTTCAGGATTCGAATCACAAGCACGATATATCAAGTGTGACTAAGGGGTTTGAAGTTGGTTGTATGCTGGGAGGTCAGGGTTCGAATCCCAGGCACGATATGTCAGGTTTTGCTATGTGTTTTCTACTTATCACGTACTACCAACCAGAAAAAAATAGTGCCACACTACTATACTACACGCACTAGAAATAGGTGTGACGGTGGTGCCCCCGGAATAGAACCACGAGAAATATTGCCATGTTTAAACTGTGTAAACGCTAACCTAACCTAACCTTAACCATCTTACATTGAATGGAAACCTGTGCCCAGCAGTGGAACAGTAATGGGTTCACGTCATTTTATACAACACCAATTCCTTACATCCATAAGCTTCATTTAGTCTTTTAAGGACAAATTTAGTTAAATTTATCCTCAATTCTACAAAAGCGTGCACTCCCGCGCTAAACTGCTTAAATAAACATCGTTAACATTGATAGATATGGTTAGTTATGAAAATAAACTAAAAGATATATACTTAACGAGTTCGAGTACCAAACAAGCTAAGTTACAACATAATTATTCATAAACACCATCCATTGCTCGCTTACTTACCTAACAATTTTTCATATGATGTTCATAAGTAGCAATGTATACGAAACGATATTATGTTTCGAATATTTGTTATGAAAAGATATGATAAGGTAGCGAGCCCGGAGATGCCCCGCTGTGACGTAATAATTCTAAGTTTATCCCTTTCACATCGCACAGGAATGTTGTTCGTCCTTTTCTCGCGCTGACAAACTGTTTAGTAGTGATTGTTTTGTGGGTTAGGAAAGGATAGAAATGAATCTATAATAATATTTAAAAGTATTATGCACATCATTTTTATAATCGTCCTATTTCTGCTCAACTGCTGGGCAAAAGGGTCTTTTCTGATGAAAAGGGTCAGTAACTTAAGGTAAAGCCCTATCAAAATACAATAACCAAGTGTAGATTTATACTTTAGAGGATTTGTGACGACATTCTTTACGATCGCATGATGTTTTGTTTAATGTTAAGGTTGTTGCTAAAATAGAACCTAGGTCACTCTACGTTTACTGGCATTCATATTTGCGATGGCTTAGCAGAAAATTAGCGCCAATGTTAGACTTTACAAGTAAAAACTGGTCTCATTCAAAAATATTTAAATGTTCCGTGAAAAAATTTAACTGTGTAGTGTGGACAGACCTGGTCAAGAAAATTCTTTTTTATAAGGAGCATGCAGTCCACTTGAAAGTAAACACTTCTGTTATTATTTGTAATGTATTAATCTAAGATAGGATTGGAGTGAAAATCGTCAATTTATATTATTCACTAGTCACTGAGAATTGACTCGTATTTAAAATTTCATGTATTTTACATTCAACTAAATTAACTAACTATTTTTCTTAAATAACAGTAACCTAAGTTACTCTTTACAATATCAGCTTACTCCCGTGAAAATTCCGCCGAAGACAAACGAACAAACAGACAAAAAAAATGTTTTTTGTTATAAGTACTCTATATACTTTAAAACGCAATTAATTAAACGCTGGTGTTTATACAATACAAACAGAGACTTCAAATTTATTTATATGTATAGATGGATGCCATGTCTAACCGTTCTTAGCTCTATCCGTGTTATGATCGCATCGCCTGCTCGCGTGTGAACAGAACATATGAATTAATTACAATCTCGCAGTAATCTCTCATAAAGTACGAAGTATTAATACGTATTATGTCGATGGGCTCCAATGAAGGGAAGGTGTTTTAGAATGATACTATTATAATAAAATGATGATTGGATTTAGAAGTAAACTTTAAAGGAATTGTTTTTGTGTCTGTTATACTAGTTATTAGCTTCTTCGCTCGTGTTTAGAGGTTTTTATCTATCCCACGGGAATGCCTTTTCTACAGGGTTCAGTAAAGGACATAAGGTACTTTTGATTTCGTACAAAATACACAATTTCGTAGTTTCAAGTTTTGAAATTAAACATAGTTTTTTGTTTCTTTGTTATGTAGCAAACAAAGAAACAAACAAACAAATTTACATTCACATTTATACTTAATATTAATCAAACCACAAAGGGTTCTACCATCTTCAAAATGTCTCCTGTTTTTCTAGTTCCGAGACCACATAGGTTTACAGTATTTCCGTGTTTCGTTAGAGATGTATGAATTGCGGTTTTCGGGGTTTCGGGTGGAAAGAGTGGGAGCTCGAACTTCCTAGCCAGCGACCCTGGTAAAGACGAAGATAGCCCTAGCATATTTTACCTACCTTTTAAACCATAACACTAGCGGGATATACGACAAAAATACATGATATAAGTGTGACAATGGTGCCGTCGGCAAATATCAGAGTTAATAACACTTTGTCATAGACCCACTCAATAGAACACCAAAACAGAATCAAAATCTAAATTCAATACTTAAATATCAGTTACCTGACCGCGTCAGACGGGCATGACCGGAAGTTTTTTTTTTAATATAGGAGTAGCAGACGAGCTTGCAGTCCACCTGATAGTAAGTGGCTACTACCGCCCATGGACATCTATGATCAACCCCAGATAAAATTAGATATACCTACCTACCTGAGGTCGGCCACAGATGCGCCGCTACCCCTGAGGACTAAGCTGGAACGCCTCGGAAAAATCTGTCTCCCTTACCACCTTCAAAACGGAACACAGCAGCGCCTAACACTGCTGTTATTAGGCAGAAATATGTGTGGCGGTGGTGCCGCCGGAGTCGAACCACAGAGGGTACTACCACCTTCAAAGGTATTAAAATGTTTGACCACAATTGCCTCTACTTAGGAATCTCTACTTAGTACTTTTAATAGTTTAGCTACTATTTCTTCTATCAAAAACTCAACATACGATCACATCTAAACACAATTTATCCTGAAACAAACCTTAAAGTGCGAAGAGAGCAACTAGTCGTCACCAATTTCTATTCATAGCCACTACATTCACATAGCACGTGCTAGACAGAGACAGATATAGAGACCACATACAATATTACCGTGATCTCATTGGTTGGTTGGTTGTTTATTTGTATTTGCGCACGAGTACTGTATTGTTTTATTTGTTGTGTAAATGTGTTTGTACGATCTTT
The DNA here is from genome assembly GCA_014595695.2 of Epargyreus clarus clarus. Taxonomy (NCBI): domain Eukaryota; kingdom Metazoa; phylum Arthropoda; class Insecta; order Lepidoptera; family Hesperiidae; genus Epargyreus; species Epargyreus clarus. The sequence continues at coordinate 1,664,656 of JACTTY020000028.1, forward strand.
TATTATTGGGTAGGTACTGATATTTTCAGAATAAGTTGAGGCTTATAACATTTTGAAATTATTAAGCTTATGTGTGATGAAATGTGTGTTTGTATGTTATTTTTTTTATAATATAGGAGTAGCAGACGAGCACGCCACCTGAAGGTAAGTGGCTACTGTCGCCCATGGACATTTTTAATCAACCCAGATAGGATTAATTATTCCTACTTGAGGTCGGTCATAGATGCGCCGCTACCCCTGAGGACTAAGCTGGAACGCCTCGGAAAAGTATGTCTTCCTCCCTTCAAAGCAGAACACAGCAGCGTTCATCACTACTGTTATGAGGCAGAAGTAGGTATGGCGGTGTCTCCGGTGTCGAACCACAGAAGGTTCTACCTCCTTTAAAAGAACGCATTTATTCTAATTTTAATAATATAACTTTTTTTTTTTGTTTACGAGGGGGAACCTTCAAAAGGTACCCGACGACGTGGGAGCGACGCCGGGTTATGTGGGATTTTTACCGCACTAAAACCCCCCCGGTGGTCGTCCTCAACGCTTGTTGGAGAACTCCGGGATCTCCGAGGGAACACAACCGGAGTCCTCCAAGCGCAATGCCCCGATCGGGCTCTACCCTGGGGGAGCACTTTTGGCTCCTCCCACACCATCTGGTGTTTACGACGGTATGCGACCACACATACCGTCGTCCTTCCCGGGGTTGCTTGCTGGACGGTCCAAGCTCCCACTCTTGCCGCCCGCAACCCCGGAAGCCCCCTTTTAGTCGCCTCTTACGACAGGCAGGGGATACCGTAGCCCTATTCTTTTAATAATATACCTATGGTTATATGACAGACATAGGCCTTTTTATTCTAGGGCCAAATTGTAATAAAAAATAGTATAAATACTTTCATAAGGCTCTATACATTCATTGTAACGCATTTGTAGGTACTCTCTTGTACTCAGTTTGCATCATAGAAACACTATCAAGATTCAACAATTAGACATTTTTTTTGAAGATTACGGTAGCATACGAATTTACAATCAGCCTGATGGTAAGTAGTCATTACCATAGACGTCTGCGACCATCTCTATATAGAATAGGGATGCTATCTCAAGCCGACTACAGATGCATTTCCATTCCTGAGGACTAAGATGCCCTTCATATCTGAGTAATCCGGAATCCACGCCGTTTTTCCAAATCAGAGCTTCACGTTTGAAATGGATGTGACAGTGGTACCTCACTGGTCAAACCCTATTGGTTTTACCACCTTTTAGAATGAACTGAAAATGCGCTACAGACAGTATTTTATTGCTGTGAATATGGGAGTCAGGGTAGACAATAATTACTGCAATTCTCCTTTATGACCTATTCCATTATATCTTATTGTGTTTATTAAAGGAACTATCATCCCAAATCCCACATATATTATATCAACGTAAATATACACTGTCTGTAATTATGACATTTGTAGTTTCCATCGATATCTGTTTCAATCGTCAATCCGTCAAAAGATGGCGCTAGTAGTACTAAAAGTACAAGTAAGCATTTGTTATCACGGCAGCCGTAGAACTAAATACATTGTGGGAATTTCAACTGTATACACTGTTACATATAACAAATACAAATACAAAAATCTTTATTTGTAGAATAAGGTGTATACATTGGTGTTATAGTCAACAATTTTCGCTCATTCTGCTATAAATGGCGTACAAATATAATTTTAAGTCGCATTTTATAAGTTAATTATTAAATTGTAGATACTGATTTCCAATATTATTAAAACGTTAATAAGATAAAATGCCAATAATAATAAAATGTGACATAAAGATAAAAATGAAAAATGTAAAAATGAAAAATGTAAGAATGAAAAATGTCAGTGGTATTTCAATAGAAAATGTCAAAGGAGCATCAGTGGATAACTGTTCGCCGTCGCCGAAAACTAGCTTTTTTTTACCCGACTGCCAAGGAAGGGTTATGTTTTTCGCGCGTATCTTGTATATTTGTCTTTCTTTATTTGATCCGATCTAACAAACGGCTGGATGAATTTCAACAGTTAAAGTGTCATTATATTTGTCTCAATGACCCGAGTGTCCTTAGATAGGTGTTAGTAAAAAAAAATCAAAATGGCGAATTTTTGGCCCGAAATAGTAACACATTTAAAAAAAAAAGTTATCCGAACCTATCGAGTAGGGTATCAAATGAAAGGAAATTAAACGGAGATTATAAAAACATATTTGTATGTATATAAAACAGTAAGGTGACTGACTGACTGACTAACTAAATGACTTTTTCATTTTTCAGAAATCAACGTACAGCCTAAACCAAGGTCCTTACAGTTCTGAAATTTTGCACACAGGTTCTCTATATAGCTTGAATAAGTATTAAGAAAGGCCTTTTGGAAATTCTACCCTTAAGAGGGTAAAATAGGGGAAAACAGTTTTTTTGAAATCCTTTAATTTTGAAGCAACTACTATAAAATTTTGTATTTGGCTTTCTGGATAGGAACAAGGACGCACTTATTTATCCCCCTCTGAAAAATCAACCCCGTAAAATAAGGGTTAAAAGTTAATTTGAACAATCGTCAATTTTGAAGCAAACACTATGACATTTTGTATCAGGCTTGTTGGATAAAAATAATGAAATGCTACCTCTAACGAGGTAAAATAATGACCGAAACTTTGATTTACTGAAGTTATATATTTTATAGACCGTAAATGGTGAATTTTTTCGCGAAATAGTAACACGTTTTAAAAAAGTTAACCAAGCCTATCGAGTAGGGTGTCAAAATAAAGGAAAATAAGAGGAGATTACACATACATTATATAATATATCTTATATATAAAATTCTCGTGTTAGTTACCGTACTCCTCCGAAACGGCTTCACCGATTTTCACCAAATTTTATATACATATTCAGTAGGTCTGAGAATCGGCCACTATCTATTTTTTTTACACCTAAGTGATAAGGGTTGTTCATCCTTAACATTTTTTTTTATTTATATGGCAACACAACGTTTGCCGGGTTAGCTAGTACATATATACTCGTATATACACATCGAGATGACTGTCTGACTAAATGAGAGAGTTGCTGTGCCAGAGATCAACGCAAAGGGAAACCGCTGAACTTAAGCGTGCTGGAATTTTACACATAGGTTCTTTATATAGCGTAAATGAACACTACGAGGATAAAATAGGATAATATTGTTTGAACATCTTTTGTTTTTGAAGCAGACACCTACTATGAAACTTTGTATTTGGCTTTCTGGATAAAAATAATGAAATGCCTATTTCACTGCTTTTGGAAATTCTACTTCAGCCTTTTTGGTGCAGTCGGGTTTTTGATTTTTTAAATTAATGACTTGTTTTAAATTGGCAACCACCAATTACTTTCAAGCATTTTTATCTTTAGTATTTATTAGTATAAGCGGCCATCGTTATACAGTATCTGTAAAAAATCAAGTGTCTATTTATTATGGTTTAAGAGATAGAGCCCTGTGACAGACGGACCGACAGCGAAGTTTTAGTAGGTAATAGTGTTCCGTTTTTACCCTTTGGGTACAGAACTCAACAGACTTACAAATCGGTTATACTGAAGATAATGACAATTGCCTATTTACATATACAAATAAATGTATATGTAAATAGGCAATTATAAAAATTATAAAAAATATTTACATTTATTTGCGCCCATTAAAGAAGTAATAAAACAGTAGGACCTTCACTTAAAATTTTAATTTCGCGTGATTAAAACCATTTTGCACATAAAACGAAAATATATTTCAAAAATGGTAATAATAACACTTATGTTAAGCATTTCTATAAAAAATTGTCATCGCGCCTGATTGAGGCCTCCGGTAACCCAAGAGCTGGAGCATACTTCGGCCAGCAAATTAGTTTGTCAATTCAGCGAGGTAATGTTGCTAGTATCTTGGGTACCAATTGGGTATAAGCAGTGATAGCCCAGTGGTTAAGAAACGCGGCCTCTCGATCGAGGGGTCCGAGGTTCAAATCCCAGGCACGCGCCTCTGATTTTCAAGTTTATGTGCGTATTAGAAATTAATTATCACTTGCTTAAACGGTGAAGGAAAACATCGTGAGGAAACCTGCATACCTGAGAGATAAAAATCTTAAAAGTATGTGAAGTCTACCAATACGCACTTGGCCAGCGCGGTAGACTATGGCCTAATCCTTCTCATTTTTAGAGGAGATCCGTGCCCAGCAGTGGGACAGTAATGGGTTGATGATGATGATCTTGGGTACACTTCGGGGCAGCAATTTGGCTCATCTATTTTCTTTATAAAATTTTAGTGTTCATTGTATTACTTTTATTTTATTTTAAATAGTGTTAAATTGTTTTTTGTTTAAAGGAGATGTTTCAAAATATATGGGCTCCCGGCCACCTTTAGTACACTATACTAAAAACTAAGAAAACATGCAAAGAACAATTCGTAGGCGTTCATTTTCTTCAAATCTTGTCCGTTTTATTGTTAAAAAACAATAATTTACATTTAAACTTGCAACACAACAGTGGAAAATCATCATGGCGGTAGTGATTACAGTAATAATGTCATCTGTCATTCTATTTTAACTTACTATATACATTATATACTTTTTAATATATTTTTACGCAAATGGGCGTAGATCTATAAATATTGTATTGTATATATTGAGAAACAATACCTATATTTGATAAACATTAATTATATTTACTTTCATAACTCTTGACTTAAAACAAACATATCAAAATATGTACTTCAATAACAATTTATTTTAGTTAAAACATTTAAGTGTGTAAATAAAACAACTTTCAGTACACATCTATAATATTTTATATATTCTTCACTTAGATACGTTATTTATTCATTTTCAATATCTTCCTTATAAATATTTTTATCCGATCATGTAGCAGGTTCTGTAATAGTACAGGATCCCTAGTATAGTTTTCATCATTTATTAATAACAAGCTGATTTTTCGTGAGTAGCTTCGTTTCGACAAGACGCCCAACATTTTTCCTTACAGCAATGTTGGTAAATGGTAGCTTGATGGGGCAGCAAGGATAAAATATGTTGACCGGACGAATTCTAAAAATTTATTACTAACCAAATTTTTCTTTGTTAATTATCAAGATAATTATTTAAATAACGTGAAAAAATATTTGTCCTACAAAATATAAGGTTTTTATTAAGGCGTCCCCCCTCTCCAACATGTATCATAAACAAGGCCATGAAAAATAATTACTAACCAGCTGATTTTTTTTTTATTGGCTGTCTACCATTTACATAGTCTACCATGCACATTGTCCTACAAATTACATGGTATGTCATCTCGGACCTACACTTAAAAGTTGTAGTACTAATACTTAATGTAAAAATAATTAGTATCAAGCTGAGTGTTCCAGAATAGCTTCGTTTCAATGAGACGCCCAACAAATTCTCGTACGAAAGTTCTCGATTGTGGTTTATAACTAAAATAATAGGGATGAAATATGTTGATTTGACGAATCAAAAAAAAAAATATTACTAACCGAATTTTTTTTTATTAATTATCGAGACAATTATCTAAATAACGTGAAAAAATATTTGTCCTACAAAATATAAGGTTTTTTTTAAGGCGTCCCCCCTCTCCAACATGTATCATAAACAAGGTCATGAAAAATAATTACTAACCAGCTGATTTTTTTTTATTAGCTGTCTAACATTTACACAGCTTACTACCCACATTGTCCTACAAATTGCGAAGTACGTTATTCCAGTCCGCCAGTTTTATAGTTTATTTATATTATATTATAGTTAAATTACAAATCTTGTAGGATTATTAAAAGTTACCCTTTTTTTTGTAGGACATTGTTTTATTTAGATAAAAATTATATTATCCTATCACGTGATACCTTTGTCCTACAGTTACTAATAAAAAAAATAATCCTGCGGAATTAACATCTTTTCAGCGTAGGTCCGAGATGACATACCATGCAATTTGTAGGACAATGTGCATGGTAGACTATGTAAATGGTAGACAGCCAATAAAAAAAAAATCAGCTGGTTAGTAATTATTTTTCATGACCTTGTTTATGATACATGTTGGAGAGGGGGGACGCCTTAATAAAAACCTTATATTTTGTAGGACAAATATTTTTTCACGTTATTTAAATAATTATCTTGATAATTAACAAAGAAAAATTTGGTTAGTAATAAATTTTTAGAATTCGTCCGGTCAACATATTTTATCCTTGCTGCCCCATCAAGCTACCATTTACCAACATTGCTGTAAGGAAAAATGTTGGGCGTCTTGTCGAAACGAAGCTACTCACGAAAAATCAGCTTGTTATTAATAAATGATGAAAACTATACTAGGGATCCTGTACCATAATATCCTATGACGAGCTCAGCCCAAACATCAAACAATGGTCATAATGTGAGCGCAGCTACCTACTAGTACGGTTTGTTGCCCAGCGATGCAGTTGCAATAATAACTGATTATTTTGTCATCCCAAGAATGTCCTTGTCTTGCTATTGTAATTATCTAAAAAAAAGAGAAATGTCAAAAGATTAGCTTCTCTAGTTTAAGTCTAGTTTAAGTCTAGGTTAAAAGAGTAGCTTCTTAGTTATTATTAACGATTATTTCACGATAAATACAACTAACTGATGTATATTTTACCTGATGATATTGAATCCTTGTCAACACAATCCACAGCGATCGCACGAAAATCACAAGAGTCCATAAAACATAAGCTGGGTAAACAAGTAAGTTAGAATCAGTCCAAAATCGTAAGCAGCACAGAGCAGAAACATATTCAGGAATGAAATGGAATCTTCTCATCAGTACATATTTATTCAACGTTTACATTGAATTCCGCTATTATATAATATGTATATATCCACTTTTACACATATCAAATTGACAACTTCTTCTTTTTTAATTTGACATGTCACTTACATCTATAAAACCTGATATTATTTAAAAGGAGGTTTTGTTATAATTATTATAAATAATTAATTAAATTCAGAAACAATGACGGGATACCCAAAACAAAATCCAGGTTATAAAGTACTAAGGTAACAATAACTTTACGACAAAAACAGCGAAATACAGAATTACCGACATCCAAAGAGTATAGTAACCTACTTACTCGTACAACTTGACATTGACAGTATTCCGCCATATTTAATATTTCAATGAGGAATGCTTATTTTAAATATTTTTAAACAGGAATACTTTAGGTTATCAAAATATATGTGTATTTTTATTCAATTATACAAATTATTCGTGTTTTTTTAGATATAGTGTACATGAGATGGCCGAAAATGAAACATCTCCTTTATATTGTTGTTAACAGATTAAATTTTTTTTCTTATGTTGTAACTATGTAAATAATTACAGAAAAAATATAAAATATGGTTGTTTATATTTACAAGCAGTAGACACTATTCTTTAGATAACTTTTTTGTTTTAATGTTAAAGGCAAATAAAAAGCAGGTGTTTGGTAGCAATTACTTAGTAGCAGTTAGTAGCAATTTGTTAAAGTACTTATATTTATCAAACGATATACTGTAGGCTATTATAAAGGCATCAGGATGCTTAAAAATGTAATAATGTGAATCAACAACAATAATTATTTATTTTATTTTATTTTATTTTATTTGATGTCAAGTGTCTATAGAACTTAAGTATCTTGTACTTGTAATAAAAAACAGTGTTGTGTTTGTGGTTCAAATCCTAGGTACGCACTAATGATTTTTCGAAATGGATTATAACTTGCTTTAAGAAAGAAGCCCTACGTCAGCCCTAAATATCTAAGTATTCTATAAAAAAATATCAAAGTGTGTAAAGTCCAATCTACACTTGGTCAGATTGACTGTTGCATATGGACAATTGCCCAATGGTGGGTCTTGAAGATTTGTGTAGGTTATTCATACCGCCGAATTATGTAACATTTTACGTTTCAACTCTAGAGGAACCAGCGTCATGACCATTTCTGTCCTATAAAATCAGTGACAAGTGCTGCTGTGTTCTGGTTTGAAGGGTGTGGTAAGGGAGATAATTATCCGAGGCCTTCCAACTTAGTACTCGGGGATCTGAGGTGAATCACAGTTGCGCTGCTGTCTCTAGTCTTATCTGGGATTGAACACAAATGTCTAAGGGCTGTAGTGGCCACTTAACTTTAGGTGTATTACACGCTTAATCCCTACTTCTACAATATAAAAAACCGCATAACAATTCTAGTACTAAACTGAAAAAGAAACTTTGCTATTATAAGCCAGAAATGTGACGGTGGTACCATCGAACCGCGAAGAACCCTAAAAGGTAGTAAATAATGACGACCATTTGATTCAGCTATAACAGGCAACACATCTTTATTAATTAAGGAATTAATAACAAAAACAATGAATATGACAACTTCGTTTAAACAATGAATCATAAATAATAAATTTGTCAGTGTAATTAGTGTAAAAACTTGAAATGGTAATACTTGTTTTTTGTGTAATGACCGGATATTGTGTTTAAAGGAAAAACAACCATTTATGTCTAGATGTAGTATGTTGTGTCTAGATTTATTTTACTGACCGTGCGCCGACGTTATCTTATATATAAAATTCTCGTGTCACAGTGTTCTCCTCCGAAACAGCTTTACCGATTTTTACCAAATTATATATGCATATTCAGTAGGTCTGAGAATCGGCTACTATCTATATTTCATACCCCTAAGTGATAAGGTTTGTTCACCCTTAACATTTTTTATTTATATGGCAACACAACGTTTGCCGGGTCAGCTAGTAGGTATATAAAGTTTCAGGATCTATCCAAGACCAACTAATTTGATTTTTATTAGAACAAGAAAAAGGAAAAATATCATCACTGAAGCGATGCTTAGAAAATTGTATATTACTTAAGCTTAAAATCTATCTATGTACCTAAAATTATTCTATCTTACACATAAAATATGAATATACTTGTAGGCAATTGTAAATTAAAGCATTTTTACGTAAATTGGATTAACAGTTAATCCAATCTACGTAAAAATGCTTTGTCGTAAAAATATTTTGTCATCAAAATATATTTTGGGATAAACAAAAACGAAATTTCAGAAACGAATACAGACTACATAATTAGATATATTTTGATTTTAAAACAAAACGGGTAATTACCCATCCTTATAATCTGTGTAAACAATTGAACGCGTTGATGTCTTTTATATGAAGTTATATTAGTCTAAGTAACAATATATTTTATGTGATAAATTGTATATTTTGATTTGGTACTTTATTAGACGTTAAAATATTTTATTTTTTTAAGTCTGAGGTTTTTTTTTATACAGATTCAATAGGTTTATAAAACTCGCGTAGGGTTAAGAAGATACGTTATGAGTAGAGCCTCAAAGCTTGTGTAAGTGTTCTATGAAGTTGAGCAGTTAGGTGCCGTTGGTTGTATGGGTGGCTGTAAATGGTTAAATATGAGTATATAACATAGGTATAGTGATTCATACATACGAACAGAGGAATAATTACAGTTATTTGTAGGAATCAGTGGTGAAACCTTGTCGGATGATTTGATAACCGACACGAATTCTCCAATAACTCGTATTTTTCTTCACCTTTGAAGTAACCTTTGAAGTAATATTTTGTGGGGAAAGACCCTTACCCAGTAGTGGGATAAAAAGACTAATAACCAGCCTTCAAATGCAAGTCTCATTCATTCAAAATTGATTCATATAGAATACTTTTTGAAAGTCAACAAACCACCACCGCTTCGAAAGGTGTTTCGCTATGGAGAAGAAGCGGCGCAAGAAACTCCATACGTGTGCAAATTTGCATTTTTTAAAGGGTAAATAATATACAATTTTACATAGTGCTACATATGATTAATTATTGATGTTGGAGCTGGAGTTGTCATACCATGCGGATTTATCATTTAAGTACTGATTTACATTATAATAAGCTTTTTTACATAAAGTTAATTTTATAGTAGATTTAAACCTTTTCTCGGATACCAGGTATTTCCTCATAAGTTAAATAAACAAACAGCGCATTAGGGCATTAGTTAGATACGCTAAAGCCAATAATTAGCGGGTTGCGTGAGCTGGGCGTAAAGTGGAGAGAGCGATTATTTAAAGATGCATATATAAATTATCGTGGGGAAAATGAGTGCCACGCCCTCCGCTCGCGGGTATAGGGATGGGAACACTTTATCGATAAATGGGTTCTACATTAGGCATCCAAAAATTTATTCTATTCACACATAATTATGTAGCGATGTTGTAAGATAGATTTTTTGAAGGTGGTAGAACCCTTTGTGGTTCGACTCCGGCGGCACCACCGCCACACCTATTTCTACCTAATAACAGCAGTGTTAGGCGCTGCTGTGTTCCGGTTTGAAGGGTAACACACGGTTGTGTGATAAGGGAGGCAGACTTTTCCGAGGCGCTCCAACTTAGTCCTCAGGGGTAGTGGCGAATCTGTGGCCCACCTCAGGTAGGATAAACCTAATCCTATCTGGGGTTGATTAGAGATGTCCATGGGCGGCAGTAGCCACTTACCATCAGATGGACTGCATGCTCGTCTGCTACTCTTATATTATAAAAAAAATAGAAGTAGCATGGTTTGATCAGATCAGGAGGTACTACTGACACATCACACAGCATACGGCTTACCAATAAAATTTGGTAAGCCGTATGCCTGTTGGTGCAAGGATGTGGAGGGCGACTGACTATATATGAGACTAAATATGATAATAACTAAATATACTAAATATGTAATCGGATTTTTTTTAAATATAGAACTAGCAGTCGAGCATGCAGTCTACCTGATGGTAAGTTGCTACTGCCGCCCACAGACATTTTTAATCAACCCCAGATAGGATTAGATATTCCTACCTGAGGTCGGCCACAAACGCGCCGCTACCCCTGAGGGTTAAGCTGGTATACCTCGGAAAAGTATGTCTCCCTTACCACACCCTTCAAACTAAAACATAGCAGCGCTTAATACTGCTGTTATGAGGTGGTGCCGCCGGAGTCGAATCACAAAGGGTTCACCTTCAAAAATTAAGGTAGAATCCCTGTTCAATATGGAGTTGGTTACATAATTATATTGACTGGTGACAGTGACCGCAAACCACCAGGTGGACTACATGCTTTTTACAGATACATATGGATGCTTTGCTACTTCTGAGGGCTTAGATGGTCGCCTCGTAGTTAACGGCGTTACCTTCACGGTCGAACCTTACTGGCTCTACCAATTTTCACATAACATAGTTATTATAAATTTTCGGGACTATTACACGGATGAATCGTATCAAATATAAAATCAAGAATATGTATCGATAACATATTACCGCACTACAGTCAGTAACAAGGCAGCATCCGATACTTTCGAATGATTAACCGTTATTATATAAAGTAAATTCAATAATAGCGACTAGTTGTTGCTGTTTCGGTAAATACCAATTATTAATAAACAAACTTTGTTCCGTCGAGATAAAATACAAAATTACTCAACGGATAATGGAAGGAAATTTGGTTGGAGGCAAGATGGATGGTAGAACTGACTTAAATTACAAGTGTGAAGGTTGGTTTTGGCTTGTATTGAGCTCAGTTGTGTTTAGGGTTGCAATTTTTTGAAGAAAAATATTTTTTAATAAGTACGACACGGGTATTATTTAAGAAGTGCAATATCTAGGCAATTTAAAAATTTCTTTAAATTGCATAAATATTGTACTCTTGGGAAATATGCTTAAATTTTTTGACAACGTTTCTTGTCTTCCTATTTATTTTTAAATACACTTGAAATGTCATGTGATTTAAAGAGGGTCATTTTAGTTGATGAAAATACACAACCTTTCGTACTTTCATTTTTGTTTTAAAAATATTTTTTGTATACATAGAACGATACAATTGACAAAATTGCCGACTAAACACATTAGAGACGACTCTCTTAGTCTTCAGAAGTGACTGAGTAAAATGCATCTGGGTTTGACTTCATGTACTCCTAGCACCGTTGTACTCCTAGGATTTGGTTATCTGTTTTAAATGGTGCAAGGTGCATAGGCAACTGTAACCACTTACCAGGTATCAGGTATACTTAAGGCTAGTTTGACATTCGAATCTTACAAAAAATATATCACACATTCTTTAACACTACATACAGGAAAGACACGGGTGACAACCCTACGAGTATTATAGGGTAATTTCACCAAATGTTGGCAGTATGCGCAAATTACAATAGCATAGTAATTATAGTAACCACAGTTCGTATAATGTGTTGTGGTATGAAATAATGAGCTGTACACATGGCCAACCTGTAATCAGAGTGTCACAAAATATATTTTTATGGTCATTTTCTGGTTATTGACACTTTTCGCTTAATATTTGCTAAGAGGCGGTTATTTAAATATACTACATTTCTTAAGTTATGGATGGTGCTAAATTTTAAGATGCCATGCGTTGTGGAAGAAAAAATGTAATAATTTTACGAAGAAAATTGTTTTATGTTATGATATAAGAAGTATAGGTATATTTTTTCAAGTAGTAAGTAGTAATTGCTTATAATGGCTTGAAGTCATTAACGAATTTGACTGACTGAAGGTTGAATTTGTATTTACATGAATCCAACGAGACAATGTTATTTGAAAACCCATCAAACCGTTTAAGCTGTAGGGTGTGTCAATATTTTCCAGTTTGGGAAACAATGGCGTACTCATTTTTCTTAACAAAGTTATTTTATATATAATTTTATTTTTCATGTATAATTTTATTACAAAACCCACTGTATTCGAAAACGTATAGATACAGGAAAATTGATGTTCAAATAAATTATATAAAATTAAACTTTCTAAATTTCTTTGTAATTTAAAATTATGTATTTGATGATTCTATTACTTATTTCCTAATAAATTAACAAACAGGTTGATAGATTTTAATAGGATTTCCACAATAAAGAGTTAAGTGGGTAGCATAATTATATACTCTAATAATATATGAGCAGTGATAGCCTATTGGTTAAGAAACTCGGCCTCTCAATCGAGGGGTCCGAGTTTCAAATCCCAGACACGCACCTCTGATTTTTCAAAGTTATGTGCGTATTAGAAATGAATTATAATTATAATTACTTGCTAAACGGTAAAGGAAAACATCGTGAGGAAACCTGCATACCTGAGATGTATAAAAAAAAGAAATCTCAAAGGTATGTGAAGTCTACCAATACGCACATGGCTAGCGCGGTGGACTATGGCCTAATCCTTCTCATTCTGAGAGGAGACCCGTGCCCAGCATTGGGACAGTAATGGGTTGTTGATGAATAATATACTCAAAGTTCAAAGAAAAAACAGTTCACATCCAAACAAAGTAAGGAGATGAAGCTAGTCTCAACACAAAATTAAGGATCATTCCAAAACCCTAACAAGGAGCGAGTTCATTTTTAATTTTCAAATTAACTGTAGGCGTGTTAAGTCGCGGAACAAAAACAGGGCGCCATTAACTAAATAGTTAATGACTTGAACCAGTGGCTCTCAATCTTTGCCATGACCCCCTTAATGTGTAAAAATATTATGGGACACCCCACAATATATGAAATATTTGAAGAACCTCTTATTTTCGCCGTATCTTTTCTTGTATTTTATCATATTATCTTCCATATATTTTTATTGAATATCATAATAATAGGTATACACATACATCTGTTAATTTACATTGTGATTTAATCAAAAGAAAATAATTTAACTAACATAAAAGTATATAAAAATGTCTAGGACCTATAGAGGCTTAGACCCCCCAGGGGATCGCGACCCACTTTGAAAAACGCTGACTTAAACGAACCAACATAAACACACGTACCGGAGGACTCGAGGCTACTCGGGTATTATTTATAATATTAATAACAACTAATTATACGTTTAAAAGAAATATTTTATACGTAATGATGCGATATAAATCTCGTTCGAAGGCTAGGGATGGGTAACGGCGTTGAGATTTTGGATATCGATATTTTTTCGCCTGTTAATATTTTTACTGAATCTTCATTTATTTATTTTTTGCGCACATAGATAAGTAACACAAGAGATTTATATCTTTCTTTTATTCTATCCTTCATATAGTACCTTATTTATACTTTTTTAATGAACTCCTATTACAAATATTTTTAACAGTGATAAAAAAATAACAGGCAATACACAAAAACAATTAATAAGCTGGAAAATTACTTTTTTCATATATTTTATTAGTACCGAAACAATATTGTTTATTAAGCTCTATATGTAATTGTTAAGTATTGGGCCACTGTACTTAATAATTTTTACTACTAAATAATAAATTGAATTATATATTTTATACAATGGGATAATTTTATGAACCAGTTCTTCTCTTATTAAATGTCCATTGAAAAAAATAAACTAAATAGAGAAGAAATCTAGCTTAAACGTTTGTTTTTCAACGCCTCACTACGATTCTAGAAAGAGACAATAAAAAACTATATTTTAATAAAACGCTTAAACTTAAGCCGATAAGCCAATTTAAAGCGCTCACATTCAATAAAGCATTTCATAAACCAACGCCCACGCAGTCCAATCAATGCACAAATAAAGTGCAAAACGGCGAGGCCTTAAAACAAATAGTTCCAAGAATATCAGCTTTCATAACTTTGCCAAATTGACACCTTGTTTAAGCCAGCGCAATTCCCGACGATTTGCGGTGTTCGTAAGTGGGCTATTATAAAATTACAAATGTAAAATGAACACTCGATTCCTCTAAAATAAACTCTTTATCGATAAACATAAGTGTGTGTTTGAAAGCAAGTTGTCGATAGCAACGATGCGCTCGCTTCATATCTGGTTTGTACGCATTCATCGACAATCATTTTGCACTTTTTTCCCATCACGAATATCAATGGAAATTTGTTCGGGCCAATTACGTGTAGCCTTTATTTCGTGTCGAAACGGCTTACGATTCTTCACTATGTTCATTAGGTTTTCTGATTTTATTAATGTGTCGTATTAATTTGGTAGCTTCAGGGAAATGGACGGTCGTTTCTCTTGGCTTTCTTTGTTTGGGCAATCACGGCTATTTAAGATTATTTACTAATCTTTTTTTATAATATAGGAGTAATAGACGAGCACGCAATCCACCTGATGGTAAGTGACTACTGCCCATGGACATCTTTAATCAACCCCAGATACGATTAGATATTCCTACCTAAGGTCGGCCACAGGTGTGCCGCTATCCCTGAGGAATAAACTGGAACATTTTGGAACAGTATGTCTCCCTTACCACACCCTTCAAACCAGAACACAGCAGCGCTTAACGCTGCTGTTATGAGGCAGAAATAGGAGTCGGAGCCGAATCACAAAGGGTTCTACTACCTTCAAATTAATCTACACTTATACTGGTGTAATAGTTAATACTTAGTACGTATATTATGTGACTGATTACCCGATGATTGAAGGATAAATATGATTGATTTTGGAAATGAAAAAAAATCTCTTGCAAGTAGGTATATACTTATTCAACAAATAGTCCTTTTTGTGTGGAGACCCATACCCAATAGTGGGAGATAAAAAGACCAAAAAATAGACACATATTTCACTAGAAAAACATTATTATTTAATAAATAAACATTTACGACAAAAAATAAGTACTTTTTTCTACTAAATAGGTAGTTTGTTTATAGTTGTATCCGAATTCTAAAAGTAGAATGAAAATCAACTCAAGGGTTTAATTACCTACCTTGACTTTAAAATAATTACTGTAATCAACTGTTATTTACTTTTCTAAGTATTTTTAACTAACATAACTAAACGGTCTGGGAATGAAGTGTGGGTAAAATAAAGTAACCACAAGCTTCTAAATTACTCTTAACTGCTACTAATTACAGGTTTGTAGTTTAAATATTATGAATAGCGTTTTCTTAATTCCTATCGTTAATAATACACTAATTAGGTAGACTAGTAGTTATTTTTTCATAAGTTTTTCATAACTTGTTTCACTGTTAATGTATTTAATTTTATCTCATCGGTACTTCTTTTTATGTATTTTCTTTATTTATTTTATAAATATTTTTTTTTGTTTTATAATATTTTACGTATTTCTTAATTGAAGTAATAAATTTAAGCTTATTAAGCGAGGTATAGAAATAATTTTGCTATTTGTGCCTGTTTCATTGTTCTAATATAGCTACACTGGCTTTTAAACAGCTTTAAATGTTTGGAAAACATTTTTAAAATATTTTATTTTTCTTTTTATTTGTACAGTGATAATAAAAACTTACTGCTTTAAAAATAAATGTAACATCAAATCCTTTTTATGACTCCTTAAAAAAAATTAACCTAATTTAAATTGAATGTTATATTCCTTTATAGATCCACACATGTTCAGCAGGAAGGCTGTAGCAATCTCCCTACGACCCTTTGGCACATAGACATCAGTAAAAATACAATTAATTATTTACATACTTAAACAAACATCAAACTCATATTATTTAACGGCTTAAATAATTGTACGGTCGGCAAAAAAACAAATCGCCTCTGGCTCAAAAGTATAATCATTTGTTGGTGCGATATGTTTAAATATTTGTTAATGCGCGTCGGTTATCAACGCTTGGGCAGCGCAGACGGCCACGCCCAGGTACCGACAGCAAAACAATATGATTTTTACTACCATTGGCGCCGACAGCATTATTTTTTCAGGGAGCTGCCTATGCATTCTATTAACCAATATAAAATATATTACATAAATGTCACTGATATATACACAATTCACAGATTGTTTGATCTCGAATACCTTTTTTTCTACACTGTTTCATACACATTTCAGAGATTTCTTCGCCTATTTCGTCCAGAGGGGTACTCACTCACATTCCACTTACACTCCTTGCACCACCCATGTTTACTTGTTTACATGTAGAATGAGTATCGTTTGACCTAGAAGGTAGCAGTGATAGCCTAGAGGTTAAAATGTGGCTTCTCAATCGAGGGATCCGAGGTTCCCAAGGCACTCACTTCTGATCTTTAAAAATATGTGTGTATTAGAAATTAATTATCACTTGTTTAAACGGCGAAGTAAAAACATCGTGAGGATCCGAGGTTCCCAAGGCACGTACTTCTGATCTGTAAAAATATGTGTGTATTAGAAATTAATTATCACTTGCTTAAACGGCGAAAGAAAACATCGTGAGGAAACCTGCAAACCTAAGAGATCTTAAAAAAACAAGTTCTCCAAGGTTGTATGTGAAGTCTACCTATTTTCACTTCGCAAAAAATATAGTCGAGTAAAAAAATATCAGACACAACAGAATTTGAATCATGGCTCTAACAGAAAATTAAAATATATTTTTCTTAATATTTTTTTATTTGCTATCCTTACATAAGTCACGTTTGCAAGGCGTTTCTACATACATCACGGTACGAACGGCCGATAATGCCGGGTTTATGAGCAATTGATTCTCTTAACTCATGTTCTTAAATAGTCGATAATGTCAGGTGCTTTGAACTAACTTTATAACACGCTAGTAAAGTTGTGTCTGTAAATTCTTTGTACCTACAATAGGCAATTATGCTTACGTGCAATAAGTGAAGTAAAGTTTGTAGGTGGTAGAACCCCTTGTAGTTCGACTCCGGCGGCACCACCGCCACACCTATCTCTGCTTAATAACAGCAGTGTTAAGCGATACTGTGTTCTGGTTTGAAGGGTGTGGTAAGTGAAACATACTTTTCCGAGGCGTTCCAGGTTAGTTATCTGAGGTTGCGGCGCATCTGTAGCCGACCTCAGGTAGGAAAATCTAATCCTGCCGGGGGCTTATTACAGATGTCAATGGGCGGCAGTAGCCACTTACCATCAGGTGGACTGCATGCTCGTCTGCCACTCAAACCGCAACCAGAACAGCCCTGTTATGTAACCCTTAACACATGAGACACAAATAGGTGTGGCGTTGGTGCCGCCGGAGTCAAACCACAAAGGGTTCCACCACTTTCATTAACTACAATTAACTCACCTTATTAGAAATATCCTTGGCTATGTATCGAGTAGATCACCTCTGCATACGATGTCCAAGGCTACTCTACCATTACTTAAACCAAAAAATACATACGTTAGAAGCTGTTGATAACAGTAATAAAGCCACTGGTACCTTCTCAAAATGCTAATAAATTGATCTAAAAGTGAATGACTAGGGATGGTGCTAATGATCGATTAAATTGTGGTAAAAAATCGATATTTTAAGTCGATATGAAAAATCTTTTAGTTTAAAAATATCGTTTAGAAAATTTTTTTAGTTGAAGATCGACAAATGGATTTCCGATTCTGTTTAAAAAACTATATAAAAACATGAAGGTACCATATTAAAACTTTTTGTTTAACTTTACTTGAATATGACTAGAATTATTTCAAATAAAAATTGAAAGACTACCCGATATATGTACGAAAGATTTGAAATTTTGCATGTTTATGTAAATTGGATGACAGAACAATATTAGTATTTATGTACTGTTGTAAAGTTTATACTTGAATAAGCGTTTTTCAGTTCTTTCGTTTTGCATACATTGGATACGCTAGACCTAAATTTAAGACTTGTTAAGCTCTGAGCGTAACTAGTTTATTTATTTAAGATTTTTGTTACGTATCTATTCGATTTTTTCTATCGTTTCTTCGATTTTTTTCCATCGTTTTTTCGTTTCACATCACTACAGTTTCACCTTAGAATTACCCGAGAACTCAGCTCTAAACAAATCATATCGCTGATTCCCAGAAGGTTCATAATTGGGTTGATATTGGCCCAAATAATAGAGATTAAACCAAATTGGGGCCTCATAAAATAATGATCGGGGTCCGATGGGCGTAGCATCGCTGTGGCGTCGTTTACAAATTTTCGCCGAATTTTTTTATTCGTTTTTTGGTCTGAGATTTGGTTGGTAATTGATCTTGTTGCGTGTAAGGTTTGAGCTTGTTTTTTGTGAAGAAAGCAGTGAAGGTGATAGAACCCATTGTGGTTCAACTCCGGCGGCACCCCCACACCTATTTCTGCGTCATAACAGCAGTTTAAAGCGGTGCTGCGGTGTGTTGAAGGGTGAGGGAGACATAATTTTCCGAGGCGTTCCGGATTATTCCTCAGGGGTAGCGGCCATGGCCGAACTCAGGTAGGAATATCTAATCCTATCTGGGGTTCATTACAGATGTCCATGGGCGGCAGTTGCCAATTTCAGGTGGATAGCATGCTCGTCTGCTACTCCCATATTCCGCAGACACAAGCGTGGCGATAATGCTTCTGGAGTCTAACCTGGTATTTTTTTACACTATAAGAGTAGCAGACCAGCATGCATTCCACCTGATGGTAAAAGGCTACTGCTGCCCATGGACATCAGGAATCAAAATTTAGATTCCTACCTGAAGTCGGCCTCAGACCCACCGCTACTCCTGTGGACTAAGCTAGTATGCCTCGGAAAAGTCTCCCTTACCTCACCCTTCAAACCAGAACACAGCAGCGCTTAACACTGCTGTTATTAGGTAGAAATAGGTAAGGCGAGGATCTGAAAAGGGTTCTACCACCATTAAACTCTTACAGACCTTATGTAGAAATTTTTCTTTTTGTTAATTACAGATATCCTTTAATGACTTACCATCAGAGAGAGTACTTACACAACTAAAATTGTACTGTAAATACTAAAAATTTGTGTAATAGTGTAAATTGGTTGTTACAAAAAACTCTGGGCCCAGCTGTGGGCAGCGGGCAGGATTTGTTGGGCTGTTAACTCATTTAATTTATAGCTGTTGAAACGTTCCTGTTAAATTGTTATATTGATGGCCTGTGGTCAGAGAGGTAGGGTTGTCACTTGCATATAAATTTTATTTACATATTTTTACATACAATTTTGTTTTTAAGGCTTTTTAAAGTAGGTCATAATATAATATAATATACCTAGTCGTTTTAAGAGTTTTAAATACATTAAAACTTTCTTATTTGTTATATTTTTTTGGTCTTTATGCTCACATAGATAAATAAACTAATGGTGTCTGTGCGGCTGTGTTACAAATGAATACATCAATACATATTTTGTATAGAAGAATATTTTTTGTCGAAACATAAATAAACTAATTCCTAGCTTTTCAAAGTAAACCTCAAAAACTATTCATTAACTAACTAACTTTTATCCACTCTACTTAATATTTAGATAAAAATATTTAGATCCGCCATTTTGGAGCGACTGTAATGATGTCTATGTACAATTCCAGTTCAATTTCAACTTTAATGTGGGATACATAAAGTCGGTCAAATTAGACGTATAAGAATTGACTCTCCCATAGGTACGAACAAACAAATAAAAAAAATGTTGAAATATTTTCTTAAAAAATATATTTTTCAAGTATGTGGCAACCCTACACCAGCCCCGCCTATTAGCTCCGCGGTTCATGCTCGGAGCGAAGTGGGAGCCAATTTGTGCCCACAACACACAACAGACATAAACACACACACACTTGTTTTTTAGAAGTTCCTTCAAACCTGTAATATGCGCGATTCAAATTAGTTTGGTGATTTAAGTATTGAGTTTAAAGTTAATTACTGTTTTCAGAATTTCTAGCTATTTATAAGTAGCTATAATTATAAAAATAAATACTTAAGAAAAGGACTGTTTTTGTCCCCAAGAATGGAAAGGCATTTGTGATCGTGTTATTGTATTTAACTATTTGGTATTATTATTATTTTCTTGACATGTGATTTTCTTTTGTTTTTTTTTTAAATAAATAAAAATCTTATTATTGACTTGATGCTTAGATATGTAATTATTATTATTAATGGACTAATGCCATTCAGGTACTATATTTCAATTAGTAACAAATCTTAATATATGTATGTTTTATATAATTTTGATGAATGTTGCACACCTCATACAGGTAGAACACACTGGACTGTAGTATGTAGGTACATAATATCTGTGTAATAACTGTGTTTTAGCAAATAAAGAATTTGAACTTGAATTTGATCGGCTTCGAACCCCTATTCTATAATTATGTTGTCGGACAAAATGTCCATATCAGTGGCTACCGACAATCAGGTGGACTGCTCGCTTGCTTACTTTAACTATATAAAAAAGAATGTTTATGCAACAAACATGATTTAGGTGTAAATATTATCATTAGACAACTCCCGTGGTAAAGTTTACCTATAGTCGACCTTCCTGCTTCATGGGCTAATGGTGTTATTTTTATACATATTTCGGTTAAGCCTCCTGCTAGATAACAGGCGATCGATTTATAAGCTAGAAGATATTTGGTAGATGATAACGTATACTGTGGTTTTTGTTGTTATTTTATCTGAATTTATGATATTTCTAATTTAAACTTATTTTAACTTACTTAAATTAAAAAAATGTTAGATAATCGTTAAAAAAGAAGCGATATTATGTCGTCATCAATCCATTACTATTCCACTGCTGGAAACAGGAATCTTCTCAAAGAGAGAGGCCATATACCACCACGCTGGTTAAGTGCGAATTGATAGACTTCAACTTGCAAAAACCTTTTTTTAGTGAACTCTTACGCATGTAGCTTTCCTTCCGATGTTTAGCTTCATCAATTTAACAAGTGATCAATAATTTCTAGACAAGTACGTACTTAATAAGCACAGAAAAATAAGGTTCGAACGGGGAGTGTTGTGGGTATGGACTTCTTACGTATGTGGTATTTTAATTCCATAAAAAATAAACGAGTCTTTAACTCTTAATTTTTTTTTGTTCTAATTCTATTTTGTTCATACAAATATTAAATTGGAAAAACATATTAGCTCAATTTCTCAAGCGATATTTCTCACAGCTTCAAATCAACTATGGTACAACACCCTAAATATTTCAAAACAGCCCTGATTCGGCATTTGAATAATATAAACAACCTTACAGCCGATTACCTACCTGTATTTAGCCGAGAGTCCCATGTTCGATCTTGTTTGAAGCAAATATTTTTATGCGGCGGGTTGCAACCCTTTATGTCCTGCGCTCTACATAACTAAGTAAAACGAGAGGAATGGTGTTCCAGGCTGTTCCAGGGTGGGTTGGTAGAAGATATTGTTAGGAACAGTGATAGTACAGTTAGTGACAAATCAGTGATTTTCAAAATCATAAGATCTCCAAATTTTTAAATAAAATATATTTATAGCTTTACTACCAGTGATAGTCTAATATTTTTAACTTAAATATCAACAATAAAGAAATTAAATCGTGTATCGTGAGTACCTCAATCTTATATATAGACAATCTTATATATAAAATAATGTCATAATGTTAGTTACGGTACTCCTCCGAAACAGCTTTACCGATTTTCACCAAAATTTATATGCATATTCAGTAGGTCTGAGAATCGGCTACTATCTATTTTTCATACCCCAGTGATAAGGGTTGTTCACCCTTAACATTTTTTTATTTATATGGCAACACAACGTTTGCCGGGTCAGTTAGTATTAGTGTAAAATTATAGATAGTCTTGTAGTTGAAAATCGAACGTTCCGAGGTTCACATCCCAAACACGGAAATCTGATGTTTTAAATGTGCGCATTAGGATTTTGTTCCAATTTGCTTTAATAGTGAAATAACGTTAAGAAACCTAAACCCCTGAAAGTTCTATAAAAAAAGGATCTCAAAGGTATGTAAAGTCTACCAATACGCACTTGGCCAGCGCGGTGGACTATGGCCTAAACCTCTCTCTGAGAGGAGACCCGTGCTCAGCAGTGGTATAGTAATTTAACGACATGCCCAGTAAATATAAAACTTTTCTCAAACAAACGTAAGTAATATAAAATTAAAGGTAATGAATTAAAGGTACTCATAAGCCCTATAGTATAGGGCCATAGTGAAATAGATAACTACAGGGCTTATAGAAAGGGAATTAATTTACAAAGAGGCGGTTACCACCAACCCATTACGTGTAGGAACTAAACGCCCTAATAGTAATTGTATTAGTTAGTTATTGCTAGTTACTAAGCTGATTTAACTTAATTACTTTAGTGTGTTTTATTTGCATCCATTTAGTTTATTCATTTTATTACAAGGATATGCTCTATAATAGTTAGCTAACGGTAAAAGGTTGTATAAAGTTCTCTATTTTCTCAAATTATGAAAGTTAGTCGATATTTTCGCTTAACCCCGACTGAACCAGAATGACTGATATGGTTGAAAATGGGTATAAATATGGGTATGATAAGTATTTTTGTTTACAAAGGGAAACCTGCAAAAGGTACCCGGCGCCTTAGGAGCTAAGGGGGTGACTGTCCTCGTCTCTGCGTTGAGGACTTCGGGATCTGGATGATTTATAATCTAGTCTTAGATACATGGGATACTTGTTAAAGTATCTAGTAAATAAAGACTAACGCGGGTAGAGTCGCGGGCAAAAGTTATTTAAATTTTATGACCCTTAGCACGAATTAATAATTAAATTTGAAAACATAATTATTACAATAATAAAAACAAAAAGTCCGACTATTAAAAATAGCCAATATCACTCCTAAATTTTAGACAAATCCAACGACAGCTCATATGTTAATATCCATTAAGCCGTTTAGATTGCAGGGCATACCAGAGAATGAGACATACATACAAACATACATACATACATACATATATACACACACACACACATACACACATACATACATACATACATACATACATACATACATACATACATACATACATACATAAATACATATTAAACATTACCCTCCGCTGTTTAAAATTTTGACTAAAACTTCTAGAAAGCAAAGTCGTGAGATACAACTATGCGCGATAGGATATCACGTACAAACAATTAAACTTTATTCGAAACATGCATTTTGAACTTTATAGCAAAGTAAATACAGAACGCGATAAGCATTCGACTTGAACAAATGGCGCAGGAAATTCTGTTAGCGTTTGTAATTTGGGTTCGTTTTGTTTAGGACTTTGTCGTTTAGTACAACTTTTTTAAAAGACCCTTCTAGAGAGACAGATTAATATCTGTCGGAACAGGATGGCCGAATTAGTTGATTGATTAGTTGATTCGAGACTCTGTCGAAGCTCCACCAAGTGATTTAGGTGTAGCTTGTGTTCTGAAGTACCCATTTGATGACGTCACGGGTGACCACTTCGACATATCTTTGTGGTCGAAAGATGCCTGAAAAAACTTCAAGTACCGTACCGTACCGTACAAATAGATCACGGTGGTAAATTATAGTTTTACTTCATATCTTTCTCATACGAAGACAGTATAAACAATAATGGGTGTTGAGTAAATACATTTTTTTTTACTTATAGAAGTTTTTTTTTAGCAAAAAGTACTATATCGTAAAGCTCTTGCGTTTGCTCTTATCCGAATTTCGAAATTCCATCCTCTTATTGCATATATTTAAGTGTGTATGTGTCTTAATTGACAAGGTGGACTCTAATTAGATAATAGGAATTTAAAATAAGAATGTCAAAGTGCTATTGCACTTTATAAGTTTGTCTTCTAAACCATCAAAATTATCGTTGTTGTAAGTGAAAAAAATACAAGTACAAGTATTTAAATTACATAAGTTTAACTAATTTATTAATTTATTGCTTAGGAAACAAAAAAGTAATTTAACATTATAAGAACTTAAACTAAACTAATAAACTAAATTTATATTAACTAACATTTTAGCTTATAAGTTTATACTTTTAGCAAACACACCAGCCCGAACGAGCCGAACCCATCACTGTGGGGGCGTTCCAGAATTATTTATTGCATTTAATTACTTATCGGACGGGCGCGTTGCTACACTGCGGGTTGTATGCGCTATATATTAGTCGCTTCACCCCTTTCAATTATTGCACTTTCAACAAGAGCTGGATCGCGGGAATCTTGTGATTTATTGCGACGGAACGATGAGGATTATTGTGTATTTGTTGTAAAAGGAGAGATAGACTTTAAATAAGTAGAACAGAAGAGAGAAGAAGAGGAGATAACATAAGGGCAGGGAAATAAAGATAAAAGAATCGAGGAGAAAAGTGGAGAAGTAGGGAATTAAAATTACCCATTCAGGGAATGAAGGAGGAAAATCCGATAAAAATAGAATTGAAAAAGAGATCAAGGAAACATTTTATTATTTCACACACTGTGAGAACTTCTTTTTTAGAAATCTGAATCGTGTGGGCTTCTTCACGATGTTTTCCATCATCTTTATAGGTAATTTCTTATACGCAAATTGCTTTGAAAAATCAGATTTACGTGCCTGAGATTCGAACCTCCGACTGCAAGGCTGAGTTCACACGTAAGACTATCAGCGCAATCACTACTTTTTGGACATAGATTAGTAAAGATATCTCACCGCCTTGTATTGAAGAAAGCCACAAATGGCAGACACATACTTACGTACGTAAAATTGCTGACTGTTTTCCCATTACGTCTCCGACTGTCATGGTGTAATTTACGTGGAACAATACCGACATGTGCAGTTAAGTTGAAAAACAGCACGAAATCGAAGAAAAAGTGCGGAGACTAAACATATCATTCGTAAATGCTCTAAAATCTACATTTTTTAACATTTTTCAAACACGAAAATAGATACAGTGACAATTTCAATTGTCAAAACTGGTTACATTTTCTTGTTAGGATTGAGTAATCTTTACTAATCTATGTTTTTGGATTACGTCGAGTCAATATTTCTTTCAAAGGAGAACAAATATAACTGCAGTTATAAGCAATGGTGGAAAAACAACCAAATGGTTTCTAACAGCGTCAAAGCAAATGCCAAAATCAACACAAGGCCCGTTATTATGTATATAAGAATATTATGTATATAAGAAAACACACTGATATGTTTGAAAAAAAATTGTAACCAACATAACTTTAATACTAGAAATAAAAATAAATTCGCAATTCCTAAACATAGATTATGTAAGGCGGCTAGATATTCGCTACTACAATAAAATACCCGACCACATTTTGAATCTCACAGAAAAAAGTTCAAACATGTGGTTAAACAAACGCTATGTAAAAAAGCGTACTATAAACTAAGTGATTATTTGACTGACAAAATGGTGTGGTCTGAAGTAGTTCCAGCTCCACATGTACCATTACGTTAAGTTAACATTGTCAAAAACATTTTTGGAGTTTACTCCTTAAGAAACGATTTGAGTTATAAGGCCCGGTAAGGAAATTTTATGAGGAGTAAAATCAAGTGTAACACGAAAAGTTGAGGCGTAACGGAAACCAAAATATGAATCAAGAGTGCTTTTATTAATTTAAAATACAGTAAGTTCAAATCCCATATGAAAGTAATTATTACAATAAAAATAATTAGCAATATATAAAACATTAAAACGTCATTAACTAATTTGTTTACATTTTTGCATAAATTAAGTTATAGGTTTGATCATTTATAAACACTGTGAAAAATATGAACATTGGCGCCATAATATGATTAACAATCTTTTATGAACGTTTTTAAAGAAGAGTAACATATAAAATCAGTAAGCAATTGAATAAGATATAATATAAGCAAAATAAGTTTTTAACATAAAGAGGCTTTTGTAAGTTACTGATATATTAATTTAACTTATAAAAATGGATGCATTATTGATCAGCACCATCTATCAACGATAAACGGGCAAAATCAAAACAGTATTATTTAATATTTATTACAGAATTATTGCTAATGAATTATGTTCAAAATAAGTTATATAAAATTAGCAATACGTTTTAAATGAATTCTAGAATTATAAAACATTCAGAAACAATCCAAATTACATATAATAACATGTTTATTGAGTCTCATATAAATTTCATCCGTAAATTGCAACAAGGATATTTTATATATGGCAAAGAAATTATAATTATTAAGTTTTAAGTTATAAAACGTTTAATTATAAATTGTTTTAAATATAAATAATTATATAATATTAAAATTTACTTTAATATAAACAATTATATTAAGTTACCATTATAATATTTGGAACCAAAATACATAGATTGATAAACTTGCAAACTTACAATTTATAAAACTTGCCACTAGATGGCGCTATTTTATATTATTTTGTAACATACTTTATGTAATACGCATTATTGAAGTAATATAAATAATCCGAATAATTACAGATATATGTTTGTTTCTCTTATCATTTTAGCAGATGCGTTCATTTACCTACCCTTTTTTCTATTCGATATATATCATAATTATCATTCGTAAGGAGTAAACTCCAATCGTGCGTCGTAGCTGACACACACACACTTTTTTTTTTAAAAGATGTGTGTTATGGAGTTTCTTTCGCCGCTTCTTCTCCATAACGAAACACCTTGTGAAGTGGTGGTAGTTGTATTGACATTCAAAAAGTGCTCTGTAAAGGACCTATTTTGAATAAAAAAAATGATTTGATTTGATATTTAAGGTTTCAAGGGTCAACGTTTTGGACACACAACCCTTGCCTGATCTGACTGACGCACCCGAGCGAACAATCAATTACCCCGTAGCCTCTCCGGGTAATTAACCATCGCGCTGACTTCGCGATGTGGGTTATATTACCTGAATCTGACAACAAACCTTAATATATTAATATCATAAAGATTGTAATTTAATGACAGTAAAATCAGCTGTGTTTCGACTCTATAGACTACATCAAACAGATTTCGGTCTTATAATAAATTGTTAGGTTATTGTTGGCAAAGGTGCAGAATGCGGGTAAATTAATAAAGTTATAGTACGTTCCGATGAAAAATTGTGCAGTTACGGGTAGATTGATTATCAGGTTCCTATAAATAGGAAAACAGGTGGCCTGATGGTCATTCTAGTCGGGACTTCCGCGGAGAAAAGACGACTTCCGCATCAGTGCTTGGATTATTGTAATATAAGATAACAGTGTGGTGTGTTTAATATATGTAGTTAAGTATTGGTGACCGAAAGTATCAATTGGAGATCAAATAAAGGTATTGTATACTGGAGGACTGAGTTTTATTAAAAAATATTAGGAGCTGCTGTGCTTTAGTTTGAAGGATGTGGTAAGAGAGACACTTATACGAACTGAATAACCTTATATAGGACTGTAATGCTATCTTCTAAAGGTAGTAGAACATTTTGTGGTTCGACTCCGGCGGCACCACCGCCACACCTATTTCTGTATGTCTAGTAATCAGAAGGACGTAGTGAGAGACTCATAAGTATCAAATTAAATCAAATCAAATTAAATTTATTGTGGAACATGGATACATGGTGCATGGTACAAACATATTTTGAGTCCAACATATTCCCGCCACAGGTGGGCATACAATAATTGTGCAATAAAATATAAGTAGCAAATCATTAAAAAATATTAACAATAGAAATATAATAATTATTATTAGACATTTGAATTAAATTATAATGGAAAAATAATTAATATTGGATAACAATGTTTATTATATAGATTTGTCATTTAAAAAGTCATTTAGTGTAGTAAGTGTAAGTGTAAGTAGATAACTACTTATACCAGGCATTTCAACTTAATCCTCAGAAGTAACGACGCAGCTGTGGCTTACCTCAGATAGGACTGACGTTGTATCTGGTATTGATTACAGATGTCAATGGACGGTAGTGACTACTTATGAAGAGGACTGCATATTCACCTTCTATTTTTACTTCTAGAATAATAAAGTAAAGCATTAGGGCTTACAGGACAGCATTAAATAATTAATAATAATTATCATCTAAACCATAATATTGCTTTAAACTTACAATGTAACTTAACAAATTACATTTTACAAATTGAATAAATAATTGGCCAAGTCCTTTAAACTTGCACACGGAGGGTTTCGTATCATCAAAATTTTCATATTTTTTTGTGTTTACTATTTGTTACTATAGCAGCCACTGAAGTAAATGCATTGTGAAAATTTGAGCTGTCTACCCATTATGGTTCAATAGATAGAGACAAACGTCAAAAAATAGTGGTTACGTGTATTTATTTTCAACTTTTTTTAATTTTTAGTATTTGTTGGTATAGCGGCTACCCTTATACATACTCTGTAAGAATTTACAATCCGTTACAAGTGTCTATCTATTACGGTTCAGGAGATAGAGTTCTGTGACCGACGGACAGATGGGCAGACGGACAGACGGATAGACGGACAGACGGACCGACGGACAGACGGACAGACGGACGGACGTACAGACGGACAGACGGACAGACGGACAGACGGACAGACGGACAGACGTACAGACGGACAGACGTACAGACGGACAGACGGACAGACGTACAGACGGACAGACGGACAGACGGACAGACGGACAAACGGACACAAGGCCAGACAGACAGCGAAGTCTTAGCGATAGGGTTCCGTTTTTACCATTTGGGCACGGAACCCTAAAAAAGTAGAAAAGTTAACCGAACATAAATAACAAAAACTTAACATTGTATCAATTATATCACAAGCGAATAAAGTGTTGTACGCTAAAATAACAAAAGTATTACGACCCGAACGGAGATTCGAACCGGCGACGCGTAAAATTAATTACATACCCAGTGGCCACTGAACTTATCAAGCTGACAACTTAGCTTTTCTTATTAAGCTTTTATTTGCAAATATTAAATGCAAAACAACTTGGTTTATGATAATTACTTGTAACTTTTTTTATATTGTAAGAAGTAAAGAAACATGCAGTGCACCTAATTGTAAGTAGCCACTGCCGCATGGACATCTATAATCAATCTCAGATAAAATGAGAGTCCTATTAGAATCCTTCGATTAGAACCCGAATGTCGGCTAAGGATGTGTGAAAAAAACTGTGATAGCTTAATGGTTGAACCTCGGTCTCTTGTTCGATGAGTCCGAGCTTCAAATCTCAAGAACGCACCTTTGATTCAAAGTTATAAGCGTATTAGAAATTAATCATCACTTGCTTAAACAGTGAAGGAAAACATCGTAAGGGAATCTGCATATTTGAGAAATCAAAAATGAAAAAAGTTTTTAAAGGTATGTAAAGTCTATTAATACGCACTTGGCCAGTGCGTTGGACTATGGCCGTCCTTCTCATTCTGAGAGAAGACCCGTGCCCAGCAGTGGGACAGTAATGGGTTGATGGTGATGATGAAGTTTTACAAAAAAACATCTTTTACAAAGAAGCGTAAGTTACAAAACTTCCTCCAATATATTCAAGGTAAAACAAAACAAACAAACAAACGCTTTCTACACTCACAGCCCAACACTAGGATTCCCTGTATCGTGGGTGCCATGGACACACACATAGACAAATACACAAACACCCAGACCCAGAAACAGAAATCTAAATTCATCATTTAGATATCCGTCTGGCCGGGGATCGAACCCGGGACCCTCTGCGTGTCAGACCGGTATGGTGACCGCTCCGCCACGCGGGTCGTCAACAAGGTAAAACGTTCCAGTACTAAGGGTAGGATCGTAAATCGATTCGAGTGAGTTACGATCGAAGCGACATCTTTACGAGGAAGTAGTGAGTTGGTTAATTTGTGTAAAGTTGGCTGTTTAATAATTTACGTAGGAACATTTAACATTCTGTGATTTCAAGGTACTATGTAGAATAGGTTATTTATAGTCCCTTAGTAAAACTTTTGATTTTTTTACAATAAGTAGGAAAAGAGCATGCTGTCCACCTGATGGTAAGTGACTACTGCCGCCCATGGACATCTGTAATCAATCCGAGATAAGATTAGAGTCCTACTTAGAGTCGGTCTCAGATGCGTTGCTACCCCTGAAGACTAAGTTGGAACGCCTCGGAAAATAATGTCTCCCTTACCACACCCTTTATACCGAAAAACAGCAGCGCTTAACACTGTTATTATTAGACAGAAATAGGTGTGGTGTGCAGTGATAGCCTAGTGGTTAAGAAACTCGGCCTCTCGATCGGTGGGTCCGAGGTTCAAATCCCAGGCACGCACCTCTGATTTTTCGAAATTATGTGCGTTAATGATCACTTGCTTAAACGGTGACGGAAAACATCATGAGGAAACCGTCATACCTGAGAGATTTATAATAAAAAATCTCAAAGGTATGTGAAGTCTACCAATACGCACTTGGCCAGCGCGGTGGACTATGGCCTAATTCTTCTCATTCTGAGAGGAGACCCTTGCCCAGCAGTGGGACATTAATGGGTGGATGATGAGGTGTGGTGTAGTGTCTCCAGAGTCGATCCACAAAAATTCTACAACTTTCATATGGTATCTGTGAACGCTTACCGGTACAACAGGGCGACAGTGACTCCTTACCATCAATGTTATAAAAATGTGGATAATATATTCAATTTCTTCCTCTATAACTATGTATACAAATATAGGTATGTTAAACCCATGGATAGTAAACTTAGTTATCATGACCGTATTTGACACCAAAAGATTGGCAATCGAATTCCCAAAGACACGTTTATTACAGACCCTAATCCGTAGCAAAAACTGCACTTACGAAATTCCCGTTCAAACAATCAAAGAAACAAACACTTTTTACGACAACCCAAACGCAATTTAAAAGTAAAATGGCGTTGGACAGACTGACGGACGCCGGCTGACAGAGACGGACGAGCTCCGAAAACAACAATCACATGAAAGAAAGAATAAAAGGAAAAGCAAAAGGAATACGCATGTGGCTGGACGCGCGGACATTCCGCGGATGCCGAGTCCTCCAATTAAGATCACCTAAGATTGTCCTCGCCCTTTTTATACTCCTTTTCTTGATTTTTTGTGATCGTTTTGTCGTTAACATAGAATAGAAAGGTGTAGACATGCTAATAAAAAAGTTAAACTGAGATGAAGTTGTCATAGACGTCGTCAACTCGCTGTCTCACTGCTAAGCAAAGTTTTAAAGGTGGTAGAATCCTTCGTGGTTCGGCTCTGGCGGAATTCACCACCACACCTATTTCTACGTAACAACAGCAGTATTAGGCGCTGCTGTGTTCTGGTTTGAAGGTTGTGGCAAGGGAGACATACTTCTCCGAGGCGTTCCACCTTAGTCCTCAATGATAGCGGCGAATCTGTGGTTGACCTCAGGTAGAAAATTAATCTTATCTGGGGTTGATTAAAGATGTCCAAGGGTGGCATGCGCCACTTACCGTCAGGTTGACTGCATGCTTGTCTGCTACACCTATATTTATAAAGAAAACATGCAACAGAAATAGATATGGTTAAAAATAATATTTTTATATTACTTAATGTTGAATCATGAAGGACTCTACCACATTTAAAAAGGTGCCTTCAAAATGAAACAAACATCAATTTTACAAATTAAATTGTAACTTTCTATTTAAAAGTTAAACTAAAAAGTTACAATTAAATTTTACTAAATTAATTGTATCGTTCTGAATGTTCATAACTCTATGCCCCAATAGCATTTTTAACACTTCCAGCTTTGGGTTATTTCGTTTTAGATTACGACAGCGATAATTACAAGGGTTTTTGGGATTTCACATAATGATGGTGTTTCTCATTAGTTCCGCCCAATCGAGGGGAGATAAGCCCTTTACAGATTGATCGATGTTCTGTGAGTTTTTGATACGATTGGATTGTTTATACAAAGTTTGGGAACCTTTTTCTTTTTTTGATTTTAGTAGCGAACGAGCATGCGGTTTATTAGATGGTTAGTGGCATTGCTGTGCTGAGATATATAGAATAGGTTCTATCTTAAGCCTATATCTGTTTCTCCCGTACCCCACCCTTCAAGTCTAAATATCCATCCATCTATCAGCCTTTCATAGTCCATTCCTGGACATAGTCCTCCCATATTCTGCGCTACTCCGTTCTTGAGCTAAATCCAGCGGTTACCCGCCGTCCGCTTCAGGTCATCAGTCCACCTGTTGGGGGGGTCTTGTACTCATTTTGCCGGGACGTGGTCTCAGAATATAGCAGCGCCTAATACTGCAGTTATTACAGACATAGATGTGGGGGTGGTACTGCCGGTGTCGCATCACAGAAGCTCCTGCCACCTTTCAAAACCTTTAACCAATTTGTGGCTATTGTTGCTTTTTAAAATTGCAATGTTCGGATACTTTACTAAGGCACGTACTAAAGTGTTCCAATGTTCGAAAATAATATAAAATAAAATAGAAAGAAAGCCACGCCTATTTTTAGTGTGAAGCAGATTTGCTTTTCGGTGGAAAGATGTGGATGCAGAAGTCTGCATCCACATCTTTCCACTTTTGATATGTAAGTACATATGAGGCGAGAATATGTCAGACTTACATATGTCAGAACTTGGAAATAGTATGGGCCAATACGTAAACAAATACCAAAACAGTCATATTTGTCAAAACGTAAAAACTCACGGTAAGGGTACTGGTAACGTTGCAGCCAAACGCAAGGTAAGATGAAAAAAAGTCCATAAGCAGCAGTGACCCCTTACCATAAGGTGGTGGTGGATCATGCTCGTTAACTACTCCAAGGTTACAAAACACTTGTCATTTTACCACAATAATACCAAACAAACGATTTCATTATATACCCAATGAAATAAATAAAGAAAATTAATCCGAGCCACTAAATGTTGGTTAATAAAATATTTATAGTCCACACCAGATGTCGCCTAATTAGTATAACAAACAATATACACCTGTTTATTATAATTTGTCAATAGATACACAAAATTCACTTTCCATGACAATAAATTTCATAATAAATAATACATTTTATTACGATTAAGTAAAACTAGAGTTTGATTATTGAATGTTGTTTGACCAAGAACGAGAAGCGACTAACTTGTGTTAGTGATATAATAATAGTCATAACCAATTTTATCTACCACAATTAACTCGAAAATGTAATTAAGTAAATTAAAAGCATACTGCATAGTTTAAAATATATACCATAACTAGCTGACCCGGCGAACGTTGTATTGCCATATAAATAAAAAAAAATATTAAGGGTGAACAACCCTTATCACGGGTTTGAAAAATAGATAGAATATTTAAATCTGCGATGGTAGCGAAGTCTGTCGAATCCAATGTGAAACATTCCAAAATCAACAACTACTTACGAATTAAAAATTAATTAAAAAAAAAAACCTTTTCCCACGGACCAAATTGTGAATCTAAAACATTCTCAAGTCCCCTTCAACACACACAACAAATTTCATCAAAATCAGTCCAGTCGTTTAGGAGGAGTTCAGTGACATACACACGCACATAAGAAATATATATATAAAGATAAAGATATATATTAGTAGCGGATTGTTGCGAAGTATTTTAATCCTAACTTAATAAGCAAAAAATTACAAATTTGATCTTCAGTAGCAAACCGTAGAATAGAACCGGTCGAAGGTGGTAGAACACTCTGTGGTTCGACTCCGGTGGTAACACCGTCGCACCTATTTCTGCCTAATAACAGCAGTGTTATGCGCTGCTGCGTTCTAATTTGAAGGGTGTGGTAAGGGAGATATACTTGTCCCAGACGTTCCAGCATAGTCCTCAGGGCTAGCGGCGCATTTGTGGGCGACCTCAGGTAGGAATCTAATCTTGTCTGGGGTAGATCACAGATGTCTATGGGCGGCAGTAGCCACTTACCAGCAGGTGGACTGCATGCTCGTCTGCTACTCTTGTATGTAAATATTTATTATATAAAACTGAAGCAAGCGAGTAATATTAAGACATACAGCCCCACACTAGATTCCCTGTGTCGCGGGTGCAATAAACACACACAAAGATGAATACACAAACACCCAGACCCAGAACTGATATCATCATCAGATATCTGTCAGGTCTTGAATCGAACCCGGAACACTGCACAATTTTTACACGCTTTATATTAGCTTCACTTGTATGTTTGTCAGTAACTCCGCTTTTCAGTAGAAAGAGATCAACATACATCCTTATCTTACCCTGCATGTATGAAAGAATGAAATAGAATACTTTTCTACTTTTTAATGGATTTTATCATAAAAGCGTGTTTTTTTAGTTTTTTTTAACTATATTTATTTTTTTATGTTTTTTTTATTATGTTTTTGACATGGTGACTAAAATGCTGGTTAATCGTTATCGCTTACGTTATCGTCAGACAGGTGCCTTATATTTATATATTTGCTTATAAGGCTGTAATTTAAAGCTGCAACCCTATTCTGTTGGATTTTATTGCTTTTATTGAGATATTTAACTTAATGATTACCAAGCAGATGAACCAATCGTTAAGATGTTGGACCTTATTATGGTCATAATATACTTATTTATTGTGTGGACTGGTTTAAAATATGTATAGTCTTAGATTCGATTCCCGGTGAAGTCGATGTATAAATACTATAGTGTGATTTTTATTGTGGGTTGTGGGTGTTTTTGATTTGCTATGTGGTAGTAGAACCCTCAAATAAAAAGTTTCTTATATGGAATAATGTTCCCTTATTTTTTCGGTGGCTATATCGATTTGTAATGTAGCAGGTGCTGGGTTGATTCCCCGGTCCCCGGAGATCAAAATAATGAATTTAAATTTCTATCTGGGTCTGGGTGTTTGTGTGTGTCCTTTATACCCACGACGACTCCTAGAGTGGGACTGTAGAATGAAAATATTCATTTAAAAAAAAACTTTAAAATGGGTTTTTTTTTAAAAAAGTAAAGACAATAAAAAATAATATTCCTATATAATAAGACGTTCCTATATAATAAAATATACGGCTACCTAAATACTTCAATAGCCACCAAAAATTTAAAAAGAATTCCAAAAAATAAAAATCAAAAATTTGATACCGGGTCTGAAGAGCCCCGTAGCAGTAAAGGGTTTTACAACGTAATTAAAAATTGGGCCATAAAGTTAAACGTGTGGTTTGTCCGGGGCCCTAACGAGGTGTGCTAACAACTAATTGTGTTTTATTGGGCCCTTTTATTAGTGTTTTTGGAAAATTTGGGACTTGTAGGCAGTGGTTTGCATAGTCTGTTCTTTTTTATATAACTGTGGAGTGTAATGTTTTTAAGAATGTATTTTTTTAATATAGGAATAGCAGACGAGCACGCATGTAAGTGGCTACTGCCGCCCATGGACATCTGTAATCAACGCCAGATAGGATTAGATATTACCTGAGGTCGGCCACAGATGCGCCGCTACCCCTCAGGACTAAGCTGGAACGTCTCGGAAAAGGATGTCTCCCTGACCTCACCCAAAATAGAACACAGCAGCGTTTAACACTGCTGTTATGAGGTAGAAATATTGTAGGTATGCAGATAGATGTCTCATTGCAATACCGCTGGCATCTTGGGTTTCGTCATACGAGATGTAGTCGGATTCGTCTTAATTCGTCTAATTTGACATAGATAATAATGTTACCCATGGATTTCTCTAATCAACCTCAGATAGAAGTAGATTCCTATTTAAAGTTGGCCACAGATGCTATCCCTGAGGACTAAGTTGTTGGAATATAAGTCTACCTTGTGTCAAGGTTTAACCCTTTAAAACACACATAGTAGCGCTTAACACTGCTGTTATTAGGCAGAATTAGGTGTGGCAGTGGTGCCATTGCCAAACCACAGACGGGTTTTACTAACTTTGAATGATATATAAAAAGAAAAAAAATCACCTTCAATTTTTTTTAATTTTTTCTTTCTTCTTTTTAGAAGTATCTCCAAAAATAGGTGTTTAATACCATAACAATGACCGAATAATGGTGATGATCCAGGTCTAGTGCTCCATACGCCTCGTAAGTACATGTTTGTTCTGAAGCAGGATAATGAGCGCCATCTTCTGTTTCCGGCGCGCCACCACGACCTGTGGGACACACTGCTCTCACGGATGGCCAGCAAGCAAATGTTGGTTGCAATAACTTGCAATAAGCGTAATGTGTGCTAGTTATAGATTGAATTTTGTATTTTTCTTCTACTGAAATACTTCGAACTTTGTTTAGCAAAAATTGTTCAAAACTAATTATTACTATCCAGCATCAATATTGTACAATTACACGTGGTAGAACCCTTTGTGGTTCGACTCCGGCGGCACCACCGCCACACCTATTTCTACCTAATAACAGCAGTATTAGGCGCTGCTGTGTTCCGGTTTGAAGGGTGTGGTAAGGGAGACAGACTTTTCCGAGGCGTTCCAATTTCGTCCTCAGGGGTAGCGGCGCATGTGGCCGACCTCAGGTAAGAATATCTAATCCTATCTGAGGTTGATTACAGATGTCCATGGGCGGCAGTAGCCATTTACCATCAGGTGGACTGCATGCTCGTCTGCTACTTTTATATTATAAAAAAAACACTTACACAAAGCATTTCAACTTCGTCCCCAGGAGTAGCGTCGCCGGGCAAGAGTCCGGTAAGAATCTATTTGGACTTGCATGCAGGTATTTAACAGTCTCTTGCAGAACTTACCCACACATGACCAACCATCTAATCCGCGGGAAAGGTAACAAATTTGTGATAAATTTCAGGTAGAACCTTAATTCAGTATAGATTTAAGTAGTTACAGATTTTTGTGGGCCTCACTACTTACCTACTGAGGACTCATTTGCTGATTCAATCGTATAAAATTGTAAATACAAAATTATTATAGAAACAAAAAACCCGACTGTTTAAAAAGCCTATGTCACTCCGATAATTCAAACAAATCCAACGACACATCATAAGTTAAAATGTATCAAGCAGTTAAGGCGTGCCAAATAATTATACATCCACACACTCGAACAAATAGCCCTTTGTAGTCGGGTAAAAAGCCTATATATTAGACAATCTATCCGTCTGTGTGTCCGTCTGGAGCTAGGGAATATTCTCGTTCATTTGAAACGTGTGAAATGCAGATAAATACTTCGCTAGCGTCAGTAGATGCTAATCTCTTGTCGACATCTATATTTTTACTAAATTAAATTAAAACGATATACCCTAAGTAGCTTGCATATTTTTCAGTTCAGCTGTTTAGCTTCACCCATTCAGATTCAAGACAACACTAACTTACTTAACTAAGAATACTAACTTAATTATTAATAGAAGCTCTTTAATTGTAAAAAAATATTATCATATATTTTTTTAACTTGTGGATAATTTTGTTCCTTTGTAAATATTTTTAATTCCATTCTCAATATGTTTTATCTTTTAACTTTTATTTAGCTCCTTTAGAAAATCAGGGGGGCTAGCCAAGTTGACATTCTACAGTCGTTTGCGCTGTAGAAACGCTATAGAAACGCTAAAATGTATGAAATTATCAATGGTCACGTGATCAGAATAGCGAAGTAGAACAGTTCATCTAGCCGCTTGCGTTCTAGACTTCTAGCGTGTGCCAAAGAATGAGACACACATACGCTTGAAGAACATTACCCTCCGTAATACTATAAAATATGTTAGACGATCTATCCGTCTGTGTGTCCGTCTGGAGCTAGGGAATATTCTCGTTCATTTCATTAGCGATCGTGAGTAGATATCGTTACTGCGTGCCGTTCACTCAGAACTGCAGTACACGTGTGAAATGCAGATAAATACTTTGCTAGCGTCAGTATGCTAATCTCTTGTTGACATCTACATTTTTACTAATTGTTGCACGTGAGTTGTGTCACTTTATTTATGTTATATCAAGTGTGGTGGAAAATAAGGACGAATGTTATGGCATTTACCGCCAATTAATTAAATAACTTCTCTCACTTTTAAATTAATAAGAGTTACCTAATAAGTACCTAATGACATTATAATTAATTGACAATGATAATGTGAAGAAAATTAAAAAAGTTGTTTGCATATTTATTTCAGTTCAGGTATCCATCTTGATTCAAAACTAAAAAAAACTATTTAAGCGAATTGGCTCAATTATCTGATGGAAAATTAGGCCAGTATTAAAACATACATTTCTTTATATTATTTAATACAATCATTAAATTTGAAAATTTTAAATTTAAATAATCTATTTTTCGGCTCATATTTAGCCCTCTTAACAAATTCCTCATGTAAGTTATAATGCTTCTGTATATAATTTTTCAATCTGGACCTGTCAGTTACTGCTGGACCTATCAGCTTAAGGTTACTTCAATAACTTAGTGATAAGTTAATTAAATAGATTTTTTTTATAATATGGGAGTAGCAGACGAGCATACAGTCCACCTGATGTGGCAGTAGCCACCTAAGTGGCTACTGCCGCCCATGGACATCCGTAATCAATCCCAGATAGAGATATTCCTACCTGAGGTCGGCCACAGATGCGCCGCTACCCCTGAGGACTAAGCTGGAATGCCTCGGAAAAGTATGTCTCCCTTACCACACCCTTCAAAACGGAACACATCAGCGCCTAACACTGCTGTTATTAGGTAGAAATAGGTGCGGCGGTGCCGCCGAAGTTGAACCACAAAGGGTTCTTCCTCCTTCATATATAGTTTAGATATCGTTTATATCTAGAACAAGACTGGTTAAATCATCTGGAAGCCCCACATATACTACGTACAAAACACACTTGCCTTTAAAACATAAATAAATAATTACATGATTATGTTGAATGGACCTTAATCATTTGCTAATCACAGCTCTTCATGTACCACGCTGGCTAATAACATAATGACGTGCGAGCGGGATGGCGCAATATGAGGGAACGAGATGGGTGTATGTTGTAGGGTTAGTGTGTGATTTGGTATTAGGAAAAATGTCTGGGAATTGTATGGTTTGGTATTTTGTTATGAGAATATCTTGTAAGACTCTACCACCCATAGATTTTTACCCAACTTTACATATTAAGCATAGACAAGTGGTTTGAAACTCGCTTTTTCAATTGGAAGGCCTGAAGTTTGAATCCCAGACACGTAGTTCGATTTTATTGATTTTAGATATGAGGTTTGAATTCTAGACACCTTCATTTTCTTTAAGTCGTGCGTAAAAGAACGTAATTGTCATTTTATTAAACGATTGTCAGTATACTAACACGCCTAAGATATCTTAAAAAAGGATGTATCAAGTTCAACTCTTTACTTTAGAACAAAATATGCGAAAATGGCTTTCTAATTCAGATTTCAGCTTGCTAATTCAGATTTCAGGTAGGAGTCTTGTCTTATTTGATTTTCTTAGCAGAGTAACAATATCCACTTATCCGTAAGGCTAATTATGGTTCCTTCCAGAATTAATAGTATTGCTAACTATTATGTAGACCATTTAATGGCAAATGACATGACATTTTACCAGAGGAGCTGTATCTACTTAACACTAAGGCGAATTCCGATTCCTTACAATATTTATTTAATTCTGACTTTTATTTTGACTGTTCAATGACAAAGAACAAGCTATTTGCCACTTTAAGCCACCTAGTCACTTCAGAAATACTCTAATTTCAAACCAAACCCGCAACAAGACACACAATGAGCCTATTGAACCCTGTATGCGCAAATTTCAGTGAAAGTACCCGATAATGATGTATTTACTTCCTTTTGAAAACGTGCTTATTGGTACTTTATGATACTTAATACTACTAATAACGAACCAAATCATGAACAATTTACTAAGGCTGTTCGATCGGCTAGTTGCTTAAGCAATAGTTGCTAAAGATATGTTGTTGCTTAAGCTACTGAAAAGTTGCTTAAGCCACTTAATACCACTAATATTCAGACCAAATCATGAATAATTTACTAAGGCTTGGCTAGTTGCTTGAGCGATACTTACTAAAGCGATTTTGTCGCTTAAACGACTGAAAAGTCGCTGCTGCTCGGGTGACCAATTTTTTTATAGAACTACCTAGTGGAAGCTTCAGTCCATCTGATGTTAAGGCTACTGCCGCCCATGGACATCTGTAATCAACTTCAGATAAAATTAAATTCCTATCTAAGGTCGGCCAGAGATGCGCCGCTACCCTTGAGGATTAGGCTGGAAAGCCTCGGCAAAGTATGTCTATACAAAACCCTTCAAACCCGAACACAGCAGCGCTTAACATTGCTGTTATGAGGCAGAAATAGGTGTGGCGGTGGTGCCGCCGGAGTCGAACCACAGAGAGTAATAATTACTTTACCTTTTAATACTGCTTTCGAAGCCTATCTGTAATGATGACGTCACAAATGAACAGACAAGAAGCGAGCTAATATCTTCCAGTCAATATGCAGCGCATGCAGCGCTGAGTAACTAATGTGACATTATGTGTGATGTGACGTTATCCAGGTACGCTGGGCACATGTGGTATGTACCCTAAATGTAAGGGCTTGTGCAAGGCTACTGTGACGACCCGCTGAACAAAGGGATCCGGGTTCGATCCTAGGCCAGATAGATGACGATTTGCTGACGAAATAAGATCAAGTAGAAACACAAAATATTCTGTGAAATTTAAATTTAAAGTAACAAAAGTTAAAACGAACGAAATAAAGGCATCGACTATAAATATAAATATGTGGTTAAAAACATGGTTAAAAAGTCGGCCTCTCGATCGAGGGGTCCGACGTTCAATTCCCAGGCACGCACCTCTGATTTTTCGAAAATATTTGTGTATTAGAAATTAATTATCACTTGCTAATACGGTGAAGGAAAACATCGCGAGGAAACCTGCGTACCTGAGAGATTTATAAAAAAAAATATCAAAGGTATGTGAAGTCTATCAATACGCACTTGGCCAGCGCGGTGGACTATGGCCTAATCCTTCTCATTCTGAGAGGACACCCGTGCTCAGCAGTGGGTCAATAATGGGTTGATGATGATTATATTGATATACACCATATTGATGGATACACGTCTCCAATTAGAATGAGTTTTGTTTTGAAGGGCGTGTTGTTTTGAAGTTATAGGTAAAATATTCCAATTTACGCCCGTTATTGATAATCAATCTATCCAATGTTTTGCCTACCAAAGATCGCAATTATATAAAACTACTAGCTAACCCGGCAAAAGTTGTGGTTGCCATTTTTTTTTTTTTTTTTTTTTATAATATAAGAGTAGCAGACGAGCATGCAGTCCACCTGATGGTAAGTGGCTACTGCCGCCCATGGACATCTGTAATCAACCCCAGATAGGATTAGATATTCCTACCTGAGGTCGGCCACAGATGCGCCACTACCCCTGAGG
The DNA here is from genome assembly GCA_014595695.2 of Epargyreus clarus clarus. Lineage (NCBI taxonomy): Eukaryota > Metazoa > Arthropoda > Insecta > Lepidoptera > Hesperiidae > Epargyreus > Epargyreus clarus. The sequence goes on from JACTTY020000028.1 coordinate 1,706,494, forward strand.
ACTAAGCTGGAATGCCTCGGAAAAGTCTGTCTCCCTTACCACACCCTTCAAACCGGAACACAGCAGCGCTTAACACTGCTGTTATTAGGTAGAAATAGGTGTGGCGGTAGTGCCGCCGGAGTCGAACCACAAAGGGTTCTACCACCTTCAAACCCATAACTTCAAAACAACACGCCCATATAAATAACAAAAAGGTTAAGGGTGAACAACCCTTATCACTTACGGGTTTGGAAAATAGATAAAATATTTGAAACTGCGATGGTAGCGAAGTCTGTCGAATCCAATGTGAAACATTCCAAAATCAACAACTCCTTACGAATTAAAAATTAATTAAAAAAACCTTTTCCCACGGACTAAATTGTGAATCTAAACCATCCTCAAGTCCCCTTGAACACGCAAAACAAATTTCATCAAAATCAGTCCAGTCGTTTAGGAGTTCAGTGACATACACACGCACAAAAGAAATATATATATAAAGATATAAAACGACAAGTATGTAACTTAGATATAAAAAAATATAAAAAAAACATTAAAAATAAAAAAATATAAAAAAAATAGAATAAAACAGATCGTAGTGGAACAAATCAAGCGCAAAGCCCTATCACAAATTCCTATAACGGATTCTTAGGCCATTTGTTACTGAACGTCCTATATCTTACGCTATAGAGAGGTGATCGTGTGTGATACCTTTATGTTGTCAGCTGACAGAATTATGTTGTTGTACAACTTTATGGGGCATGTGAGGATATTCCTAATCAGTTCAGTAAGTGGGGCGTAAGAAGTAGTTCGATTGAAGGTCCATACGATGCATGAATGCTAATGTTTTGACCTTAATCTGATGTTTTATGAAATCTCTGATCTGTAAAAGCTGGTGTTTAATAATAACCTTACTTTTCAGAACACAAAAAACTTAATAATTTTTCTAACGTCAATTGTTTTCATTTTTTTAAATACATTACGCACGCTATTTAATACATTGAGAAATTTGGAAACGAATGACGTAATAAATAAAAAACTATTTTATTCGCACATATGGTTTTTTGGCAAAGGGAGATCTCCCGCCGGGCTAGGTGATCATGCCCGGGGAGCGGCCGTGCTCCGACAGTCTCAGTTCGGAGCTTGTATATGTATATGCAAGATTCTTAGAAAACTTCGATAGCGTGATTCAGAATACTCGTGGCGCCATCTCTTGTCGAGTAGCGGGAGGTCGCCACAGTTTTAAGCTCGCGAATATAATCGTATAATAGAAGTTCTACCTAAGACCGATGCATCGCCACTCCTGAAGACTAAGATAGGTAATCATTCCATATCTATCTAAGTCAAACAATTCATAAAAAAACATAAGATAAAGATTAAAAACATTAAAACATAGCATAGTTATATTGTGTGGACCATCATTATAAAAAAAATATTTCGACCATCTCATTCTACTCGCCATAATCTAATTAGGAATATCCTCCACCTACGCTACTTTCCATCCACACCCATTCGCCAAAACGCAAAAACTAGAAATAGGTGTGACAGTGGTACCTCCCTGATTGAACCATACTTCTTTTATCTTATATATTAAATTCTCGTGTCACAATGTTAGTTACCGTACTCCTGCGAAACGGCTTTACTGATTTTCACCAAATTTTATATGCATTTTCAGTAGGTCTGAGAAGCGGCTACTATGTATTTTTACCCCTAAGTGATAAGGGTTTTTCACTCTTAATATTTTTTTATTTATATTGCAACACAACGTTTGCCGGGTCAGCTAGTATAGTAATATATAAGAGTAGCAGGCGGCATACAGTCCACCTGATGGTAAATGGTTCCTGCCGCCCATTGACATCTGCAATCAACCACAGATAAGATAAAATTACTACCTGAGTTCTTTACGCGCAGCTACCCCTGAGGACTAAGCTGGAATACCTCGCATAAGTTTGTCTCCCTTACCACACCCTTAAACCAGAACATAGCAGCACACAGCACAGTAGCCACTTAATATCAGATGGACTGCATGCTCGTCTGCTACTCCTATATTATAAAAAAGTTAAAAAAGCACTGCTTATTAGGCAGAAATAGGTGTGGCGGTGGTGCCGCCGGAGACGAACCACACAGGGTTCAAAAATACTGTTTCTTTCATTCAAAGGGTTACCATACGAAGGGTTACCTATTCGCTACACCCGCGTCTCGTTAGCAACGCATCGCATATTCAAGATACGATGCCACATAAACAAGTGGCATTCAATTCAAAAGTAGCCAGAACGCTCGGTGTGGTCAAACAGACACTAGTGATGCGGCGCGGCGTACGCAGACGCACTTAAACATAACTAATACGTAGCATGTGATGTGCATGCGAATGCATGGCATATGCAATGGCTGCATGTTGACTGAGTAGGGTTGGTCTTGATTTGGAGTTTTAGCTTGTATGTATGGGTCATGTGCATAGTGGTAGTGGTTGAAACTCAGTCTCTCGAGGAGCCCGAGGTTCGAACCCCTGGTTCGAATTTTTCAAAGTTATGTGCGGATTAGAATGACCAATCATTTGCTTTAACAGTAATGGAAAACATCGTGAAGAAACATGCGTATATCCCTAAGAAATTAAAATTTATCAAGGATATGTGAAGTCTACCAACACGCACTTGGCCAGCGCAATGGACGATGGAATCTCACAGAAAAAAAGTTCAAACATGTCGTTAAACAAACGCTATGTAAAAAAACCTACTATAAACTAAGTGATTATTTGACTGACAAAACGGTGCGGTCTGAAATAGTTCCAGCTCCACATGTACCATTAGGTTAAGTTTAACATTGTAAAAAACATATTTTTTTAAGATATGTGTTATAGAGTTTCTTTCGCCGCTTCTTCTCCATAACGAAACACCTTGTGAAGTGGTGGTAGTTGTATTGACATTCAAAAAGTGCTCTGTAAAGAACCTATCTTGAATAAAAAAATTATTTGATTTGACTTATTCTTCTCGTGCTGAGAGGAGATCCTTGCCCAGCAATGGGACAGTAACAAGGACTTCCAACTATCCGATAAAAGTGTTTGGATTAGGTACTTATATAATTTCTGTCACACACATAAGTGTTTAATTAATGTAATTTTTCTATTTGTTGCTAAACATTCAAGTTTAAGCAGACACATTTCTAGTAAGAAAATCACTTCTTCTTAGAGTCGTGTGACTATGGGTGGTATTGACTACTTATAATAATATGCATTGTATAGTAACCCTTTTTAACCGACTTCAAAAAGGAGGTTGTTATCAATACGGCCGGTATCTTTTTTTTATGTATGTATTACTTATATCTATCCATGACATGATAACTATTTACTTAATAAAAGGTATGTGCAAATGAAGGGCGAATAAGATATTGATACTTAAATCAATTTATCAATGTAGATTCCAATCTAAGATTTCTTGTAGTTTCTCAAACATTTCTTGCACAGTAGCGAAACTTCTTACGAAGCGGTGGTAGATTGACGTTTAACTTGATTAATATGAATCAATTTGGAATAAATAAGATTTAAAATTAAATTCAGTGAAGCATCATAGTCTTATTTGGTCCTAAATGGACTATGCAACCCACTTGATTTTTAGTGACCATCTCCTACAGTCCTAAAAATCCTATAAATTCGAAAATAGCGCAATCAATACCCTTTAAAAAATAGCTTTAAATCTCTTATCTACTGGAAGCGCCACGACTGATAATATATGCAACACACGTGCCCCCACCCCAGGGCAGGAAGCCATATCACTGGCCTGCGCCCATTAAAATATCAGATTTACACCCGACTTGCATCATGATTCGATTTATCGTATAATGATTGGGATTCGTTTATTAAGTTGTTAAAACAAACGTTGAAAGAGATTGAATTTTCGTATAATATAGGAGTAGCAGACAAGCATGCAGTCCACCTGATGTGTACTGCCGCCCATGGACATCTGTAAGCAAGGATTAGATATTCCTACCTGAGGTCGGCCACAGAGGCGCCGCTACCCCTGAGCACTAAGCTGGAACGCCTCGGAAAAGTCTGTCTCCCTTACCACACCCTTCAAACCGGAACACAGCAATGCCTAACACTACCGTTATTAGGTAGAACTAACTAACTACTTCTTGTGTCAACCTTATTTCTGCTTAATTATTGTAATACTCTGTCATGGTTTAAAAGAAAGAGTGATAAATACTTTCCTCACAAGAAGTAATCAGGGTTACCAAAGCATCTGTCACCGACTTCGGGTCCTAATCTTATCTGGGATTGATTACAGATCCACGCGGCAGTAGCCACTTACCATCAGGTGGACTGCAAACGTCGCTACTTTAAACTCAAAAAACAAGTTAAAATAATTTTGGAAAAGAAAAAACACATAAATGATACTCTTTGCCCGATGCGTACAGCAGCACTGTTATTACGAATCCGTATATCTAAATTGAATGGTCTGTCTGTCTTGATTAATTATCATTATGGGGTTTAAACTGCTCAGGCGAGTGTCCTAATGTGTTTCATTGAGGTACTGGTGAGTGAAAAATACTTATTTAAATTTATTTTATTTTTTATCTGAATTTTGGTTAGAAAAAACATATGAGAAACAAATTTCTACTTACGTCCAGTAGGTTTGGAGCAAATCGGCTGTGAAAGACAGACGGACAGACACACAGATTTTGGGTGACGTTTATTTTAAGGAACCCTGAAAAGTTCTCTAAGGTGTACAAAGTCTACCAATATGCACTTGGCGAGATCGGTGAACTATGGTCTTTATTCCCTTAATTCTGAGAGGTGACCCGTGCCCAGCAGTGGGACAATAATGGTAAGACGATGATGATGAATTAATGATAAATCATTTTTTATTGTATAGGAATAGCAGACGAGCAGGCAATCCACCTGATGGTAAGTGGCTACTACCGCCCATGAATATCTATAATCAATCCAAGATAATCCAAGATTAGTCTCCTACCTGAGATCGGTCACAGATGCGCCGCTATCCTTAAAAACTATGCTGGAATGTCTTAGAAAAGTATGTCTCCCTTACTACATCCTTCAAACCAGAACACAGCAGCGCTTAGACTGTTATTAGGCAGAAATAGGTGTGGCGGTGTGCCGTCGGAATCGAACCACAGAAATCTAAGTTCAAAAATGATGAAGTGATGATGATGAAGTTATGATAAATCATTAATGATAAGTTTATCCACTCACCAGTACCAACTAAAGCTAACAGCGCGCAAATTATAATACAATTATGCGCTTTTCCGCGAATGGACGATTAAATACACATTACTGTTTGCCTTCCGAGTTGCAGCTTACAGAGAAAGCTTCGCAGTGGTTCTCAACCTTTTGGCAACGGTACCCTTAGTATGAGGTTTTACGTTTTTACAAAAATGACTGTTTTTGTATTTCTTTACGTATTTGCCTATACATTTCCAATCAGCGCCTCCAGCGGACTGTATCAGAACGGATTGGATATGTATGGGAAATACGTAAACAAATACAAAACAGTCATTTTTTGTAAAAACTCATACTAAGGGTAAGGATGACGCAACTGTAAATTGTCAATATTAATAAAAACGTTTTAATAAATTGCAATCACCACCTTCATAATATAGATTTAAATCACATTACTGTTTGCTTTCCGAGTTGCAGCTTACAGAGAAAGCTTTGCAGAGGCTCTCAACCTTTTGACAGAGGATGACGATACTGTAAGTTGTCAATACCAACGAATAAAATCATTTTAATTAATTGAATATAGATTTTAAATACACATTACTGTTTGCCTTCCGAGTTGCAGCTTTGCAGTGGTTCGCAACCGTTTTGACATGAGTTGAAGACAAGCTATGACAAAACTATGTTTTTAGAACATAAATAAATTTCTAAATCTTTCAATACTGTATTCGTTTTTACAATATAATACCAGACAATATCTAGGTACCTTAAAAATTGTAAAAAAATGTTTAAAAGAGTTATTAAACAAACGCTATGTAAAAAGCGTATTATAAAATAAGCGAGTATTTGACAGATAAAACTGTGTGGTCTGAAGTAGCTTCACAAGTTCCTTTGGGTTAAGCTTATGATTGTAGATAAAATTATTTTCATAAACGTACTCCATAACGAAACACTTTGCGAAGTTGTACATATATCCTAAGTCGTAGAGCAACGTCGGATTTAACAAATACCAAACTTTACAGGGCAGCCATTTCAAGTTATTCACAAATGCCATTTTACTATGAGCGCATTTCAAATCCGTCATTATACCGACTGGTTTATTTGAAAACTAAAATACATAGATTTTTTTCTGTAATGCAGTAATAATATTTTGACAATATGTTATCCAAATTTGATAAAAAGTGAATTTCGCATTTTTGTCAAATCTGTCTTTGTTCTACGACTATGACCAATTATATTGAATTAAAAAGGTTTCTGTAAAGAATCTACTTTGAATAAAACATTTTTCATTTGATTTGTAAGGTCTGTCTAGGGTCTGCATGCCGTTGAACACATTTTAACAGAATTTTCAACTCAAAATGGACAAGTTTACAGGATGTGACATAGCCTACTTTCTTATTCAGAAAATAATTTTCCCGAATTTCGGAATTCCAAAATGGACCTATTTAGAGATGCGAAAATAGACCACATGTTATTACGAAATATTTGTCATAAAATCTAGAATAAATACGTCCTTAATTTTTTTAAACAACTAAAATTCAAAGTATCGTTCCAGCTTAGTCCTTAGGAGTAACGGCGCATCGGTGGCCGATCTCGGGTAATAATCTTATCAGGGGTTGATTACAGATATCCATCGGCGGCAGTAGCCATTTACCATCAAGTGTATTAATAAAAAAGTACCTATATTCTGGGTAATTTAGCATTCCTTACAGGTCATAATAAATGGGTAACTAACCTCAAAACATAATTATTCATCTTGCTTTACGATGTGAAATATTTTTGGCCACACAAGGTCCTCGCTGTTTGCTGTGCATACGTGAAACATCGCGACAAACACACTTCTACATATATATATCAAACACATTGAAATATTAACCTTATTATCAAAGAAATAAGAATTCCGTACTGTTTTTGAATATGAAAATACATTTCGGTTCATTGATACAAGACCAATTTATATAATGAGTCTATCAAATAAAACTCGTTAGAATTTAAACCCTATTCAATTTTGTTACGTTATACAAAGTTTCGACCAATCACAGGGCATTGCGTAACGAAATCAAAATTCGAACGCCGAACAGATCTAATACAGATTAGAAAACTATTGTTGTGCAGTCGTAAACTGTCAATTTAAAACTGGTCATGCGTAAAACATAAAAATTCGACCCTCGCGCCGAGCTTCCGCGAATCATCATAATTTTAAATCGATCTGGATTTTACCGGATATTACTGGTTACAACTATGTTTATATTCCTATGATATGTTCTCCCCAGAGTCCGGATAGGACTAGTACTATACCACACTGCTTTAATAATTCTGAAGGATGGTATAGTCCGCGTAAAACTGCTAGTTCGCTCTAGCATTAGGATAGGATTAGATATTCCTACCTGAGGCCGACAACAGATGCGCCGCTACCCCTGAGGACTAAGCTGGAACGCCTCGGAAAACTATGTCTCCCTTACCACACCCTTCAAACCAGAACACAGCAGCGCTTGACACTACTGTTAATAGGCAGAAATAGGTGTGGCGGTGGTGCCGCCGGGGTTGATCCACTAAGGGTTCTACCACCTTTAAATAATTTAATTATAACAACAAGGACCGTCTTCATGTGGCTTCTTAATATTAAATTAGAGCTTATCTATTTGCTATTAGTATCTACTTCGTTAAATCTTATTTTAATAAAGTTCATAATTAATAAGGCCAAGATCAATAATACTCAAAATATCGCGCCAAAATAGAGTACCATAGATAACGATCTATTGACGATATTTTTTAATGTGACATCTGACTTCCAGCGTTTTTGTCACTAATCCAATTCTAACATAAAAGTCAGATTCGGGTGCAGATTCCACAACAGATGCTCGAAACGACAAAAATATTAATTTTATATTAACAGCCCTTGATATGGGATGACACGTTGACTGTATCATTTTCCACTTCATCAGTAACCATTATTCCTTAATGCTCAAATTCTATTTCGAAAAAAGAACACAATTAGTCAACTCCCAAAACGCATTATTCCATGCCACATAGAGTTTTAAATACAGTGAAATTGGTCCCTTGCGATGCAAATAACCAAGCATTCAAATCGTCGAACGAGACAGCGCTATACGTGTGAGCGAGACACAGGATTTTTTTTCGTAATTTTTTTCGTGTCAAGCGCAACTGCCAGCTTCCAAGAAGGTGTAAAGTGGAATTTATTTTGTGTTATTTGTTATTTATTTTATTGTATTCTTAATAAGCATGGCAAGGGGACCGACGTAAACTATTATTAAATGGTTATTTGGAACTAAATAGAATATGATGACCGAGGATAATCGTTGAATGGGAACGCAGCAATCAGACCCCATTGTAGTTGTTTGACTTCTGACGTCTTTATTGTTAACCCATAAAGCCACTCGAACGTCGATTTATTATCTGTGAAATAAAGATTATTTTCGTCTGTGGATTCGCGCCAATTGATATATTATTGGCAGTATAGAATGTAGTTAATGGAATATGTTCGCAGAACAGATATCGATAGATAATTTGTTACAAATAAAATTTGTCGCTCGAGATGTTTCTTATTGAAATGTGGATTCTCTTGTTATAGAATAATACGTTTTTACTTTCCGTTATTCATGTTTGACGTGTGGAGAGCTCTATTTTGTCTATGCCTGTGTCAATGTATGCCATAAATTAAATTATCGTTTTCTGTTTATTGCTACTTTCTACTACATTGAGTTTTATGTCTTTTATAAATAACAAAAATAATGTCTTGACGCAGAAATATATTATTTAAGTATCTTATCAAATTTAAACATTAGCAGATGCTTCTTATACATAGATTGAATATAAGTAAGCTTGAGAGTTCCAATTTCTTTGTCACATATTATACTCGTAGTTATTATATTGTTACATTGTGTTGGATATGAAATAAAATAATTAATTTACTTATTTACTTAGTGTACTTTGAAAAACCTTTATTAAAACGCATACATTAGTAAAGATTACTCACTCCTAACAAAAAAATGTACCCAGTTTTAGGAATTGAAATAGTTGCGTAAAAAAGTTTTGCCACGTCTCCGCGCTAAAATATCCGTAAAATATTTGAAATATTTTTTTATTTATTATATAAATTACGCAGTATTAGTTATTTATTCGTAAATATTCTCTAAAAATGTTTTTATTTGTCAAGAATTCAAAAAAAATAAGTAAGTAGTAAGTACTAATAAGCCGTTTGTGGCTTCATTCAATTTCAAGGCGGCGAAGTATCTTTACTAATCTATGTTAAAACGGTTCAAATGTAATAAAAAGAATAAAAGTCGTGTACCTATCAATGAATTGTTAATATATTTCAGTTATGGGTGGGGCCTAATAGTTTTAAAACTCTATACGCTGTAACCGTATCAATGGGACCCCATAAAGTCCGCACAATTCTCCCACACCCCCATAAATTACTAGTCCATCTATTATCTATTACTGAACAATTTAATTTACGAAACATTAAGTCCTGATTGACTGCGATAGACAGAGTTAATTGTATGTCAAATAAATAATTGTTTAATTGGTAGGGGAGTTAGAATTTTAGTGAAATCTGTTGCGAATATTTAAGAGGCTAATCGAATAGATATTTAATGTGTATAGACACTAAAATTGTACACATTTTCGGTATAAATGATGCAGTAAATTTCTATAAAGTACTTTAAAGGTGGTTCGACTCCGATGGTATCATACCTATTTCTGCCTAATAACAGCAGTGTTAAGCGTCGATGTGTTCTAGTTTGGTGTAGTTATGGGGCACATTCTTTTCCGAGGCGTTCCAGCTTAGTCCTCAGGGGTAGCGCGGATATCTAATCCTATCTGGTGTTGATTACAGATGTTCATGGGCGGCAATAGCCACTTACCATCAGGTGGACTGACCGCCTGCCCGTCTGCTACTCTTATATTAGCTATAAGCTATAATATAGAAAAAAAACTGTGATCTAAGTGTCTGGGACGCCAATTGACCGGGTGATTATGACTTAGGAAAGACTACTAAAAACCGTTGGAATTAGACTAATTAGAGAAGTCCAGCAGTGGACCTTAAAACTAACAATTGAAACAATTATAAAAGCAAAACACCCGACTGCCTAAAAATGCTTAAATGATAACTTTAAATTTAATATTAAATATAAATTTAATATTAAATTACAGTTAATATTAAATTTAATATAACTTTAAATATAAATATAATATTAAATATAAATTTAAATTTAATACTAAACTGGAAAGAAACATTTATTTTGTATGTTTATTTTAGTAGTTTTAGTACTTTTTGTTTGTGTCATGGTTTAAGAAATTGTGTCCAGCAGGCCTGATTAATGGAGACAAAAGTTGCCAAGGACCTACCTACCCATATTCTCCATATGCGTAACTTTATCTTGGCCATCTGACAATGACCATTTTGCCACAAAGGGTCCAAAATAGCGGACCCCCGGCGTGAACCATTTGTGGTACGGACTCAACAGCTATAAGAATGAAAAGAATGACACATCTTTTAATTTTCTCACAATAGTAAATATCTTAAAAGGTACCCTAGGGAGTATATTTTTTTAATGAAGTAACATAACAAATGAATTGTCGATGTGAAAGTAAGACACTTACACGCCTGTTATTCTTAATTATTCTATTCGTTTTTGTCTGCTAAAAATGGAAATTTAAGAATTTATAGTAGAAGTTGTCAAAATTTTATCTTTGGTAACATAGATTAGTAAAGATTACTCACTCCTAACAAGAAAATGTACCCAGTTTTGAGAATTGAAATACTTGCGCAAAAAAGTTTTGCCACGTCTCCGTGCTAAAATGTCCCTAAAATTATTTATTTATTACGTGAATTACGTAATTATTACGTAAATTAGTTATTTATTCGTAAATTTTATCTAAAAATGTTTTTATTTCTCAACGATTTAAAAAAGAACTTACTAATAAGCCGTTTGTGGCTTCATTCAATTTCAAGGCGGCGAAATATCTTTACTTATCTATGTTTGGTAAGCAAAACGTTGGCTTCATTGATATTTATGACGGAGGATTGAAATAAATTGAAATTAGAAACCTGTAATTAATCCTAGATAAGATAGATATTTCGATGGTGCCGCCAGAGTCGAATCACAGAAGGTTCTACCACTACCAAAAAAAATTAAAGCGTGTTAAAAAAAAAAAATAATTGAAAGTAGACAGTTGTTCAGACCTTTGCAACACCCGAGGATTCAACATATCTTTCGAGAGTAGGCATTTTTTAATACAATTTCAATACTCTTCCACAATAAAAGTGTACCCAAATCCGGCCCTGTTTTAGCCTGTAGCGTTAAAACTCGAAGGATACATCATTTGAAACAAGACGTTGCTAATTATTTGGGAATAATGGCCTCTAATATATGGGTTCGGTTAAAATATGGCCATTTAATGACCTGTCAATGGTCAAATACCTTATTGTGGTTGAGTAGAAATAATTGGGAATTAACAATGGGCTTTGGTTTCGAATGTTGGTCAATAAACTTGTTTGTAACACTTATTTATAGGTATACCTACCTAAGAGTAAAGATGTGTAAACTTTTAAGTGTTTTTCTTACAAAAAAGTGCGTAGTTCCACTTAAATGTGTGCTGTGTTGATCGGAGTGGTAAGAGAAACATTAAAATATACCAGAAGTTTCATCTTAACGACATCTAAATTTAAGATTAAGACTAGCTGACCCGGCAAACGTTGTGTTGCCATATAAATATAAAAATTGTTAAGGGTGAACAACCCTTATCACTTAGGTATATGGAAAATAGATAGTAGCCGATTCTCAGACCTACTGAATATGCATATAAAATTTGGTGAAAATCGGTAAAGCCGTTTCGAAGGAGTACGGTAAGTAACATTGTGACACGAGAATTTTATGTATAAGATTATCGCGGAATTAAGCCATTTTACTATATAATGTAATTAATGTATATATGTACCTACCTACTAGACGTAGGGTAGATAGATTAATCTAACACTAGTACTTCTCTACGGTTTCTCCCCGCCACCGCAGTTTCGCCGTGACCACGATCCATGCAACTGGGTCGAAAAAGCAGCAATAAATAAATTAAAAAAACCGTAACATAGTAAAACCTGCTTATGTACAACTAATCTTATCTGTGGTTGATTAAAATGTCCGAATGGCAGTGATAGCCTAGTGGTTAAAAAACTCGGCCTCTCGATCAAGGGGTCCGAGGTTCAAATCCCAGGCACGTACCTCTGATTTTTCAAAATTATGTGCGTAATAAAAATTAATTATCACTTGCTAAACGGCGAAGGAAAACATCGTGAGGAAACCTGCATACCTGAGAGATTTATAAAAAAAGAAAAATCTCAAAGGTATATGAAGTCTACCAATACGCACTTGGCCAGCGCGGTGGACTATGGCCTAATCCTTCTCATTATGAGAGGAGACCCGTGCTCAGCAGTGGGACAGTAATGCGTTGTTGATGATGATGATTAATGAGGTATTACATACAAAAAGTAAATCATTATTATTATAATTAACTAGTTGTAAAGATTCAAGTTCAGATGCAGTTTGTGTTAAAATATAAAAAATATTCATGGAAGCAAAAAGTAAACATGAGGGCCATTGTGTTAAATGACCACTGCTATCAATTATGGACATCTGTAGCAAACCCAAAATAGAACAGGGTTCTACCTGAGGTCAACGATTGTATCGCTACCCCTGGGAACTAATTTGGAACGTCTCAAATTAGTATTAGGAGCCGTGGCATTCTAACTTAGTTCTCAGGGGTAGTAATGCATCTGTGGCTGACCTCAGGTCATCATCATCATCATCAACCCATTACTGTCCCCCACTACTGGGCACGGGTCTCCTCTCAGAATGAGAAGGATTAGGCCATAGTCCACCGCGCTGGCCAAGTGCGTATTGGTAGACTTCATATACCTTTGAGATTTTTCTTTTTTTATAAATCTCTCAGGTATGCAGGTTTCCTCACGATGTTTCCCTTCACCGTTTAGCAAGTGATAATTAATTTCTAATACGCACATAACTTTGAACAATCAGAGATACGTGCCTGGGATTTGAACCTCGGACACCTCGATCAAGAGGCCGAGTTCCTTAACCACTAGGCTGTCACTGCTTGACCTCAGGTAGGAATCTAATTTTATCTGGGGTTGATTACAGATGTCCATAGGTAGCAGTAGCCACTTAACCTGGTGGATTGCGTGCTCGCTTGCTACTTCAGTATTATAAAACTATTCTGTGAAAATTTCAAGTGGTTATCTATTACGGTTACAGAGATAGAGCCCTGAGACAGGTTTAAAGGTGGTAGAACCCTTTGTGGTTCGACTCCGGCGGCACCACCGCCACACCTATTTCTACCTAATAACAGCAATGTTAAGCGCTGCTGTGTTCCGGTTTGAAGGGTGTGGTAAGGGAGACAGACTTTTCCGAGGCGTTCCAGCTTAGTCCTCAGGGGTAGCGGCGCATCTGTGGCCGACCTCAGGTAGGAATATCTAATCCTATCTGGGGTTGATTACAGATGTCCATGGGCGGCAGTAGCCACTTACCATCAGGTGGACTGCATGCTCGTCTGCTACTCTTATATTATAAAAAAAAAAAAAAAAAAAATTACGGTTACAGAGATAGAGCCCTGAGACAGACGGACAGGCGGCGGAGGCTTCGTAATAGGGTTCCGTTTTTGCCGCGCTTTTATTAGCTTGACCTGCATGTCCTATGTATGTAACGGAATCTTTAAACCGATCCGATTAATTTAAAATTTTGAACAATTATCAAGAACCGATGACAATATATGGTTTTAATAATTTTATGCCATTCTCATCAGGATCGTCAAGAATCAGGATTAACGATTTTCCTTGCGCGATTTTAGCGTGGTTTTTAGATTTCAAACTATAATTACTCTTTAGGTGAGGAACCCTAAATGTGACAGTAGAACAAAGTTCTACCTTTCAAACCCTAATTTGAATCAAATTTAATATTTCTATTGTATTTTTAATGCCACAATCCACCATCTACTTCCTACCTTTAACAGCGGAACTTCATAATAAAATAAACTATTGAAATAAGCCATTCATGGCCTCCCATGGCATTGCAGTGTGACGTTTCTATGGAAATGAGAATAAATTGGATCTTACATGCGCCCCCCATTGCTTTATGGCTATTGTGCTGTTGCTACCATACGCTTTTATGTATACTAGCTTTGCCCTGTGTATCCACATGGCTGTTTATAAGACTTAGGAAATGAATTAGCTGTTTACTTGATGGCAAGTGGTTTCTGTCATAGAACTAACGATAAGTATAAAAGGTGGTAGAACTCGTAATGGTTGGACCCGGCGGCACCACTTCACTATTTCTGCAGTGTTAAATGCTGTCTTTATTCTGGTTGGTAAGAGAGACATACTTTTCAAGGCGTTCCGGCGTATTCCTCAGGGGTGGCAGCGTATCTGTGGCCGACTTCAGTTAGGAATCTAATCCTACCTGGGTTTGATTACAGATGTCCATGAACGGCAGTAGTCACTTACCATCAGGTGGATTGTTTTCGCGTGTGCTAACTACTCCCATATTATAAAAAATAAAGGAAAATTACACATTTTCAAAATGTAGTCTTCTAACTACTATATTTAACCAGACATAGGCAAGTTACTTTCCCAGCTGTATTTTTTTGGAAATAACCCACACAAAACAGACATCAAACGGCTGTAACACATAAATCAGGGTAACCAAGCGCCTAACCGAGATAACACGTCTCCCAAGCTGTGCGGCTTGCGGCTCGCTGCTGCGGCTTGCGGCTGCGGCACACCTTGAATCTTACGTAAAAATAATCAACGCATTTTTATGTGTTATAGTCCGCTAAACTGCTTGTCCGCTCTGGAGTTGTTGCAGGTGTAGTCATACAATTTGCTATGGTGACGCGATTCATTTCTATATTCAGAGCGGACTAGCAGTTTTACGCGGACTATACCACTAAAACTACAGCAAAAGTTAAGTAAGTCACGAAGAACCCTTTGAGGTTCGACTCCGGTGGCACTACCACACCTATTTCTGTTATAACAGCAGGGTTAAGCGCTGCTGTTCTGATTTGAAATGTGGTAAGGGAGACATACTTTTCCGACGCGTTCCAGCTTAGTCCTCAGGGGAAGCGGCGCATTTAGGGTCGTCCTCAGGTAGGAAACTAATGTCATCTGGGGTTGAATACAGATGTCAATGGGCGGCAGTAGCCACTTACCATCAGGTAGACTGCATGCTCGTCTGCTACTCCTATATTATAAAAGAGTAAAAAAGCACTGCTATTATTAGGCAGAAATAGGTGTGGCGGTTGTGCCGTCAGAATCGAACCACAAAGGGTTCTACAAATGTTTAATATGTCGCTAGCCGCAAGCCGCAGTCGCAAGCCGCAGCACTCAGAAGTCCCATAAAACACCCAAAACTGACAACGATCTCAGAGTAAGGGCACGTACACAGCGTATCAAGTTACGCATAATTTGAATAAGTTATTACCATGACATCTCTATTCTCAAGACTACACCCGTTGTTATAAATTTTATGTCTGTTTTTGTGTACGTTTGTTGTGTACTACGCCTTTTCTGTCATGATTAAGTGTAATGAATATTTAATCTGTTTTATTGGACGCGTGGTTTGTGTTACCTTTGCCTGTTCGTTGGCGGGAAAGTTAAACGTCAATGTTTTGTTATCTGTGCTTATAGCTTTTGTTTTTTTTTCGTGATGGCTGCCGTGCATATTGAACCTGCCAGTTGTAGGTAGGTATTACATAGTAGAAAAATTAAATCTTTGTATTAAATAATAGATCTTTTTTGCCTCTACAAATTACAGTGAGTAATAAATTATCATTTTAAACAGGTAAAAAATACAGCAAAAATAAACAATGACTTTACAAAATAAGTGTAAAAATTTAACTAAGTAGAACAGAAGTCCTATCAAATATAAACATAAATACATTTTTTCTCCTGAAGAACAAAATATATTACCTAAGAAATGAATCTGCCTCACCACACTATCAAACCAGAACACAGCAGCACTACAATAGGTACTATTGAAAGGCAGAAAAGCAGTGACAGCCTAGTGGTTAAGAAACTCGGTCTCTCGATCGAGATGTCCAAGGTTCAAATCATACCTCTGATGTTTCTAAGTTACGTGCTTATTAGAAATTAATTATCACTTGCTTAAACGGCGACGGAAAACATCGTGAGGAAACCTGCATAATCTAAAAAAAACCGTTTTCAAAAGTATGTGAAGTCTAATATGCACTTGGCCAGCCCGGTGGACTATGGTCTAATCCTTCTCATTATGAGAGGAGACCCGTGCCCAGCAGTGGGACAGTAATGAGTTGATGATGATGATTATGGAAAGGCCAAATAGATAGCGGTTAACTCATGAAGTTCCTTTGTAAAAAAAAGATGAATAAAATGAATAATTGAATCCAATATAAATAAAAGAAGAGATCAACCGTATGTATGTTCCTTATTTTTTAAATGAAACTGGAAATATTTATAAGGCTATCATATTACACTTACTTACATGAATAACTTGAGTACGTGATATCTCTATTTCCGTGACTGTTGTTACAAAGTTTTTTGTTTTTTTGTTATTATTATTTTGTACTAAATTTTAACAAGTTTATTTATTTTATATTTAAAACTAACGAAATATGTAATTAGAGAAACAATTTCTGCGGTTTTAATAAAAATCATCATAATTCGGGTAAAAAAATATATAATATAACTTGACCATAACTGAATTAAGTTTCGACCTTGTATTACTTTATGTAGTAGGTTTCTCGTGTTTTTGCTAATATGAGCCATATTTACAATTATGTACTAATAGATAACTTTGCAAAAACTATTTAAATATTTAATACGCACAACGAACTTGCGAAACTTCCATCTTGTTCTTTCCATCGAAAAGCGCGCCGAATACTACTTGTCTACATGACAGCTAGTGTTGGTCATTTACAGTAGTGATGTGTCTAACAGTACAAATAATAAAATCTACAAATATGTACAAATAATAAGCTTTGATGTGTAATATTCTTATGTTTAACATAAATACCCAAACTTTTTTTTAATCGTGTCTTTTTATAGTGACATTTTTTTAATTTTTTATGCATTAAGCCTAGAAATTACAACAGAATTCTCGAGGAGTTTATAACAAATATATTTTTATGATATAGGAGTAGCAGACGAGCCACTCCACCTGATGGGAAGTGGCTACTGCCGCCTATGAACATCTGTAATTAATACAACATATTTGATGCGCCGCCCCTAAGGATTAGGCTAGAATACCCTGGAAAATTATCTTTTCAAGGAATAAGATAAGTTATTTTCGTTCCTTAATATATACATAAATATATATAGGTACCCTAGTCTACATAAGAAATAACAAACCATACACACACATTCAAGCAGAGTCGCAAATAGAAATGACACATTATATTTTCAATAATTATTAATAGACATCTAAAAGGTGGTAGAGCCCTTTGTGGTTCGATTCCGGCGACACCACCGCCACACCTATTTCTACCTAATAACGGCAGTGTTAGGCGCTGCTGTGTTCCGGTTTGAAGGGTGTGGCAAGAGCGACAGACTTTTCCGAGGCGTTCCAGCTTAGTCCTCAGGGGTAGGGGCGCATCTGTGGCCGACCTCGAGCAGGAATATCTAATCCTATCTGGGGTTAATTACAGATGTCCATAGGCGGCAGTAGCCACTTACCATCGGGTGGACTGCATACTCATCTGCTACTCCTATATTTAAAAAAAAAAACATGAGTAGTGTAGTATATGTCCTGCTACTCTCGTGATGCACCGGCTCGACCACTCACCATGTGCGCAGGCGGCCGTCCGCTCTCGCCCTTGGCTCTCGCGATACTGACGTCGCGCGCCCCGCCACACCGTGAGCACGAGACAATGTTTACAGCCGTGCTGTACTTTAGTTATTAGTCATGATACAAACACTACATCCCTTTCTTATCAAAATCTTTATTATTTATTTTTGCTAACATACTTCTAAATCGTCAACCCTCTCAGAATGAGAAGGATCCGGCCACAGCCCACCGCGCCGGCCCAACGTACATTGGCACCTCGCACTCTTATGAGATATACGCACATAACCTCGAATACCAGAGGTGCGCACCCGGGACCCGTACCCCAGACCGCTCAATCAAGAGGCCGTGCCTCTCAGCCTCTAGGCCATCAGCTATACTGAATACTATATTATTTACTCCTAAATAATAATTATTAATTTAACAAAAAGATAATAATTCAAAATCGATGTAACTTATTTATTCCCATTATTTTAAGGATTTCCAGTCTCATCTTTTCTCATATCATTTAATTCTAATAACCTGTTTCTACTTATAATTTATATAAGCCTTTAGTTACCCATTTACTGAAGTTGCATGTATTTTGTATGGTAACCTTTTTAGCTTTAAATGTTAATAGCACAAAACATTTTATTATATTAAATTTACATTGTTGGTATCTTTATATTCAAAAGTATCTAGCTTTGCACACAACCCCTCTTTAAACACGTTTAGACTCCTGTGTCTTATACAACGTTTCAAGATTAGTGTTTTCTCAATTTCTTTTCCAAAGGGGAAATCTAGCTAGCAGACCACTGTGACCGGAGCTTAAGTTATTTATAACAATTTCAAAATCACATGTCACTATTAAGTATTCTTTTACATTGGGTTAACTGTGTAACCATTACTGTGTAACTAGACATACTTCATTACTAATTCAAAGGACGAGAAATCAGCTAATGGTAGAAGATACATAACTTGACAATTCAATGCAAGACAATTCAATTAAACGTTCAATCAATATCATTGCGTTCCTTGGCTTCTACGCCACTTTTTAACTTGCCAACAATTTGGAAACCCGGAATGTGCAGAGCCACTTCACTTCTAGAAAGCCAGTGTTCAGTCAGTAAATGAACATCCACACTACATTGTTCCAAAATTAATTTTACTTCTAGTGTTTTGCCAAGAAAACCTTGAATATTTTGATATACAACATTTAGCACATGAGTAGGTTTTCTTGTTGTCCTGGATGATAGTTTCTTTGCCAATAAAGATTTACTTATATAATTAATTACAATAGACCCAGTATGTATTGCCTTACAAAGCATCGATTAATCTTTTGTCTTTAAATGAAACAAACAGAGCGTGATCCGTCTTAACAAAGTTTTTACAAAATTATTTGTGTCCAATATAGACATACTTATTATTACAGTGACAGCAGTCATAATGCATTATTAAATTTCATTTATAATTGTGACTATTATATTGCATTGATAAACTTGTAGAATATGGAAATGCACATATAATTAATTTCTCGCATTCAATGTTTAAAATTTATACAGATAATCTCTCAATGCCTTTCTCATTATACATTATACGTTAGATGGTTACATAAGGACATAACTGATGGCTTAGAATGGGCCTCAGTATGTTTACACAAATCCGGCACTTATTTGTTGATTGTACCTGATCTTAAATTTCTTTTTGCAACAACTCATATTTAAGTTTAAAATTTTAATACTAATTCTTCTATGTATGTTATTTCATGGCTCTGGGCTATTTGTAGTTATTAACATTATTAATTAAATTTCCTTTTTCGTTTCATTAAGGATTTTATAGACTTGTTAACATTGGTGTACTTATAGATGTCTGTTTCTGTTTTTCTATCAAATGTTGTGAACAGAATAAACATTCTCACACAAGAGTCGTAATTTCATTTTGAGCATGTTTTGCATTGTTTCTTTAACTTATCCCGTTCATGTTGTAATTCTAATACAAGTGAATTGTCGGTTGTTTTGGGCAAACTGAAAAACTTATTTAAGTCGATCCTAATAGCGTTGAGTTGAATGATGTGTCATTAGATTAACAGAAGCATTACAAAGGTTTGATTCCGATTTTGATCAGGTTATTTCCTCCTAAAGGTTATATTTTCCATATTTATTTCTGTTTCACACAGATGATGCGAAGGTTAGCGTAGCTCATAAATAAACTGAATACCGTTCTATACATGACAAAATTCAGTTTCAATTCACCTTCATATTACGTATTTCTTATTTAGTCCATTTTGTAATAAGTTTTAATGGTTTAGAGCACCTTTATTCCCACAACTACATACGGATTGCAATGTTGATATTTTTTTTCTGCAAAATGTTGATTCGTATAGTCCGTATTTCACACACTCAATATCGCTATTACCGAGATATAAGGTAATGTGAACATTGTCCCTTGCTTTAATATTCAGCAGGTATACATTTTAGTACTTCTAAACACATATTGTTAACATTTTCTCATCTATTATTTCTACATAGCAGATGTTAACTAGGCAACTGACAGCTGTCCTCAACGTAATTACTTTTTAATATCATTTTAACAATGGTGATAATTTTAACAATTATTTTTAGTCTGGCAATACAACCAATTATTACACAACTAAATTCAAAATTTAATGTATGGTACCTTGATGATGGTTCTTTGGGAGGAAATGCATCAATTGTATTGGAGGACCTAAAATTTATAATCGAGCGCTTTAACCAAATTGGTTTAGATTTAAATTTTAATAAGTGTGAAATTTTTTTTTCGGACAAATTATCAGTCGAAAGATGTCATCATATTTACGAACAATTTAATTTATTATCTCCAAACATAGCTATTGTAGATAAAGAAAATTTAACGTTATTAGGTGCTCCAATATTTGAAGATGCATTTTTGCCCATTATAAATTCTAAATTGACACACTTTGAAATAAATTCGGAACGACTTTACGACATAAAACCGCATATGGCTATCTACATTTTACGCCTTTGCCTTTTCGCACCTAAATTCTTGTACTTACTTCGTTGTTGTCCCATTTGGAAATTTCCTTCGTTTACTCAAATTTTAGATTTATCATTACAAAATTGTGTGTCCAAAATTCTAAATTTACAATTTGATGATCGTTCCTGGATGCAGGCAACTCTTCCGATTAAGTTCGGTGGCATAGGTATCCGCAGGACGGAAAGTTTGGCGCTCCCGGCTTTCCTGGCCTCTTGTCATAGTACGACTACCCTCATCGCCGACATCTTAAACATTTCTATGGATGATGTTCGGGTGGCGTACATGTCGGAGGCTACGGAGGCCTGGTGTGCTTTATTTCCGTCTGAAGATACCTCTATTATAGATAAATCCAAACAATGCATTTGGGATATGCCAGCAATTAAATCTGTTTTTGCCTGCCTTCTTGAACGATGTTCGGATAATTTTGATAGGGCCCGTTTACTAGCTGTTGCTCAAAGCGAGTCAGGTTATTGGTTACATGCGTTGCCGTCTAGTAATATTGGCACCGTGCTGGATCCAGTTACCTTAAGAATTTCTGTAGGTCTCCGGCTCGGTGCCAAGGTATGCGAGTCTCACCTTTGTCCGTGTGGGCAGGTGGTGGACGAGTTGGGTCGGCATGGCTTGTCCTGTACCAGGAGTGCTGGTCGGCTTTATCGTCACGGGACTCTTAACGATCTTATTCGTCGGGCTCTTGCTACCGTTTCTGTACCAGCGACACTGGAACCTTCTGGTCTATTCAGAGACGATGGCAAGAGACCCGATGGTATCACTTTGGTGCCGTGGAGTCTCGGACGACCCCTGGTATGGGACGCGACCTGTGTCGACACTCTAGCCCCATCTCACGTTGGTAATACGTCTGTGAGCGCTGGGGCTGCAGCCGACCATGCCCAAATACTGAAGCGCCGCAAATATAGTAATATATTGGATAATTATTTGTTTGCGGCGCTTGCAGTGGAGACAATGGGTCCATGGTCATCTGATATGAAGAAATTCATGTCAGATATGTCGACCAGACTTGTCCTCGCTTCTGGTGACCAAAGAGCTGGCGGCTACTTCGCCCAAAGATTGAGCCTAGCAGTGCAGCAAGGGAACGCCGCCAGCGTTTTGGGAACCATGCCTCACACGGCTATTTTAGATGGTTTGTTTTATTTATAGTGAATATATTTTTTTATACACCTTTTTTGTATATATGTACATAAATATAGTTATAATATAGGTATTGTAAATATGTTTTTTTTATGAATATTGTAAAGTAGATATAGAAAACTTTGTTGCAATAATGGTGATTAGAAAATATATTTATATATATCATTTCCAATTTAATGGAGGTATATTTGTACCACAGTTTTCCAATTTAATGGACGGTCATTTGAACCACAGTTTTCCAATTTAATAGACGTACATTTGTACCACAGTTTTCCAATTTAATGGACGGTCATGTGAACCACAGTTTTCCAATTTAATGGAGGTACATTTGTATCACAGTTTTCCAATTTAATGGACGGTCATGTGAACCACAGTTTTCCAATTTAATGGAGGTACATTTGTATCACAGTTTTCCAATTTAATGGACGGTCATGTGAACCACAGTTTTCCAATTTAATGGAGGTACATTTGTATCACAGTTTTCCAATTTAATGGACGGTCATGTGAACCACAGTTTTCCAATTTAATGGAGGTACATTTGTATCACAGTTTTCCAATTTAATGGACGGTCATGTGAACCACAGTTTTCCAATTTAATGGACGGTCATGTGAACCACAGTTTTCCAATTTAATGGAGGTACATTTGTACCACAGTTTTCCAATTTAATGGACGGTCATGTAAACCACAATTTTCCAATTTAATGGAGGTACATTTGTACCACAGTTTTCCTTTTCTTCTTTTTTCTTCTTTTTCTTCTTTTTTTTCTTTTCTTTTCTTTTTTTTTTCTAACATTTAGGCAGACGGGCCCTCCGGTGGAAAACAGTCACTGTAGCCCATGCCCCGCCGTCCTGAAGGAGAGCAACTTTCGCACCCCTCTTGAAGAGCTCCATGTCACAACGCTCAAGAAATACCTCAGGTAGTTCATCCCATCCTCGTCGCCACTTGTAGTATATGTCCTGCTACTCTCGTGATGCACCGGCTCGACCACTCACCATGTGCGCAGGCGGCCGTCCGCTCTCGCCCTTGGCTCTCGCGATACTGACGTCGCGCGCCCCGCCACACCGTGAGCACGAGACAATGTTTACAGCCGTGCTGTACTTTAGTTATTAGTCATGATACAAACACTACAAGTAGGTACATTTTTCTTTGTACCCAATAATGGCATCCTAAAGCCGTCAAAAATATAATTTATTTGCATTATACGATTCTAATATTTATTTACCCTAACAACAAAATCATGATCCGTGTAATTTCGCATTGAAGCAACAATATTGAAGAATTTCACGGCTTGTTGACTTACTACAAAAAATATAGCAATTCAGTTAGCTATTGTCGTCTCTGTCACACACATGGTGTACGTATGTGACAGAAAGAGAGGGATGATGCGAAATGGTCGCTAAATTATTGTGGGAGTCAGTAATTGTTAGGTTGATAAATCGGTATGTTTGAGTTTTTGTGTGGATAAATTTGTTATGAGTGTATTAATTATTTATAACATATAATATAAGTGGTATTGCATTTATGATAAGGGCGACGCCTTTAGCCCTATAGAGGTTTTGTTTTAATAATTTTGTAAAAATAGGTAGCGCTTATTTTATAATGATATTTCTTCTAGATTCCTGAAATGTAGCCTTATAGGTACTATGGTTATAATACACTCATTAACTGATATATTTGGGCGTTTGAACATAGTTTTAAATATAAACTCTATTTTGTTTTATTTATTTATTTATTTTATTTTATTTATTTTTGTACACCTTAAACTAAGGGTAACAAAGGGTAAACTTAATGCCTAATGGCATTCTCTGCCAGTCGACCCTGGGTGATGGCGATAGCATGTGGTAGGCATAAACATAAGCAGTAATGATAAAATATCAAGAAATACAACTATGGAAAAAACATACAATATCTACATATAATAATTATAAATAAATATAAATAATATATAAATATATAATAAAAATATAATATATACAAATAAATATATACAACACAGTGAATTAAGGAGAGTTGAAAGACTCAAGTATTGGAGGACATACGTAAGTAATGCTCCCGAACCATTCTCTTGAAGGTATTCCTACAAGTGGCTTTCCTAATGTTTTCGGGCAGTTCGGGTTTTTGTTTTATACCTATAAAGCATAAATAAATAAATAATACTTACATAATATAATTAATTCCATCATAGTTCAACTAAGGACCACTGTCACACCTATTTCTGCCAGTATAACTAAGCATTGCTGTTAATAGGCAGAAATAGGTGTGGTGGTGCCGCCGGAGTCGATCCACAAAGGGTTCTACAACCTTTCAGTACTAGTACTATGTACTATGTGACCCGCATTGCCAAAAACAATGCAGAGTTCTCAAAATTACCAATAATTCACAGAGCAGTAACACTGGCATGAAGTCTTATTGAGTTAAATTTAAAAATCTTAAACGGTCCATATGAAACCCACTACATGAGGTTCTATAGACGAAAATGAATACAACTTAATAGCCAGGTGACAATAACCTTTAAAGGACAGTCGTTGAGTCACAATGAACAATGAAGCAACGCTTTGGCTGACCGAAGCAAATTCTGTAACAATAACCGAATAATTGAAGTCGACACTTCAAGTTAATTGTTAGGGACTATGGGATGGGGATGGTTGCAAAGGCGACCGACGGGACGCAAAAAATGTTGACATCTGCTGGTTGGGTGTGTTCGGTGTACTAGGGTGGGTGATTTTGGGAAATAAAATTGAATATAGATGTAGTAGAATGCAGTCTAGTCATTTGACTGTCGCTCTTTCGTTCCAAGGGTTTGAAGTGCGATTCTGAGGCACTGATTTTACAAAGTAATATGCTTATTATTTTTTTATAATCACTTGCTTAAATGTTGAAGGAAAACATTGTGAAAACCTTACACACTTGAGAGTTCTGAGAAAATGTTGTGAAGGATGTGAGAAGTGTAATCCGCATTTATTTTATTTATGCCGTGGATTATGGCGTACCTGTCCCTCTCACTCTGAGAGGAGTCCTGTGCCCAGCAGTGAGACAATAATGGATTGACGACCAAGGTACCGTGATGCAAATATGGTAAAATAATGACAGTCTTAAGAGCTTAATTTGGAACAATTTGACCGTATAAATAGCACTGCGCATTTATGACCGAATTCAGGTACCGACCTATGGGTTTCATTATATACATCTACGAGTGATAGAGACTCAACATCAGATGGACTACATGCTCGTTTGCCAGTAAAATTTCTTAAAAATACATTAAAATACAAATAATTATTCTTTAATATATATCATGATAAGTATGTGCCCTTATTTAAATTATTTTCACATGAACTTTGAAATTCAAATTATTAAATTATTTTTCTCAAAAAAGTCGCACCCTAACACGCCGTATGAAGTATCATCTAACAACAATTTGCGAGCGATTGGGCGTAAACTACCCCTCGCATTATACCCTATTGATGCGTTACCAATGATCCCTGCTAAGCCAATTCGCATGGCTACCCCTCACACCGTTGTGTAACATGTAACTAATACCTAACCTACCTACCTAATAGTAGGTGTAATTTAAGTCATATCTATTTGAGATCCTTACCCAAAGACAGCGATTCTAATATTTATGCGGTACCCTGTTTGATTGTTTTAAAAAAAAAATGTATTGCATTGTATTTCAAATTTGTATCATTTGATTATGTATGAACTTATTATAAATATAGATCCCCTACTCGTCTGCTACATTCACTTCATTATAATGAAAAAAATAAAGTTAGTTAATGTGACATCATTATATCTATTGTAAAAAGACACAGGAACTTTATATTTTATATTTTTATTTTAAATGTTATTACATAAGGTAGGTTCGGTATGGTACTTAATTTTTTTCTTTCTTTAGTGAATTATAGAATCACTTTATGTTTTAACTTATTTAAATATCAACTACTTGGTCTTAAAATTGTAGAATAGAATCAAATCATATTTATAGTATTTGTTGTGTAAGAAATGAATTTCATAAAATTGCACTTTTTGAGCTTTCGGTGTGACAGTCAGCGCCCAAAACAACTAAACAAATGTTTGTATTTAATCACAGTGTGACAGGGGACCGATCGATTTCACGTAACTAGAACTCATTTTACGGTTTTTAAGAAATGTTCATTAAATAATGCCGCCTTTGTTAATGTAACATAACACTATTTAAGAGCCGTGGCTAAAGCTAATTTGGAAATCCTTTAGAGTAGGCGGTGTGTCAAATTTTTCAATTTTTACTTTGGGTTGTGTAATTTGTGACGTAGTTTACGGAAGTCATAAACGTTGTTTTTTAATCAAAATAGTATATTTCCTTTATCTCGGTGCAAAGATTAATCTTATATATATAATTCTCGTGACAATGTTAGTTACCGTACTCCTCCGAAACGGCTTTACCGATTTTCACCAAATTTTATATGGATATTCAGTAGGTCTGAGAATCGGCTACTATCTATTTTGCATACCCCTAAGTGATACGGGTGTTTTTTATTTATATGGCAACACAACTTTTGCCGTATAAGCTAGTATTTAACTAAAATCTCAAATTCGTAGAGGAATTTTGATAAGAATCTTTTTACATAGACCTGTGTGTCTTTAAGAACAGAAAATATAATTCAATTACGTTTTAAATAATGCGGGTTTTTATACATTAAAACATAAGAGTAGGCATTAATGCACATGTTCTTTTTAATTACTCATATTTTTAAAGCATTATTTCAATCAAACGTCCGATCACGAACACATTCAAAATTCTTGAGAAATCTCCACTTAACTATAGCATAGGTAGGTATAACATTAATTTTTAATTATTAATCCTAGAACTAATATTCTAGAAATAATTTCTCACATTCGTACATGAATTCATAACTAAACTATTTCTCTTTGGAAGTTTCAAACGACTTTAAGTAATTTTAAAAAACGACACATTTTTTAACATTTCTAAAGAAATCTAACTAAACTACTATAAACGCTATAACTTGTATTACGACTCCTAATTTCAGGAACGGTCGTCACGTGTCACATTGTCGCTCATTTGCCGCTGATCTCGCGTACTTACCGAGAAACTACTGAGATAACAGTTGTCCATAGCTGCCGACACTGTACCCTAAGTGCGAGTTTTTACATTTTTACAAAAATGACTGTTTTGGTATTTGTTTATATATTTGCCCATACATTTCCAGTCAGCGCCCCTAGTAGATTGACTATCAGAACTGATTGGAAATATATGGGAAATACGTAAACTAAAACAAAAACAGTCCTTTTTGTCAAAACGTGAAAGCTTATACTAAGGGTACTGTTACCTGAGAGCTGTCGACACTGCCATCTGAAAGCTGCCTTATTTCCTACGGCTAATAATTTCAGGAACGGTTGCCACGTCACATTGTCGCTGATCTCGCGTACTTACCAAGAAGCTGCCGTGATAACAGTTGTCCATAGCTGCCGACACTGTCACTGGAGAGCTGCCGACCTTAACTCCTACGCCTAATAATATCAGGAACGGTTGCCACGTCACATTGTCGCTGATCTCGCGTACTTACAAAGAAACTACTGACATAACAGTTGTCCATAGCTGCCGACACTGTTGCCTCAAGCTGCCGACTTGACGTGAGCTCCTTTATGAGTCTGAGAAGACAAAGTGCTTGTGGCAATTATAAGTTAAAAATAGTGAAATCGAGAGAAGGACTGAAGATTTCACAGAGTTTGCGAAAGAGGTAAAGGATTTTTGATCCAAAATTGACGGATGAAAGACTTAACACAAAACTTATTAAATTTTGCAACAATAAAACTTCTAAGCCCGCATTCAAATCATAACCATTTTATTTTAATCTATAATCTTCACTAACCTTTATAACAATGTTGTATTAAATAGAATTAATTAATCCTAGGTAAGTACATCATTAATATTATTTTTGGTTTTAAATATAACGTCAATTTTATTTCTTTTTCAACTCTTAATGACATGTGTTAAATTCATGCATTTGTGTATTAAAAATATGAATGATATAAAACGGATATAATAGCACGTATATCTTATGGTAAGTATAGAGTAACGGAAACTAGCTTAATCTGTACCCCTACCGTGAGTTTTTACGTTTTGACAAATATGACTGTTTTGGTATTTGTTTACGTATTTGTCCATATAATTCCCAATCAGCGCCCCTAGCGGATTGTGTCAGAACTTGGAAATAGTAAGAAATAGTAAGGGTACTGAAGTATTCGAGAAATTTCGACACGGATGGAGCACATGGCCACACGCTACCCACAAAGTGGCGTGTGACAACTTCAGAACGTTTTAGTTCCGTGATGGTCAGGTTTACATGGCGGTAAGGATACTTAGGGGATTTTTGGCATAAATATTCATAATAAATTATATTATAGTATATGCGATGCAGTAAAATTGCATTGCAAGAATTTAGTGGAATCACAGCTGTGCATCTAGATTCATTCATATACCTATTTAGATTAATAGCTATTATATATTATCATTTAACGCGCGTTAGCAATAATCAATCGTTCGAAACTTTGCCTACTATACGAGTATTTCAAAACTTTTGCAAGCAAAAATTAGTCATTTTTTGAAGTTATTCCATTTGTAGAAATATAAATCTATCAAAAACTTAATGAAATATTTTTTACGAAAATGCCAATTACATAATATATAAAGATTAAAAAATATTTTAGTTTTGATTAAGAACGTATATATCTAAATATAATGCAATCAAAAAACAGCCCACCATCGTGCATTTAATATTTTTCTATTAAAATTTTTAACGGCATCTCCAAATAAAAAATGGACACATGTAAGCCTTCCATTCCCAAAAACACAGGTCAAAAGCCATTCTCATTTCTGACACACAACTTGCTACACGTTGTTATCTAAACCATTTCTACAATAACTCATTTGTTCAAATTTCAAGCTTATTTCCATACACACAAAAACCATGGCACATGGGAATGAGATGAGATAATTGTACCGTTTATGTTATTAGTGACAGATATGCATGGAGACATGTGTTTGACTACACGCGAGTGAAAGATTAGGAAATCTTTTTTTTTATAATATAGGAGTAGCTGACGAGCTTGCAGTCCACCTGTTGTTAAGTAGCTTATGTCGCACGTGGACATTTGTTATCAACCCAGTCAAGGCCAGATTGGGGTTGACCATCGAATCACAACTAACCCTAAGGACTAAACTGACATGCTTCGGAAAAGTATGCCTTGGAAAATTACTTTAGTCCTTTCTCAAAGTTTAAAAAACTCCACTTATATATATTTTTTACAATAACACTGACATTTTTAATGTGGTAGAACCTGTTTCGACTGCGAAGGAACTACCGCTACACCTATTCTGCCTTTTAACAGCGGTGTTTAACGCTGTATTCTGATTTAAAGGTGTGGCATGATAAGGAAACTTACGCGGGGCGTTCTAATTTAGCCACGCAACTTTGGCCAACCTCAAGTAATCAGACCAATCATATCTGATGTCGATTACAGATGCCTATGACCACTTACTATCAGGCTCACTGCATGTGCATACTGCAGGCTGCACTATGATTTACCCAAAGTAGAACCAAGATATTTTAACATTTTCAAGTTATGAAAAGAGACCCGTGCTCAGCAATATTATCGCTTGGGTCGTACAGCCAATATTTGGCACTACGACACCCACCTAACAATATAAAGATAATACGCTTTATGAAGCGAATCTCCTGGGAAAACGTTTACATAAAGCTGTTTAGTGGAAAATGTCTTTGAACAGGTCCAGACATTGTTTAGATAGCGGTTTATTTGTTCTCTAACCGACTTTGTTAATGTTGTAAATGTACAGTAAACATGTTTTGTTTATTGTTTTATTTTATGGTTAGCTACTGCCATTTATTTTATTTTTCATCTAAATGGTTACAACGGGCTATATTACGGTCCATCTGGTGGTAATAGCGACTGCTGTTTATGGATGTGTTTTGTTGTATTTAAGTGGCAAACGAGCATGCAGTCCACCTGATGGTAAGTGGCTGCTCGTCCCTGTAGTTCGGTGAGTAGAATAGGACTACGGTATCTCCTGCAGGTCGTAAGAGGCGACTAAAAGGGTCTTCCGGCGTTGCGGGAGGCAGGAGTGGGAGCTCGAACCGCCCGGCTAGCAACCCCGGGAAGGACGGCTGTATGTGTGGTCGCATACCATCGTACACACCAGACGGTATGGCGAGCGTGGTGCTCACTGGTTGGAGCCCGACGGGGCAACACGCTAAGAACCCGGTTGCGTTCCTTTGGAGATCCCGGAGTCCTCTACTCAGCGCCGAGGACGGTCACCGGGGGGGTTTTAGTGCTCTAAGAATCCCACATAACCCCGTGTCGCTCCCACAATATTGGGTAACTTTTGAAGGTTTCCCCCTCGTAAACAAAAAAAAGTGGCTGCTGCCACCCATACACATCTGCAATCAATACCAGATAGGAATAGATCCCTGCCTAAGGAACAGATGTTTTTTTACCCCTGAGGACTAATTTGGAACGCCATACCTATTATTACGTTACCACTCTTTACAGCACTTAACAATGTTATTATAAATAAGTGTGGCGGTTGCCGCCGGAGACTAACCACAGAGGGTAGAACCCTCTACCTTATTAGTTGACAATAATTTTCAGATAGGATTATAGTTGTTTCTGAGATTGCCTAATTTGTGTTACTCCTAAAGACTACCTCTCTCTTTTTATGATATATACCTAATACATGAACATACAGTCTACTTGATACCAAATGGCTACTGTGAAATGGGATGCCTAGATAGGAGATTTGCTGGACTCCGGTTGCGTTCCTTTGGAGATCCCGGAGTCCTCTACGCAGCGCCGAGGACGGCCACCGGGGGAGTTTTAGTGCAGTAAGAACATAACCTCACCCCCCATAACTCTGTGTCGCTCCCACGGCACCGGGTACCTTTTGAAGGTTTCCCCCTCGATAACAAAAAAAAAAAGATAGAAGAATGGCTATAGATGTGTTGCTACCCTTAAGGACTACGAAGTAATGACGGAAATAGTCGTGGTGGTACTTTTAATCATAAATTAATTAATAATAATTAATTAATAATAATAAAATAATAAATTAATTAATAATAATTAATTTTCATCTACATGTCTATATTTGTGTCACAGAAATTCTTAATACCAGATATCAACTTACTCATCAGATTCCATTTTTTGTTTCGACGTACGGAACCCTAAAACGAAATCACCTATTGTCGATTAAGTATTTCCAGCAATATATTACCATAGGACGATAAAATCACCAAATACTAACAACAAAACACAGTTAACAAGACAATTATCCATTAACCGACAGTTCTAGTGAATACAAATACGAATACCTATCCACATACATACTTTGGATGTATTCGTATTCAAGGCGTGACGCGCCGTTGAACGATTCTTGTTAATTTTTCGAATTTGGTTCTTATATAAACGATTCGATGTAAATTGGAACTACGTAAAGTTTGTCTTCGTCTATTACTGTTCCACTGTTGGGCACGAGATTCTTTCCCTACTCTGCTCAATCAGTAGAGAAATCTTTGGGTAAGACGCTACGCCGGATGATTTTAGATCGTAATGCTATTCAATTTCAGCAACTAGGACGAATGGCTTAACGTGATCTCAGAAGCACTGAAGCACGATTGCTAAGTCACCCTTCGGTCAGCGGTGACCCATCTAACTCCCGATCGCGTCCACCGCTGCTTAATTATCTATAATTCACAAACGTAATTGGCAGGCTCATTAAAGTTCTAACTTTAATGTGCCAATTTGCGGAGGACTACTGCCTGAGTCATCTAACTCAGACAGTAACTTTAATTGACACCAACTTTAATTTGTCATGGCGAAACACACACCACAGGTCTAACCTACATTGCTCTAGATACGATCCCAGCTATTTAGACTTAGACGTCTAATATATAAAATATTTTATGACACGAAACGAAACGCCAAGAAAGTATCAATGAAAAAATGTTTAAAAATAGTTCTAAAATGGTCGACAGTCCAAAGTTTAAGTGGTATATGTCGATAACATAAGGCGTTATTCAAATGTACTTAGCGACGAATTGTGGCGCTTCGCAGAACGGTGACCACTTTAATTGCATGTGCGGTGCGCTATCCGAATTGGGCGGGTTGAGCCGTGTTCACATGTGCTAAAAGATAAAAGATATGTATCTTTTTTGTTGGAAAGATTTGTGGTTTTGGTTCTACGCTTCTTGTTAAGAACGTTCTATTTATTATATTAACAAGACTGTTGTAAATTCCAAATATCACGTGATGCGTGTTATTTTTTAAATGTATGTAGAAATAAATATCTTAAGTGTGTTTAAATGTTGTTAAAGCCACATTAAAATAATTCAGTTGTTATAAAAATTATCTCGAGGCAAAGAAATTAACATTATGAGAATAGAATTTACATGTGTTTTTTATCAAGGAAATTAAAAAGTAATATACATATTTACATATATCGACAACTTTGAAAAACAGTCAAATTACCTACATTTTATTGACATACAAACTAGATGATCAGTTGTTTAAACCAACACAATTAAAATGCAAGTAAACTCGAGGTAGAGTCATATATTAAAAACAAAACATCTCACCTCTAGAGGCTCTAGCATACATATTATATCCGTCGATGATTCACGACCTTAACTATTACTATGCGGATCACAAAAACCTTATCGGCTGGCACTAAATTGTGGTGCGTGATACGCATGCAACGCAATGCCCTATGCATATTCACTTGA
Organism: Epargyreus clarus clarus; assembly: GCA_014595695.2. NCBI lineage: Eukaryota > Metazoa > Arthropoda > Insecta > Lepidoptera > Hesperiidae > Epargyreus > Epargyreus clarus. Next base: position 1,739,434 of record JACTTY020000028.1, read on the forward strand.
TTTAGGGCTCGATCTTTGTATTAAAACACCTTACGTGCTGCTATTTTGTTTATTGTATAAATAACACCAAAGGTACAAGTCTTGGGGTTCGACTCCGGAGGTAACACCGCCACACCTATTTCTGGCTTATAACAGCAGTGTTGTGTGTTAATACTGCTGTGATCTGATGTAATTTTTAAGGCAGGGGATAACTTAACTTCACCCACGAATGGTTTTACCACTTTTATAATATTATACCGATAATATTTGGTAGTAAAACGCTACAATTTTTCCAATAATTATCGTTAGGGTAATAAAATAATATCTTTTAGAAATTGCTAAAAGATAATCAACAGAACGTTCTCGCTAAAAAGATAACCGTGTGCACACAACCTTACAACTGTCGGTGGTCGCTCAGTTTAACGACTTATCGACTGTCAAAAATTTATCGCCCGCTTCGAACTACTGTCATTGGTGGATTCAAGGAAATTAACTAACTGTCCATTGTTTGGACATAATTGTATGAATCCAGTCGACCAATGAGATGTCTTTTAGCGTCCTGTCCCGGACGCTTTTTCGCGTCCAAATTGTTTAATTTAGCCGGAATGTGATTGATTTGGCGGTTCCATTCAAATCCATTATTGATTTTGGGTATCCGCCCCCCCTTTTGACATTCCCCTCCTACATTTCAATATATGTACGTTGCAGGTGGAATTTTAAATTATTTTTAATTATGATTTACATTCCTACTACGTTTACCTATTACGTAATCGTGGTCTTTGAATAATAATTATATTTTTTATTAAATGCATTTCTAAAGATAATGTGTACGGAAACAACATAATTATGATTGTTAAATATTAATAATATGTAAAATGATTATACGCAGACAACAATTAACTAGAAGTATAATTTTTTCTTGCGCAAAACTAGCATACAATTTTGATATTTTTATTACTGCGCCTATGTTGGATAATTAAGGTTTTATTTGTAATTCATTTGTAGTTAAATGATGTTTCAGTTGAGTTACCATGTTTCACTTAATCTTAAATAGAAACGTTATATACCTAAAATGTAATGTAAGTAACTTTTTGTATGAATCCAATCGACCAATGATCGTCTTTTAGCGTCCTGTCCCGGACGCTTTTTCGCGTCCAAATTGTTTAATTTAGCCGGAATGTTATTGATTTCGCGGTTCCATTCAAATCCATTATTGATTTTGGGTATCCGCCCCCCCCCCTTTCCCTCCTACATTTAAATCTATGTACGTTGCAGGTGGAATTTTAAGTTATTTTTAATTATGATTTACATTCCAATCAAGTCATACTACTTTTACCTATTAATTTTTGAACAATAATTATTAATTATTTCTATTAAATTCAGTTTTAAAGAAAATGTGTATGCAAATAACATAGTTCTATTGGTTAAATATTAATAATATGTAAAATTAAAACTAGCACACAATTTTGATATTTTTATTACTGCGCCTATGTTGGAAAATTTAACTTTTGTCTATAATTTATTTGTAGGCGGATAATTTATGTTTTAGTTTAGTTATCATGTTTCACTTAACCTTAAATAGAAATGTTATATACCTAAAATGTAATGTAAGTAAATAGATCTGTCACTTTTTGTATGAATCCAATCGACCAAAGTGATTTCTTTTAGCGTCCTGTTCCGATCGCAATTGATTTTACAGTTCCATTCAAATATTTTATTGATTTTGTTTTTTTTTTCATAATATAGGGTTACCAGACGAGCATGCAGTCCACCCGATAGTAAGTGGCTACTGCCGCCCATGGACATCTGTAACCAACCCCAGATAGGATTAGACTAAGCTGGGACTGAGGGCTAAGCTGGAACGCCTCGGAAAAGTATGTCTCCCTTACCACGCCCTTCAAACCAGATCACAGCAGCGATTAACACTGCTGTTATGAGGCAGAATAGATGTGTATCCGCCCCCCTTTCCCTCCTACATTTAAATCTATGTACGTTGCAGGTGGAATGTTAAATTAGTTTTAATTATGATTTACATTCTAATCAAATTATACATAATCGTGGACTTGAAATAGTAAAAGTAAATTGTTTTTACTTAATTAAATGCATATTTTATTCAAAAGGTGCACGGAATACCTTATAATTGATAAAATTAATAAAATATATATAGATAGCAATCAAATACAAATATAATGAATTCTTGTATCACAAAAGTAAATAAATAAATGTTGATATTTTTATTACTTCTATGATAATGTAACTTTCATCTGTAATTTATTTGTAGTTAATTGAAGTTTTATGTTGTACTTTAATTGACTCGACTCAATTAACTATTGAATTATGTGTCTTTATTAACCCATTGCTATCTCACTTCTGAGCACGAGTCTCCTCTCAAAATGAGAAGGATTAGGTCATAGTCCACCGCGCTGGCCAAGCGCGTATTGGTTTACCAATACGTTTTTCACATATGTTTTTGATTTTTTTTTTAATCTCTCAGATATGCAAGTTTCCTCACAATGTTTTCCTTCACCGTTTAGCAAGTGATAATTCATTTCTAATACGCACATAACTGGAATTTGAACCTCGGACACCTCGATCGAGAGGTCGAGTTTCTTAATAGCCTAGTGGCTATCAATTCTAATATACGGGATTTGTACTCCTACCCCTCGATCAAGAGGCCGATTTTCATAATTTCGAGGCCAAAGTTCTATCACTGCTTTTCTGAAAAATAACTTTAAACTTTTTAACTTAAAACTTTGAAATAAACATGTTTTATTTCCATGCCAAAAGTAATATTAAAAATATAGATACGCTTTTCAAGCGCCGATAAAATATAGGTATAGATAATAGAAACCATTTTATCGAAATAATAGGTTCAAACCATAGATTAGTAAAGATTACTCGCTCCTAACAAGAAAATGTAACCTTTTGACAATTGTCACTGTCAATTATTTTCATGTTTGAAAAATATTAAAAACGATATTTCTTCACACTTTTTCTTTGATTTCGTGCCGTAACTGCGCATGTTGGCATTATTCCGCGTAAATTACACCATAATAGCCATTAAACCATGATGATGACACCATGATGGCTGACAGAATTGTCAGCCGTTTAAGTAATTTAATGGCCTCCTTCAATTGCAAGACGGTGAGATATCTATACTTATCAATGGTACAAACAAAGAAAACAATCCTGAGCTTAATCCAAAAAGCCTTAAAACTAGTAACTTGCCAGACAAGTTTCCAATCGCATCAGCGGGGGGGCGTTAGTGAGCCATAAATATAATATAATAAAGACACTACTGCAGTAACATAAAGAGCTTATAAAATGAAAATCTTGATAATTCCCTGAATAGTAAATTAATTCGGCCGCTACCGAGACAATGTGTATGGGTCGTAAAGTTATTTTTATATTGGCTATAGCACCACGGTAGTCTAATGTGGACGTCATGCGAGGTTCTGTGTGGTAGCGAGGGAGGAAATGGGTATAATGCGAAGTGGCGAGTTGATATTTTGAAGATATTTGAAGTAGCGATTTCGATGGTGGTAGAGCCCTCTGTGGTTCGGCGGCACCACCGCCACATCTATTTCTGCCTAACAATAGCAGTGTTAAGCACTGTGTTCAGTGGGTCTACCGCCTATCTCAACGCTATAGCTGTAGCGTTGGTGAAAGGTAAAGCGAAGCACTTAGCATAGCTTTCATTTTGAGCGACCGCCTATGATCGCCGCACTTTTGTAAGAGCTCTAGCTTTAACTTTATTGATCGACAATGAACGAAATAAGTCTGGCAACTGCGTTTGGTTAATGCTAGTTGATTACGGTTTACGGTTTTTATTTTATTAATTAAAAATATTTAATTTTATGAAAATATTTGTAATTTTTTAGTTACTATGTTAAATTATTATATTAATGTAATTACAAGTACATTATATCACACTTCTGAATTTTACAAAGCAAAATAATTGCCTTTTTTTTATTAAGCCATTGAAAAACTAAACGCGTCCTGTCAGTGTCAACAAATTAGCGGTGGCCGTTGGCTTTTGTTGTTTGATCATTGTGATAATAATTCATACGTAAGTACTCTTTTTATTAATTGTCCCTATGTGAAAAGTTGTTCTTTGGTGTTCTGTGCACAAGCACCATAGGTTCCTACCTATGGTGCTTGTACGATTTGTGCTTTTTCGAAGTTATTGTGTCGCCGAGCCGTGTTTCCCGCCAAACACTACAAATGAGGGGAATCATTATATTAAGTACACATAATATCCCTTTAAATAAGCTAGAGAGAGCTTCCACTATAATTATTTAGTTTTCTGTAATGTGTTTCAGAGGTCAACAGCATTCGCGCCATTTCTCCACTCCACGAAACCCTGAAAAAATTGCAAAAAAAACACAAAACAAGCAGTATACACAGAACACACGTCTATTATGATATGAAAACGTATAAATAGCAATAATTCTGAATAAAATATTAGTACAAATGACTTAATATTTGTTCAAAGATCGTTATTACAAGTAAGCTGTGAGAGATCTCCAACAGCTTTGGTGACAGTTCGTATTACGTTGATGGCTTTCATTGAAAGCTAGGGCGGCCATCTTGAAAAATTAGGCGCTGCCGAATTATCTGTCAAATCCAAGCATTTCAAACCATTTCATTCGGTCATTTGTTTTCGGTTTTGCTATAACTTTGATTAGTACTTAGAACTGTCATAGTGTTTCATAGGCGGTACGAAATCACAAAATGACGTCATAAACTAAAGCTATAGTGAAAGCAATTACGTTAGGTGGTAGACCCACTGGTTTGAAGGTGTGGTAAGGGAAACGTACTTTTCCGAGGCGTTCCAGCTTGGCGCGCATCGTGGCGCATCTGTGGCCGACCACAGGTGGGAATATTTAATCCTATTTGGGGTTTATTACGGGTGTCCATGGGCGGCAGTAGCCACTTACCATCAGGTTAATTAGGTAAATAATACTACACAATTGCATATAGTGCATTTTGTTCTAGGCGTTAATAAAAACAGTTCTTTATTAAATTAACAAAATCTAAGAAAGAATTGAAAGGAACAAGTGGCTAATACAAATGTTTAGATTTTTGTTTAACCGGATATCGAATCTGCGACTTTACAAGTAAGAAATTTATCGATGGAAAGATAGGGCGTCGCTGCAACAAATTTGAAGAATTTAAAAACTGTTATGGATAATTAAAAGATAATAAAATGTTTGAAATATGTCTAGCAAGAAATCTCTATCAAAAATACTCATATCTGTAAAATAAAGTAAATTAAGTACTTTCAAGTTATTTTACTTCTTAATCTTTACACACTTAATTCATAATACAATAAATTATTTAAAAATACTTTTATTGAGACATTCTTGGAACATTCCGTAAAAAGGAATGTGATGGAAATTCCTCTACAAAATTCCTGGATACCTTCGTTTAACCTTTTTGCGTTAACAGCGACACCTACAGGAATTCCAAAAGTTCCAATTAGTAAGATATCTTTATGCTTTTTAATAAAAAATGGAATGAGATTATGTGTAATAAGAAATAAGTTATGCTTGTGACATGGGTGCCATGGCCATTAATATGTACACTGTATTTATGTCGATATATACATAAAGGTAAGTTTGAAATTAAATTGAAGTCCTAAATCATATGAAACTATTTTTATATAGTCTTCTACAAGTCTAGAAGTGTATTTTACAAAAATATCAACTAATTGTGTATGAGGCAACTCTTTACCTCAAAAAATAAGGGCTTAAATGACCTTAAAATGCAAAAAAGTCGCACAAAAATACGTTAAAATAAAAAAGGAGGCAAGTTCTTAAATGCCATATTTTCTTTCAAACCGCAACACACAAAAATTTCCAAAGTGTCAATTAAATCAGTGGACATGAATGGTAATAAGGTATAAAGGAAACTATATATCCATGTTGTCTATGGAAATTACGTCATTTGTGTCACTCTACTAATTTATGGTCATTGTTAAACGTTCCTAGTTGATGATTCACTCGAATCTATATTTTTTTATAGTATAGGAGTAGCAGACGAACATGCAATCCTGATGGTAAGTGGCTACTGCCACCCATGGACATCTGTAATCAACCCTAGATAGGATTAGGTATTTCTACTTGAGGTCGGCCACAGATGCGCCGCTGCCCCTGAGAAATAAACTGGAACGCCTCGGAACAGTATGTCTCTCTTGCCACACCCTTCAAACCAGTACCCTTACCATGAGTTTTTACGTTTTGACAAATAAGACTGTTTTGGTATTTGTTTACGTATTTGCCCGTACAATTTCCAATCAGCGCCACTAGCGGATTATGTCAGAACTTGGAAATAGTATGGCCCAATACGTAAACAAATACAGTGAAACCTGGTTAAGTGAGACATCAAGGGACCTGCAATGTCGTTTCACTTATAGAGGTATTCCACTTACCCAGTGTCTCAGATATACAGGTATAAATAAATATCTGTCTCATTTACAGAGGGTTCCATTCTTCGCGTGTCTTCCCACTTTCATAAACGGATATTAACTTCAGTTTTTCACGTAATGATAACGATTGTAGCTTTTTTTTTGACATTTTTCAAATAAACATCTGTATGATAGTAAAGCGAAACTAAAACTGAAGGTAATTGAAGCTCAAAATTTGTACTTACGTACTTGGAATTACGTGTGGAATTTGTGGGTAGAATAAGAATGAGTAAACAAACAATGTTATCTCAGTTACAGAGGTTTATGCATATAAAATTTACTCGCTGTCTCAGTTATAGAGGTAACTATGATGATAAATCGAAAGAACAAATCCCAGATATAGAGGTTTACCTCGTCCCACTAACAGAGGTAATTCAGTGCCAAAGTGTTGGGACCTCAGCATGAGTTCCAGTTATGGAGGTTTCTCACTTATCCAGGTTCCACTTAACCAAGTTTCACTGTACCAATACAGTCATATTTGTCAAAACTATAGATAAGTAAAGATTACTCGCTCCTAACAAGAAAATGTACCCAGTTTTGAGAATTGAAATAGTTGCGTAAAAAAGTTTTGCCACGTCTCCGTGCTAAAATGTCCCTAAAATATTTGAAATAATTATTTATTTATTATGTAAATTACGCAGCATTAGTTATTTATTCGTAAAGTTTCTCTAAAAATGTTTTTTTGTCAAGAATTCAAAAAAAGAACTTACAAATAAGCTGTTTGTGGCTTCATTCAATTTCAAGGCGGCGAAGTATCTTTACTAATCTATGGTCAAAACGTAAAAATTCATGGTAAGGGTACAGAACACAGCAACGCTTAACGCTGCTATTATTAGGCTAAAATAGGTGTGGCGGTGGTGCCGCCGGGGTCGAGTGAAGTCTTTTATAGTGCTTTGCACTTAACACAGTACGCTTTAATAAAAATAATTTATTAAGAAAATATTAAACCATAAATAGTTAATTAAAATTAGAAAAATTATTTGTTTAATCAAAAAGACATCAACGCGTTCCCGACAATTTTTTAATTGAAAAATACTTTTTTTCAAAAAAATAGAATTAATCTGTTCTTGTTCCACTATATTTTGACTACACTAAATTTTGACTAAATAGCACACATATTATAAAATGTATTTATTTAATTATCTATTTAATTAGTCGTACCACAATAATTTCTAAAAATATTATATTATATATATATATCTTTATAAATAACTAGCTTACCCGGCAAACTTTGTACCGCCTCAAAATCTATTTATCAAATATATTTCATATAAAACATAGCCTATGTTACTCGTGGATAATGTAGCTTTCAAATGGTGAAAGAATTTTTAAAATCGGTCCAGTAGTTTTTGAGCCTATTCATTACAATCAAACAAACAAAGTTATCCTCTTTATAATATTAGTTTAGACTAGCTGACCCGGAAAACTTTTTACCGCTTCAAAATCTATTTATCAAATTTATTTCATATAAAATATCATCATCATCATCATCATCAACCCATTACTGTCCCACTGCTGGGCACGGGTCTCCTCTCATAATGAGTAGGATTAGGCCATAGTCCACCGCGCTGGCCAAGTGCGTATTGGTAGACTTCACATACCTTTAAGATTTTTATCCCTCAGGTATGCAGGTTTCCTCACGATGTTTTCCTTCACCGTTTTAAGCAAGTGATAATTAATTTCTAATACGCACATAAATTTGAAAATCAGAGGTGCGTGCCTGGGATTTGAACCTCGGACCCCTCGATCGAGAGGCCGCGTTTCTTAACCACTAGGCTATCACCGCAAAATTATACATATAACCGAACAAACAAACAAAGTTTTCCTCTTTATAACATTAGTGTAGATATGGCTTTTTATAAATCATTATGATTATGGTAATGTAGACATAAATTAATTATTAATATCAAATATAACGGTGCTAACATTATATTTAAATGTAGGTGTTGTCAGATAAAAAGCACAAAAAAATATAAACAGAAAATCAATTAATCGATATTTTTTAATAATAAAAATTTAATTACATATTAAAATTTCAACAAACTTGAAAATATGTGTTTTAAGTACATTGACTTTAAAAGCTGACTTGAAGATCATTAAACGACTTAAATGTCACTTTAAATTTATAACAACATAAAATGAGATTCGCTACAAACTCGAGATCACATAAAACCAAATAAGTCATCAAAATCGTTTCCAGAATGTATTTATAGCTCATTTCCATATTTATAGCCACTTGTTAATATAAAGTTACCGATAATAGTAATAAAATTAATACTAATGTTCCAAAAACATGCATTTTTGAGAACAACTATAAATCTTAGTTATGACATCTGGTAAGAAATTAGCATAGATTATAACGTATTTGAATACGACGTCTATAGATATCCCAAAATAGAGTCAATGAGCATTGTTATTATTTAGTAGAAATACAAAATTTGCTAAGTAAAAAAAAATATGAACTATTTTGTATAATATTTTTGAAGCAGCAAACGACCATGCAGTTCTGATGGTAGATGGCTACTGCCGCCGATGGACATCTATAATCAATCCCAGATAAGATTAGATTGGTACTTAAGGTCAGCCACAAATGCATCAGGTAGTAGAGTTCTAACTGAGGTCTGCTATAAGGATTGACGTAGAACGCCTTAGATACGCCTATCTCCCAAATTAATGAATATAAATTGAATCTTCATTATGAGATGAGCCTTGGGATAGTAATGAGTTAAAAATGTATTCTTAAGTGTAGCCCGCCAACCAATTAATATGCTAATAAAAATATTAAGAATTAAACAAACAGAACCGATCCGCAAACCTAATTTTAAATGACAACAAATTGCTTATGAAGTTGCTCTTAAATTTAAATATATGTAATGCTTATGTCTGTCTTAGATTTCTTAAAAAAGAATTTTACAGATCTTTTACAGAAATTACAAAGATTTACCTGATCTTTTTTTATAATATAAGAGTAGCAGACGAGAATGCAATTCATCTGATGGTAAGTAGTTTCTGTCTTGGGCATCTGTAATCAACCCCAGATAAGATTACCCTACCTGAGGTCGCACACAGATACGACGCACCCCTGAGGACTAAGCTGGAATGTCTCGGAAAAGCATGTCTCCCTTACCACACCCTTCAAACCAGAAGACAGCAGCTAACACTGCTGTTATTAGGCAGAAATAGCGACGGTGGTACCGACGGAGAACCACAGAGGGTTCTACCATCTTCAATTACATAAAACTGATATTTCAATTACATAAAAAATGTACACAATTTCAGGGCTTATTATTAATTGAATTTATGTAGTTAGTTTTAGATTAGGTACTTATTTTAAAACACTTAAGCGCCGTATTTTTACCCCCATAAAACGACACGAAATCGGGGACAAAACTCTAGTCATATTTATTTTAAAATCAAAGAACGCCGAAATTTTGTTTATACCAATTATGATAATCATGGCAATACCGCGTGGGATCTCGGAGAGGGTCATTTGAATAAAATATGCAATTAATTAACACTTAACTTTAAGATCCGACGGTGTCAAAGATACCATTTACAATAATTATGATTGTCATCATGAGAATTCGGAGTTTTAATTTTGTCTCGTTAGAATATGGGTTTACAAATTACGTTACTTTTCGTATTATAGAAGTAGTGAATAAAATCAAATTTATTTGTGAAATACTTAATCTTATATGTATATAAAATTCACGTGTCACAATGTTAGTTAACGTACTCGGCCGAAACAGCTTTACCGATTTTCACCAAATTTTATACGCATATTCAGTAGGCGAATCGGCTGCAATCTATTTTTTATACCCCTAAGTGATAAGGGTTGTTCACCCTTAACACTTTTTATTTATATGGCAACACAACGTTTGCCGGGTCAACTAGTATATGTATATACGAACACGCAGTCTACCTGACGACATGTGAGAACTGCCGTTCATAGTCATCTGTAATCAACCCCAGATAGGTTTAAGATCCTATTTAAACTGAATAGTGGTAGAGCCAGTAAGATTCTCCACACTCTTTCAGGTGGACTGCTAGGTCGTTAGCTAAGTACTTCTATAATAACAGAACAATTTAGATTTGTTTACAGAATCTGGCCTTTTTTATAATTGTCTTTGGTATATAAATATTGTCGATGATCTTATTTTGCTCTCTTCATAATTTTAAAAATAATAATGACCTTATGTCGTAAAAATAAAATGACCTAGCATATTAAAGTAAATAATAATATTTATAATACAACAACATACATACTATGCCGTATAATATGCATACTATTTAGGAATGTTACATTAACAATTCTATTTTTTATTAACTCTCTGGTTTTCTGACAAAAGATGTCACTTCTGAGTATAACGGCCATTTGGTGTAAATAATGTGTTGGCGAGTTGTTTTAATGACTATTAGGCTTAATAGCTGTTTCGAAATAGATCTATTTTATTATATGTTAAGTATACAAAATTATTCTGATTAGAAGGAAGCTTATACATAGAGACTTCACAGCCTAGTGAAAAAGAAAAAGAAGCTTATTTTGCCTCGTAATCGGAGTTGAAATTTTATTTTTCGTCTAGGCAGAGCATAAGAAATTCGGAATTCTAGGAAATAAAGCATTTGAATTTCGCCCGAGAACTATGCTGGAGTGCTTCAGAAAATTATGTCTTCCTTACCACAACCTTGAAACCAGAACACAGCAGCGCTTAACACTGCTGTTAAGAACAGAAAAAGGTGTGGCGGTGGTGCCGGAGTCGAACTACAAAGTGTTCCACCTTCACATTTTTTTCTTTTTATAATATAATAGTAGCAGACGAGCATGCAGTCCACCTGATGGTAAGTGGCTACTACCGCCCATGGACATCTGTAATCAACCCCAGATAGGATTAGATATTCCTACTTGAGTTCGGCCACAGATGCGCCGCTACCCCTGAGGACTAACTGGACTAACTGGAACGCCTCTGAAAAGTTTGTCTCCCTTACCACACCCTCCAAGCCCGAACACAACAGCGCGTAACACTGCTGTTATTAGGTAGAAATAGGTGTGGCGGTGGTGCCGGAGTCGAACCACAAAGTGCTCAACCTTCAAAAAGTCACTACTTTTCCATCTTCTAAACACGAGTCCTCTTACGATTTATGCCATAGGGTAACTACTCAATTATGATTTAGTGGCACCGTGCCCAACAGTGGGATAATAGTGGGATTATGCAGATCAAAACGATATTATTTGCATGTCTTTATTGAACACAATGTAATGTATCCGTTTACACCCACTCATACATAATATTTAGTTAAGAACCAAAAATCGACCTTATTGCAATGACCCGTATACTGGTCATAATCGCAAAATATTATATATTTGAAGCAATCCATTAAAAATGATATATGGTGTCCCTAATGATAATAAAATATTGGGTTTATATGGAATCGGTGTATTAAAAAGTGATAATTTTGGCGGCAAAAAGTTATTTTGTAAATGGTTTATTATTAGTTCGTATTAGTTTATTAATAGCAATAAATCTGACCCTTATTAAACGTTAAGATATTATTTTTGGATAACGAGGTGTTTTTATTATTTTTTTGCTGTTAAAACTTTGTTTGAGGCATTTGGGTATATGTCGTATGTCGCCTTCTAGTAAACAATGTACTCGTAGACATTGCAAAAGTGAATTTAATAATTTGATAAACAATACGTACTCAAAACGACTAAAAACATGAATTAAATTAATTCATCATCATTATCATCATCGACCCATTATTGCCTACTGGGCACGGGTCTCATCTCATAATGAGAAGGATTAGGCCATAGTCCACCGCGCTGGCCAAGTGCGTATTGGTAGACTTCACATACCTACCTTTGATAACGGTTTTTTTTGAGATGCAGGTTTCCTGATGTTTTCCTTCACAGTTTAAGCAAGTGATAATTAATTAATTTCTAATAAGCACGTAACTTAGAAACATCAGATGTATGATTTGTACCTTGGAGACCTGGATCAAGAGGCCGAATATCTTAACCTAGTCAGGGTTATCACTGCTATTAAATTTATTAAAAGCTGCAAAATAACTGATAAATGTACTACTAACAAATCAAAAACTTGGACTGTGATAAATAATGTTTTTTTTTATGATATAGGAGTAGCAGACGAGCATGCAGTCCACATGATGGTAAGTGGCTACTGCTGCCCATGGACATCTGTAATCAACCCCAGATAGGATTAGATATTCCTACCTAATCGGCCACAGATGCGCCGTCACCCCTGAGGACTAAGCTGGAACGCCTCTGAAAAGTATGTCTCCCTTATCACACCCTTCAAACCGGAACACAGCAGCGCCTAACACTGCTTTTATTAGGTAAAAATAGGTGAGGCAGTGGTGCCGCCGGAGTCGAACCACAAAAGGTTCTTCTACCACCATCAAATGTGTTATAGAAATAAATAATAATGTACCTACCTAAATGTATCAATTTTGCATTGCAAGTAATGAGACAAAATAATTATAAATTATTGCAATTAAACTATTTGATTTGATTTGAAAAAGTTATTGATCTGCTGATCTCCTGAGTTATTGAAGCTGTCTGACGGGTTGTGGGTTCGAAAACTTCCTTACAGCAACACTACTTGGCTGTTTTATTGTAAAGCGCTAAGCAGCTAATAATGAATCTCATATAAAATTGGAATCCTATCTAAGATCGATCACAGATGCGTTCCTACCTTAAGGGCGAAGTTGGAAAGTCTCGTGTAAATGTTACCAACACTCTCATAATCACAACATAGCAGTGTTACACAGTTGTTATAAAGTGTTGTTGTTATTATTTAGGCGTGGCGGTGGTGCCTCAGAAATCGAAGGGTTCTACCACCAGTTATTTTTAGCAATAACCCTAAACCTAACATACGAGTACCTACAATGATTTCTTCACTTAACTCTCACGCTTATTTTCCGTGACTCAGACAAGGAAATCATGGAATCTGCCTGACCGAGAATCGAACCTGCACCCTAGCACCATGCAACAAAACAATTCGCAAACAGCTGTCAAACCCTCAGCATCCCAATTAGTAAATGCCTGCCCGGTACCGGCTATCGGCCATCGGTTCTGGGAACGGTGTGGGGAGCGCCCCGCTGCGCCGGTAAGTCACCGGGCTCACACCTCCGTCAATAGGACCCGTGGCTTATAGCGCGGCTTACGTAACTTGATACTTGGCCTAAAAATTCCGTCTAAAAATTTCCTGTTCCTATCCAGAAAAAATGTATATGAGTGTCTTAATGATCATTCCCCTTTTGCCATAAAAAATGAATATCAAGCGCTGCTGTGTTCTAATTTTACGAGTAAAACAGTGGCAAGGTAGAAAAAAAGTAAATGCAAACACAAATATTTGTACAACCTCCAAACACAGACGAAATACATTAAGAATCTGTCCAGGAATCGAACCTGAACCCACCGTGTCAGTGCAGGTCATTTGATCCTCAGCATCGCAATAAGTAAATGCCTGCAGTACCGGCTATCGGACATCGGTTCTGGGAACGGTGTGGGGAGCGCCCCGCTGCGCCGGTAAGTCACCGGGCTCACACCTCCGGCAATAGGACCCGTGGCTTATAGCGCGGCTTACGTAACATGATACTGAACTTAGAAATTGTGTGTAAAATCCTGTTTGTATGTAAATAACAATTCCCATTTCTATCTCGATGAAATTTTCGTTTTAGCCTTATAATATTAATGTATAGCGATGCTGTGTTCTAATTTTAAAAATGTGGCAAATTAAAAAACAAAACTTGTACCTACATATAAATACTACTACAATTATTTAATTTTTAATTACAATTTATATAATTTATATATACTTATGACATATTTTCATACCCTTTGGGTTAGGATAGGAGCACAAAACTTATGTATTTCACGTATGTATACCACCTTATCCTTAGCAATAAATGAATTGAATTGAATTTGAATTTGAAATACCCAAACAACAAAATATGAATTAGAATCTGTACGGGAATCGAACCTAAACTCTCAGCATCCCAATTAGTAAATGCCTGCCAGGTACCGGTTATCGGACATCGGTTCTGGGAACGGTGTGGGGAGCGCCACGCTGCGCCGGTAAGTCACCGGGCTCACACCTCCGTCAATAGGACCCGTGGCTTATAGCGCGGCTTACATAACTTGATACTGAACTTAGAAATTGTATCCAGAATGTTCCTGTTTCTATCGTATTACTATCTTGATGAAAAGGTATAGGAGTGTCTTCATGGTAATTCCCCTTTTCCGTTATAACATGAATGTCAAGCGCTGCTGTGTTTTAATTTTACGAGTAAAACAGTGGCAAGGCAGAAATAATAGGAAACGCACACATAGTATTGCAACAAAACACACAAGAAAAACATTTAGAATCTGTCCGGGAATCGAACCTGAACCCACCGTGTCAGTGCAGGTCATTTGATCCTCAGCATCCCAATTAGTAAATGCCTACAGTACCGGCTATTTGGCATCGCATTGGAACGGTGTGGGGAGCGCCCCGCTGCGCCGGTAAGTCACCGGGCTCACACCTCCGTCAATAGGACCCGTGGCTTATAGCGCGGCTTACGTAATATGAGACATGAAGATGATTTTCGGTATTATTTTTATAACAACCGTATTACTAGTGTTGTAACTTGAAAGATATGTTAAAGTAAAGGTGGAAGAATCCTCTATGGTTCGACTCCGGCGGCACCACCGCCACACCTATTACTGTCTAATAACAGCAGTGTTAAGCGCTGTTGGGTTTGAAGGGTGTGGTAAGAGAGACATACTTTTCCGGAGCGTTCCAACTTAGTCCTCAGGGATAGCAGCTCATCTGTGGCCGACCTCAGGAAAATGTAATCCTGGGGTTAATTGCTCATGTCCATGGGTGGCAAGAGCTAGTATCCATCAGTTTTGACGACCCGCGTGGCGGAGCGGTCACCATGCCGGTCTGACACGCAGAGGGTCCCGGGTTCGATTCCCGGCCAAACAGATTTCTAAATGATGAATTTAGATTTCTGTTTCTGGGTCTGGGTGTTTTGTATTTGTCTCTGTATGTGTCCATAGCACCCACGACACAGGGAATCCTAGTGTGGGGCTGTGAGTGTAATTAACAAAAAAAACTAAAGAAAAAAAACAAAGGTTAGACTGCATGCACGTCTACTACCCCTATATTATAAAAAAATACAAATATGAGAATTAGAACAACACTATGAAATATGAAAAATGAGTATAAAAATTCTGATTTAAATGTTCAAGTATCAAGACCTCATGAGCGCCGGCCACCCGGTAATATATTGATGATGCTGTAACAGCCATTGTGATCTTTTGTTAGATTATGATAACCGAGATAACTTATTCTCCGGTTAATATAAATGTCTGTCGCGGCTCGGCTAGCGTGGAGAATGGATGTTTTCTATTGCTTTTAATCCCACTGCTGGGTACTTGACTTTTTAAGCGATTGCAGAGGGTAATGTTTATGTGTGTATGTATGTTTGTATGTGTATGTATGTATGTTAGTCTCATTCCTTGGCACGATCCACAGTCCAAACGGTTTGACGGATTTTAAGATATGATTGTTGTTGGAGTCGTCTAGATAAGGTGTAATGTTGAGGAGTAGGATATATGAAGGTGGTAGAACCTTTTGTGGTTCGACTCCGGCGGTACCACCGCCACACCTACTTCTACCTAATAACAGGAGTGTTAGGCGCTGCTGTGTTCCGGTTTGAAGGGTGTGGTAAGGGAGACATACTTTTTCGAAGCGTTCCTTCGAAGCTTAGTCCTCAGGGGTAGCGGCGCATCTGTGGCCGACCTCAGGTAGGAATATCTAATCATAACTGGGGTTGATTACAGATCTCCATGCGCGGCAGTAGCCACTTACCATCAGGTGGACTGCATGCTTGTCTGTTACTCCTATATTATAAAAATCTGTAAAACCATGTTATAGTCCGCGCCAAACTACTAGTCCGCTCTGAAGTTTTTGCACACAACTACAAGCATATATTCCGTAGCAACGTAAGGACATACTAACCCAACTACATAGCGGGTACATACCCGAGGGCGAGACTGGGCAGCGGAGGGTACCTGGAGGGGTCCCGCGTTGTCTTCGTCCCGCTAATATCTACAATTTGCTATTGGACGCGATTAGTTTCGATATTCAGAGCAGACTAGCAGTTTGGCCCGGACTATACCCATTCAAGCAAATAAAGATATGTGATTGGATTTGAAGAAATCTAACGTGAGATAGATATCTCAGTATTGATGGGAGGCCTATATTTATTTTTATCTGTGAGATTTACAGATTCAGTTTTGACAGCTGACTTGCAAAATATTTACATTGGCGAAATATTTGATTGACATTAGGTTTTATGGTTATCTACCATCTTAAATTATGGTGTGGTGAGTGGCATTCATTCTTATAACAAAACTCTACCATACTTTCCACTTCCTACATATTAGACATATCGTGGGATTTGCTGTGGTTCTTATAATATTAAGTGCTGAGTGAATTTGAATAATAGACAGGAAAAATGGCTTTCAAGCTTTTAGTTTACATATATGAATAGCAGATGAGCATACAGTCCACCTGATTGTGAGTCTTCGGCTACAGCCGCCCATGGGCATTCCTCCTTGAGGTCACCCGCAGATGCGCCGCTACCCCTACGACTAAGCTGGAACGCCTCGAAAAAGTACGTCTCCCTTACCACATCCTTTAAACCAGAACACAGCAACGCTTTACATTACTGGTAATAGGCAGAAATAGGTGTGGCGGTGGTGCCGCCGGAGTCGAACCACAAAGAGCTCTACCACCTTCAAAGATTTACCATGGCACCTACACAAGAAATCCTAGTGTGGTTCTGTGAGTGTAGAACGCATATTTTTATTTTTATTGATAAAGTCCGTTTGTCCCAATGAAGGGTAAAAATAAAAATAATGGAAACATCCCAGGATTTCGTTTTCTGATTCATTCCAACACGCATTCCACCACGATAACCGAGGTGTGCCTTAAAACAGTTTAACTTGCCCAATCTGTCTTGTCTAACCAACTTAATCGAGCTACGGAATTAAGGGACTGGTTCCATTGCGTCAGTGGAGCGAGTAACTATAATTAAATTACAGCTAACACGATGATCATGATATTTTTTGGATCTGTAAGTTATGAGTTATGGCAAATATTTAAATAAAATAAAATAAATAAAAACAGTAAAAACATTAAAGGGGTTAGAAAGGGTTCAGAAGTGGAAGGAAAATATAAATTAATCGAAGGAGTGTGAAATCTACCAAAGGCTAGCTAGTTTGATGGACAATGAATTTAAAAATTTCGAGATTTATATGAAAATTTGGACAAGTTACCTGTTTTCATTTGTATTTTTTGATTCAATAGGTACATAAAATATTATAGATATTTTGTAGCACAAATGGACACGAAACACGAAACGCCAGCGAGGCAAATGCCCGGAGACAGCCGACGCAACCCGAAAGATCACGTATGTTTCGAAAACTGAAAGTTTAGCTGAGTTTTCCGAAAACAGAAAACAAACCTCTTACTTGACCGAAAAATCGGTTACTCATTATAAATGTTTATTGATACAGGCATAGATTATTAAGATTACTCGCTCTTAACAAGAAAATGTAACCCTTTAACAAATGTCACTGTCATCTATTTTCGTGTTTGAAAAATATAAAAAAATGTAGTTTTTAGATCATTTACGAATGAAACGATACTTCTTCGCACTTTTTCTTCGATTTCGTGTCTTAATTGCGCATGTCGACATTGTTCCGCGTAAATTATACCATGACAGCCATTAAACAGCTGACAGTCAGCCGTTTAAGTCATTTAATGGCTTCCTTCAATTACAAGGAGGTGAGATATCTATACTTATCTATGGATACAGGCGAAAGTATCGCCAGCCGTCACTCGCTGCGCATACAACAAGCCCCGTAACCCGATATCATCCGACCAATAATATAAATAACGTTATAATAAACAATAAATTAGCTGGTCCTAAACGTTGAAAGTGCTCATTTGTTTGTTTAATTCCCACAATGTAGAATGTTTGGATAACTCAATCTCACAATGTGCTAGAACCGGCGGGAGGTGCTGGGTTCCGTATTGATTTTTTGTAATTTTTAAGAGTTCGAAATAGAAATTGAACTTCATCATCAACCCATTGTGCTACTGCTGGGCACGGATCTCCTCTTAGAATGAGAAGGATTAGACAATAGTCCACCGCTGGCCAAGTGCGTATTGGTAGACTTCACATACCTTTGAGATTTTTATATAAATCTCTCAGGTGTGCAGGATTCCTCATGATGTTTTCTTACGCCGTTTATGCAAGTGATAATTAATTTCTAATACGGACATAACTTTGAAAAATTAGAGGTGCGTGCCTGAGACTTGAATCTCGGACTCCTCGATTGAGAGACCGAGTTTCTTAACTACTAGGCTATGACTGCTATTAGTTGAACTTAATTGTATGTTTCATTAAATAAAATTAGTAGACACTGTCACACTTCAGATAGTTTGGAGTCCTGAGATCAGTGATTGAGGACTAGGACAAAATATCCCTAAGGAAATTTGAAGGGCTTTTTATATAGAAGCAAAAGAAGCAATTCGTTAAAGGTCGTAGAGCCCTTTCTGGTTCAACTCCGGCGTCACCACACCTATTTCTGCCTCATAACAGCAGCGTTAACCGCTGCTGTGTTCTGGTTTGAACACACCGGTAAGGTAGATATACTTTTCCGAGGCGTTCCAGCTTAGTCCTCAAGAGTAGCGACGTATTAGTGACTGACCTGTGGAAGGTAACTAATCCTATCTGGGGTTGATTACAGATGTCCATGGGCGGCAGTAGCCACTTACCATGAGGTGGACTGCATGCTCGTCTGCTGCGCCTATATTACATGTATACATATTTGACATGGGTGTGGCGGTATTGCAGCAACTGAACTGCAACCTTTCAGTTGAGTTTATTTGACATTACTTTTATATTGTTGCATGCCGATATTGGCCAAATGTG
This sequence comes from Epargyreus clarus clarus, assembly GCA_014595695.2. Taxonomy (NCBI): domain Eukaryota; kingdom Metazoa; phylum Arthropoda; class Insecta; order Lepidoptera; family Hesperiidae; genus Epargyreus; species Epargyreus clarus. The sequence goes on from JACTTY020000028.1 coordinate 1,758,896, forward strand.
CAGAACTTTGTAAAAATATACCATCCAATGTACCATATTTGATGCAATGAATGAATAAATAAAAAATAAAATAAATAAAAGAAAGGTTTAGTTGACTACGCACTTTTAAGCACATCGGAGTTTAATATAAGTTTCATCTTTATTTTGGGAATATACATGAATTTACTTAGTTAGCTCATCTTCAATATTAAATCAAATTTATTTAATCATAAGGCCCTTCCATTATCTAAAGTATCGAGAAATTTACAACTATGACCTAAGTTGAATCTAGCCGTCAATACTCAATCCTTTTCATCATATCCTTGAAGACTAAATCACCTTATATCATTCCTTATATCGATACCATAAGACCCAACATCGATTAGTCAAAATCGATTGTATTTCATAAGGTGTTTATGGGAATCATTTATTATAGAGACTTCCGCGTCTCAGATGACTTGGACAAACACCATATATCATGGGGAAAGGTGTCTAAATGTGTTAGAAGTTCCACGTCACAATGTAATTTAAACAAATAAAACACCATAACTTTGAAATATACTTCAGGCGAATTTACGAACTGGGTCCTGGACTATAGATCCCATATTTCAATGCAGTCATATTCCGTTTGTACGATTCGATGTTTAAACAATTTTGAGTTCTGTTTCGTGAAATATAAAGATGTTTTGGCTATGGATGGACGCGATATGAATATTGTTGTTTGTCTGTCTGTCAAAATAAATAGAGAAACAGGCGTGCGTACGACGTTACAATGTACTGACGTGTTTTTTAACGCCATCTACATCGGCAAGGCTTAATAGTCTAGGAGACGGTTGTGTAAAAGATCTTAACATATGTTATGTTACTGAAATGACTACTTATTATTGATTTAACGTAAAGACGAAATGAATCCTTAAAAATACAAGCATTGTAAGATTTTTTCCAAAACAAACACCATATATAGAGGATTCCTACTTTAATTTTGACCAGTTTTCTCATTTAGAAAAGTAGTAATATACTCGTAGTTTGTTTGATTTTACCTTACCGTAATTTTAACTTAATCTGAACATTATGTTATTTAGTTTTCATGTTAATATAGTTTTATTCAAATTTAAATTAATTTAATAATATATTATTAAGTAATCAGCTCTGTCGAACAACTGTTTCGCCTGGCCATGGATAGAAAGAGGTTCAAGGAACTAACGGTCAACCTTCAGTAGTGAAGAGGTACATTAAGAAGAAGAATTATTAAATAAGCCTGCAATGTTAGATGTAAGTAAGTAAAAAAGATATGAATATCCCAGCTTTAGATTTTATGACAAATAACTACAATTTAAAACATATTACAACAGTCGTATTTCTAGAGACAAGAGATTATTTTGAATATCTTAGACGTATTTATATTTAGAGTATCAATTTTACTAAAATATTAAAGTATTGAAATGACTAATGGAGTAATGTTACTTCGAAGTATAACTTCATTAGTCAAAACTTTTGTACAAAGCATACAAATTAACAAATTAAATTGAATGATTAGCTCCTAACCTATTCCTAAGGAGGCTTTAAAAACACACGGGCGAAAATAATGTTTTGTAAGTGACTTTACCTTAATAATTAAAGATTTTTAGGCGAAAATAATGTTTTCTCAGCGACTCTACATTAATTATTAAAGATGTTTAGTAAAATTTGATTTGAGGAAAAATTAAAAATACAAATGAGTTATATGTATTAATTAACAAAGTAACGGTATAATAGATATGTGCCCAAATCATTATGATAGTAAATTTGTAAGACTTACTGATATAAAGTTTTAAACGATTTTTGTGATATTATTTTACATATTTTTATATTATAATATTTAAGGTATGACCCCAATGATTACGCCCAAAAATACTGGATAATTTTATGATATAACATTTCTGTAAAAGTCTTTACGCTTACGTGAGAGCTATATAAAAATTGGTTCAGAGAAAATAAGTTTCTTAAGATAATTAACTTCAGACCGAAAGATAAAAATCTATCATTCATATTCGTTATAGGTTTGATTAATTATAGAACCTGATTATTAATTTTTTGAACTAAACATCTTAAAACAAAAAATACCTTAAACATCATAACTAAACTTAAACTTAAAATTTAAAGAACATAACCGTCCAAAATCCACCCCCGTGTGTTTCCACGAGATGGATATCTCACCGTAGAATAATGGGTTGTCGGTTCAATCAGAATTCACAGTCAATTATTTTGATACGTGGTTTTGTGGCGCGAGGAACCCCGGGGGGCAGGCACTAGTGGTGATCGGAGGACGTATCTAAAGTTTATGATAGGATTCTATTTATTTACATAATGGTAATGGCTTTATTGGTATACGGTATACGATATGGATAGATGACGTCATTGTTGTTACTCTCCCACTGCTGGGCACGGGTCGAACAGAATGAGAAGGATTAGGTCATAGCCACCGCATAAGCCAATTGGTAGATTTCATGCTTCATTGGAAACATTTTTTTAATCTTTCAGGTATTCTTAAGATGTTTTCCTTCAACGTTAAAGTAAGGGATAATTAATTTTTAATAAGCCCATAAGTTTGAAAAATCAGATCCGTATGCCAGGGATTCGAACATTGGACCCTTTGATCTAGAGGCGGCATTTTAACTATTTACTAGGTTATTACTACTCATATAATTTCTAGCCACCAAAAGTCAACAAGATTTACAACAAGAAAAAGATTTACAATGTCTAGTAGGAAGAAAATGTCATATGTCCAATTCTGATACAAACTTTACTATAATTCTATTTTCCATGTCTAAGAACTTAAGAACTTACACTTAAGAAGTATAACTTCGGAAAAAACTCCGTTGTAGCTTGTAACAAGAGAACGGTTGACATCTGACCCCTGTAGTCGACGGTATTGACGGTAACATCTCTATCAAGGTGTTGGAAACGTAATTGTAGATCGAATAACAGATCAAGATTGGTTCACTGGCTTTTCCCGTGGCTTCGATAGTGGAGCTTTAGGGCGGTATCACACAAGCGACAGTTAATATCGACAAGCTACAGTTGATTCTGATTGATGCGGTTGATTTGACATTCTGAAAGGAGACCCGTGCCCAGCAGTGGGACAGTAATGGGTTGATGATGATGATGATGACGATGACAGTTGATAACGACAGGCGGCCACAGTAGACGACAGCATAGTCGCTCATCACTGGCGACGTCTACAAACATGAAATGTCGCTCGTGTATAAGCTGCCATATCGGTACTGAATGTAGTGTCACTTCAGTGTTTGTTCATGAGAAGGTGATAGAACACTTAGTAGTTTCGGCATAGATAGGTATAGATAATCTCACCGCCTTGTAATTGAAGGAAGCCATTAAATGACTTAAACGGCTGACAATTCTGTCAGCCATTTAAGCTGTCGTGGTGTAATTTACGCGGAACAATGCCGACATCGCAAACACGAAATCGAAGAAAAAGTGCGGAGAAATATCGTTTCATTCGTAAATGATCTACAAACTACATTTTTTTAATATTTTTCAAACACGAAAATAGATGACAGTGACAATTGTCAAAAGTACATTTTCTTGTTCGGAGCGAGGAATCTTTACTAATCTATGGGTTCCGGGGACACCACCTCTACAAGTTCTGCCTAATATCAGCAGCGTTAAATGTTGATTTTAAGCACCGCAGTGTACGGTTACATCTCTATCAAGATGTTGGAAACGTCCGTAATTCATCATCATCATCATCATCAACTCATTACTGTCTCACTGCTGGGCACGGGTCTCCTCTCAGAATGAGAAGGATTAGGCCATAGTCCACAGCGCTGGCCAAGTGCGTATTGGTAGACTTCACATACCGTTTGAGATTTTTTTTTATAAATCTCTCAAGTACAGGTTTTCTCACAACGTTTTTCCTTCACCGTTTAGCAAGTGATAATATTTATTTAACGTCCGTATTTGTATCTGCAAAATTGGAGATAACTGGTTGGTTCCGAGCCTTCGATAGTCTAACTTTAGGGCAATAACACACAAGCGACAGTCGGCGATAGTCGCTGATGATACAAAGCGATGGCTGGCTAGAATTATCGCTTGTGTAATAACTACCTTAGGAATACTAAATTCAGAAAATCATTTTTTGTTTACTATCTACCTATTTATTAAAATGTTCAAGCTGTTTTTTTATAAATTTTATTTAGCGAAGGGAAACTCTTCACTTGATGGTAACTTACATATTAACCGATTGATCTTCTTCCTCCTGAACCACTTAAAAAAATTGCTTTGGTTTAGTCCGCTAGTTGAGCGTAGATTGCTAATTATCAAAAACTTTTAATAGTTACATAGATAATTCCCAGGCATAGGTATAGACTAGACGGTAGACAAACGTACCTTTGTACTTTTAAATATTTTTGGAAAATCATAAATCTCTCGAAATTACCCGAGAACCTCAGCCTAACTCGTGAAACGTGAGAAAACTGAAAAGTCCACCACGCTGCTTCAATCCAAACTAGAATAATATTTATTTATTTATTGTTAATTAGAACGATACATTAATCACTTACACTAATTAACATGTCAAATTCAATGTCATAATACAGGAGACTTCATTATTAAATAGAATTAAACATTTATATAATAGCTGAAAGTTAAATAGTAACATTTGAGAATTAATAAAAAAACAACAATTAAATAAACTATGTCAGTACGAAATTTAATATCACATTACATTTACAGAAAAGCAACTGAGAATGTAGGAGGTTAGAATTTATCCGTAAACTTAAGGCACACACTTAAAACTTCCTGCCTTATAATAATATTGTATAAAAATTGCACGCCCTAACGCTGTTTGTCCACTGCACCGTCACCAAGCCGATACCCATAATTAATCACGGCACCGAATTAGCGTACACAATACACATACATTTACTATGGGATGACGGTGCTCGGGTGACGGACGTTCGGTGGACAAGCTGCTATAGCAAATGTATGTACGCTACTTCGGCGCCGTCATAAATTATCGGTATCGGCTCGGTATCGTGGTTGGTGGACAAACAGCGTTAGGGTATACACAGAGCAACCACTACCATTGTAAACACCATCATTTTATGTACCTACCTGTTGTTTTAGCAATAAATTACTGATTGCTGATTGGCTCGTTACAGATTTCTTCTTCAAAATGATTTTTAGATTTATTTAACAGGCATATAAATGTATCCATAGGCATCCAATAAAATATATTAAATGCAATTCTCTAACCAACAACAAACTGAGGTCATAGTAAAAAAACTCAAACCTGGCAACACCTCGGACCGAGCCCCACGACCGCCCCGAACAAAGCAAATCGCTCAAACGTTGCCAACCTCCGAATATTTCACTTAAAAAAATCTGTTTTTTCATACATTTTACAAATCGCCTAACAGACGACCCGCCATCTTGTTGAAAAAAAAAAAACCGATTTGGCAAAATTGAGGATATATCCGAGAAAATTTTAAAAAATGGCAACAAAATATTAAAAATCCCAAGAGATACGACCTCCCAAAAACACCTCGAAAATTGAAAAATTTCAAACTCAAATATTTCGGCGGCCATCTTGGTTTTTCATTTTTTCCAATTTCAACGTAACGCTCACCTAAATATTATTCGAAAAAGAAACAAACATCAGCATAAAGTCAATAAATGAAAAAGTTAAAAATTTTAAATCGGCGGCCCGCCATCTTGAATCTATGGCATCTCATATTTTTCCCTTTGGCTCGGGGGAGAGGGGAAAACCCGCCATAGACAACAAAGTCGCTCCTAGACGGCAACATGGAGAACGGCATGTCAGTCAGTCAGTGGTAAGTTCAGGATTATATATATATACTAGGTATCGCGTGGGTGCGCGAGCTGCAAGCAGCTCGCGGGGAAATGTCTTGTTTAGTTTTGCGTGCAAGATTTTTTACAATTTTTGTTTCTATATATTTATTGAAAATTTGTTAATTTTTGGGGCCGTTTGTAAAGGATATGAGTTAATATTTGCAAAATACCAAGAATTTGGGACCTGATTTTTTTGTCTATAAGCCATACATTTTAAAAACATAATGAGACAATAACTTGAAATATTACATACATATGTCCTTAGATAGGTGTTAGAAAAAAAACTATGTGAGCCGTCACGGGACGCCTGACAGATGTGAAACATCGACATTATTTTGTAAAAGTAATATGCAGAAAAGAACATATTGTGATAGGAACTAAATATGTCATAATGATAAAATAAAATATTACGATTTTTGCGCATGGCGACGCGTCGCCACACCGTACACAGTACTGCATATAGACTGTATATATTTACCATCGTATAGCGTATAGCGGCATGCGTCGCCACGCCAGAAATCGGTTTTACGTGCGGCTATAGATGTTTCACATCAAAAATCAATTATGCTCCAATAATGGCGCGCTATTGAAATCTCATTGAACAATTAGCGACGCGCCGCGCAGCGCTGGACACACAGACAGACAAATTTATAACGCGCTAACGAGATGTGGGGTTTCGGGGATAAGGTCGCAGCTGAAAATTATCAAATATATATTTAAAAATGGCTTGCCTATTAGCGAAGTTAAACTTCTTGGACTATGTATTTGCTTTAAGTGGAAATGTCTTAATTAATAGTGCTTCTGGTCCCTATGTACGGTTGCTCAGATTTTACACGAAAACTATATTATTATTTTTTAGCTTTTTGAGCTTAAAATCGATAGTCTATTGCTGTATCTCTGAGTAAAAAATCCATAAAATGACATAGACTAAAAGTAAACATAGGTCTAAGTAAAAATCAAGTACGCCTCAATAATGGCTATTGAATCTCATTATCATCAAATCATGATTTGATCATCATCAAATTAGCGACGCGCCGCGCAGCGCTGGACACACAGACAGACAAATTTATAACGCGCTAACGAGATGTGGGACTTTGCGCAAAAGGGTGCGCCTGGAAAATATATATATAAAAAGTATTTGTCTTTTAGCGAAGTTAAACTTTTAGACATTTTTATTTGCGTTAAATTTAAAATGTCGTAAATAATAGTGTTGGGTGTGCCTTTGAATGGTTACTCAGATTGTGCGCAAAAACCAAAATCCTTAATGAAGTAAAATAGGTTGTGTCTTCACTTTACCTTTATGAAACTATACCCATAACATTGTCAAGGCCTGAAATAAATGACATATAGACTAAAATTAAACATAAGTTTAAGTAAAAATCAAGTACGTCTCAATAATGGCTATTGAATCTCATTGAACAATTAGCGACGCAACGCTCAGCGCTGGACACAGACAGATAAATTTATAACCCGCTAACGAGATGTAGGGCTTTGGGCATGAGGTCATCTGGAATTTATTTAAAAATTATTTGCCTGATGTAGAAGTAATACTTCTTAAACCTATTTTATTGGCATGCCAAGTTGCATAAGGACACTGCTATTAAGTAGTAAAGTGTAGACTATTCTATAGAAGTAAAACTTCTTGAAAATGACATAATGAGTATGTGCGCTTCTTATATTGACATATGCCCTGGAATGAGTTTTCTTTTTTTACCTTTAATATGTTTAAGTTAATATTTATTAAGCCTGTTATTGTCTGTCAACACTTTTATGCAAAGATATAATCTCGTGTTTTTTTTTCAGCTGTGGACAGACAAACAGACAAAAACACAACACAAACCGATCTCAATTGGTTCTATATCGAGTATTGAGCAAACAATTTATTATAGCCTGGAAATACATGTATTTTAACATTACGAAGAGATAAATACTTCATATTTTATTTATATAATAATATTACTTTAATATATAAGTAGATTAGCAAGTATTACCTTAATTAATCTGCACCTTCCATTTGCTGTAATTGAACTAGTTGCATTATTTATGATGTTATCTTACTAAAAAATGTACGACATATTTCCTTATTTGTATTTTCAATGGCATAAATATACAATATATTTAATGCACACATTTTCCCTTTGTACTGTAGTTATAATATAAAATAACTTATGTAAATATATAAAGACATTATACTTTATTATTGCCAACAACAATTACGTACAGATTTATATTAATAGTCTATGTTTATTATATCATAAAAATATGAAGTTATAAATTTATTATCATACTTGTAAACAGTATCCTATTATTTGTTTTACAATTATAATGCTACTTATAATAAATAAAGTAATAAAAAGTTTTGTGACTATAAATAGATAATAAAAAATATGTTAAAATTAATGTTTATATTAATAGGTACCAATACTATAGGTATTTTTGCAAAAAAGTAATGAATTACATTGATCTATCAGTATTTATAATATTTTGTAACCAAATAGATTATAGATTTATTTCTTTTGTATAGAGGGAACTGGGCTAGATTTACAATTGGGTTTAAAAAATATTGCTGTTGAACATTTGACGAACTTATTCAAAATATAATTTTCACTTACACCCATCTTCAATCGGACCGTGCCCGGACCGCTAAAATAAAACAAGGCCTCAAACAAATAAACAATCCGAATAATGCGCAGGTGTGAATGAACATCGCTTGGTGCGAGCGAGACGCAACACGAAACGCAACCAGCGAGACAAGGATAGAAGACACTAAGGAATTCGATCGCTTATTAATTGAACAAGAATTTTTATCTCGAAGCAATAGAGTTGAGTATTGAAAGGGGTTTGTGGGAGATTAATTAATAAATTGGTTGCCTAATGGTGCTGGATATTGATTGGCATTAATTTGCTTTAAGGGTTCTGCACGTTCTCGTGTAGCTCTAGTTTATCTTGTGTTTTGATGCGTTTATTTACAAGGCTTTTTAAAATTATAAACATTATTATTATAGAGTGTTAAAGTTTACGTTTGTGGAATTATAAAGTATGTTTTGATGGAGGTAGAACCCTTTGTGGTTCGACTCCGGCAGCACCACCGCTACACCTATTTCAGCCTAATATCAGCAGTGTTAAGCGCTGCTGCGTTCTGGTTTGAAGGGTGTGATAAGGGAGACATACTTTTCTGAGGCGTTGGTTAGGCTTCTGAAGTAGCGGCGCAACCGTAGCTGACCTCAGGTAGGAATATCTAATCCTATCTGGGGTTGATTACAGATATCCATGGGCGGCACTAGCCACTTACCATCAGGTGGACTGCATGCTTGTCTGCTACTCCTATATTATAAAAAAAACACTCTATATATTTCACTCCTCAAACGAATCCATCGACACGACGAGCACGCAGTCCACCTGATAGTAAGCTACTGCCGCCCATACACATCTGTAATCAGTATTCTGATTGTGAAAGAATTTTCATGATCGGTTCAATATTTCCGAAGATTAGCCGCTACAAACAAACAATCAAAGTTACAAACTTACCTCTTTATAATCTTATATATAAAATTCTCGTGTCACAATGTTAGTTACCGTGCTCCTCCGAAACGGCTTTGCCGATTTTCACCAAATTTTATATGCATATTCAGTAGGTCTGAGAATCGGCTACTATCTATTTTTCATACCCCTAAGTGATAAGGGTTGTTCACCATTAACATTTTTCTATTTACATGGCAACACAACGTTTGCCGGGTCAGCTAGTATTAGTATAGATTTAGACGTAGTTTCACAAAAAAACGTCAATAATAGGAAGGGAAGTGTGCAGTTTAAAACCGCCATATTGTCTACCCACAGATTATAATTCCGACTCCATACAGGCAATACAGATTAAAATTATTTGTTTAGCGTCCACAGACCATCGAATGAGACACCCTGGGGCCGTAAAATTTCTCTTGAAGCATTTATTATTAAATTATTGGGCGAAATTACCACTTTTAAGGCGTTTACGACGAGTTGCAATCGTAAAAATTTACATATATGTACTTATTATAGTTTGATGATTTCCTCTGCAATAAAGACTGGAATTGCGTGAACTAATCGGGTATTTAGTGAGAGTTTTTGTAGAGGTATGCGTGGTTTGTGTATAGGATTTTGGTCTTTAAGGTCTGTTTGGCTAGCATAACGTTTTATTGCCGTAGGGTAGGTATGGAGTGTAACGCATTATTTCTCTTTATTATTAACCCTATCAGCGGTTTAACGATTCTGTTATGGACGATTTGTAGCTGGTATTAGGATCCTGTAACCCTTGCTGAATGAATTAAGTATTTTATGAGTCGGTCAGGTGATTAGAACGATCTCTGTGCTAAATAGTACAGGATCCCTAGTATAGTTTTCATCATTTATTAATAACAAGCTGATTTTTCGTGAGTAGCTTCGTTTCGACAAGACGCCCAACATTTTTCCTTACAGCAATGTTGGTAAATGGTAGCTTGATGGGGCAGCAAGGATAAAATATGTTGACCGGACGAATTCTAAAAATTTATTACTAACCAAATTTTTCTTTGTTAATTATCAAGATAATTATTTAAATAACGTGAAAAAATATTTGTCCTACAAAATATAAGGTTTTTATTAAGGCGTCCCCCCTCTCCAACATGTATCATAAACAAGGCCATGAAAAATAATTACTAACCAGCTGATTTTTTTTTTATTGGCTGTCTACCATTTACATAGTCTACCATGCACATTGTCCTACAAATTACATGGTATGTCATCTCGGACCTACACTTAAAAGTTGTAGTACTAATACTTAATGTAAAAATAATTAGTATCAAGCTGAGTGTTCCAGAATAGCTTCGTTTCAATGAGACGCCCAACAAATTCTCGTACGAAAGTTCTCGATTGTGGTTTATAACTAAAATAATAGGGATGAAATATGTTGATTTGACGAATCAAAAAAAAATTACTAACCGAATTTTTTTTATTAATTATCGAGACAATTATCTAAATAACGTGAAAAAATATTTGTCCTACAAAATATAAGGTTTTTTTTAAGGCGTCCCCCCTCTCCAACATGTATCATAAACAAGGTCATGAAAAATAATTACTAACCAGCTGATTTTTTTTTTATTAGCTGTCTAACATTTACACAGCTTACTACCCACATTGTCCTACAAATTGCGAAGTACGTTATTCCAGTCCGCCAGTTTTATAGTTTATTTATATTATATATAGTTAAATTACAAATCTTGTAGGATTAATAAAAGTTACCCTTTTTTTTGTAGGACATTGTTTTATTTAGATAAAAATTATATTATCCTATCACGTGATACCTTTGTCCTACAGTTACTAATAAAAAAAATAATCCTGCGGAATTAACATCTTTTCAGCGTAGGTCCGAGATGACATACCATGCAATTGTAGGACAATGTGCATGGTAGACTATGTAAATGGTAGACAGCCAATAAAAAAAAAATCAGCTGGTTAGTAATTATTTTTCATGGCCTTGTTTATGATACATGTTGGAGAGGGGGGACGCCTTAATAAAAACCTTATATTTTGTAGGACAAATATTTTTTCACGTTATTTAAATAATTATCTTGATAATTAACAAAGAAAAATTTGGTTAGTAATAAATTTTTAGAATTCGTCCGGTCAACATATTTTATCCGCTGCCCCATCAAGCTACCATTACCATTTACCAACATTGCTGTAAGGAAAAATGTTGGGCGTCTTGTCGAAACGAAGCTACTCACGAAAAATCAGCTTGTTATTAATAAATGATGAAAACTATACTAGGGATCCTGTACCAAAAGGTTCAGATTTGAGACCGAGCTATGATTTTTCGAATTTGTGTAGGTAGGTACCTGATCCCCTGCTTACTTTTCAGAAGAAAACAAAGTTTTTATTTTGGAAATTATTGTCTGTTTGTTTATATGCACCAATTAAAGACAATGAAGATGACATACCTACATAGATGAAAAATTAGCATAAGGTATAAGCTAAGGCTACCATTTTTTCTAATTCATATCCTAACAAGGAAGAAAATATATAGGTATATATTTTTTTTACAGAATAACGATGAATTTACAGTTATACACAACACTACTGTTATTAAGCAGAAAGAGGGGTGAGGGTGGTGCATCCCAACCACGAAGGATTCTATGACCTAAAATTGTATTTTTCTATACAATGTGTGTCGACTTTAATAATGTAGGTATTTATTGTTTTTTTTTATAGTATACGAGTAGCAGACGAGTATGCAGTCCACCTGATGGTAAGTGGCTACTGCCGCCATGGATATCTGGAATCATCCCCAGATAGGATTAGATATTCCTACCTGAGGTCGGCCACAGATGCGCCGCTACCCCTGAGGACTAAGCTGGAACGCCTCGGAAAAGTCTGTCTCCCTTACCACACTCTTCAAACCGGAACACAGCAGCGCTTAACACTGCTGTTATTGTAACAATCGCGCAGATACGAGCTGCGTGCTGTGTCAAAAATATTGTACAGAAAAACACGATTTTATCTGACATATTCAATGTCTATCTATAATCGGGGCCTAAGCCGTAACTTAGGTCCCATTTATACCTAAGATGAAACTTTATTTCTAAAGAAATACAAGTAGTTTTGAAAGTGGTAACACTATATGTGGTTGACTCCAGCAGCACCAACGCCACATCTATTTTTGACTAATAACAACAGTGTTAAGCGCTGCTGTGTTCTGGTTTGAAGGGTGTGGTAAGGAAGACAAACTTTTCAGAGGCATTCGAGCGAGTGTTCAGGGGATAGTGGCGCATTTGTGGCCGACCTCAGGTAGGAATCTAATCTTATCTAGAATTGATTACAGATGTCCATGGGCGGTAGTAGCCACTTACCATCAGGTGGACTGCATGCTTGTCTGCTACTCCTATATTATATAAAAAAACTGCCAGTATCTTGGGTACACTTCCTCGAGGCAGCGATTTGGCTCATTTATTTTATTTATAAATTTTTCGTGTTAATCTTAGTATTTTAACTTTAAATATTGTTTAATTGTTTTTTTTTTTAATTGTATTAAATAAAATAAGTTAAGAAAAAAGCTTATGTGCACGAACCCTAATATTATATCGACTACTTACCTCAGATAAAATTTAACCATAACACAAATATTGCAAAATGTAAACGTAAGCGAAAGTAAACGACAACAAAATCTCGAAATCGATGCAATTTGTAAACGATAAGTTTCATTCTAAACGGATTAAGACATTCGAATTTTAAAAACAGTCGCAGAATATTATCGAAAATCGTTCGATATTGCCGGCAATTCAACCAATAACCGAATAACCGAAAAAAAAGAAAACGAACACGTTCCTTATTTGAAATTTGGACAGACGAGCGATTCTGACGCTTTGATTTTAAATTTGGAATACAAAGAATTACTCTTCAAAAAGGTATACGTTACCTTTGATCGAGGAAAGATTTATGACGTAATAGATTAAAGTATGATTTAATAAATATTCTAAAATTTACAATTTGAACGATTGTGGCCAGTTTATGGTACATATTAAACATACTTATTAATTAAATAATACATATTTTAACGTCAAAAGAAGAACCTTTTTAGTACAACTGGAGTGAAGAATAAGCATGCAGTCCACCTGATTGTATCTGCCGGTTATAAATAATGAATTGCAGATTTACAAATAATTATTAGGTTAGGTTAGGTTAGACACATAGAGTGCCCGAAATCGGACAAAAATAAGTTGCTACTTACGTTCGAACTATTTACGTTTTAACATAATAAGTAATGTACCTAAATGTCACTACACCCTAAAACTCAATATTATTTTTATCTATTAGGTAAATTGTATCACATTTATCTATGTATGTACTTCTAACACAGTAACTATATGCACGTTGAATTACGTTTTGTATGTAACATGCATAGATTAGTAAAGATTACTCACTCCTAACAAGAAAATGTACCCAGTTTTGAGAATTGAAATAGTTGCGTAAAAAAGTTTTGCCACGTCTCCGTGCTAAAATGTCCCTAAAATATTTGAAATAATTATTTATTTATTATGTAAATTACGCAGTATTAGTTATTTATTCGTAAATTTTCTCTAAAAATGTTTTTATTTGTCAAGCATTCAAAAAAAGAACTTACTATAATAAGCCGTTTGTGGCTTCATTCAATTTCAAGGCGGCGAAGTATCTTTACTAATCTATGGTAACTCGACGACTTTTCAACAATTCGCTAATAACCGCCCGTCGATACAATCCACTTAACAAAACAAGATCGCGAACAGCGCTAAACAGCCAGCGATCGTTGCACGAAACAAAGCGGACTCGCATCATGCAAAAATTAATTTTCTCCAAAAATAAATAAAATAAACCCGAAAATAAAACAAAACGTTAAATAAAGTGAAGCTCGCGCCGTAAATGTCAGTTGCGCCGTTCTTTACGACCGCCCTTGTATTTATTCGAATCGGATTGTGTTCGAAGTTCGAATCGCTCGGAATATTGGACCCGTTTTGCGTATTGATTCACGCGTATAATGTAAATGATGTAGGAGTTTGAATTTGGAAACTAATTTTATGAATGCGTCATTCTTTTTGCATAAATCATGCGTAAATAGGGAACAGAAGTGTTTTTGTGAGCGAGCAATACGTCGGTTATTCATGACAAAATTATTAGCTATTTGTTTAAATCTTTAGAGAATTGGAAGTTTAAACGGTTGTGATGTGAAATCATTCAATTAAATCATCGTCATAAAGCATTTTTAATGACAAACAATAATTATAAACTTTCGTATGAAGTTTACAATGGCTGGTCAACAAGAGAAAAGTGTCCGGAAAAAAAAATTGATGATTTTGCAAAAGCTGTATAGAGGCTGTAAATACTAAGTGAAAACACATTGTAAATGTGTAAAAATGACCAAAAGTTTCTTTTTCAATGTAGAGATCTTGCGTATGGCTCTCCATGTCTTACATTTTCTCATCCATATGTAGGTATTATAAAGTAAAATAAGTTTATTTATTTATTTGTGTCTACAAACGTCTTATTCAAAGGAATATAAATAAAACGCAATATGAGACATAATAACTCATGTAATAAAACCATATAAACATACGTCTGAACCGAAAATAGTAAAAATATTCATTTATTACCATATTACAGATCGTTAATATAAAAATAGAATTACACTAGTAGTAAATTACATTAATAGGAATATTAACACATATATACTGTGGAATGGATGCAAGACAGAGCTATACGAGCAGTTTCATTATTAACCACTTGTCTCTTTGCAAACGAATTTATTCTTAGCGATGAAAGTTTGCAGCAGCCTTTTTTTAACATAGTGGAAACCTTTTTTATTTATTTATTTATGCACACATAGATACTTCACATAAAAGACTTATAAATAAAATGTCGTGCAAAGGTACTGCTTATTCCTAACGAAATATCTTCCAGCAGACCTGTAAAAGAGACAGACGTGCACGAGACTGAATAAAAATATGTTATACCTTCAAAAGGTATCCGATGCCGTGGGAGCGACACGGGGTTATGTGGGATGCTTAGCGCACTAAAAAACCCCCGGTGGCCGTCCTCAGCGCTTGGTGGAAAACTCCGGGATCTCCGTCGTAACACAATCGGAGTCCTCCGAGCGCGATGCTCTTATTGGGTTCTGCCCTGGGATGAGCAGTTTACGCTTCTACCGCACACCTGGTGCTTACTACGGCATGCGACCACACATACCACCGTCTTTCCCGGAAGCTTGCTCCCACTTTTTGGTTTTTGGCGCCCGCCACTCCGAAGCCCCCCCCCACTCGGAAGCCCCCCCCCCCTCTTCTGCTCCCAGAACTACGGGGACGAAAATGTTAGTGATTGAAACATCCCACGGAGGTGGATTCGGAAGAATTCAACTTCAGTGTATAGGCTCGAGATGTCGTGTGTACGTTCTGCACGCTCATCTCATGAGGGACACCAATGAGGGGCTCTCCCTCTCGGGACGTTAAAGATGGTACAACCCTTTGTGCTTGTGCAATTATGTTTACACCGTCTATATCTACATCGTTTTAGTTTTATTAAAAAAATGCATGCCCACTTGGTAACTACAGAGAAATGTAAAACCGTCTGAAAACCTTGTAAACACCTGTATTATGTAATAAATACTGATTACTGATTACCTAATAACAGGGACACATACTTGTCCGAGGCTAAGATCTGTTGCCATCTTCAGCGAGGAATATTATCTTATCGGGAGTTGATTACAGATGTCCATGGTCGGCAGCCACATCGCATCAGATGGACTGCATGCTCGCGTACTTCAACATTATAAAAGAAAAAGATAAACGAATTATCAAATTAGCTTTATTTAATAAACACATCACAGCACTCGCCAACAGTTTCACTTAACCAATAAAACAAGTGGTTTAAGCTCATAAAATTTGCATTAACACATAAAGAGTGGATTAAGTTGCAGCGAATATATATGATCACGAGGGACAATATTTAGTACCACACGTTAATTATATTAGATGGATATTATTTAAGGGCTCGTGTACCATTATGGGCAAATATATGAGTATTTAGGGCTTTTCTTGTCACGCGGGTTTATGACGTGTGTATCATCCGTATGACTTTTTCAATTGTAAAATACGCTTTATACTCACAGCCCCACACTAGGATTTCCTGTGTAGATTTTTTATAATATACGAGTAGCAGACGAGCATGCAATCTACCTGATGGGAAGTAGCTACAGCCACCAGACAGGATTACATATTCCTGACCACAGGTCGGCCACAGACGCGACGCTACTCCTGAGGACTAAACTGGAACGACTCGGAAATGTGTCTCCCTTACCACACCCTACAAACCAGAACACAGCAGCATTTAACACCGCTGTTATGAGGCAGGAATGGGTGTTGCGTGTACTTAGATAGAAAAGTATCTATAAATCGATAGAATGCGAGCATGCATGCGGCTCAGAAATGCATGCGGGCACAAACACGCGTGATAGGAAGAAGGCCCTAATGTAATCCTAGTGTGGGTCTATGAGTGTAAAAAGTCTTTAATTATTAATTTACCCCTAAAGAAGCTTTAAACATAGGTAAGCCATATTAAGTTGTATATAGGAATAGCTTCGCAGGATACCCCTCATCCAAATTTAATCCCTTTAATTGCGTTTTGACTTGATGCTTTTGCCACCCATGGTGATCTGATGTCAACCCCAGATAGGGTTAGAGCTTTACCCGAAGTCGATGACTAATTTGCTGCCCCTGAGAACTAAATAGTATAAATGTATCTCAATTACCTACCTGGAACTGTACCGGTCTTTCAAAACAAGAGTAATCCCAAAAGGTTTGTCTCAAAAACTACTGGTTTCTTTCTAATATATAACTATGTAGTTATTTACAAAAACGGTAACTATTTTAAAAGTTGCAATTTTAGCGACCATTTTTTTTGACGATCAGCACTTTATTAAATTATTAATGAGTAAGTATTTTAATTTTCTTATTCTAGTATTTTCCATCTAAAAATAATATCTTCTTAAAAAAATGTACAACTTAAGCTTATAAATCTGTGTTATTCAAAGCTATAACATTCAATATAAATGAATCCGCACATAGATTTTTATAACAAGAAAAACAAAAACATTTAGCACCATAGACACCTTTTAAATACCAATACAGCGTTGATTCTTATTTGTAAAGCAATAAAACAGACTAACAAATAGATGTAAAATGAGCACAGATTAAAAACATACCACAGACTAGTAAGGGATCAATTAAATCGATCACTCCAACCCCATAGCCGACATAAAACTACGAAACGGACTGCATAATTATAAAAATCAACACTTTATTGGCCAATTATAATAAATGATTTAGAAAACACGACGCTAACGATCTCTCTTAATTCCTGACGGCTCGTGATTAAACGCTTTTAAACAAAAATAATTGCCTTAAAAAAATAAATACTTCGCTTCCACTCTGCTCTTACAACGCCATTACTGAACGAACGTTTCGCGCGCAGCTCGCTAATCGTCTATCCTGCTCTCGCACGTGCAGCGTTAATGTAAGTTGCGGTTGTTCCTGTCTCGCTCTTTCATCTTGGCAATTTGCTGGCACGTTGTTAAGTTGCAATCAATTGCCATGCGCAAACAGACGTCTATGATATATCCAATTAAGTGGAGCTTGGGAGGAAAAGCGCAAGTGAGTTTTTTGTTTGGCAATACGAATTAGTGTCTTGTTGACCTTAATATGCTGCATTATATTAATGATTACATGTGTGTCATAATGTAATATGAAACATGCTGTTTTGAAGGTAATAACTAGTTCGTTATATAGGTTATATATAGGTTATTTTCCATCCAATTTTGAGGACTAAAATTTTAAATTGTTTTTGTTATCTAACTAGTAAATTGATGAAAACTTTACTATGTTACTACTGGTCACGAATATTTTTTAAATTTTAAACGGCTATGGTTCTACTCTACGAAGCTGGACAAATGTGTTACAGGCTTTATATGCTTTTTTAGACTACTTTTTGAGGCTTGTAGGGAATTTCCTCTACCTTTGGACCTATTTATCATATATACTGTTATTCTCAGAAGCGTAAAGTCCAATTAATAGAGAAACTTTCTCCGGGCGGCAAGTTTTAAAGGACGGCAAAAGATACATTTTTTCTAGCCTTTTCGTATTATCTAAATACCTAATGTTAATTTCCTATAAAAGGCCCAAACTCTAAGCCCAGTGCGGCATTTTACGGAACGGCATTTTTTTATCTACAAATAGAGCCGTTTTTTGACGACCCTTGTTTAAAACTATTCGTACAGGGCGGCAAGTTAATCCCACCCCGACTCAAACCCACGCTACCCTTATCTGTATTAGAATTGCATAACAAGACGATACCACTATGCTATTACGCATTAAAAGTCCATACCTTCAACATAACATAAAACTTTCATTACCTAGCGTGGGAGGCCGAAATCCACACCCATCGCTATTAACGCCATCTATAACGTCGTACGTTATAAATAACAAAGTAATAACGTGCAAATCTCAAAATCTCAGATCCGACACTATACATCACGCCCGCCGCGCAGGTAACTCGAAGTACCGTGTATTAAATCTTTGAACAAACAACTTGTTCGCGCTTACACACACAAGCAACCGCTAACGTGGATATGCGACCCACACAAACGCACACAAACGCACTCACACTACCACAGTTCCACAACAACATGGAAACACATAACACTAACGTAAATGCTACGTGTACACGTAGAAGATAGCGTACGGATGCAACGCACACGACTACGGTTTGTTAAGGGTAGCAAACGAGCTTTCGTATTGTTTAGATTGGAAAATGTTTGAGATGGAATTTATGTGCACATTTTACAGATATTTTATAGAATTCAAATTCAAGTATTGAAAAAATAAATAATAATTTTTATTTCTGTTGCTACCCGACCGCTTGATAACAAAATAAGTAAAAGAAAACAATAATTGAACCATTTAAAATTCGAAATTCAGAACGCAACTAAATACTTGTTCACATAAAAACAAAACATTCGCTTTTCAAATTTCACATCTAAGCTTTTTAAATAAATCTGCCCCTTAACACACACGCCGAGTCATAATCGGCTGGCACCCACACACTCCCGCGGTTAATGCCTGTAACACCGATAACTACGCAACTTGATATCTGCCGTAGTTAAGGGTATTAGACTAAATGAGCGCTATTATCCACTGTGATTTATCGTTTTCCAACTGCTCTCCGTGTTTATACACCGTGTCTGAACGCTATCAATTTACTGGCGGGAAATGCGATGTTGTTGTTTAAGTCGTCCTTTCTAACAAGTGGGACAGGCCAAAGTAACTTGGAACACGCGGCCAGTATGACGAAATTAGATCATAATCTGTGGTATCTAAGCTATAACGAATGAATTTATGTCATAATATTAGTATTGCAGTGCACAGTTTATAAATAAAAATGTTTAAATTAATTTCTAGGTTCACAAGGTATCAATGAATAGATGAATAAATTGTCTATTTTTGAACTTTTATTTGTTTAAAAGGCGTTCATATTTAGGTGTCCCTCACACCAAGACGGATCTACCGGTTATCTGAACGATTATTCTAAATTTTAAAGAATTATTAAGAAGAATTATTTTAAATTTTAAAGAAATTAGGAAATTATATACAAATAATTTCGAAAATCGTTACAACTATCTTAACACGCACGCCAATCCAATTTTAAGAAGCAATTCAAAATTTTAAGCATTTAATGTAAAACCACTTCTCAACAAGTATACCTTGTTGAGAAGTGGTTTTAGATTAAATAACCGCAAGAAAGTCCTAAAACAATTAAAAAAAAACAAACCATAGACACAGTAACATCTGTCAAATTATCTACCCCGAAAAATAAGGGTGGAAACACATCTCGTTATAAATTAAAGTTTAATATAGCAGCTATTGGGCGCCAATTATGTTTCATAAAATGGGCAGCAACGTAATGATATTTATAAAAACGGATACGCCTCTAACAAGGAAACTGTTTCCATTGCTTCTAACTCGTTAAATGTGATACTTTTCTTAGAGTGACTATTCTAGCACCATTAGCATTTCTACTACCTATTTCTGACTTAAATCAACAGAATCAATCGTATGTCTATCTATTTCTACCTTATAACAACTGTCAGGGAGATACCTTTTTTATAATATAGGAGTAGCATACGAGCATGCAGTCCAGGTGGACTGCATGCTCAGTCAGTAGCCACTTACCATCACCATCAGGTGATAGTAAGTGGCTACTGCCGCCCATGGACATCTGTAATCAACCCCTGACAGAATGAAATATTCCTACCTGAGATCGGCCACAGATGCGCCGCTATCCCTGAGGACTAAGCTGGAACGCCTCGGAAAAGTATGTCTCCCTTACCACACCCTCCAAACCGGAACACAGCAGCGCTTAACACTGCTGTTATGAGGTAGAAATAGGTGTGGCGGTGGTGCCGCCGGAGTCCAACCACACAGCGTTCTACCGCCTTTAAAATGATTAACCTTAATAATTTCATCCTAACTTTTGACGCATTAGAAAGGTGCAATGAAAACACACGCCGCATCATTCCACTAAACCTCTCGTTGATGGCTTAAATGGGTGTTTAAAACCTCATTTTGGGGTAATTTCCCCTGCCCTACCTACAGCTATGGTGTACAACCATTAGTCAAAACCTTCTAACAGAACGATTATGTATTTAAGAAGATTAAAGAACTGTTAAGTAAAGCTATTTAAAATTCGATTAAAGTTAATGTTAGTATTGATATGGGATTGAAACTGCTTAGGATTGGAAAGTTTAAACCGTTTCACGGATTACAATTTTCGATTGATTAGCGATAAACACTTTAGAAAAACAAAATATTTTCAGAAACACAAATCTAAATATATATAACTCAAAGGTGACTGACTGACATAGTGATCTATCAACACACAGCCCAAACCACTGGACGGATCGGGCTGAAATTTGGCATGCAGGTAGATGTTATGACGTAGGCATCCGCTAATAAAGGATTTTGATCAATTCTACCCCCAAGGGGATTAAATAGGGGATGAAAATATTACTTCGATACGCGAGCTAAGCTGCAGGCAAAAGCTCGTTTATTAATAAATTATGTTGGCTTTACGACTTCAATTAGTTAAATACGAGTATTTCGTCAAGAATATTGCAAAAAAGTTGCATTTGTATAGTTGTAAATACCATAGTTAATATAATGTAAATAGGGGGTGGTAGAACCCTTTGTGGTTCGACTCCGGAAGCACCACCGCCACTCCTACTTATAACAGCAGTGTTAGGCGTTGCTGTGTTCCGGTTTGAAGGGTGTGGTAAGGGAGACTTACTTATCCGAGGCGATTCAACTTAGTCCTCAGGGGTAGCGGCGCATCTGTGGCCGACCTCAGGTAGCAATATCTAATCCTACCTGGGGTTGATTACAGTTCATGAGCGGCAGCAGCCACTTACCATCAGGTGGACTGCATGCTCGACTGCTACGTCAATCAAAGAAATATATATAAATATCATGCTGTATACGTCCATACAGACATTTTTTTACTTAAATACCCTGCCGTCTAAAATTACGACAAAAAGTAAAAAAGCTCGCCTAAAGAGCTTAAAGCTTAGCTCATAATATCATTTAGTCGAGACTTAAGTATTCGCGTCGGCAACTCATAAGATTATTTTAATAACGAAGCTGTTTGACAAATAACTAATCTTTCGTTTTTTTTTTTTGTTTTTTTTAATCCCGTAACAAGTTTGTGTTTAAAAATTGATGATTATAGAGCCATTGTAGGTTTTTGAATTTGTTTTTCAGGTAAATTTGAAAGATAGAGTGGTTGAATGGTTCGGGATGGTACCACCGTCACACCTATTTCTAGCGTGAAGTTACTTACGTTTCGGTGAGAGAGAATACTAAGTTACATGTGAAACTTACGTGATCAGCTTCAGGTTCTATTTTGAGTGGGTTACAGATGTCCATAAGCCAGTTACCATAACATAAGTTAACAAAATAACAAACGAATACAAGTTAACTATTCGTCAACAAAATTGGCACAGTAGCTAACGTTTTTTACAATGATCAGGCATAAACTCCCTGGTAAGGGATCTACAGCGCCCTTTTATACACCCATTTTTAGTTAGTCGTTTGGAAACATAGATTAGTAAAGATTACTCACTCCTAACAAGAAAATGTAACCAGTGTTGACAATTGAAATTGTCACTGTCATCTATTTTCGTGCTTGAAAAATGTTTAAAAAATGTAGTTTTTAGACCATTTACGAATGAAACGATATTTCTCCGAACTTTTTCTTCGATTTCGTGTTTCTGCACCACTTAACTGCGCTTCGCATTGTTCCGCGTAAATTGGACCATGACAGCCATTAAATGGCTGACAAATCTGTCAGCCATTTACTGGCTTCCTTCAATTACAAGGCGGTGAGATATCTATTATCTAGGTTCGTAGAATATATATTTTCGTTTTCATGGGCTTCCAGTGTAACTAATACAAACTATACGTACTATATTAGGTAATACATAAATATTCCACATTCGTCAAACTAGTTACAAATATGTAAGCGTGAATTGTAGACAAAGGTTTGTCTACAATTCACGCTTCATAATATGACAGACCATAAACTATTAAAACAGTAAATAAACCACAGATTACATAGAATTAAACAACCGAAACATTTCGGTACACATCACAAGGTGGAATACCAAAATAGATAGAACTTAATAAAATATCATAAAGCGCTTATTCTGTTAGAAATAAAGATTAAAATTGAAAATATTTTTATTCTGTGACGGTTTATTTGTTGTCTGTTGTGGTTGGTGACAACTATGACATGTGTCAGTTGAATGAACATTAATATTAATTATAGTCTGTGGCAATCAGCTCAAAGCGCGGGATTTAAGGGTCGTGTCTATTTTTTCTTAAATAGATAGACAAAGTTAATAATATTTTGGCCTTTCATTTCGGAGATCCGGAATCAAGTCCCTTGCAACTTCATTTTCAAATGCGTATTGTTATTTTTCAAAATAATAATTGAATAACTGACATTTAATAAAATCAAAGCTGTCAATAAAAGTCAGTTATAATTATATTGTATTTGACTAAAAATAATATATTAGGTACCTACTTATATGATACTTAAATGCAGACTTATATCAAACAAAATCTAGTTACGAAAAAAAAACCAATTCTATTTTTAAACTTGGGTGTGCTGACAACTCTAGGTAGTTCCTACTCTATAATTATGCATTTGTGTCATAAGCATCAGTTATATGGCGCCAAAAATTTTATAAATGGCGGTAAAATTGAGTTTGTATCATCTACACTATTATTATAAAGATAAAAACTTTCTTTGTTTGTTTGGTTGTAATGAATAGGCTTAAAAACTACTGGACCGATTTTAAAAATTCTTTCACCATTCGAAATCTACATTATCTACGAGTAACATAGGCTGATATGAAATATATTTGATAAATAGATTTTGAGGCGGTACAAAGTTTGCCGGGTCAGCTAGTAAGTCATAAAATGATCCATAGTCAGGTCTGTCAGAATCAAAAAGGAATTAATCCATAGTCCACCACGCTTGCCAAGTTCGAATTGGTAGAGTTCGTACAACTTCAAGATTACAGAACTCTTAGTTATACGTTATATGGTCAGTGGCTACTGCCGTCCATCTAAATATATATAACTCAAAGGTGACTGACTGACATAGTGATCTATCAACGCACAGCCCAAACCACTGGACGGATCGGACTGAAATTTGGTATGCAGGATGTTATGACGTATGCATCCGCTAAGAAAGGATTTTGATCAATTCTACCCCCAAGGGGATAAAATAGGGGATGAAAGTTTGTATAAATCTTTTTAACGTACGTAACGCGAGCGAAACCGAGGGCAAAGGCTCGTAGATACATATAATGTGCCGGTAGGGTTAGAATACCACGTGAGGTTGGCTACGGACAAATGCTGACCCTGAAAACTTTTTTGCACTGTTTTGTAAGTGCCTCTCTTATCACACCCTCCGAACCATGAGTTTTTACGTTTTGACAAATGTGACTGGCCCATACAAATTCCAAGTTCTGACACAATCCGCTAGGGGCGCTGGTTGGAAATAGTATGAGCAAATACGTAAACGAATATGAAAACAAATATAAACAAACAAATATATTTGTCAAAACGTAAAAACTCATGGTAAGGGTACAGATCGCAACAGCGCTTAAAACTAATTAATTAATTAAAACTATTGTAATAAGGTAGAAGTAGGTTTGAAAAATGGCGGAACCAGTAGCTATAATTTGACCGGAGAGGTACTACCGTCACCTATTTCTAGTGTAAGGGTATGTTTTCATTACGATAATTTTTAATTAGTTTATGTTAATAAGAGTCTATTTAATTGCTGGTGAGAAGCAATGTAGCGAGAAACAATATAAAAAGAAAAGGATATTATAGGTTTTTTTGAAAAATAAGATATCAAGGAATGAATTGCCAGAGAAATAATTGAATCTTTTATTATGTATATAAAATAGTATTTCAACAATAATTAGCTTACACTAGGGTGAAGTAGTTCTACGTTTCGGCGGCGGCAGGGACCACTTACCAGCAGATGGACTGCCTACCGGACTTATATAAAAACGCTACTAAAATTCGCAAAGAAAATAGCCAAAAAAACCCCACAACTTCGTGTCCGAGCCATCATCCAAAGATTTCAAATTACCGATAAATACTGGAAGATATCTTTACAAAACTAATTTAACCATACAATTCGCCTTAACTGCCCACAAAGCGCATACAACTGTCGACAGTATTCGATGGCGCGATAAACTATGGCCGATACAAGATTCTTTTGCGTGTCAAAAAACAACTTTTAAATTTTCTAACGCGTATTCCTATAAATATAAGACTCAAAATGTTTTTAATTTATTCTGTTTCGTATTTTGAGATGTATAATTAAGTTGTAATAGCATACTCTCTATTTATCCACTATAATTTGATTATACTTATCTAGATTGAACTGTCAATCGCTATTAGGCAGCCATCTTGACAGCTGACCAATGGCGGCGTTCGAATCGGGATTCGAAACGGTTTCCGGTGTCAATAAGTAACTATTATCGTGATGTTTTCTTAATTCAAACATGATTATTTTTAAATTTCGACACATAATTCAAGTTATTAATGTAAATATTGATTTTTTACTTGTTTTTTTTCTAACGCGACTTTGTTTAAAAGTACTGAAGTTATGAAGGTGGTAGAACCCTTTATGGTTCGAGTCTGGAGGCACCAACGCCACGCCTCTTTCTACCTCATAACAGCAGCATTAAGTGCTGCTGTGTTCTGTTTTAAAGGGAGGGAGGGAGGGTATGGGAGATATACTTTTCCGAGGCGTTCCAGCTTAGTCCTCAGGGGTAGCAGCGTATCTGTGGCCAACCTCAGGTAGGAATATTTAATCCTGTCTGTGGTTGATTACATATATCCAAGAGCGGCAGTAGCCACTTACCATCAGATGGGCTGCATGCTCGTCTGCTATTCGTATATCATAAAAAAAATAGTGATATAAAATAATAGGTTTATTAAAAATAAGGTGTTTTAATAAACCTATTTTTATTTAAATCTTTACGTATTGGAAGGTTTTTACGCAAAGATAGAGAAGATACGTTAATTAGGTTAATGATCGGTATGAACCCTTGACAGATTAAAATATTAAGCTAACCAATATAGATATTATTTTTTAAAATGTAGGATTTCAAGAATAAAACTTAAACTAATAGTTTAAACTAGCCATATAGAGATTTATTAGGTTTGGTTTTAATTAAATAATCTAGTTATGGTACTTACTAACATAGGTATCTAACGCATTTGTAGAAAATATTGTGACATCAAGACTCCGTTTAACACCCCCATACTTACAGCACCCACACAAGAACTTAGGTGTCTTCTTTCCAAAAAAACACCAAAGTGGTCTTTGGTTCCATTCTCAAATTCATTCCTGACCGATTTGAGAATGGACTCAAAGATCTTAGAAGCCGATGTTAAACCATACAAAAAATCATTATTAGATTAAAATACCACAAAAACCTCATTTTGCAAAAAACGTATTAAAATTTAGTTCAAACCAGTGGAAAGTTAGCCCTTAATGGGATAGCAGATTATAGATTAAAAACACGTTAATCCTTTAACAAGAACACCTTTAGTTCAAAAAGCACAGATTAAACATTACTTCTAAAGTATTAAAAAGAAAATCAGTCATTTGTAAAAACCACTTTACTTTAGTCCAAATCCGACTCTATCAATAAAAGTACAGTTGAAATAATACGGAAAAGTAGAGACTAGTGGGTTTGCAATATGATAGTAATAAAATAGAGTCCTTTTGTGTAATGTATTACAAAATGCTGTGTAATGCTATTCATGAAAATATAATCTATATATATAAAAGCGAAAAGATACTCACGTTCAAAACGTATTAATCAAGGTTTTGACTAAACTACTGAACCTACAACCATGAAATTTAAGATATATTATTATGTACACTTTTTCACACTGATCTATCTATATGTAACATGTGCTAATCAGTATGCAATATGAGCATTGTGCAT
This sequence comes from Epargyreus clarus clarus, assembly GCA_014595695.2. Taxonomy (NCBI): domain Eukaryota; kingdom Metazoa; phylum Arthropoda; class Insecta; order Lepidoptera; family Hesperiidae; genus Epargyreus; species Epargyreus clarus. The sequence continues at coordinate 1,785,858 of JACTTY020000028.1, forward strand.
ATAATATGAGTTAATTCGTATACAATATGATTTTTTAATAATTATAGAATTTTATATACGGTTATACCTTCTTAATTGTAAAAAGTGTTAATAACACTAACATTGGAGTCAATTTATTTTAATTAAAAATATCTAATCAGTATGCAATATGAGCCAACCAGCGTACAATATGAGTTAATCAGCGTGCAATATCATTTATACAATATAAATTTAATAATGTAATTCTATAATAATAATTTATTAATGTAATTCGCGTTTAATCTATTGCATTTTGTCTTTCCTCTTTATGTATGCCAAAAGTTCCCAGACAAGCATTTGAAAAAAACTAGGAGTCTATTATTAACGTACTTCACATAATAATATGGGCTCAGTAAAAAAATCAATCCTCTAGTTTGTTGTATAAAACCCTTAATGTCGTTAAATATACCACCCGCATAGCTTCGGGGAAATTGGCTTACGGAATCGAACCCACTACCTGCTGGTAATCCTTTTAGCTTTGACTTTTCTCGCTTCGACGGAGGCGGCGCCTTAAAATGGTTTTTAAACACCTTTTAATAAACTTTCAAAGCTTTTTCAGTCGGCAACAATTTCGATTGTAGATTTAGGTTTTTTCTGTCGAAATAGCAATAGGTAGTGTTTATAATATAGGAGAAGCAAACGAGTATGCAGTCCACCTGATGGTAAGTGGCTACTGCCGCCCATGGTCATCTGTAATCAACCCCAGATAAGATTAAATATTCCTACCTGAGGTCGGCCACAGATGCGCCGCTACCCTTGAGGACTAAACTGGAACGCCTCCGAAAAGTATGTCTCCCTTACCACATCCTTCAAACCGGAACACAGCAGCGCCTAACACTGCTGTTATTAGGCAGAAATAGGTGTGGTGGTGGTGCCGCCGGAGTCGAACCACAAAGGGTTCTACCACCTTCAAAAACTTGTAGTTAGAGAAAACTTGGCGTTAACTGGGCACTACTGCGGGTTTCATCCCTAATTAATCAAATAATATGTTAATAAGTATTAATATGTATGTTAAAAGATGGTAGAACTCTCTGTGGTTCGATTTCGGTGGTACCACCGCCACGCCTATTTCTGCCTCATAACAGCAGCGCGTGTGTTCTGGTTTGAAGGGTGTGGTAAGGGAGACATACTTTTCGGAGGCGTTCCAACTTAGTCCTCAAGGGTAGCGGCACATCTGTGGCCGACCTCAGGTAGGAATATCTAATCCTATCCTGGGGTTGATTACAGATATCCTTGGGCAGCAGTGCTACTTACCATCAGGTGGACTGCATGCTCGTCTGCTACTCCTATATTATAATAAAAAATCACACAATATGTTCAAAGGTGGTAGAACTCTCTGTGGTTCGATTTCAGCGGCACCATCGCCACACCGGTATCTGCATCAGCGTTAAGTGCTGCTGTGTTTTGGTTTGAAGGGTGTGGTAAGGGAGATACTTTTCCAAGGCATTCTATCTTAGTCCTCAAGGACAGTAGCGCCTGTAGCCGATGTCAGGTGGGAATCTATCTTGCCTGGGGTTGTTGATGTCCATGAGCGTCAGTAGCATTACATTATAGACTATACGTATTTTATTTATTTATTTATTTACTCTTTATTGACCATGTTCAAAACAATGTGGTGCAAAAGGCGGACTTAATGCTAAATAGCATTTTCTCCCAGTCAACCTTAGGGATGTGCAGAAAAATTAAAGGCGGTATAACTATACTAAAAAAATAATAATAATAATAAATAAGAAATAAAAAAATGAAAAAAAAAATGACATGTGGTGACAACCTGCGGAGCAGAGCTTTCACTGTACCGGTTTGATGCGCGAAGGACTCCGGGTTCGATCCCCGGCCAGACAGGTATGGGAATGATGAATTTGATATCAGTTCTAGGGTCTGGGTGTTAGTTTATTCATCTTTATGTGTGTCCATAGCACCCACGACAGAGGGAATCATAGTTTGGAGCTATGGGGCTATAGAAAGTGTTTTTTATTTAGGGTAAATTTGAGGCATCAGTATAGCAGTGACTACTTATTATCAATCGTAAGTAAGACTCTAATCTTTCTTTATAACATTCGATTAAGTTAATGATAAAAGTGGTAGAGTCACATCCATCTTCACATTTATTTATTGGCTTTAAATGTGGTAAAATTTGGCCCAAGTTTCCTATTAAGGTTTTACTACAAATATACCACGGGCAGTAGTAAATAGAATATTCTTAATTGCACACTTGTCATAGAATTTAGCGACAATTACCTACGTTACAGGTAGTTATGTAATTACCACTTGCTTAAACGGTGAAGGAAAATATTATGAGGAAACCTGCATACCTGAGAAATCTAAAAAGAAAAGTTTTGAAAGGTATGTGAAGTCTACCAATTCGCACTTAGCCAGCGCGGTGGACTATGGCCTAATCCTGCTCATCCTGAGAGGAAACCCGTGCCCAGCAGTGGGACAGTAATGGGTTGATGATGAGAATTACTTGTGCTACAAAAAAGCGAAGTATTTGGCTAGCGCGGTGGACTATAGTCTAATCCTTCTCATTCTGAGAGACCCGTGTCCAGCAGTGGATTATTAAAAGGTTGACGATAAGAATTACTTATACTACAAAAAAAAAGCGAAGTATTCAGCAATTTGTTACCACAGGCAGCATAGACGTGTCGACGCCTCGCCAGCATCCTGTTAACAAATGCCTTAAATCTATACCCACTTGGCATGCAACACACATGGGATTTTGTATGCCGTGTGCGTGCACAGACACAATGACGTCAGCGATATGTGTGGTCTATTTGGGGGGAGAATTCTAGTGGACTTCAATGAAACATTCAGTTTAAAAGATTTAAAAGCCTTTTAACATTTTAAAGGTTAGTGGTAGAACCCTCTGCGGTTCACTCCGGAAGCACCATCGCCACACCTATGTCGGCCTAATAAGAACACTGTTAAGCGCTGTTGTGTTCTGGTTTGAAGAGTGATAAGGGAGACATAATTTTCCAAGGCATTATATTCTGAGTCATGATTCATCTGTATTCTTCGAATGAGGTGCAAGACGCTATCATCCCATAAGCCATCGATAGATAGTAGATGTCCCATGGCTGGACTCATAACTCCTCTAACATTTAGCCTAACTGCTAGATTTGATTATAAAAAATAGGTATTTCCATCCCATTTCCAAGTTTAGGTCCACCACGGTTGTATAGTCTACCGTTTTCAGAGTAGTTTGAAAGGCATAGGTATATGAGTAGACATAGGCAGAAAGGCAAATATTTATTTGCGTCTGTTATTTGAGTCTGTAGGTATCTATCATCCTAATATTTTTTGAAAATTCATTTACCGATTTTACAATTTATTACTGCTACTTTTAAAACTGTAAGTTTATTCATTATTATCTTACATATGCAATGTAAACATTTAAAGCCTATTAGTATTCAATAGATAAGCAAAAAGTCTGATATCAAAAACACGGGTTTTGTATGGGGGTCCACCATACAAGAAAACGTCAAAATTAAAAAAATCTAAATCCCAAACGTCTATCTTTTAAGGTTACTGATACAGCCCTGTGACAGACAGACAAACAAATAAAGCTTAGTAATATGATTCCGTTTCGAACGGAAGCTGTACCCTTGCCACGAGTTTTCAAAACAAGCCACAATGTTACGTTACGTTTACTCAATCCATTATTCTGTTCCGTTTGCTTTAGTAGACTGAGTGAACGTAACAATAAGTAAGTGCTCAAGTATTTTTGTCTACCTCGCATGTTTGTAAAAAAGAGAGACAAAACATAAAGCGCCATTTTGTCAATTTAGACATTTAATGTTACGTTCCTGACACTATAGTTCTGATGCAGTCCGCTAGGGGCGGTGATTGGGAATTGTATGGGCAAATACGTAAACAAATACCAAAACAATCATATTTATCAAAACGTAAAATCTCATGGTAAGGGCACTGAAGGGTTAAGGAAAAAAACAATAAGTTTAAATGAGTAAAAACATATATTTCATATCACTCATCTTTAAACTGCTACATTTACTTTCGAACCAAACAGAGGATAGTCGGGGGCAAAAGTTAGCCAGATATACACACATACACTTAAACTATATAGAAACTAACACACATATATACACTTACTAGTTTAAATAATGAAATTTACATTATATCTACTGCTATTATATTAATTATTCTATTATATTAAATTATTTACATTCACTTGGACTATGGCGTACGAACCCATGCAAAAGGAACAATCTTTTTTCAATACATAGATTAGTAAAGATTACTCACTCCTAACAAGAAAATGTACCCAGTTTGCAGAATTGAAATAGTTGCGTAAAAAAGTTTTGCCACGTCTCCGTGCTAAAATGTCCCTAAAATATTTGAAATAATTATTTATTTATTTACGTAATACGTTACGCAGTATTGGTTATTTATTCGTAAATGTTCTCTAAAAATGTTTTTATTTGTCAAGAATTTAAAAAAAAGAACTTAATAAAATAAGCCGTTTGTGGCTTCATTCCATTTCAAGGCGGCGAAGTATCTTTACTAATCTATGTTTCAATACTCAATATTTATTTTACCTTAAGTACGATCAGAAATAAATAATATTTACATTAAATTTGATTTCTATAAAGAAAAGTATATCTAAGAGTTAATTAAGTATCAATATTTAACAATTATAACAAGTAGGAATCTATTTTTTTAATTTAAAGTTCATTTTTTTAAACAAGCTTCGTTTCCTGGCTTTGTTGCTGTAAGTTTTTATTTTAACTTTCGTCAGAATCATATTATGTATTCTAAAGACAAATCCATCCATACATATCCATAGATAATCATGCAAAACAAAAAAATGACGTATGTTTTCATGTCATTTAAAATTACAAACAGATTATAAATGTAGGTAGGCAAAGACAAAACAATTTTTTTCTATTTCTATTTTGTTTTAACATTTTTTTGTTTCGTAGTTATTGATGACACATGCAAATTCATGTTCTTCTTATAATACAATTTCGACCATTAGCAAACACTAGTTTGACACTAAGTATTTTACACATAAACTATTTAATATGTATTACAAAATGATATTCATACAAGAAATATGTACCTACTGTGTATAAATTATAGTAAGTTCCTTAAGATTTTTTTTACTCGAAGAAGCAAATTTAAACCTTGCCTTTGACGCTTATGTCTACAATAATGACGGTGGCTTTAGGTCCATTATTAATAATCAATCCATCCATTTAACCTGCCAAAGATTCAAATTTTGCAATGTTTAGTATGTAACATTTTTTGACATTAAATTGAAATATTTTTTTTAGATAGACAAAACATTAAATAGTATTCCGTCTTTACCTAAAAGCAAAGGCGGCACCTGGCCAGGGCCCCAAAGTAAGAGGGGCCCCAAAAGCCACCATATTTGCTTACACAACACCCTAAGATTTCGTTTATTCGTCTATTCATTTATTAACGCAAATGTCAATCACTGGTCCGGATTTAGGTAATTTTCCTTACAGTATTTTTACGGGGCCCCCAAGTCCTTGCGTGCCGGGGGCCCCAACATTTCTACAGACAGACGATTGGATAGATTAATTATTAATAACGGACCTTACTCTATCATAAAGAAAACCAAACATAATTACAGTAATATTTCTGTACTTATTTACAATACACAAAGAATGCCTCATAATAATTACATGCAAAGGAAACATTCGATGCATTCAAAACAGTTGGTCAGTGCTAAGAATTCATTATGAATAACATACATATTTACGATAGATTGTGATAACATAATGAAAGTAAACATTATATGAATTGGAAAACGATTTTGGAAACGTTCGTAAAAAGTACTTGATTTTAAATTGTAGGTATACTCCGAGTAAAGCAGCTAGTCCGCTCTGAATATAGAAATGAATCGCGTCGCCACAGCAAATTGTATGACACCTGCTCGCAATAACTTCAGGGCGGACTAGCAGTTTGGCGCTGTCTATAGCAGTTTTCTTTTGGATAATGTCATGTCACGTGTGAAGTGTGCCGATATGAACTTAGTCAGAATATGGCATTCAAATTTAATTCTCATAAAGTTATGTTTACTAACAATAGTAGGCATAGATTATTGACTATCCTAAGACAGTAAGTAGTCAAGAATGATACTAAAAGATTTCCTGTTAGCTAATTAAAATTAAATTTTATCAGAATTAAGCAGTCATCATCACTACCCGTGGACATCTGTAACCGATCCCAGTTAGGATTGAAGGTGGGTTTCAGATGCGTTCTTATATCTATCACTGAGAATGCCTCGTGTTCCGTACTCTTCAAACCGAAGCCGACACACTGCTATACTGCTGTTCACCTAAGTTTGGTCACAGATGGAACGCCTCGGATAAATATTTTTACTTTTTCTAGACATTCCAGCTTAGTCCTCAGGGGTATAGCATCTATGGCCGACCGCGGGTAGGAATCTAATCTTATCTAGGGTTGATTACAGATTTCCATGGACGGCAGGAGCCACGTACCAACACACAAACACACACAACACACAAAATTATTTCCCTTAAACCCTTCAAAATATAACACTGCTGTTATTAGAAATAGGTGACGGCTTTGCCTCCAATCGAACCACAAAGGGTTCAAAAATAAGTTTTTTTTATAATATAAAAGTAGCAGACGAGCATGCAGTCCACCTGATGGTAAGTGGCTACTGCCGCCCATGGACATCTGTAATCAACCCCAGATAGGATTAGATATCCCTACCTGAGGTCGGCTACAGATGCGCCGCTACCCCTGAGGACTAAGCTGGAACGCCTCGGAAAAGTCTGTCTCCCTTACCACACCCTTCAAACCGGAACACAGCAGCGCCTAACACTGCTGTTATTAGGTAGAAATAGGTGTGGCGGTGGTGCCGAAGTCGAACCACAAAGGGTTAAAAATAAGTGTGACAGTGGCGCCATCTTTAAGTTCCAGGAAGAGACTATTATGATATTCACGCCACAAACCCCATGAGAATTACAACATAATAATGACATTAACATAACGTCATTGTGCTATTAACATTCAGGTGGAAGCCATCATTAAATCGTCAAGAGTGAGCGGCATGACCTGAATGATGTGGAGTGAGTCAACTAAAGAGTATGCGAATCTATTTATACCGCTCATTAGCTTTGGCTTATTAATAAACGGTTAATACCGTTAAGCTATGCTAGGTCAATAATCAATCCATCTATGTGTTTTTACCTTGAGTCAAACTATCGGATTTTTGATCGAAAGATTGAAATTTGATAATGCTAAATGAAGAAATTCTGTCGATCTCTGGTAAGCAAAACATTGGATAGATCGATTATAAGTAACGGATGGTAATGTACTTTCATTAAGGCAAAAGTTTTATACGAAGCGACAAAACGGTTAAAACGCGACCAAATGTTATTACAAGAAAAATAATTTTGACACCACAGGGTTTACACTTCTTGGTTCGATTAGATTTCACACGTTTTTGAGAACCTTTTTTCTAAAATGGACAGTCATAAATAATTCTTAAGATTCCTTTGCCCTTATATAGTGTTAATTAATTTTTTATACGTTTCTAACGGAAAATCAGTGAGTAAGATTCGAACCTGAGACTATCTGATTAAGAGACTAAGTTTTGAACCACTAATCACTAAACCATTGCTACAGTCCAATATTATTAACCAATCTATCCATCATTTACCTATATTAAATCGAAATTGGACAATGTCTAGTATGTAGAAATAGTCATAAGTCGATCTTTGGGAAGCAAAATATTGAATAGATTTGATTATTAATAAAGGCGTATGTCTATCTGACGTAATTATAACTTTCTATTAGGTAAGTTGGTACATTCAGTGGGTAGTGGGTAGGTACCGTTATTTCAATTTGCATATGACAACATGTATATTATATTTTGAAAGGAAAAGTGAAACAGGCCTATTTAACGGTGACATTTTAAAATAACTGCATCAAGTACAACAGATTTAAAATTTCCGAAATTATTGCATTAAAAATAATGTGTCTCTAAATGTATTATTGTGTCTCAAAATAGGACGAAGCGATAAATAATTGGCCATGTGCGAGTCGGACACATACACAGGGTTCCGTACTACCAAAATTTTAATTTATTTTTAGTATTTGTTATCATAGAAGCCATAAATGTCATTCAGTAAAATGAATTGTGAAAATTGAAATTGTCCACCTATTTAAGTTCAATAGATAAAGCTAAAAATGCCGAAAATTGATGGTTTCTTGTACAACGACCCGCATTGATTGTCAAGCTTTTTTATTTTTGTTATAGCAGCCACCACGTTCTCTGTAAAAAAATCGAGTATCAATCTATAACGGTTCAAGCGATAGAGGCATATTAGTAACTGGGTTCCGTTTTGACCCTTTGAGTAGGTACAGAACCCTAAAAATATTCGTCATAACCATTCCGATATCATTAAGAGAATTGTCCTTGTCCAGAAAAATAAATATTTCAAAAATCTTTCACTCGATTTAAAAATGAGAGTAATAGTTATTGAAAGTGTTAAAAAACGCGTTATTCTGACAACGTTATTGGTATCGTTACAATTATGATAAAATGTATACACGGCATTCAATTTTAGTATCAGCACTTTTGTAAATGACTGTACCTACTGGTTTATTTACCGTTTTAAAACACGTAACCGATTGAGTGGTTATGGTAAAACTTTGCAATCTTTATTCAATTGTTTTTATTTTAATAAACGAGTGTAGATAGGGATATAGCATAGATAAGTATAGATATCTCACCGCCTTGTAATTGAAGGAAGCCATTAAATGGCTTAGCAGCTGACAATTCTATCAGCCGTTTAAGGGCTATCATGGTGTAATTTACGCGGAATAATGCCGATATGCGCAGTTAAGACACGGAATCGAAGGAAAAGTGCTAAGAAATATCGTTTCATTCGTAAATGATCTAAAAAGTACATTTTTTTAATATTTTTCAAACACGAAAATACATGACAGTGACAATTATCAAACTCAATCTTGACTTATCTAAGAAGGTATAGGAATTCTACCAATCTTCTCATGGTACACAATTGTTAAACTATAACCTACATTTTTTGAGAGGTGACCCGTGCCCAGCGTTAAGACTGTAATGGAGGATTATTCCCCCTATGTGACAATTCGTTCCAATAAATAGTTTATGAAAAGTTTAAAAGTTAACATAATAAAAATGATGGCAAATGGATGGATGGATGGAAAATTCGATGGCAATTACAGGTATAATTTTTTTTATTAACTATTTTACGGCTGAGGCTTCTTGTCTTTTAGCTCATTTTATTAACTGTCATCATAGATTAGTAAAGATTACTCACTCCTAACAAGAAAATGTACCCAGTTTTGAGAATTGAAATAGTTGCGTAAAAAAGTTTTGCCACGTCTCCGTGCTAAAATGTCTCTAAAATGTTTGAGATAATTATTTATTTATTACGTAAATTAGTTATTTATTCGTTATTTTTTTCTAAAAATTTATTTGTAGTTTTTATTTGTAAAGGATTCAAAAAAAGAACTTACTAAAATAAGCCGTTTGTGGCTTCATTCAATTTCAAGGCGGCGAAGTATCTTTACTAATCTATGACTGTCATATAAACTGGCATCCATAAGCTAACTAGTGAAGTGCATGCATTTCTAAAATCGATTGAATCGTTATCTCGATAATCGAATGACTCCAATAAGCGAATATGTCACGTAATCAGCAAATTAAAGCCAATCAAGGTGTATGTAATTAAAAATCGTATCGTTACGACATGGTCGCTAATCGGAAACAGTTAATGAAGGAACCATATTAATCAATGGCCTCGGAGTTAATTGAGCTGAAAATGAAAATCTAGCTTTTAATGACTCGAATGAAGTATAGGAAATTATTGATACTTGATTTTTTTGTCGTAATTTGAAATAGGAAATGAGTATGCTGTCCACTTGATGTTAAAGAGTCAATCTTGAATTTTGTAGACTCTAATTAGGATAACACTATGCCGGAAAGCAATCTAATATTAAATTGTTACCATTGAGTACTAAGTGGGAACATCCTTCGTCTCAGCCTTCCACAACGTGAAGGGTGAAAAACCTGGTTGGAAAAACAGTACCGCGGACTGGTATTTGGCTAATAGGTGTGACGGTAGTGCCTCCGCAATTAAAACATCGTTTATCATTATCGTTTTATGTCAAAAGTATATAAATTTTATTTTAAAGCAATAACTTTGTCTATTAGAACTACTTATCGAGTTGAGCTGATTCCTACCGATATTTAAACAAAATCATACAAACAAAAATATAAAAGTTAACTTAAATTAGGTATATTCAAAAATGTTTTTACGTTTTACCCACAATATTTACAGCTCCAAGTAATTACAAATGTTTGAATGTCTGTAATTTGCTTTTGCTAAAGATTTTATTTATGATGTTGTTAATTAAGTTTTTATAATGCTTTAAAATATTTAAAACTACATGTATAAGAAAGAAACATAAGTGAAATACATTTTGGCCAAAAATATTATCTCCAAATTAGGTACCTTGGGTAAATAATATAATAACTATATATAATATATTATCTTATCACGGTAAAGCTTTACGAAAAAAAAATATATGTTTAATCTGTGAACCTACAATGCAGATAAAAAATAGCAGTTTTACTTTTAAAGCCGGCAAAATTACAGCCAAGTAAGATACTCGGATAACATTACATTAGCTGTTCAAGAGTAACATAACGAACAAGGCATTACCACGGGAATAAATAACTATAATCGACTTGTTTTCGATCTCGGCGATAAATCGGGAACTCGATACTCGTCATCGTAAATCAATCGAACAAAAGACTGGGAAGAAAATACAAATTAAGCCTATAATCGCGGTTACTAACGCGTGTGTCCAACAGTTCGGAATTCCTGCACTTGTAATACGAAAAATAAAAAAGTAAACTATACTTAATCTGTGTACAACAATGGTACCAACAAAACGACGAAATAAATTGTTGGCGCGGAAATTATTAAATCGCTTATTTTGTATTTTAAACTTTATGCGGTAAATATTTCATATTTACGTTATTTATCCTCGAGTTCTTACGAAAACACAAATAAAAATTATCTCTAATCAAATTATAAGTTAATTACAAGCATGATTTGACTAATTTGCTTATTTTGACATTTCATTTGAGCGCCATTTTCAACACGAAGCTAAGCGTATCCGTGTTCCCTAAGTACGATGTTGCCACCGCACAAAACAGGGCACAATTAGCTTTTTAAAATGGAAACAATGGCTGAATTAATGCCGTTTACATGACCGACGCCACGCTTCTCTGGGCTTAAATTAAACGAGTCATTTCGATTCTTACCGAGAGTCTAATTAAAAGTGTATTAAAGATACAAAAGAGCACTTAAAATGCAAAAGAGAAATGGTATTTTCGAGATTATATTTTCAAGTTTGTTACGTGGGTGGCATGCAAGGTACTTAGTAGTTTATATGACAAGTTGCAAGGTTGATATTCTTATTAGTATGTTAGTAACACGTTTTAATTAACTTGTAACCAACATGAGAAGCTGATTGCCAAATTAGTTGCATTATTCAATTTGATTTGCATTGACAATTTGAATTTGAACTTATTACGGGTTAGAAGGTGACTTAAAGACCATAAGTCAATTTAATTTGACGAGTACTACATATAATCCACTGGGTTTTATATTTTTTTATTAAGTATATAATTGTTACACTTGTATGATTTATATGGAAGATTACTAATATTTGTTTAAAATTAGTAAATAATTATTTAAATACTTAAGTAGACTGTCTAAGTCATTGATATGCTAATTTTAAATAAATGTACTGAATTCGTAATTATTTTTACACTCTTTTTAATCTGTGTATACTTTCGTACATACTTCATTACAGAGCATTTAATATTCGAGAATATCTGTACATTATTATTATGGCTTGATGTTTCTGACTCAAAAAATATGACAGCACAAGACAAAGCACACTTAGCGATAAAAAAAGTTGTCTTGTAACAGTCAATCTCGACTGTAAAATATCTCATAACGCGAGATTAGAACGCAGCGAGCAACAGAACACCGAAACATTTATTATGACACTTACAGAAACAAATTTCGGCGCACAATGGCTACATGAATAGGCGTCCACGCGTGAAAGTGGGCACTAACGAGCCATCTAACCAGATCATAATCAGAACTCCAAACGCACGTAGACAAATAGCCGTAGAGAACAATCGTCAACAGATTAAAAACAATTTTGTTGCGTCGCGAGCAATTACTGAACGCGATTCGGGCTCAAGATACGATTCCTGGGCGCATCTCTTAATAATAGGCCCACAAACGACGTACAATAATCGCTTCCATCTCTATAAATATTACCCTATTCTCTCCAACACGTCATCGTTACCGTTCTCCGTCTCGCTCGCACGTTGACAGCTCACAAACTATAGACCCTGCCTATCAGCCTTTAAAATCAAACTGTCTAATTATACCCACATCACTAGGAACGCTTCAAAAGAGGCATTTTTAATTAATTTAATCCCAAAACTATTATAATGCGGCCAATTTCGTTATCTAATAATTCGTGACGCGCTAACAAGAGCTGTTCCGACGCCATTTCGAATGTGTTCCGTTAATTTAATGACACGGTTGCTTGTTTAAAGGAAATAAATGACCGTTCATGAATTGAGATAAATTAAGCGGAAAGAAATTTAAATAATTGCGTCATTATTTATTGGAGTTTAGCGCTTGAATGGATTGAATGAATCGAGTACTCTTGTTAGAGTTGCCAATGAGCAAATTGTGTTAAGATTAAATTGGGACATCATAGAAGAAATAAATAAGGAAATTAATCTAATTAAGATACAACTAATTACGATAATATTTACACAATGAACAATTGTCCGGTCACTTTAGTCTGTCACTTGTTCCTACGTTTCGTTTTCACTCTCACTAAGTTCATCCATGTCCATATCTATTAGTTCCTCGTCTTCCTCGTAGGAGTTGTTGAACTGGCCGTCGTCTGGCTTACTGCTAGAGGATCCCGACTTGGTGCCAGTCTTCGCTTCTTCTTCCTGCTGCATTCTTTTATGTTTCGTTCTTCTGTTTTGGAACCAGACTTTCACCTGCGAAAAAAAACAAGCTTTAGTATTTGATAAACACAACATTGTAATAAGTGTGTGTGTGTTACGGTTGGCAGGGTCCTGTGCTAATAAATAGAGAGATGTAGTACAATTAGAAGGATACCTGTGGTCTTGTAAAAGGTAATAATAATGATGATAATAAACATTCAAATATATTATAATATTAAGAAAAGCTGTGTCCTACATTTCCACATTCTTCGTAATTGTACAATTTAAATTCCATTGTAACTCTGTAAATAGAACTCTCAAAATAGAATTTTCCCTTATAAGTAACTTTCTCTAGATTTAATACGAGAAAATTTTCTTGGCATAGACATTAGGGCCCATTGCCATCGCATTCCACTACTTCAGCCAGTGAAATAAAGTTACTAGGACACTTCACTCTGGGTTTTCCTGGGCCCAATACCCAAACGCACATTGAATTGTGATGTTGAAGAATTCAATCGAAGTTATAAACTTTTATGAGGGTTTTCCTAAACCAATCGAAAAACAAATCTCGATTCCGATAAATTAATTAATACGAGCAACTAGAAGTAAATAAATGTTAATAAAATATATTATGTTTCGAATGTATATAACACGGTGTCTACTAAATGGGTAATTTAAATATAAATCATAGCTCTGGCAACACAGAAAGATTACATACAATTTATATAAGCTTCAGTCATAGGGTAGCTGTACTTAACGTACACAAAAGTTGACAATAAATCTTTTACAGTCGGTCGATCCAAATAATAAAGGGTTAACGGAACTACCCAATAAAACTATTCAAAAAACACCCCCCCGTATTCCCATCATATTTCACTACGTAACTATTGAAAGAAAATCCGCTGTCGAAATTTTTCTACGGGCAACAAAGCGATTTTCCCGCGAAAAAAGCGCCGCCATCTTGTGAAGCGATTTGTCACGCGTTTAATGGCTTGTGAAATCTATTCACGACGCTTCCAGCTAGTGTGCTCGCTTTTGAGAAATTATACTAATGCAAGCGTATCACGGATTATGTTTTGGCAATCCCCTAGCTTACATAATGCGTGTTTGCTCGATTTAACGGCGGACTGGAGGCACAAATTGCCAGTACGCAGACAGATTATATAATTTTTTATTCGTCGAATTCCAATTCCGAATTTCGAATCCCATTGCCACGTTACGTTCGGAAATCGAACGTAATTTTATATAAAAAAAATCAATATCTGTCCGCTTATAATATCGGGTCAGTTTATTGATAACGATTATTTATTTATGAGCATTATTTTCGAAATCAGGGCGCCAACTGAATAATGAAACTAGACGTGACCGGTAAGTTGCCGCGAATAATGTCTTTAGCCGCCATTTTTGCTGCATTCCATTTCACGCTATCAGAATCGAGTAAAATGTAATTTATAGTTGTATGAAATGTAAAATGCGACTGAACGACTTTGAACGGTCGTTTCACGCATGATTTTGTGAACAATATTGGAATATGTTTGAACGTATTTGTGATTCAATGGAAAACTTTAATCGATTTATTGCTATAAATAGAGTAATAGATTATACCTAACTGTGTTACGTATAACTTGTTCTGATTTTATGTTCCTGGTTATGTATTATGGAAAATTGAAAACCATAAACAATATTATGTTTTTACTGTACTTTAATGAAACGAATTAGAGATAACTCTACGATTAAGCTCGGTATCTGTTTGATATGAAGACTAGTTAACATAGAGTAGATTTAAATGTAAAATCTCGAAAAAAAATAAAGAACTGTAACTTTAGTACCTTTACACATGTGGCATTAATGAACAAAATATCGAAATAAGGAACATTACACACAGGAATTAGCTACTCTATACACAAAATTCCCAGGAATCTATTCAGGAAAGATGGAACCTTCACGCTACATTAGCGAGCATATATCGACATCAAATATCAATCAAGTAGTTTCCGCCACCCTTTGAAGGGTAATGGCGCGTAGCGTGCGAGCGGGATAGATATATTTAACAAATTCTGCTTCAAATTCAAACAGTAGCACCCCTAGATATTGCAGAAATGAAAACAGCTTCTGATTTTCTACTCAGCTAACTAAAATAGTATTTATATAAATTAGCTGTTGTTTGTAATGATGTTTATTTATTTTAACGTTTTACGAAACTATGGTAGGTAAGTATATACTTCTAAATTTTATTATTTAAAAAAAGGTATGTGTTGTGTACGCATGTAATCAATTATGGATACCTATTTCTTTGATGTATTTAATAAAATATTTCTTGGATTCTCTTGTATTCTCATAGAAATAACAGTCACTAAACGAAATTTAATACTAAAACGAATAATGTTTGACGCGCAACCTCATCCCACGCTAAAACTAAACTCTCATCACATTAAAAATGATTGCGTTCATAGATTTACTAGTATGTTTCATTGGTGCCATAGACACACACTAAGTTTATACACAAACACCCAAACTTAGACCCAATAGTCATAATTAATCATTCAGATATGTCCGACCGGGGATCGAACCTAAAACCTGCGTATCAGACAGATATGATGACTCCGCGCAGTCAAACATTGTCAGTAAAACAGTTACAAAGTTCCATACCAATAATTACCGACTCATACGCGAAACCATAAAGGATCATTCACACAATCCTACCCACAATAACACAATACAAATGAATTGCAACTTAGTTCTTATGTTATATGGCATAAATAATATATTTTACGTTTTAAGCAAAGATTTACAACCGGTAAACATAGGTAAGGTACTATAAATAAAGTTTAAGTAGAAAATAATAAGTGTCAATGAGAATGTAAAGATAATTTGCGTGGAATGGAACGTTTGAGCAAATGTAGAAAACGTTCCGTTTTACGATTTACTAAACGAGGTTTAGTATTTAAGCTTAAATGTGTATTTGTCATAAAGAAGTGGTAGATAAGTAACCATGCTATAGTGGTGAGCCATGATGTCTATGGGTTATGTAATCAACTCCAGATAGGATTAGAATTCTAACTGAAGTCAGCTACTGATTTTGTTACTTCTGAGGACTAAGTTGGCCTGGAATAAGTGTCACTTACGAAATCCTTTAAACCAAAACACAGCAGCTCTTAACAATATTTTAAGGTAGAAATAGTTGTGGTATTACCTCGGACTCCAAAAAAGAAAAGACTCTACCTTCTTATTATTTAAGCTTAATATTTATTTAGTTGTGTATTTCTTTAGTTTGGAATAAAACCAAGAGATATCAGCTTTACAAAGATTTCAGAATGAGAAGCAAACCCCTTCTCATTCTGAAATCTTTGTAAAGCTGAAATATATAGGTAATAATGACATGGGTATAGGTACCACTTTTATTAATAAGAATTCGTAAATATTATTTCCTCACAATGCTTTTCTTCACTGTTAAAATTATTAGTAATTAATTTCTTTGAACATGACCAATATAAGTAAAAGGTAACTAGTATTGAAAGCCGTATATACTATTATATTAAGCGAGGCTTTTTAAAGTTTCCTATAACATACACGATATAAATAAAAAGCTCCTAATAATTTAAACTACTTAAAATACAATACCTATTGGTTTAAATCAACGCTTATTACATTTATTATTACTATTATTTTCCACATAGATTAGTAAAGATTACTCACTCCTAACAAGAAAATGTACCCAGTTTTGAGAATTGAAATAGTTGCGTAAAAAAGTTTTGCCACGTCTCCGTGCTAAAAAGTCCCTAAAATATTTGAAATTATTATTAAAAATTATTTATTTAATATGTAAATTACGCAGTATTAGTTATTTATTCGTAAATTTTCTCTAAAAATGATTTTATTTGTCAATAATTCAAAAAAAGAACTTACTATAATAAGCCATTTGCGGCTTCATTCAATTTCAAGGCGGCGAAGTATCTTTACTAACCTATGATTTTCCATTTAATTTCCAAATAACTCTTTACCCTTAAATAAATACAGCTACACATAAAAATGAAAGTACAATTTCATATTCATAGCAATTCTTATAACACCAAGTCATTTGTCAAAGACCCCAAGGGTACCAACCCCTTATATTACTCCGTAACCCGCTACTGCGTTAAATGGGCCTATGAGACCCGTCCGTTGTCATAATGGTTAACAAGTTAATGGGAACTTTGATGGCATTTGTAGGGTTAACTACCGTTTGAAAGAGTGATTATTGGTCTATTGTTACCCTTATTTATGAAAGGTATTTTATTATTACAATAAATTATGCAATTTATAAGCGACGAATAAAATCCTTTTTTTTTGGGAGGTTTTCAAAATTTAAAATACAAATACATACTTTAATGATTCTATACATTTATAAAGTGAAATGGATTTGAATCCATCGTGGGGTTAGAAATTTCATACACTTCTAAAAATATTAAAGAAATCGTCCAGATTTTTTCTTTTATCCAATATCAATTATATATAATGAATTTCAGTCCATCTCGGATTTTAAAAATTAATCACAGGTATGAACGTTTTTTTCATAATTTCCTTTACATTACAAGCAGTTATAAATTATTTCTTAAATATATTATGTAATTTCAAAACAATAACCACCATACACATAAGCTTTCACTACATATTACATTTTAGGTTTTTTTTATAAATGTGTGTAAATACCTACTATAGTATAATTTAAAAACATTAACTACAAACTACTACCAACATAAACTTCCACAAAACCAAAATGGAGCCCATTAAACAAACCCGCTTCAAATTCCCATCAAAAACAAAGTACAAACGACGAACACCATTAAACAATTATACCTACAACAATGCAAAAACTTCAAATTCGCTACAACAATAAAACTTTAATTCGATCAAGATACATCTGGCGGGCCATTACTGGGACTACATTAAAATGATCTGCCGTTCAGAAGACTATATTTAAACTAAGGGCTCAGAACAAACTGGTGCAATAACAGTCGTAAGACTCCACAAACAATCGTTTGATAGGGGTTGGAGGGGACAACCACCCGCTCTGAATAAATACCGGTTCTGAACGCACCCCCAAATGCGATTAAGTACTTATGTACGATCGTACCCCGAGGATTACGCGCGAGCGAGACACAAATACGCGCTGTTACGGGTTAAAAAGAGATAGACTAACTAGGGGAGATACGCAATTACGGGGTAACACGTGAAATGCCTGAAATTTAAGCGGAAAGCTATTTATCTGTATATTACTTTATTGTCGATCCATTAGCGCGGGAACGGGATGGATGTATGCGTGTGAAGGAGACGGCAATAGGGATGAAATTGGGTCGTTAGTTGCGATTTTTACGCGTTTACCACTGATTCGTGACGTTTAGAAAAAAGGGACGATTGAGGACAGCTCCTGTATAACTTTAGGGAAAGGGCAGCTGACATGATTTTAAGTAGTCACTGCCCATGATAGCCTGGTATCTATACCAAGTAAAGTGGTAAGGAAACTAAGGAATACTTTCCCGAGGCATTCCAGCTTAGTCCTCAGGGGTAGCGGCGTATTTGTAGCCGACTTCAGAAGTCTAATCGTATCTGGGGTTGATTACAGATGTCCATGGGTGGCAGTAGCCACTTAACATCAGGTGGCCTGCATGCTATTTGCTACGCTTATAATAAAAGGAGTCGAACCACAAAGCGTTATTTTAATTTAACATCTTATATATAAAATTCACGTGTCACAATGTTAGTTACCGTACTCCTCCGAAACGGCTTTACCGGTTTTCACCAAATTTTATATACATATTCAGTAGGTCTGAGAATCGGCTACTATCTATTTTTCATACTCCTAAGTGATAAGGGTTGTTCACCATTAACATTTTTTTATTTATATGGCAACACGTTTGCCGGGTCAGCTAGTACTTCTATAATACAGTAGCTTTACTGACTTAAATAATGTAATTTCAAAGCAATTAATACTTAAAATTTCGAAACTAATAACGTTTGGATAACTAACTAACAAAACCTATAATGAATGGTTTATTCGTCAACTTCACAAAATTACGAAATTACTATATTTATGCCTATATCAATACATCATTCTTTAGTTAGAGCGAAAGAGCTATTGTGGAACAGAGAGGTCAATATAATTTAAACTTACGAAAGCTTTGTGCAATTAATTGAGCAGTAGTCAATTATTACAAGTAGTTGATAAATAATAGGTCATGTCATGCAATGAAATAAAGCTTAACTATTTGATTTATTGCGTGTATTATTATTTAATCTGTGGGTTTAATTTTTTCTGTAATTTCGATGTGAAAGGATCCATTTTTGAATCTGACATCTAGCTGTCATAATTCGTTGCTGTCATTTGTTTGGTTTTTTTTATTTGTATAGAAGGTAATTTTGAAAGCCAAGAGTTTTATCCATTCTGAATTTTTAAGAACTCTAAAGTCTGTGTTTCCTCACATTATTCTCCTTAGCCATCAAATCAAGTCATAATTAATTTACACTAATATTATAAAAAGGAAAACTTTGTTTGTTTGTTTGGTTGTAATGAATAGACTCAAAAACTACTGGACCGATTTTAAAAATTCTTTCACCATTCGAAAGCTACATTATCCACAAGTAACATAGGCTATATTTTATATGAAATATATTTTATAAATAGATTTTAATCAATCAGATTAAAATACCAAGTTTTAAACCATTTCCACGTTGCTTAATTACAGCAAATTAATGTTTTTTAAAGTCTCTTTCTATACACATAATCCCACACTAGGATTCTCTATATCATGCTTGCCTTGAACACACACAAAGACACCCAGACCCAGAACAGATATCTAAACTCATAATCTAGATATTCCGATCTCCGATCTAGATATTCCGATCCGGTAGTAGTTTAAGAAAAAATATTGTAATTGACAATTTGTAACTGCCGCCTTTGGCCTATACAAAATAAATATCATCACCAACCCATTATTGTCCCACTGCTGGGTACGGGTTTCCTCTCAGAATAAGAAGGATTAGGCCATAGTCCACCGCGCTGGACAAGTGCGTATTGGTAGACTTCACATACCTTTGAGATATATATTTTTTATAAATCACTCAGGTATACAGGTTTCCTCACGATGTCCTTCACCGTTTTAGCAAGTGATAATTAATTTCTTATACGCACATAATTTCGTAAAATCAGAGCGGGCCTGGGATTTGAACATTGGACCCCTCGATCGAGAGGCCGAGTTTCTTAACCACTAGGCTATCTTCGCTTTTAAAATTAAAATAAATATATTTCATTTCATTTGTCGGGAATCGAACCCAAACCTTTGCATCAGATTTACCGCTCCGCCACGCGGTTCAAAATACCATTTCCATCAATTTAATACCACCCCAATGATTAATTTTCCATACAATACAATAATACGTTCCAAACGAGATCCGGAAATGACTGAATGTGACCGGATAGTGGTGCTCCCCAATCGGACTTTACGATTCTCGTCCGGTTTGCATCCGTACCGTTCTGAAATCGCACTGTTCTGTGTCCGGTTAACGGTTTTTGTAATGGATATGATTTTTAGATCAATTTGTATGCTGGATGGTTAATAAAGGTATGTGAAGATAAATATTATTATGATTATTATAGCGTTGGAATTTTAAGTAAGTTAGGTCGTTGAACTTAACATTATAGGATGGAGTAGCTCCAGCTCCATCCTAAATAAAGACGGGCCTTATGGGCAAACGCCGTCGAGACCGCGGACGAGTGCAACTAGCATGCCCGTGGTCCCAACAAAGGAACACAGTGGGGTTCTATGTTAAGCGGTAGAGTCCAGTATATCATCTCCGCTGCTCCCAGGCTGAGAAGAACCCATGTAGAGTTTCATGGTAAAATAATAACATTTATCTAATAAAAATGTCTATGTAATTTCTAACATTCTAACGAAAATATCATTTCATTCAGATTTTTCTAATGTTCTAGGAAAAAAACATTTATTTCGTAAGTTTCACGATCGAATTTACGATCACCGAATACATTAGGAAAGACTTCTGAAAAATATATTTGCGACACTCACACTCACACACGCATACAAATAAAGCGCTAACACACAGCAATTTCCAAAGCGAACTTTGCGCGACGGTATCCAGAAAATCCAGACATTTATTTGAACTATAATATACGAGTAGATATAGATGTTGGAAGCTGCGGGGCGCGTGTCATTCCTGTGGGGTGCCGGAGCGCCCGACAGGGGGTGAAGCGCGAAAGAGATGAATAACGATTGCTCTGATACTTTTTGAATTATTTCGATACGTTTTGGTTATTTGATATCGGTTTTGATATTAAAGCTAACAAGTAATGGTTACTGATGTTACGTATCTGTAATTTACGAACACACACACATGTATATACACCTGACACACTAATTAAGTCAAACATAACCATTAACTTGTTTCTTGTTTATTAATTGTTTATTACTATTACTATAGCTTCAAAAACGCGATAAAATTTAGCAACTTACAAGTATTCCAATTTTTATATGTAGATATCTATACTAATACTAGCTGACCCGGCAAACGTTGTGTTGCCATATAAATAAAAAAATGTTAAGGATGAACAACTTATCACTTAGCGGTATGAAAAATAGATAGTAGCCGATTCTCAGACCTACTGAATATGCAAATAAAATTTGATGAAAATCAAACATAACCATTAACTTGTTTCTTGTTTATTAATTGTTTATTGTACCTACTTGTAATTTTAATTTCTCATAGTTATTATTTAGTGTAATCCATTTTTGGCCATATTATATGTAACAAATTGTAATCTTCTTTTATCGATGTGTAACGCTGTTGGATTGCCAAATAAATGAATAAATAAATAAATTAAGTATTCCCAGAGCGCTATGACATGGGGCTCTTCAAAAAAGGTTCAAAAAGAGCTTTCTTCCAAAGCCGGCGATGCATTGGCGACTCCTCTGGTGTTGCAAATGTCCATAGGCGACAGTGACTACTTTCCATCAGGTAGCCCGTCTGCCTCATCGTTTAGGTATAAATATAAAAAGCCTCAAATAAGAATTCTTATGTTTATTTGACATTTAATATTTCAAGTAGATCACGAGCAGAAAAACAGCATATGGCGATCTGTAGTTTACCTTACAAAGGATTAAAGTTCTGTGGTCGGTCGGACTAAGTTGGAATGCCTCATGCACCGAGTTAGTGGTAGAGTTCCTAGCAAAGGTAACGTAAATGACTTGAGAATGGTTTATTGATACAAGCATTTCATATAGTGAAAATGCAGAATAACTAAATATTTTTGGCAATTCTCCCCCTAAACTGAATATATTAAATATAAAAGCGTCTTATATTCACGTCTTATATATATATAATCGTCTTATATTACACTGCTATTACCCAAAAAACTAATTACATACGTGTAATCCCTGTAAGCTGATTTACTATCTCATTAAAATACTATCAGTATCGATTTAAGCATTTTTAATTAACTAAATCACAGACAAGTCCCTATTAAATAAAATTTCATGAACAAGATTTAATGTTATATATTACAAATATGAATTACTATAGCTTCGAAAAACGCGATAAAATTTAGCAACTGACAGGTATTCCAATTTTTATATGTAGGTATCTATACTAATACTAGCTGACCCGGCAAACGTTGTGTTGCCATATAAATAAAAAAATGTTAAGGATGAACACTATGGGGTATGAAAAATAGATAGTAACCGATGCTCAGACCTACTGAATATGCATATAAAATTTGGTGAAAATCGGTGAAGCCGTTTCGGAGGAGTACGTTAACTAACATTGTGACACGAGAATTTTATATATAAGATTACTCGTATAAAGGGATAAAGTCTGTAAATTTGTAAGTAAGGGCTAATCTTAAATCTAATCGGAAATACTAAACCGATCATGAAAATTCTTTCACAATCAGAAAGCTACACTATTCAGGAGTGCTATAGGCTATATTTTATTATGATTAAACAAAAAGCGGGCGAAGCCGCGACACTGCTAGTAGTATATAAACGCGAAGGAAGCCGTCGGTAACGCCTAGCTAGGTATATAAAGCTATTTCCACCCCCGAGGGGTGTGATCTCGGAGGGATGATAGGGGTGGTTTAGACATGCGCAGAGATGATACTGTAAATGTTACCGTTAGATTACCCTTTCCTGAACACTGTTTATATAAGCCATTTATTATAATTGCCTAAATGTTATAACGATGCAAAAAGCACAGGATTCCGGGTTCGATCCCCGGCTAGACAGTTATCTAAAATGATGAATTTAGGTCTCTGTTGGGTCTGGGTGTTTGTGTATTCGTTTATGTATGTGTTCGTGGCATCTACAACACATCTACACACACGGAGACGCTTTTTAGACTCATAGCTTCATAGCTTTGAGTGTAAAAAGCATCTTAAAAAAATCCATAAAAACTGGCTATTTGCAATTAATTGTAATCATTTGGTTACAAATGTTTACGCCTCTATTGGTGTATATTTAACGCTGCTACATTACGGAGTGGTGATGATAGTCCAGATAACTATTCCGTGCCAAATGTTTTCAACGTCATAATTCCTAAGATTTAACCTGTGACCATAGATTAGTGAAGATTACTCACTCCTAACAAGAAAATGTACTCAGTTTTGAGAATTGAAATAGTTGGCCAAAAAACATTTTGCCACGTCTCCGTGCTAAAATGTCCCTAAAATATTTGAAATAATTATATATTTATTACGTAAATTACGTAATTATTACGTAAATTAGTTATTTATTCGTAAATTTTCTCTAAAAGCGTTTTTATTTGTCAAGGATTCAAAAAAAGAACTTACTAAAATAAGCCGTTTGTGGCTTCATTCAATTTCAAGGCGGCGAAGTATCTTTACTAATCTATGCCTGTGACAATAACCCTATTTATATCCCACTGTCGGGCAGTTTGGGCACGGTTCTCTCATCACTATCAAGAGAAGCCTAGAAAGTCCTCCGGCACGCTGCTGCAACGTGTATCGGTGGATGTGGAACGAGTTACTAGCTAATGGTTGTTGTATCTTTTCAAACTATAAGGCCAGATACCCATAAGGCCTCCCAAAGATTAAGCTAATTCTCATAGATTAGTAAAGATACTTCGCCGCCTTACTACAAACGGCTTATTTTAGGAAGTTCTTTTTTTGAATTCTTGACAAATAAAAACATTTTTAGAGAAAATTTACAAATAAATAACTAATACTGCGTAATTTACGTAATAAATAAATATTTTAGGGACATTTTAGCACGGAGACGTGGCAAAACTTTTTTACGCAACTATTTGAATTCTCAAAACTGGGTACATTTTCTTGTTAGGAGTGAGTAATCTTTAGTAATCTATGCTAATTCTATACAATGTTAACAACTGAGACCGAGGTTAACATGCCCTCCGAACCACCCAGACAACCCAGACAGATCTAGAATCAGAAATCTAATTTCAACACTAGACGTCTTACCGGCCATATTGGAATTTTCCGAGTTAGACCAATATCTTATGTGACATGTTTCTCTTAATTATCTTTGCGACGTGTATTTTCTCGCTTTATTAAAACTTATAGATATTTAATTATTAATTATACTTTCCATGTAGATAAATACTAGCAAAATACAGATAATTTTCTGTATATTTATGAATAATGTACTAATTATAATGCTACAATTGTTCTGAAATACATACTCACTTATGTATGTATATACTTATATAACATAGAAGTTGATGCGCTGGAACGCCATCTAGGGGCGAGTTACAACAAAGTAAATGTAAATTAAAAAAAAAATCCTCTTTAAATCATTTTACGTTTTTATTTATGAAAAGAAATTATGAAACTCAATGATTGAACTCATTTGTATTATACCTTTCTTAAACAATTTAAATCTAGGTTTGTTCCAGATATTTGTAATTAATTTCAATGTATTTGGTTCATAAAAGATGTGGGTACTTAACCGGTTTTATGATATTGTTTTTTGATGTACCTAAATACCTCCGAATTAAGCTTAAAAATGTCTATCAATCAAAAAAATCCTAAGTCTATGCTATCAACTGCCTTTCTACTCTTAACCTATAAGAACTTATAAATAGAATACGCTACTACAGAAAAACAAATGTTTTAACAACTTCAAAAAAAGAAAACAGCAGTTTTGTAGAAATAAATTTAATTCCTTTAATTCGATTTATTATCTGTGACTACATACCGTGTCGGTTTAACTCAAAATACTTCATATTTAACACTTACACAGTTTAAACCAACACAAATTAATTATGTCTTACGTACAAGTTATTTTTATTTAAAAAAAAACTATTTTATCGTTTCCCGCCAACTCAATCGCGTGGCCTGTCATAGACAATTCCAGACGCAAGTGACAGGCAATTGTAATCCACAGATAAAACATTATAACGAGCAAAAACATGATGAATAACGTTTCCCTTAAAATTGCCCAAGTTCCTATAATCGAATTAAGTACAGCAAACATTTTATCTTAATAGCTCGCTATATATGAACGCACGGACAGACCAGCTGCAGTAATTTACTTAATAATATAAAATTACTTGTATCATGTGTAACCTGTTTTACTGAATACGTCATCAAGGTACGAGTTTTCGAAAAAAATGGAATTGTATCGTTTATGAAGGCTTGGCTGTATAACAAGTTACATTTGCCTAGAAAAAGAGTATGTGCGATGGTATATTTTCCTTGGAGTTTTTGCTCGACGTCTCATTAAAGCAATGTACAGTTGATTTCTAGTCTCCCAGTACATTGTAAGTCGCCTTGGAACATTTTATAAGAATAATCTAGTGTTTTTTTCAGTTTTACTCACGATCTCTAAATATTTTTGAGACAAGAAGTCTGTAGAGTATTGAGAATAAATTGATCGTATAGAGTAGGTAGAGCAAGTAGATATTGTTGTTTCAAACACCTATTACCTAGTCTATAGAAATAAATATAAATATTTAATAGACTAGTAGGTAACTTAAATGAATTAAGAACATGACATGGCTTTAGTTATTTTAAAATCATAAAAATTATGCGTTGCCATAAGAATTATCTTTTATATAAAATTCTCGTGTCACAATGTTAGTTACCGTACTCCTCCGAAACGGCTTTAACAATTTTCACCAAATTTTATACGCATATTCAGTAGGTCTGAGAATCAGCTACTATCTATTGCGGGGTCAACTAATAATCTATTATAATATGTTTTAGTTTACTATGAGACAAACTTATTATTTTTAAATTTCGCACGTATTTTTAGTAAACAGCCGTTCTAAAATAAAAACAACAAAACATTGTAGCTTTTGACGATAAATTAAAAAGAAACACAAAATAAATTAATTTCCACTTTTTACACACACGAGAGCGTTTTATACTCGAAAAACATTTCTAAAGGGAATTTTATTGAATTTTTTGTGGCAAAAAACCAAGAATTCAATTATAATTACACTTATCAAAAAAACTATAACAATTCTGTCGCTATCTGTCCGTCGGATTAATAGACGAGAGCTGGCTAGAGGGTTAATTGCGTGAAAATTATAAAAAAAATGATATAAAGCTCATCAAATCGTCATAAATTTCTGTACGATCGTTCAGGCCTCATTACCTTCCCACTTAAAATGTTAATTGTACTTGTACCGAGCTCGAATAATGCGATATTCAATCGATTTGAACCGAGAAAAAATTGAACAAAAACAACGGTTAAGCGCGAGTTGGAGCATTCCGTATGTTTGATACTAACATATTTTTGGCGTCAAAAATCAAGATGAATTTTTCGATAGAGCGTAACCGTGAAAGCATGAAATATTAAGGTCCGAGGTTCAAATCCCAGGCACGCACCTCTGATTTTTCAAAGTTATGTGCGTATTAGAAATTAATTATCACTTGCTAAACGGTGAAGGAAAACATCGTGAGGAAACCTGCACACCTGAGAGATTATATACAAAATCTTAAAGGTATATGAAGTCTACCAATACGCACTTGGCCAGCGCGGTAGACTATGGCCTAATACTTCTCATTCTGAGAGAACCCGTGCCCAGCAGTTGACAGTAATGTGTTGTTGATGATTGATGATGATTTAACGAATATATTCAAAAGAGTGTTCAAAAGAGTGACAAACTAAGAGAAAAAGCCTATTAAAACTATTTTATCTTTCTAACATTTATTACCTAATCGATATTTATATATTTTACTACTAATTCGATTGTCTTGTGCGATATTATGCTAAAGAATACCTTAAACAGAAAAAAAAATGTTAAACATTTTGTTTTATTGTGCGGAACACTGAAATACAAGTATTTTTACATTTCAACGCATCTATTGCATGTTACAATTTTGCACTAACTCGATCCTAATTTGTCAACAGTTCTGTACTTTACACTTGCATTATTTCATATTATCATGGTATAACTAAGATAGTTAACGCTGAAGTTTATACCAAATTTCTTTGAAGAAAGAAATAGGTAAAATAATATTATTGCAATAGTTTTCATGTGATATTTTTATTAGTATATCTGTTTTTTAGAAATTGTAGTACAAAATTAACGTAGATATCTCTTGGACATCTGTAATCAACCCTAGATAGGATTAAAATCCTACCTAAGGTCGCACACAAAGTCGTTGCTATCCCTGTGGACTAAGTTGTAACGCTTCAGATAAATATGCCTCCCTTACATACCCTTCAAACCAGAACACAGCAACGGTTAATACTGCTGATAAAAAGCAGAACATGTTAAAGCCTTAAGGAAGGTCACGCCCTTAACAGTTATTATTTACCAGAAATAGGTGTGGTTCCATAAACTCCCGTCGGAGAAGAGGTGGAGAATGTTTCAGAATGCCCTGTATTGTGAGAAGATCCCTGCCCAGAGTAGGGTTGCAATAACATGACATCACAATCTAGCAACAAAGAGTTCTACTACTCTTTTAAGCAAATATTTTAAGCAGTTACTATTTTTACCAGGAGAGAAGCCTCAAGTCTTGGGTATGGTTCACATTGCCAATGTCCTAGACCGCCCTACCACTACTTAAGCCCTAAGGTCAACTTTCTAGCAATTCAATTAAAAGGCTTTTCCCTACAAGTTGCCAGATAAAAAAGGGAAATTTCCCGTCCTTTAACGAGGCTACCTGTAATACGCATTCAGGTAAGTTGAGCAAAAACTATCAATGCTATAGAAACGAGTGCGGCCACGCCGGCCAGTGACCACACCCGGCTACCGGATGGTCAGCAAAAAAAATAAATGTAAATAAATAATTACTTACATGTGAGGCGACCATCTTATCTGATATTGAAGGTGGTAGAACCCTTTGTGGTTCGACTCCGGCGGCACCACCGCCACACCTATTTCTACCTAATAACAGCAGTGTTAGGCGCTGCAGTGTTCCGGTTTGAAGGGTGTGGTAAGGGAGACAGACTTTTCCGAGTTCCCGCTTAGTCCTCAGGGGTAGCAGCGCATCTGTGGGCGACCTCAGGTAGGAATACCTAATCCTATCTGGGGTTGATTAAAGATGTCCATGGGCGGCAGTAGCCACTTACCATCAGGTGGACTGCATGCTCGTCTGCTACTCTTATATTATAAAAAAAAAAATCTTAGTCGTCGAATGGCAACTTATCTGTGAGTGTCAAACAGAACTGTAGCTTTAGATCAAAAAGCTATCTGACATTTGTATTGTTCATTTTCAAAACCTTGGTCCAAAAAGAAGGGGGTTAAAAGTTGTACCTACCAATTTGATTTTGATTTAGGTTTTTTTCTTGCTTTTTATTTGGTAAGAAATAAATAATAGTCAAGAACTAAATGAAACTGTTTAATTCTGTACCTTTTTACCACGCTTTCATTAGTTTGACCTGTACAAATGTATCTGGGTATATAACAGAATCTTTGAACTTGATATTCACTCATTTTGAACAGTTAGACTAAATCAAAATTTTAAACAATTATCAAGAACCGATGACAATACTTTAATTTTGTTTTTCCTCATCATGTTTGTCAAGTTTAATAATTTTCCTTTCGCGAATTTAAAGCGGTTTTTATATTTTTTTTAACTACATTATTTTAAAATCTCTTGAATAGTACCCAGAGAGTAGAGAGTTTTAAAGGTGGTAGAACCCTTTGTGGTTCAACTCCGGCGGCACCACCGCCACACCTATTTCTACCTAATAACAGCAGTGTTAGGCGCTGCTGTGTTCCGGTTTGAAGGGTGTGGTAAGGGAGACAGACTTTTCCGAGGAGTTCCAGCTTAGTCCTCAGGGGTAGCAGCGCATCTGTGACTGACCTCAGATAGGAATATCTAATCCTATCTGAGGTTGATTACAGATGTCCATGGGCGGCAGTAGTCACCTACCATCAGGTGGACTGCATGCTCGTCTGCTACTCCTATATTATAAAAAAAAAAACCCAAAAGCTTATAAAACGCTTTCTTTGCCAACGCTACTCCGAACACACGCTACGCGCCTAATGATCGCATAATTAAATCGTTTTTTCCTTCAGTTTCAAACAATTAGCAGTGGCTCTGATATCGTTTAGCGATTTCGTTATTTCAGTAACATCCATTCGAGTTTCTGTGTACGATAACGGTAAGGCCGGTACATCCGTTGATAATCGGAGCCAAGCCCTACATTTTGCATGATAGGAAATGATTTATGTATGTATTAGGGAGATTAGGCTGTTTAAAACCCCGCTGTGTCTTAAGCAACGTGTCGGTCAGTAGATGGATGGGTGACCGCCAGTGTTTTCGAGGGCATATCAAGCTCTCATTTGATGGTCAAACTTGTCATAGGTGTACATAGTTAGGGAAAATCCGTAAACGGTTTAATCACTGATCCAGGGATATCTGTAATTAACCCAAGATTATATTGGAAGAAAGCCATGATTATATTGGAATGGTTAACTCGGCCTCTCGATCGAAGAGCCCGATGTTCAAATCCCAGGCATACATAACTTACTTTACAAAATTATGTGCATATTAGAAACTAATTATCACCTGCTTAAACGGCGAAGGAAAACGTCGTAAGAAAACTTGTATACCTGAAGAATCACAAATAAATCAATGGCATGTGAAGTTTACCAATACGCACTTGGCCAGCGCGGTGCACTATGGCCTATTCCTTCTCATTCTGAGAGGAGACCCGTGCCCAGCAGTGGGACGGTAATCGGATAAAGAAGAAGGCTGGAGTCTAATATGACGCTCTTATCAATTATCACTCACTTCAAATCAAGACACAACGCTTACTATTGTTATAAGGCAGAAATAATTCTTGGTGTCTCCGGAATCGAACCACAAAGGATTATACTAGTTCAATATACAATATTATTGACGTCGTACTTAGGATCAATACATTATATTTCTTGATAAATATAACTGCCGTCATTGGAGCAGATGATAAAATTTATTGCTCATAAAACAATTATGCTCTTGGCAACATTATTGTTTTATCAACAATTAATTAATGGGTTGAATAAGACTAGTAATTAATATGTTAATATTGGCTGAGTGCGCTTGCACTTAGATATGTGACTAGAGGACCTGCGTGGCGGAGCGGTCACCATGCCGGTCTGACGGGCAGCCCCAGGTTCGATCCCTGGCCAGACAGATCTGCATGATGTTTAGGTTTCTGTTTCAGGGTGGTGTTTGTGTATTTGTCTCTGTGTGACCATAGCATCCATGATACAGGGGATCCTAGTGTGGGGCTGTTATAGAAGGCGTTTTTTTTTTAAATATCGATTTGCATTTATACAGACCTATATTCTATTAATATCTCGTATTCTATTTCTTTATTAACCGCAGGACCCATTTCCATCTCAAGGTAGTAATGTGGTTCGACTCCGGAGGTATCACCGCAACACCTACTTCTGCCTAATAACGACAATGTTACGCTGCTATGTTCTTGTTTGAAGGGTGTGATAGGGGAGCAACTTATACGACACGTTCCTATTTCCACAGGCAGGAGTTCATTTGCCAGTAGCCAATTACCACCAGGTGGACTGCCTGTTCCGTTTGCTACAAATATTGTAAAACTTGGTATGCAAAAATTGACTAAAATTAGTCTATAAAGTAAACAAACCTGTGTCTCAGTCAAGCTCAGGGCTTGTGCCAGCTGTTTTCTCTCCGCGCCAACCACGTAATGGTTCTTCTCGAAGGCGTGCTCCAACTTGAGAAGTTGGGAGGGAGAGAACGCCGTCCTGATCCTCTTCGGTTTCCGGAAGGGTTGCAGCAGGAAGCCGGGTATGTCTGGACCTAAGAGAAAATGCATATTATTAGTTATTACATTATATTATTATAGCTATTACATTTTTAATGGTGATAGATTTCTTGTAGTGCAAATAGACAAACAACATATTTTCATCCCCTAATTTTATCCCCTTGGGGGCAGAATTGATCAAAATCCTTTCTTAGCGGATGCCTACGTCATAACATCTACCTGCATGCCAAATTTCAGCCCGATCCGTCCAGTGGTTTGGGCTGTGCGTTGATAGATCACTATGTCAGTCAGTCACCTTTGAGTTATATATATTAAGATTGAACAGATGTCTATAGGTGGCAATGGTAGGCCAGTTCTACTTGTCAATTGCCATTATATGTGTATTAAAATTATTTGCAATATGAACTATATAAAATAAATTTAAAATTAATAACAGAAACCTATATAATTAATAATTGTTTCCTAAAACGCAATAGCACTAATATCTTCCTGTGTTTAATTAACTATAATAATAATAGATATAGATAATTATACGTATTTTCACTAATTTACCAAATATAGGCTTTATAATTACGGATGTTATAATTACTTATTAGTGAAATATCGTAATTTTATTTATTTTTAATGGACGCTAAAACGGTTAATTAATCAGTTAAATAACTGATTTTGTCGGTGGAAATACTTATTTTTTTTTAATTAGACTTGCTCGTATGTTATCATTTTAGTGGAAATAATATCAAAATCTTTATATATATATATTTCTTATGTGCGTGTGTATGTCACTGAACTCATCCTAAACGACTGGACTGATTTTGATGATATTTGTTGTGTGTGTTCAAGGGAACTTGAGAATGGTTTAGAATCACAATTTAGTCCATGGGAAAAGGTTGTTTTAATTAATTTTTAATTCGTAAATAGTTGTTGATTTTAGAATGTTTCACATTGGATTGACCATCGCAGTTTCAAATATTCTATCTATTTTTCAAACACGTAAGTGATAAGGATTGATCACCCTTATATTTTTTTTTAATTAAATGGCAACACACCATTTGCCGGGTCAGCTAGTATATTTATAAATTAAGAATAAAGCAGTGATAGCCTAGTGGTTAAAAAACGCCGCCTCTTAATGGTTCAAATTCCAGGCACGCAGCTCTTATTTTTAAAGTTATGTGCGTATTAGAAATTAATTATCACTTGCTTAAGCAGTGATGGAAAACATCATAAAGAAACCTGAGAAATCTTAAAACAAATCAAAGGTATGTGAAGTCGATCAATTCGCACTTGGCCAGCGCGGTGGACTAATCCTTCTCATTCTGACAGTAATGAGTTGATGACGATAAAAACAAAAACCGACTGCTTTAAACATAACTGGACATTTTTTTTTATAATATAGGAGTAGCAGACGCCCTAGTGGCTACTGCCGCCCATGGACATTTGTAATCAACCCCAGATAGGATTAGATATTCCTACCTGAGGTCGGCCACAGATGCGCCGCTACGCCCTGAGGACTAAGCTGGAACGCCTCCGAAAAGTCTGTCTCCCTTACCACACCCTTCAAACCGGAATACAGCAGCACCTAACACTGCTATTATTAGGTAGTAATAGGTGTGGCGGTGGTGCCGCCGGAGTCGAACCACAAAGGGTTCTACCACCTTTAAAATTAAATTGATTTATTCTCACTCAAGCTTCACCAGTTTCGACATCATTTGCTCAAGAAAATCCCAAATTAAATTCCACCATTACTACTAAAATCAGAATTACCCTACATTAATATAGTTATTTAATTAGTATAACATTGTTTATGGTCAAGCACCTCTGTTACTTAGATACTATGTTCATTGCATGCAGTGTTTACCTATAAGTGATTGTGCATTTAGCTATATTATAGGTTATGTTGTAAGAAGTTATTGTAAGAATGTAACAATTGTTAGTAAATCAAATAAATAAATAAATAAATAGCCCATGCCACATTATGCGAATCCAGCGATACCTCATATGATAAAATCCATCAAACCGTTTGGGCTGCAAGGTGTGGCAAAGAATGAAACATCCAAACATTACCCTCTGCAGTTAAAAAATCTCGCTAATCGCTTATCTTCGATAATCCAACAACTGAACCAAGCCTACAATTACCATCCCATATAATACAGTATTTCATTACTCCATACTTCAATCTGAGATTAGCAGTTACCGGTCGTTTAACGGTAATCTTTGTTTAATTTAACTTTAATAGCTGGTAACAGACAGACGGGATTTCGTGTTGAACAATTGTTATGTTGTTTGTTTCAATACAAAATGTTTGAATACATTTGGTATTGCATCAGTCATATAGATCTCATGTAGAGTCAATGTTAAATATACAATAAGGGTTTTATCTGAAGTCGTTTTTTATATTCTTTATTTTATTTTTATTTTATAGGAGTAGCAGGCAAGCATGCAGTCCACCTGATGGTAAGTGCCTCTTGCGGCCCATGGACTTCTGTTATCAACCCCAGATAGGATTAGATATTTCTACCTGAGGTCGGCTATAGATGCACCGCTACCCCTGAGGACTAAGCTGGAACGGCTCGAAAAAGTGTGTCTTCCTTATCGTACCCTTCAAAATAGACAGCAGCGTTTAACATTTCTTTTAAGCGCCGGTATAGGCAGAAATAGGTGTGGCGGTGGTGCCGCCGGACTTGAAACACAGAGGGTTCTTCTGCCTTAAAGCGTTAAGTCAAGGGCATGTTAAGTCACACAGGGCATCACACTTATTCCTCAAGGGAAGCAACGCATCCGTGGCCAACCTCAGGTAAGACTACTACAACTAAACCTCAGGTTATCTAGGGTTGATTACAGATGTCCATGTTAACACTGACCACTTACCATCAAGTGGACTGCATGCCATGCTACATACAAAAACACAATTTCCTTTTCGACGTATCTTAATCCCACTCGTAACAGAAGATAACTTGCGAAACTAAACGACGATGATGCTATCATTAGTATGCTCTAGGGTTGCTAACCTTTGTAAGAATTTTTTAGGATTCCGTACCCAAAAGGTAAAAACGAAACCCTATTATTAAACCTCAACTGTATGTCCGTCTGTCCGTCCGTCTGTCTGTATGTCACAGGGCTTTATCTCCTACACCGTACTAGATAGACACTTTAAATTTTTACAGAGCATGTATAATGGTGTTCGCTATAACAACATAAAAAAAATTGAAGATAAATGACACAACAGATACAAGAAACCGCTATTTTACGACGTTTTTCG
Source organism: Epargyreus clarus clarus (assembly GCA_014595695.2). Lineage (NCBI taxonomy): Eukaryota > Metazoa > Arthropoda > Insecta > Lepidoptera > Hesperiidae > Epargyreus > Epargyreus clarus. The sequence goes on from JACTTY020000028.1 coordinate 1,820,404, forward strand.
TTTTATCTATTGAACTGTAATAGATAGACAGTTCAGTTTAAATCAAATTAAATTTTCACATTCACTTCTATGCCTGCTATAACAGCGCGGTGGACTATGGCCTAATCCTTCTCATTATGAGAGGAGACCCGTGCCCAGCAGCGGGACAGTAATGGGTTGTTGATGATGATTTTGAAAAATGCTATATTTCGGCGAAGTAGTGGCAACCCTAGTATGCACGTACTAATTGCCTTCACTTACCCGCAGAATATGTTAATTATATTTATATTACGCCTAATGGTTTTATATAATTGGTTTTATCTGAAAACTGTAACACAGTAATTAAATGAAATTCTAATTAATGTCTGTAACACATAATGTGTTTTTTTTTTATGTAATAATACCGGTTAGTTTTTAGCTAAACACGCTCGTAGATTAGTGCTTGTTATTAATCCTTACTTCCTTACTAATCCTTATCCTTACTAATATTATAAATCCGAAAGTAACTCTGTCTGTCTGTCTGTCTGTCTGTCTGTCTGGTTGTCTTTTCTTCACGCCTAAACCACTGAACCGATTTTAATGAAATTTTGTACAAAGATAGTCTGAGACCCGAGAAAGGACATAGGATAGTTTTTATCCCGGAAATCCCACAGGAACTAGGGATGGCGATCTAAGATCGATTAATCGGAGAATCGATCTTTCAGACCAAAAAAATCGATTATTTTAATCGATATTAGTAAGGATTGAAAGCAAAGTTGTTGTCCATGAGCCCACGAAGGTTTCAGAATTAGTACGACCAATTTTCGCCAGATGGCGCCACTGGTATTCCGGTGAAGGTACGAATTTTCAGTTTTATGTTTGTTAGTATGTCATATTATTCTCTTTTAAACGCGGGCGAAGTCGCGGGCAAAAACTAGTACTTAATATATCCAAAGTTTGCCTAGTAAGGATCGTAAAACAATTTCTAGTATAAAGTAATTGCCAACCAAAGATACGTGTTTAACAATTTCTGTCTACTAGAAGTTTTCGATCTTTGATTAGCAAAAGCTAGATAGATTGAATATTAATTAGAAGGCAACGGCTATGTCGCAACAATCGCACCACACATTTCTGTATGTCCTTTATAGAATCGTAATCTATGCATTTGATGATGTGATGATCTTTAACAAAGTTATTGTGCATGAGCCCACGAAGGCCTTTTAGTTACGACCAATTTTCGACAATCCAATTTTTATCCAGTTATTCCAATAAAGGTACAAATTTTCAGTTATATGTATGTCATGTTATTTTTTTAAACGCAGGCGAATCCGCCGGCTCTACTAGTCCTTAAATAAAATACAGGTAAAGATAAAAAAACACCCGTTTCTCAAACTTTACGGACTAGGTAATGCGTCATAACGCCTTTATTCCGAGAAGCACTGATAGGGATCGCAATTATAACCTTTTCGCTTAATTGTTGGCACATCAAACACCGGCACTATGTGAAGTGATGCTCGGGTGCTCAAAGTTTTTGTCGTTGGCGTTAATTACAAGGTTTAACGTGCGTTATTAGTTGGTATGTAGGGTCTTACAACTGAATGTACCATACGAAAAACGAATTAACTTTATTATAGTTACTTTTTGGAAAAAAATAATGTATTTTTTAAAGAATAACAGAAATAACTAGTCTCTAACGCACATGGAATTTTGTAAAAAAAACACTAAATAGAGTTGGGGTTATACCTAAGGTCGTTAAAAAAATACAACTAAGGACTGAATTAGTTTTAGGAAGACTGCGTATAACATAGTGCGTTCCATCTTAGGCCACAATATTTAATTATTATATTCAATTATAAAATATTATATTTGTATTAAAAATTAATGGCTTCCTATTTCTAATGGCATCCTGTTTATTTTTCGACTTTGTCGAGTATTTTTAATCAATTTCCACATTAGTAAATGGATGATATTTAACTGGTCCGCCAAAGGAAGGTGTGGTGCATGACCTGAACAGAAAATAGAAAAACAAATCACAGCACAGGCAATTACAGAAAATCTAGATCCATCGAGCCTCAAGTTGAGAATCACTGGTAAAACTTTGTTGCGACCATTAATATAGAAACGGTGTCGATACCTTATTAGGCGAACGGACAGACGAAACGACACTTAAGTAATTAGTATGAGCTATACGTTCGTTGTCAAGGGTTACCAGTGGTTGAGAAAATATTTGCTTAAATTTGGGTAATTTGATAGATAGTTTTTAAATGTACGCAAGACGTCTGTTTTTCGAAAAAAGAAATCAAATTTATTGCAATGTACTTTCAAAAAAGTCCCATGAAAAATACCTCCGCGGGTTTAAAGATGAAAGGGCAGATTTTTGATCAACAAAAATAAATTAGAAGAAAAGAGAAACGAAAGATGTTTTTTGTTTTATAGGTTGTAGCTTATTAATTATAATTCGCTTAAAAGTAGTATTAATTTAAATTTTACAAACAGGCAACCACAACACAAAATATACATTTATTTCAACATATTAACGAACTTTGCATCAAATGTTAATATTGTGTAAGTGAATTCAATTTACCCTAATACTCTGGTAAAATGCATGACATGGCAACCCTACACAAAAGCCGTGGGTGGCGAGTGCCTTGTAAGATCTGACATTTACTAATCCAAATATAATTGCTGTACTGACCATCCTAAGTTGAAACCTCACTAGCAGATTTTCGCAATAAACTCATGTTATTATATTCGCACTAGTATTACCTATGGTTTCTTTCGCAATTAAAAATATGGAGACCCCTTTTGTATTAAACTCTTTTATTTTTAGTATTTGTTGTTATAGTGGCCAGCGTTATACATTCTCTATGGTTAGCAAATGAGGTTGCAGTCCATCTGATGGTAAGTAGCAACCGCCTTCCATGCTTGGTAAATCAACCTCAGATAGGTTTACAGCCGTTATTAATAGTCAATCTCTTCAATTATCCAAAGATCGACATGACATTTTTTTGTAAGCAGAAATTGCCAAATTTTCATCTTTCGTAGGCAAATATTGAAGAGTTTCTTAGAGTCCTAGAGTTTGGCTAAGTTGGAACGCTTGAAATAAGTACTCGTATGTCTCCCTTACCACACACCCTTCAAACTAATACACAGCAGCATTTAACACTGCTGTTATAAAGCAGAAATAAGTGTGGCGATGGTATTTTATGAGTCGTATCAAAAGAAACCTTTTTGGTTCGACTTCTATCTTTATCTTCTTAATTCCTTGTATAATCATATATATTACTAGCTAACCCGGCAAACGTTGTGTTGTCATATAAAAAAAAATGTTAAGGATGAACAACCCTTATCACTTAGGGGTATGAAAAATAGATAGTAGCCGATTCTCAGACCCACTGAATATGCATATACAATTTGGTGAAATCGGTTAAGCCGTTTCGGAGGAGTACGGTAACTAACATTGTGACACGAGAATTTTATATATAAGATTTATTATTACATACATACATATACACACAACCATTATACATATAGATATAAAATGTTTTTATAGAAACAGGTATTTTGTTTTTGAAAGGATATCATAAAAGTCCTCCATTAAAATAAGTGTGTTTAAGTGATGTCAATTACTGGGGTAAGCGGTTTACTTGAGATGTTATCTTTTGTCATACAGCCTAGCAGGGGTCGGCAACCTTAGGCACAGACAAATAAATAATTAATTTAATAAAAAAATTATCAATACTTATAAGAAAAAAAAAATCAGTAGGTACCTGTTTTATTTCAAATGTTAATTTTAAAACGTATTTTTGCTGTATACTGTAATATAGTTAGAAATTAGGAAGAAATGCTTGTAGTTCGTCACACCTATTTTTGCTTTATAACAGCTACATACACAATATAGGTTCGAGACGTTCCAAATTAATCTTCAGGGATAGCATAGCGAATCTGTAGCTGACCTCTGGTAAGGCTTTAATCTTATCTAGGATAGATTACGGATAACCATGAGCGGCTATGGCCACTTATCACCAGGTGGATTGCATGCTTATCTACTAGAAGAGGCATTCCAATTCAGGCATTCCAGTGGTTTGGGCTGTGCGTTGATAGATCACTATGTCAGTCAGTCACCTTCGAGTTATATATATTTAGATTTCAATATTTTAACTACCTATAATATTTAAGTACCAAAAATAAGGCTAACCAAAGGTTGCGACACCCTGCGAGCTAATAAGGCGTCACATTCAAGATAAGACCGTCGCAGTTATGACACATTGAAGTTCCGATACAAGATTTAGTTATGAGACTGTTAATGGCGTAATGCAACGTAAATGCATTTTACAATTTAATGGCGATCTCATTAGGCGGCGCTGGTAAAGGATGTCAAATGAAGCCTATTTTTAGGGTTCCGTACCTAAAAGAGAAAAATGGAACCCTATTACTAAGCGTCCGTCTGCCACAGGGCTCTATCTTTGAAACCTGAAACTTGAAATCTTTACAGAATATGTATGATGGTCGCCACTAAAACAACAAATACTAAAAAAAAAACAAAATAAATGGGAGTCGCCGTATAAGAAACCGCTATGTTTCGGCGTTTTTCGCTTTATGTATTGAAAAGGAATAGATAGACAGTTCAAATTTTCACAATGTATTCACTTCTATGGCAGCAATGACAACAAATACCAACTAAAAATAATAAAATGAAGATTTTGTGGTACGGAACCCACAGTGGTGAGTTCAACTCGCACTTGGCTAATTATTCAAAGCAAGAGTTACGGGTATCTAGATAGATTGCCACTGGCCACTTACCATCATGTGAACTGCGTGATAAATAGCTACTTCTATATTAAAATCAAATGCGAAATATGGCTTGATTTTGTATATGGAAATAGTAAACGAAAATGCAGTCTATTGAGGGTAAGTGGCAACTGCTGCCCATGGACCTCCAGAGGTCGGCTACAAATGCGTTGCTACCAAATACAAATACAAAAATCTTTATTTGTAGAATAAGGTGTATACATTGGTGTTATAGTCAAGAATTTTCGCTCATTCTGCCATAAATGGCGTACCTACAAATATAATTTCAAGTCGCATTTTATAACTTCAAATTCTTAAATTGTAGATACTAATTTCCAATATTATTAAAACATTAATAAGATAAAATGTCAATAACAATAAAATGTCACATAAAGATAAAATTGAAAAATGTCAGTGGTATCTCAATACCTTCTACCCTTGAGAACTGAGTCAGAAATACTTATGTTGGATTTTATTCTATATCATAAGTAAACCTTAATACAATAGCGTTCAACACTATTGTTATTAGGTAGAAATAGATATGGCTGTACTAACTACGAAGGGTTTTGACTAGGGGTCGCAATCCGGTATTCGAGATTTCGAAAATACCGGGATACCGGGCCAAATTTAGGTCTTATTAATACCGGTTTTAATTTCACAAAAACCGGGATATTCGGTATTTTCGGTTTTTAGTAAAATAAAACAAAATAAAGTTATAGTCATATAAATTGACTCCAATGGATTCTGGCACAATGCAAAAGTCCATATTAAACAAGCGTTACAATCGACACAACCTATGAAAATCAACAAATATCAGCATTGGATGTCAGGTGAGACTTGGCGTATTGTATAACTTCGTCGGAGAGCTAAAGAAAAGATTCGATTTGAAATAAAAGATCTCTTAAAAATCCGATGTATAACCCATCAATTTAAATCCAGAACATGGGCTATTGAGGATTCTGATGGTGTGATTGTTACCGAAATTAAGGAAATCGTCAATGTATGGCAAAATACTTCATATCACTTTTCTCTAATAGTCGACCTTATACACAACATATGCCAAAAAATGATATACAAAAAGAACCATCTATGTATATTCAAAGATGAAGTACGCGCTGCTATTTAACTTATTAAAACGCGACAAAGCAATTAATATAGATGATATTCCTATTGAAGTGTTTCGATCAATGGATGAACTCGAGGTTGACATGTTGCATACCATATGTAATCGCGTCTGGGAAAATGGACAGTGACCACGACACTGGGCCCACACTATTTTCATTACACTTCATACTAAAGAGTCGACAAGGAAGTGCAGTAACTATAGTTTTATGCTATATTTCTTGAGTGTATCACAATAAAAGAAACATTTAGAGGAAGATGATATATTTTCAAAATATTTTATAACAATGACAATTATGACAATAGGCGTCAAGAAACAACCCGCCAACACGATCTTCGCTTTAACAAGATCTGCTGTCGATAGGCTTGATAAGATTTGGAGGAACCGCAACATATCAAAAAACACCAAGACAGACCAATATGGTTGTCGCAAGGGCCGATCAGCTGGTGATCTTCTTGTGTACCTCATTCACCTTTGGGAACAAGCTGTTGAGAGCAACGGGAAGGCATTGGCCGTAAGCCTGGACATCGCTAAGGCCTTTGACCGGCTCTGGCATAGGGTCCTTCTCGCGAAGTTACCATCTTAAGGTCTTCCCTAGAGGTTGTGCACATAGACAGCCAGCTTTCTGTCTGAGCGGCATATTAAGGTCGTAGTTGACGGGTGCTGCTCAGACACGGAGCTCATCAACGCTGGCGTACCCCAAGGGTCTGTATTATCTCCCACGCTTTTTATTCTGCATATCAATGATTTGCTGCTATTAACCGGTGGCATTCATTGCTATGCAGATCATAGCACGGGAGATGGTATGTACACAGGCCGTGCGAACACCTCTCGGACATTCGTGGAAGAAAGCAGAATCCGACTTGTGTCTGAAATCGAGAACTCTCTGGAGCAGGTCTTGGAATGGGGTCGTCTTACCCTTGTTGAGTTCAACCCCATGAAGACACAAGTCTGCGCGTTTACCGCTAAAAAAGCCCCATTCGTCATAGCACCTAAGTTCCAAAGTACCCCGCTTACCATTGGTTAAAGTGTAGGGATTCTGGGAGTTGACATCTCGTGTGACGTGCAGTATCGGAGTCATTTGGAAGTTAAAGCCAAGTTGGCTTCAAAGAAACTGGGCGTCCTGAACAGAGCCAAGGAGTACTTCACTGGGGGCCAACTCTTTCTGCTTTATGAAGCGCAAGTGAGGCCCCACATGAAGTACTGCTCGCATCTCTGGTCAGGGGCACCACAATACCAGCTTAACCCACTTGACTCCGTACAGAAACGCGCGGTGCGAATCGTCGATGACTCAACGATCTCTGATCGGTTAGAACCCTTAAGCCTGCGGAGGGACATAGGTTCCCTCTGCGAGTTCTACCGACTTTACAATGGTGAGTGTTCTGAGGAACTGTTTGATCTGGTGCCTAAGTCGCCTTTCCTTCATCGCACCTCTCGCCGAAGGATGAAGTTCCATCCACATCAACTGGACCCGTGGCAGTCCTCCACGGTTCGGTTTGATCGTTCATTTTTGCCGCGTACGTGCAAAATGTGGAATGAACTTTCTCCTGAGGTATTCCCTCAGGACTATGACATGGGGCTCTTCAAGAGGGGTGTAAAAAGAGCTCTCCTTCAAAGCCGGCGATGCATTGGCGACTCCTCTGGTGTTGCAAATGTCCATAGGCGACGGTGACTGCTTTCCATCAGGTAGCCCGTCTGCCTTATCGTTAGGTTACATATAAGACTTAGGAAAAGTCTAGTTTTTCCTATCCTTCTCTACGCTGCAGAGACGTAGACGATTCGGATGCAAGATCGCCGTAAAATTGATGCCCTAGGAATACTATTATCTGGATCTACGATTATCTGGATTAGAATACTAAAATATTTCGGCCGCATATTTAGGGACGAGAACTCAGTAGTACGGTTGTAGTTCCGTGAAAGGTAGATGGAAAGAGGTCACGCGGCAGATCGCCTACTCGCTGAACAGACCTTATAAAATCTAGCACACAGCGTTCCCTCGTCGAGTGTTGCCGCAAGGCCAGCATAGAAGGCGGTGGCGAAGGATCGCAATAGCGTCTGTTCAAGGCAGCTGTGGATGACTGACCAGTTGTCATCATCATGCCACGACCACTCTGTCAAGAGTGCACGACTACAGAGATATTTTTTTCCAGCTTTCCACATATATTTTTATATAATTCATTTATTGATGAATTCGGAACTCATAACGTCGTTAATAAATCATAAACTTCTGTAATTAACTTGGTATTAAGTAATAGGACCTATTTTCCTTAGGAATTCCACTAAATTAACATTACATAGTAAAATGCTTAATAAAAATTAGTAACTTTATCTTAATCTCGAAAATATCGAAAAAACCGGAATACCGGTTTTGCTTAGATGGTGCGGTATTGCGACCCCTAGTTTTGACACCTTTGATACGTATATCGTCGCGTATACGCCCTTTTTTCTTTCCCTCGATTCCCTTCTTAAGGAAAACCGAGAGGAAACTTATAACTATACCAACATCTAATAAAACATCTCATAAGTCTATACCTACTTCCGCGCCATACTGCTAGTCCGCTCTGAAGCTGTTGCGAGCAGGTATAGTCATACAATTTGCTAAGACGACGCGATTAATTTCTATATTCAGAGCGGACTCGCTGTTTAACGCGGACTATACCTACCTAATTATAACTCTAGCAATCCGTACTTAGCCAGCGCGGTGGACTCCGGCCTAATCCTTCTCATTTTAATTTAAGGAAATCCGTGCCCAGCAGTGGAACAGTTATTGATTAATGTTTAATAAAAAAATATAGATATAATTAGATGTATATAGATAAATATTAAATCACATATAACGAACGAAGACACAAACAAAACCTAGCTAAGAATAACATAACAGATTATGATATTATGTCGGCTATTAACTTAATAGGTGTTTAAAATCCTGACAGCTTATAATAATTTACTTCGCATGTTATATGAGATAGGTAATCTTATGATTGACTGGAAACGACATATTAATGATCGAATCCGGGATCTCCAACGGAACACAACCGGAGTCCTCTAAGCGCGATGCCCCGATCGGGCTCTACCCTGGGAAGCAGGTTCGCTCCTCCCGCACCATCTGGTGTTCACGACTTGACCCCCTTGTCGCCTCTTACGACAGGCAGGAGTTACCGTAGCTCTATTCTAGTCCCGGAACTACAGGGACAGACAACACACACCTACTTATAGTTGAACCACAAAGAGCTCTACCACATATCGAACCAAAACTATAGCCCTACACGTAAATTTAAATTCTTAACTACATCCAAGTATTATTGCCTCAAATTTCAATATTTACACATTTATTAATACGAGCCAATAAATAACTCTGACCTATTCAGAAACATATAACATCATTCTTATGTTAATACACCGCATTAAACAGTAAAAATTGATGGATAACGATGTTTTAATCACAAGTTGACAACGTAAATGTCGTTTTTGCGTGTCACCGACTGGCTGCATAAGCGTTCACTTGGCATAAAAACCTTTAAAGGGTTTAAGGGTGAAATTCATCGTTCTTCTCTGTATGCGCCACACTTATTTCTGTCTATACCAGTGTTAAGCGCTGCTGTGTTCCGGTTTGAAAGGTGTGGTAAGGGAGACATTATTTTTACGTGGTAAGGAAGACATACTTTAGCGACGCGTCTCGTATATAGCTGACCTCAGGAAGAAATGCAATATTATCGGAGATTTGTTACAGATGTCCAAGAGCTACAATAGTTACTTACCATCAGGAGGACTGCATGGTCTTCTGCTACTTCAATACTATTTGTAATGAACACTAGATAAGATTAGACATCCTACCTGGGGTCGGCCCCAAATGAGTCGCTACCCCTTAGGACTAAGCTGGAACCTCGAAAAAGTATGTCTCACTTACCACACCCTTCAAAACAGAACACAGCAGCGCGTAACACTGCCGTTATGAGACAAGAATAGGTGTGGTGCCGCCTTAGTCGAACCACAAAGTGTTCTACCACCTACACGTAAGTATCTCTCCTTTAGTATCTAACCCCTCAAATAAGTGTCTCTCCCTTAATTTCTAATTAGCGTTTCCCAATTAAGAAACAAACAGTGTGGCCCTAAGCCTAATGTCTTCAATCTGTCATCAATTTCACAAGTCATTATCACTTTTAACATCGAGTTGACAGCTTGAGTTACTGTACTCTATCCGTGACCTCGGTGTCATCGTACATAAATTGGTAGTTTTATGAGAAGAGATAAAATCTTTGGATGTAATTTGTTGCGGTAAAGAATGGAATTGAAAATGGCTTTGTTTCTTGCTTACATACTTTTGACTCGTGAAATAAATAGATTTTTTAAAGGAAAATAGATAAGTACCTAAAATGAGGTTTGTAAGTGAAAACTTTATGATAGGATATAGCTTAGCTACGCATATTTGCTAAGAAAGTGTGCTGTGTTCTGGTTTGAAGGGTGTGGTGTGAGGTATAGTACTAATGTACATGACCCAATGAACATTTACCATTAAAATCAAATGCTTAAAAAATAGAGTTATTTCCTCTGTTCATTAACATATTTTTAAAAATATAAATATATATTTCTTGTAAAAATCGTAAGGAACGACGGTATGCATGGGGTCGAATTCGATCCCGGGTCAAATAGATATCAAAACCATAAACTTAGCGTTCCATCTTAGTTCAAGGTTAGGTTAGTGCTTTTTGATCGTGGTATCGAATATATAGGAATAATCGAAGTGTCGAACTTTGTGTAGAAAGAGTAATTTCATAAAAATAATAATATAATAACATCTAAAGTACAATTATTATTATTATTATTATTATATAGGAGTAGCAGACGAGCATGCAGTCCACCTGATGGTAAGTGGCTACTGCCGCCCATGGACATCTGTAATCAACCCCAGATAGGATTAGATATTCCTACCTGAGGTCGGCCACAGATGCGCTGCTACCCCTGAGGACTAAGCTGGAATGCCTCGGAGAAGTATGTCTCCCTTACCACACCCTTCAAAACGGTACACAGCAGCGCCTATCACTGCTGTTATTAGGCAGAAATAGGTGTGGCGGTGGTGCCGCCGGAGTCGAACCACAAAGGGTTCTACCACCTTCAAGTAAGTATTTAAACGGCCATATTTTCTAAAAACTAAACTTTTTCTAACATAATTAAAACTATGACGAAATACATTCTGTAACTAAGCCGTTACTACTTAATTAGTTACAAAATTAAGTGGACGTTAAACGAATCTTTCTTAATTAATGGATGCAAGTTTGTACACAAATAATTGTTTGTAATAAACTTTTTGTTGATAACTAAAGGTCAGTGGTTAGGGCTGGCAAAGAAAACAGTTTTTTAACCGACTGTGGACGATAATGTTTTTTGAGTGTATATATGTATGGTGTGTTGTATGTATGTGTGCATGTATGTGTGCATGTATGTATGTGTGTGTGTGTGTGTGTGTGTGTATGTATGTGTATGTATGTATGGTTTGTGTTTGTATGTTGTCGTTCTTTAGCACTCCCTACAGTCTAAAGGGCATCGGATTTTAATATTTGAAGTGTCGTTGGATTTGTCTAAATTGTGGAAATAACACAGGCTACATTTTAAGTTAATTATTTTTTAACAGTCGAGTTTTTTTTAAGAAATAAAATTGAAACTTAGTAATTTATAGTTGAAATATCGACATTTCATTCACTACTTTTAACAAACTTGATATTTTAGTTATTTCAATCACTATAAAAAGCTAAAAAATGATAATATTTTAATAAATCTTACTTTAGTCAGTAGCAACCCTAAAATCAACAAAAGTTTTTAATAATTGACTCACCGACAGCAGTATTAACACAACAATTAATGATAAATTATGTATAGGCACCTCAGACCAAAAATAAGATAGATGACTTCGCACAACATATAGTAGCATACATTCTGGTAATTGTATAGTAGATAGGTAGTAGTTACATGCTGTACAAATAAGAATTTATGAGTTGTTTAGTGGTTTTTATACTTGGAAAAAATATAAAAAACTTGTATTTTACTAAGGGATTGATTGATTTTATCACAAATAATATGTTTGTCCCTGTAAATCGGAAAACAGCAGCGCTCAAAATTGCTATAATAAGGTAGACATATAAATATAAACTCGTAGGTCACAAAAACACATTTAATATCTAAAAAAAACAATATTTAAGAATATGACAGAAAATATAACATATTTTAAGAATTATTCCACATAAAAGCAAGTAAGTAGTATTTTCCTTTTAGTGCAATATTCCGCGAGGCTCTATCTTTCTTTTTTTGGTCTGACATATATGTACACATAACCGCATCATTTACTAAAGTAACCTTGAAATAAGCACTCAATTGTGTAGTTTAAAAATGAAGATATCTGCAATTTTTACTATAGTAAAACTAATGGATTGATTTTTAATTTTCTACCACAAACGTTGCCTAATATGAGATTTGTAATAATTCTCTTCACTCTATTGGTCTACATGAGGTATTTATAAAATGTCTCTACTGCCTATTCGTCTAAATTGACCTCAAATACAATAGGATGAAAAAAATAGCAAATGAGCATGCAGTTCACCATAGTAAGTGGCTACTGCCGCCCACGGACATCTGTAATCAACCCCAGATAAGATTAAAGTCTTACTTGAGGTTGAGTACATATACATTGCTATACCCTGAGGACTAAGTTTGAACGCCTCATATTGAAGGGTGAGGTTAGAAAAAAACTAACCACACCCTTCAAACCAGAACACAGCAGCGCTTAACACTGCTGTTATTACAGAACAGACAGAAATATGTGTAGCGGTGGTGCCGCTGTCGAACCACAAAGAGCTCTAGCATCTTTGAAATGTATAGTCCGCGTAAAACTGCTAGTCCGCTCTGAATATACAAATGAATCGTGTCGCTATAGCAAATTATATGACTACACCTGCTCGCAACAACTTCAAAGCGGACTAGCAGTTTGGCGCGGACTATACCTATAGTTATATTGTCATGTTTCGTATATAAGTATACATATTTTATATAATTGATAACAATCTGTCAGTTGACAGTATGAATTAAATAAAATTATAATTTACAACGACCTTCCTAACATGGCGGCAATATACTTATTATATTTATAATATTATGCATATGTGATTTTAATCATAGCTTTACAACTTTATTTTACCTCTACTTGGTTTTATTAACAACTTGAAATTAAGAAGTACTTAAACTCAGTATGTTAATAGGTAATAAACATAATTATCGTAAAAATACAACGCTAAGTAAACTATAATGAAAAATTAAATTATAAATAATAATAAAATTATACTTATGAAATAAAGACGTCATCCAAAACACATATGACTATTAAATATACTATCACTGGCTGACCCGTCAAACGTGTTGCCATATAAATAAAAAAATGTTAAGGGTGAACAACACTTATCACTTAGGGGTATGAAAAATAGATAGCCGATTCTCAGACCTACTGAATATGCATATTTTGGTGAAAATCGATAAAGCCGTTTCGGAGGAGTACGGTAACTAACATTGTGACACGAGAATTTTATATAAAAGATATATCTAACACATATAAACTAATAAGGGAATTTCTGAAAAATGAAGTGGTAATAAAAGTCGCTTTTATGGGGCGTTCCAACTTATTCCTCAAGGGCAGCAATACATGTGTTGCCGACTGGGTTTGATATTATATTAATACATGTGTATTGGCCGCATTGGCCACTTATCATTAGATGGACTGCATACTGGACGATCCGCGTGTCGGAGCGGTCACCATGTCGGTCTGATGCGCAGAGGGTCCCGGGTTCGATCCCCGGCCAGACAGATTTCTAAATGATGAATTTAGATTTCTGTTTCTGGGTCTGGGTGTTTGTGTATTTGTCTCTGTGTGTGTCCATGGCACACACGATACAGGGTATCCTAGTGTGGGGCTGTGAGTGTAGAAAGCGTTTATACTCGCTACTTCAATTGTAAAAAAAAAACTTATAAAGCTAAATAATAGCCACGTGAGTCTTAAATACTCAACTCAAGCACACGCACTAAACGGCCATCATACATTCAGTTTATTAACAGAACAAACAGCTCGTTTAAAACTCGATTTTAAACACACGCCAATTAATCATCGCTTTTCCCATCCCTACCAAACGTTAATCATTATGTCCGACTACCGCTCTCATTCAAGATGGCTGACGTGAACACAGAACATAAATAGTTAAATTCGAAACGCTAGTTACCTACCGCTACAAACTCTCAAATTACATCCAATTATATCCCATTCAATCCTTTTAGAGTTGGTAAAAAACAACCAGTAACAAATGCGGTCGTTATGAAAAAGGCGCGTAAGATGACGTTGACAGTGCTACCAACATGCTAGTGATGTGACGATAAATAGGGCAATCGACAACGCTGCCATCATAGATTAGTATAGATACTTCGCCGCCTTGAAATTGAATGAAGCCACAAACGGCTTATTAATAAGTTCTTTTTTTTAATTCTTTACAAATAAAAACATTTTTAGAGAAATTTTACGAATTTAATATTTTAGGGATATCTTAGCACGGAGACGTGACAAAACTTTTTTACGCAACTATTTCAATTCTCAAAACATACATACATGGGTACATTTTCTTGTTAGGAGTGAGTAATCTTTACTAATCTATGGCTGCCATAAACGGTCAGAATTAACGTTGTTTTCAACCGTAAAACTTTATGATCATTCAAATAATTACAATGATGACCATATCATCGATAAGTATGTATACAATGTATTTAATGGCACATGTAATATTAGGAAAATCAGCCATAAACCCCACAGCACTGTCCTTTAGCAATTCCATTAAGATTTCAAATGGTTCATTATTGTATATATTTCGTAAGTTAACGATTATTGCTTTTATATTATTGACGAGTTTTCCTCGTTATTAAGTTAGTTATCGTTTATCACTTTTATTTTGACGTAAACTATAAATAAAGACAACCGTTAAACGGTCGTTTCAAGTCAAATTAAATTTTAATAAATGTCATCATATCAAATGTCTTGCTTATATTTAATAACGTGGTATTCTTGACGGAAAATCGTAAATAAAATATCGTATAGAACAGCACCGCACTACTAAATCAAATTTGGAACGACAATGGCGTCCAACCAGATCGGTGACAAAAGTCCTTTCATTCAGCCACTACTGTAAAAAAAGTATTCCTAATTCGAAAAATGAAAGCGCGTTAAGCCGGTTTAATTAAATTTGAACTGCTTTTTATTCTGTAGGTTCATAAAAATGATATTGTTATTGTAGAGGGGTCGCAGTCAATTGAACGGGGGTTGCATGAGCAGTTATTTGTCGAATAATATTTTCTTTGTGCGCGATCGCTACCTATATTTTTTGTTTACATAGGTAATGGCGTGATATTGCGCTTTTGGCGGGAGCGGGATTTGCACAGACAATAACAGGATATAACGCTGACATTTTTAATAGACAAATATTTATATAATGATTTATTAAAATTAATAAATAGAAAACCGTAAGACTTAAATCATGTAATAACCGTTAAAAGTCGAATTAACGGCTTTTTAACTTTATGATCTACTGTAAATCGTAACTTATTTTACAAAACACAGATGACAGATTAATAATTACAGTCTACACAATGATTACAGATAAACGAGGCCAGATTGGTTATTAAATTGTTTATTAACAACTTTTATTACGAATTTATTCATTAATAGATAACGTTTGTTTATTTTAAACGGAAACAGATAAAAATAATTTAAGATAACCGATGTTTCATTATATTTACATTACAATAGACGCCAAAATGTATGCCTTATATTTTTATTATGAAATCATAAATCTGTTAATCATTAAAAAATACCGCTTACATACACAAAATATTACATTATGTGACTTGCATCTCATTATACTATGTAGATTTCTGTTAATCAATATAAATTAAATGAAAGAATAAGGTAGATAGATAGAATGTTCTTTATTCCACATTATATTTATGTTCCTTTACAATTGTATAGTTAATCGTATGTAATAGGCGGCCTTATCGCTAAGCAGCGATCTCTTCCAGCCAATTCGACTTTAAAAACAAAATTACCGATATTGCTCTTATAGAAATCCGTATATCGATTCGGAAGATACCTAATTATGGTGTAAGTCTTCGATCAATACCAACTTAATCGAAGGTGTAAGTAAAGAATTACACAAACATACAAAGAAAGGCGATGAAAACATAACCCTTACGCCGCCAATACTCGCCGAATGCAGACAAATAAACGCGAGTAAGACTTTAAATAACCTACTCGGTATTCACCACGATGCTCGTGCGTTCTCCACAGCTTATAGGGTTTTCAGCAAATTCACAGCGACTTTACTCGTGCGAAGCGTTTACATGTTCGTCAATGTTCGACGAAATTGGCTGAGTGTTCGCGAGTATCTAATTAACCATTACAGTTGTGTAAAAATACAAGACGTCAAGCAATAAAACAATATACTGCCATTAAAAACTTGATTGAACTTTACATACTGACGTTATCTATGTTTATTTGCAGGCAACAAAATTGCGACAATAAAATATAAATTATTAAATATACATACGTTATCTGAAATAATTACGACTAATGGGACGATTGTTACAAAGTTGTCGGGTAATAGGTTATCTGTGGAAGTAATTATGAAATAAGAACGGATGGGTCGAAACCTTTGATAGAGAGTTTCAAAATAACTTTTTAATTAGATTGACATGGTAATGCCAGTCATTAAGTAATTTCTGTTGCTCTGTATCTTACTACCTACCTACGTTAAGATTACCTATTTTCTTCTAAGTACTTATATATAATAAGGAGTATATTAATCGTGTATTCATACTTATATATAGATTAGTAAAGATTACTCACGCCTAACAAGGTGTACCCAGTTTTGAGAATTGAAATAGTTGCGTAAAAAAGTTTTGCCACGTTTCCGTGCTAAAATGTCCCTAAAATATTTGAATAATTGTTCATTTATTATGCAAATTATGCAGTATTCGTTATTTATTCGTAAATTTTGTCTAAAAATGTTTTTATTTGTCAAGAATTCAAAAAAGAACTTACTTATAATAAGCTGTTTGAGGCTTCATTCAATTTCAAGGCGGCGAAGTATCTTTACTAATCTGTGACTTATACTGACAGATTTTAACCTGTGGTGTGTTATTCAAGAGTATAGTGATTTTAACATAGATAAGTATAGATATCTCACCACCTTGTAATTGAAGGAAGCCGTTAAATGGCTTAAACGGCTGAAAATTCTGACAGCCATTTAATGGCTGTCATAGTGTAATTTACGCGGAACAATGCCGATATGCGCAGTTAACCATCTAACTGCAAAAACACGAAATCGAAGAAAAAGTGCGGAGAAATATCGTTTCATTCGTAAATGATCTAAAAACTTCATTTTTTAATATTTTTCAAACACGAAAATAGATGACAGTGACAATTTCAATTGTCAAAACTGCTAACATTTTCTTGTTAGGAGTGAGTAATCTTTACAAATCTATAGCTTGTAACTTCAATTGCTTTTAAGATTTATTTATTTTTTAATAAAATTTTCACTCAGATAATTTAAGAGAAAAACTAGGATCTTAGTAGTTTTTTGCTGTGTGTATTAATTGATAAAAAACATTAGTAAATTACTGCCTTTATCACTGGCACAATATAAACGAATCTAACAACACCTATTATCCTAAAATAAAAAAAATGAAACATAGGCACATACTCTAGAAACCATTACCCTCCAGTCCGTAAAAAGCATTTAAATAGACGCATATTTTCAAAATCGGAACCCTAATCGAAAATCTAGTCTATATTTCTCTCTTATAGATAGAGGGGTTTCAACCCCATGCTGTTAACACCATACGTAAAAGATTTACCACCTAATCCCATTACACCCAATAAGCGGGCATGGGAACAATATTTTGATTTTTATATATCACTAGTTCTGCCCGTGGCTTCGCCCGCGTTTAAAAAAATAACATTATATATATATATATATATAACTGATAATTCGTACCTTCATTGGAATGACAGTGGTGCCATCTGTCGAAAATTTGTCGTACCGACTCAGAAACCTTTGTGAGCTCATGCACAACAACTTTGCTAAAGATCATCACATGATCAATTAGTATACGATTCTTTAAAGAACGTTCATTTATATACATTACAACATTTTTTTACATTTATATATATTACAAACATTCATTTATATATATTACATATCGATTTTCTTTTTTTTATAATATAGGAGTAGCAGACGAGCATACAGTCCACCTGATGGTAAGTGGCTTCTGCCGCCCATGGACATCTGTAATCAACCCCAGATAGGGTTAGATATTCCCGCCTGAGGTCGGCCACAGATGCGCCGCTACCCCGGAGGACTAAGCTGGAACGCCTCGGAAAAGTCTGTCTCCTACCACACGATTATTTAAAACCGATAATAAAAACACCTAGCAACACAAGCTAAGGAAAAAAGCCAGAGAAATTATAATTTATATCGGAAAATGGATCATTACCCATGAAACGCATCTAAATCGAGACAATTAAAACAATATCCATTAATGACTCCGGTTATACCTAATTAATGTGTCTACGAAACTAATTACGGTTTACGAAACGTTTTTCTTTGCCTCTATTATTATGCATATTAATTGCTAATTAATATTCCACGCAAGGGTTGAAATATACCATAAAATGTACCATTAGTTCATACATATACCTACGTTCATACATATAGTCCGCGGAACTGCTAGTCCGCTCTGAATTAGAAATGAATCGCGTCGCCATAGCAAATTGTATGACTACGCCTGCTCGCAACAACTTCAGCGGACTAGCAGTTTGGCGCGGACTATAACTACCTACTTATTGCTCATTTATGATTTGAAGAATATATAATTAAGGAATTAGGAAAAGAAAAATATGTATTTATTTTATTTGTAGTATCCAATAGTGTCTATGTATCGACGTCGTCAGTATATTACTGTCCCACTGCTGGGCACAGGTCTCCTCTCAGAATGAAAAGGATTAGGCCATAATCCATCGCGCTGGCTAAGTGCGAATTGGTGGACTTCACATACCTTTGATTTTTTTTAAACTCTCAGGTGTGCAGGTTTCCTTGCGAAGTTTTCCTTCACATTCCAGGCAACCATGCCAGACATCACAGGCCTCTGTAAGTGCCAACCTACCTAGAAATTCTTACAATATGTTTCCTTATATCAATTAAATACCAACGCAGTAGACTATGGCCTAATGCGAAACAGTAATGCGTTGACGACAGTAAGTAAAATAAGAGTAAGTAAGACAGTAAATCAAGTACATTCACATTGTACACACCGTTTAATTCCATAGATAATATTATTAATTATCCGCGCTAATTATTAACTGATTGACCGTCAATCTCCGGTTGTGAGGGAGCAATTATTCAAATTAATCTTAACAAATATTAATACTGATACTTATTAATACGTACATACATAGAGTACAAAGTATCAGATTAATGATAGATGTCGTGACAGCTACCAAAGTAACAAAAGTATAGGAACGCCGCACACTAACGATTATCGCTGATATACACGTTCTTTTTGTAATACTCACTCACACGAGTCCTTTTTTATAGTAGGAAAGTAGCGAACGAACAGTTTTTATAATATAGGAGTAGCAGAAGAGAATTAAGCCACCTGATGGTAAGTGGCTACTGCCTCACATGGACATCAGCAATTTAATCATATATGGAGTTGATTACACTCCAGATATGATTAAATTCCTATCTGAGGTCGGCCACAGATGCGCCACTATTCCTAAGTACTAAGCTAGAATGCCTCGGAAAGTGTTTTCCCTTAACGTTTACAAAGAGAACACAGTAACGCTTAACACTGCTGTTATTAGGCAGAAATAGGCGTGGCTTTGATGCCTTCGGAGTCGAACAAAGTTCTAAGCCTACTTCTACTAGCTTAGGTAGTAGGTACCTTGATTTGAAATTTTCTTTTAATTCAATGCTTGTTAAAAGCAATTTACAAGTAATAGATACGTACTCTATTACTGTTCAAACCAATTATAATATAGTATATAATCAAAATCATAACAAGATATTACACACTATATCAAATTAATCGAAAATTAAAAACAAAACATTTTCAATCACACTCTATAAAATGAAAAATAAACTAAAATCTTTGGTTTCAGCCAATAGCATAATTAAAAGTCTAAAGTGTGATATCGACCTAACATTTGAATCTGATTAAGTTAGTTATGACATTTGATTGTTAGACAAACAGTCCTAGATAACTGTATGGCCACCTAATTAAACAGCCTAATCTATAGCCTAGCTGTTGTCAACTTGTCCCGTTTGGATGTCGCAGGGAGATTATAAAATCAGACATATATTTATATGTCTAATCTTTATCTTTATATAAACAGATTCACTTTTTTAATGTCGCAGGGACAATATAAAATTAGTCATATGAAGATATATCTAATCTTTATACATTTATAAATAGTTGTGTCTGTAATGCCAAAATTATTGCTTGTTTTGTACGAAATTTTAATAGAAAAGGAGCGCAAAGTCCACCCGATAAAATTCAGCCGCCCATGGACATAATCGTGTGATGGACATAATCCACATAGTTCACACATATTTCTGCCTCATAACAGCAGCGTTAAGCGCTGCGATGTTCTGGTTTGACGGGTGTGGTAAGGTAGACATACTTTTCCGAGGCGTTCCAGCTTAGTCATCAGGGAAAGCAGCGCATCTGTGACCAACGTCAAGTAGGAATATCTAATCCTATCTAGGGTTGATTACAGATGTCCATGGACGGCAGTAGCCACTTACAATCATGTGGATTGCATGCTTGTCCGCTACTCCCATATTATAAAAATGTATTGGACTCCGGATAGGATTGGAGGTCTAAGATAAGTTACTACCCCTAATGACGCCTATCTTTTACACACCCTTCAACTGCTGGTATAAATATTGGTATGACGGTGGTATACCAAGACGACCACGTGACCAAGTAATAATATTATCAATATTAACCCGATTTTCACTAAGTTTTACTTGCTTTAAAGTGTCATTTGATTCGAAAATGTAGAGTTAAGCGTAAAAACCAAAAACAACATCCAAAACCTTTGTTATAGACAAATAAAGAAATACTAAAGTAATCCTTAATCAATACACTTAGTTATCTAAAAATGACAGATTTTTTCACAGCACATAAATATATAAAAACGTATACTTAATGCTGTTAAGATTAACGTTTACTTTTTTACTTTTTACTTAAGCTTGTAATCTTTTTACTTTTATTCGTCTTGTGTCTGACTGTCGGCGAAAAAATATTTTCGTCGCAACAATATCAGCAAAACAATGTAGTAAACATAACTATTATTAAATTAAAAGGATTTATTGTTTTTTCTAAGACATTCTCGCTCTTTTAAGATCACTCTATTGAAAAACATCTTAAGTCTTTTGCTCAATCGGTAGCCAGTTCTAATAATTTGTCAAAAAAGTCCAAAGGTAACCAATGTAATAAATTAATAAAATATTTGTATTTTATGTACCTATATATACAAATGTACATACTTTTCGACCATCGACGACCACCACTGTTTAGGCCACCAACTCGTTATATTAAAATACATTCGTTACATATCCGAGTGAGAAATGTATATTGCATGTAATAAATCAACCTTATATTCGTACATACATTAATTTGTGAATTCCAGTTAAAAATATTTCTAACGTGTTTCAAATATCGAAAAACGAATTTAACGTACAAAAATAGCAGATATGCATAACTGTAATAGTTACTCGCTCGCCATTATGAGATACGACAAGTGTCTTACGAGTAATCTTTTTACTTTTTTGCTTTCTTTTTTGTCGCTGACAGCGATCTGAATGTGTTTACTGATAAGCCCTTTATCTTAATAGCCTCTTGTTTTGGATAAGACGGTGCAAATGGTTTAATTCTGGTGGAATAATGTTTAGCTTCAATAGTGGCTTCAAGTGAACAACAAACAACAAAATTAGTGAACAACGGACTGTTGTTGTTGTTAATAAACTATGTATATGCTTAACTACCGAAGGAATAATCGTAGAGTTAAGTTATAACCTCATGAAATTTGGTTAGATATATGTTTTGAAAGGTAGAGCCAAAGTCTCTACATTAATTTCTAGCGTGTAGCAATTCTGCGTTTGGATGTAGATGCCGACTGACTCTTTTTTTAATACAGGAGTAGCAGAATAGCATGCAGTCCACCTGATGGTAAGTGGCTACTGCTGCCCATGGACACCTGAGGCCACAGATGCGCCGCTACCACTGAGGACTAAGCTGGAACGCCTCGGAAAAGCAACATAAATGACTTATAAGATGATCTTAGTCCACAAAAGACAATTCATTTATGATCGGCTTCAGGTAGAACCTATATTGAGTTGTACAGACGTCCATGGGCAGCAGTTACCACTTACTATCAAGTGGACTGCAAGCCCTTTTCTGTCTCGAAACGTATAAAAAAGTACTTTTGTATAGGCCTATGGGGGCACGTACAAATTGTCGGTTCTTTTAATCTGCTACTAAATCAGATATAAAGGGAAGTGATAACCTTGTATGTCTGTACAAATTATACTCTACGTACCTAAAACTATTCAAAATTCAATATAAAATGGTAAAAAGATTCATAATCTCTTTTACCATACCCTTCAAGCCAGAATACAGCAGCGCTTAACACTGCTGTTATGAGGCAGAAATAGGTGTGGCGGTGGTGCCGCCGGAGTCGAACTACAGGGTTCAAAATGATGTTGTCTATGGTAATTTAGAACACAATAGCTACTAGACCGATAAGTGTGGGAAATAAAGGTAATCATTACGATTACAAATATAGGTACTCTTATTTAATAGGAGCGTATATTTGGTCTAATGAAAACAACTTTTTCAAATAAGTGTTTTACGTAGCTTCGTAATAAAAGCTCTATGTATGTTTATGTAGAGCTTAACACAGCTTTCTTATTAACGTTATTACAGCAATACCCTTATGTACACTATTTCTTCATTTTCACAAAAAATTGCTATTTTTAAGTGAAAATTGAGTATGTCTCTCGTTAAGAACTCTATCACTGTTTTAAAGTCCCGTCGGAATTGAATTAGGTTTCGTCAACGGTGACCACTCCACATAAAATTATGTATATATTATACTAGTTCTCATAAATAATTAAAACTTACTTAATATTTAAAGCAATAAAAATGTGA
Organism: Epargyreus clarus clarus; assembly: GCA_014595695.2. Taxonomy (NCBI): domain Eukaryota; kingdom Metazoa; phylum Arthropoda; class Insecta; order Lepidoptera; family Hesperiidae; genus Epargyreus; species Epargyreus clarus. The sequence goes on from JACTTY020000028.1 coordinate 1,843,568, forward strand.
GCTTAGAAAAACATGTTGTTTTAAGAGTTTATGTATGTTATCTATTTGGCTCTCTTTGGGGATTTTCGAAAATATTTTTTTTACTATTCATCTATGTAACGCACAAGTTTTATATAGAACTATTATGTTATCTATATTTCTATGATATTTATATTGCAGTATTTTTTATTTGAAGCGAACATGCGGTACACCTAATGGTAAACGGTCGTATGGTCTATAACCAACTCCATGCCTAGATTAGAGTGTCTACCTATAGTCTATCAAATGCGTTGTCACAGTGGAACACTAAGATCGCCTTATAAGTCATCCGTTATTGAGTAGAAGTAATTTTTAAGCGGTATCGCCAATGCCGACGGAATTTTGACCCTGTATTAAAATATGTCACTCCGCCCACATTTCAATTTTTTTCACCAAAATTATTTCAATGACTCTCAGTTATATACAAATAAGTATATGTTTAATACCTAGTGTTTATGATTAATACTGTTAGTACGTAAAATGATAATAAAACGGTTTAAAATTCCTGTGCAAAAACCGCATGACTCATACTAGAATTTGTTATATTTTAACCATATTTTTCGATAAACTTTAACCTGTGTGTAATTAAGATATTTTTTTCCGTATAAATTAGACTAAATATCTATCTGTTTCACATTTGTGTATTAGAACTTATCTGTTTACATTTTATAAACATTCTTATCGTATTCAAAACAAGAAAATACACAAAAACAATTTAAATATTCTTAAATTAAAAACTAAACACTGTTGTGTTTTTTCCTTATTTTTGAGGAGAAATAACTGAAAACAAATTTATCTTACCTCCAGGGAACCTATGCGGGAATATTCTGCCGTGCCTGTTGATCAGCCAGGGGTACAGCTGGTAGGACTCCCGGGGGACCGGCGCAGCAGGATGCGGTGGGGGGTGGGGTGGCAGGGGCGCTCCGAAACCTTGTTGCTGATGAGCCAACGCCGCAGCCAACGCAGCACCTTGGAAATGCGCCAGGAACTGGTGGTGATGGCTCTGAGCGTCCAAATACGGTAACCTCTTCAACTCAGGAGACGGGAACACAGCCGGCAGCGCGCTCGGTCTCAGCAGCGGCCGCGGAGACGGACTCCGTGGAGACGCGATCGGAGACGGAGACCCGGGGCTCGCCAGCGGCGGCGACGCCTGCTTCGGCCGCTCCGAACCACCCACGATACTGTCTATGCTGAATCCGATCTTCGGCTTCGATGGCACCGCCACCACAGGGGTCGGTGCGAGAGGCATCATGCTTTTGCACACTGGGGTACCGTCACAAATAACACCAAATTCTAGCACATGTCACAATCACAATCCATCGTGACGCGAGCGCGCGATACGAACGCCAGGGCGGCGCGCGGCCGAATGAGGCAGCCTCGCCGCCCGCCGCGCGGCGCCCCACGGCCCGGCGCGGCCGCCCGGACACCCATTGGCTGGCTCACAACGCGAGGCGGCGACGAAACCCTCGACTACAATCGTTATTTGCTCAGCCCCGCCATCATTGGCTCGTACGACCGGTAAGGCGGAATTTGAATTCGGAGGCTCTACGAGTGGGCGGTTTTGGTTTACCGCGCGTGATTTTCAACCGACCGGATCCGGTGGAGCGGTCGCTCAGTCCGCGGGCCGCTCGCCCGCCCTGCTCCCAGATTTAGCCGCCTATCATTCAATTAAGGCGGCGATTGGGCAGGTTGGCCGACTCGGTGCTCTTTTTTCGGGCGCGCGGTCGCATCGCGGGCAATACTTTTTAATTAACTCGGATGCTTTATTAGCTTAATGTCTCGAGATAAAGTTTTTCACCGTTTCCGAGTAGAGAATAATCGAGCCGCGCAAAATTGCTGATTTACTCGATTGGTCCGCGTCGGCAATTTATTTTTATCGATAATAAAATAATAGTCGCGCCCCACTACTTGGATGTTGATTTAAAATTTAATGAAACCCGATAAGGTTTGTATTTCACGCAAATTTTACGCCATTACAAACTAAACAGTGTTTGGTAAATAGTTTGATTTTTTAATTAAAATTGTTTTGCGCAATTTCTAAGGTGATTGATTTTTGTTTGAAAATATTATTGTTTGATTGTAAAACATAACTGGCAATCATGTAATTAATTTGATGCGAGGGAAACTATGTTTTTATTTTACGACGACATAAATGTACCTACCTATTGTATTAACTTTGATTTACCTACCTACTTTGGTTTTAATTTATAATTTAATTAAAACGATTTTAATTTAAACTCTTTTGTACTCTACCTATGTCATCATCATCAATAACCCATTACTGTCCCACTGCTGGGCACGGATCTCCTCTCATAATGAGAAGGATTAGGCCATAATCCACCGCGCTGGCCAAGTGCGTATTGGTAGACTTCACATACTTTTGAGATTTTTTTATAAATCTCTCAGGTATGCAGGTTTCCTCACGATGTTTTCCTTCACCGTTTAGCAAGTGGTAATTAATTCCTAACACGCATATAACTCTGAAAAATCAGAGGTGCGTGCTTGTGCGTATTCTAACTATGTGCCGACTTAAAACCAAATATAGAGCCACTTAAAAAAAATGTTGCTACATTACACGTAGGTATTTTTCCACATGCGCTAATAGTACCTAACTACAAATAAGTGTGATTGCAACTAAATTAGTTTTTATTCTCCTAAAGTTGTATAAAAATACTTTAAAATAATTTAGCTTACCTACCTAATAAATATTTTTTATAACTTAAATATGTACCTAAGATTTGTATTTTAATTTTTTATTGTACGTACCTAAATATAATACGTTTAAAATTATTATGAACACATTAGATCACATTATATCTCCCTCTCTATCTATTTAAATATTCTAATGGGTAACTAAATACTCTACCTTCTCAGTCTTAACTAGGCATAAGTTCATAATGTTCATTTTAATTTCTCCTACCAACAAAATATAGAACTCTATATACGTATACATTTAAAATATCTATTATTTATTACATAATTAAGTATTCAATAGCCCGCAACTTAACTCTATCTGCACCAAATGTTTACTTGATACTTCACCATTTAAATATTTTAAAGATTTATTAGATTAAATATAACTAAGACTTGATCAGATAATTATGTAGAGACTTATAACTAACTTCACTGTACTCTACATAAAATTAGGCAAGATTAATATCATATAGGTACACCCAATTTAAACTCTAGCTAGCTCTATTTTTTTATGGTAGTGTTTTTGTTTTATAATCTGTAAATAATGGTTTATTAGTTTAATTTATTTTATTTTATTTATTTAATTTTAATTAGTATTTAATTTCTATGTTTAAAATATATTTAGTACTAAATACATTAAAAAATAAATTAAAACCTTTGAAGCCATCTCTAGCTCTACATTTAAAATTAATATTTCTATCTTCCACAATATTGTTGGAATCTCAATAAATGTAGGTATCTATGGACTTAGAAAACAAATATGTATTACTTCATACTCTACCTACAAATCTACTTCTTTATACAAATTGTTTTAAATATTTGTCTTACCAATGTGTAGGTATGTGTTAGGTAGAACCTACCTAATATCTATATTAAACAATTTAATAAATAATTTTAATATGCGTAAAATTAAAAAAAGGTAAATCTGCACAAATTAATAAAAATAAACATAATATTAATAACTCATGGTAAACCAAAAAATGCTTAACTAAATCAAAATAATCATTTTTTGGCAATTCTCCAACTCAACTCAACGTTTAGTCACTTGAAGCGACTCTACTTTACAACTTTCATACTTTTTACTTTTATAGCAATTCTTAGGGATCGTACCTACTTAATACTTAAATACGCGTAGATACTTGAATATTATAAAAAGATCCTATCTATGATAGTTTATGAAGATATTTTAATAAAACGTAGGACTCTATCATTTTTGACTCCATTTTTTAATAATTTCAATGTTTTGTTAGTCAATTTTTCCTTGTAACTTCATGTACCTACCTATTTATGTCGTAGCAAACCAAGTATTTACTTAACTAATTCAAAATAATATTTTTTGGTAATTCTTCAACTCAACTCAACGTTTAGTCACTTGAAGCGACTCTACTTTAACCTTTTAATATTTTTTACTTTTATATCACATATTAAAGATCATACCTAATACGTTAATACAGGTAGATGCTTAAATATTATAATAGATAGCTATCTATAATACGTTACGAAGATATTTTAATAAAACCTAGAACTCAATCATTTTTGACTCCATTTTTTAATAATTTCAATGTTTTATTAGTCATTTTTTTCTTTGTACCTTCATGTACATACCTAATGGGTAATGGTAAGTAAATGATTTTAATTTAATTATTCTACATAATTTACAATATTTTTATTTCTGTACTGAAAATTAAATACAATTTTTTATATGTTGACAGGTAGGTAGGTACGTACGTACGCAGGTCCCTTTTTTTTGTTAACAAGGGGGAAACCTTCAAAAGGTACCCCGTGCCGTGGGAGCGACACAGGGTTATGTGGGACTCTTACCGCACTAAAACCCCCCCGGTGGCCGTCCTCGGCGCTGCGTAGAGGACTCCGGGATCTTCAACGGAACGCAACCGGAGTCCTCTTAGCGCGTTGACAGGACGTACGCAGGTCCCTAAGCAACTCATTACTAACCTTCGCCCAATAATTTGTTCAGTAGAAATGTGATATAAAATAGTATAATACTATATTTCTTGTGTGTATCACAATAAAAGAAACATTTGGAGGAAGATGATATATTTTCATAAATACTTTTATAATAATGACGATTATGACAATTACATACGCCGTACACCGCACCGCGCCTCACCGCACCACAGATTAAAAATCATTCTGCTACAGTCGGCCATCCGACCACAATTGCGCCGCAATTGACGCCTCACCTCATCTCACCTCATCTCATCTCACCTCACCTCTGTTACTACTTCTCAACTCTTTGCTCTGGTAATAGTTCCCTCCATTTCCATATGATAGATCTACTTCCGATGAATTGCATATTTTCAAATAGCCTTTGCCCACGCAAATTCTCTACCCAGTGTGCATAGGTTGGTACCTATGGATGGAGTGGTCTCCATCTAGGCGCAGTGTCCTTGGCCACTAAAACTTTTCATGCATGTCAGTACCCTCTCCGACGCGTTTATTCTGACCTCTCACTTGTACTCGAGTGAGGCATCTTATTCTCCGTCTTTCTTTAGTTCGTATTATTCCACTTTTCAACATCTCAGGACTCTCCTATGGGCGCTATAGGCTTGATTTAAGGTTGTTCACATCCCTTCTCTAATCGACTTCCAGTGCATCACCTCATCTAGCAGGAGACACCCCAATCTTTATTTGCCAAATATATCTGAAATAAGAAATCTCAGGGAGCAAGTGTGTTCGATATCCACCTAATATAAGGGTATCCTGACTGCAAAAATGTTATTTTAGACTATGTGTATTAGAATCCCCACCACAAGAAAACTAAACTAAATCTGCTTTGTTGAATAACTAACAAAATACTTGATACATTTTTTTTAAAACCTAAACCGACGCCATCAAGCCATATTGCAAGATTAAGTATGGTAAATTTAACACCCGAAATAAATTAAAATATTTTATATGATGTCGGCTGTAATGGCTCATCTAATGTTTGCAACTCTGATAAGTAAAATAGGGTTTGCAGCAACAAAGGTATTTCCTTTTTATGACAACTAACACTACTTCAATGTCTCATCACATTTTCGCACTAACAATACTCATCTCACTCAGCTCATCTCACCACCGCATTTACGGAAACGAGGATCGAGAATAGTGTACTTCTCAATAGGCAAACAGATCCTCTTGTTTATGCATAATACCAACAAATATAACTTAAGTTATTCATCTCTGATATCTATTACCTATACAAATCTGTTTAATTCAACCCAAAATTAACAAGACAATAATACTGTTTATAAATGACACAGACAATAAAATGTTAAGCTATTATGACTTGATCGCTAATTACTATTATTGTTAACGTTAGTCACTTTATGAGCACCTTACTTTATATCTATATCTCGTCAGTATTCTCTCGCTGTACTTATATAAATTGCGCCGAAAGCATTTACTCAGGTACGACTTCACCTACTGGGCCTTCTATTTCTCATCAGCCGGTACTTCTCATAAATTGCCATCATCATCGCCATCATCATCTACGATCATCCTCATCATCACCATCATCGATAATAGTGCTTACAAATTACGACTTTAATGTTCCGACATTAGTTGAAATAATTTATTTTCTCTCATCTGGCATAATATCCTTTTATATCTTTACTCTCTTCATTGTGAGCACTTTATACCACTTCTGAATATAATACTATATTTCTTGTGTGTATCACAATAAAAGAAACATTTGGAGGAAGATGATATATTTTCATAAATACTTTTATAATAATGACGATTATGACAATTACATACGCCGTACACCGCACCGCGCCTCACCGCACCACAGATTAAAAATCATTCTGCTACAATAGATAAAAAGGTACCTGAACCTAACCTAACATAAGAGTCAGATAAAATTGTCGGCAACACCTCTTATACTCCACTGCTGGGCACGAGTCTTCTTTTAAAGGGCTTAAATCGGACTTTACACTTTTTTGAACTATTATTTTTAAGTCTCAGGCGTGAAATTTCTTCACGATGTTTTCTTTCAAAGCCAGCAAATAATAAAAAATGATTTCTTAACATAACTTCAAAAGAATCTGTACCTACCTACATATGTCTAGGTTTAGCTCCTAGACGTCTAGGAATGAAACTTCGACCAGATTCAAATCAAATCAAATCATTTTTTTTATTCAAAATAGGTCCTTTACAGAGCACTTTTTGAATGTCAATACAACTACCACCACTTCACAAGGTGTTTCGTTATAGAGAAGAAGCGGCGAAAGAAACTCCATAACACACATCTTTTAAAAAAAAATTACAATGATAAACTTAACCTAATGGTACGTGTGCAGCTGAAACTACTTCAGACCACACCGTTTGACAGACCAAACCACTATATCAACTCAAAAATTACTAAATGAAAAGCAAGTTAAAATCCAGACATCACCAAAAGGCCAGGTTAATCGGTAATGCTAGACCGTAAACAAACTGAGTAAGCACCGAAGCACATAATGGTTAGCCAGCCCCGCACTCAGCTATTCAAATGAAGTCACGACTTCAGCACGCCGATAATACGATAATGGTGATACGAATAAGGTGTTAGATTTTACGTTTTTGTCTATAATCATGCATTGAGTAACGCTTGTCCCACTGCTGGGCTATCCCCTCTTAGAATGATTTATCTTAGTTCGCTGGCCGAGTACGTAATTGGAGATTTAATTTTGATAACTTATATTTAATATCTCTAAGGTAACCTATACAGTTTTTTTTATGTCACGATATTCTCATTCGTTAATCCATCCATTCATCCATCAGCCTTTAAAAGTCCACTGCTGGACATAGGCCTGCCCTAATCTGTGCCACTCCGACCGGTCTTGAGTCTGAATCCAGCGGTTACCCGACGTCCGCTTCAGGTCATCAGGCACCTGGTCGAGGGGCGTCCTGTACTCCTTTTGCCGAGTGGTGTCCATTCGAGGACCTTCCTACCCCACCGGTTATCTGTCCTACGAACATTCGTTAATGCGAGAGATAATTAATTTCTAATATGCATATAACTTTGAAAAATCAGAGGTACATGCTTGGGATTCGAACTTCAGACCCCTCGATCGAGACCTCTCGTTTCAACCACTAGGGTATCACTGCTTCCTAACGACGAATATAACGAAAGAAATATCAGAAAAAAGAACACCGAATGCTTAAAAAAGTGTCCTATGTATCTCATAATTTAGACAAATTTATGTTTTGCCTTACAGCAGTGATAATGTATACCAAAACCTTATAACAATAGCGAGGTCTTTTGAATTCTGGTTTGAAGGGTGCGGTAAGGAATGGTTATTCATACGAAGGGTTCCAACTTAGTCCTTAAGAGAAGCACGCGTCTGTGGCCGACCTCAGCTAAGACTCTAATTTTATCTCGAGTTGATTATAGATTTCCTCATTTATATCAGTTCCAACTTAGTCTAAAAGGTAGCAACGCATCTGTGAGCGACCTCTGATGGGATTCTTATCCTATCTGGGGTTGATTATAAATGTCCATGGATGGCATGGCTACTTACCATCTGGTTAACTGTATCCTCGTCTGGTACTTCTATAATAGGTATAAAAGGGTACTTAGATCTAAATATCTTCTTATTAAAAATCCTGAAAAGCTCATAATTAATTTAAAATATAGGTATTTCCATAAAAGACCACGTCTATATAAAAAAATTACAAGCTCTTTTAAATCTGTTTACTTTTAAGTTAAGCTTTTTGAAGCTGTTTAAAAGCTTAAACCCACCTGCTTAAAAGCTTAAACTAATTACATACGGTAAACTTTTTGTTATAGGTGTGTATATTCATCCCAAAATCTTTTGAAAACTTAAAACGGTGCCAAAGAGAACCGATACTCAAAAACGCTATACTAATGACATTATTTTGAGCTTTTTAATCTGTATTGTTTTGAGATTTGACAAACAGCTTAAAAATGGCCATAGGCTTAACGGTAGATCTATAATTAACCCTTTTTTATTCTGTAGAAAGAATTTTACAGTTCGTTTGACAATTTCGAAATGATTTTTTATCTGTTAAACAATGAATGATATTTTTTGAAGTGGTCCGTTATTTTTGTTAAATTCTGTTTTTGTCTACGCTTAGATGTAATTATCTATGATATAGTGGTTTATATCTAACAATTACGAGTAATAATTAAGGATAACAATTTAGATGAAGCTTATTTAATTATTTAAATATAATAATTCATTATTTTATGATAAATACATATTTTAAAAACTGTTTTATATATTATTATTGTACTTTTTATTAGATTAATATTGTACTTTATTCATATGACAATGTTTTAAAATAAATTATTTATTATTTTTTTCATAATATTGAAGTACCTACCTACCTTACTGACCCATATGCAGTCTATCTGATTGTAATATAATCAAAGCCGCACAACTTTGGTCCTACTAATATTATAATTATTATTTGGGTACTTGGGCATTAAGTATAATGTAGATTACTTAGCTGGATAATTATCCAACCAGTAAACAACTCTATACCTACCTATAGAACAGAGGTACTATCCGGAGCCGATAACACATGCGTTATCAGAAAGTTTTATTATATAAATTTACGTAAGAGGTGCTCATACTATAATTAACGCAAATAGGTAGGACCACAGTAAGTGTGGCAGCATACCATCTTAAACACTCATAAGCATTAGGAGTAGGATGAGCGTAGAGCTCTCCCAAACTCTCCCACAGAGATCCCAACAGGGTCACCGCGCTTAGAGGATTGCGTTCCGATTGAGATCCCAGAGGGCTCTATATAGCACCAAGAACGGCCACCGAAGGAGTTTTAATGGCTAAAAATCCCACAGTACCCACGGCCACAGGTGCTTTTAAACCAACTTCCCAAAGAAGAGAGGATTTCGACGCGTATATTATTTTATTGTGTGTCCAGCCATTTTTACAGGTTTACCTACCCCGTCACAAAAAAGGTGCGTAGTGTCGTTATATTTTGTATTACCTATATAAAGGAGTAAACAAATTTTAAGGAAAAATACATTTCAGGTCATATTTATACAACACACGTACGTGTAGTAGATATATAAAAACATAAAACCATTGACCAATAGGAAAATACCCATCTTACTGATTCACACGACGGGGTCCTATTCTACTAATACCGTCTCTACCTAAAATATTGAATTAAATGTGGTTTAATACTGTATTGTCGATACGGCTACTGAAAGGAAGGTGGTAGAACTTTTTGTGGTTCGACTCCGGCGGCACCACCGCCACACCTATTTCTGCCTAATAACAGCAGTGTTAGGCGCTGCTGTGTTCCGTTTTGAAGGGTGTGGTAAGGGAGACAGACTTTTCCGAGGCGTTCCAGCTTAATCCTCAGGGGTAGCGGCGCATCTGTGGCGGACCTCAGGTAGGAATATATAATCCTATCTGAGGTTGATTACAGATGTCCATGGGCGGCAGTAACCACTTACCATCAGGTGGACTGCATGGAGTTCTACCGCCTTCAAAATATGTACCTACTAACTAGTTCGAGGGCCCGTGGTCTATGCCCGGTACAGTGTTTAGTAGAATTACTTCCCAGGAATCCGTAATTCCTTCACGTATATTAGATTTATTTAACTTAACATTTAATATATAGGCAGTTTGTGTCATAAACCGGCCCGTTGCGAAAGACGTTTCTAAATGGGGTATTTGTGGGATAATGTAGCTTTATATATGTTGAAATAGGTATTTGTTGTTATTGATCAAACATGTTTTGGGTACCGAAACAATTCTCATGTTAATATTGTAATTCGACATACCTACGGACTTAAAATGGAAGTTTTATGAAGGCAAATGTATATTTTTATGAGTTTATTTTGAAGGCATCACCGTCACACCTATTTCTGCCTCATAACAGCAGTGTTAAACGCAGCTGCTTTATGGTTTAATGAGTGTGGTAAGGGAGACATACTTTTCCGAGGAGTTCCAGCTTACACCTCAGACGTAGCGGCGCAATTGTGACCGACCTCAGGTAGAAATATCTAATCCTATCTGGGGTTAATTGCAGATGTCCATGGGCGGGAGTAGTCACTTACCATCAGAAGGACTACATGCTCGTCTGCTTCTCCTATATTATAAAAAAGCGGCCGTCAAAATATTCAAAATTTCAAAGCTTTAACCGTCCCGTTGTTCCCCAGTATTGTCCATATTTTAAATAAAATATTTTTACTCTACTTTTCATATTAAAATACAGCGCATAACACTATTATCCATAAAAACAAAAACAGGTGTGACGTCGGGACCGTACTCCAACCACGAAAGGTACTTTTGTTTAGTGACATTAAATCAGTTATCAGATATAGATGCAATACAGAGGACATTGTACTTGACAAACCAAAGGAACCCATTGGTTTTATTGCCAGAAATATACCATACAACAGAGGCATGCATTTTAATGAGCCGTGACGTCACATTACGTCCGATTTATCGATAAAATCTGATCGGGAACGATCGATACTACATAATAATTATTTTTACGTACGTGATGCGGCAGTACCTAACCGACGCAGGGTCCCGGGTTCAACCCAGGTAAGTCATTCGAATTATAAATTCTGTTCTCAGCGGGGCCCTGAAAGAGCAGCAAGCATATTCGCTTACTCGACACGTATCTACTAAGAAATACGGCCAAAATTTCTAATTTGAAATGTGACTCATTAATTAAAAATTCAAATTTAAAGCTTTTGTCACAATTTATTTAAGGCTTTTGCTTCACAATATCTATTTAGTTTATAAATAAAGATAACGTAATCCGATTACATGTTCTTTTAATTACTTTTCAATAAGGCCTTTAAAAGGTGGTAGAACCCTTTCTGGTTCGACTCCGGCGGCACTACCGCCACACCTATTTCTGCCTAATAATAGCAGTGTTAAGCGCTGCTATGTTCCGTTTTGAAGGGTGTGGTAAGGGAGACATACTTTTCCGAGGCGTTCCAGCTTAGTCCTCAGGGGTAGCGGCGCATCTGTTGCCGACCTCAGGTAGGAATTTCTGGTCCTATCTGGGGTTGATTATAGATGTCCATCGGCAGCGGTTGCCACTTACCATCAGGTGGACTGCATGCTCGTCTGCTACTCCTGTATAATAAAAAAGAAATCAATTCTTAAGGGACCCACTAAATACCAATATATTCGCTTACTATACAGTCTATACACGTATCTACTATGAAATACATCCAAAATTTCTAATTTGAAGTGTGATTCATTAGCTAAAAATACATATTAAAAATCTATTATCACATATTATTTTAGACTTTTCATAATAACTATTAAGTTTATAAGTAACGATAACTTGATCAGGTGTTTATATTATCTTAGTACTTTCCAATAGGGTCCCGAATTCTTATATGCCTAGGGGCCCCGATACCTCCCCTCAGTATGAGTTTTTACGTTTGTGTTTAAGACGATCACCATGTTTTCGCTCATACAGCGCCCCCTTGAACCGTCGCAACATAAAAACATACTAAGGGTACTGTACCCTTAGTATGAGCATTTGCGCATACATTTCCAATCGGCGCCCCTAGCGGATTGTATCAGAACTGATTAGAAACATATAGGAAATACGTAAACAAAAACAAAAACAGTCATTTTTGTCAAACCGTAAAAACTCATACTAAGGGTACCGTACACAAAAAGTCTCACGTTAAATTTATCGATTCTCCACTCTCTGTGTCCCATCCCTAGCGGAACCGATCATAAAACGTAACAATACGTGTTGGTTGTGCGACGCGGGCGGTCCCGCTCCCGGTGTTGCTACTTACGTAATTGCTCATTATTATTAGGAATTTGCGACAAGTTTATCATCATCAACACATTATTGCCCCACTGTTGGGCACGGGTCTCCTCTCAGAGTGAGGATTAGGCCATAGTCCACCGCGTCGGCCAAGTGCGTAGTGGCATGTATTGATAGACTTCAAATACCTTTAAGATGTTTTTTTATAAATCCCCCAGGATGTTTTCCTCATGATTTTTAAACAAGTGGTAATTAATTTGCCTAGGATTTAAGCCTCGGACACCTCGATCGAGAGGTCGAGTTTCTTAACCACTAGACTATCACTGTTGCACTAAGTTTTACACTAAGTATACATACCTACATAGTTAGGAAGAACTTATTTCTTAATCTTATTTATAATCAAAATAAGTTAGGTATTTTTACTCAAATTAAAATTCAAATCTCATTTATTCAAAATTGATTCATATAGAAAACTTATTGAAAGTCAACAAACTACCACCGCTTCGGAAGGTGTTACGCTGTAGAGAAGAAGCGGCGCAAGAAACTCCATTACCTATATTAGAATTAGCTAATAAGACAACACAATTTCTGTTAGGTATACCAAGGATTTTTCTTATATGATAGAAGCTTTGATAAGTAAAATAGAAAGATACCTACTTCATTCCCTTGAAATTGAATGAAGCCACAAAATTATGATTTTTTCATTTATTTTTTGAATACTTGACAAATAAAAAACATTATAAGAGTAAAATTTACGTATAAACAACTAATACAACGTAATTTACTTAATAAATAAATGAGTATTTCAAACATTTTAGCACGGACACGTGGCAACACTTTATTTACGCAACTATTTCAATTCTCAAAACTGGTTACATTTTGTTGTTAGGAGTGATCAATTTACATCTAATGACAGAAGTAGCAAAGAATCATGGAGCCCAACTTACTCCGCCTATAGACATCTGTAGCCGACTCTATAAGCAGGGGTTGCCACTGAAAACCAGATGGTCGCCTAATCTGTAAGTCAGTCAGCTTAATAATCATTATATGTATCATATTCATGAGCCGGCCACCACATTAAATATAAGGTATATTCTCCTGATACTTAGGGTCAAGGAATAGGTACTATAGGTACCGTATGCCTTGTGACAAATTCATTGCATGGGGCTCTAAGAAATTTTCGCTCATGAACACGTACTTTAGTGACTGTTTGGTCCCGACAATTTTTGTTTTTTATACAAATACCTATAAAAAATTCAAGAGAATTTCTTCTGCGCTGATTTATATTTATAGTATTTTTAGTCACTTTTGGGCTCGGACTTTTTCGGGCCCAGTCAAGCCAGTGGCTTGTGGCATTTTGTCAATCCGGTCACCCAATATTTACACCACTATCTAGTAGCCAACTGCGCCTACGTAGCCAACTTTTTATATTAAGACGTCGTGGGTGGCCGATGACACTTATGTAGCCAGCCTGGAGGGCTAATTAAAAACACACCAGGTAGGTACTCCTTAAGACAAGACAACAACAATTTGAGCACTTTATTACACACTTCCTTTGAAACCTTACAAGTCCGTCAAACGAAAGTTCGCTTCACTTGATGTAACTAGCGACATCTAGTATCAACCAAGGTAAAATTTTTACTTAAGAATTTAGAGGAAATAATTTTAAATACGAGTAAATAACTGTGATAACCTAGTGATCCAAGGTTCTAATCCTAGCCTATCCAACCTCTGATTTTGCAAAATTATGTGCAAAATTAATTATCTAGCAACGCGCATTTAATGTATATACCTAACTATAACCTAAAATTTAATAATTAGGTACTTCTATTAATTCAAAGACCCCAGCAGTGGGACAATTACTGCTTGATGATACAAAACTTCATTATACCTACGCTCCGAGCTACATATAAATAACATCCCAACTTAGCTATACTGTTTGTTTCTTAATTACTCCCGGCGTTTCGAAACCGTCAATTATTGTTTGAAAAATAAACAAACGGACGCCACAACACTAGTTTTACTACTTATTCTTAATTACGTATAACTGAGACGTAAGGCAAACGCTGAAAGTAGGTATTTAGCGGACTTATCTCTGAAGGGACGTTGATGTATTGCTGCGTGGAACGGAACGTTGGGTTCCGCGTCATATTGAAATAATGCAGCCCTAAAAATAGTTAAGTCTAAATTAATTTATGGACTTTTTTTTAAATTTACTTTATTAGTCTGAATTCAGTTTGAAGGAAGTAGAACCTTTTGTGGAACTCTGGAGTCACCACCGACGCACCATTTCTGCCTAATAACAGCAGTGTTAGGCTGCCGTATTCCTATTTCAACATAGTAAGGGCAACATCCAGTTTCACTTATCCAGAATGTTCCAACTTAGTCCTCAGGGGTAAGTGGGAACGTCTCGGCAACACATGTGGCTGCCTTTAAGTAAGAATCTAGTCTTAACTAGGATTATAATGCAACCATCTTAATTCTCAGAAGTGTCGCATTTGTGGTTGGCTTCAAGTAAAACTCCTGTTCTTTCTGATTACAGATAAATACTTCTACTAATACTACTACATCTGCCCAAGGAGAAGTGACTAAGTATTTACCATCAGATGGACTGCATGATGAATACTTTATTTCTTCGATGTAATAAAAATCTACGTAAAAGAAGATATCGTATCTTACTTTATATTTATAAGCTACGACATAATTACATATTTAAAACGCACACATTTAAAAGGGTTTACCGCATACGGAACACTAATTCCAAGCCCGGTTCTTACCTGACGGGTTTTTATTTTAATTTTTTAAACGCCGCCGGCCGACCGACCGTTCGACCATTCAGCCACACCGTGTAATTACTTATAAAAAGTTTAGGTAATTAATTGCGCTTTATATACCATTGTAAATTAATATTTATCGTTGACATTTCGTGCCGAGAGCGGTTCTATTTAGTTGTCATTATATTTTGTTTGCGCCACAAAATGAGCGGCATGAATTTGATTCGTAATTAAAATTGTTTGTCCCTGATGTGTATCAAGTTGGCGTTCTAAACTCGCATTCGTTTAAGCGCGTCATTCCTAGATGGCGGTAGTAATAGTAAAATAGATGAATCGACAATCATCAATAGGAAATAACAGTTTAAAAGTAATAAATTAATTGATAAAAATAAGTCATAAATTCGTATTATTTACTTTAATTTATATTTATAGTCCATTGATTATGCTTTGAGAATAGTTAGCTTATTATTTTAAACAGTGATTTACAGAATTTAGGCGCCTGCTCAAAATAATTAGCAAATGGTATTATTTTAATAAATTACTGAATTTATTAAGTGATATTTATGCACATACATGTGTTTACTCATATAAATAAGTAAATAATCCGAAATTACTTAAGGATGGGCTTAAATAAATTATATTTTTGATTTAATTCAAACAATAAAAGTAATTCCGTAGACCATAGGTTAGTAAAGATTACTCACTTCTAACAAGAAAATGTACCCAGTTTTGAGAATTAAAATAGTTGTGTAAAAAAGTTTTGCCACGTCTCCGTGTCAAAATGTCCCTAAAATATTTGAAATAATTATTTATTTATTATGTAAATTACGCATTAATAGTTATTTAAACGTAAATTTTCTCTAAAAATGTTTTTATTTGCCAAGAATTCAAAAAAAGAACTTACTAATAAGTCGTTTGTGGCTTCATTCAATTTCAAGGCGGCGAAGTATCTTTACTAATCTATGCCGTAGACCTTTCAATTTAAAAAGTTTCACAGATTAAAGATAGTGCATAGATAATTACAGTTACACTGTAGAACAATGTAATTATAACAAAAACTAAGTGTGCCCGCGGGCCGTTCAATAATTAGTGGTCATTAATACTGTAACCCCACTGTCTTCCGACGTATCTAAACTGTGCGACTTGCGACTTTGCGACTATATCATGCGACTAATTATAATGACCCCGTTATTGTCCCACTTTTAGACTTTGGCCACCTTTTAGAATGAAAATGGTTTAGAGTATAGTCCACTAGGATGGTTAAGTAGGTATAGTCCGCACCAAACTGCTAGTCCGCTCTGAAGTTGTTGCGAGCAGGTGTAGTTATACAATTTGCAGACTAGCAGTTTTACGCGGACTATCCGGATTAATTAAGTTAATAAGTAGTGGTTTGAAATTCGGCCCCTTCAACCTGGGGGTATGGGGTTCAATTCTAAGGCATGCCTCTAGCTTTTTGAAGTTAAGTGGTTGAAGTTTCGTAAAAAAGTTGTTACGTGTGAAGTCTACTCATCCACACTTCACAAGCGTGGTACACTATAATCTAAATTTTCGTTTTAAGAGAGAACTTACACAGTAGTAGAGCCATAATAAATTGCTGATGAGAAGTAGGTACCTATTTTTTTATAAGCGTGAAGTGAAAATCGGACATGTAAATTAATTAATTAAAAAATAAAGGTAGTCCACCTGATTTTAAATGGTCACTGCCGCCTGTGGTGCTCTGTAGAACTCCACATAGAGCAGCAACCTTAAGCCGATCACAGATACGTAACTAAGGATAAAAATTGTCGCCTCATATGTAAGTCAACACATCCACATAACTAGTTATTTATAGAAACCGCTAACCGCATTCTGCAGTCGCAAGCCATTACCTATTCTGAACGCCTTTAGCGTGCGTAGAGGCCATTCGAGGACGATTAATTAGCAATTCAAACAAATTTAGCTAATAACAACGTTAAAGCTGGTACCGACTGTGTTTAAGCTATTTAAAACTTAATTAGCCTACCTAGCTATGTATTGAAGTTGACAGATTTATGTCTGGCTCTTTACGACTTTTTCTGTAAGATTATTTTCCGGGTTACATATTTTAAGAAAAGAAATAGCGCATTTGTTAATATTTAAAGCATTAACTTACAACATTGTAACATTTCGAAGGTAGAACCCTTTTTGGTTCGACTCCGGCGGCACCACCGCCACACCTATTTTTGCCTAATAACAGCAGCGTTAGGCGCTGCTGTGTTCCGTTTTATGGTAAGGGAGACAGACTTTTCCTAGGCGTTACAGCTTAGTCCTCAGGGGTAGCGGCGCATCTGTGGGCGACCTCAGGTAGGAATATCTAATTCTATCTGAGGTTGCTATAATCAACCCCAGATATGCCGCCCATGGGCGGCAGTAGCCACTTACCATCAGGTGGACTGCATGCTCGTCTGCTATTCCTATATTATATAAAAAAACATTGTAAGTACATACTGGAACGTGAAATTCAACTTGCATGTATACGCCGGTTATTAATAATCAGTCTATCCACTGTTTTGCCTACTACAGATCGACATTTCATAATAACTTTATTATTTGTCCAATTGCTATCCTTCATAAGCAAAAAATGGATAGACTTATTGACAATACTCATAAGACTCATAAGACTCAGAAGTCATATTTCAATATGTGGTAAGCAAAACTGGATAGATTGAAAAATATTGTAGTGGTTAATTTTCATGTAAAATAATTTTAATTTAAACAACAAATACTGGTTCTTAAAGTGGTTTAGTGGATAATCCATCGACTTATCTGATATCATATCACTATCTTATCGATTTATTGCTCAAATCCAATAAGATAGTGTATCAAATCTGTTTTTATATAATTTAAACCACTTATTTCCGACCGACTGAGCGAGTTGAAAATCATTGCATCATGAATCATAATAGGGTTATGGCAGGCATGAGGCATATTATGGACAAATTGTACTTCATGGATTTATTCAAATCGTGGAAATCAAAATTATTTTTTGGAGCTTTTGATCGTTAGCAGTGTTAAAATTAATTACTGTCATAAATATTTTTATATAAAAATAAATACAGATTACAATACAGGATACAAATCCATGCACTTAATAACATTTCCAACTATTTTAGATATCATCGAATATATTTCTGTCTTACTAACAATTTACTTACAAACAGCAAAAGTGGGAATGAATGTATATGGAAAGACCGTGACACGAGAACAATGTTATTTAACGAACCCTGTGGTAATCACATTATTACAAATATCTACATTCCAAAGGTTCTACACGATTTCCTTAACGTCTTGTAGTCTACTATTCTATAAGGAAACCTGAGCTTAGAAATAATTCAGTTATAAGAAAGATTTAAAACTTTATTCTTACATATTTTATAACGTGATATATCTGTCGAATGTGTACCACCCACCTAATACAACATTTGTCAAAATGACACTGACAATTCAGACAATTTAAGAATTCATAAAAGTTTTGACATCTAGGGAAAACTGTTCGCTTTCGCTATTTTTGTAGTGAAATAATTAAATTTATTAATGAACACGTGAAAATTGTACAGGAATTATGTGCTATCATCTCTCAGTGATCAATACCTACAGTGTTTTATGTATAAAGCTATAAATGTAATGGGCTATAGAATATCCGCGTCAAAATGTCTCACTATTTGTTTGGGCCTGACTTTCATCATGGGATGCTTTCTAGCATCCCTACCTATTCAAAACGGTAAGTGGAAAGCATAATTAAAAATATTTCTTACACATTTTGTCGAAGGAAATAGAAAAAAAAATATTATAGAAATATATTAAATCATTTATTATTTATTCATGTTTTTTTTTAAGTAGCAATTTAGTAGGCATACACTAGATTATAATTTTACGTCAAGATCAATTATTAGATAATTATATACCTACTATCTACTATGTACCTACTATGTATATTATTTTTTGTAATGAAAATAACTGAATTATAATTTATTTTTGCTGTTTTTAATTGGTTACTTAATTATTACTTTACAAAATGTAATAATATTGTATTTTATATTGAATCAGATACAACTTTAAGAATATGCCATAAAATTTCATAATCAAAACATAATTTGTTTCTTTTTTTTCAGAACGAGAAGCACTACCTAAGCCTATAAGACACCACATATCCTCACGAACGCTAAATAAGAAGCGGTTAGCCATAATCGTTCCATTCAGGGACCGATTCGAAGAGTTGTTAGAATTTGTACCTCATATGTACAAATTTTTAAACAAACAAAACATACTGTTCCATATATTCGTTGTTCAGCAAACTGATAATAATAGGTTTAACAGAGCTTCGTTAATAAACGTTGGGTTTTTGTTAACGGAAAAGGATTATGAGTACATTGCAATGCACGATGTGGATTTACTACCCCTTAACGACAATTTAAAGTATGACTACCCTGATATAGGACCTGTACATATATCATCCCCACAAACACACCCCAAGTATCATTATGAAACATTCATAGGGGGTATATTATTAATAAATCGGGAACAATTTAAACTAGTTAAGGGTATGTCGAATAATTATTGGGGATGGGGGTTGGAAGATGACGAATTCTATGTTCGCTTGAGGGAAGCTGGCTTGAAGGTCATAAGGCAAAATGTTACCACAGGAACACAGAATACTTTTAAGTGAGTTTTTTTCTATACTTATAATATTATTTATTTTTGTTATTAGTATGTATGTATGTATATATATATTTGTATTTATAATATGTCTCAATTTATTTTACTTTTGTGTAAATGCCTACCAGATATTGTCTTCATCGGCCAGGGTTAACTGGCAGAGAAAGCCATTAGGCATCAAGTCCTCCTTGTCTCCCTTAGTTTAAGGTGTTTCAAAAATTAAATAAATAAGAATAATAAATGTGTTAGATTCAGTATGACGTGACTAGGGTGTCACCGACACATCTATTTCTAGTCTGAAGCAGTTCTATCTATTCGGTGGCCATCAAATGTCTTACATATGAGGCAATCTTAGTTTTCAAATTTTGATGTAGTCACCATCAGTTACAGATGTCCAGGGGTGGCAGTCACCATCAGGTGGACTGCTTACTTGTTAGCTAATTAAATGACAAAAATAAACCCATAACTACAGCTATGATGAAAATTTATGAAGATATTATATGTGAATTAAGGGCATTATGGTTTTCCTGTGTAATATTATCTTATCAGTCATCTAATAAGCCGGTCTGACTCTACTTTGATGTTTAAATGTTAGTTGAAATATTGTTTTATTAATTTTTTGTCATGCAAGCACAT
The DNA here is from genome assembly GCA_014595695.2 of Epargyreus clarus clarus. NCBI lineage: Eukaryota > Metazoa > Arthropoda > Insecta > Lepidoptera > Hesperiidae > Epargyreus > Epargyreus clarus. The sequence goes on from JACTTY020000028.1 coordinate 1,864,096, forward strand.
GATAAGTAGTCATTTCCACTAATGGATGTTCACAACTAAAAAATAAAATATGACTTCTAGACTTCTATTAATTAGTATAGTATAGGGTGATCTTACAATTTATGTTCAGAATAACTAATACCTTGTAAATTTTATTTGTAATGCAGCAGAGGCACCGGGCCTACTCCAGTTGTGACAAAGATCTGTGTAGAGTAGTGAAACATACCTTGCCTCATCTCATAATGCCTGATTCTCTAAAAAAAAAACTGATTTTTTCTATTTATTTCTTTACACCTGGTATGCTTTTACATGCATGTAAATAAGACTTAACATATCCATCTTTACAAATCAATGAAAAAATACCTTATTAAGGTAATACCTTATTAAAAGTTATTTTAGAAGGTGAGAGAACCCTCTGTGGTTCGACTCCGGAGGCCCACCGTCACACCTATTTCTGCCTGTTTCGGTTTGAAATGTGAGGTAAGAGTTACATACTTTTCTGAGGCATTCCAGCTTAGTCCTCAGGGGCTGCGGCGCATCTGTGATCAACCACAGATAAGACTCTAATCTTATGTGGGTTTGATTACAGATGTCCATTGACGGCAGTAGCCACCTAACATCATGTGGACTTCATGCTCGTCTACTATATTGTACAAAACAGATGGTGAGTGTATAAATCAAAAAGTAATCAATCATACATATGTTATTTGCAGGCATGTCCACGACAAAACGTATCGTAAACGTGATATGCGCAAGTGTTTCAACCAGCGCGAGGTGACACGGCGGCGGGACCGCGTGACAGGCCTCCACGACGTGGCCTACACGCTACAAGGCACACACAGTGTCACCATAGAAGGCCTCCCGCTTACTGTCCTCGGTGTGAAGTTACTCTGTGACCATAGTGTAACACCGTGGTGTCAGTGCCCTGAACCGCCTAAGCCTAAGAAGACTAGATAGCACTAGATCCAATGTTGGTACAGTCCGCGTAAACTAGTCCGCTCTGAATATAGAAATGAATCGCGTCGCCATAGCAAATTGTATGACTACACGTGCTCGCAACAACTTCAGAGCGGACTAACAGTTGGCGCGGAGTATAAGACTGAACGCGTATGACTAGCGACCGTTGTTAATAATCAATCTATCCGTTTTTGGCTACGAATAATCGACATTTAACAATTTCTTTCTACTACAATAGATACAGTCTGTCAGTAATTTCCTCTACTACTATTATACAGTCAAATATCGATCTTTAGTAGCTAAAAATATAGATCGACGAGCTTTTGCCCGCGGCTTCGCTCGCGTTACGAAGTAATATTTTCATCCCCTATTTTATTCCCTTGGGGGTAGAATTGATCAAAATCCTTTCTTAGCGGCCGACTAATGTGTCGGCCATTTAATGGCTGTCATGGTGTAATTTACGCGGAACGATGCCGGCATGTGCAGTTAAATGGTGCAAAAATACGAAATCGAAGAAAAAATGCGGAGAAATATCGTTTCATACGTAAATGATTTAAAAACGACATTTTTTAAATATTTTTCAAACACGAAAATAGATGACAGTGACAATTTCAATTGCCAAAACTGGTTACATTTTCTTGTTAGGAGTGAGTATTCTTTTCTTATCTATGTATCTATATAGAAACATGATTACAGCACTATAATGATTGCGTACGGTTCGAGTTGTTCCATTCTAATTATTTATTTCTTTATAAATAAATGTTGTTCATGCCTATAATTGGCAGTCATATAAGCCTTGTTGTTATGAGAGTTCTGTATTATATAATGTACTGTGTGTATTGCTGTTGGCATGTAAATAAATAAATGATTTTGTCGGACATAAGGGGCAGTTCAAGTATTACGTAAGCAGATTTATTACAATTATTTACCCCCCCCCCCATCCCCTTTGTCAGCAAAAGTAAGAAAAGCTCTTACCCCCTCCCCCATGCTTACGTAAACATTTTTCAATTAATATATTGTTTTTTTATATTATAATTATAATGTTATAATTATAATTTTAAAAATGCCTAAACGTATGCATGATTTGCGGGAATCCCCGAAAATGCGTTTCACTTTCAAGTAAAGACAATGTGAGGGTTGCCATTCGTGTAAACAAGTAACAAACTACCGATGACGTAATCATCATGTAGACTCCCCTACCCCTATGTCATCCAAGATAAGCAAAGCAAAGACCCCCCGCCCCCCTAAAAGTGCTTACGTAATACTTGAACGACCCCTAAGTCAAAGTTAATTAATTCTAAAATTGACACCATAGCATTTAAATGGGCGAAAAGTACTCTGTGAAAACATGTTACATTTTATGTAATATTTTTTGTATAGAAAAATGTATTAATTTGTTATATAATATCATTGATCTATAATATTTAATGAAATCGAGTAAATTTGTAATTAGCTAGTCATAAGTCGGAATTTTTTAATTTAGTATTTTTGATGTTCCTTTTTGTTTTTTTTTTTGGATGTGTGCTACTATCACAAAATCAACAAGATTAATTATTATTAAATTATTTTATTTTTGATCACGTCAATATAGGATAACTTCTAATGCGCGTGAATAAAAATACATCTTTCTATTTTTTTAATAAAGTTTTTAATGTATAGGGTGATGTAAATAAATAATAATGCAGCTTTATTTCTCTTTTTTTCCTCATGTTTAATCTGACAGTTTGATAAAAATGTGTTATTAAACTTTTATCCAATATTAATATTTTATAAATTATTTCTAGCCTTGTATTAAATTAAGTATAGTCCACGTGAAACACTGCTCTGAATATAGAAATTAATCGCGTCGCCATAGCAAATTGTATGACTACACCTGTTCGCAAGAACTTCAGAGCGGCCTAGCAGATTGGCGCGGACTATACCACTAATCACTGTAGTTAGTTTTTTGTATGAAAGTAAAATAAAACTCTTTTTCAAATAAATAAATATTTTATTTTTAATTAGGCTTATCATTTTAGTGTGATTATAGATATGCTAAATATATTTTCGTTTCGCCGTCGATGTCGAAGTAGTTCAAATCTCCCTCTTCGCACTCACTCCCTGAGTCTTCTAAAATTTTTAAAATATGCTCGTCGTTGAGCAGGGAGCGGCGACTTTTTAGGGGACCCGAACCACCAGCGACATCTGGGCAGCGCCGCTTTCGCTGCCCCGTCGACGACCCCGGAGACGCGACTGGAGTCAGATGACCGGCGTAGATGTCGGCCTCCATGGCTAAAACAACCACAGAAGAAGGCATATTGTCCTTGTAAAACTGCCCAATACTTAAAAAAAAATAACGAAAAAATACAACCGACTTCTATGTCACTACAAAGCAATTAAATAATGGGACCACCTTGGAAATATCTTTTTTTCCAACAAAAAAAATCATGAAGATCGGTTCATAAACAACGAAGTTATTCCTGAACAAACATCCCGGAACAGGAAAAAGATTAAAAAAAAAAGAAAAAATAACATACGAATTGATAAACCTCCTCCTTTTTTAAGTCTGTTAAAAATATGACCGATCGGATTGGTTTTGTTTAGTACTTACGTGAAAGCGCCCACTCCTGGTCACCTCGTACACCGTAGGGTCACTTTCTACCCGCCTTGTGCCCCCTGGCGTTATATTGCAGGGGTTGTAGGGTACAAGGCGGACCCCACTAGGCCCTGCAATTTGCCCATCATTGGCTTACATTTTCTGAAACAGAAACAAAAACGTATATATATAAATTCTATAAGTCTGCACAACAAATCCAAAGAGCCCTAACTCCAGGTACGTTGTACGTCCTCGATAGTTTAGGAGTTCCGACACGCAGCTCCTGCCCCATCATCAGACCACGGACACCATGTACGGTGTTGAATTCGGATGTAACATTTTATCTCAAACTAATAAAAAAAAATATTGCTTTGAACAAAAGAGCACCTGTATCTGTATCGAGTTTCGCGCCATTTTAGAACGTAACAATACAAACACAACAAATGTGCTTGGGTGAGTGTAATTTGACTCCTTGCTTGTTTTAGAAAGAAAATATGCATAATCATAGAATTTCATCGAAATAGAATGATAGAAATAGATTCCTCACGATTTTATCTATAAGAATAAGGTTTTGCAATCGTATTTCAATAACAAAATCAACTATATTTATTTCAATAAAAAACCGTTACGTTGTAAACCGTTTACCGAACGGTTTTCATATCATTGTTTTTATCACTTAAAACACAAATATCTCCGTTGTTTTATATTATATGGGTTAAAAATACTATCTACTAAAGATAATAAGCATCACTTACCGTTTTCAGTCAGTGATTTATACGAAAAACCAAACACAAAATATTCCAAAAACTTTGCACCGTTTACCGCCAAGTCACTAGTATAAAATAAGAATACCCTATTATTAATACACTTTTAAAATCTCCAATTTGTCAACTGCGTGCATACGAAATTCTATGACGGCGCTCGATTTACGGACTTATTAAGCAATTTTCATAAAATTTGGTACACTAAATGCCCGTCGACATGTATACATGTCAGTACCAAAAATGACCTACACGGCCCATGGACCATGCATACATGTCCAAAATTAGCGCCTTGGTATACGTATTATCTATGGCTAATACTTTTAATATTTAGTCTGTGAACCTATTTTACCGAATCAACGTATTCCTTCTTCCTTCGTATAGGTGGTCTGTGGTCACTAGTACAAAAAATAAAAAATAAAATTATGACATTTCTATTTAATATTTATAGTTTGGTTTCCGTTGGCCATTGGGACGGTTGACTTGGGACGTTGGGACTCGAGCTCCTAACAATTTAACATATTGTGTTTCTGGGAATTTACTGATTAAAAACGGTAAGTGATGTTTATTATTTTTAATAGATAGTATTTTAATCGATATAATATAAAACTACACTGATTTTTTTGTGTTTCAAGTGATAAAAACAATGGCCGCTTGGTAAACGGTTCACAAAGTAATGGATTTCTATTAACATCAATAGGTATAGTTTATTTGGTATTGAAACACGAATGCAAATACCCAATGACATTGGTTATACGTTTATGCAAATGCCTATGTTTTTGGAAAAATCGTCAGAAATTTATTCCTATCATTAATTTTCGATGAAATTCTATTTTGCATTTTTTTTCTAACACGTGCTAGTGTGCTAGTCAAATTACACTCACACAAGCACATTCGTTTTGTTTGGCGTGCATTCCAAAATAGCGCTCAATGAAACTACTGATACAGGGAACATTTAGAAATTTATTTTATTAATAAATTATTAGTTTGAGATAAAATGTTACATGCGAATTAAACAATACATTGTGTCCGTGTTCTAATGGGGCCAGAAGCTGCCGGAACTCCTAAATGCCGGGCCAAACAGAACGCGTATTTTAGTGCCGCGCTAGACGTAATTCACACGTTCTAGCGCCGCTAACTTGGACGCCACACAAACTACATTTACGCGGCGCTAAACAACGTGCTATTTTCAAAATCGTCACATCAGTATCACATAACTTAGGTAGTTTTTGGACAACAGCTTTGCTATTGAGTTGTTGCTATTCAGATGTTGAGTGATTCAGATGTGGAACAATTATTAAGTTTGTGTGCTTGGTTATCATAATCAAAGAGAAAGCAACCATTTTTTTCAAATTTTATTTTATTATCGTTTTTATAATTATTATCATTGATATAATATAGATCTATTGTATAGAAGTGTCTCCGAACTATTAGTCTTTCAGTCGAAATGTAAATTATTTGTAAAATTACGCCCGACGCTAGTACGCAAATTTGTAAAAAATACCACGCCCAGACCAATCCCTACTAGTGATGGATAGCGGTGGGTCGTTGAAGGTTTTTCCATCAACGAAACGTCAACGTTAATCTCCGTTGATCAACTAGTTAATTTCGTCAACGAGTTAACGTGCTCCTAATTTCAATTTGCATCAGCAATAAACGGTTTTTAACTATACTGCAACGATCAACACGTCTTTACTGACGTGCGGTAAATATTATTTTAGAAAAAAAAAATACGTAGTGTATATTATAAATATCAAGAATTGATATAAATATCAATTCTCGATATTTATAATAAATAATTATTAGTTATATTCTAAATACACGTTGAAAATAACGAAACGTTCCGTTCAACGTCGTTGACGTTTTTAACTAGTTAATTTCTATTGGGTTAACGTTGATTCGTTGAAAGTGAATCAACGGTTGATTTAACTAGTTCGTTGATTCAACGACCCTCTACTAACTCAGTACAAAGGGACGCTAGGAAGCGCGTACAACCCATCTTATCGAGTTAGGACTCTTTGGTTGTGCAGACTTGCAGAATTTTAATGTATTTTTTGTTTCTAATAACAGGAAATATGTCTGACAGAATCGAAGAAGTTTCTGCAGTGCCCAGTGAGGTTACCCCTACTATATTATTAGTTGAGATAGACATGAGCGATATAATAGACATGAGCGAGGCGACTATCAATGGGTGCCATCAAGTAAGTATGAAAAAAAAACAATCCGTGCATTTACATATTTTTGAATATTTTGAACACTTACCAAGAACCGATGACAATACACTTTTAATAACTTTTCTCATTCTCCTCGTCAGGATCGTTGATTAACCAACAAATTCTTAAATTTTATGCCTCATGTAAACACCTAAAGAAATATACATAAGTCATATGTTATGTATAATCCTTAGGGATTAGTATGTATGTATGAATCATTGATTAACCAACAAATTCGTCAATGTTATGACTTATGTATAGTCTCTAAGAATCATACATAAATCATATGTTATGTATAATCCTTAGGGATTAGTATGTATGTATGAAAAAAATATGTATTTTCATCAAAATTTTAATTTTCCTTTCATTTGTCACACAATATGACTTCTCAGAATTTGATCCTTATAAGCAACACTATCAGATAGTCGTATAATATAGAGTCGTATATATTTTCAAAATGAACTCGTTCGAGTCCCGGCTAGGGAAAAAGATATTAAAAAAATAATGATGCAGATTTAGTTTTTATCAAAATCGACCTCGTAACTCCTTTCAGCATGTTTCGCTAAAGCTTATAGTTTTGGATTTAGCCCTGATGGCCTATTTGAAAAATTCACCCTGTATATTTTTTTCAAACTTCAATTGTTTTACAAGGACAATGTGCCTAATGTATTTCTATGTTCGTTTTAGCCGCAGACGCCTACGTCCACGCCAGTCGTCTCCACTCCAGTCACGTCTCCGGTGTCGTCGAAGGGACAGCGGAAGCGGCTCTGCGCAGATGCCGCTGGTTCAGATCGCAAAAAAAGTCGCCGCTCACTAATCAATAACGAACTCTTGGAAGATTCAGGGAGCGAGTGTGAATACGCGGATCTGAGCCAGGACGACATCGACGACGTAAGCGCAGACAAGGAAGACGAGTACGACGGGGTGGACTTCAGGTGCCTGCGGCATCATGCCTGGGAACTCCGCAACCGTATCGTTGTGGATGATCCCGAGGACTTATGGAGTTGGACTGACATGTTAGGTATGAATGTGGGTGTGAATGAGGATGGGATGGTGAGTGAAAGAAATGACGAAAGAATGAGTGAGAGCAGCCGTAGTGTCGGAAGTGGACGGGATCCTGATGCACCTGGAATACCGTGTTTCTTGTGGTCGGAAGACTTCACTACTTTTTCCGGCCAGAAGGAAACGTATACCCGGGTGCCCGGCCCGGCGTTTGCGTCCCAGAACCCGGTCGACATATTTGAAAAAATATGGGACAGGGAATTCATGAAAGCAGTAGTCGAAGAGACAAATAAGTATGCATGGCAGATAATATCGGCGTTCTCCGACCCTGATATTGGCATCGGGAGTTCAAAATATTTGGATGCTTGGGTCGATGTCACGGTCGAAGAGCTGTACAGATACTTTGCCATACAAATTTGTATGTCTTTTTGCTACTGCTCCAACATTAGGGAGTACTGGTCGACTGGCACAATGGGAATGCCAGCGTTTAGAGAGCTTATGCCGCGTAACCGGTTCTTCCTGATTACCAAATTTTTACATTTTGTTTCGAATGAAAATTTGGTAACCGGGGGGAACCAACGAAAAATAGCAAAAATAGCCCCGGTAGTAAATCACGTGAACAAGCGCTTTGGGGAACTCTACACGCCTGGTCAATACCTCAGCTTAGACGAATCCTTGTTGTTGTGGAAGGGTCGCCTAAGCTGGAGGCAGTCCATTCCTAAAAAGGCGGCTCGCTTAGGTATTAAATCTTTCGAGCTTTGCGAAGCAGACACGGGCTATCTCCTTCAATACAGGCTGTACACGGGGAAATCACACTACATGCATCCAGATACTTCGCATGGGTTCCATAATCATACCGCTAAGGTTGTCATGGACCTCATTCAAGGTTATCTGGATGTAGGTCATGTACTCGTCATGGACAATTGGTACAACCAACTATCCTTGACGAGGTACCTGAAAACCCGGCGTACGGATGTATTGGGGACGATAAGCCGTCGTCGTAATGGCATACCATCAGCCATTAAAGATTTAATACCAAACCAAATGGAGCGTGGTGAGATGGTAGGCCGTCATTGCGGTGACATGGCGTTAGTCGCCTGGAGAGACGTCAAACTAGTCACCATAATTTCGACTTACCATCAGCCGTTAATGGTGCCGGGAATACGCGCGGGACAGCCGTTCCAGAAGCCTGAAGTGATCCACGAGTACAACCGATACATGGGGGGTGTCGACTTAAAGGACCAACAACTGAGTTTGTTTTTAATGGAAAGAAAACGCGGTTTGAAATGGTACATGAAAGTGTTCAAGAGGCTGTTGAACGCCAGCCTTCTGAACGCTTTCATAATTTACCGTAAAAACCCCATGTTTCGGGTGTACACACATCGGCAGTTCAGGTGGATGGTCGCCGAAGGGCTTTTGAGCCGATACCTGCGCGTATCACCGGTGTTTCCGCGCAGGGTATTGGACACAACGCTGAGTCGCCTCCAGCCCGGGGAACATTTTCCCATCCATACGGAAAGTGTTCCCGGGCCTGGAAGTGGGAAGCACAAACAATTGCGTTGTGTCCGATGCTCTGCCCAGAAACGACGGGTGACGAGCACCTACCGATGCAAATTGTGCATGGTGCCTCTGTGTATTGGCCAGTGCTGGGAGGATTACCACCGTCTGAAAAATTTGAAAGCGGGTCCGCGAAAATATAAAAATAGTCCGGGTAAAAGTGATAGTCCGGGTAAAAGTGATAGTCCGCGTAAAAGTGATAGTCCGCGTAAAAGTGGTAGTCGGCGTAAAACTGGTAATCCGCGTAAAATTGCTAGTACGAGTAAAACTGCTAGTCCGCTCTGAATATAGAAAAGAATCGCGTCGCCATAGCAAATTCTATGACTACACCTGCTCTCAACAACTTCAGAGCTGATTAGCAGTTTGGAGCGGACTATAATTCTTCTTCAATACGCTGGTCCATGGTCTCCTCAGAAAGACCATGACACAGATGCCAGATGATGGTCTTCTTCCTTGGTGATGGCCTGGTGTTGCTACTGTCCATGGGCGGCGGCGATCACCTACTAAAATATTTGTGTGTAAAATCATCTATAAATAGAAGTCGGTGATGAAATATTAACTTTTTAAATACGATATTTTAAACCACCCACCAGTCCAGACCTGGCTCCCAGAGATTATTATCTCTTTCCAAAAATGAAAAAAGAGCTTCGTGGACAGAAACTTCTACAGAAGAAGAAGTTATGGACGCAATTTCGTATTTTTCCGACAAGGACAAAACATTTTTATGAGGGTTTAAATAAGTTAATACAAAGATCTGAAAAAATTATTCGTCTTGAAAAAAAAATTACATTTTATTTTCCCTCCTTGTCCTTCATTCCGCAAACTTAAAAACGCCCCCTCGTAGGTACTTACAAATGATTTTGAATTTTCAAATTTGTCAGACGGTAAGCGCTTGTTCACGTTGCATCGCGGGCGCGGCATTGGCTATAAGTATAAATGATGAAAGAAAGAAAGAAGGAAGAACGCTTGTAAGAGAGAAAGTTGAATGGATGGATGGAATGAAACTGTATTACTTCTTACTTTACTACTATAACAATATATATTTATTTTGTAATTTGAAAACATATATACAACATGTATTGGAAAAACTCACAACATATAATACTTGTACATATACATACATATAATGAAGTCGGTTAATAAGAGTAATAATATAAGAGTACATGCTGTATAACGACGATATTTTTACGAATCGTCTTTTTTAACGATTCGGTTTTGCAATGCAATGCAAATTCTTGCAATGCAAGCAATGCTTTTTACATACCCCTGTTCACACACTTCACGAATCGTGAAACTAGTGCGGATACGTCCTTTAGGTATAACTAATCGTGTTTGTTCAGTACGAATAATAGTATAGTAGAAATAAATGTAAACTTAAAGATATTTTGACGAATCGTGAAAAATCTCGATTTTGTATTCAATAAGAACGTCCATCCTTCAAGACGTATTTTTTTTGACGAATCGTCAATGACTTATTCCGTGTGAATGCACCCTAGGACTGTTTGTTTATTTACGCGTATAGTCCGCGCCAAACTGCTAATCCGCTCTGAAGTTGTGCGAGCAGGTGTAGTCATACAATTTGCTATGGCGACGCCATTCATTTCTATATTCAGAGCGGACTAGCAATTACGTGACGTCGCATAAGGTGTAGGTAAAAAACAAAAAGTTTGTAATCCTTTTGCGACAAGTTTTTATATAATAAGGGTAATGTTTTTATACATAAATGAGTTCAGAATTTAATCTTCTATTGGAGAAATGAATAAGTTGTCCATTACGTGACAATTATCATACACAGATTTGATCAAAACCAAACCCCAAGGATTTGCTAGCTAATTACGTACCCCTTGGTGTTAATTTTTTTTATTAAAAATCTGTTACTTGTTTGCAATGTATAAAATTATTATAGTATTCGTGAATGTTGTATCCATGTAATAGTATAAAAATACTAAATTATACTGCATTATACAGTCACAAAAAATAAAGTTAACTCACTTCGCGCGCGAAATTGTTTTTTCGCCGAACTTTGAGCGAAGTTGAGTAAAAAATTGGAAATATTATAATACAGACATGTATTTTTCTATTATTATTTTTATGTAAAAAGTTTATACTATATATTATATTAAAGAAATAAAAAAAAAGAATATCAAAATATTGAAATGAAACAAAACTGTGTTTTTCTTCGTAATATATATTTATTATAAATAATACCAGTATTTTCATAATCCACTCAAAACAAAGAGCTGTACAAAATTAAATAAACATTTAAATGTTATTGTTTTTGTTTCTCGTTATCGCTTATCTACTTGGCTTTCAAGAATTTTAATCCGAACTCCTCTAACCCAAGCAATTTGCTCTTAGAAACATAAACAATGGCATTTTTTATTGCAAGCGAGTGGGCGGCCAAGGAAATTACAATATATTCAATAATATCTATAACACAAATTGTGTTATTGCATCTAGATTCACAGTGAAACAAGAAACAATTCAAACATATTTTTAATATAGATAATTCAAACATTTGACTTGTATGAAATATCAAAACTTTGATAAGTCTAATACATAACTAATTTATAGAATTAAATTAAGTAACAGGCAGTTCTATTAAAATATTACAAAAAAAAAATTGGAACAACTTTTATATTATCTATCAAATTATAAGTACCAATTCACCAGCATAAAAAGAACTTAAATTATTTTTCAGAACAACACTATACTTATTACAACATAAAATAAATGTAAAAGAAATTAAGGATATTATATTAATATATTTTAACTTTATTCGGATCATAGGAATTATAATATAACTTTATTTTTGTATTGTGATCCAGAAAACTTTGTACTAGGTATAGGGAAATATTTTTAAAGCCATTTTGTATATATTTTCCAGAGAAGTAAATTGCAAAGTGACCTACAAGTAACGAATATAACAGCAGAGGTAAGGCTGTTATAAAATCTGCTATTTAATATAGCAAATAACGTTATAAATCGTTATAACGCTATATTCAAATAGCCAAGAAGCTATGACTGTTCGATTAATTTCCAGAACCAATAAACCCCTTATCAATAATTAAAATACATCATATTTTAAATGCAATTAGACAAAAATTAACATCTAGTATTAAGTATAACTTTAGGGGTTCCGCTAAAGTCCCCTAAAGTCTATGTTCATAGACGAAATAACCAAATAGACATTAAACAATGATATTTTTTACAATTAGCACTTGACTCACTGGATCATGCTTCCTATAATGAGACCAATAACTTTAAGCAATTTTTATATAATACCTATTTGACTAATTAGGGCACTATTTGGATACTTTATCTAATGGTGACAAGCACTAAATGTTATACACAGACATAGTCAAAGTAAAACTATGGAAAAGAGCTTCAAAATATCATATTACAACATCGAAAAATATATTTTATATTGAGATTCTACTTCTTAAAATGTAAATATTCTAAGTTGTTAAGCTTGAGGCAGGATTTTCAAAATGGCTGACGCGAAAGCGGTGGTAGAAAAATATTATTTTTATTATAATTAAATATTATTTATCTTATGGGCGTGCACCTGATGTTATGTGGTTACTGCCGCCAATGAACATCTGCACCCAACTTCAAATAGAACAGACTTTCTATCTGAAATCGATCATAGACAAGTAGAGTAAGATAGAGAACTAAGATTTTTTTTTATAATATCGAAGTAGCGAACCAGCAGTCCAGCTGATGGTAAATGGCTACTGCCGCCCATGGACATCTATAATCTACCTCTGATCAGATTTAGAGTCCTACGTGAGGTGGGCTACAGATACATTGTTACTATGGACTATGTTGGAACGCTTAAGTATGCCTTTCTTACCACACCCAAATCGGAATACTGCAGCGCTTAACACTGCTGTTATTAGACACATAAAATTTTGTACCTACTCTTGAGAACTACCTTAATGCCTCACATTACTGCCAGAATATATTTTATATTCTGGCTGATACTGAGAACTAAGTCAGACGCCTCAGATCACTGCCTTATCACACCCTTCATACCAGAACTGCAATACATTGCTAGTATAAAGTAACAGATATCAACACACCGCTAAAAACAAACCTCAGCTTCCCTTCTCATCTTTTATATTCTCATTCTACTAATAGTCATTCCAAAAATAATATTTCGTAGCTCTTACAGATCTACCTTCCATGCTTAAAATACATATAACACATGTTTCAAAAGAAATATTTGGCAGTTTCCATGGTTCATAAAAACAAATATTTTATAATTGCTATTGATAGCTATTTTTTCTTTACTAGTTATATTATAGAAAATCTATTAGGAATTATAACGATAAAAAGTAATTAAAAATATTGCACAGTAACCTAACCTAACCTCAACTCATCTATCATTAGGAGCCTTCAGCTCAGTCGCTGCTTAGAGTCCATAGAACTTAATCCATAGAAAATTGATTCTATATCGAATACGAGCTTAAACAAACTGAAGTAAAATATGTTTTATGTCATCAATTAAAATTTTTAACTCAAAATTAATTTAAGACGTGATATGACTTATAGGGGTAACGCTCTCCTAAATGACTTAACAGCAATAATCGTGAAGTGGTGACTTATATGGAACTGCGAAATATTACTTCATCAATACAACCAATATTATTACAAACAAGAACATTCAATTTCTTTGACTTATATTAAGTCGCTCACTGCTCTTAATAATTCAATTATATACTTGTAATCATACACAAGTCAAACTTTAAAGACACTCTTCGACATTTTATATCAGGAGAGTCTGCTCTTTTCTATAATAATTATAGCTTATTTATAGTCATAAGTGATATTTCATTGTCAAGCAGTAAGTACAATTTCAGAGCGGTGACTGACTCATGCGATTGTCTACATACTATCAAAAATACACAGTTTCGACAAAATTTTCATTTTCGACAAAATACCTAGTCTAGAAAAGTCATCTAGTCAATTCGATGTATACAGTCAATAGGGATCGCAATCGAAATTACCAACTAAAGGTCTATTACAAACCCTTTAGCGACTCGAAATAGAACAAAAGTTAAATAGAAATAGATATTATGACTGAAACAATTGTATTTGTACGAAAATTTTGTCGAAACAGTGTTTATTACACTAGGGTCACATATAATAACAAGCAAAACGTTATACATCTCGCATGCTACTAATATAATAACGTACTAATTATACCAGCGATTATATAAACCCCGTAGAAGCCCCGACTTACATTTTTTCGACAAATCCGTTAAGATTCGTCAATCGCTAGCATAAAGTGTACTTACAAAACGAATTGTAGATTCAAACGATGTTGCTTTCAACTCCGAACCACCAGTGATATAGGATTTGTATTATTTGTGACGTGTCATAATGTCACAACGAATATTCTTTGATGAATATTAATTCGTGAATATTATAAATGCGAACTCTCAACGTGGTATGGTATGACGTAACGATCAATGAGTGTTGATTATGAGCACAATTAATATGCAAGTAATATAATTGTTAAGTGTTTGTTGTGCTATGTTTTGTTACAGATAGTTTAAATGGGATAGTTTATTTAGTAGTATAACGTATTTTCTAATATGAATAACGGATGAAATCTAAAAATTGGTATGGGGCAGATATAATTAACTGTATCCAGTATCTACTAAGTTCTGATTTCCCTAAGATGTTTATTTATTTAATTCTATGCTGAATTTCTATTGCCCAATATTGTTTTATATTATTCTCTTAACAACGTGTTTCTTGAAACAAAGTATAAAAAATGTATGTACATAGACAATTGAGTCTATGTAGTTTTTATAACAAAGTCGGTATGTACGTGTCATGTACTACATATACATTAACGCACTAAGTTGGAGTGTCAAGCAACACCGTTCAAAGTACACACTACAAGTCTAGGGGGTCTAGTCTAGTGTCTAGTGTGTCTAGAGCGGGGCGGGGCGCGCGGCGGACGAGGCGCGCGCGCAGCACGTCAGCTACAACGAACAGCCGCCTCCCTATACGAAACACCCATTTGTTACTATTTTAATAAAAAAAAACACCTCTCTTTACATATAACACCCGATTTTTACTTCTTTTTTTTTTATATAAAACTACATTTTCCTACGTAGGGATACAGTATAGTGGCTGATTAGCTAACACACGCGATTTCGTGAGAGTAAAGAGTTGATTTTTATTTTTTTTAAAGGAGGAGGATAAAATTTATAGGAGTAGCAGACGAACGTGCAGTCCATCTGAGGATAAGTGGCTACTGCCGCCCGTGAAAATCTGTAATCTACCCCAGATAAGATTAGATTCCAACTACCAGAGGTCAAAGATACGCTACCCTTGAGAACTAAGCTGAAATACATCAGAAAAGTATGTCTCCCTTCAAACCAGAAGACGGCAATGTTCAACACTGCAAAAATAGTGGTGGTGGTACCGCCGAAGTCGAACCACAGAGGGTTCTACCTCAAAATGTATACAACTTGATGTAATGCCATGTAAAATAAACATCTATAACGATTTTTCGGTATAACCAGAAGAGAGTGATGCAAATTGATGTCTACTGACACAATATTAAGGGAACTGTATACTGCCATAATAAAAATTTAAAACATCAAAATTTGTTTAGGGATGTAAGGGCTTATACATAAATTACTAGATCATCTTAATAATTTCTCATGATAATTAATAAATTTGCATTAAAATGGGACATTTGTTTAGGAAAGAATTTATATTTAGTGTTACTTTGTTTGCTACTTCTTTAATAATTAAAAATAATGTTTGAAACCCCAATTTAGAAATTTATGACGTCAACAAGTTACAGAGAGTTGGAAGTATCAAAAATTTAAGAATATAATTCATGAATAATCCCTAATCTACAACTAAGCATCACATTTAAATATCTAAATGTAATAGTCTATATTACGGTTGTGTTATAATTTCAGTAAAAAGTGTCAATAAATCTACAGTTATCGTTAACGTATACCACATTTTTTGGTCCATGGAAAAAGTAGTTTTGTGCATTTTAATTTCATATCTCTTATAAATTGTATGTAGTATATTAGTAACATTTTTAGGAAAAGGATCTCATGCAACATACATTGACACACACAAAAATCAATCATAAAAACCATACAATAGGGTTGAACTCATAAAATTTTTGGGATAAATCTACTTTAAAAATCATCATTCTCTTATTATGCTCAGAATAAAAATTAGCGATAGCACAATATTGTTACTATTTATTACTTATATCCATATTAAATTTTAACATGTCTATTTATTTAAAATTACCTACTATGACATTAACCTTTGACGATTATTATTCAGAAAATCTTGTATTGTTTTAAACGACTTACCAAAAGAAAACGTTAGCTATACTCACCCATACATATTCTAAAATAACCCACTTTAAATCCTTAATTTATTTTCATTTATCCCAATTATAGCCCAAATGGTCATACCATTGAACAAATATTAAAAATATTCCTCAGTAAAAATGCTACCACACACAAATCTAATATGGACATGAAGCTCATTGTGCCAACTCTAAAAGGGTAAGAGAATAATGACAAACAATAATAAAATACACATAAAAGGGTTGTTTTACGCAAATTAATTAGACTATCAGTTTTAATAAGTGACAACAATATATGTATACAATTTAAGTTTAAAGTTCTTGTATTATGAAAAATGTAAAAAAATAATTATTTTAAATATTTTTGAATTAAATTGTGTCACTTATTAAATAAGGGTTACATAAAACATTACAAACAAAATTAGTAAAGCTTCAAGGGAATATAATAATAGAAAAATAGAAAAGGTTTTTAAGGGGAATTCGTGTCATATACAAATTGTTATATTATACATATATGTACCAGATGTACCTATATCTAATTAATATTATTTACATATACTTAATTATTAATACTTGTATATTTTCCCAAATTGTAATATGTCAAAGTTAAAAAGTCGAATGTATCATGTTATTATACACAATGTTGACAAAATGTTATTAATAACAGTCTGTATATGACAAATTAATATAAATATAAATTTTGAATAAAAATCTGTTTTTAAAGTTCATAATTTATTTTCCATAGAAACTTTACTAACAGTCAGGATAAAATTAATATAGGAACCATAACATCTAAACAACTATAATAACAATGAGATAATTTAAACAATTATTATAAATAATTTTATCTGATATAATTTAATTTCTACTAAAAATATTATATTTTAACATCAACTACAAATACCAAATGCAAATATTTTCTAAAATTATATGTACCAATATTTAATAAAATAAAAAGAATTCTTTATCATTAATTAATAATGACAAAATCATTTTGGCAATAAGTACATCGTTTTAAATAAATAAATAATTAAATCATTTTATATCATTAATTTATAATTAATAATGACAAAATAGTTTTGGCAATAAGTACAGCATTTTTAATAAATAATTAATCATATTAATCATCTATCGACCCGCAATTTGGGCAGTGGTATTATTATTATAAAAAAATTCATCTACATATATTTTCATTTATATAAATATAACGTACGTGCCACAAAAATGTATTTTTAAGTAGAAGTCGTGATTAATGTATATTGCGCATTATTAAATTATACATAGATAAAACAATATTTTGAAATAAATAATGTTATGAAATTAATAATTGTGAATGGTAATATACGAACATTTTATATAAAGTGCGCATATTTCAGTTTACTAGAGCTTAGTAAAATGTGTAAAAGTATAATGTATACACCGTGTTTGATATAATCATTCTATGTTGAATACATATTTTAATAATAACACATATTTTATTGTATAATAAAAATATTCGTTTCAATAAAACTTTTGGCACTACATTTCATAATTCTTATCACAAATGCTATATAGTGTCATAACTACAGCCCGACAAACTTATCTGTGCCTACAGCAATGCTCTGTTATCTATGGTCATTTGCCGAGCACCATAGATTATTAAATTTCTCCTGACAATGAATTCCTTTTTACATTACGTTACTAAGAATTTGGTATTAAAAATTAAGATCTCATGTGAACTGTCAATAAAATATACATTTTTAACATACTACATAGAGCTATTTATTAGATTTTGCCGTTTATTAGGTACTTTTCATAATATAGTAACACTAAGATCGCTAATGGCGCCAAATCGCACGCACAGATAAATATGTCGGAATATGTCAAAAGTGAATATACGTCAGTATAATAAAACTTTGTCCGAACCGTCTATTTAATATATAATAATTAACACATAATAATATTTCATAACATACATAAATGTGTAATAGAAAACACTAGATTCGTCTAAATATTATCTCTCTTACTCAAATTCGTTCCATTTCTCAAAATTCAAATGTTTTTTATACAAATATAAAAGCTAAAATAAATATTGGCTAAAAGGGAGTAATTTGGCTAAAAGGGTATATTTTGGCATCTATTTCACACATAATAAATATAATAGGAATATAAGAGCAATAGTTATATTTTAACTAGGTATCGCTTGTGTGCGCTCGCTGCTAAAGCAGCTCGCGAAACGGTTGTCTTCTTTAGTTTTGCGTGCAAAATTTTTTTACATTTTTTCCCCTATATTGAAGTTTTATTCATTCTGTTTGGGGCTGTTTGGAAAAGATATGAGTTAATATTTGCAAAATACCAAGAATGGTCGTGATTTTTTTGTCTATAAGCCATACATTTTAAAGACATAATAAGGAGACAAAAGCTTGAAATATTACATACAAAAATAACTATTTATAAAAATTGTTATTTCTTGTATGACAACACTAAAATATTTTTTTACCAAAATGTGTAGTCTATTAGTACATACAAACGCGTCATACATTATTTCTATATATTATATTATCTATATTAATTCTATACTTATAATAAATCTGTAGAGAGATCAATTCTGTACAAGAAATATATTTCCAAAATAACTATCAGGGGGTATTTAGGGATCGATACTGATGTCAAGAATGCAATCATTAAAATTTTTGTCTGTCTGTCTATATAACCGTTATAGAAAAAAAAACTACTCGACGGATTTTAACGAAACTTGATACAATTATTTTTCATACTCCTGAGCTGGTTATAGTATACTTTTCATCACGCTACAATCAATAGGAGCAGAGGAGTGCAGAACATATACCTCTTACATTATATCCTTCTTTTGTAAATCGTATATCATATTTATCCTGTCCATCCTTTGAAAATATCCAAATATACCTAATAGATTGCATAGAGTGCACAATGTCAAGTATAGGGTTAAAACTGCTAGTATCTACAAACGCCTCATACATTAAAATGACATCAAAAGGAAACAACCGCTTGAAATATGGCATACAAAAATGCATTTGTATGAAAATTATTATTTTTTATATGGCAACACTGAAATATTTTCTCACCAATTTATACAGTCTATGAGTACCATTGAACGCCTCATACAGAAAACTGACGTTTAGTGATGCTGGGCATGGTGGTGGTGGTCTTTAAAAGGAGACAACAGCCCGAAACACCATATACAAAAATACAAATGTATGAAAATTATTATTTTTTGTATGGCAATACTAAAATATTTTTTAATCAACATGTGCACAATATTAGTACGTACAAACGCCTCATACATTCTAATGTTACCAATACAAGACAACAGCTTGAAATATTACATACAAAAATACATATGTATGAAAATTAATATTTTTTGTATGGCAACACTAAAATATTTTTTTACCAAAATGTGCAGTCTATTAGTACATACAAACGCGTCATACATTATAACGTTGTCAAAAATTTACAACGGCTTGAAATGTGACATACAAAAATGCACATGTTTGAAAATTATTATTTTTTGTATGGCAACACTGAAATATTTCGTTACACATTGGTACAGTCTATAACTGCCATTAAGCGCCTCATACAAAAAAATGACCTCAAATGGTGGTAACAGCCTGAAATCTTCGATAATCCTGTAGAAAATGCATTTGTATGAAAACATTTTTTTTGTATATGGCAACATTGGATTTTCGATTTTTTACATAGGGTCCATTTGAAATAAAAAATATCTCCCATACATTACTTATATGCTCTGTCTACGGTTTCCGCCCAAGTACTCAAAAAGTGAAAATCGCGAAAAAAAATTCTGTATCCCAGTGTTGCCAGTTAATTAAGATGAAAATGGTCAAATGTCATTACGGCGCCCAAAAAAAATTGTCCTGTGAAGAAATTTCATTAAAAATATTTCTCCTTCTACTTTTTACATTTTTGAATGAAAAGTTCCAAAAAATGTATGAACAATGAAAAAAAAAACTTTACCTGGCAACACTTCGAGCCGAGCTCCATGACCGCCCGATACAAAGCGACTCGCTCAAATGTTTCCAACCTCAAAATATTTCACTTCGAAAAATGCATTTTTTCGTACATTTTACAAAATGGCTGACACAAGGTGCGCAATCTGATTTAAAAAAAATAATATTGCCATATGATAAAATTGAGGATACAATCCGGCCAATAAAACAAAAATATCGAAAAAATATTAATAAAACCACCGCGCTACGACCCTGCAAACACAACTCTAAAAATGAAAGATTTCAAACTCAAATATCTCGGCGGCCATCTTGTTTTTCCATTTTTTTCTAATTTTATCGTAACATTCGTCCCATAATTAGCCGAAAATGATACCAATCTCAAGTAGGCGCGCAGAATAAAAAAAAAGTTGAAAATCGCAGGAGGGCCGCCATCTTGAATTTTGTATGTTTCCCATTTTTCCTATAACCATCATAATATACCAAAAAAATATCTCATACATTATTACTACCCCCCACCAATAGTTTAGGCTGGGCTACTCGAAATGTCAAAAAAGTGAAAAAAAAAATCTAGCTCCCAGTGTTGCCAGTTAATTTGGATGAAAATGGTCAAATGTCATTACGACCCCCCTGACAAATACCCATGTAAAATATTTTCATTAAAAATGTTTCTCCTTCTACTTTTTACATTTTTGAATGGAAAGTTCCAAAAAAAGTATGAACGAAGAAAAAAAATCCTAAACCTGGCAACACTTCAAGTCACGCTCCACAACCGCCCCATACAAGGCGATTCGCTGAAATGTTGCCAACCTCAAAATATTTCACTTCAAAAAATGCGATTTTTCATACATTTTACAAATCGCCTGACGAACGATCCGCCATCTGGTTAAAAAATTAAATAAATCCAATTTGGTAAAATTGAGCATATATCCGAGAAAAAAAACGAAAAAAATAAAAAAAATATTTAAAAAAACACATCAGTGCCACCCCGCGAACACACCTCGAAAAATGAAAAATTTCAAACTCAAGTATCTCGGCGGCCATCTTGTTTTTTCAACTTTTTCTAATTTCATCGTATCAGTTGCCCTCAAGTTAGCCGGAAACGATACCGATCTTGGATAGGTGCAAAATAAAAAAAAAAGTTGCCCAATCCAGCTCGGCCGCCATCTTGAATTTTGAAAGTTTCAGATTTTTCCCATAGACACGGAGGCAAATAAAAAATTCCACTCATACATCAAACCCACCCCCCACCACTCCTTCAGGTCGAGGAAGTCGATTTTTCGTAAAACTGAAAAAAAAATCCTGCGGCCAGTGTTGCCAGTCGACATCGACGAAAATGGTCAAATGTCATTACGACAGCTAAAAAAAATATTCCAGTAAAAAAATTTCATCAAAAATATTTCTCCTTCTACTTTTCATATTTTTGAATGAAAAGTTTGAAAAATTGTAAGAGTGGGGAGAAAAAAACTCAAACCTGGCAACACCTCGAACCGAGCCCCACGACCGCCCCGAACAAAGCAAATCGCTCAAATGTTGCCAACCTCCGAATATTTCACTTCAAGAAATCTGTTTTTTTCATACATTTTACAAATCGCCTAACAGACGACCCGCCATCTTGTTGAAAAAAAAAATAAATCCGATTTGGCAAAATTGAGGATATATCCGAGAAAATTTTAAAAAATGGCAACAAAATATTAAAAATCCCAAGAAATACGACCTCCCAAAAACACCTCGAAAATTGAAAAATTTCAAACTCAAATATCTCGGCGGCCATCTTGGTTTTTCATTTTTTTTCAATTTCATCGTAACACCCACCTGAATATTATTCGAAAAAGAAACAAACATCAGCATAAAGTCAATAAATGAAAAAGTTAAAATTTTTAAATCGGCCGCCATCTTGAATCTATGGCATCTCATATTTTTCCCTTTGCCTCGGGGGGGAGAGGAGAAATCCCGCCATAGACAACAAAGTCGCTCCTCGCCGGCATCATGGAGAACGGCATGTCAGTCAGTCAGTGGTAAGTTCAGGATTATATATATATAATATACAACTATATTTTTTTTAAATAATAGATTTTAAACTATTTATTTAAAATTACTATCATTATTAAAAAACTACAATATAAAACTTAAAGTCCTTAGCTGAGTGCAAAGCAGTTATTTTTTTAATACATTGACATAATTATTTCCATTGTATATAAGAGTACTATATATTATGTTTTATTATTATAAGCATAGATTAGTAAAGATACTTCGCCGCCTTGAAATTGAATGAAGCCACAAATGGCTTATTATAGTAAGTTCTTTTTTTGAATTCTTGACAAATAAAAACATTTTTAGAGAAAATTTACGAATAAATAACTAATACTGCTTAATATACAATTACAATGTACAATTTACATAGTAAATAAATAATTATTTCAAATATTTTGGGGACATTTTAGCACGGAGACGGCAAAACTTTTTTACGCAACTATTTCAATTCTCAAAACTGGGTACATTTTCTTGTTAGGAGTGAGTAATCTTTACTAATCTATGATTATAAGCCATTCTTTCGGGTAAGTACTTTTTATAGCAAATTGTCAATCATTATAGTGTAATAAAATATGCAACAATATAATAATATACTTATGTTGCATCAACTAAAATTATTCTTATTTATTAAGTACATATAAAGTACCTTCTGATGTATATATAATTGAGAATTGACATCTTTTGTAATTAGTTATTTATTTTAGTTTTTGTAATATGTAGTTTTAGATAATAGGCATGTATAAATGTTTTAATTTAGAATAAAGTTTCTGTTAGTGCGTAGTTGTGCATTACATATATTAAAATTGTAAATCAATGTGCGTTCATATATTTGTGAATCATATAGAAAATAATATATTATATAACGATATATAAAGTACATGAAACACCTAATAAATCTACAATTTTATTCAGTTCTAAATATTTATGAAAATTCAATTTTTATGCACACTTAGTAATAAAAATGTATTATAATTATTATAATCCAAAAAGGTTATTTAAAGATAAAAAAAAACTGAAGTATGATTGAGGTCAACCAATTCACACTTGGCGAGCGTGGCGAACTATGACCCAAAACACTTTTCCCTCTGAGAGGAGATCTGTGCCCAGTAGAGGGACAGTAATAGGATGACGACACATACAGAATACAGACAGAATATAAACCAAAAAATCGTTGTACTGGTACATTTCAAAGATTAGTAAAACATATTTTTTATTTTATCCAATAATATCTTTTACCTTTTTCCTTTTATCTTTATTTTTCCATAGTACCAGCGAAACAAGAAATTTAAGTGCACAGTGCGTATAGATAGAATCGTTTTAACTACATTTATTACTAAGTGTGCATTCAACTACCCACATTTGAAACTACCCACATTTCCAAACTACCCGCATATAAGACACGAGTTTAAAAAATTCTATTGACACAAACGAGCATACAGCCGACCTCATATAATGGTCGGTGCCGCCCAAAGACTTCCCTTACCAACCTTAAACAGGACCACAGTCCTATCTGAGATCAATCACAGATTCCTACCCCTGAGTACAAAACCTCATAACTTCAACCTTACCTACCCATTAAACAAACAGCTCCAACTGTTACATTAAAAACGGTGTGACATCAGTACCAAACCTACACAATGGCTTCCGTGTCACTAATAACATGTATACCATGTTTAGTGAGAATCAACTTGACAATATCGTTGCAACTTCTAGTTTTATAATTCTTACTGTCACGGTCCTTCAATTTGATGCTTTTGACCTTATCACAGAGCTTACTCACCTCGGACTTACTCTTCTTCATGTCGTCGGGTTTCAGCTTCCTCATAGTGGACGTGGAGCAACGTTTCTTCACCGGACCTTCTCCAACATTACTGTCACTGACTCGCCGCCTATACAACTCGTAATCTATATCCTTTGACAGGTAACTGTCAAGCGAACTGTATGTCGTGTCACTGAAACTTACCTCGTGTTTCACGTGTTTCCCATCACTAGTGATCTTCACCGCCTTACCGGGCAAGTAGTTTGTCGGCACCTTGTCTATGTACGCCATCTTGGGTTTAATGTTGTCTATGGTCGGGCTGACGGAGTCCGTGTGGATTGATAGGAAGCTCGACTTCTTCGGGCGTTTCACTGTGACAGTTTCGTCGATGATGGTCGGTTTGTCTCGTATGGCTATGAGGATGTTCTTGAAGGTTTGCTCCTCGGGTGACGTCATCACGACGTCTTGCTTGTAGTTGTCGTTCAGTATGTTATACTCACTGATCCGAGCAGCGTGCGAGGAAAGCATTGGTTAGTCATCGCTGTAGAATATTGTGTGGGTTAGGTTTGGTTAGATCGAATAATTATAATAAATGCTCTATCACCTAGTAAGGAAAAGATGACTAAGCCTAAGTAAAATTAAGTTTGAGGACGTCGGGGTATATATTTACTTAATATAATAAGTTTGCGGCCACATTGAAGCCATTTTAAAATAATATGTATTTACGGGGACATGGAGGAATAGAATGCAACTAGTGTTGAGTAAGGAACAAGTAGGTGGGAGTGGGGGGACTATTATGGGTGAATAGGGTGCAAACAAGGGCGAGGAGGAGCGACTTCAGTATACGTACGTACGTACGAGTAGCAGCCAGTGGTGAAAGTTCCTACTTGACACTTCTACGCCCCTGAGTAAAGGCAAGTAAAGGCAAGTAAAGTATTGGGGTAATACTAGCGAGTGGAGCAAGTAGAATGTGAGTTGGGGGCAAGTAGGCAATACGAGTGACAGTAGAAAGTAGATAGGGGGGAGGAGGAAGATAAGAGGGAGAGATAAATAAAGAGAGGGATAGTAAGGGACAGTAGGGGGTCGATTAGGGGTAATAAGGTATAGTATCCTATAGTGTGGCTCACGTGTGCGGCGCGGCGCCGTAGAGGCGGTGCTGGCGGATGTAGCCGACCACGCCGTCGTCGGTGAGGTACTTGGCGCTCTCGTGGCGTCGCAGCAAGCGCCGCAGCACGGTGGAGCTCACCTCGTTCGCCACGTAGTTAGTCACCAGCGTCACGTTGCGCTGGGGGGAGAGGGGGGATGGTGTGTTTATTGCAATTATTGCTAAATAGGGCAGGTAAGGCGTTGATTCTTTAATTATGAAACCGGAAGTCTAGTTTACAATAGGTTTTATGTATGGCCTTTATTGCTAATTAATTATGGAGGGCGTTCCTTTCTTTAATAGAGAGACTATTTTAAGTACTGAGATAATAGTGTAATGATAAGTACCTACATGATATTTTATAACATTATTTTATTGATTTTTAAATACATTTTAAATTAATGGTCCTAAGAAAACGGGATAATATTTACAAAATGATATGGTAGCAATTTGTTTAAGTAAATTTAAAGTGTCCTACAATATTTTAACTTTTTTGCACTTTTTCTGTCAAATCAAGCACAGTATAAAACTCACTTACCCGATACTTGTAGAGCATGTCAGATTCATATATGAAGCGACCAGGGTCACTCCCCGCCCGGGATACAACCACTAAACCATGGCGCCCCACTATCGTCTCCAACTGAAAATTATCAGCAGTCAAATTAATATAGTAATCATATCATTACTAGATGACTGGACAGACATTGTCCTTTGACAAAAAAATCAGATCTCAGCAACAGTGTCAGGTTTAGAATTCAAAGGCCTCATATTCCTAGTTGAAACCACACACATTCGCAAAATTACATCGAATTAAGAAATAAATAATTAAGACAAAAACCTGTGACTGTACTGTACCAATTACAACTAACAGATGTCTTCATCAGATTCATCACGTTGCACCAATAAAAATCCATGAAAGAAAGAGATCAGCGACAAAAATAGATAGGTTTGGTTTCAAGTCTGCAAAAAAAAATAGGTCTTCCTCTTTGAAAATTATTTTGCCTTTGAAAACATGGGATCCGGACATCCTAACATCATATATACGCCTATGTGTACTTACATCCTCGTCCGACCACAGCCCCGGCGTGGCGAAGGACTCCAGCAGATCAGCTCCGCACAGCAGCTTCACCGTCACACCGTCCTGGTTGCCGTTCACCATCAGGTTGTCGGGCTCGTCGATGCTGTTCACGTTGAGTATGTCGTCCGGCAGCCAGCTCGGTGCTTCGCTGTTCATTGTTGCCAGGTTGTTGTTGATTGTGTCCTGAAATAATACACATAATTTTCAAACTGATACAGTACTACTGCCGGCGTTTCACAAGGTGGCGTGTTGTCTCCCCTTCTCTTTACTATCTTCATAAATTCGGTTAAACTACATTTCACTTCTGCATTATGCAATAGGTAGGTGCTTTGAAGGTGGTAGAAACCTTTGTCCGGAGGAGCCACTGTCACACCTTTTTCTGCCTGATAGCAACTGTGTCAAGAGCTTCTGTGTTCTGATTTGAAGGGAATCATACTTATCCCAGGCTTTGCAACTTAATTCTCAGGGGTAGCACATTATCTGTGGCTGACCTCAGATTTCACAGGAATCTAAACGTATCTGGTGTTGATGACAGATGACCAAAGGCGTCAATGTCCACTTATCATCACGTGGATGCATGCTGCATGCTAGTAACTTTAACATTATAAGGTTTCTTCCTTGTCACCAAAAATATATTAACATCGTCTTGGTACTTGAAATGTCCTTACCTGATGGTACTGCAGTGAGACCCTGGTCCTCGTCCAGCCGGACTGCTGGGTCTCCCACTCCGACACCTTGATCCATCCAGACGTCCTCAGCGCCAGCTTCAACATTGCTATTCTGTAACCAAAATATTAAATGCCTGACGATTCTTCTTCAAAGGTATATGAAGTTTACCAAAATATTTTTAACTAGAATGGTGAACACTTTTCATTTAGAGCAGACATCGTGCTTAACCTAAATTAATCTTTAATCTAAATATATATAACTCAAAGGTTACTGACTGACATAGTGATCTATCAACGCACAGCCCAAACAACTGGACGGATCGATGTTATGACGTAGGCATCCGCCAAGAAAGGATATTGATCAATTCTACCCTCAAGGGGATAAAATAAGGGATGAAAATATTACTTAGTAACGCGAGCGAAGCCGCGGGCAAAAGCTCGTGGGTTGATAAGACTAATATTTTTTTTGCTATTAGACAAAATATGGTCCTTCGAGCCGGATTGTAACCGAGAAACGTTACGGTTTGAGTAATTAATAGAAATAAACGAAATCCAGAAATAGTCATATTTTTATAATAGAGATATTTCTTTGAATAATATAGGTAGGTATCGACCGAGCATGCAGTCCACCTGTCCGCGGACAACTACAACCAACTCCATATAGAACAAGGGAGCAACCTGAAGCCGAACTCAGACCCATCGCCACACCTGGAGACCAAGATGGTCGTTCATATGTAATTTACATTTAAACCAAATATAATAAGTTTAACACACAAAAACTTGGATCAGAAATATGGAATGTATCAATCAATTTTATCATTAAAAATATGTAATCAGCATAATATTATAAAATGTTGTAAAAGATAATAAAAAGAATACCTAATCGGGTCAATATCACACCGATAACATACCGAGTACAATGTGACCATACGTCCCATTTTGAATGGGACTTTTTTTTTTATAATATAGGAGTAGCAGACGAGCATGCAGTCCACCTGATGGTAAGTGGCCATTGCCGCCCATGGACATTTGTAATCAACCCCATATAGGATTAGATATTCCTACCTGAGGTCGGCCACAGATGCGCCGCTACCCCTGAGGACTAAGCTGGAACGCCTCGGGAAAGTATGTCTCCCTTACCGCACCCTTCAAACCGGAACACAGCAGCGCCTAATACTGCTGTTATTAGTAGAAATAGGTGTGGCGATGGTGCTGCCGGAGTCGAACCACAAAGAGTTCTACCACCTTCAAAACTCACTGTTCTCACGGGACATCACTCACGGACTCACGGGACTGTCCCATGACTCGAAGAACGATGACACGAAAATGTCCGGGTTTAGGAAAAAATATACACAGCTAAAACTATAACATGAAGTAGCTAACGTGTGGAAATCAGCTCCTCCATTAACTATATTTGTGCCAAAATTCGAAGGTAGTAGAACCCTTTTTAGTTCGACTTCGTCGGCACCACCGTTACACCTATTTATGATGACTGACAGTGTTAAACGCTTCTGTATTTTGGTTTGAAGGGTGTGGTAAAGGACACATACTTTTCTGAGGCGCTCCAGCTTAGTCCTCAGGAGTAGCGGCGCATCTGTGGCCGACCTCAGGTAGGAATATCTAATTCTACCTGGGGTTGATTACAGATGTCCATGGGCGGCAGTAATCACTTACCATCAGGTGGACTGCATGCTCGCCTGCTACTTGTATATTTAAAAAACACAAAATTACCTACATAGCATAGATGTCCCATTTTGAACCAACAAGAAAATGGTTACTTTGTGCATACATCGTCATGTGTAGTGATAAGCATTATTTTCATTCAAGCCTTGACCCATTGAGTCATATCGTGACGTCATATTCTTATTAAATCACCTACTATTTTTAGAAAAGCACTTTCCAGTTTTTATGATTCCCATTGCAATCATATTGCATGCGTTAAGGATATAAATTATAGGTTTGGAAGGAAAATGTGGAAGGAAAACATTATTATATTACCGTAATGTTTGAAACGACAATCCTAACTTGGCTAGCGTGAGTGACTAATCACTATGCTCTACTAAGCTAAGTTAGGTAATTGAGAGGAGTCCAAAAAAGTATTGTAGTTGAGGCGGTCCGGTAGTATTGAATTTTTTCTCACTTTATGCTAAAGGGGGTAGAGTCCTAGGTGCCTGGAATAAGGTTTCTGAAATTTGTTGGCAAAAAACAAGAAATGTCCTCCTATTTAAAGAATTTCCCTTTCTCATCTATGTTAAATGAAGAGGGGGAGGTGGGTTCGATACCCCTTCCATTTCATGCTCATATCATGGGAGTGCATAAAAAATAATTGCCCCATCATCTAGGCATCCGCCATATTGAATTCAGAACGACGTCACTAAGCTAATATAGCTTTGTCATCAATATCATATGTATATGTAAAATTTCAACTCAATTGGTTGTGGTAAACTGAACTTCACATACATACGAACGAATAAGGCAAGTTAAATAAAAGCTGGTAATATATTATGGTAAGAAATAAAAAGCCCTTAGATACCCTTTTTTATTGAAAATCCTTGACCGCATTCAACTAAGTGTGACCTCAAAACAAAACCGATTTAATTATAATTCTATGGATATAAATGTACATAGACCTTGAAACATAAATTATAGAGTCAACATGGTACTTTAGTTAGCAAGAAAACACAATATCTGGATGCCTGACCTAGATATCTAGACTTTGGCTCTGATCCAATATCACTGTAAAGTTATGAAAGTATGATTAAGAGATTTGTGAAATCCTTCAATTTCTTGCAAACATCATAAATCTCTTTGTGGCACTTTAACAATTTAAAAAACCAATTTATCTTCATGAAATTTGGCACTCTTTTCTGAATTACAGGTATGTACGAAGTAGATTTATTACTGTAATTGTGTGGATTTTTTGAAGATAAGTACAATACCTAGTTTTCAAAAAGTGACTCCATAAAAATACGAAAACATAAATGCAAGATTATAAGGAATAATGAAAAACACACACATTAAATCAAATTCACATGCATCATATAAATGTCTCTCCCTTAGTCTGTCCTCTCTCTCAAACCAGAACACAGCAGCACTTAACACTCATCATTATATAACAGAAATAGGTAGGTACAGCAGTGGTTCTTCTGGAGTTGAACTACTATATATATATACAACCTATATATATTAAATCTATATATCTAATATATTCAAACACAAACAAACAAAACCTAAAACAAGGACCATATTTTAAATTTCATGGACCACACATTATAATATAGAATAAGCAAACAAGCATGCAGCCCACCATACCCAGCCAACCCCAGATAAGGTTGACTACAAATCTGTTGCTATAGCTAAGGGCCAGGCCTCAGAAATGTCTCTGATAAGTATGTCTCCCTTACCATATAATCTAAATAGCCTTACCTGTGATGAGCAGCAACAAGATCTTTCTTCCCATATGCATCATGGACAGGTGACACTATGCCACCGATAATGGTCCCCAGGCCTAAAGAGTGTATGTAGTCTCGAGCGATCTCTGTAACATCCAATAATAACATTAACTTTCTGTCATTTAATAAAATAATAATTACTATAAAAACAATAAACTTAAAAGTCCTACAATTTAGAAAAATCTGATGACATCTCTTGTATTATAAATTTAAGCTATGTGGGTCATAGGGCATGCCAAAGAATAAGAAAAACATACATACATACAAACAAACGCGATAAACATTACCCTATGCAATTGCGTAAACATGGTCATCATTTATCAAATGTTTTCATTAAAAATTTTAGTGACACATTGACCTTGTAAACAAAAAAAAGACACATTGACCTTGTGTGGCTGCAGTGTATTATCATTAGCAATTAACCATTGTAGACTTAACCCTGATGATGCTCAGTTTTGGAGCAAAACAGGCATTGGATGGTATGATGTATATTTTTATTTCTTGCGTGTGCATGTTAAACATACTGCATGGATTAAAATTTATACCATCATATATATTGGTTGCTGATTGTTACAAACTAGTTTTAATCCTAATTTATAATGGTGAAGTAAATGCTCCCCCTTTTTTGGGTCACAGCCTCTCAGACCTTTTTTGTAACACCATTGAATATGTTATGTTGCAGCTAAGTAGCTAAAGTAGCCGTTTAATTAATAGCCTAGCGTCTTTACTAAATGGTGACGTCGCACCGCTCACGTCGGCCCTGGCTATAATTAACTAAGTTATATTTTAAATATTTACATTTAATTTATGATCATAATTACAGTCATATGTGATATCAGACAACAGTTCCTTATCACAGTATTCCTATCATAATGATCTTAGTTAAATAAAATATTATTTAAACAAAATATCTAGCACTATCTACAAAGGTCTATATTATATAATGTAGTTAAATAGTCTGATAAATAGTGTCATAGCACAATGATAGATTTTGAGTTTGATTCCTAATCAGGGAGAAATCTTAATTATAGAATTAGGTATCTTCCTGAGCTGGACAAGTACATGTACAAGGTTTTCTTATTTTTCATTATCCGATAATTATGTGAAGCATTTAAAGGGGTGGGGGGTTGAGCCAAATCTCACCCAATATCTGTTGGCAGTATCTCAGGCAGTAACTCAGGTATGGTCAAATATGACTTTTTTGAAAGATACATAGTAAAATGTCCAGATAATTAGAATACATGTTATTTTATAAATTTTAGTAGTTGTAGACTATGTTTTTGCTTCAGAGTACATAATATATATTTCTCCAATATTTTTCTGTTCAAGATTTCGCTTAAAAAAGGCTGACTTAAATAACACTTTAAGCAAAAGTAAATAACTTCCATCATGAAGTAAAAATACAAAGTAAATAGTGAGGTAACTGCATATAAAGTAGTTATCAATAAATAATTAATGGAATGTATAGTGCGTCAGTAACTATAAGCACTAGCAATTAAAAAATCAATAACTATGATATTGCACAATGAAAAAGCTGAATTATTAATGTAAAAGGTTCTAATTTAAGTGTAGCTTAAGTTATATTTAAACTATAAAGCAATTTATATAACTTAAACTTAATAAATATATCGAACGGTGTTGGAAATAACATAACTTTGCAGAAACAAATGATTACTCAATGAATAAAAATATATCCTTAACTAACATTTTCCTGGAATTTATGAATCATAAAACCTTTAAAATTATCTTTCCTATTACATTTATGATTTGTTTGTAAGGAAAATTATATTTAAAACCGAAATACTCACCAAACATTCGTAAATGCATATATGTCGGCGGACTGAAGCTACCGCAAGCCATCAACACGATTTTGCCCTGCGACATTTTGATATTTCACTGAAAATGTTATCGCACTAATATCATCACACCGTGAATCTAAACTACAACATAAAAAGTACTCGTCCACAACAAAAATAAGAATCAAGTATGTCGATCGCCGAAGTGCAGTGACGTTTGGTGCAATTCGCAATTCGCGAAAGAAGTTGTCATTTGTTATCGATTTTTATTATACGACTATTTTAAAAAGTTACATTGTAACATGATTAATATAAATGATACAGTAGTTTCCCAAATTAGTCGAGTTATTATTGTATTTACAGGTTTTTTAGTTGCTTTTCTTTTCACGCAGAATAGATATTACATACATTTATTTATATTTAACTCATGTAATGTTTACTTTTAAATATTATAGATAGATTTTTCATTGTTAAAAAAACAAGAGTGGTTTAATTTTTTTTCATAAACAACAGTAAATAAAAAATATTTTTTTTTTTCGAAAATGTTGAAAATGGCAACTGGCCTCAGTTTGACAGTTATAGAATGGTGACATCTGTGTTGCCTTCGTAGGGAATTTCCTTAAATAATAGATATTGACATTTTTTCATTTTTCAAAAAATAAAATTATATGTAAAACACTGAACTATTATGAGGTTTTAATAAAACTTTTTACAAAAAACTTTATCATTATATTTTTTATTGTGTAGGTTTTTCTATTTGAGCTTACAAAATAAAAACACTTCTAGTAAAGTAATATTAAGTGTCTTGTGTATTGTATCAAAATGATACAATGGTATATAAATATTCAAAAAACACATTTTTTACTTAAATAGAATAAATACTCTTTTTAAATGACAATACAACCTCAATGAAATTTGGGAAAAATAAATTAGGTAGTTAGCAACACTCACATGAGTGTTCTCAAAGTAACCCGATTATCTCTGAGATGGACCTTCCATTCGTTATTATTTTTACTTCTCTCATGTGATTTATGCGCGCGGTTGATTCTTAAAATACTAGTAACAAAATATCGTTGTGCAAGAATATATAAGACTTATTCTGTCAGACATGTAAATAATTCTAACCTAAAGTCCGTATTGAAATCGAAAAATGCGATTAACTGTGCGCTTATTGTGTTCTATCGCCAAAAAACGGCCTTTCTATGTGACTACGCCGATATTCTATGTAAATGCCGGTAAGTTAAAACAATTTGGAATAATATGTATACTTATTAGTTCTGATTTTATCATATTTAAGAGTAAATATTTTGTTTTCATTTGCTATATAAATAAGTACTGACCTTTTTATATTTAACAGGTAGTTATTGAATTGGCCTCTGATCACCACTTTAAAACTCGACCCATGTCCAGCAGCGGGACAGTGGGTTTATAATGATTCGCTTCTAGACTATACTATAAACCGTTAAAATATGTAATTTATAAAATGCATACATTATTATATGTTTTTTCCAGCACCACATATTGGCCACCTGTACTCCGCAGTGGTAGCAGATGCCATACAGAGATTTGAGAAACTCACAAACCCAGAGAGCAATGTTATTTTCAGCACAGGTAAGCTACATATTACCCAAAAGTACAAAAAATCAGATTTGTACTGAATTTACAAAAGTTTTCAGAGAAGACCCATCGCAAATATTCAACTTACACTTTTTTGTAAGATTAAAGTAGTAAATGACCATGCAATTCACCAGTAAGTGATGACTGCTGCCCATGGACATTTGTAATCTACTTATACAAAACAGGGATTCCTTCTGAAGTGACCCCACTCTGAAGGACATAGATGGTTGTCTCATATGTAAATCTACCAGTGTTCACACTCACTTTTCAGATTTGCTTCACTAAGAGTGTAGCACTAGAAATATGACTAAGAGTGTGAGAGTACATCTCCAGTTGAACCATATTAGTTCAACTACTTTTCAAATTCATAGGCATGCATAGGATTTCATTGGTTTAAAGTTAACAGACGAGTAATGGGTATGCATTACTGACCGAAATACTTGTAAGCATTTGTAAAGTTTGTTAAACCCTTATGATCCCTTTTATATAAACATAAGTAAAGTCTATGTGAAGAACCTGTTTATAATAAAGGTGTAAACACTTATATCATTTGTCATAAAGCAAGTTTTAACCACAAATAACCAGTTACAACAAGTAATTTATTATGTACGACCTACATGCATAGATTAGTAATGCCTACATGGCGGAGTGGTCACCATACCTGTCCGATGCGCAGAGGGTCCCGGGTTCGATCCCCGACCAGACAGAAATCTAAATGATGCATTTAGATTTCTGTTTCTGGGTCTGGGTGTTTGTGTATGTGCCTCTGTGTGCCCATAGCACCCATGATACAGGGAATCGTAGTGTGGGACTGTGAGTGTAGAGTGGTGGTGTAGAGTAAGTGTGGTAGAACCCTTTGTAGTACGACTCCGGCGGCACCATTACCACACCTATTTCTTCCTTATAACAGCAGTGTTAGGCGCTGCTGTGTTCTGGTTTGAAGGGTGTTGTAAGGGAGACATACTTTTCTGAGGCGTTCCAGCTTAGTCCTCAGGGGTAACGGCGCATCTGTGGCCGATCTAATCCTATCTGGACAGATGTCCATGGGTTACAGTAGCCACTTACCATCAGGTGGACTGCATGCTCGTCGGATACTCCATATTATAAAAAAAAAGTATAGAAAGCGTTTTCGTGCCACAGGAACAGACGAGCATGGCACCAAGATACAGCAAGCGGCAGCCAAAGCCAACAAGTCTTTGTCCGAGTACTGCACGAGTATGTCCAATGAGTACAGGAACCTGTTCAGAGAGTTTGATGTGGACTACACCGACTTTATACGCACCACTGAGGAGAGACACAAGAGGGCTGTGAGGCATTTTTGGGTAAGTATTGAAAATTTGTCTTTATTTTAAATAAAAAATTCAATCATTAAGCAAACTAAAAAGTTTATTAAGTTAAGATTAAGATTAAAAAGTTTATTGTTGCAATTTAATAACTGTGCCTTTAATAACAAAATTATTAAAATCATTTGTTTTCATTGCTTGTTGATAATTATTGAAATTTTTTAAAATAAACTGACCATTCAAGTAGGTAAAAATCGAATTAAAAAATTCAGTTGCATACATACATAATCTGCAACATACATCAAGCTAAAAAAGCATGGTAAAATAGAGATGAATGAAATTAGGGTAATAACTATGATTTGTTTAATACTGTTGGGAATTGCTAAAAATATTTTGCTTGATGCTACAAAATAGTCAGATGAGCAGTAGACAAACTCAGGCATAAAAATGTCCGTCCTGCATATTACATATTAAGGAAATTTTCCATCAAAATATTGATGGAAAATTTCCTTACAAAAATCTGTATATTTTGCAATATAGGATTGTTAGCTGCATAGTCCAGAATAGTCCAGATATAACTGGTTATTACCAGTTTACATCAATCATAATCAGTTTTCAGTGTAAACAACTTAATTCAGGTATAACACTTATCATTATTGTTAGTTCTTAGTAATGAATCTTAGTGCTGAATTGATAAGGTTCAAAATGCGAAGAAATTTGCTTTATAATGAAATTTGTAAAGAATATTTATTTTTAGTTTGCATGAAATTTACATAGATAAGAAGATTAAACTATTTGGGCTCTACAGATAACATACATATAACATACATAACCTACTTATAGTTATAAAAATATGTATGTGTTTTTGTAAGATTATTTGTATTAGGGTAATTTTTATATAAGATAAAGGACGAATAAATAAGCATGTAGTCCACCTGATGGTAAGTGTCTACTGCCATGAACATCTGCAATTAATCCCTGACAAGACCAAACTCCCACCTAAAGACAGCAACAGATGTGCCGCTCCTCTGAGGACTAAGCTAGAACACCTCAGAAAGGTATGTCTTCCTTACCATACCCTTCAAACCAGAACACAGCAGGGTATAACACTGTTAATATTAGAAAGAAATAGGTGTGGCGGTGGTGCCGCCGAAGTTGAACCACAAAGGATTCTACCACTTCTAAATCTATTTCTACTATCTATACATCTATATATATAATTAAATTGGAGTGTCTGTTTTTAATATTGAAATAACTGCATTTTACTACATGTATATGAATATACATACGGTACATACACCAAAATAACATTTTTTACAATTTTTGTCTGTCTGTCTGTTTGTTTTGGCTAATCTCTGAAATTGCTAAACCGATTTTGACGGGACTTTTATTGGCAAGTAGCTGATGTAATAAGGAGTAACTTAGGCTACTTATAATTTAGGACTAGCTGTGCCCCGCGGTTTCACCCACGTTATTTCTTTTTAACGCGTTTTTTCTTTTAACATAACCTATGCTACTTTCAGCGGCAACTAGTGAAGCGAGATTACATCTACAAGGCGAAGTACTCTGGCTGGTACAGTGTTAACGATGAAGCCTTCGTTCCGGAATCTCACACGAGGGACGAAGTCACCGAGGAGGGACCGGTGAAGATGCACTTATCTATCTTATCTTTCTGTACCTTTTCCTATCTTTTATCTTTTTTTATAACACAGTAGTAGTAAATGAGCATATTTTCTGCCCATTTTTGCTTCCTCTCTCTATTATCTTTTCCTATTTTTATCCGAGCATGCGATCCACCTGGATAGTTAATGGCATTACTAATGTGTACTGCCAAGCATGGACATCTATAATCAAACCCAGATAAGATGAAACGTCGGTTACAGATGTGTTGCTTTAACTGAGTAAGAAGGAATACCTTGTTGTTTTATTCTATTTAGATTAGAGTATAATCTGATTTTTTTCTCTTTCTTACAGGTTAAAGTATCAATAGAGTCTGGGCATAAACTAGAATGGACGGAAGAGACAAACTACATGTTCAGACTGAGCGCCTTCAAGACGCACTTACAGGAGTGGCTCAAAACAGGTTTGTTGTTTGATACAGTATCTTTGAGGACAGTTTTTTAGCTCTGTGGTGAACTGATGAACAGTAATATGAAACTATGTGTTTCTGTGTGTATAATTCTTATTCATCATCAACCCATTACTGTCCTACTGCTGGGCACAGGTCTCCTCTCATAATGAGAAGGATTAGGCCATAGTCCACCGCACATCCAAATATATTGAACACTTGTTAAGATTTCATGTACAAACAGTTAACCAAACATTTTAAAATACTCTTAGAATCTGTTGTTATGATAGTGTAAGTGTGCCCACAGACCTATACAAAAATAACACGTCTATAAATTTATTGCAGATGGAGTGATCCAACCCGTAAAATTTCAAAAGCAACTGTTGGACTACTTGGAGAACGAGTCGTACTTCCCCGACATATCGGTCAGCCGCCCTTCCTCTAGGGTGCACTGGGCTATTAGGGTAAGGAAATAATTAATAATATTTTTGGAGTTTACTCCTTAAGAAACGATTTGAGTTATAAGGCCCGGTACGGAAATTTTATGAGGAGTAAAATCAAGTGTAACACTAAAAGTTGAGGCGTAACGTAGAAAGAGACAAACATATATATCTGTAGGATTGAACGTGTAAAAGAATGAGATGGAATACATTAGATACACAGCGTATCTCATTCTCGGGGTCTACTCTTTGCGCGATACTTCGTAGTCTCACTGTATAGTTCACTACCTCCAGTCTGAGAGTTGAATGTGTGCGTATGTTTGTACGTGTGTGTTGCGCGCCTGCGTATTACGAAGTTCTGCCACAAAAATAATTACAGATATATGTTTGTTTCTCTTATCATTTTAGCAGATGCGTTCATTTACCCTTTTTTTCTATTCGATATATACCATAATTATTGTTTATAATGAGTAAACTCCAATCGTGCGTCGTAGCTGACACACACACACTTTTTTTTATAATATTTGTAGTGGGTCGTAAGCTTGATTATTAAAATCACACTGTTTTCATATACATATGCTGATTTTGGAAACCACTAAACCAATTTCAGTATACTTTTATTTCGTGATTCCTTGGAAGACAAGGAAAGTAATTTCGGCCTTGATAATGATGAATGATAGGCGTCATCTCTGTAGATAAGATCATTTTTTATTGCAGGAGAATGTCTACCTAGACCTGCTAATATTATGTATTATTAGTTGACCCGCAAAGATTAGTAAAGATTACTCACGCCTAACAAGAAAATGTACCCAGTTTTGAGAATTGAAATAGTTGCATAAAAAAGTTTTGCCACGTCTCCGTGCTAAAATGTCCCTAAAATATTTGAAATAATTATTTATTTATTACGTAAATTACGTAATTATTACGTAAATTAGTCATTTATTCGTAAATTTTCTCTACAAATGATTTTATTTGTCAAGGATTCAAAAAAAGAACTTACTAAAATAAGCCATTTGTGGCTTCATTCAGTTTCAAGGCGGCGAAGTATCTTTACTAATCTATGACCTAGACCTGCTAATATTATGTATTATTAGTTGACCCGGTATACATTGTGTTTCCATATAAATAAAAAAATATATATTTTATATATAAGAAAGATTTACTACTTTATATATCTATACATTTTATATTTTATACGAAAACATTAATTCTCAGGTACCAGGCGACGAAGAACAAAGCATATACGTGTGGCTAGACGCGTTGATCAACTATTTGTCGGTGCTCGGCTACCCTGATGCTGAAGCTATGTCTGCCCGCGGCAGGGCCTGGCCGGCTGATGTGCATGTCGTAGGGAAGGATATACTTAAGTATGTACCTTGCTAAAATGTGATCTTGTTTACAAATAAACTTGTTTTTTTTTTTTTAAATTTTTAAAGCTCATATGCTAACATAGTTTTTTAAAAAGTTTCAAAGCTACCGTTATGCTTATTTCTGTTTTATTACAGCTTTGTTATGTGTTGTTATTCTACTTGAAGTAAGCATTAATGGTTAATCGCGGGGCGGCCAACATTTCTTCATTTTGTGTCCATTAAGAATTTAGAAGTATAAGCAGTATATTAAATTATAAAATACTAGCCGTGGGTTTAGGGTCATTCAAGTATTATATAGGGAGGTAGGGAGGTAGGGAGGTATTTTAAATTGGCAGTTTTACGGGCTTTAAAATTACTAAAATTCTGCTTATACTTGAATGACTATTGATGATGATTATCATAGTGATTGTGATGGTGATAAACACGAAAATGATGTAAAAAAAAATACAAAAACATTCGAATACAGAACCTCCTTTTCGAAGTCTATAAAAAATGCGTTGGTTGACAATCTTAACAACAGTTGTCCTCACAGCGAACCTTATAATTTAATTAACAACACTACCCGTAAGATCTAGATAACTTTTCTCAATCCTCAGGTTCCACGGCATCTACTGGCCAGCGTTCCTGATGGCTATCGGCTGGCATCCCGCCCGGCGGTTAGCGGTACACTCCCACTGGACAGTGGATGGGTTGAAGATGTCGAAGTCCCGCGGGAACGTCCTATGTCCCAGGGTGTTGGCGGCCGCGTCGGCTCATAGTGCGGTGCGGTATTTATTGCTGAGGGAGGCTACTATGGCCACTGATGCCAGTGAGTTGATAAATATATAAATTTTCCATATAGTATCCTTAAATAAGTTTATATGAGACAATTTAACTTATGGTTGTTGTCAATGACGTATATATCTTTATCAAATAGTTCAATTAACTAAAAGTAGCTGATGTGATATATTTTTATTTCAATAACTTAAGATAGATATGAATTTTAAACTTTACTATTGATACATCTTTGGGCGAGCTTAGTAGTTATTTAGAGTTGTATAAAAATGACATGAATGTTTTAATAAGGTTTTATCAGATAATATCATTTTTTTTTTATCTATTAAGTTATATTATATAGTTAGTTTGAAATACTGTCACCTTTAACCTTTATCGCCTTAGGTAAAGGAATTATCTATTGGTAAATAATAATAATTTAATAACTTAATAGGAATGTGTGATCAATATCAAGGTTGAAATATCGAAAAAAAAAATATCTCGACCATAAGTACTTTACATAAAAAAATGCATTAATTGCGATATCGGTTAAAGTTATAGTTGAATAGTTAAAATGTTTTTTTTTGTCAGATTTCAGTGAGACAAAACTAATCAACATCGCGAACTCGGAGCTGGCGGACACCCTGGGCAACCTGGCCAGCCGCTGCTGTGGAGCCGCCCTCAACCCTCGCGGAGAGTTCCCGCCCCTACACGCGCAGGAGCTGGCCGCGTGTTCGCAGCTGGACTGCGCTGCGGAGCTGCTGCAGGCTGTAGAGCGACTGCCGGGTGAGAGCCATGTGAATATAACAAACGAAAGCAGTATAGCTTTAGCGGACTAGGGGGAGGGGGGGCGGAAGGGTTAGTCCGCCCCGGGCCCCCAATCCGAGGGAGCCCCCAAACATAGTTGCAAAAATTATGGTCGTCAGAACCAAACAATCCGTGAAAGATGTATAAATCAGCAAAAAAAAAATGTCATTGAAATCATACGTATTCGTCAGCGAATAAGTCTACGACATTTGTAATCTTGTCAAATCAAATCGACTTTTTACACAGGGGGCCCCATTCGACTTTCCGCATCGGACAACCTTAATTAATTAGTAAGTGGTTTAATGAACATTTGTAAGCAAAGTGGTTGAATTCTGTGTCCTCTGTGTGAGCCACCGCTACGTCTATCTGCCTAATAACAGCAGTGTTAAACGCTGGTGTATTCCCCTTTAAAAAAGGTGTAAAAAGGGAGAGATCTGAAGCATTCCGACTTAATCCGCCCTCAGGTAGTAATCTTATTTCATCTTGCGTTGTTTACAGATGTCCATGAGCGGCATAAGCCTTACCATCATGTCATCATCATCATAATAGATTACATGATCGATTGCCACTTCAATATTATAAAAAAAATAACATAGTAGCACATATTTCTACTGGGAAACAGTTCTTGCATTTTGATACTAGATTTTGTGTAAATAATAAATATATTATAGTACAAATCATTTGTACATAGAAGACTTAGCGAAGTCTCTGTTAACTTACCGCACTTAGATCTCCCTTACAATTCAGAACACCTATTATATGCATCAACAAAATATTCATTGCTATATTAATCTTATATTTTTATTTCAGAGATCTGCCACAAACACTACAGCAATTACCAGTTCTACAAAGCCGCCGACGCGATCATACACGTGTTACATTTAGCAAACTTATTCTTTGAGACGCTCAAACCTTGGGAACTAAAGAAACAAATAGACAAACAAAAAGAACTCGATGTAGTATTACATATAACGTTAGAAACTTTAAGAATAACTTCAATAATGCTTCAGCCACTTATCCCGGACTTATCCAAGAAGTTGTTAGATAAACTGCAGATACCGGAGAACTGTAGGGATTGGGTACACTGTGAACAACCCTCATGGAGGATTAAGGGTGCTATACACGAGACTAAGAATATTCAGAGCGGGAAGTTTGTGCTCTTCCAAAGAATTTATACGGATAAGAAAAAGGAAAATGTTCAGAAGAAAAAGGCCAGTGCGTAAATACCTTATTGCGTAGAGTATTGTTTTTGAAGCGTATGTATGTATGTTTAAAGGTGGTAGAACCTTTTGTGGTTTGACTCCGGCGGCACCACCACCACACCTATTTCTACCTAATAACAGCAGTGTTAGGCGCTGCTGTGTTCCGTTTTGAAGGGTGTGGTAAGGGAGACATACTTCTCCGAGGCGTTCCAGCTTAGACCTCAGGGGTAGCGGCGCATCTGTAGTAGACCTCAGGTAGGAATATCGAATCCTATCTGGGTTTGATTACAGATGTCTATGGGCGGCAGTAGCCACTTACCATCAGGTGGACTGCGTGCTCGTCTGCTACTCCAATATTATAAAAAAAAAATGTATGTGTCATTCTATGGTACCTACAGACCAAGC
Source organism: Epargyreus clarus clarus (assembly GCA_014595695.2). Lineage (NCBI taxonomy): Eukaryota > Metazoa > Arthropoda > Insecta > Lepidoptera > Hesperiidae > Epargyreus > Epargyreus clarus. Next base: position 1,906,362 of record JACTTY020000028.1, read on the forward strand.
GACGAATTTTAACATATGAGGGGTTGTTGAATTTGATTACAGAAGGTAATGTTTTTCGAGCGTTTCGTTCTTTGGCACGCTCTGCGGCCTACCCTGAACGGATTTTAACATATGAGGTGTCGTTGGATTCGTCTAAATCGTGGGAGTTACATATGCAATATTTTTAAGCAGGAGGGTTTTTTGTTTCTATAATAATTGTCCAGTTGTGTAAATATTGTATAGTTTAAGTACTATATGGAATGTTTTTTGTTGTTATTTCGTGAAGTTATCTTTTTTTTTAATCCATTGAAGCAGTTGACAAAAACATTAGGCCACCTACTTATGTCCTCTAATAATAATCAATTTATTTGACGAACCAATATGAAACCAATTGGATAGATTGCTTAAATGCATTAATCAATAATTGCTTAAATGATTATTAAAAATGATCGTGAATCGGCTGTCGAAACCGTGTGTGAAAAAACTTGTAATTTTTTTATTATTTTTTCTATTAATTCTATACTGAAATAATTGCTTTTTAATGGCAAATAACTTTATTGTTTACAGTACACGAGAATAATCGAAATAAGAAGAAAAATAATGGCCTATTTTTTTGTCCACTACTATATGTATAGCTATTTATTAATACAGATACAATGTTACCTCTTAGATCGATAGTGGAATGCCTGATATCACAATTATTTGTATCACACCTATAAGTCAAAAACAGAGTATCAGTTTTACTGCAATAAGACACATTGAGGCAGTTCTACTACAGTTAAATAATAATACCCTACAACTTGTAAAGATTCACAAATTAAAGTAATTACATTCATATTTTAAAATGTAGAATCAGCTTAATTTATATGTATTTATTTTATCTACTCTCATCTGTAATAACTGGTAGAATTTCTCATGTAAACTTAGCTAGGTGTACTTTAAATTATAATGATGACTGATGTTGTTTGTATAATTTTATTTCGAATAAATGTTGTTGATTTTTACACTGATATTATTTTACATCTACCTATCAACCTTTTTCTTATCAATCCAAAAAAGTGTATTATGATTCTTTAAGTTTACCGTGGTATTTATGGAACTTACAAATTTAAAGAATACGGATTATAATGTCTAATAACTCTGTCACATTCATTAAAATAAAACACTAACTTAAAAATGCATGATTACTATTTTTAGTTAGTCGTAAAATCTTCTAATAAGAAGTGGCTGCCATACCTCCTGTAATCCTTAATCTCCATTCCCAATACTTTAAAAACAAATGAGGAAATCCAAACTTACATGTACCGTCAAACAGTAGTAAGTACCTTTAAATTGAAATAAAACAATCATTCTATATCGGAGTCAATTTATTTACGAATACGCATATTAAATAATAATATTTGCATCAAAATACTGCAATAACGACTAACAGTATCAAGAAAGCTAGGTTTACATCACCTAACACTACCTCGACCGGTTGCCAATGCGAAAACACCTTTATTCGCTTAAAATTCCTTGAGAAAAACATCAAAATGGCTTAACATTGGCAATCGGGTATATATACAACGCCAGGCTTTTCTTACCTTAGAATATAAATACAAATTAATATCTCCATACACTTAGTCGAAAATGCATCAATGAGTATGATACAGGTATGGTGTTGTGTGCAACGCGTAAACTTTATAAAACATTTTTTATATTTTTTAACTAATTCTAGCTATTGGGAAGGGCTATTTGATGGAAAAATCTCTCGAGTAAACATTGAAACACACAAAATTGACTTTGAAGGAATTTTTTTGAAGGCTGTGCATTTTGTTGACATATTTAAAAAAACAATAAGTAGGCGTAGTTACCTTGATGTTAAGTGGATACTGCAGCTAATACTATATAGTAGAACACTTAAGCGAATGTAAATGCATTACAAAAATTGTACAAAACAAAATAATAAAAATAAATGCTACATTATCAGTAATAAATGTTAATAAATACACAATATTGAACCTGTTTCCATAAGGATAAATACTGGCTGTACTTTTGCAAAAAGATATTCCTATTTAAAAAATAATGAAATTTTAAAAATAAGTGAAATATTTTTTTATTAAATGTTTATTTAACATTAAAAATAGTTCTGTAATTGATTTAATAAAATGCGTTTATTTTATTTTCAATAATCTTACGCGTTGCACAAAACAAATAATCTACACATAATACAATAAAGTCATACAAAAAATTCGGCGACGAGTGCATTTGTTTGTCTACATTGCTCTTGACTTATTCCCCTGTACAAAACGAGCCCCAAGACTTATATATAAGCCGATCGCTTATATTGGTATATTCAGTATTGAAGGATCGAATTCGGAAATTATTTTTTGAATCTCATCTTACGTAGATACTTTTTTAACAGATAAATTGTGACGTTTTAAAATATAAATATCATGGTAAATTATAACTGCAAAATTAACTGAAAAATTAAGTGCACAATAATACAAACTAAATAATATCAGATCGAGCTCTCAGCTTCATAATAAGTCTAAGAGTTATTCCGTATTGAAAAGTCAAAAAAATAATATCCAAATTTCATCCCAAACACTTCCGAGGACTCAAAACGAGTCCGCATACCGCATCCACACTTGCCGAACCTCAACAAACTGCCACAAATTCAAACGTGTTTGACCTTGTGTATCAAATAACAAACGAATCAAGCCAAATGTTTGTCCAGGTTTGACAAATGTGTAAAGGCATAACATCCAGTAGGAACTCCATCGCCGTCGCCGCCCGCACACCCAAGACGTTACAACTATTAATCAAACTCATTTATCAATATACATGTTACAAATTTACAAAAACTATTCGCTATGGCGGCCTGAATTCGGAATGGACACAGTTTGCGTACGTGCGAGCGGGAAGGCAGACAACCTGATGCTTGTGCGAAAAACATAAATGTTCGGCGGAAGAACAGCTTTGTATACAGAAATCTTATGACTGAACTAGTTCAATACTAAAACAATATAAAGGTATAGTCCGCGTAAAACTGTTAGTCCGCTCTGAATATAAAAATGAATCATGTTGCCATAGCAAATATTATGACTACACCTGCTCGCAACAACTTCAGAGCGGACTAGCAGTTTGGCGGACTATAACATGTTCAACAACGAAACATTATTGTACAAAAACTAAAAATTATTGCTTGATGGGATTTTTAAAAATGTTGATATACCTTAAGTATCAGCCATACAAAGTAAAACAAGTACCAATTTCATTATATTTTTTACTATCATCATGATAATACATTGCATCTTACTCATTTTGTTTCGAGAGTAAGAGTCGGTAAGAAAAAGTTTTGACTTCAGTTCAAAAGCATAGAATTCTATAGACAAAGTCATTCCCAAAACTTTATTAACACATTTATCCTTACATTAAATACCACCGGCTTTACCAAGAGTCACCGATAATCAAAAATACAATAAAAGTACCATTGATATACAAAAACTTCACACGACATTCTCTTACTTCCATACAGTATCTTTTAAGTCAAGAAAATTGTATTACAAATATAATTTTGATTTTAATAAAGTTAGGATTAAAACTACTTCGCAACAATCTGCTACCAATACGTACGATGGTATATATTTGAAATCATGCAATATGCAATACAGAATACGTGCATATGCAAGAATTAAAAATATACACTACCATACATAACACCAAGTACCTGATACAATTTAACAAAAAATGCAAAAATATTTTTGAACAAAAAAAAAAAAAACAAATTCCGCTCATTCATTTGAAACATAAAAAATGTATCAATGAAAACAAACATTAATAAAAACAAATATTTTCCAGAGATTTTTGAGTATGTAAATGCGTGCATTCGGTTCATTTGTATACCAATGTAGAAGTACACATCAAAATGCATTATTTAATACTTATACATCTAATATAATACGGAAGAAATCCCTTTAACTGGCAATGTACATGATGACGTCAGAATATCATCGATATTTTTTGTGCAAAGTATTAATTATTTATTAATTTATTTTGAGATTAATTGAGGTTACATTTATACATCACTCATCGAAATACTCTATATAGCATATTATAATTTGTATAATATGTTATATAGTGTTTTTTGTTTTTATAAGATACAGAGGGCGCTTAAAAACTAAAAAAAACAATAAAAAAGATACGTTATTTTTTAATATCATAATTATTTTGTGAAGTTAAGTGGTTTGGGGTGGAAGGATATTTTTTGATTGAAATAACACATTTATTTATATTTCTACATATGACAAAATAAATTTGTATAAAACAGCACCATTTGTATTTATAATGTTTGTACTGAACTGAAAATTGATTGTTTCAACGACATATTTCAATCAAAAATTATCATTCATCATTCATTCTTATTCCACATGCGATAAATATATTAATGAATGTATAATTTGATTATAATAACAAAAGGGGACATAAAATAAAATGCTTTTCTTTTATTTTTTTTCCCATTTTTATAGAAAAATCAATTAACAAATCAGTTTTTTGCGCATATAACTAAAATGAAATCCATGAAGTATAAAATGATCAGATAAATAACTAGTTTCGCGTCGAGGTTTTACCCGCAATAACTTTACAATTAAATAGCCAGTTTTACTTAGAGAATATATCCTTCTAATGGTAAAATAATAATTATTAAAATCGGTCCAGTAGTTTCAGAGTTGACAAACAAACAATAATTTCCTTTTTTTAACTCGATCTTTCTTGTCTTGACGAATTTCAACATATGAGGTGTCGTTGTATACGTCTAAATTGTGGGAGTGACGTATGCTATAATATTAAGCAATCGAATTTTATGTTTTAATATTTTATATTTAATAATACAATACTAGTAATAAAAATCAAATCTTCAATATAACGCACCTCTGTACCTTACTACCACAAACGAGAAAAATAGAAAATATATTACAATAGAAAAACTACAATTACAATTATTTAGAGCATTTCACGTTACTTTCGATTCACCATTATTGCTCGATAGTACTGTCTGTCAGTACGTATATATTTATATATATTCACCTGCGCTACCTAGGAATCGCTGTCACAAAAATATGTACCTATTATTGCATTGTTATTATAAAAAATCTCATAAAATTGTTTCAAATCATATTCATATTTATACGATAGCATTTTTTATGAAACATTTGCATTCTCTCAATAAATTACTTGTTTGACCCCAAGCGATGAAAGTATAGTCCTATAGATAAGTTCGTATCTGGACAATCGAAATACTCAGTGGCGTAACTATACCTTAGGAGACCCCAAATTCTTTGCAAGGGGCCCCAAGAAATTCGCTCACGAATATGTACTTTAGTGATTGTTTGGTCCTGGCGACTTTAAGCTGATTTAGACATTTTTTTGGTCATTGTTTAAGTCGCTGCCAGGCCGGGGCCCCCTTAAGAATGGGGGCCCATACACTGAAAATCAGTGGCCGTGGTTCGCCGCTGTGAGGCTGAGTGTGGACCCTTTTGTTAAATTTTACTGCAGCAATGTTCTGATTTGAGAATCATGTTTACTATTAATTATGCCATATAATGTTGTAGTATTATATACAAATAAATATTTCTTTCTTTCTTTCTTTCTATAGTTACGCCACTGAAAATACTTCAAACGAATGTCTCGTCCTTACCAAATGCTTCAAGAACAGCAATCAATACTTTGCTTTATACCCGTCTTAAATCCAACTTAATCCATGCTACATTCTTTCACTAAACTTTCTATAAAAATATAATAATAATCAATGTTATTCAATTTGCGACTGCGCTCAAACTATCTTAAAGGTCGCCTATCAAAAACAATATGTAAGTTTGTTCATACTGAGCCCGGTCACTATTTGAATGAGTGACCGTTCTTTTTATTCTCCTTTCTGTACATCAGAGACGTAAAACAGTTTCTCAGGGGCGTCATCAGAAAAAATAAATCTGTTATATAAATAACATATGACCAGTGGCGGACTAAGGGATGAATGGAGGCCCCCAGTATTTAAAAATAGATTTTACAAAATTACAAATACATTACATAGACATAGACATTGATGGTGATGAGTTCGGCGAACTTTTATTTTAGCTAATATCAACTGTGTTTGGGGGCCCTCCACGACTGGGGCCCGGGGCGGACTTCCCCTTCCACTCCAACTCTTAGTCCGCTAAAGCATTGGACATTTTAAAATATGCAACCCTCAAAAACTACAAAAAGACAAAAACATTTTTTTGATAATTTTACATACATATCTTTTGTTTTCAGCTGTTAGTTATATTTTTATTAATTAATCTATAGTAAACGTTTTTTTAATTAATCTTAAAAAATCATCCCATTATCTTTCATTTCATACACTCACAAAAGTAAAATCAAAAATATACAATTAATAATAATATTTTCAATTCATAAATTATAATATCAACACCGTTTTCAAGTAGATTAATAAAAATACGTAATATAATAATAAACCCCCGATGAAATATATTAAAGAATAAACTATAAATAATTATATTTTAAAAACTAAAAACCACGCTAAAATCGCACAAGGAAAACCGTTAATCCTGACGATCCTGATGAGGAGATCGGGACAAAATTTTTAAAATCATGTATTGTCATCGGTTCTTGATAGGTGTTCAAAACTTTAAATTAATCGGACCGTTCAAAATGGGTAAAACTCGAGTTCAAAGATTCCGTTACATATATACATACATACATACATATCAAGCTAATAAAAAAGCGTGGTAAGAATGAGCTATCTTTATTTTAAATATATAACTGGCAACTCCTGGTAAGTATAATAAGTCCAACATTGGGATTGTCTGTCAGTCTGTCTGTAAAAGCTAACCCATACAATGGCTAAACCGATTTTGATGAAATTAAAAAAAAATACACAGATTGACTTATATTATTATATTTTTTCCTCTTAGAAGAGGCATAAAAAATTTACATATATGTAAATTTATCAAAAAAAAAATAGCAAATTATTATTTGCAAAATATATTTTGGGTATTTCCATCGGGGGCTTACAACAATATATCATATTATTATAATGCAAAATATGATATAATGTAACAAATGCAAAATTTGTTCTATTCTTTCTGAGATTTGAGCTTCGTTTGATAATAAAATAATTAATACGTATAATAGGAATTCGTCAGTCGAGAAAGAAATAGTAAATTCATATTTGTTTATATTGGGATATATTTCAAAATCAAAAAGTCTAGAAACTTTAATGAAGTATTAAATTCTACCTTTATATATCTGTATTGAGGGTAGACTGGTAGAAGTTTCGATATCTCTCCTTAGGTTGGTAGATTAAGACAATTTATTACTATGAAAATTATTTCAATCAATAAATCTTTGTAGCACCATAAAATCTGATATCTTTTACACCATAGGGTGTTTCATTTTTTTTTTTATATATCACACAGGAGTAGCAGACGAGCATGCAGTCCACCTGATGGTAAGTGGCTACTGCCGCCCATGGACATCTGTAATCAACCCCAGATAGGATTAGATATGCCTACCTGAGGTCGGCCACAGATGCGCCGCTACCCCTGAGGACTAAGCTGGAACGCCTCGGAAAAGTATGTCTCCCTTACCACACCCTTCAAAACGAAACGCTTCAAAATATAGCAAGTTTGGATAACACAATATATGTGACGAGACATCATGGGACCATAGTGATATCGCTAAGTGATTTTCAACCCTTTTCGACTTTGAAAAACATCCTAATATTATGTAAATAATAAAAACAATGTTCGCTTAAATTAATTGTTCATGTTTAATATTTGCGCGTTCATATTTTGGTATAAAATCATTCTCCTGTACAGGATAATCTAGCTTTGAGCGGTAACAAGACATAAAACTAAATAATTCCCGGATTTAATATAATTCCAGTGTTGCTAGTTTATAAAATAGAAATAATACAAATTGTTAGACAAATATGTGATTTAAGTAAATTAGGAAGATTTATCTATACTAATATTATAAAGAGGAAAACTTTGTTTGTTTGATTGTAATGAATAGGCTCAAAAACTACTGGACCGATTTTACAAATTCTTTTACCATTCGAAAGCTACATTATCCATGAGTAGCATAGGCTATATTTTATATGAAATATATTTGATAAATAGATTTTGAGGCGGTACAAAGTTTGCCGGGTCAGCTAGTTATTAATAATTTAACTAAAATTGTTTTACATTATTTATTATTTATTAATATACGTTCAGTTTATTATTATGTATTAATTATTTTCAATAAAATATTTTTCTTCGAGAAGTTTCTTTTGGAAGTAAATTTACGTTACTTCTAAAAGAAACTCAAAGAAAATATTTTTGAAAATGCTAAAAACCAGCAGAAATCTTATAAAAAACTTAATGTGAATATATCATCGATTTCATGATAAAATATACCCGACTATATAAACTAGCAACACTGAATTATCGAAAGTCATATTTGATAATATATTCGTATTTTCATAATGATGTAAAAAAAACGTTCGCTCGTTCCCTGTTCGATATTTTCAAATTCGTCTGTATAAAATTATATTTAAACACGATAAAAGCACATCCGCACTGATGTTTTCCAAGAGCGTTTTTATTAATGTCGTTTATGCATAATTTACTGAATTGTGGCACTTTAACGTAAATGCTATTAAATCAATTTAATTTAATTTATTTTTAATAAATGTAATAATAAATTTTATTACAAAGGATTCTGAAGTAAACAGACGACTTAATGAAGTTAGATTAATTATATTTGTGCACCCGTCATATATGATAGAATTCATATATATTTCTAGCCATTTCAACAATAATAACTAAAACGAACCATTTATAATTTAGCTTAATGACGTCACACCATACACTTATCGAGAACAACGCTAGCACAATTCCGCAGTATGGTTTCACCTTAACACCGTAAGAAATGCTTATAATATTGACTGAAAACATCCTTAATCATACAATATCGCCTGTATCAATAATCAATCCATCCATTGACCTACTAAAGATCGAAATTTGACAATGTGTATGAGAAATTATCAAACGTTAATCTTTGGTAGACAAAACATTGACAGATTGATTATTAATAACCACCTGTTATTATTTACAATCTATCCATTGACCCACTAAAGATCGAAATTTGACAAAGTGTATGGGAAACTATCAAATGCCAATCTTTAGTGCAAAACAGTGGATAGATCGATAATTAATACCGAACTTAATATCCCACTCCTATCTACGTTTACGTACGTATTTCGAAACTAGCATAACAATAATTATTTTCCATTCAATAAATTACATTATCTAGCGTTTATTACTAACCATGATTTATTTTATGTCTAATTTTTTTATTATTTTCACAACACTCTGTAGTTATTTTGTGCTTGTACAGTTAATTTTATTCAGATTTATTTTTATTTTAATTAATACGTATAAGTCTTTAAAATTATGTAACCTAGTACTAATAGTACGCATGAAATATAATGAAAAATATATTTATAGCTTTTTTTTCGGAAAATTCCCAAAAAACACGGTATTTGAGTAATAGGTCACAAAATTATAAAACAATGCGTTACATCAAGTGTGTGTTACATTAAGTAAAAATAATGCACCTTAAAATATGTGTTACAAATGAGAAAAATATTTATAAAAAGAAAACATATCATTTGGCGTTTAATTAACTGCGGTCCGATTTTCGAAAATACGTACAAAATACAACGCGATCGCCGAATAATACAAAGCGGTAGATTTTTTTTTGAAAAATGTTACAAAATTTTTAATTACAAAATCGTTTAAATATTTTATGCAAAGGGGTTAACCGCTTACGTCACAAAATTTAACAATTTTTAATCCCTCCCTCCTTTTTGTCACATCCTGTCACATTAGTGTAACACTCCATTCCCGATTTTCATGTTTAGCTAATTTGTTTTTTCAAGATTACTTTTGTAACAAAAATATTCAAAATGTGACATGACGAAGTTATCCTACCGAACCTCTTGTCACATCTTGTCACACTTGCCGACATGTAATATGGATAGATCCAAAAAACGAAAAGATTTAGATATTTACTACTGGCATCTTGTACCTTGTTACAGCGATTTATATTACAAAAGTATTGTAAATGTGTTTTTAAATACATATTTAGTTTGAGGTAACGACACAAAGCCTAGTATTACTAGTACCTTCCAACGCTTGTCACATCCTGTCACACTTTGCTACGCTCCTCGAGATATTTGACGTAATTTATGAATGATTCTTAATTATACATTCATAATTTATGACGTTTATTGAGTTCTTGATTTTTCCGACTAAATTTTAATATCAAAACCCTTTTAACGTAGGTCTAATTAGTGTGAATGTACTTTGAATTAAGTTCGGAGTTTTCTTCTTCGCTTTTTGTTTATAACGAAGCATCTAGAGTAATGCAAAATTAGTGAGGAATTCTGAATCGCTTTTATTCAGAATTCTTCACTAAGTCGAATATGATAAATCATTTTTAATTCGTTTCAGAGCTGATATATCTTATTCTGCATGAACAATCTTTATCCAAGTTTACGCTTTAAAATTGATAAATTGTGACGCGAATTCTATTATTTTTGCATTTGTAGTACGATTGTCTCAATTGATTGATATTTCTTTGGTGAATAAATTTAGAAAATGTCAGGTTTCGGTATTGACACAACTCTTTCTGTGTATCTGTTAGTAGCCAGTGTACCAACCGCGTTGTGTGACGTTCCAACGTGTGTATCAAGGATACTAATTGACTATTATAAGGTAAGGTAAGGTGATATTCAATAAATGCGATCTCAAATTGCATCTGATATACCGAGTTTGACAGGTTTCAGTGTTGACAAATAATTTTATTTTGCTGAACCAGCGTATCAATTGGCTATCGATTTGAATTTCACAATGATTTTAACGGGTTTCGAATCAGACAATATGATTTTAACAGTTCTTAAAGCTGATATTGCACGTTCTGGTAATAGTAATAAAGATTTTAACAGGTTTTCAATCTGACATTTTTGATTTTAACAGTTTTCGACTTTGACAAATCGGTTTTGACAGTTCTCGAAGCTGATACTCCTCGTTCTTGTAGCAACCGTTACATGTGACGGTCCAGCGTGTCCTTGGATAGTTAATCCTGCATACTAATTGGCTAATATTAAGTGACATTATGATTTTAACAGTTTCGATTCTGACATTTTTTTATTTCGACAGTTCTCAAACTGCTCGGACTGGTATTTGTTATAACGATTTTAACAATTTGTGAATTTGTCATTTTTGATTTTAATAGTTTTCGTATCTCAATTTTTTTTATAATGACAGTTCTCGAAGCTGACACTATTCTTTCTTGTCTATCTGTATTAACCAGCGTATTAATTTGCATACAATTTTTGTTTCATAGCGATTTTAATTTAACAGTTTTCGACTGACAAATCGGGTTTGACAGATCTCGAAGCTGACACTTCTTTCTTGTGCATCTGTTACCAGCGTACCGTTACGTGTAACGGTCCAGCGTGTCGTTGGAGAGTTTCAGAGTATACAAAATCGCGATCTGAATTGGATGATGATTTTAAGTGTTCAACTTTGACAAATCGGTTGACAGTTCTCGAAGCTGATACTCCTCGTTCCTATACCAACCGTTACGTGTGACACTCTAGTGTGTCGTTGGAGAGTTTCAGAGTAGACAAAAAACGTTTTTCTAGAATCAGCACATCAATTGGCTAGCGATCTGAATTGAATGATGATTTTAACCGGTTTTGAATCTGATAGATCGGTTTCTCGAAGCTGATACTGTTCGTTTTAGTGTTTGTTATAATGATTTTACGAGTTTTCGAATCTGACAAATCGGTTTTGACCATTCTCAAAGCTGATATTGCTTATTCTGGTGTCTGTGGTAATGATCGTTCTGGTGTTTGTAATAAAGGTTTACCAGGTTTCGAATCTGACATTTTTGATTTAACAGTTTACGACTTTGGCAGTTCTCAAAGCTGACACTCCTCATTCTTGTGTATCCGTTACTAGCGTACCGTTACGTGTGATGGTTCAGTGTGTCGTTGGAGAGTTTCAGAATATACAAAATCGCGATCTGAATTGGATGATGATTTTAACAGTGTTTAACTTTGATAAATTGGTTTCAACAGTTCTCGAAGCTGATACTCCTCGTTCCTATACCAACCGTTATGTGTGACGGTCCAGCGTGTCGGAGCGTGGTCAGCTGGAAGGTGGCGGTGACGAGGGCTGCAGCAGGTGCTCCGGCACGGGCACGGGGCGGAGCCGCGCCGGGACCTTCTTCTGAGGGCAGAGCACCTGGGAACGGGAGGGCAGGTTATACTGGTTTTGGTTTTTTATATATTCGAATTTTGTAGGTATAGCAGTTGGGGACGGGGGTCAGGTTATACTGGCAGTTTCGCCACTATCCATGCAACTGGGTCGAAATGTCGGCAATAAAGAAATTAAAAAACGCATATCGTGAGTACCCGTTACATAATAAAATGACAGATTATATTAGTTTTACTTTTTTATATTTGAATAGAATATTGAATAGTATATTTGAATTCTCAAGGCACAATATCTACCTAAGGATAAGATCTAAGGGACCTGGCCCCCGGTTATGATGGTTTTAGTGGTTACATTGGGCGAACTTAATGCCTAGTGGCATTCTCCACTAGTTAACCCTCTTTGATGATGATGATGATGATGATGATGATGATGATGATGATGATGATGATGATGTGATGTGATGTATTATAACGATTATAATCGTATATATCCATAACGTTATAGCGCTGACGGTAAAACGGTATAACGCTATATCGTTTTAGCGTTATAACGATACAGCATTGTAACAATATAACATTTATATATACCATTAGCGTTGTAACGTTATGATGCTGTAACAATATATCCTTGTAACGTAATATTGGCGTAACTTTAGCGTTGTAACGTTATAACGACATAAACAGTACATTTGTCATTTGAAGGTAGTAGAACCCTTTGTGGTTCGACTCCGGCGGCACCACCGCCACACCTATTTCTGCCTAATAACAGCAGTGTTAAGCGCTGCTGTGTTCCGGTTTGAAGGGTGTGGTAAGGGAGACAGACTTTTCCGAGGCGTTCCAGCTTAGTCCTCAGGAGTAGCGGCGAATCTATGGCTGACCTCAGGTAGGAATATCTAATCCTATCTGGGGTTGATTACAGATGTCCATGGGCGGCAGTAGCCACTTACCATCAGGTGGACTGCATGCTAGTCTGCCACTCTTATATTATAAAAAAAAAAAAAAATGTCAACAATGGAAACATATGTCTATATGACCGAACTCAAATGAACTCAGTGCTATGTTACAACGATAACGTTACCAACTAGCGTTGTAACGTTGGTGTTGGTGTTAGCGTTGTAGCGTTGTAACGTGGTTAAACCATAGATAAGTATAGATGACTCACTCCTAACAAGAAAATGTACCCAGTTTTGACAATTGAAATAGTTGCGTAAAAAAGTTTTGTCACGTCTCCGTGCTAAAATTTCCCTAAAATATTTGATATAATTATTTATTTACTATGTGAATTACGCAGTATTAGTTATTTATTCGTAAATTTTCTCTAAAAAAAATTATTTTTATTTGTCAAAAATTCAAAAAGAGAATTCACTAATAAGCCGTCTGTGGCTTCATTCAATTTGAAGGCGGCGAAGTATCTTTACTAATGTACGGGTTAAACAAGTTGCCAAAGTAGCGTTGTAACCATTACCCATAGATTAGTAAAGATACTTCGCCGCCTTGAAATTGAATGAAGCCACAAATGGCTTATTATCGTAAGTTCTTTTTTTGAATTCTTGACAAATAAAAACATTTTTAGAGAAAATTTACGAATAAATAACTAATACTGCGTAATTCACATAATAAATAAATAATTATTTCAAATATTTTAGGGATATTTTAGCACGGAGACGTGGCAAAACTTTTTTACGCAAGTATTTAAATTCTCAAAACTGGGCACATTTTCTAGTTAGGCGTGAGTAATGTTTACTAATCTATGCCATGACCACCGGGCATCACTCACCCGGCGCGCGAAGAGGAAGCAGCCGGCGTCGTCGTGCGGCGGCGCGGGCGGCGGCGCCAGCTGCAGGTCCGCCGTGCGGGCTTCCCGACCCTCCTCTGCTGGAACACAACACGCACTTGGTTAACTTGGTTACGTGTACCGGGATCAGAATAGGGCTACGGTATCCTCATAACACGTACATGGTTAACTTGGTTACGTGTACCGGGATCAGAATAGGGCTACGGTATCCTCATAACACGTACATGGTTAACTTGGTTACGTGTACCGGGATCAGAATAGGGCTACGGTATCCTCATAACACGTACATGGTTAACTTGGTTACGTGTACCGGGATCAGAATAGGGCTACGGTATCCTCATAACACGTACATGGTTAACTTGGTTACGTGTACCGGGATCAGAATAGGGCTACGGTATCCTCATAACACGTACATGGTTAACTTGGTTACGTGTACCGGGATCAGAATAGGGCTACGGTATCCTCATAACACGTACATGGTTAACTTGGTTACGTGTACCGGGATCAGAATAGGGCTACGGTATCCTCATAACACGTACATGGTTAACTTGGTTACGTGTACCGGGATCAGAATAGGGCTACGGTATCCTCATAACACGTACATGGTTAACTTGGTTACGTGTACCGGGATCAGAATAGGGCTACGGTATCCTCATAACACGTACATGGTTAACTTGGTTACGTGTACCGGGATCAGAATAGGGCTACGGTATCCTCATAACACGTACATGGTTAACTTGGTTACGTGTACCGGGATCAGAATAGGGCTACGGTATCCTCATAACACGTACATGGTTAACTTGGTTACGTGTACCGGGATCAGAATAGGGCTACGGTATCCTCATAACACGTACATGGTTAACTTGGTTACGTGTACCGGGATCAGAATAGGGCTACGGTATCCTCATAACACGTACATGGTTAACTTGGTTACGTGTACCGGGATCAGAATAGGGCTACGGTATCCTCATAACACGTACATGGTTAACTTGGTTACGTGTACCGGGATCAGAATAGGGCTACGGTATCCTCATAACACGTACATGGTTAACTTGGTTACGTGTACCGGGATCAGAATAGGGCTACGGTATCCTCATAACACGTACATGGTTAACTTGGTTACGTGTACCGGGATCAGAATAGGGCTACGGTATCCTCATAACACGTACATGGTTAACTTGGTTACGTGTACCGGGATCAGAATAGGGCTACGGTATCCTCATAACACGTACATGGTTAACTTGGTTACGTGTACCGGGATCAGAATAGGGCTACGGTATCCCCATAACACGTACATGGTTAAATTGGTTACGTATATATGGGCGGTGAGGCATTTTATAATATATAATATTAATTTTTATCATGTTAATTTTGATTGTCAATGTGGAATTAATATTTAGATTAAAATATGGACGACTTCCGGTAGTACTTCAAAACACTTTATTAGTCATACCAAATAAATTATATAAATTATAATAATATTAAAATATTTATTCTCGTATTTTTAAAACAATATTTTCAATATAATGTTATTTTATTAATAGTTAAATTTATTGTGAATCACGTCACCTGTTATAACAAAACAAGTGACGTGAGAGGGTAGTTCTTAGGCTGTTTGTCACTTGAGTAGTATTTAAGTCCACGCGCTGATAGAGCGTGGTTCATTCGCATTTAATCACTCGTGTAAGCCGTTACTCTCCCCGAATTGTTAATAAAAGTGAATAAAAGTGATTCTCATGTTAAAGTCGTTTCGTTCAGTTTATTAATAAAGTGCGGTATTGGGATATCGCCGACAGCAGCGGTGGGATCAGAATAGGGCTACGGTATCCTCATAACACGTACATGGTTAAATTGGTTACGTGTACATGGGTACCGGGATCAGAATAGGGCTCCGGTATCCCCTACCTGTCGTAGGAGGCGACTAAAAGGGGGCTTCCGGGGTTGCGGGCGGCAAGAGCTCGTTGTCGTGGGAGCTCGAACCGTCCAGTAAGCGACCCCGGAAAGGACGGCGGTTTGTGTGGTCGCATACCGTCGTAAACACCAGACGGTGTGGAGAGCGCCTGGGCTCACCTGGGCGGAGCCTGATGGGGCAACACGTTCAGAGGACTCCGGTTGCGTTCCGTTAGAGATCCCGGAGTCCTCTTCAGTGTGGTAAATAGCCCACATAACCCCGTGTCGCTCCCACGACACTGGCATGTGTGGTCGCATGCCGACGTAAACACCAGGTGTGCGGTAGGAGCGTAAAGTGCTCCCCCCAGGGCAGAGCCCGACCGAGGCATCGCGCTCGGAGGACTCCGGTTGTGTTCCATTGGAGATCCCGGAGTTCTCCACCAAGCGCTGAGGACGGCCACCGGGGGGGTTTTAGTGCGGTAAAAATCCAACATAGCCCGGCGTCGCTCCCACGTCGTCGGGTACCTTTTGAAGGTTTCCCCCTCGAAAACAAAAAAAAAAAGGTGTACATGAGTGTGTTTACAGAGTAGGATATGAAAACGACTTTTTGTATAGTCCGCACTGCACAAACTCCTAGTCCGCTCTGAATATAAAAACGAGTTGCATCGCAACGGAAAGTTGTAGATATTAGCGGGACGAACATACGTGGGCCGCCCTGCCCTGCCCGCTCTCGCCCTTACGTTGCTACGGAGTATATGCTTGTAGTTGTGTTCGATCGCATTGCCTCTCTGGCTACATCTGCACGCAACAATTTCAGAGCGGACTTGAAGTTTGGCGCAGACTATAGTACTTTTGTGTCATTTGCGAACAAACTTCAGAAGAAACTCCAAAATCCGGTCCCCAGATATCCGGACTTACGATTATCCAGACTACCAACGTACAATGTCTATAAGTCGACATATTATATACCTATAAGTCCTACAAATATTTTAAACCAAATTCTAACCAAATTCGGCGAAATATTTACAAGTAACAAACTTTGTTAGACACAATATCCCATCAAACACATGATTATTTGTATTCGAACGTAATGTTTATAAATTTATCGTTGTTCGACAACTTATTGGGCGGAACATTCGCGAGAATGCGCAACTAAATTAATGTTACATAAATACTCGTCATTGTTTACGTCATTTTACACCGTGAACAGCTAGTAAGTATGTAAATATCACATGGCACATTCATCAATATTCGGCGAAACATTCGTGGGTATTTAGTGTTGCATTACAAACTCGTCATTTTTCAGCGAACTATTCATCGAACTGTTCGCCAAATATCTAAATGGTACAAAACCCGCGTTTAGCTGTCCCATCACGCACCTCTGGCGAACACGTTGAGCTCGGCGAAGCAGCCGGTCTCGATCATCTCTGCCTGCCAGGGGATGGACACGGAGCCCGTGTTGAACTTGCCGTAGAACGTGTCGTCCGCCGCGTCCAGGTTCACTCCCTTCACTGTCGAGAACTGCTCTATGTCTAGCACGTCCTTCGCGTATACCGCGTGCGGCTGGAATACGTTCAAGTTATAACATTAAGTTAATATACAAACTAATTAAAATAAAGTAACTTCAGTTATAAATTCAGGTTCCTGAAATACCAACATCAATTTTGTTTAAAAATTTAAAAAGTATAAAATTTGTTTTTTTTTTTAAATAGGTTCAACTCTAGCAGCATCACCGCCACACCTATTTCTGCCTCATAACAGCATCGTCAAACGCTGCTGTGTTCTGATTTGAAGGGTGTAGTAAGGGAGACATACTTTTCCGAGGCGTTCCAACTTAGTCCTCTGAAATAGTGGCGCATCTGTGGTCGACCTCAGGTAGGAATATCTAGTCCTATCTGGGGTTGATTACAGAAATCCGTGGGCGGAAGTAGCCACTTACCATCAGGTGGACTGCATGCTCTTATGCTATTCCTATATTATAGAAAAAAACAGCAAGCTACAATTGTAATCTGATCATACTGTATCTTAGTCCAGACGATTTATAATTAAAGAAAGAATAATTGTAGTAATATTTTGGAAATGATTTTCAAACTTACATCAGGTACAAATGGTGCTTTCACCATTCCGGCCTCGAGGCGCGCCCAGTTGAGCCGCGCGAAGAACCGGTGTGCTTTTACCTAAACAAAACAAATCGAATTTATTTGTGATACTTGTTACAATGTTAAAGAAATGTGTACATTTGTCTACTTGTTTTTTTTATTCAAGGAAACAAATACAACAATAATGTACCATGGCCCCATGAGGTCAAAGTATTGTGTACCAGTACTAACTAAAAAACCCTTATCTCCGAAATCACATAATTCATTAGCTTTAGATATTTAGAAGCAATTTCCACCAAGTGTTTGGCTACCACTGTTAGTGTCTGCGCTAAATTACTAGTCCGCTCCGAATATAGAAACGAGTCGCAACGCAATAGCAAATTGTAAATATATGCTTGTTGGTGTGTTCGACCGCATTGGATCTCTGACTGACCTGCGCGCATTACTTGCAGAGCGGACCTGAAGTTTAGCGCGGACTATATGCGGGCGTATGTGTTTTACATGCATGTCTCTGTTAAGCATACACACTGATACAAATATACACGAAAATGACGCTGTGAGCCTCGTACGTCTACGCGAGTTCCTGCACATGTGTTTGTACGCGTGTAATGGCGCGCTTTTGTGTGCGTGTGTATGTGCTTTACGTGTGTTTATTTATTTTATTTATTTATTCATTTATTTCGGACAACAAGGTCCATATTACATATACCTTACAGACTAACATACATACTAATATATACTTATAACTAAATCACGTATTTGCGGCGACGTGAGACGCGGGTCTGGTGACTGCCGGGGGTCCCCTCCGTCCACGGAACTTCCGGAACACAACTCCCTTCGGCCACAGCTCCTCCTTCAGGAAGGTCGACAATTGCTCAGTTGGGACGCGTACAACAAATGAACTAAAGTTCACCGCGTTACGCGCCTCCAACTTTTCGACCACCAATCGGAACTTGGTTTTTATGTACGTATGCTTGCGTGCGTGTGCGTTTGTGTGCATTTGTGTGTGTTTGTATGCGAGATTTTGTATGTGCGCATGTACATGAGTATGTGTTCGCGCGGTTACGTATGTATGATGTGTGTGCACGCGCGCGATTACGTGTGCGTGCGATTGTGTTTATGTGCGCGCGTATTTGCATGAGTGTGTGTATGAGTATGTGCAAGTATGTGTGCGTGCATGTGTGTATGCGCGCGCGTGAGTATGTTTTCGTGCGTATGTATGTGTTTATGTGTATATGTATGTGTGTATGTACACGCACGAGTTCGTGCGCACGCGATTGTGTTTGTGCGCGCGCCTATTTACACGAGTGTATATGGGCGTGTTAATGTGTGTATGAGCGTGTGTATGTACGCACGGTTATGTGTGAGAGCGTGTGTGTGTGTGTATGTTTGCGTGTGGGTGTCTCGAGCTCACCCTGGCGGCGCCGCGCTTGCCGTGTGCGCCTCCCAAGCGAGCAGAGGCGCTCTTGGCGAGCAGCGCTTGGCACAGTGCTCGTGCGCACTCGCTGAACTTGCTCGAATACTTCTCTTGTTCATGCTGAAAATATAAAGGCATTTTATTTATTAAACTACTTAAATTCCTTGTCATATTGGAGAAGTGTTGCGCTGAGATAGGAAGCGATGGCAACAGCTAGAGGAGGCCTATGCCAACAGGCTCACCGATGTCAGAGATATTATATAAGAAAAAAAAAACTAATAATGTTTGTGTCCCCAATTTATTTATGTCAATTAAAACCTGAAACCCTCTTTACAATATCTAGACAGGTTCGTATTTTGACACTCACAATATTATACCCAAAATCTATTTATTACTATGGCAATATAAATAAAATGATAACCCCTTCACATATTATTATTAAAAATTGGAACTGCTTATTTTGAGTATAGTCCGTGCCAAACTGCTAGTCTGCTCTGAAGTTGTCGCGGGCAGGTGTAGTCATACAATTTGCTATGACGTTTGTGCGACGCGACTCATTTCTATGTACAAAGCGGAATAGCAGTTTGGCGCGGAGTACACCACAATAAATAATACAAATCTCTTATCCTATTAATATATCTTCATACATTGTCATTATTTACACAACGAGCTTTTGCCCGCGGCTTCGCTCGCGTTACGAAGTAATATTTTCATCCCCTATTTTATCCCCTTGGGGGTAGAATTAATCAAAATCCTTTCTTAGCGGATGCCTACGTCATAACATCTACCTGCATGCCAAATTTCAGCCCGATCCGTCCAGTGGTTTAGGTTGTGCGTTGATAGATCACTATGTCAGTCACCTTTGAGTTATATATATTTAGATAGTAAAATCAACACCAACCTTAACTCTCCTATCCACCTCCTCCCTTTTGACTTTTTCCTTCCGCGCTCTGAAGGGCGCTCTGCCCTCTATCATCTCGAACACCAAACACCCAAACGAGAACCAGTCTGGACTGAACGTATACCGTTCGTTGTCTATCACCTGAAAGGTACAAAAACATATTTTTGTATAAGTTACAACTAATCTAATGTTAAGAAATAATAAAAATAATGAAAATGTTCAAACTTAGACTTCACAGAATCTATTTAAGCATTTTTTTAAATTATAATATAAGAGTAGCAGACGAGCATGCAGCCCACCTGATGGTAAGTGGCTACTGCCGCCCATGGACATCTGTAATCAACCCCAGAAAAGATTAGTTTCCTACCTGAGGTCGGCCACAGATAGGCCAGAGACAGACGCCGCTACCCCTGAGGACTAAGCACGAACCCCTCAGAAAAGTATGTCTCCCTTACCATACATTTAATCGCACGTTTAACACTGCTGTTATTAGGCAGAGATAGGGTGGTAACTCCATGGTCTAACCACTTGTTTTTAGCACCTTATGTTTTAATACCTTTTGATGCTCGTCTGCTACTCCTATAGTATATTAAAATACACCATGAATGGCCTAAGAGTCCTCACCTCCGGAGCCATATAGCCCACGGTGCCCACTCGCCCACGCACAGACCCACCGTCGGGCACGTCCACGGCCAATCCGAGATCGGAGATACGCACGTGGCCCGCGTCGTCCAGTAGGATGTTCTCTGGTTTGCAATCCCTGGGAATGGGAAAAGAATTAGTGAGAGAGATTATGGAAGTATGGAGAAGTATGAACTGTGAGAAGATGGAGAGGGAGAGAGAGGGAGAATGAGAACGGAGAAGAAAGCTAATTTAAAGAGAAGGGGTTAACTAGGGCGTGTTACAGAATTAGAGCAGTGAGAAAGGGATAGAAACGCGAGAGGGAAAGAGAAAGGGGCGGACGGGGATTCGTTAAAAGTTGCTGTTAAGGGGAGACAAAGAAAGCAGTGACAGGGACAAGTAAAGGAAAGATGATTGAAAGCTAGCTTTGGTTGGAAACTTATAATATACTAGCTGACCCGGCAAACGTTGTGTTGCCATATAAATAAAAAAATGTTAAGGGTGAACAACCCTTATCACTTACGGGTTTGAAAAATAGATACAATATTTGGTAGCGAAGGCTGTCGAATCCAATGTGAAACATTCCAAAATCAACAACTACTTACGAATTAAAAATTAATTTAAAAAACCTTTTCCCACGGACAAAATTGAGAATCTAAACGATTCTCAAGTCCCCTTGAACACACAAAACAAATTTCATCAAAATCAGTCCATTCGTTGAGAAGGAGTTCAGTGACATACACACGCACATAAGAAATATATGTATAAAGATTGGATGAAAAAGCAGAGAAGATGAACGAATAGAGAAAAGATGTACATATGATAAATATCCTAAAATCATATACAAATCAAATACCAGTACTTAATGATTTTTTACAGCATTATAAATAATTCTTCATTTAAATGAGCAGCTTTACTGTTGAAGTTGACTTCCAGAATTTATTTAGTTCCTGGGTCATAGCCCAGAATTAAATACATTCTATAGTCTGATTCATAATTAGTTTGTTAAATTTTGAATAATTGTTAAGTTTTCGTTTTTCGTTTAGTATTTTAAAGTTTTTGTTTCTTGTTAATTTTGACAGTGACATTTGTTTGTTTACATTTTGGACACCTAATTATGAATCAGACTATAGACTCACATTCATTCATCACCTCTGAACTGAAAATAATACCTGTAAACGATGCCCATCTTGTGCAAGTGTTCTAGACCGCATGCCACCTGTGCGGCGTAGAAGCGAGCTCGGTCTAGACCTAACCCAGGCTCAGCGCTACACATGTTGTATATGTGGAACTTCAGGTCACCACCTGGAATTAACATCCTCTGGGTTATAATCAATCAAATTTTTATGTTCGCTCAACTACCCCGAAAATACAGGCTTTATCTTAAATAGATCGTAGAATAGTGATTTCAATTTTTTTTTATATTTTTTTTAAGGAATTTGAGAAAAACGAAGGGAATTAATTTTTATAACCAATCTTTTATAGTAATCTTAAATATTTTATTTTGTATATGAGATATTATATGTACGATAGTACATACTTATTATTATTATTAACACGCTTTTATTAGCTTCAGACGTATGTATGTTGGTATGTTAGTATGTAACGGAATCTTTGAACATGATTTTAACCCCCTTCAAAACGTCGGATTAACTCGAAATTTGGCATACTTATTAAGGACCGATGACAATTCAATATTTTAAACATTAATAGTTTTGTACCATTGTCCTTATCAACATCCTCTGGATTAACGATTTTCGAGGCGAGATTTTTCAAACACCTTCAGCAAAGTTCATCGCAACTTTAGATTGCAAATAATTATTGCTATTTAGTTTCAATAGGCGTAACTTTTATATCGTGATTTTTAGTTTAGAAAATAATAATGTTATTTCCCTATAACTCAAATGTTCTGAAACATATCTATAATGCGCTCTTGTAGAATGATTTTTAGGATTCCGTACTCAAAGGTTAAAACGAAACCCTCTGCGGTCTGTTCGTCTGTCGTTGGGCTTTATCTCTTAAATCGTAATAGATAGACACTTTTTACAAACGATGAATAATGGTGGTCGCTATAACGAGAAATACTAAAAATTAATAAATAAATATACTCGGGGTGCTCCATTTATTAGGTTCGAAAAGCACCCCACACTTTTTCCACAATTATACTATTTACTGTTCCTTAATTGATTCTTAGATTGAAAATTATTTTCTACTTTTTAGTTGATTTTATCATAAAAGCGTGTTTTTTAGTTTTTTGAACTATAATTATTTTATTTTGTAATACTTTCAGTTCTTGCGTGTGAACACATTGCTACATGATTTTTTTTCAATAATTGCCCCTGAAAAGTATAACTTCTTCAGTCAGATAAGCATAATAGTACTGCAACAATAAATGTATCATTGCAATACCTATAGAAGGAACTATTGTAGAAGGAACATACTAAAAACGTTTGAAATGGCGACACACTGCATAATTATGTGTGTGTTTATACCCGATAAAATACCTAGTAGTTGTTAGCAATGCCTTTTTACGACGCTTTTATTAGCTTGACCTGTATGTATGTAACGGAATCTTAGAACTCGATTTTTACCCACTTTGAACAGTCAGATTAATTTAAAACTTTGAAAAATTATCAAAAATCAATAACAATACACGATTTTAATAATTTTATCCCGTTCTCATATTCTAATGAGAGGATTAACGATTTTCATTATGCGATTTTAGCATGGTTTTTAGTTTTTAAACAATAATTATTATTGCTACATATTCCGTACCAAGCGTGAATACGTAGACAAGTGGAAAATGCACAATTTTATTGCATCTATGTGCAGTATTTGGTGAGAATTATTTAAATGTTTACAAGTGGTATGTGTATGGTAAAAATACCCGTTAACTTACCTATTCACTCACCATATAGGTAATTCAAACAATCTTACTGTTTATTATGATTAAAAAATATAAAAATGTGTATATATACATATTTGTATAAGTAGGTCGTATCAATATATTCACGCCTGGTACCCATATTATACATACCATTCATAATAGTGAGAACGAGACAGAGCGCATCTTTCGTCTCGTACGCGTACGCGAGGTTCACGACGAACCTCGAGTTGATCCGCTGCAGTATTTGCTTCTCTATCAACACCATCGCCTCTCCCTTTCTCTTCTTGATTCGCTTCTTTTCCAACTTCTTGCATGCGTACATCTTGCCTGTCGCTCTAACCTGGAAGGATAATTAAATGTTTATTAATTTTGGAAAAAAATATGTGTTAGTTATCTTGTTTCGTTTTAATGGCAAAAGGATAACTCAGGACAAATATCATAAAAATAAGCGGAGCAAAGACTCCCGATTTGGTGTCTACGTAATACTTGGTTATAACCAAAATAAAAATGGTCCTTCAAGCCAAATGTAATAGTGATCGATGAGAAATAGAAGACCGGTAACCGAAAAGAATTAGTTACCGCGTAAATGTTTGCACCTTTTGAATCCAGCCATTTCCTGCCGTCTTCTTCAGGTTGTCGGTTCATCTGGTTGGGGGCGACCTGAGTTCCTTTTACCTAAACTTGGTCGCCACTCGAGGACCTTTCCCCATCGCACATCGGTCCAGGTACTCACCACTCGAGGACATTTCTTCCTCATCGGTTATGGGTCCTCCGAGTGATATAACCTGCAGATTTATCACCAAACCCCTCACCTGACAAGCGCAGACCTCGCCAAAGCCGCCCTTGCCGAGCACGCGGTACATGCGGAACGTGGGCTGCGCCTCCAGCCACTTCCACTACAGGTAGTGGTGGAAGTAGTGGAGCGCTCGTACTCCTCACGCCATCTATGCATCCTTCCAACCATCCATCTATCCGTCCAACCTTCCATCCATCGATCCTTCTATCCGTCCATCCTTCCATCCATCCATTCTTTCATCCATCCATCCATCCATACACACATCTAACCATCCATCCAACCTTCCATACGTCTTTCTTCCCATCGATTATCTGTATCAGAAACACCAAACCCCCTCACCTGACAAGCGCAGACCTCGCCGAAGCCGCCCTTGCCGAGCACGCGGTACATGCGGAACGTGTTCTGCGTGATGGGCTGCGCCTCCAGCCACTTCCACTGCAGGTAGCGGTGGAAGTACATCGAGCGCTCGAACTCCGCGAACGGGGTGCCCGCTAGGAAACTCTTCACGCATCGGATACACTCGCCGAATATGTCCTTTGAGCCGCCTGGAAGGTGGGAGATGAGAGATGAATAAAAAATATATATATAAAAATGATAATATGTGTGCACGACAGATTAATATATATAATAAAATAAAATATTTAAAATACTTAAATATAAATGAGTTACAATATGAGCCTGTATTAATAATCTGTGGAACATAATAAAGATGCAAACGAGGACGGCGGCAAAGAAACCGTATCGACTCTGTGGTAATTCGCGCCGCTGCGGATTCCCGCGCTTTTTTAATTGCGCACTTCGGATGATCGGACGATTCGACTGAAGACAACATTGCTGCTTTTATATATATACGCTTGCTCTGCCGCCGCCCGCGCCGCTTTTAAACCATAATATCGTCTTTTATTAATATACCAGCAGCCTATACGTAACATTTTGGCCTTACGAACCGGATAATTCGTATCGTTTATGCATAAACAAATGGTGAAAAGTTGGAATCTAATTTGAAGAAGTTCGTTTGAAATACCAACAGTGATCGTTTATCGTTTATTTTAAACACTATTATTATGTGCATGCAGTGTATAGTTGTGTTTAGTGTTACCGTTTATCGTTTAATTTCGTATGTTTAAAAGCTAAGAGCGTTTGTAATTAATAGAAATATAGACATAAGTGAATGGTGTTCGTTTGTTCGTTGTCAATAAAAGGACATTTATTATTATGTGGTGAGCGAAGTGTATTATAGTTATTATATCAGTAGTGAGTTCGTGTATTAAAAGTGACGTGTATGTTAAGTTCGTAAAATGTAGTGAAGTGTCGAGTTAATAATATAAACAAAATGCCAATAACGAGGTCAATATCCTCTAAGCGTAGAGGTATAAAGATCGAGCCAGCTCCACCTGAATCGAACCCGGTCATTGAACCACAATCAGCACGAGTAGTAGACGAGCCAATAGGGATACCAAGTACTCCAATGACACAAACGCGAGGTAAAAAGAATAACGAGTCGTTGCAAAGCCGATCGAACGAGTCAGCATGCTCTAAGAAGAGCATTCAGCGCGCTGAAGCGTTAGAACGACTCGCCAAGGCAAAGCTAGAAGAAGCGCGCGCGGTCACTGCACTTGCTGAAGCTGAAGTAGCCAGGATCGAAGCACAGTCTACCGTTATTGATGATCATGAAAGTGGTCCCGATGCAGACAAAGATAAGTCTTTTCTTATTAAGAGTTGGCTAGAAACGCAACCAAAGATAGGGGAACCCGTGGATCAAGATATTTATACTACCCATCGGAAAAATGATACTGAGTTGCACCCGGCGGAGTTCACCGACCGACGTATACCATCTCAGGAGCCGCAAATGATAGATGTGGCAGCGCTCGCCGCGGCTTTAAGTGAGGTCGCGCGAGCTACATCATCGCACCCACTATCAAAATATGTTCAAGACTTACCATCCTTTAGTGGTGCTAGCAATGAATGGCTAGCATTTAGAGCTGCATACCGAGATACCAATGGTCACTTCACTAAGACTGAGAACTTGATACGACTAAGAAGATGTTTACGGGGTGTGGCCAGAGAAGCAGCGATATCGCTATTTATTGCGGAGACTGAACCGGACGAAGTGATGCGCCTACTAGATTAAGATTTGGGCGCCCGGACGCGTTAGTCATAGCAGAGATGGAGAAGATTAAAACTATTCCTCGACTAACAGATAACCCTCGAGACATATGTGTCTTCGCCAGTCGCATTAATAACATCGTAGCCGTCGTACAAGCTTTAAAGAAAACTTATTACTTGTATAACCCAGAAGCGATTAGAGCAGTCGTAGATAAATTAACGCCCGCTATAAAATATCGATGGTACGACTATGCTTCGACAAGACCAGAAGATGAACCTGATCTTATCAAAATCTCAGATTTTCTGTCTAGAGAAGCTGAACTTTGTAGTCGATATGCACCAGCAGAGAATGTCAGAGACCGTTCACCTTCAATTCAGAAGAAACCACACAGGTCTTACACTACCACGTTATCGGAACCGATAGTACGCTCGATCTCTCGAAAGCCAGTGAACGCACCAGATTGTCCCATTTGCCAGAAGGATCATAAGATTCGTGATTGCAAGACCTTCAACGATTTAAAAGTTAGTGA
The DNA here is from genome assembly GCA_014595695.2 of Epargyreus clarus clarus. NCBI lineage: Eukaryota > Metazoa > Arthropoda > Insecta > Lepidoptera > Hesperiidae > Epargyreus > Epargyreus clarus. The sequence goes on from JACTTY020000028.1 coordinate 1,933,699, forward strand.
CAGATGGGAACGAGCGAAAGAATTCAACATTTGCTTTCGATGCTTGAATAAAAGAAATTTTCGGCACCGATGCAGCTACAAGGCGTGTGGTGTTGAAGATTGTAAAGGATCGCATCATCCCCTTCTACATAGCACTAAACCGGAGGAATACGCTAAAGAGAGCGGTTCCGATTTAGCCGTCGTAACATCAACTCGGCCTAAGACTTTGGAAACAACATTTTTGAAAATTGTCCCTGTAACCATAAAGGGCCCTAAAGGTACTTTAGATACATTTGCCCTTCTAGATGAGGGATCTACAGTTACCTTGATAGAGGAAAGTATAGCTCAGGATGTTGGTGCAATTGGGCCAACAGAGCCGTTCGACATTGAGGGTGTGGCTGGAGCTCGAGTGAGCGCAAACACTTCAAGAAGGGTGTCGTTGCTCATCACCGGAAAGCACGCTCACAAGGAACATGAGCTTACAGCGCGCACTATCGACAACCTACATCTTTCACCTCAAGCTATAGACGGAGATTATTTGGACAATTTCAAATATTTAAAAGAAATTTCCGATGACCTCATATGTAATCGTGGAACACCCACACTTCTGATCGGCCAGGATAACTGGCATCTCATAGTATCGCGGTCAGTTAAGTGTGGAACACGAGGTCAGCCAGTCGCTTCATTCACTGAGCTCGGATGGGTGCTTCATGGCCCCAGTGGAGATAAAACGCATCGAGTTCATTTCGTGTCGAAAATTACAGTCCATAATGAAGAAGAAGAGGAAAGAATAGAAGATCTCATGAAGAACTTTTTTGACCTCGATGCAATCGGAATCGAACCTAAGCACCCTAAGAATGACCCGAACGAACGCGCCATAAGTATACTCGAGAAGCGAAGTCGTCGGTTGCCCAACGGACAATTTGAGACTGGTTTGTTGTGGCGTAATGACGACGTGGTGCTACCCAATAATAAAGACTCTGCGATAAGACGCCTCGAAGGTATAGAGAGAAAGCTGGACAAAGACGCCAATCTTAAACGGCAGTACAACGAGCAGATGGCACATCTTCTTGATAGCGGGTATGCTGAGATAGCGACTTCTTCACCACGCCCTGGCCGCATTTGGTACTTACCACATTTTCCGGTGATAAACCCTTCGAAGCCCAAGCCAAGAATCGTATTGGATGCTGCAGCCAGAAGTCATGGAATTTGTTTGAACGATACCTTGCTAAGCGGTCCTGACCTTTTGATGTCGCTGCCCGGAGTACTGATGCGTTTCCGGCAAAGACAAGTAGCAGTAACAGCAGACATAAAAGATATGTTCCTGCGTATAACCATGCGAGAAGAAGATAGAGATGCGTTGCGTTTCCTGTGGAGAGAAGACAGACGAGAAGGACCACCTACAGAATATCGTATGCGCAGCGTTATATTTGGCGCAGCTTCCTCTCCGTGCACTGCGATCTACATCAAAAATAGAAACGCAAAAGAATACCAACAGCAGTTTCCTGAAGCTGTGGATGCCATCATCAATAACCACTACATGGATGACTATCTACAATCATTCGATTCCGTTGAACAAGCTATTCGTGTTGCGTCAGACGTGGATTATGTTCATCAACGTGCAAAATTCTTCCTGCAAAAATGGGCATCGAATCGACCTGAAGTGCTCGCCAAATTGACATCGGAGCTTAATAGGCGAAGCGAGGAGGTAAAGCTGCAAGATAACCCGACAACAGAGAAAACCTTGGGACTTGTATGGAAACCTATTGAGGACCATCTGACATTTAATTTAAACCTTAAGAAAGTTTCAATCGAGATATGTAACGGAACGAAGCGACCAACAAAAAGAGAAGCACTTCGTACCATAATGTCGCTTTTTGATCCTCTTGGCCTTGTCACTCCAGTCACCGTTCCAGCGAAGCGCTTATTACAAGACACTTGGCGTTTAGGTGTCAATTGGGATGAGGAACTTCCCGATAATTTACATGCGGCGTGGCTTGAGTGGTTGCGCCATATGAAACAACTGAGCCATTTGGCCATCGAGCGCTGTTACCCACACTTCACCGATGCAGCGCATGTCGAGATGCACATCTTCGTAGACGCAAGTGAAAGTGCTTGCGTCGCCGCAGTCTACTGGCGATCTATTTCTGTGGATAATACCGTCCATATGTCATTAGTCATGGCCAAGGGGAAGGTGGCTCCATTGAAGGTAACATCAGTACCACGTCTCGAGCTGCAAGCAGCCGTATTAGGCTGTCGCCTAGCACGCACTGTTGAAACCGAGCACGATATAAAACCAGCACGCCGAATATTTTGGACAGATTCTCGCACAGTGTTGTCGTGGCTCAGAGCGGGACCGCGTACTTATAAACCCTTTGTTGCTCATCGTGTAGCGGAAATTGAAGATGATACCAAAGTCAGCGAGTGGCGTTGGGTGCCTACTGCACTCAATGTTGCAGACGATGCCACCCGCGGAACACCAAGCGAATTTGATCACAATCATAGATGGTTTCGTGGGCCGCATTTCTTATATAATTCAGAAGAATCTTGGCCCCAAGAGCCAGAATCTGTCGTGACACCAATTACTGGGGAAGAACGTGTGGCAACAACAACACATGAAACTCAGCGCCTCGTCGACGCATTGCCTCTAGTCTCGAGATTTTCATCCTGGTTGCGTCTCGTCAGAACAACCGGCAGAGTTCTTCAATTTATCGAGCTTTGTCGCCCCCAGCGTCTGGTTGCTCCTGTAGGCGCTATAAAAAGAACACGTCGATCAGATGTTGAAGACCTGTGGAAGAAGACGACATCACGACGATCACTTCAACAACCGCGAACTACAGCTTCGACACCTGTTAAGCCATGCTACGTGCCTCTCGAAGCCTTTTACCTTAAAGCGGCAGAGAAGATTTGGTGGAAAGCTGCTCAAGAAGAGAACTTCTATAATGATATTTGCCGCCTTCGAAAAAACTTGCCAATCGCTAAAGATAGCAAATTACGAGCGTTAAGCATCTATTTAGACGAAGAAGGCGTGATGAGACTAAGATCGCGTATCGACTTGGCCATAAATATTTCACCGGAACAGCGCAATCCACCGGTCCTCGATGGTGGAAGTTCATACACCCGATTGTATATCGCATGGATTCATAAACTTAATCACCACGCCGGGGCAGAGACGGTAGTAAACGAAATTCGTTCACGTTTATGGGTGTTGCGTTTAAGACCAACTGTTCGAAACATAATCAAAAGTTGCATAAAATGCAGACTTCTGCGAGCAAAACCTAGTTCACCCCTAACAGGAGACCATCCAAAGACACGACTCGCCCATCATGAGCGACCATTTAGTTTCGTAGGTCTCGATTTCTTTGGTCCCTGCGGCGTTACAATAGGACGACGACATGAAAAGCGATACGTCGCTCTTTTCACTTGTTTGACAACTCGGGCGGTGCATATAGAAGTGGCAGGATCCCTGAAGTCAGATAGCGCTATCATGGCTCTGAGAAGGATGATGGCGCGGCGTGGATGTCCGACGGAAATCCATAGCGACAATGGAACCAATCTGAGAGGAGCTGATGCCGAGCTGAGGAAGGCTGCCTATACGGCGACAAAAGATGAGGCCACATCTCGTTCAATAACTTGGCGATTTATCCCACCCGGAGCTCCATTTATGGGCGGAGCGTGGGAGAGGTACAATCGATTAAACGAGCACTAGCTGCAACATTAAATGAGCGCTACCCAACGGAAGAAGTGTTACTGACTTTGCTTTAGGAAGCGGAATACACGGTCAACAACAGACCTTTAACACCAGTGTCAACCTCTGCAGATGACCCTGAATCGCTAACTCCTCTGCACTTTATACTGGGAGGTCCAGCTCGAGTGCCACAGCCTGGAAGCTTCAGCGACGCTGATCTAAACGCTCGACAAAGGTGGCGGCACACTCAACGTCTAGCCGACATTTTTTGGGCTCGTTGGGTGCGTGAATATGTGCCGTTGCTTCAAAACCGGCGGGAGCCTCGAAGCCAAGGGCCATTTCCACAAATTGGAGACGTAGTATTGCTGGTGGACGAGAATTTGCCTCGGAATACCTGGCCCCGGGGAAAAATAACAAACTTATACCCTGGAAAGGATGGAGTTATTAGGGTCGTCGAGGTGAAGACGAAGTCCGGGCTACTGAAGAGAGCCACAAAAAAGGTTATCGTGCTCACAAATGAGGTGCATGAAATGCACGGCGGGAGATTGTGCACGACAGATTAATATATAAAATATAAGTAATAAAATAAAATATTTAAAATACTTAAATATAAATGAGTTATAATATGAGCCTGTATTAATAATCTGTGGAACATAATAAAGATGCAAACGAGGACGGCGGCAAAGAAACCGTATCGACTCTGTGGTAATTCGCGCCGCTGCGGATTCCCGCGCTTTTTTAATTGCGCACTTCGGATGATCGGACGATTCGACTGAAGACAACATTGCTGCTTTTATATATATACGCTTGCTCTGCCGCCGCCCGCGCCGCTTTTAAACCATAATATCGTCTTTTATTAATATACCAGCAGCCTATACGTAACAATATGAAAGTTTTCGTTATTCTCAACATGATTTCATATGGACTTATAAGAGGGAGAGTTTAAGAGTCCAGTAGGGTATACTGGACCCTTATGATATACATATTTTTGAAAGTAGAAACCTTTGTGGTTGGACTCCGTCGGCACCACCGCCACACTTATTTGTAACTAATAACAGCAGTGTAAAGCGCTCTTATTCTGCGCTTCTGGTTTGTAAGGGCGACATACTTCTCCGAGGCGTTTCAGTTTAATCCTCAGGGGTAGCGACGCATCTGTGGCCAACCTCAGTTAGGAATATAATCCTTAGTGTGGTTGATAACAGATGTCCATGGGCGGCAGAAGCCACTTACCATCAGGTGGACTGCATGCTCGTCTGCTACTCCTATATTATAAAAAAAACTTCATCTTAAACGTTACTGTTCCATCGTGGGCACGGGTCTCCTTTCAGAATGGAGGCCCTAGTCCACCGCGCTGGCCAAGTGCGTATTGGTTGGCTTCACATACCCTTAAGAACTTCTTTTTAACAACTATCAATATGCAAGTTTCCTCACAATGTTTTCTTTCACAAGTGAAGCAAGTGATAATTAATTTCGAATACTCAAATAAATTAGAAAAATTACAGGTCATGCCTTGTGTTCGAACCTCGAACCCCACGATCGAGAGGCTGTTCAACGACTAAGCTATCACTCCTATACATTTCCAACTTAAAAGGGTGGTAGAGCGCTTTACGAGGTAGAGTGTTTTTTTTTTCATATATTTGAGCCTAACGATAAAGCAGACGTGCTACCTGATGGAAAATAGTCAACGTCGCCTATGAACATTTGCAACACCAGAGGAGTCGCCAATGCACCACCAGCTTTGGAGGAGAGCTCTTTTTGCACTTAAAGAGCCCCACGTCATAGCGCTCTAGGAATGCCGGGAGTGTGGTCTGAGCGGTGAGTTTCCACACCAACTCTAGCATGAAGCAGTTTCGTATTTAATGAGCTCGAAGATTGCGTGCTCGCTAATTACCTCGCACAAAAGCCATATAATTAAACAGCTGTATTAGTAGGTCTGGATTCCCACATGACCTATTTGGTTTCTATAATAATCAATTATGGTTTAAATATAAGCATACAGGTTGGTAGCGGATTATTGTCAAGTAGATTTTAATTGAAAGAAGAAGGGACGGTGGTAGACCCTTTGTGGTTCGACTCCGGCGGCACCACCGCCACACCTATTTCTACCTAATAACAGCAGTGTTAGGCGCTGCTGTGTTCCGTTTTGAAGGGTGTGGTAAGGGAGACAGACTTTTCAGATGCGTTCCAGCTTAGTCCTCAGGGGTAGCGGCGCAGCTGTAGCCACTTACTGTCAGGTGGACTGCATGCTCGTCTGCTACTCCTATATAATAATAAAAAAAACTAAAAAGAAATATCCTAACTTTCTATATTGGTATCCGCAGCTTAGTTACCTCTCATATCCTTTGTAGAAAGGTACTTTTACAGTGTCAAAATTAGGAACATAAAAACACCCGAAGCTCACAACATTTTCGCTCCCCACCCAAAACATTTACCTAAAACTTTATCTTCATTATCTAAAGTTGGTTTAGAATGGTCCCTTAAATTACTAGGGTCTAAGGATGGAGTAATTCAGCGCTCGAAACACGAAATTGTCCCTACACCGTACGCTTAGTACCTAAGACCTAAAGTTCTAGCATTACTAAGTTCAAAGCGGTGGTAGTAATATAATAAAAAATCGTAACTATTATTATGAATATAGATGTGAGTTCCTTGTTCCTTGTTTGTTTGTATGTTTCTTTGTTTGTTTGATTGCCACGCTTTTACAAGCATGAAGTTATGCCTAACTGTCATTAAGTTTTGTATACACGTTATCAGGAGTTAAGAAAAAGACATAGGGTATCTTGCTCCGAAAAAAATGTACAATCCCCGAGATATAGTTAAAAGGTTCTGAAAATGAGCAAAGCCGTAGATATAAGCTTGTGTCGTATATTTGCAGGTGTCCCCGTACACTCCAAAATATATACATTTCTTTTCTCATGAAAGTCTGTAACGACAATCGATAAATCGGTGTACAGCCGCACTGCCCACCTTCGAGCTGCGAGCCGGCGTCGTCAACGACGTCAGCGGGCACGACATCAGTGACCGCGTCGCAGTCTTCCGCCTTCGGGAGCTTGTTCACAACCCGCGACGCACAGTACCACTTCCCACCTTCGAGCTGCGAGCTGGCGTCGTCGACGACATCGGCGGGTACGACGTCGGTCACAGCGTCTCCGTCATCCGCCTTCAGGTACTTCCCGAAGACCCGCGCCGCAAGCGCCGCCCTCGACTCGTCCACCTCCACTTCATACTTCTCCGCCTGGAACACACAGCACATCTATCTTTACTATTGTAAACCTGTTATGGTTGAAGCCGAAAGAATCCAAATATTGCTAATGTTAGTAATCCTAGATCTATTGAATATTTTGCCCACCCAACTAATTGAATTTTGGTACTTGAATTTGGTAAAGGTGGTAGAACCCTTTGTGGTTCGACTCCGGCGGCACCACCGCCACACCTATTTCTACCTAATAACAGCAGTGTTAAGCGCTGCTGTGTTCCGGTTTGAAGGGTGTGGTAAGGGAGACAGACTTTTCCGAGGCGTTCCAGCTTAGTCCTCAGGGGTAGCGGCGCATCTGTGGCCGACCTCAGGTAGGAATATCTAATCCTATCTGGGGTTGATTACAGATGTCCATGGGCGGCAGTAGCCACTTACCATCAGGTGGACTGCATGCTCGTCTGCTACTCTTATATTATAAAAAAAAAAACTCAAAATATTTAATCGATTGATTTTATTCATTACGGGCGTATATTTATTCACACTTTCAAGTTACAGACAGCATCTTAAGTTTCCAATATTGTACAAAGGCCAACTAAACAAAAATCAAAGAAAATAACTTGGCAGTTTAAAGTGTAGTATTATAAGATATAGTCTTTAAAGTCAATAAAATATCATCGATCATTTTCCACCCAATAAACGTTTAGGTATACTTCAATACATTGACCGCAATGATATTTACGAAAACGAGGCCCTCAAACTAAATCTTCGTACAGCATTAACTTAATTTTTGCAAACTCGCCTCAAAAAGAGGAACAGAAAAAAATAGTCAGCACTATGAGGACTTCTGAGCTCATTATCAAGATTAATGACTCCCGCAATCGCAATGCTCCATTAGCCATAGAGATCATTTCTCACCCCGCCTCACCCCTTCTCACCTCGCCTCACCCGGTCACCTAACGTCACCCCCCTTTTAGAACTCGAGGGGGTGAGCATCCCATCCGGCAATCACTCCGCCGCGCCATTGCTTGCAATTTTTAAGTGTTGAATTAAATTTCACTTAGCGACGTCGCCCGTAGGAAGTGCTTTCAACCCTAAAGTGACACTATTAGCTCTTCTCTGGAGTTTTATTTTGTAACCACTTTTAAAATGGCTTTAGGTACCGCTTAACTATGATTTTAAAATGTTTAAAGAACTTTTTGAAATGCTGGTACGGAATATTTATTTAGTCGCAAATCTGTCGCGAGGGACCAAAATCACTTGAATGTCTCAATCATGTTGTTGTAGCTTTGCGAACCAATTTTGGCAAGCGTTGAATTATAATATAAACATATTTTATATGACCAGGAACCCAACCCCAGTAGAACAATAATGGTTTGACGTAGTCTCATTTAACGAAATAGACGTTTAGCGCCTGGCATTTTTCGAATTAGACATTCAGCTTAAATATTTTCTTCCACGAAATCTACAAACTTATACATTTTAATTTATACTTCACTTCTGAAACATGAATGGAACCGACCACAAATCCACAATCACGAATAATCATTCATTTCAATCCAGTATTCACTCTCCCAGCCTCTTAAAATGCAGCCGATGAACTTTCCGGTGACAAAATGACATTTCCTTCCCTACCTTCAGACTCGGTTCTCCATAATAATGTAAAATCTCAAAGCGCTTGAATACTAGCTACACTTAAGATGACTTTCAAGTTGTCGCTGTTCAAAGATGTTAATAATTTGTTAGAAATAAGATTTTTTACTAATTGGCTTAATTTTAAAATCCTTTTCACAGTCGGCACCTTTACATCTCGATGAATTGGTGTCGACAAAATTTTTGGATATGTTAGTTTCAGAATTTAGCGAGATGGCCAAGCTAGTCGATTGACCAGTCATTGTCATCATTCTTCAGTCATCATTGTCATTAGTATCATCATCATCATCATTTCATCTATAAATTTTATCGTAATTACGACTCTACTCCAATCTAGAAATATATTGAAGACCAAAGAAGAACTGAAACGAATACGTGAAAGATTTATAAATTCATCAAACTTTACTCGTCTATTCCTTGAAAAACGTTTTATAAAATACAATACAATTTGCAACAATATAACTCTAAGAAATGATATCTCGTCAGCACCCTCCTAGCCTCTTAAACTGCATGAAACAGATCTTCCGGTGACAAAATGTCATTTCCCTCGGACGGCTCTCGTCTCGGCTTCCCAGAATTGGATAGACGTCACAAAACGCTCAATTACTAACAAGTTTATAAAAACGTTTTGAATGTTCAAGAGTTTTAAATTCACATTTTGGAGAGATAAACGTTGAAAATCCCTTCGAATCAATGGAGATTTTTTCCATTACGCTGAGACACATTTATTTTTTATTAATGCAGTTGGGCCCGATCTAGTAAGACAGGAGAGGGAAGGCAAACCGTACAATCGTCCAAAGAGGTAAAAATAAAGGAAAATATAGTTTAAACTGAAAGAAACGAATCTTCCGGCGACAAAATGTCATTTCCCTCGGACGGCTCTCGTCTCGGCTTCCCAGAATTGGATAGACGTCACAAAACGCCCAATTACTAACAAGTTTATAAAAACGTTTTGACTTTGCTGTAAGAGAATTTAATATACACTTTTTGGACAGATATACTTTGAAAATAACTTCGAATCAATATGACATAAAGGTAGAATTTTTCCTTCATGATAAAATACATTCATTTTTTCTTGACATTAATGACCTCAGTAAAATCAATGTAGTTAATGAGCCCGATCTAGTATTTGGGCAAGCTGAACAATTGTCCAGAAATAAAAATGAGAGGCGAAAAATTGGGAGGATTGCTTTTTTGTCGACCTACATAAATAAAGGGCGGCAAATTTAACTCCTTACCCCGGACCGCATAAACCACATTGCTTACTACTTCTAAAGGTTGATTGTAAAGGGCGGCAAAGATTTATTTTGCCCGAAGCGGCTAAATAGGACCCTGGCATTTATTAACATATTCTTCGTAGTCACCTACACCATCTACAGTGTGACAAAGATCACAGCTTACCGCATCAAGGAAGCTGTTGTACTTGTGATAGTGCGGCCGGTTGCGCTCGCAGAACTGACGGAACAGCAGCTTGCCGATCGGCTGCTGGTCCACCACGTAGTCGTAGCCTACATCTGAAAAGAAGAGAAGAGAACTATTAATAAAGGTGGTAGAACCCTTTACGGTTCGACTCCGGCGGCACCACCGCCACACCTATTTCTACCTAATAACAGCAGTGTAAGGCGCTGCTGTGTTCCGGTTTGAAGGGTGTGGTAAGGGAGACAGACTTTTCGGAGGCGTTCCAGCTTAGTCCTCAGGGTTAGCGGCGCATCTGTGGCCGACCTCAGGTAGGAATATCTAATCCTATCTGGGGTTGATTACAAATGTCCATGGGCGGCAGTAGTCACTTACCATCAGGTGGACTGCATGCTCGTCTGATACTCCTATATTATAAAAAAAAACCGGGAAGATTATGAGTATTGGAAGATTAAAACTCTTATATCTGCCTAACGCCTATTACAATAGTTCATCGTGCGACAGAACACATCTGTGGCTGACTCTAGGTAGAAAACTAATCTCTCATGAATTTGATTAAGTAACGATGTTCATGGGGACCAGTAACTCCTTACCATCTCGTTCACTTCATGCTCGTTCGCTACATTTAATATTGAAAACATCTACCTAACTTTTACTTTACTTTTAACATAGATGTATGGTGTTTTACCGGGAGGTTAGGTAGATTGGACTTTATGATCCGAAAGTGTAATTTTAATGTTTATTTTGTATGTAACTCTAACGTTGTAAACTGACCTAAGTCAGGAAAACAGTTGCGATAAAGTTAATAATAGCTCAGTGCCCAAAAAGGATGTATTCAAATAAATTCAGCAATGGATTTCCTATTGCCATTAGTATTTCTGGCGTGACGTCACAACATCATTAAGCTCGATGCACATCTACCAGATGTAACGCAGGTGCATTGCATAATTTGCAGTGAACCGGTAGTTTGTTACCCAACTGCGGAAGGTAATGTTTCTCGAGCGTATGAATACATGTCTCATTCTTTGACACGTCAATGCATTGGGCCAAGATACGGGACTGACTTTGGTTATATTTAACTTTGTCAGTAGGGTTTTATTTTAATAATTCCTTTGTCTCAAAAGATTATGAAATAATTATCATTGATAAACCAAAAACCACGCCTTTATCTAAATATATATAACTCAAAGGTGACTGACTGACATAGTGATCTATCAACGCACAGCCCAAACCACTGGACGGATCGGGCTGAAATTTGGCTTGCAGGTAGATGTTATGAAGTAGACATCCGCTAAGAAAGGATTTTGATCAATTCTATCCCCAAAGGGATAAAATAGGGGATAAAAATATTACTTAGTAACGCGAGCGAAGCTGCGAAGAAAAGCTCGTTGTTATACATACAAAAAAGTAATAATTGTTGCAATTTATGATGCGTTAACTTTCCCATGAACTTTCTCTAAGGCGCTCAAACGAAAATCGTTAATCCTGATTATCCTGATAAGGACAACGGGACAAAATTATTAAAATAACAGCTCAAAGTGAATAAAAATAGAGTTCAAAGATTCCGTTACATATATACAGGTTAAGCTAATAAATTCGTGGTAAATATATGCGGCAAAGGCAGCGATAGCCTAGTGGTTAAGAAACTTGGCCTCTCGATCGAGGGGTCCGAGGTTCGAATCCCAGGCACGCTCTGATTTATCAAAGTTATGTGCGTATTAGAAATTAATTTTCACTTGCTAAACGGTGAACAAAACATCGTGAGGAAACCTGCGTACCTGAGAGATTTATAAAAAAATCTCAAAGGTATGTGAAGTCTACCAATACATACGTACAAGTGGTACAGCGATGTACCAGGTAGACTATGGTCTAATCCTTCTCATTATGAGAGGAGACTCGTGCCCAGCAGTGGGACGTTAATAGGTTGACGATGAAATACGAGGGTACGTTTTTAAGTTCGCGGAATGAGGGACAAGGAGCGAAAATAAAATGTCAATATTATTTTTCTTTTTCTACATATTCTCCTGCAAGACGAATGCATTTTTCAGATCTTTGTATTAACTTATTTAAACCCTCATAAAAAAATGTTTTGTCCTTGTCGGAAAAATACGAGGAAATTGCGTCCTTTACTTCTTCGTCTGTAGAAAATTTCTTTCCACGAAGCTCTTTTTTCATTTTTGGAAAGAGATAATAATCGCTGGGAGCCAGGTCTGGACTATAGGGTGGGTGATTTAAAATATCAAAGCCCACCTTATGCAGGGCAGCCAGTGCAATACGGCTCTTGTGTACGGGCGCATTGTCGTGCAACAGCAGGACACCTCTGGATAATTTTCCTCGTCTTTTTTCTTTGATGGCTTCTTTTAACCGCTCCAAGATTGTTGCGTAATATTCTCCGGTTATAGAGACACCTTTATCTTTGTAATCTATTAACAAAATTCCTTCTGCATCCCAAAAGACTGTCGCCATGAGTTTGCCGGCCGATTGTGACACCTTAAACTTTTTAGGAGGTGCTGTACCCTTTTTATGCCACTGCATGGAGTCTTGTTTAGACTCAGGTTCATAATGGTGAACCCAAGTTTCATCTCCAGTAACAATTCGATTCAGTACAATATCCTTATCTTCTCCACAGAGGTTCAAAAACGCACGGGAACATTCAACGCGCTGTTGTTTCTGAGGCGGCGTGAGCATTCTCGGCACCCACCGCGCGCTGACCTTAGTCATGCCAAGATGGTCATGCAGAATTTTAAAAATGGTTGTATCCGATACTCCAACCATTTCTGCAAGCTGTTTTCTTCTTTAGCCGAGCATCTTCCAGTACTAATTTTTCGACTTCCGCTATCGTTTCCGGAATGGTCACCTCAACAGACTGTCCTGGTCGTGGGTCGTCTTCAAGTGAATCCCTGCCTTGCTTAAAAAGGTTGTTCCACTTGTAAACCATCGTTTTTCCAGGGCAAGAGTCCCCGTAAACCGATGACATCTCTTCCATTATGATTTGCACAGACTTTCCTTGCTTGGTAAGGAACTTTATAACGGCGCGATGCTCGATTTTCTCCATACTTCCAATTTTCTTCCGGATTGAGTTGTTTAATTGTCGATAGTTTTAAAACTAATGATGCAATTGTGATAAAACTTTATATTTATACTATTTATGAGTCACTTAACACGTACCGCCCTTAACGAGCCCGCTATCCCCCCTCCAACCCTGCCATTCCGCGGACTTAAAAACGCACCCTCGTATATACGGTGTCGGCAAATGTGAAATGAGCTTTACAATTACAGCCACCGTCACGTAACATCAAAACAACGGAAACGAACTGGAAAACAATTGCTCTGACGAATGTCCCACAAAATCCACTTTATCCATTACATTTCCCATTTGTTACCCTTACCATGTGTTTTTACGTTTTGACAAATATGACTGTTTTGGTATTTGTTTACGTATTTGCCCATACAATTTCCAATCAGCGCCCCTAGCGGATTGTATCAGAACTATAGTGTCAGTAACGTAACATTAAATGTCTAAATTGACAAAATGGCGCTTTATGTTTTGTCTCTCTTTTTTGCGAACATGTGAGGCAGACAGAAAGACTTGAGCACTTACTTATTGTTACGTTTACTCAGTGGTGCGCTTTCGACAACTCATTCTACTGAAGCAAACGGAACAGAATAACGGATTGAGTAAACGTAACGGAAATATGTGGGATATTTTGAAAACTCGTACTAAGGGTACAGGTACCGCCGACGCGTTCGCTACTTCAATCGTCAAAAAAGGCGCAAAAACAGCTCTCCTTCAAAGCAGGTGGTGCATTGGCGACTCCTCTGGTGTTACAAATATCCATAGGCGACGTTAACTACTTTCCATCAGTAGCACTACCATGAGTTGGCATAGAAACGCCACTATAGAAATTGTAAATAGAAAACTATTGTCATTTTGCTAGTGAATAACATAACTACTATCGTTACGGTATTTCTTGACAACGTCTGTCAAATTAATGACTCATGGGACCGAATTTGTATGGCAATCGATCATAATGACATTCGCTAGCGATTTGATTTCGATAGGTTTTTTACGTTACGAGTGGCTCACACTATGGAATTTAGTTCTATGAGTAACCACCAGAGGCGCTGTACAATTTTTCATACATTTATTTTACGCAGTCGCTAGCGAGTAATACTTTTGTAAACTCATGGTAGTGCTACAGGTAGCTAGTCTGCTTTATCGTCAAGTTCAAATATAAAAAAAAATCTTATGGAAAAATTTACATTGTAAAAATTTCAAGTGTAAATATTACGGTTTCAGAGATAGAGCTCTGTGACAGACGGATAGACAGCGTAGGCTTAGTAATAGAGTTTTGTTTTTTTTTTTTTTTTTTTGTGGTTCGACTCCGGCGGCACCACCGCCACACCTATTTCTACCTAATAACAGCAGTGTTAGGCGCTGCTGTGTTCTGGTTTGAAGGGTGTGGTAAGGGAGACAGACTTTTTCGAGGCGTTCCAGCTTAGTCCTCAGGGGTAGCGGCGCATCTGTGACCGACCTCAGGTAGGAATATCTAATCCTATCTGGGGTTTGATTACAGATGTTTATGGGCGGCAGTAGCCACTTACCATCAGGTGGACTGCATGCTCGTCTGCTACTCTTATATTATATATAAAAAAAAAAAAAAAAAATCTTTGGGTACGGTACCCTAAAAAATGTACGTTGTCGGCAAGTGCGAATCGACCTTTACTATTACAGCCAAAACATCAAAACAACGGAAACGAACTGGAAAACAATTGCTCCCAAGCAAATGTCCCACAAAATTCACGATAATATACATTTTATGAGATGTAATTTTAGTAAGATGACGATTGATGTCTTTTTGATTTTAGTTTTAGTTTTACTTTGAATACGATTGAAACGACGAGTAAAAATAGAGCGTATATTTTTGTGATATAAACTTTAGGTGAACTATTTTTTGGCCTATTAGTATCTCACAGCTGGGCACGGATCTCTTCGTGGTCTAGGTTATAGTTCAACGTGCTGGCCATATGTCTTAGATTCACGCCCCAACTTCAAATCACGGCACTTCAAATAAAATAATAAATAGATATTTAATTAACCTAGCCTGCTTTCATTTCTTAATTACCCGAGATAAATTGAAATCAATTCAGTTAAGCAACATCAGTTCAAACGACTCAACGATAATTTTCAAGTTCACTCCGCATTATCCAGAGTAATCGTTACTCGAGTAACAATCAATTCCGTTGTATAACAATATAATCCCGAATGTTGTGTAATGAATAACGATAGTGTTAATATGAATAATGTTATCATCGGCGGGTATCAGCGCCGCAGCCTCGTTATTGGGTTATCAGTAACTGAATTACACTGATTCGAGGACCACGTAGCTCTGTGTATCTTCTTTATTTATGCTTACTAAGAAGGTTCAACAAATGTTTAATAAAATTTACTACAAATTGTACATTGGTTATCATGATTATTATTTTAAAAAATATCATATATCCGTGGCGCCGGGAAAACAATATTACTGACTAATGTTACATTATTCATATAGAAGTTTACCCAACTGCAGAGGGTAATGTTTGTCAAGCGTATGTAACAAGTATGTGCATATATGTCTCATTTTCACGCCCTACAGCCCATGCATTTCGAATAAAATAAAAATAAATATTGAATTCACTTAGCCTATTTTGATTTCTTAATGACTTGACATAGTTACGATGAAATCAAATCAATTAAGCAACATGAGTTCCTACGACTTAAGGTTCATTTCCAAGTCTACTCCACACTGTCCCGAGTCACAATAAATTCCGTTGTATAACAATATAATCCCGAATGTTGTGTAATGAATAACTATAGTGTTAATATGAATAATGTTATCATCGGCGGGTATCAGCGCCGCAGCCTCGTTATTGGGTTATCAGTAACTGAATTACACTGATGCGAGGACCACGTAGCTCTGTGTATCTTCTTTATTTATGCTTACTAAGAAGGTTCAACAAATGTTTAATAAAATTTACTATAAATTGTACATTGGTTATCATGATTATTATTAAATAAAAAATATCATATATCCGTGGCGCCGGGAAAACAATATTACTGACTAATGTTACATTATTCATATAGAAGTTTACCCAACTGCGGAGGGTAGATAATGTTTGTCAAGCGTATGTAACAAGTATGTGCATATATGTCTCATTTTCACGCCCTACAGCCCAGGCATTTCGAATAAAATAATAAATAAATATTAAATTCACTTAGCCTATTTTGATTTCTTAATGACTTGACATAGTTACGATGAAATCAAATCAATTAAGCAACATTAGTTCCTACGACTTAAGGTTCATTTCCAAGTCCACTCCACACTGTCCCGAGTCTCAATAAATTCCATTGTATAACAATATAATCCCGAATGTTGTGTAATTAATAACTATAGTGTTAATATGAATAATGTTATCATCGGCGGGTATCAGCGCCGCAGCCTCGTTATTGGGTTATCAGTAACTGAATTATACTGATTCGAGTACTACGTAACTCTGTGGCGCCGGGGAAACAATATGACAGATTTAATTTATATTAAATAAAACTTTGCATTTTTTTCATACGATATGAATCACAATGTTTTATCAAATACCAATTTTTTGTTGGAAAAACATTGGATAGGCCTGACAGTATGTAGGTACGTATACAGGGTGAATTTTTAAAACGGGCCTTCAGGGCCAAATCCGAAACTATAAGGATTAGCGAAAAATGCTGAAAGGAGTTACGAGGCCGATTTTGATAAAAACTAAAACTGCATCATTACTTTTTTTAAATATCTTTTTCCCTAGCCGGGAATCGAACGAGTTCATTTTTAAAAAAATTACACCCTCTATATTATTCCACCATCTGATAGTGTCGCTTATAAGGATCAAATTCTGGGAAGTAATGTTATGTGACAAATTAAAGGAAAAGGAAAATTTTGAAGAAAATACATATTTTTCCATACATTGCCATACTAATCCTTAAGGATTATACATAACAAATGATTTATGTGTAATTCTTTAGAAACATACGTAAGTTATACCATGGAAGAATTTGTTAGTTAATCAACTAATTATTCGATGTTATAACCGTGACATACGGCTTAGTATGAGAAAGTAATAGTTTGGCAAGTAAATTACCGCCGTTTTTAGGATTTATTTTTTAATAAAAATAGATAAGTGATTAAATAGTAAATTGTTATTGTTTGTTGTTTATAACTACGTTTCAACAGTAAATATAATTTTCTATATCTCTTTATTTAGTTATCACTCGGATTTGACTCGAAAAAGACATTCTAGCAAATTGTCAATTTTACATCTGTATTAAACGAAACTCCGCCCATAGCAAGTTAAATCTATTATAATGGTCCTAAAAGTAACCTTAACTAAGTCGGACATAAAAATATAAATTCTTGAAGAATAAAACGTCCATTTCGAATGATTTGAAACATTGAGCCAAAAAATTGTTAATACGCGAAATGTTTAAATTGATGAATGGCGGGAACTTAACTGCCAAATTAATATAAAAAAAATATGTATTTTCTTAAAATTGAGGCTTTTCCTTTAGTTTGTCATTTATCATTACTTCCCAGATTTTGATCCTTATAAGCAACACTATCAGATAGTGGAATAATATAGAGGGTGTATTTTTTTTTCAAAATGAACTCGTTCGATTCCCGGCCAGGGAAAAAGTTATTTTAAAAAAGTAATGATGCAGTTTTAGTTTTTATCAAAATCGGCCTCGTAACTCCTTTCAGCATTTTTCGCTAATCCTTATAGTTTCGGATTTGGCCCTGAAGGCCCGTTTTAAAAATTCACCCTGTATATATGAGTAACTAAAAAGTAAAAAAAAAATGAAAAAAGTTGAAAAGCCTAAGCCTAGCCGGTTATAATGTTATTGAAAAGGATAAAATAATTTAAAAAATCAAATTCAATAATTTCATTGACAAGGGATAATTTATGTAAAAAGCTTTCATATAAGTTGATTAGATCTCTCACAGAATCGCACATACGAGTATGAACAACAAAATATTTGTTTTCATATGAAGATGTAATAACATAGGTATTAAACTCCCTAATACTTAAAATCCGCCGAATATCGCCGAATAGCGGAAATGCCTCGGATAAATATGTCTCCCTTACCACAGCCTTCAAACCAGAACACAGCAGCGCATAACACTGCTGTTATGCGGCAGAAATAGGTGTGGCGGTGGTGCCGCCGGAGTCGAACCACAAAGGGTTCTACTACCTTCAAACCAGTCGTAAGCCCATCCCCTGTGGTGTGACGTAAAAGGGGTTGCATCAAATTTCCCCCGGGAGCTGTCCGGTCGAGTGCGATCTATACAATTTTAATATTAATGGACTTACCATCAGTTTATGATACAAGATAATAGATACTAAGTAATTAATATCTAATTGACACCAATAAGTAGGGATGGGACGGTACAAGGACTTACTCGATACTTTTATTTCGATATCGATACTTTAAAATTGGTTGACTTCATACGATGCGATACTTCATGCGATCATTTATAGTCCTACGCGTGATTAGCTATCATCAGTTCTTTGACTGGCTCTACAAACCCAAAGGTTTCACGGATTTAAATCTAACAATATGATGTTATTGTTAGATTTAATTTCTCATTTTTTAATATATATAGGTAACTTTTTTCATGTTTTTTGTCCACCAAACTTCTGAGGACACGTAAGATAGGTGAATTATTTTCGTAAATGATGGACTGAATTTTAAGAAATCGATACCAGAATAGGCTGACACCGACACAAGTAAGTATGTCTTACTATTTATGTCATATCCTATGGCATAATATACATATCGATATTTTGGGATCAATACGATATCTAATAAAAAAATATCGTTACCCGAGAAGTATCGGCACATCACTACCAATAACTGGGACCGTAGCCGGCCCAGGTCAATTAGCCGACGTCCGTATATAAGTCGATTAACATTACGAACCGTATTCCTAGGGTCACAAGGGCGAAAATCGTCAAGCAAGTTATTAATTAAAGCGTGACGTGAAAATGCTATGCAAAGTTACGCTTTTAATTATAACTTCGATGACATAAAAACGACGTAGGTAGAGCCAGGGCCGGATTTAGAGGACCAACGGGACTGTCACTGGAGCCTCCACAAGAAAGGGGGCCCCACAAAAAATCCAAATTTCGAAGTGTGTGCACATTTTACGATTTTTCTTCAAGCAGTCTTTTTTGGATTTTTATCGATAGTACTTGCATTTAACTAACACTTACTTAATTCTTTGTTAAAAAAATAAATTATAGGCAATAATTTTTAAAAGGCTTGACGGAAAAAAATCCTTTCTTAAAATGCTTGGAAATAATAGTTTTATTCGGAAAATAATTAGGGGCCTCCGCTCCATCGTTGCGCCAAAGCTTCCACACCTCCAAATCCGGCCCTGGGCAACTACTTTTAAACTTAGTTGCCATCACTAAGTGATTACATAGTTCTATTAGAGGTGTACTATTAATGGGTTAAAAGGTGGTAAAGTATGGTTCGATAAGGGATTAAAGGTGTATTAATTACTTAGTCAAACCTAGATTAAATGGGAACTAGGATAGCTCACAGTTGCATTACTTTCCCTTAGGACTAATGCTATATGCTATATTTCACATACCTTTGAAATCTTTTTTTGAAGATTTCTTAGGGATGCAAGTTTCCTCAAAATGTTCCTTCGCCGTTTAAGCAAGTGATAATTAATTCCTAATATGCACACTGGGATTTGACCCTCGGACCCCCGAATGAGAGGCCGAGTTTCTTAACCACTGCTTTTTCCATTTATAAAACGTTATAACCAATTTTTCATCTCCAAAGACATATTAGTTACCAAGCTAGTTTAACAAAATTGAATCCCCACGGTAACGCATAGATAATGTAATATCATTTAGTGTCTTGTACGCATACATAATATAATGTAATATAATGTAGTGCCCTATCACGAACATTAAAACCTACCGTAATAAACGAGCCGCGAACTACCCGCCATCTCGTAAAGCGTACGATACAGATCTAGCTAGACACTAGACACTAAAGACGCAACATTGTAGAACACAAACGAGGCAGTGTCTCATCTAGGGAGACTATTCTATACACTCGATAACGAAGTTTGGAGTCCTTTCAAACATGAATTTTAATATATGTATATCCAAAGATTTATTTTTATATTTAAACCTAACGATAAAGCAGACGTACAATCTTATGAAAAGTAGTCAACATCGCCTATGGACATCATATACCTTTGTAATATTTTTTTGAAGATTTCTTAAGTAAGCAAGTTTCCTCAAAATTTCCCTTACCGTTTAAGCAAGTGATAATTCATTCCTAAAACGCACATAACTTAAAAAAATTGTCTCGGATTTGAACCTCCGACCCCCGAATGAGATGCCGAGTTCCTTAACCACTGCTTTTACACTCTATAAAACGTTATAACAAATTTTTCACCTCCAAAGACCTACACCGACCTAGTATGACAATATTATATCTTCACCGTAGCGCATAGATAATGTAATATCATTTAGTGTCTTGTACGCATACATAATATAATGTAATATAATGTAGTGCCCTATCACGAACATTAAAACGTACCGTAATAAACGAGCCGCGAACTACCCGCCATCTCGTAAAGCGTACGATACAGATCTAGCTAGACAGTAGACACTAAAGACGCAACATTGTAGAGCACAAATGAGGCAGTGTCTCATCTAGGGAGACTATTCTATACACTCGACGAAGTTTCAAAACAGTCCAAACGTAATTTCGTGTCGCGTCCGCACCCTTGTCAAACTGTCACAAATTCTAAGGTGTGGATAGAGCTTTTGACTTGGTTTGTGTATGTTTGAAAGCGCTTGTAGTATAGCTTTTGAACAAGCCAAACGTTTGTAGATGTTTAGGGTTTGCGGCAAACGTCAAGCGTGCAGATTATATACAAAGCGATAGCAGTCAAATTCTATTTTATCTAATAGATTTTTTATAAAAGTAATAAACTAACATGCTGTCCACCTGCTGACGGTAAGTGGCAATTGGCCATAAACATCGGTCATCAACCACAAATGCATTGCTATTTCTATAGACTATGTTGAAATGCTTCGTATAAATGAGAGTTGCGTGTAACTATCACATGACTTTTACGTTCATTCATTTTTTTTTTTGTAATGAGACGAAATTTCCGAGGCGTTCCAGTATAGTCCTCAGTCCTGTGACCGATCTCAAGTAGGAATCTAATCTGGAGCTTATTACAGATGTCTGCATGCTCCCTTGCTGCTCCTAAATTATAAAAAATATATCAGTCCGTCCAAAATGGATCATAAGTAATCCTAACGACCAATCCGAAACTTCGCTCGAAAGTACGATTCCCTTTCAGAATAATCCACAAGAACAATAATATAAAGACCGGTCTCTATGAAGCAACAAATTCAGCTCTTTACGCCCGCTACCAAGATAACGATGGATTTAGTCCATCGTTCGCAGATTATGTGACAACTCGTTATAATCCGGCTCGAAGGACCAAGTTTCTATACAATATAACTATTTTCCTAGTTGTTTATGAAACTGTTATTTAAGAC
Organism: Epargyreus clarus clarus; assembly: GCA_014595695.2. Taxonomy (NCBI): domain Eukaryota; kingdom Metazoa; phylum Arthropoda; class Insecta; order Lepidoptera; family Hesperiidae; genus Epargyreus; species Epargyreus clarus. The sequence continues at coordinate 1,955,250 of JACTTY020000028.1, forward strand.
GAATGAAATAAAGAAGTATTACTTTTATTTATATTTAATAATAAACATAATAATAAATATGTTTTATATTGTAAAATAGAAGACGAGCAGGTCCATCTGTTAGTTACTGGCAACTGAAGGCCATGGACATCGATAACCAACCCCAGGTCAGCCACAGATGCGTACCTTTATTGTATAAGATGGGTTTAGTTCATATTTTGTTGACTAAGTAACAACTTATTATAATCCGGCTCGAAGGACCAACTTCCCATACAACATAGTAACTATACTATTTATTTGTTAACTCGTTTTGTAGGCACTTAAGTTAAATGAAACCGCGTCATTTAAAACCCAGTTATAATGAATTGCTGAAATTATCAGTATAATGACAAAACAATTTTATTTGAAAACCACAAACCAGCAACGTATTATATATTTGATTGATAAATAATTCACTTATAGGAACCATTGATTGTAATTGATTAAATATCAACACTAATTGTATTGTTGTTTAGGAATACAGTCCACCTGATTTTAAGTAGTCATTGCCGCCCATGTAAATCTGTTACCAGATGTATATGCTCCATATGCCAGAATTGAGGGTGGATTGCCTTATTTGAAGGTGGTAGAACCCTTTGTGGTTCGACTCCGGCGGCACCACCGCCACACCTATTTCTACCTAATAACAGCAGTGTTAGGCGCTGCTGTGTTCCGGTTTGAAGGGTGTGGTAAGGGAGACAGACTTTTCTGAGGCGTTCCACCTTAGTCCTCAGGGGTAGCGGCGCATCTGTGGCCGACCTCAGGTAGGAATATCTAATCTTATCTGGGGTTGATTACAGATGTCCATGGGCGGTAGTAGCCACTTACCATCAGGTGGACTGCGTGCTCGTCTGCTACTCCTATATTATAAAAAAAAAAATACCGTCATACGAAAGCGGAACACAGCAGCGCCTAACACTGCTGTTATTACGTGTGTGGCGGTGGTGCCGCCGGAGTCGAACTACAGAGGGTTCTACCACCTTCAGAAAATCCAATACAGAACTATCATCGCTCCAAGTACAACATATCGTAACATGTCCCAAAATAACATGTTTACAACAGAACAAATTGTCCTTAATGCATTCTATCCACGAAACGAACCTGTTTAAAGTTGAAATAGCCACAACAACGATAAACAACAAACAAACAACAACATAAAGAATCTGCTAGTCGTTGGAAGCTTTGAAGTTATGGATAAAATCTGTTGTTTTATTTTTATAATATGGAGGTTCTGCTTGTGTTCCGGTTTGAAGTGTAAGGGACACATACTTTTCCGAGGCGTTCCAGCTTAGTCGTCAGGAGTAGCGGCGCATCTGCGGCCGACCTCAGGTAGGAATATCTAATCCTATCTGGGGTTGATTACAGATATCCATGGGCGGCAGTAGCCACTTACCATCAGGTGTACTGCATGCTCGTCTTCTACATCTATATTATAAAAAAAGAAACTAATTTTAAAAAAGTTGCTTTTTTCTCGATTGGGGGTAGTAAGGTTTTTCGAGTGTATGTATGTCTTATTCTTTGGCACGCCCAATAGCCCCAACGATTTGACAGATTTTAACATATGAAATGTCGTTGGATTCGTTTTAAATTGCGAGAGTAACCATAGGGTACATAGGTTATCAGTGGGTGTTTGTTTTTACAATAACCATTTAATTAATTAATGTGTACCCTTTTTTAACCCTGATAAATCCTCATTGTACCCTTTTCGGTCCGAGCGGAATGTACATGTCGGACTCTTGCTGACTAAGACTTGAAGGAAGACACCCGTGCCCACATGTGGGACATAATCGATTTGAGCACAAATCTTAATTCGAACGTGTATGACCACTCAAACCCATACATTTTATGAGTATATCGGTATTCATAACGTATAGCCCAACTTTGCACATATAGACAAATTGATGTGGATATTTTCACAACTAAACCGCTAAGTCCCCGCTAAGGTAACCGCGTCATCACCAACGAGTAAGCGAGTACTCATTGGTAGAACGAAGTAACCTAAAATTGTGAAAACAGTTTCATTTGTCCACATTTTAAGACATATTATGAAGATGAAATTGTAAAAAAAGCTATTTTTTTAGCTTTGTTAATAAAATATAATATTTTTTTTAGCTTTGTTAAAAAAATATTTGTAAAAATGTTCTGGTAAAAAATCATTAAGTTCACTCATGTACAAATATTTAAAAGGGTATCTCAAAAAATACAAAGGCTCTACAGAACAATATTTTTTTTTATTTTTCATTACTTCGGCCAATAGATATAGTTTACAATGTCTTTTAGACAGAACTCGTCATATTTCGATCTTTGGCGGGCAAATCAATGGATAGATTGATTTTATTAATAACGGACATTAATCCATAGTTAACAATACACTAATAAAAACGTGCAAATAATAAACTCTACAAATAATATGAACAATTTCTACGCTACATTCGAAGACAAAACTCTCATATCGTTAAACTTAGTTAGTAGAACAAGTGTATAACAGATTTTCATTTCACGAAGGCACGTCTCATACGCCCTAAGACTATACACATAGGGCATAGTTTTGATCAAATCCACCGCCATTATGAAACACAATAACAATAATACGTTCAGTTAGCACTGTGTAATTGCTTTTATTGCCTAATCCTTTTAATATTTCTTGTTGGGAATGGAAAACGAGCTGAAAAAATGTTGTATATAAGTCGTTATGATAATAGTATTTACGCAGCATTAGAGCTTATAATATTCAGTTGTAATTCAAATCTATACATATAAATACAATTAGAGTGTCTGTTTTTAATATTGAAATAACATATGAATATACATACGGTACATACACCAAAACACTTTTTACAATTTTTGTCTGTCTGTCTGTTTGTTCTGGCTATTCTCTGAAATGGCTGAACCAATTTTGACGCGACTTTTATTGGCAGGTAGCTAATGTAATAAGGAGTAACTTAGGCTACTTATATTTTAGAAACAGCTGTGCCCGCGGTTGCACCCGCGTTATTTCCGCGTTAAGCCGCGGGGCATAGCTAGTAAAAAATAAATACCGATTTTCGTGGTCCTAGTGTTAGTACACTAAAGATTTTCGGGTCATGGAAGATAAGTACACATGGTCACGGCTGCAATTGAAGTCATTAGTCATATGCATTATTACTACTGATAACTAAATTCGAAAGGTCCATGTAAGTGGGTGTTTTACCTTTTTTACCCGACTGCCAAGGAAGGGTTATGTTTTTCGCGCGTATCTTGTATGTTTGTCTTTCTTTATTTGATCCGATCTAACAAACTGCTGGATGAATGTCGACAGTTAAGGTGTCATTATATTCGTCTCAATGACCCGAGTGTCCTTAGATAGGTGTTAGAAAAAAAACTTCGAAATGGCGGTTTTTTGGCGCGAAATACTAACACATTTCAAAAAAAAAGTTAACCGAACCGATCGAGTAGGATATCAAATAAAAGGAAATTATACGGGGATTATAAAAACATATTTGTATATATATATAAAACAGCAAGGTGACTGACTGACTGACTAACTAAACGACTTTTTCATTTTTCAGAAATCAAAGTACAGCCAAAACCGCTCAATTTAGGCTACTGAAATTTTGCACAAAGGTTCGCTATATAGCGTAAATAAGTACTAAGAAAGGCCTTTTGGAAATTCTACCCCTAGGAGGGTAAAATAGGGGAAAACAGTTTTTTTGAAATCCTTTATTTTTGAAGCAACTACCACAAAATTTTGTATTTGGCTTTCTGGGTAGGAACAAGGACGCACCTATTTATCCCCATCCGAAAAATTAACCCCGTAGAGGGTAAAATAAGGGTTAAAAGTTCATTTAAACAATCGTCAATTTTGAAGCAAACACTATGAAATTTTGTATTTGGCTTGTTGGATAAAAATAATGAAATTCTACCCATTACGAGGTAAAATAAGGACCGAAACTTTGAATTACTGAAGTTATATATTTTATGGAGCGTAAATGGTGGATTGTTTTTGCGCAATAGTAACACGTTTTAAAAAAAGTTAACCAAACCTATCCAGTAGGATATCAAAATAAAGGAACTTAAAAGATATTACACATACATTATTTAATATATACATATATTTAACTCATTGAGATGGCTGTCTGACTAAATGAGCAGTGTTGCTGTGATAAAGATCAACGCAAAGGGAAACCGCTGAACTTTATAGTGCTGGAATTTTACTAATAGGTTCTTTATATAGCGTAAATGAGCTCTACAAGGATAAAATAGGATAATATTGTTTGAACATCTTTTGATTTTGAAGCAGATACCTACTATGAAACTTTGTATTTGGCCTTCTGGATATAAATAATAAAACGCCTATTTCACCGTTTTTGAAAATTCTACTTCAGCTTTTATAGTGCAGTCGGGTTTTTTGATTTTTTAATTAATTACTTGTTTTCTTAACGAGGGGGAAAAAAGGTACCCGACGACGTGGGAGCGACGCCGGGTTATGTTGGATTCTTACCGCACTAAAACCCCCCCCCGTGGCCGTCCTCAACGCTTGTTGGAGAACTCCGGGATCTCCGACGGAACGCAACCGGAGTCCTTCAAGCGCGATGCCCCGATCGGGCTCTGCCTTGGGAGAGCAGTTTTCGCTCCTCCCGCACCATTTGGTGTACACGAAGCTATGCGACCACACATACCGCCGTCCTTCCCGGGATCGCTTACTGGACGGCTAGAGCTCCCACTCTTGCCGTCCGCAACCCCGGAAGACCCCTTTTAATCGCCTCTTACGACAGGCAGGAGTTACCGTAGCCCTATTCTAGTCCCGGAACTACAGGGGCAAAGTGCGTGTTTTACCTAGAAAATGTAACCAGTTTTGGCTATTGAAATTGTCGCTGTTATCTATTTTCGTGTTTGAAAAATATAGTTTGTAAATCATTTAGGAATGAAGCGATGTTTCTCCGCACTTTTTCTTCGATTTCGTGTATTTGCACCACTTAACTGCAAATGTCGGCATTGTTCCGCGTAAATTACACCATGACAGCCATTAAATGGCTGACACATTGAAGCCAATTAATGGCTTCATTCAATTACAAGGCAGTAAGATATCTATACTTATCTATGGTTTTACCACACACTTCAAACTAGAACATAGTAGCTCTTAAGTCCTAACACAGTTATATGACAGAAAAAGGAGGCGGTGTAAGCAAAAAAACAATCCTGAATAAGAATATGATACTTATTACTATTTTTATCCGACTACCAAGGAAGGGTTATATTGACGATCCGCGTGGCGGAGCGGTCACCCTACCGGTCTGACGCGCAGTGGGTCCCGGGTTCGATCCCCGGCCAGACAGATATCTAAATGATGAATATAGGTGTCTGTTTCTGGATCTGGGTGTTTGTGTATTGGTCTATGTGTGTGTCCATGGCATCCACGATACAGGGAATCCTAGTGTAGGGCTGTGAGTGTAGAAAGCGTTTATTTATGCGTTTATCACCTAAACATACAATGTTTGTGAATTTCTTGGTTACCCCATATCTTTCAAACGGCTGGAAGGATTTCGACAATAACGTGTCATATCCGTCTTAAAAACCCAAGTCTCCTTACAATAAGTATTAATGAAAAACAAAATGGCAATTTCTTCAAATTTGTTTCTCAACGAAGTCATTTTAATTTACAGCGAAAAGGAAGTTTAAGGTTAAAGGTTAAGGTAAGAGTTCCTCATCTTCCTTATGGCGAATATCTAGGAAGTAGAGTCGGCAGGAAACTCCGACTGTAATGTTAGTTTCCTTTTTGCACTGCAAATTTTCCTCTGCGATAACATCTGCATACCTAATATTATATTCATGACGATCTTTCATAAGACGAGCGACAGTGCCACTAGTGTTTAGGGTTCCGTGCCCAAAGGTTAAAAACAGAACCTTCAACATTTCATATTAATAACGGTTAGATATACGGAAGAGCGGAGCATCCTGCTACCATAGATTAGTAAAGATACTTCGCCGCCTTGAAATTGAATAAAGCCACAAATGGCTTATTATCGTAAGTTCTTTTTTTGAATTCTTGACAAATAAAAAAATTTTTAGAGAAAATTTACGAATAAATAACTAATACTGCGTAATTTACATGAATTTACATAATAAATAAATAATTATTTCAAATAATTTAGGGATATTTTAGCACGGAGACGTGGCAAAACTTTTTTACGCAACTATTTTTTTTTTGGGCGGTAGGTCAAGAAGTAAGCACTGAGTTCTTTGCAAAAACTTTAATAAATATCGTTTTAGTTACAAAATTCCTCAAAGTTTTTGTGTAATTCGAAAATCGATAAGTGACTTTACTTACAAGTGTAAATATATACGTGCATATGAACTGTGACCTATAATAACACTGCGTCGTCCCGCCTGTACCACTGTCCTCACAATTTTATTGTTCACTTAAATATCCTTACTATAAATCTATTTACAATGGCCAACGTTAATGCAATTTTGGAAACACAACATGCCATTGAAGCCACATTCCTGAAGAAATTCTCTGAATTTGAGGCAAAGTTCAAGGCGACAGAACCTAAGAGTAGCACTACAACAAGTCGTCTTCACGAGGAGTTCAACGATTTCAAGACCCACGTCTGGACGGTGCTTAATTTTCTTCGCGATCAAATAACGGAGCTCTCCAAGGCAGTTGATGTAATCGAGATGCGTCACCGGAGAAAGTTTATCTTAGTGAGTGGTGTCCCTGAAGAGAATGAAGACCTTCCAGTTTATATAGCCAAGCTTTTTAATGAGAAGCTTGGTATATGTGACCTGACAAGTAGTCATCTGAAGGCTTGTCACCGTCTGGGCACCATGACTGAGGGGAAATCCCGTCCTATCTTAGTTCGTTTTGTAGATTTCTCACATCGGGCTGCAGTCTGGAGGAAGAAGGCTGGATTCAAAGGAACACCTTTCGTCCTGTCGGAGTTTCTCACACGCCAACGGCAGTCATTATTCCTCCTTGCGCGTAAAAAGCTTGGCATTAAGAACTGCTGGACCATGGGTGGAAACATCGTAGCTAAGCTTCCGGATGGCCACAGACGACGCATACATTGCGAGCAGGACCTCGATGATATCCCGGTAGACGATGATTTACTTATTGAAGAAGGGCAGGCGAAACCCCGTTCTCCGACTCCAATAACAGCAAGTAATGCCACACAGTATTTGAAGTCGAAACGCACGGCTCGAAAGAAATAGGTGATACAGTTATTTTATGACTCTCAATACAGTTAGAAGTGTTATTAGGTACTTATATACTCAGTGATTACCCACTTAATAATAATTTTCTTTACTCTTTAGATTTGTTAAATTTAGTGGGTAGTTATGTATTTACTAAATTAAACATATTGTTAATTATCTATTTCACAGACCTGTGTCTATTTATTGTAATTTGCATATCTAATTGTCTACTCGTTGTTTTTGCATCAATGTCAAAAATGTTAATGTAAATTTATTTTGTGAGCATATTTCTTTTAGTGTGTTAACGTTATTTCTGAACGAAATTTTCAACAATTGTCAGCACGTCACTGTCACTTGTCACATAATTCTTTTACACTCTTGAACGTTCCGTTTTTGCTAATATTGTTTAATGTCTTGCTATAAATTTTGCTTATATATTTTTTTTCTTTTTAAAATTTTTATTTAACATTGTTATATAAATTGTTTTAAAGATTGCATTTAAATATTTTGTGATATTCATAGTGTATAGCCCTCTAACGGCGGGATAAGCAGAAAATTTGCTTAAGAAATTTAATTATTGTCTTTAATTTATTTTACTCTCGTATTATATAATATATTATAGTTATTTATTTTAAATATTGTTTATTATTATTATTATTTTTTTTTTAGGATATTAGTATGTCTGATGATGAATCATTTTATTCAGCACGTGACTCCATTATTTCTACAGACTTGAGTGATAGTCTTTTTGAAGAGCCGGACACTCTTCAAAACTCTTTATGTTCTATGCTTGATTCCTCCCCTTTGGCCTTCAATGTATGTCACCTGAACGCTCAAAGCATCCCTGCTCATTACTCTGAACTTCTTGACGCTTTTTCTCTCAATTCTAATGTGCACGCTATCCTGATTTCTGAAAGCTGGTTAAAACCAAGCTTAGAATCTATTTCCTACAGCCTCCCAGGTTATAAACTCTTAAGAAATGACCGAACGGGGAAAGGTGGAGGCGGTGTTGCCATTTATCTCCGCAATGATATCTCCTTTTCTGTAATCTTGTGTTCTCCTTCCCTGTACTCCGCCTCTTGTGAGTATTTGATTGTAGAAATTAGGATGGGACGTGCTAAAGCTGCTCTTGGTGTGGTCTACTGCCCTCCATCAACTGACTACTTTTCGAGCTTTGAGCTTATTCTGGAATCGCTTTGTTCACAATACACACATCATATAATTATGGGTGATTTTAATACAGATTTAAATATTCAATCTACTCGTAGTACCAAACTATTAAATATCGTTTCATCTGTTAATTTTTCTATTCTTTCTTCTTCGCCGACTCATCACAATATTAACGCTCCTGACAGCTTGATAGATTTAATTATTACTTCTTCTCCTACACATGTTTTAAAATATGGTACAGTATCGGCTCCTGGTTTTTCTAAACATGACTGTTTATTCATCTGTTATAAACTAAAACCACCTAAATTAATTCCTAAAGTTGTTTGGATGCGCAATTTTGCAAAGATGGACCTTGGCGCACTCTGTAATGATGCAGCTAGTGTTGACTTTTCAACAGTGGTTTCTGCAACAACAGTGGATGATAAAATATCTCTCTTGAATAAAATAATTCTAAAACTGTACGACTTACATGCTCCATTAAAACCCATAAAATCCAAACGACCTCCTGCACCTTGGATAACTCGTGGAGTACGCATGGCCATGACACGACGTGACAGGGCCTTTAGAAGATTTAAGCGTGACCGGTGTGACGAAAACTGGCGTCTCTATAAAGTCGCACGGAACCGCTGTAATCAAATGGTAAGAGCAGCTAAGCGCAATTACTTCACCGAAAAGGTATCTAACAAGTCTTCCGCCGAAATGTGGAAGTTTTTAAATACACTGGGCATCGGCAATTGTCATAGTGGTCTTGATATCACTTCTTTCTCACTTAATGACTTAAACATTCATTTTTCTTCCTCTTCTTCTCTTTGTCCTAAGATTAAGTCACAAACTATTCTTGAAATTACTTCCATGGCTCAACTCAATATACATAATTTTTCTTTTTCTCCCGTTACCGTAGATGAAATCTTAAAAATTATTTCGTCCATTCAATCAAAAGCGGTCGGGTATGATGATGTGAGTAGATCTATGATTGTTCCAATACTGCCACATTTACTCAACATTATTACTGACGTCATCAACACTTCCATGGCTACTGGGGTTTTTCCTTCTGTTTGGCGTAAGGCTTTTGTTATCCCACTTCCGAAAGTATCTAACCCCTGTCATGTGAATAATTTCAGACCTATCTCTATACTACCCTTCTTATCGAAAATTCTTGAAGCTGCTGTACACAAACAAGTTTCCTCATTTATTTCTAACAATAATCTTCTTAGCCCTTTTCAGTCCGGTTTTCGAACAGGACATAGCACAACAACAGCTCTTCTCAAGGTTATCGAAGATGTTCGTGATGGCATGGAGGATAAATTGGTCACCGTCCTCGTTCTCATAGATTTTTCTAATGCTTTTAACATGGTGAACCATGATATCCTTCTTGCTGCTCTCCAATATTATAAGTTTTCATCTACGGTACTGGATTGGTTCTCATCTTACCTTCGCGGACGCCGGCAAGCTGTTAGAGTAGATCGCACGCTGTCAGACTGGTGCAGTCTCACTAATGGCGTCCCACAAGGTGGAATTCTGTCACCATTACTCTTTTCTCTCTATATAAATTTCCTTACTCTTTCCCTTAATTGCTCTTACCATTTGTATGCCGATGATCTTCAAATTTACGCACAAGCCAACATTAATAATGTCAATGATGCTATAGGCATTATTAATAATAATCTTGCCAACATAAGTAATTGGTCACACAGATATGGAATCAGCGTTAACCCCAATAAATGCCAAGCCATTATAATTGGCAGTTCTCGGCAGTTGGCGGTGTTGGATCATGGTTCCGTCTCACCGGTTGTGTTTGAGGACTCTATTGTACCTTTCACATCTTGTGTCAAAGATCTCGGCTTATGTTTGGATTCAACATTGAGCTGGTCGGACCACGTGAGTGAAGTCAGCCGTTCTGTATTTGCGAGGCTGCGCGTCCTAAATCGCCTTCGTAACTTTCTTCCGATTAAAGTTAAAGTCACTGTAGTACAAGCGCTTATTTTACCAATTATTGATTATGCTGATGTCTGTTGCACTGATATAAGCGAGGAGCATCTCAATAAGTTGGAAAGACTTATTAACCACGCCATTCGATTCATCTTCTGTCTGCGCAAATTCGATCACATTTCCTCTTACCGTCGCCAACTTGAATGGCTTCCTATTCGTGAGCGTAGACAGGTTAGATTACTTTCTACTCTTTTTTCTATTTTATCTGAACCGCCTACGCCGGGATACCTGAAGCAAAAGTTTCAGTATCTCCGTGACTCTCACGAGCGCCAGTTGCGATCTTCCAATTCTCTCGTTTTAACGATTCCACTTCATCGGACTGGCTTCGTATCCAAGTCATTTGCTATTCACGCTATTCGGTTGTGGAATTCTCTCCCGAATGAATTACGCAAAGCGTGCAGCAGACAGACTTTTAAAAAGATAATTAAATTATATTTTCTACAGAAATCATAGTGCTTATATTTACGGTTCATCATTTTTCTTATAGTGTACCCTATTTTATGTATAATTATATATATTATATTATGTGTGTGTTTCTTATGTAACCTATTGATTGTATAGTTATTGTATATACTTACATATATAATTATATACGTATACTCTTCCTAGATATTTGAATACCGCCTTGCACGTTTTCTGCTTAGCCTAAAGGTAGACTGGCAGAGAATGCTTCTAGCATTAAGTCCGCCTTTTATACCAATGTTAGTTAAGGTATAATAAAGTAAATAAATAAAATAAATAAATAAATATTTCAATTGTCAAAACTGGGTACATTTTCTTGTTAGGAGTGAGTAATCTTTACTAATCTATACCTGCTACAGGCATTTTTAAAATGGTTACTAGGATGGCACCAATCACTGCATAAATAGAAGTACGAGTAATATACAAAGAAATGTTTAGTATTTATTAGTCATGTTTTGTTATACCTAGTCATAAGCATTTCTTCAGTAAATTTAATTTATTATTTAAAAAAAAGAACCCTATTTCTTAGCCTCCACTGTCTGTCCGTCTGTCATAGGGTTCTATCGTGATCTTCGATCTTGAATCGTAATAGATAGACACTTGGAATTTTTACAGGGTATGTAAAACGGTGATCGATATAAGCTTGAAAATAAATTGAGCTGATCATACAAGAAATCGGCGTTATGCGCTTTATCTATAGAACTGTAATAGGTATAAAGTTCAAATTGTCACAATACGTTTACTTCTATGACAACAAATACTAAAAATAGAAAATATATAAAAAATGATGGTACAGAACCCTCAGTGTGCGAGTTGGACTCGCACTTGGCTAATTATATGCTATTAAGATTTAACTGGCAAATGAACGTGACAACCACCACATTTTAAGTGTCTGCTGCCACCTATGGACATTTGCGACCAAGTCCATATAGAACACGGTTTTCACTGAAGATGCTCACAGATGTGTTGCCACTCCCGAGGACTAGGATGATCACCACAGCGATCTACTAACGGCAACCGAGAAAATCTTCCACATTTCCAAAATAAATTCAAAAAATACTTCCATACAAACAAATCCCGCAAAGGCTAAAATAAAAATCCAGAAGAAACGCCATCCGGTCGAACGCGACACAAGAAATTCCCTCCCTCGCATATTCCTTCCGATGTCTCTGTCGGATACCGGCTTCCTATAAAATATGCGTTTCCTAGCGATCGAGCCAATTTCATATCTATTGCATGTGCGGCATGACATTTCAACTTTCACATACTTTCTTTGGTGTTCAGGAATATTTTATTGGCATCGCAAAAAAGTGTATTATACTTTCAATATCGCTTGATCAATAAAATAGCATACAGCGTGCATATATTTGCGACTTGTGTATTGAAGAACTGATGTACAAAGTTAAGCAACGTTTGGTGCGGTCGGGAATTGGATGGGTGACCATTAATGGCTTAATCTCTGACTGACTAGGAACTGAGGTATAAAGTTAAGCAATCTTAGGTGCGGTCGGGAATTGGATGGGTTACCCTGGGTGTCTAAATATCTAATTGCCGGGAAATCGCCAGCTAGCCGCGAGGCGCTTTGGTCACATTGCAATGACAATCATGATAGTATGACTGCTCCAACCTCGCCTGCATCGCACGCATCGTCGGATTTGAAGGACTTTTTCATTTTTTTTAAATAACCCCATGTCAGGTAACCATTAACATCATAATCCAATCCATTATCCTTATCAAGCCCAGATCATTCTTCATTAACTCTATTAAATTTATGAGTACGTATGTCAGTGTGTAATTAAATTTACAATTGCGTCAATGCATTGTCTGGTAGCGCTCAGTGGGAACTGAAACCCGTCCTTTGTTGTAACACATAAATGTATGTTGATACTGTTTTTTAATTCCGCGCCATTGATTCAATTAACATTGATAGGCTTTTTGTTACTAGGTATTATGTTGGTCTTTGTCACTTATAATTACAGACTGATCTAGAATATAGACAACATCTGACTATTAAAGTCTAATAATAAAGACAGTGGCCAAAAGACATGTTTTTATCTTTAAAATTTAAATCATTTACCAGCTTTAGAGGAGAACTTTTTTTGCACTTTTTTGAAAAACTCCATGTCATAGCACTCTGGGAAGACCTCAGGAGTCAGAAAAAAGTTCATTCTACATCTTACACGTCGCAACATTTATGTCTTGTGGTATCAGAATTGGAAAGATGATAAAACGAGTAAAATGTCACCGAGCTGATACCACGGTCATGCAATTTCTGGCATGAAGTTCATGCCTTTTGGTGGAAGGCTTTGGATGCCTGCTGAATTGCATTATTATTAAGCGACCATCTTAGTCCTCAGGAATGCATCAGTGATTGACTTTAGGTAGACCCCCTGTCCTATATGTGATTACATATGTCCATGGGTGGCAGTGACTACTTATTATCAGATACAATGCTCGTTTACTACCTCAACTTACAAAAAAAAACTCCTTCCGATGTCTCTGTCGGATACCGGCTTCCTATAAAATATGCGTTTCCTAGCGATCGAGCCAATTTCATATCTATTGCATGTGCGGCATGACATTTCAACTTTCACATACTTTCTTTGGTGTTCAGGAATATTTTATTGGCATCGCAAAAAAGTGTATTATACTTTCAATATCGCTTGATCAATAAAATAGCATACAGCGTGCATATATTTGCGACTTGTGTATTGAAGAACTGATGTACAAAGTTAAGCAACGTTTGGTGCGGTCGGGAATTGGATGGGTGACCATTAATGGCTTAATCTCTGACTGACTAGGAACTGAGGTATAAAGTTAAGCAATCTTAGGTGCGGTCGGGAATTGGATGGGTTACCCTGGGTGTCTAAATATCTAATTGCCGGGAAATCGCCAGCTAGCCGCGAGGCGCTTTGGTCACATTGCAATGACAATCATGATAGTATGACTGCTCCAACCTCGCCTGCATCGCACGCATCGTCGGATTTGAAGGACTTTTTCATTTTTTTTAAATAACCCCATGTCAGGTAACCATTAACATCATAATCCAATCCATTATCCTTATCAAGCCCAGATCATTCTTCATTAACTCTATTAAATTTATGAGTACGTATGTCAGTGTGTAATTAAATTTACAATTGCGTCAATGCATTGTCTGGTAGCGCTCAGTGGGAACTGAAACCCGTCCTTTGTTGTAACACATAAATGTATGTTGATACTGTTTTTTAATTCCGCGCCATTGATTCAATTAACATTGATAGGCTTTTTGTTACTAGGTATTATGTTGGTCTTTGTCACTTATAATTACAGACTGATCTAGAATATAGACAACATCTGACTATTAAAGTCTAATAATAAAGACAGTGGCCAAAAGACATGTTTTTATCTTTAAAATTTAAATCATTTACCAGCTTTAGAGGAGAACTTTTTTTGCACTTTTTTGAAAAACTCCATGTCATAGCACTCTGGGAAGACCTCAGGAGTCAGAAAAAAGTTCATTCTACATCTTACACGTCGCAACATTTATGTCTTGTGGTATCAGAATTGGAAAGATGATAAAACGAGTAAAATGTCACCGAGCTGATACCACGGTCATGCAATTTCTGGCATGAAGTTCATGCCTTTTGGTGGAAGGCTTTGGATGCCTGCTGAATTGCATTATTATTAAGCGACCATCTTAGTCCTCAGGAATGCATCAGTGATTGACTTTAGGTAGACCCCCTGTCCTATATGTGATTACATATGTCCATGGGTGGCAGTGACTACTTATTATCAGATACAATGCTCGTTTACTACCTCAACTTACAAAAAAAAACTCCTTCCGATGTCTCTGTCGGATACCGGCTTCCTATAAAATATGCGTTTCCTAGCGATCGAGCCAATTTCATATCTATTGCATGTGCGGCATGACATTTCAACTTTCACATACTTTCTTTGGTGTTCAGGAATATTTTATTGGCATCGCAAAAAAATGTATTATACTTTCAGCTTGTAGATCAATAAAATAGCATAACGCTTGCATATATTTGAGAATTGTGTATTGAAGAACTGATGTATAAAGTTAAGCAACGTTTGGTGCGGTCGGGAATTGGATGGGTGACCATTAGTGGCTTAATCTCTGACTGACTAGGAACTGATGTATAAATTTAAGCAACCTTAGGTGCGGTCGGGAATTGGATGGGTTACCGCGGGTGTCTAAATCCGTAACAGCCGGGGAAATCGCCAGCTAGCCGCGAGGCGCTTTGTTCACATTGCAATGACAATCATGATAGTATGACTGCTCCAACCTCGCCTGCATCGCAAGCATCGTCGAATTTGAAGGACTTTTTCATTTCTTTTAAATAACCCCATGTCAGGTAACCATTAACATCATAATCCAATCAATTATCCTTATCAACTCCAGATCAATCTTCATTAACTCTATTAAGTTTATGAGTACGTGTGTCAGTGTGTAATTAAATTTACAATTGCGTCAATGCATTGTCTGGTAGCGCTCAGTGGGAACTGAAACCCGTCCTTTGTTGTAACACATAAGTGTATGTTGATACCGTTTTTTAATTCCGCGCCATTGATTAAATTAACATTGATAGACTTTTTGTCACTAATTGGTATTATGTTGGTCTTTGCCACATATAATTACAGACTGATCTAGAATATAGACAACATCTGACTATTAAAGTCTAATAATAAAGACAGTGGCCAAAAGACATGTTTTTATCTTTAAAATTTAAATCATTTACCAGCTTTAGAGGAGAACTTTTTTTGCACTTTTTTGAAAAACTCCATGTCATAGCACTCTGGGAAGACCTCAGGAGTCAGAAAAAAGTTCATTCTACATCTTACACGTCGCAACATTTATGTCTTGTGGTATCAGAATTGGAAAGATGATAATACGAGTAAAATGTCACCGAGCTGATACCACGGTCATGCAATTTCTGGCATGAAGTTCATGCCTTTTGGTGGAAGGCTTTGGATGCCTGCTGAATTGCATTATTATTAAGCGACCATCTTAGTCATCAGAAATGCATCAGTGATTGACCTTAGGTAGAACCCCTATCCTATATGGAGTTGATTACATATGTCCATGGGCATGTGACTACTTATCATCAGAAACAATGCTCGTTTAGTACCTCAACTTACAAAAAAAACATTGAATCTGATTAAACCTAAGAAAATCTCAAAAAGCGCTGCCGCGTTCTGGTTTAATTCTACCTTCGTCCGAAAAATATTCCGAAAATCCAAAGTTCCAACGCCATCTCATCATGCCTACAGCATCCTTAAATTCACGTCAGTAATTGGACACTCGACTATTCATGAGAATGTTACATCAAAATGTTTGCCAAAAATCTACAGAGCTCGGGAAAAATAAGTCATCATATTTTTTCGTCAACTTAATATGCATAATAGGTTTCTACATAGGTATTTTTTGTCAGTCGTCCAAACATAAAAAAAAATTACTAAGCAAATCCCATCCATCCGTCAGTCCATTCGTCTTATTATTACTTCGTCAACCAACGTGGTGTAGCACAGGGTTCCATGTTTGACCCCAGCCATCTGGCAATCTAACTGATGACTTAAGATTTATAACCTATCTGGATATATCGTTGTCTGTATCCATACTCCATATACACGACTTAGGAAATTCATGCGTGGAATTTGTGAATGGTGAGTTATTATGTGTAGCCTGTATCCATCGGGGAGCATTTTATATGTATAAAAAAAACTGAATAAAAAACTTTGTGGAAAACGAAACACGAGTAGCCTACGTAAAATGTTCATACGAGTTCATACGATGTTCATACTAGTATACTACTCGTATCACTGTTTACTGGAGGACCAAATATTAAGATTTATATTTTAGTCACATAGAAATTTTCATAGCAATGGTTCCGTGACCGAACAAAAGTAGAACTCCAATCCAATTCAGAGTGGATTACATGTCCACTTACCATCTTACCACTTACCATCAGACAGACTGCAGCTCGTTTGCTACGTCATAAAAAAAACACATGTAAATATTTAACACATTAACTACCGTGGGTGAGCGAATATGTTAATTACTTTTTATATCAAGTAATCCATTCAATGTAAAGCTGGTATGTTAATTCACACGCCACAGATGGTCATAGCACTCTAAGCCTCTGATTAAAATGTTACACCTCGTAATTCGCGTAAGCAAATTAGATGTCATTGATCGGAGCAATTACACCTTAAGCAGCGAATTCTCGGTGTTTCTAGGGTTGACAGTGAATTTTAGATTGGTTTGCTTGACTACGAGACCTTTCTTTTTTTTGTTTACGAGGGGGAAACTTTCAAAAGGTACCCGGTGCCGTGGGAGCGACACAGGGTTATGTGGGATTCTTACCGCACTAAAACCCCCCCGGTGGCCGTCCTCAGCGTTGCCAAGAGGACTCCGGGATCTCCTACGGAACGCAACTGGAGGCCTTTGAACGCGTTGCCCCTTCGGGCACCGCCTAGATGAGCTTCAGGACTCACCACACCGTCTGGTGTTTACGACGGTATGCGACCACACGGGAGACCTGGCAGTCCACCTAATGCTAAGTAGCTTCGGCCGCCCATGGATAACTGAAAACTGCACACAGATGTGCCGCTACCTCTGAAGTCTAAGGTGGAACGCTTCGGAAAAGTATATCTGTCATACCATATCAAACCAGAATACAGCAGCGCTTAATACTGCTGTTATTAGGCAGAAATAGGTGTAGTGGTTGTGCAGCTGGAGTTGAACTACAGAGGGTTCTACCACCTTTAGATTGTTATTGTTAAATGGTCACTGGCCACTGCAGAATCTAACCATGCGAGTATTAGCTTGTGCTTTCTTTACAATCCATGATTGCTAGTGACATCATAAAAAATACAATATGATGGATGCCCTAAGATGACGGACCAATTATGTTTATGCGCTCTCGTGATATGCGTATCAAATTTATGAAATTAATACGAAAAACAATACAAGTATTGTTGTTGTAAAGCAAGTCTTGTTTTTTAAACTTTTCAACTTAAAAGTATTTCAAAGTATAGACAAAGTAGTAGAGATATTTCAAAACATTTCACATTAATACTACTGTTATCTGATAAGTATCATGTCGCCGCCTCCTGACCTATTTACTGCGGAACAAATCATACCGACCCCAAATATAATTACGCTCGTCAACGCTTGATACTCTTGATTCACCGTTTAGAGGTTAAGGCGACATTCCTCAGACGCCCAGCGTCTAATTCTCAGTGTAATTGATGTGGCTCAGGGGTTCCCAGTGGTCCGCAGTGGTCCAAAATATGGTCCGCAAACAATTTTAAATTTAGCGAGTAGTGAGCCGATTTGCGTGTAATCACAAAATAAAATTAGTTTTTATTTTGTGGTGTAAATTTGAGTAACAATATTTTGAAGGTGGTAGAACTCTTTGTGGTTCGACTCCGGCGGCACCACCGCCACACCTATTTCTGCCTAATAACAGCAGTGTTAGGCGCTGCCGTGTTCCGTTTTGAAGGGTATGGTAAGGGAGACATACTTATCCGAGGCGTTCCAGCTTAGTCCTCAGGGGTAGCGGCACTTCTGTGGCCGACCTCAGGTAGAAATATCTAATCCTATCTAGGGTTGATTACAGATGTCCATGGGCGGCAGTAGCCACTTACCATCAAGTGCTTACCATCAAGTTCATGCTCGTCTGCTACTCCTAGATTATAGAAAAAAAGTCCTAGTCGAACTACTGAAGATTATGCAAGCACAGAGATTACATCAATACAAAATGACAAAAGTTTATCCTATAATATTATTATTACTTTTTATGTATGTTTCTATTGAATTTTCAATTTAAATTTAAGATTAAAGTTTCTGTTTGATTATTACATTTTATTTTTACTACACCAACATCCCTGCTAACACGAATGACATAAAAGTAGTCCCTGACCAAGCAAAGGTTGGGAACTCCTGATGTAGCTGAACCCGACTCACAATCGACAGCTTCACGCCATTATAACCCAAACACTTTCGTAATACGTGTGATTATCCCGTAACTGACTGTTGTTTGTTAGAGCAGGTCATTCGACGTCCTAAATTCAAAAGTTACAAGTCCAATTTGCTTTCGGTGCGAGATTAAACTGTAAAGTGACAGATGTAGGGACCATTACAGTGATGTATGCCCGGGGGTCCGCGGGATCAATTACAGTGATCCCGTAGTGCGATAGTGTGATATACGGCCCGTGTATGGGGTACTGACTCACTGTCGGAGTCACTCAGTGACGGACAGATAGGCTGGTGGTTTGGGTGTTTCGTAAGGCGGTCCGGCTTTCGATTCCCAGGCACAAGACTTTTTTGACTTATATATAAAATAGTAATAATCGTTATAGACAGTTACGCATAAATCTTTAACCTGTTTTATAATATAGTAGTAGCAGACGAGCACGCAGTCCACCTGGTGGTAAGTGGCTACTGCCACCCATGGACATCTGTAATCAATCCCAGGTAGGATTAAGTATCTACCCCTAAGAACTAAGCTGGAACGTCTCAGATAAGTATGTATCCCTTACCACACCCTTCAAACCATAACACAGCAGCGCTTATCACTGCTGTTATTAGTTAGAAATAGGTGCGGCGGTAGTGCCGCCGACGCCGAACACGTCGACCATTTAAAATATTCGTTTTATTCGACACAAAGAAACAGTTTACGCATCTGTAAACAATACATCAATAGTAACCGAACAACTTTTGACATTGGCATAAACCACTAAATAATCGCTATAGCTGTTGCAGCTCAAGCGATAGCCTACGTACAGTCAGCCTAGCGTTATCAGCGCTAAAAATAGCATAAAAGTGTCGATACTAATTTAAGAGCATTAAAACACACTTAACAGTGTAAAAGCTTTATAATCATGATGTATCTGTTCACCAGATCAATTACGATGCGAATATAGGGCGGCTGAGTCACCGCTATGAACGCGACATATGTTTTTTAATTAGGCTTTATTCAATTTGCTATGAATGGGTGAAATCTTGCTGCAACTAACCTGTAATTCTGAAACATTTATGTACCTTTGCGAGCTAATCGAGTTATAGCTCATATTCAATTAATCTGAGATGACATTTTCGTCGTACAGAAATATGTACTGACTAAAGTAGAGGCCTAGCTAAACTTTCAGAGCAGAAAGCAAAGGCTCTAACCTCTGTTATTATATTATGACCCTCGTTGAGTTCAGATTTTTGTATTTACGTGGTCGTCTTTTTGTACGTCTATTACATCTACGTCACAGGGAATCCTGGTGTAAAAAGCGCCAAATGTTATTTCCAAGAACATTTTCTTTCTTAATCTTTAATTTTTATGTATTTACCTATTTGCAGACATCTGAAAATTTCTCTATCTTAGCGTATAATCCCGCCCAAATTAGCCCAACCATATCGAAACTAATCTTACATACAGATTAGGTCAGTGAGTGTATAACAGAACATCAATCCATGGGACCAAGGAACCGAGAATCAATCCAGATAACACGGAGCCCATCAATCCGCAGTGGATCGCGACAAATTGGGGAGGCAATGGTGAGCTATATCACCGCGCAATCCCTCATACTATCCGGTCTACGGATCTGATAAGGCAAAGCCATCCTTCTTGCTATCAATCCTTCGTACTGCTTAGTAGGTAAATCTCAGAAAGAATTAAAAAAATACAATATATTCTTACACCACCATTGACTTGTACAATGCAATAACTTTCTACTAATTCATCATACCTTTATGGAAAGACACCGCAAAAAATAGATGAAATTTCATAACTCGAACTAAGACTCCAAGAAAAAATAAAAATAGAAGAAGCATTTAATAAGTGACGTAAATTTGACATAACCAGCAGACTTAGGGCTATGTCCCAGCGGCAGCGAAAAAGCTGATGATGTTCCTTTGAACCACTTTATTTAATTACTAGCTGACCCGGCAAACGTTATGTTGCCATATAAATAAAAAAAAATTAAGGTTGAAAAACCCTTATCACTTAGAGGTATGAAAAATAAATAGTACCCGATTCTCAGACCCACTGAATATGCATATAACATTTGGTGAAAATCGGTATAGCCGTTTCGGAGGAGTACGGTAACAAACATTGTGACACGAAAATTTTATATATAAGATTAAATCTTAAAACTATAACCGTTTATACCTTTACATTTGCCGAAAAATCATTATCCGGTCATAGATTAGTAAAGATACTTCGCCGCCTTGAAATTGAATGAAGCCACAAACGGCTTATTATAGTAATTTCTTTTTTTGAATGTTTGACAAATAAAAACATTTTTAGAGAAAATTTACGAATAAATAACTAATACTGCGTAATTTACATAATAAATAAATAATTATTTCAAATATTTTAGGGACATTTTAGCACAGAGACGTGACAAAACTTTTTTACGCAACTATTTCAATTCTCAAAACTGGGTACATTTTCTTGTTCGGAGTGAGTAATCTTTACTAATCTATGTATCCGGTATAGATAAATTTTTGGGCATTAATACGATTAATCCCGCTATTCATATGAATCAAGTTTCCAATTAATCATTACTCGTGCAATATGATTAAAATCTCGCTATTGTCTTATCAATATCGATTTAAATGTATGCGGTAAAGTCTGATTGTGTACTTCATTCAATAATTCATGTAATATGATAAAACTTTTTAAATATTATTATAAATGTTCTATATCGTTCAGTCTTATTGAGGGTCTGTTAAATAGGAGATTGTTTTTATTTATAAGGCAACATAACGTTTACCGGGTAAGTTAGTATTTATATGAAAACTTTTCATTGTGCCTACGTGGGTTAAAAATACTGTAGTTCTGTAAGGACTTGCTTTAGCAACAATCAGTACCACTATTATCAGTACTGAAAATATTTAACCGTTCTTAAATATTTTGCACGTCTTTCACTAAAGTTTGATAAAGTCACAGAAACTATTTCTTACCCAAAATTTTGTATATTTCATTTAAAAATGGGACCAACTTGTAGCAATTGTACACACGCGAAATTAAAGGCATTAAAATAGGTTCATAAACGGCGAAGCTATGACTGTTATATTTACATGGGTGGAGGAGTTCCCCTCATTTTCTCTAGAACCCATCGATGGATCTTAACCATATTTAAATGGGACCAACTTCCAGCTCGTCTATATACAATAAAAAAAGAATTATTAAAATCGGTCCACTAACGACGGAATAATTCGTGTACATACATCCTATTTGAAGTCGGTTAAAGAGAACGTGCGCGGAACTGAACCCGACTGACCACAGATGCAATCGGCGCCACACCCCCATATAAATCACTACACACAAACAACCATATACAAAACGAAACGAATTTCCAAGAGGCGGAAAATTCCAAAATTCCGATTCGCCGAGCGGACATAAAAACTTTATTATTACTTCTCCTTACGAGGCATAATAAGGAAGAACAGCCTTCAGGAGTTATTCGGGGCGCGAGGCTTCGTGCCAAGTTTCCTCCACATCCTAAATGTATAAAAAACGGTCAAGTGTGAGTAAGTGGCACGGTCCGAAAAGTATATAAAAAAACAAGAATAATATATAAGAAAGTAAGTAAATATAAGTGATGGTAACAATTTTTTATGGTAGTGTTTTTGTTTTTATATTTTTGTTTTTCATTTCTGTATATATATTCAAATTTTGTAAATAAGTTGTTTTATATTTACCTATAGTTTATTTAATTAAAAGTTAAATATTTTTCAGGTATAGTAGCATATAATATATATCATCAAATAAAAAGAAAGTAAGGATACAATTTTCTTTCTGATACAAAATTAGTTTTCCCATGCGACTTCGTGCTTGTAGCTACTTATATTGTCTATGCAGTCCACCTAACGGAAGGTGGTACTGGTAACTGACACCCATGAACGTTAACAACCTCATATAAGATTGAAAATCCTTCCAGATTTTGGCTACAGGTGCGTTGCTACTTTTGAGGACCAAGTTGAAACGCCTCGACTTAGTATGTCTCCCTTATTTACATAGCCTTCAAAGGGTTCTACCATCTTCGAATATGCGGTTACATTTATACCGTTGTGGATACAACCTGATTGTAAACAGGTCACTTACTCTCATGGATATCTATAATTAACTATAGTTAAGATTATGCGAATAAGCAAGTTACTACACCTTTTTAAACATTGAAATTTTAGACTTTGAAATTATAGGATTGAGATAGGATAGGATAGGGTACATCATTGATGTAGGTATACAGGGTGTCCCGTAAGTACCACGACAAAATTGGGAAGAACATAGGTGAGGGTCTTACCTCTCTGGGAAAAAAAAATTACCTTAGTAAAAGTGTCACCGTTTTTGCACTATCAATTGTTTTAGATTTTTTGAGAAATTCAGACCTCTTCATCTTCGTTCGTTAACTGCGTGTACAAATTTGGTGATGCACTGTTTATTTCTGTTAAATACTATCAGATAGTTGGTCTATCATATTGAAATGTAAATTTGATTAAAAGATGTAAAGGAAACATGAAAAAAAAGGGATATTTTTAGATTAAATTTTTTTTACTATTTTCTCTCTCAACTTTGACTCGTCGCGGTGAAAAAAAAATGTACTGGACTATAAGTGTACATTGCGCAAAAAAATATGTCTAGTTAATAGAGATTTCAAAAAGGTACCACACTTACTATTTAAAGTACAAGAAAAAAAGTTAAGGCCGTTTTTGCACGAAAGGGACTGAAACCAATTAAAACGCAATGATCGAGTGTTTATTTAAATTACGGTTTCTACCGACTTTATTAAGGTATTTTTTTTTTCCCAGAGAGGTCAGACCCTCACCTATATTCTCCCCAAGTTTGTCGTGGTACTTACGGGACACCATGTATATTGATGTATGCCTTCAGCATTCGACTATTTAGGACATCCTATGAGTGACCTTACAAAGTTTTTGGTTCCTTAAAGGATACGGAACGCCAAAACAGATGAGGAGCAATATTATTGTTCGATCTACGAAATTTGGAAGACGACAAAAGGCAGTTTATATAATGTGGTTAAGAATCCCCGGGATAACCAGATAGAGCTCCTTGTGAACTACGAGGTACCTCTTAGCTTTGGAGAATAGTAAGTTATAAAGTTCAAATATAAGTTACCTACATCTTTATATATATATTTCTTATATGCGTGTGTATGTTACTGAACTCCTCCTAAACGACTGGACTGATTTTGATGAAATTTGTTGTGTGTGTTCAAGGGGACTTGAGAATGGTTTAGATTCACAATTTAGTCCGTGGAAAAGGGTTTTTTTAATTACTTTTTAATTCGTAAGTAGTTATAGAATCGGAAACTATGCATTTGATCAAGTGATGATCTTTAGCAAAGTTGTTGTCCAAGAGCCCACGAGGTTTTGGGAGTAGGTAAGACCAATTTTCGACAGATGGCACCACTGTCTTTCCAATGCAGGTACAAATTTTCCGTCTTATGTATGTCATGTTATTTCTTTAAACTGCGGGCGAAGCCGCGGGCACTACTAGTAAATATATAAATGCTTAAAATAAAAAAAAAACACGCATTAAACATATTCTTGGAGAAATCGTACCCAGAGATAGAGCAACATGTTTTAAAGACATTTGCAGGGTAGAACTAGTATATATCACCCTCAAACCTATTTCAGTTCTTACGTTCCAAAGCAGTTCTTACGTTCCGGTAGAAGGGATAACCAGCTTACATAGGAGTACATATGAGGCATCTCATATATACATCTTCAGGAAGGAAGGAAGGTCAGGAGGCATATGGAACATCTTCAGGAGAGGCTACGTATCTCGACTTCAGGTAGAATCTTGTCTATACAGAGTTGGTTACAGATGTCCATGGCCAGCAGTAACCACACGTTAGTTTGCCACTTCAATATTATAAAAAGGCAGAAATATTCTGTATGTGGTACGAGTACTCGTACTTCTTAATCGAACTACAAAATACTCTACAAACATGTACGGAAAATATCTTAATAAGTAACATAACATTCAATTCATAGAATTACATCGTTCGATTCCTTTGGGGGCGTACGAATGTCTACATTAACTCAAAAAGTTTAATAAGGGCTTGAAAACACTAGCGTTTTTCCAGCGCAGACGCCGCGAGAACGCTGCGTTTACACGACCCTAAAGCACATCATGTATAATAATAATGCATAAGAATCATACGTTGACGCTGAATTATGTAATAGCAGAAATTACTTAGCAACATTTACAACAATTGATCAGTTATTGATTTGAGCATTGAGAAGAAAAAACTGAATTATTTGTAGTTATTATATGCTCACATTATATCGAAGTAATCACTTAATTGCAAATTTCATGCTGCGTCAGTCTCTGTTTTTCTAGTCTATTTTTCGTTTTTGTTTTCATTTTTAACAGTATAGCTAACAGTTTTGTTAACTCGTCTGAAACTATTTTGTTAATTATAATACTAAATCGACGCGGGGCCAAATTCGTCTCTCACGTTACCACACTGGAGAAACGCTAGTGTGTAACAGCCCTAAGTCTCAAGCGTAAACAAGAAAAATAAAAGCGACACACATACATATCTCCTACAATGTTTGTCGTGGAATAATACGAGAATGTATCGCATTTGAATTTATACAATTTGTATCGGTTATTCTTTATTCATTCCATTTGAATATATTCAGAAAGAAGCTCCTTTTATTACACAAACATTGAGATTTTTCGAATAAAACGATACTATTTACGATCCATATATCTGATTATCCGCACATTTATTTATGTGGCACTTCAGACGATACACAAGTAGGTATTTCTCGGTTACAAAGAAAGAAAGAAAGAAAATATTCGCATATAGATTTATTGATTTATGTTTTTGTTTTATTTTTAACATTATAGCTAACAGTTTTGTTAACTCGTCTGAAACTATTTTGTTAATTATAATACTAAATCGACGCGGGGCCAAATTCGTCTAATATTACGCTGCCACGCTGAAGAAACGCTAGTGTGTTACAACCCTAATTCTCAAGCGTAAACAAGAAAAATAAAAGCGACACACATACATATCTCCTACAATGTTTGTCGTGGAATAATACGAGAATATATCGCATTTGAATTTATACAATTCGTATCGGTTATTCTTTATTCATTCCATTTGAATATATTCAGAAAGAAGCTCTTTTTATTGCACAAACATTGAGATTTTCCGAATAAAACGATACTATTTACGATCCATATATCTGATTATCAGCACATTTATTTATGTGGCACTTCAGACGATACACATGTACCTATTTATTGATTACAAAGAAAGAAAGAAAGAAAATCTTTATTCGCTCATAGATTGATTTAAACGTATTGTAGTGACAAATCATTACTTATATCTTATATATAAAATTCTCATGTCACAATGTTAGTTACCGTACTCCTCCGAAAGGGAGGATGTGGGAAGGGAAAAAGGAGGACGATTTATATGCATGCATATTCAGTAGGTCTGAGAATCGGCTACTATCCATTTTTCATACCCCTAAGTAATAAGGGTTGTTCACCCTAAAAAAAATTTATTTATATGGCAACAACGTTTGCCGGGTCAGCTAGTACAAATAAATAATTGTATACTTCCATATATCAGAAATCATTAATCATCTGTATTCAATCATACACTTGTATTTTTGTTATTTTATATTGTCCGAATTAAATGATTAAATAAATAAAATAAAACAAAATTAAGGTATCAGTACTATTGAATACACAAATCCTACAAAACACAATAAAATGTTTGTTTCCATAAATTATTTCTTTATTCATTTCATTGTACTATTTCGTATGTTTACAACCGTAAAATACATTTTACAGTCACGACCTAAAACACTTAACAATTTGATTAAATCAAACAATAAGATGCTAGTTAAAGATACACAAAAAAGTCGTTTTCATTTAAATAGCTCCAATAAAAATTAAAATATATCTAAACACCATCAACTTAACACAAACGGCGTTTGAGTGTTCGCGTGAATATAATTATATTTTTATCGTTTTATAATGTTAATTAATAATTAACGGCGAAGCGCGTCAACACGATAGTGGGGTAATGTGGTCACAACACGACATCATTGAAATATAAACTGTTCATGTTTTTGCAAATTAAATAGCAAACAAAAAGTGTGATGGTAAGTGGTCACGGCCGCCCGTGGACCTTTATACCTTTTTCTATAACATAGGAGTCGCAGACGAGCATGCAATCTTACGTGGCTACTGCCGCCCATGGACATCTGTAATCAACCCCAGGTGGGTTTAGATATTCCTACCTGAAGTCGGCCACAGATGCGCCGCTACCCCTGAGGACTAAGTTGGAACGCCCCCGATAAGTACTCGTATGTCTCCCTTACCACACCCTTCAAACTAGAACACAGCAGCGCTTAACACTACTGTTACTAGGCGGAAATTGGTGTGGCGGTGCCGCCGCCGAAGTCTAACCACAGAGGGTTTTACCACCTTCAATCTAACCAACTCCATATAAAATGAGGGTTGCCGTAGCTGATCATTTATGCGTTACCATTCCTGAGAACTAAAGTTGCCTCATACGTGAGTAGGCCGGCATCCACACACAAAACCACAAGTAATGCTCCTCGCTGAAATAAGCCTGGCAGTGGCAACCTCCCCAGTCGAATCCTACTAGTTTTTTTTTTTTTTTTATAATATAAGAGTAGCAGACGAGCATGCAGTCCACCTGATGGTAAGTGGCTACTGCCGCCCATGGACATCTGTAATCAACCCCAGATAGGATTAGATATTCCTACCTGAGGTCGGCCACAGATGCGCCGCTACCCCTGAGGACTAAGCTGGAACGCCTCGGAAAAGTCTGTCTCCCTTACCACACCCTTCAAACCGGAACACAGCAGCGCTTAACACTGCTGTTATTAGGTAGAAATAGGTGTGGCGGTGGTGCCGCCGGAGTCGAACCACAAAGGGTTCTACCACCTCTTTTGAAAGACATGACAGAAAGGTGGTATGAAAGCAATTCCATCGTAGAAAACCCCTTAGCATCTGTGATCGATCTCAGATAGGACGCTTATTTTACATAGGATTAATATCAGACGTCCATGAGCGGCAGTAGCCACTTACCATCAAATGGTCTGCATGCTCGTTTTGTACTTATATATTAAACATAAAAGTTAACAAAATCTTAAAATAATAACCTTAAATACATATGTATTACGACATAGTTCTATACAAAAAAAATACAAAAGCTATTATGAACACTTCCTAATCCCTTTACTTTCAAAAGAAAATAACCCACCGCTTCTCACAACACACTTCAAATAAAGACAACCCTTAAACGGCACCCTCTTCGAGTTTCGCATCAGCCGTACCCTCCGCGGTAAACACAGATACTATCGAATTTCAACTTGAAAGTAAACAATGTTGTTATTATTAAGCTGTTAAGCGTTCTTGAGGTGCTTGTTCATTGTTGAGTTTGTTGACTTATTTTGTTTAATAGTAACTTGTGTAAGTAAATGAATATATATAACGGTAGCGTAACGGCGTAACGCAACTTTCATCTTCCATGATGATTGTATCATAATTATGGATAATCAAAGGGTTTTAAGAGTTAGCAGGGCAGTTAATGTATCCGTGCAATCCACCTGGTAAGTGGCTAAGGGGAAGACAGGCGGACAGACAGACTAACGGACAGACATACATATTAATATGTATACATACATTCGATAAACATTACCCCCGCGGTCGGCTAAAAATATCTTTACCACTATAAAGCATTTAATAAAGCCTTTCCTTAAAAGTCGTTAATAAATTTATCTAAAAGATTTTCGTAAATTCAAAGCAACTTAACCGACGCTTTACAAAACTTAACCCTCCACCGCTCCTTAGCTACGAGTACCTCGACGAAGTGTATACTTCAAGCTCATCACGGCAATTATTGACATCCAACACTCGAGACATAAGCAAGAGGGTTGATAGATTTTATTAGCATACTGAGAACAACAGGACGGAAGTTAATTAGGTTTAAATTTCAAGGCACCATCCTTGAGTGATATCCCTATATGACAAGAGGTGGATGGTCAGGACTCCGGCAGTAGCTGGGTCCGCAACCTTCTCTCCCTCCAGCGAAGGTGGACGGCTTAGGGAACCGGCAACGGTGACCA
The DNA here is from genome assembly GCA_014595695.2 of Epargyreus clarus clarus. Classification (NCBI taxonomy): domain Eukaryota; kingdom Metazoa; phylum Arthropoda; class Insecta; order Lepidoptera; family Hesperiidae; genus Epargyreus; species Epargyreus clarus. The sequence goes on from JACTTY020000028.1 coordinate 1,984,210, forward strand.
AAGCTATCCCTCCCTTCCAGCCCATAGTCTTCTTGTCCCGGTTGAGCCTTAGGCTGCCTCCTAAAACCCGGTGAAGCTGTACAGGTCGCTAGGACCTACCGTAAAGTATACAAATCGAAAAAAAAACTTGAGTGATAGGGTCCTTTGCGGTTCGACTCCGGCGGCACCACCGCAACACCTATTTCTGCTAATAGCAGTAGTGTTAGGAGCTGCTGTTTTCCATTTTGAAGTGTGGTAAGGGAGACATACCTTTTTATAATATCAGAGTCGCAGACGAATGCGGACCAACTGATGGTAAGTGACTGCTGCCCATGGCCATCAATCAACCCCAGGTAATACTAGATTCCTGCCTGAGTTCGGCCACAGATGCGCCGCTACTCCTATGGGCTAAGCTTTTTTATCTACACTAATATTATAAAGAGGAAAACTTGTTTATTTGTTTGATTGTAATGAATAGGCTCAAAAACTACTGGACCGATTTTAAAAATTCTTTCACCATTCGAAGGCTACATTATCCACGAGTAACATAGGCTGTATTTTACATGAAATATATTTGATAAATAGATTTTGAGGCGGTACAATGTTTGCCGGGTCAGCTAGTTATATATAAGTAGCAAACGAGCATGGTAACTGATGGTAAGTGGCCGAAACGCTGGAACGCCTCGGTAAAGAAAATGCTTTTTCGAGGCGTTCTAGCGTCGTAAGAGTGGTAAGTGATATGTCCCTTACCACCCTTCAAACCAGAACACAGCAGCGTTTAACACTGCTGTTATTAGGTACAAATAGGTGTAGCGGTGGTGCCCTCGGAGTCGCACCACAAATAATGCTCCCACTTACAAGGACACAAATAGAATAAAATTGTCGATACAAACCTCCGATCAATAAAATGCAATAAGTTCTTGTGGATGGAGATATACAAATACATTAAGATTCTGTTATATTTCCACGAAAAACTTTCGAGAGACGTCTGCTTAGTTTATTTTTTCTCGGGAACGTTCGAGACCTTTTTATCTAACTTTTTCGTTATTACAGACGCCCTTAAGGGTATTGAGTGATTTATTTAACTCTGGGTCGTTGCGACACTTTTCTGAATCCCACTGCTGGGCACAAATCCCATCGTAAAATTGTAGAGGCCACCGCCACAACAATTTCTGCCTAATAACAGCAGTGTTAAGCGCTGCTGTGTTTTGCTTTAAAGGGTGTGATAAGACATATTTATCCGAGGCGTTTCAACTTCGACGTTAACCGACCTCAGGTAGGAAAGTAATCTTATCTGGGATTGAATACAGATGTCCATGGACGGACTGCATGCTCATCTGCTACTCTTATATTTTAAAAAATATACAAATCCAAGGTGTTCTAACTTATTCCTCAGGGGTAGCAAAGCATTTGTGGTGGATCTTAGGGAAGTCTCTTATTAGCGGTTATCATCATCATCATCATCATCATCATCATTACCTAACAACTAACAACCCATTGCTTTCCCACTGCTGGCCAAGTGCTTATTGGTAGACTTCACATACCTTTGAGACTTTTTATTTTTTTATTAGCAGTAATAGCCATTTATCATCAAAGGACTGCATGATCGTTGGCTACTTCAATATTAAAAAAATAAAGAAAAATTGTATTATTGAACCAAGTATACCTACTACGTGAATTATTTCTGACCTAAGTATTAAATAGCAGCAGTGATACCCTAGTGGTTAAAAAACGCGGCCTCTCGATCGAGGGGTCCGAGGTTCAAATCCCAGGCACGCACCTCTGATTTTCAAATTTATGTGCGTATTAGAAATTAATTATCACTTGCTTAAACGGTGAAGGAAAACATCGTGAGGAAACCTGCATACCTGAGAGATTTATAAAAAATCTTAAAGGTATGTGAAGTCTACCAATACGCACTTGGCCAGCGCGGTGGACTATGGCCTAATCCTTCTCATTCTGAGAGGAGACCCGTGCCCAGCAGTGGGACAGGAATGGGTTGATGATGATAAGTATTAAATGTAAAATTGTAACCCATTGCACGGAGATATTACAATATTGACAATCGAGTAATAACTGCCATGATTTGAAATGCAAATACCCATCATTCCTATAAAATCATCTCGGACATCATTGGTGCGATGACGGAATATCAATATGGTCACTTGTTTACAGTACATAAGTAACTTATGTAAAGTTAATGGAATACAAAGTTAAGGTTTTACAAAGTTAAGCAACGTCGAGCTCTCGGCAGTTTGGATGGATGACCGCCAGTAGCGAAACATACGCGCTTCAGTACATTGGTTTAGAATCCTTCATCATCAACCCTTTGCTACCCTTGCTAGGTACTATTCTCAACACCATGCTATGCAAATGCTATTTCGAGAATATTTTTCTAATGTTACGAGTATTTCTCACGATGATTTCCTTCGTCGTTAAAGATTAACGCCGTTAAGATTTTTTTTAATAATAGCAAAACTCTTATCTATGCGTTTCAAAACATTATTCATCTCATTCAGAACTCAAGTCAAATGTGGGAATAAAAAAAAAGCTTTTTAATTATTCAACGGCTACGCTCTTCGACAGAGGTTGCCAATCCATCGATAACTCAAGTCAATCATGGCAACGTAAAAAAAATTGATAACCATTATTTCGTCAACAGAGATACAAATTTTATTAAAGTATTTAAGCTTTACTATGCTTTTTAACACGCTTTTATTAACTTGGGTTGTATGTATGTATGTAAGTAACAAGTAACGGAATCTTTGAATCCGATTTCTATCCACTTTGAACGTTCAGTTTAATTCAAAATTTTGAAGAATTATCAAAAACCGATGACAATACACGATTTTAATAATTTTGTACCATTATGTCCTTATCAACATCCTCAGGATTGACGATTTTCGAGGCGAGAGAAAGCGCCTTAGAGAAAGTTCACACAAAGTTGTGTTCAGGAAAAGTGTTGGGTGCTTTTAGAAAACTGGTAAGTGGAGCACCCCACGCTTTCACAATTATACTATTTACTGTTCCTTAATTGATTCGTAGATTGAAAATTATTTTCTACTTTTTAGTAGAATTTTCATAAAAGCGTGTTTTTTAGTTTTTGAACTATATTTATTTTTTCTTTCGGTGACTGACATGCCTATTGAGATCGCACCGTGTCTTATTAGTAAATAGTAGATCTCGGGTATAATAAAGCCCCCTGCCTACGGTACCCCTGCCTAGTTACCTACGGTAACTTAAAAGATAATAACACAACCAATCTCGTGTATTTCGCAATAACCATTTGTAATATACCCACATACCTATCACCAAATCAACAAATCACAACGTATGCAAACCGGCCACTTCAATTGCAATTGATTTCTCCATCGAACTTGATTTGTGTCCTCCAACCAAAAGATAAGGTATTTAATGTCTTCATCTACAGCGGGTTACCTAACTGGCATGCGCCTGCGCATGTTGACATAGAAACGAGCTCAGAATATAAAATTGATACGTCGAATTTATTTAATTGATTGATAAGTTTTGGGTATGATTTTGGGTGCTAATTGATAATTGTGTGGGGATAGGGTGCAATATAAATAGAAATACTCATAGTTAGAACTGTACATATGTGATTCTAAATACATTGTTTATTTATCTGTGTGACCGCAGATCAAAGTTACAAGAAGGCTTTCTATACACAGCCCCAGACTAGAATTCCTGTATTGTGGGTGCTACGAACACACACATAGACAAATAGAAACCAGAAACAGAAACCTAAATTCAACATTTTTGTGTTTCATTGTCTAACCGGGGGTCGAAGTCGGGACCCTCTGCGCGTCAGACCGGTATGGTGACCGCTCCGGCGCCACGCGGTTAAAGCTCTGTAAATTGATTTGATAATACCATGTGTATCGGAAATAGGCAGGCCAGTTCTTTTCTTATCCGACTGCGGAGAGTAATTTTCTCCGAACAAATGTATATAAGTATGTCTGATTTTTTGGCATGCTCTACAGCCCGAACGGCTTGTCAGATTTTAACATATGAGTTGTCGTTGGATCCATCTAAATTGTGGAAGTAAAATAGGATAGAACCTGTATTTTTTGCCAGATGTGATTTCTCTAGTTATAAGATTGAAGTAACAATGCCACCTGTCGTAAGACATCTGTAACCAACACAACAGGGAATCTACTCGAAACCGATAAAAGACACGTCGCCAATTTTCAGGATTAAGACGGTCGCCTCACGTGTAAATCAGTCGACATCCACACTAAAACAGCGTGAACAATACACTACAATTACTACAAAACAAGCAATAACACTAACCAATAAAACACTCAACGCGCCCAAAAAAAACTCAACCAACTATCGATCTTACTGTGGCCAAGCAAAGTTCAGTTCACTACAACAGGACATCAAGAAACTTTTTCTTTACGAGAATCTTCTTCTACTGAAATAGTTGGATCCGTTCTTTATAATTAAACCTGCGGATAGAAAACAGTTACTGTCGCTCACGGATATTTGAAAAAGTCAGCTTAGAAGGAGAGTTGTTTGCACCTTTTGTGAAGAGCCACATGTCATAGGGCTCTCCCATACCCAAGAGGAAGGACATTCTAGATCTTGCAAGCTCACGGCAACAAAAATCTAACTAGAACAACAATACACTACAATTCAAAACAAGCAATAACACTAACCAATAAAACACTCAACGCGCCCAAAAAAAACTCAACCAACTATCGATCTTACTGTTCCCAAGTAACGTTCAGTTCGCTACAACAGGACATCAAAGGAAAATTTTCTTTACGAGAATCTTCTACTACTAAAATAGTTGGATCCTTTCTTTATAATTAAACCTGCCGATAAGGGAGACGGGCTGCCTGATGGAAAACAGTTACTGTCGCTTACGGATATTTGCAAAAGTCAGCTTAGATGGAGAGTTGTTTGCACCTTTTGTGGAGAACCTCATGTCACAGAGCTCTCCCATACCAAAGAGGAAGAACATTCTAGATCTTGCAAGTTCTGGGCAACAAAAATCTTAGAATACACTATGATTCTTAACAAGGCATAACAGTAAACAAAAAAATGTGAGCCGTCACGGGACGCCTGGCAGATGTGAAACATCGACATTATTTTTTAAAAGTAATATGCAGAAAAGAACATATTGTGATAGGAACTAAATATGTCATAATGATTAAATAAAATGGCAATAAATGGCGTCGCATGGCGACGCGTCGCCACATCGTACACACTACTGCATATAGACTGTATATATATACCATCGTATAGCGTGGCGGCGCCACGGCATGCGTCGCCACGCCAGAAATCGGTTTTACGTGCGGCTATAGATGTTTCACATCAAAAAACACTCGACGTTTACAAAAAAACTCCCAACCAACTATAAATCCTACTGTTCCCAAGCAGATCAGTGTGCTGCAACAGGACATCAAAGGAAGTTTCGTTAGGGTGCCCGTTCATGTTCGAGTGCCCTCTCCGTGTATTTAACACTGTTTACACTGACTTTGCACCCGTCATGTAGGAAACGTAGAAGTGACACAATACACTAAAAAGTTACTTTTTTTGGTCCGTAGCGTACAAAAGTCAGAGGATACCATTTTACTTTTTGGATGTCAAAGAATGTAAGTGTAAAACGAAATACAAGTCCATGAGGTCGCAATCCTTGCCTCGCGGCTGCCATCTTGAAAAAGAGATGCAAACTATTTTCACACTGTATTGGGAAAATTATTCGTCGCCTAGAATTTTTTTAAAAACATTTATGGTTTTAATTCTCTGCAATTTGTTTTTTTTATAGAACCAAAAATAAAAAAGATATTAACAAAACCAGGTGCACATAAGAATTTTCATATCACATTTCGTCGCCACTCCTATAAATCAGCCGACAAGCAGACAAGCAAGCATACAACTATCAATCTTACTGTTCCCAAGCAACGTTCAGTTAGCTACAACAGGGGGGCTAGCCAAGTTGACATTCTACAGTCGCTTGCGCTGTAGAAACGCTATAGAAACGCTAAAATGTATGAAATTATCAATGATCACGTGATCAAAATAGCGAAGTAGAAAAGTCGTAGCCAAGTTACACGATAGAATAGAACGCTAGCGATTCTACAATGCTCATGTCATTGCTTTTGTCCATACAAATGACAACCTTTGACAACCTTTTGAATTTTTTGTCAAATTTGGTAGCGAATTGTATTCTAAGATAAATGTCATAGTGAGCGATCGCGCCGACCCTGTAGAAAACGTAAACGCTAATAAAATGGCGGATTCTGTATAAACTGTTTGTCACTTCACTACGCGCTATCACTGCATTATAGACTTTAATTACTTTTGATCATTTGAAAATGTACACTTTAAATGTGTTGAAATTTGAATATGGCTCTCTATAACTAGGGTACCCTAAAATATTATAGAAATTAATTACACAGTCGTTTTTCTATTTAAAATTAATAGGAGCATATAATAAATATAATAAATAGATACGATAAAACTTAGAGTTATTCCAGTGTTTAAATAAAAATATTGTATCAGTTTTAACTGTTTTATTGCATCATTATTAATGTTTCTCATATTAGCTTTACTTGTAACTAAACCATTTATTTACACCTTAAAAGAAAATATAATATTAATATCTGTATCCTTTTTTTCATTATTATCTCCTGTTTCCCAGCAATCTCCCTGTCTAGGCATAAATCTGGTGGTTATGAGGTTTCATTTGTTGGCATGGCATGTATGGTATACACCCAGTGGCATTTTCATTTATAATAATTGCGTCCTTGGAATCCGCTCCTACGATGTAAGAAGATCCTGAGTAGCTCACTTTTTGATGAGCTTTAAAGTGCGGGTGGATTTCATAAGTTTACTAGCAAGTTCATTGAAGTGTCTTTATATGTACGAGTATATGATTTTAGTTCATTTGTCACTTTCTCTCTCACTGTTGTCTCTGTGGCATCAGCTATCATGCGAAGCATTTTCGATTGGAAGCGCTGTATGATGTCCATGTTTGAGTTGGATGCGGTTCCCCGAAGTTCGGATCCATATGACCATATCGGTTTTAGTATGGATTTGTAGTGGACAAGTTTGTTGTTTTATTTGAGAGACTTTTGTGCCATGAGCCAGTAAATCTTAACAAGTTGGACGTCCAGATATTTTCTTTTGGTTATACGTATCCAAAGTTGAAGTAGGTAATTTTATACAAAATACATGCAATCGCTGTTACTGTCATTAGTAATATCGCTATGAACAATTTGTATACTCTTTGTAAACAATCACTAATCACCATAGTTACCGTCCATAAACACATTATTAAGTTTAGTTTTTGCAAATAATTTTAAATAATAAAATACATGTGCTATAAAATATGGTATATTTTTTTATTTATATTATGATGATATATTGTAATATTACTATTAAATAATTAATCATTATCATGTAGCTATTTTGGCTGGTGTAGAAACCAGACGATATTGTATTTGACGCCTAATTGATGTAAATGTGATAGCTAACCATAGACTTATCATATATGTAGAATGACATGAGCTAACGAATAGAATAGAAAACGAATAGAATGCAAAGTTTGTAACATGGCTAGCCCCCCAGGACATTAAAGGAACTTTCGATAAGGTGCCCGTTCATGTTCGAGTGCCTTCTCCGTGTATTTAACACTGTTTACACTGACTTTGCACCCGTGATTTAGGAAACGTAGAAGTGCCACAGTCAGACGTAAGTTTACTTTTTTGATGAGGAGTAAGTTTAATACAAGTTGCCCCGCGACCCCCATCTTGAAAAATGAGTACAAATTATTTTCACGCTCTAGTGGCTAAACTATTTAAACACATTAACACTCTCAAATAAAACTCTCCACAATTTTGAATTTGTCATAAAACCAAAAATAACAAAGATATTAACAAAACCAGACCCTCATGAAAGTTTTTATATCACGTTGCGTCGCCACTCCTGTAAATCAGCCAACATCCAGATAAGAACATCGTGAACAATACACTACATTTCAAAACAAACCATAACAATAACCAATAAAACACTCGACGTATCCAAAAATTTATATATACGCGACGCTTATTTGGGCAGTCGGTTAAAAAGTGCAATACAACTATCAATCTTACTATTCCCAAGCAACGTTCAGTTCGCTGCAACATGACATCAAAGGAAATTTCGTTAGGGTGGCCGTTCATGTTCGGGTGCCCTCTCCGTGTATTTATAACACGAGTAGAACTGGGTGTTTCTGTTTACAATGATGCGCTGTGCACTCGTGATGTAGGAAACGTAAAAGTGACACTGTCCATTAAAATGTTACAATTTTTGCTCAATAGCGTGCAAAAGTCAGGGAACGCCATTTTACTTTTTGGATGTCAAGAGGGGTTTGTGTGTAACTAAATTCAAGTTTAGGTCGCAACTCTTTCCCGCGGCCGCTATTTTGAAAAAGGGGTACAAAAAAATTTCAGCTCTATTGGGCAAATAACTCGCCGTACAGAAAATTTGTAAAAAACATTTACGATCTTAAATAGGTCCACAGTTTTGGTTTCTGTCATAGAACCAAAAACAACAAAAATATTAACAACAAAGGACATCAAAGGTTTCGTTAGGGTGCCCGTTCATGTTCGAGTGCCCTGTCCGTGTATTTATAACACTGTTTACACTAACTTGGCATCCGTGATTTAGGAAACGAGAAATGACATAGTACAATAGATGTAGTAATGGTTGGTCCTGAGCATGCAAAGTCAGAGGACGCCATTTTACTTTTTGAAATTTAAGAAGTAAGTCTAATACAAGGTTCCCTGCGACCATCATCTTGAAAAAGGAGTACAAATCATTTTCACGCTCTATTGGCAAAGTAATCGTCGTACAGAAAATTTGTAAAAAAAATTATTGTCATGAATAGATTTATCCACAATTTTGATTTTGTCATGGAACCAAAAAGAACAAAAATGTTAACAACAAAGGACATCAAAGGTTTCGTAAGGGTGCCCTTTATGTTCGGGTGCCCCCTCCGTGTATTTTCAACACTGTTTACACTAACCTTGCACCCGTGATGTAGAAGACGTGGAAGTGACAAAATGATTTTATTGACAGTTATACTATTATCTCCCGTTTTATTAGGAAACGATAACGGAGCTGTTATTTGATTCCTTGTTTACTCATGATTATCTCACTGCTGGATATGGGTCTCTTCCTAGAGAGACGGGTCTTCAAGCCATAGTCCACGATGGACAGGTGAAATTTGGTAGAGTTCACACATCTCTGTAGCATTTTTTTAAGAATTCTTGGCCATTAACTTTTCTCGTGATGTTATCCTTCACCGTAATGCAAGTGATTATAATTAGTATGCACATAAATTTGAAAAATCAGAGCGTGCCTGGATTTCGAACTTCGGACTTGTCGATCAAAGGCCGAGGTTCAACCAATACGCCATCACTATAGGTGTAGGAAAAATCTACCAGTTCCCATTATCCTTAATATTTTACTAATTACTAATTAACGCCTATTTAAAAGACGAAAAATTCTATTCACTAGTTTTTCATCCCGTCCGTCCTATTAGATCACTGAATTTCTTTACAAGGACGACAAATAAACTTAAATATTCAACCAAAACTTAAATGACAAAGTAAAAAAAAATAAACAACCATTTTCCACCTCGTTAGAATCACGTCCATTGCCATAACAACGTGGCGCCATCGATCTTTCGAAAAACGGAAGACCCTCAAACGTTGAAAAAAACACAAAAACATTTAGTTAGGAGCCCTCATCCGTCTATTTATACCGCCGCTAAGTAGTAAAACTGTGTTTACGCTTACGACCGTTAGGGGCGGCACGACTGAACTTCTAGGGTTGCCACTTAACTAGATTTTCTATTCAATTTTTTATTTATTTTTTACTTATTATTTATGCACACACAATACAGATATAAATAACAAACATATTTTTTTATAATAATATTGAAGCAAACAAGCATGCAATCCATCTAATGGTAAAGTCCGCGTAAAACTGCTAGTCCGCTCTGAATGTAGAAATGAACGGCTTCGCCATAGCAAATTGTATGACTACACCTGCTCGCAACAACTTCAGAGTGGACTAGCAGTTTGGCGCGGACTATAAGAGCCCTTGGATATATCTAAACAACCCTAGATACACACCCTTCATCCACTACTTCCGTCGTATTTATTTATAAACCAAATTAAAAAAAGTTTTATGTATTTAGATACAGATACAGGGGATAGTCCCTATGCAGCTAAAAGCAGTGTGTGTTTTTACTTCTAAATATGTTAGATAATATGCTCCGAGTCTAGATTTTAAAAGCATGCTCCGTGCATGCTTTTAAAGATGTTCTATCTTAAATGCGTTGAAATAATAAGTAAAATTTTAGCACAACTCATTTCTCTTAAAAATGTACGTTACACAGTCTTTTTAACACGCTTTTATTACAGCTATCAATCTCAACATCACATGTAACGGATACAACAAAGTTGTATTCAAAGTAACCGCAAGTAACAATCAGTATAAAAAAGACGGTAAAAAAATACTACGCAACGCTGTCAATCAATAGGACGTGTTGTCTTAAACACAAGCAATAAATAATCCCCCACATACCAACATTCGGTCATTCATCAGTCCACTGGTGTAGGGTCATTCAGACCTATCCTGTGAAGTCCGAATCCTATCCTATGACGTGCCTCTATAATGGATAAACGCTCTCCACAACGAAAATATATATTTTACGAATAAAAAAAATCAAAAGAAAAAACTTTTGAAAAATATTTTTTTTTTACTTGTCAATAAAAAATAACTAAAAAGTTAAAAATAATTTAAGCCCGATGTATTAAATATTTGCGTTTTTGCATCAGACACATTTTTTTATAAATAAAAGCGTGGATCGGGACAGGTGAAACTGAATAAAAGCTTATAACAATTGTCAATTCAAGCGAAAAAAAAACAATTATTGTGAAAATAATCTTCCTGAACGTGTTCGTTACTCCTATATTATAAAAAAAATCAATGTCTTTACATACGTATTGTAACGAGCTGGTCTGAATCACCCACAATACGCCAAAACCAATTTTGGTCCAGTCCCTAATACATATATGTATAAACATTTTTTGCACTCACTATATATGGGAGGGACCCTCGCGGAGTTGTCCTGTCAATCTGTCCGTCTGTCACTCGTGTCGTTCGAAATCTTTAATCTAGACTCACTACTTCAGTATTTTATCAAAAATACTCTCTTAACTATTTTATTTACTAAAGTCCTAACTAACTTAAGTAACTATATTTTTTTAGTACGTAATTCATAGATTAGTCAAGATTACTCACTCTTAACAAGAAAATTTAACCACTTTTGACAATTGAAATTGTCACTGTCATCTATTTTCGTGTTTGCAAAATATAAAAAAAAATGTAGTTTTTAGATCATTTACGAATGAAACGATATTTCTCCACACTTTTTCTTCGATTTCGTGTTTTTGCACCACTTACCTGCACATGTCGGCATTGTTCCGCGTAAATTACACCATGACAGCCATTAAATGGCAGACAAAATTGTCAGCCGTTTAAGCCATTTAATGTCGTCCTTCAATTACAAGGCGGTGAGATATCTATACTTATCTATGACGTAATTAAATATATCTTAATAATACAACCGTTTATTTATGCACCACTTTAAACACCTATTTAAAAACTTGTACTCAAGAAGTACTATTAAAAATGTCCATTTCATTCCATAACAATTTAGTATACCTGCATTTTATTAGTAATTCAATTTTCAACTTCACAATTTTTTTATTTATTCTTCAAATATTTTAAACGCCATTATAACAGTGTTAGGCGCTGCTGTGTTCCGGTTTCAAGGGTGTGGTAAGGGAGACAGACTTTTCCGAAGCTTAGTCCTCAGGGGTAGCGGCGCGTCTGTGGCCGACCTCAGGTAGGAAACTAATCCTATCTGGGGTTGATTACAGATGTCCATGGGCGGCAGTAGCCACTTACCATCAGGTGGACTGCATGCTCGTCTGCTACTCCTATATTATAAAAAAAAACGCCAATGTGACGTCACTACGACAGTAAGCATAAGTTTTTAGGGCGCTGTCTTTGATATCTCAATTTTAACTAACAAAATATTTCTTAGATAATAAATCTAGTAATACTAACACTAAGAATAGTTTTAAGACTCTTTACAATGAACTTAAAACAAACTTTAATACTATTTGCCTGCCTGAGAATAACTTAAGCCACTGGGTTTTAAAAGAAACATTAAGTTTTCCACATGAATTCCTCTTACAGCGCAGATGAGTTCTAAGAAATAATTTCTGAAAATCTAAACATGGACTGAAAGCTTAACATAAAAGTCTTTGTAATAAAACACTTATGTTTAACGAGCTTTTGCCCGCAGCTTCGCTCGCGTTACAATTGATCAAAATCCTTTCTTAGCGGATGCCTACGGCATGACATCTACCTGCAAGCCAAATTTCAGCCCGATCCGTCCAGTGGTTTGGGCTGTGCGTTGATAGATCACTATGTCAGTCAGTCACCTTTGAGTTATATATATTTAGATTTCATTTTAGAAGTTATACTTCTTGGAGCTTTCTTTTTAGTAGTAATACTTCTTTTGGGAAAAATGTAAAGTTTTTCTTTTCAAAATCAGCATGTAAAATCGAAACCATAAAGTTTCGTAAATATTTTGCAAGGAAGGCTGCGAACAAAGTAATTATAAATATTTTATTTATAGGCATGATATGACGGTATAGGGCTACGATATCCCCTGCCTGTTGTAAGAGGCGACTAAAAGAGGCTTCCGGGGTTGCGGGTGGCAAGAGGTGGCGGGAGCTCGAACCACCCGGACAGCGACCCCTCGTAAACAAAAAAAAAAACGAATGATATGACACAGTACGGTACTATCCGGTTTGGTACACCAAAGAAGTTTAACTTCTTACACGTTTACATAACACGCATTTTTATTTTTCACTGTTTCAGTTACCTCATAGGGGATTACATCAGCATCAACAGGAAAAAGTCAGAACTTAACAAGAAACAGTAACTAATAAATATATACTTCACCATCTGTAATTTAACCGTTCTGACATTTTGACAGCTCCATTGACGCCGGTCCCTTTGTACTGAGTTAACTTTTTGGCCCTTTGATTGATACCACAATGCCACCTGTCAGTTAAATGGTTAAGGCATTGTGAGTAGTTGAGAAATATAAAATACAGCATTAATTAGAATTTTCAAATGTTTCACTCCAGTACATAACCAGCATGAAACAAACACGTTAATTCATCATTCGGATTCTGCTTAAGTTTTCTTACATTTAAATCATTATTTATATTAAATGAACCGTTAAATGTTGGTCTTCAGTGGTTTCTAAATTATGACGGTTTCCCACGATTCGTGGCATATCGGACGTACGCAGCATATACTGCTATACTGCATCGTAGCGTGCATTTTATTCGCCGCGAGTCGGTAACTTCAAAGGTGCGTTGCCACTTCCCACTTTGTATGTCTTTTGTTTTTTATTTTATAATGACAATGGCTTCGGAATGCACCGAGGAGCATGGTCCGTGGCTGTCCGTAGTCGTCCGCTGTTTATACAACAATCTGTAAAATCACGGACCGTGGGAAGCCACCGAAGCTTACGTTAAGCTATTTATCTTAATACTAAACATGAAAAATATCCCCTCAGATACCTACAAACGGTGATATTTTAAGCTTTCATAAAGCGTCGTCCTTAAAGTAATAAAATATCAATTTGCTTCGTAATTCGTAATAAAAAACGTAATAAATGAAATTCCGCGCGACAGCCCTAAGGCGCCTTACGCGCTGTAATAAGGGACATCCTACTCTGAACGTAATACCGCCATGAGATTGGGAAGGAATTTACGGATTTATATTTTGACTACGTGATTAGAATCTTAAGACAGATTGTCTATGAGATAGAATAATATTTCTTTTCAAATTGAAAAAGAATCAGCCATATATTTTAACACCACACTTTTATTAGCTTGACCTGTATGTATGTAACGGAATTTTGAACTCGATTTTTACCCTCTTCGAACGATCAGATTAATTCAAAATTTTGAAAAATTGTCAAGAACTGATGACAATATATGATTTTAATAATTTTGTCCCATTCTCCTCATCGGGATCGTCAGGATTAACGGTTTTCCTTGTGCGATTTTAGCGTGGTTTTAAGTTTTTTAAACAATAATATATATTTAAATCTATATTTCGGCCAATTATGGCAGCAAGATTATTTGTACCTAATAATAGCAGTGTTAAGTGCTAACGTGTATTTTAAAGGGTGTGCTAAGGGAGACATAATTATGCTTAGCATTCCAACTTACTCCCCAGGGCTAGCAATTCATCTGTGGCCAACCTCAGATAAGAATCTAATCTTATCTGGGTTTGATCACAGATGTGCATGGGCGGCAGTAGCGGCAGCATCAATTGGACTGCAAGTTCGCTTGTTACCTCTATATTATAAAAAAAATCAACGGGTCGCACTCCGGAGTGCCGACAGAAGTGAAAACTTTAATATTAACGTTATGCATTTTTGCTCTCCTACGCCGCGCCGGTGGTCTACTCTCCTTCCGTCTTACGAATTTTCGATCAGGTCACGTGTCTTGACGCGAGTTTAACATTTTTTACCCATCACAAAAAACGTACAACATTTTTACCCATCACAAAAGTGTAAAAGTTTTCATTTAAAAAATACACCTGCATTTTAAAATCGTAGCTCTAAGTTCCAAGACGTAGATGCAGTCATAAAAATCGCCCGTTTATGTACCGAACAACCTCGACCCACTTTCATTTGACACAAGTCACAAATTTTATAGTTTTGACCCCCCATCCGAGTCGTAAGTAAGGGGGGACCCTCCCTCATTCATTTGTTTAGCTTTAATATATTCAAGTTTTGACGTTTTCATTAATTAAATATTGATTTTTTACAGAGTGAGAATAATAGTTGCCGCAATAACTACAAATATTAAAAGTAAATAATATAATTATAGTTTAAAAACTAAAAAAAACGCTAAAATCGCACAAGGAAAATCGTTAATCCTGATTCCTGATCCTAATGAGGTAAATGGGATAAAATTATTAAAATCGTGTGTTGTCATCGGTTCTCGATAAATGTTCAAAATTTTAAATTAATCGGACCGTTCAAAGTGGGTAAAAATCGAGTTCAAAGATTCCGTACATGCATACAGGTCCAGCTAATAAAAGCGTGGTAAAAAGTATAATGTAAATGAGGGTCGCAATAGAATAAACCGCTTTTAAAAAAAATTGTGAGCCGTCACGGGACGCCTGGCAGATGTGAAACATCGACATTATTTTGTAAAAGTAATATGCAGAAAAGAACATATTGTGATAGGAACTAAATATGTCATAATGATAAAATAAAAAATTACAATTTTTTTCCAGATAACGATGACTATTTATTGAATAAACATTTATTTTCATTAAATACAAAAAAATACGAATTTATTTCAAATCGTGACTACTTAATTAGCACAGTCGATTGCGCATGGCGACGCGTCGCCACACCGTACACACTACTGCATATAGACTGTACGAGTATATATATATCATCGTATAGCGTGGCGACGGCATGGCATGCGTCGCCACGCCGGAAATCGGTTTTACGTGCGGCTATAGATGTTTCACATCAAAATTTCGAGTAATAGGTAGACAGTTTACATTTTTACAATGCATTTAATGACTGCTATAATAACAAATACTAAAAAAAATGATTGATTGATTGAAAAAAAGTGTGGGGCGCTTTTCGAAAACTGATAAATGGAGCACCCCATCCTTTTTTCACAATTATACTATTGACTGTTCCTTAATTGATTCCTACATTGAAAATTATTTTCTACTTTTTAGTTGATTTTATCATACAACCGTGTTTTTTAGTTTTTTAATTATTAATTTTGAACTTACATTCCCACCATACATAATGTTACTAACAGGATAATAGTTATCGTCGCACAAATAATTAATAATTATTAATCAATGGATACACGATATATTGTATAAATGAGACGACTGCTTTATGTCACTAATTGATAAATAATTGATACACATGTTGGAATGTGGAAATACGAGTATAAGGAAAACTGGTATTAAAAAGCCAAATATTTAATGTAGGTTCTAGGAAGAGTTCAATTTTAACCGACTTAGAAAAAAGAGGTTTCTCAATTCGACCGTATATATGTTTTTTATGTTCGTTCGCGGATAACTTCGTCGTTTATGAACCGATTATGATGATTTTTTTTTTTTTTTTTTTTTGTTTTTATAATATAGGAGTAGCAGACGAGCATGCAGTCCACCTGATGGTAAGTGGCTACTGCCGCCCATGGACATTTGTAATCAACCCCAGATAGGATTAGATATTCCTACCTGAGGTCGGCCACAGATGCGCCGCTACCCCTGAGGACTAAGCTGGAACGCCTCGGAAAAGTCTGTCTCCCTTACCACACCCTTCAAACCGGAACACAGCAGCGCCTAACACTGCTGTTATTAGGTAGAAATAGGTGTGGCGGTGGTGCCGCCGGAGTGGAACCGCAAAGGGTTCTACCACCTTTAAGATGATTTTTATGTTGGTGCGTTTGTAAGTTTTTTGATTAAGTATTTTTATCAACTGTAGTTCTGTGGTAGAACTCTTTGTGGTTCGACTCCGGCGGCACCGCCACACCTATTTATACCTAATAACAGCAGTGTTAGGCGCTGCTGTGATCTGGATTGAAGAGTGTGGTAAGAGAGACATACTTTTCCGAGGCATTCCAGCTTATTCGTCAGGGATAGCAGCGCTTCTGTAGCCGACCTCAGGTAGGAATCACATCCCCTTTGGGGTTGATTACAGTTGTCCATGGACGGCAGCAGCCACTTACCATCAGATGGACTGCATGCACGTCTGCTACTCTTCTATTAGGTACATAAAAATATAGGTATATAAAATACATTCTGCGCTGATACACATTTAAAACCTTACCTAAATTATTTAATTGATTCAAATGCTCGATATTCATAGAGATTGTACCTACTCGTCCATAAAAATGCGGATGTAAAATATCTCACATACCGTATATCGCCGACAGATCTCCGATCTCGGGTTGTCGATCAATATCTGATCTGTCAAAGCTACCAGTTGAGGGGTGACGATTCATTATTGTCATCTTCGGTCGATGTAAAAAGTAGCCAAGTGTCGCAAAGGGTTCCTCAGTCAGGATTCCGGGATGGTTACGGTTCAAATTATTTTTTTTTTATATCATAGAAGGCAAACGGGCCATGCCGCCCATGGACAATTCATCATCATCGTCTCAACCCATTACAGTCCTACTGCTGGGCACGGGTATAAGGATTAGCCCATAGTCAATCGCGCTGGCAAGTGCGTATTAGTAGACATCACATATTGTTTTTTTTTTAGATTTCTTAAGTGTGCAGGTTTCCTCACGACGTTTTCCTTCATCATTTAAGCAAGTGATAATTAATTTGTAGACAGTCAGTCAATTAGTGCCTGGGATTTGAACCTCGGAACCTTCGATCAAGAAGCCAAGTTTCTTAAACACTAGGCTATCACTGTCATGGACATATATAATGAACCCCAAAAAGATTAAGAGTTCTGCCTGAGTTGTGTCCACAAAGGTAGGTATTCCATACGTATGCAGAGAAAAAGAGTATTGTAAAGTTGGTATAAACATTTATGGTTTGACTCCGGAGACACCACCGCGCCTATTTCTGCCACCTAGTGCGGTAAGGAGGAACACTTGACGAAGGTACATTCCAACTTGATCCTCAGGGATAGTAACGCATCTGTGGCCGATATCGGACTCTAAATCCTATCTGGGATTGGAGATGAACATGGGCGGCACTTGCCACTTAACATCACGTGAAATGGCAAATCATTCACTACTTTATATCAAAATAGTAATTATATTTAAATTTGGAAAGACCCTTTTTTCAAAACCACAAGCTATCACTCCCACCCACTGCCCAACTCCAAAAAGATAGAGGATATTTTTATTTAAGTGTAATACATTAACTATTTTTATAACTTCGTACGTATTTCAAAGTACAAATATGGGGATGTAGGCTCCCTAGGGATAAATTCGTTTACCGAGTGTCAACAACACATTTAACGCTCATAAGCAGATGTGACAGACCACAGAATTGACAATAAATAGAAAGGACGTACATATGACATGCATACTAATAATGTATACATCATCATCATCAAGCCATTTCTATACTACTACGGAGCTCAACTGTAGTAGTAGTAGTCTAGTAGAGCGAGTTCTCTGTGACAAAAATTGTCAGAAATTAATTTTTCTTTACATTTTTTTTTCGTCAATTCTGGCCGGTCAGGGCTTCATTTAATTACTATGTGATCCTTGTTTCCAAAAATGTCGCCGACCACTGATTCGGACCCATTAAACTGACCAAGTGCAGATGTGTAAATCCATAAACCTTTGATAAACGTCACCAGTCCTTACAACAAGTACTTTTACAGTACTTTCAAGCATGTAAGGGATGTTACGATGTACAAGTATTCTATCACCGTTAAAGCAAATGTTAGTTAAATTGTAACTAACTAACGCGTAAGTTTAAGAGTTTCTTTCAAGCACATTGTTTTTAATTCAAGAAAGACTACAGTTTTACATAAGCCCGACATTTGAACTTTCTTTGACGTGTAGTAGAGCAGGCATCTGTCTACACATAATGTCAAATCCTTACAACATTTCCATGACACTTCTACACATTAGTGACTCTGTGACCGACGAACGTCGGGACAGAACTATTTCTGTTTGTAGATGACTTGTTGCGTCGTTAGTCGAGTGGATACGACACTTTTTGTATTATGTTCGTTAAACACGGCCGTTTAATGTTTCAGTGTTAGGAAGTTAAATATAATCCCTCCGTTATTCATTGTAATGGGGATCGAGTTTTATTAAAGCTTTCTAGCATATCGAAGATGGTAGAATCCTTCGTAGTTCGACTCCGGCAGCACCACCGCCACACGTATTTCTGCCTTATAACCGCTGTGTTAGGCGCTGCTGTGTTCCGTTTTGAAGGGTGTGGTAAGGGAGACATACTTTTCCGAGGCGTTCCAGCTTAGTCCTCAGGGGTAGCGGCGCATCTGTGGCCGACCTCAGGTAGGTATATCTAATCCTATCTGGGGTTGATTACAGATGTCTATGGGCGGCAGTAGCCACTTACCATCAGGTGGACTGCATACTCGTCTACTACTCCGATATTATAAAAAATAATAATAATAATAATAATCCCTCCGTTATTCATTGTAAGGGGAATCGAGTTTTATTAAAGGTTTTTAACGTATGGTGGTTTCCGATTTAAAGTAACAAGCATGTGCTACTGCTGGGTACGGGGCCTGAGTGAGCGGGAATTAGGCCCTAGTCCATCACGTTGCCCCTTTACGAATAGATAGACTTTACAAACCTATGAGAAATTTTGCGTTTATTAAGAACTCTGGCGTATACGTAACTTCAGGCGTATAGGAACTAAGGAAACCTTTCCTCGCTGTTTTCCTTTGCGGTTGATACAAGTGATAATTAATTTCTAACACACACATAATACTGAAAAATCAGTGGTGCCTGGGATTGGGGCGTCATTGTCACTTCTATGGACAACTGTAAATAACTTTAAATCAGATTGTTAATTGTAACAGGCTTTACTTTGCGGAAATCCATGCTATTAAGTTAAGATTACTTCGCAACAATCCGCTACAAATATGTATGATGGTATATATTTTAAACCATGCAGTACGTGAATACTGCGTTATATACTACATGGTTTAAAATATATACCATCATACATATTTGTAGCGGATTGTTGCGAAGTAGTTTTAATCTTAACTTAATAACTTTAAATCATTTTTGAATCTGAATCCTGACAGAGCCGCGCTGCTTCCCGTGAAAACTGATAAAACTAAAACACCTTGAATAAATCCCTTGCCTTGCTTTAAATCAGAACCATTCTGAAGGTCGTACACCACTGCTGTGTTCTGGTTTGAAGGGTGTGGTAAGGGAGACATACTTTTCCGAGGCGTTCTAGCTTAGACCTCAGGGCTAGCGACAAATCTTATTTGGGGTTGATTACAGATGTAAATGGGTGGCAGTAGCCACTTACCATCAGGTGGACTGCATGCTCGACTCTTACTCCTATACTATAGAAAAAAACACAGCAGCGCTTAACAATGCTGTCTTTAAATAGAAATGGGTTTGGCAGTGGTGCCTCCGGTATACACCAAAATCTACCACATTTAAAATGACGCACTAAGAGACTCTACAGGTGTCCCGCCTCGAAATATATTTATGAATCTTATATTAGTACGTGTCAATTAACTCGTTAAACAAAGCCGCAAGGAAGCTTATCAATTAAAACTTTCACGGTTTCGTTTTCGCCGTCATTAAAAATTAAGAACGTCCAATTTGTAACGTAAAAACCGAATTAGTATACCCGCGTCTAATTGAAGAGCCTTAATTAACGAGGAGAGAATTGTGTTGTGTTCCGAAAAATGTTTTATTTAACCCAAAGTCTTGTTTGTTCGTGAATAATTTTGTACCCAATTTTCATGTACTTTCATTATGACATTTTAAACTTACCTTTGAATGAAATGGAAATGCCAAAAATTGAGAATAAAATAAATGTCCTCCACTCCTAAGAATATCAAACCTACATTCTAACAAATCTATTATTCACCCTTTCCCAAAAACTCTTATTTACGTCCTTCAATTCATATTATGCGTTTATTTTCGTACAAGAAACAGTCGTTAAGGATCCCTGGTTGTGTTATTTTACCATCGGCATCACTTTTAACTGCCCATTTATACCGCGACCGAAAGCCACAAGTAGCCATATCGTGATACAGCTTTGATGCAATAATTAAGACGCGAATCGCCGATATTAAAAGTAGCTAATTTTCTAAGATCGTAAATAATCAGTGAATTTCACTGCATTCACAAATACTTTAACGAAAGTCTTCTAAGGAAAGATCATGTATAACAGTGGACTTCTAAAGGCCTTGGTGGTACATGCAAGTAAATATGGTGGTGACTTACCTATCTTTGTTTTTATATATAAGCATTGCGATATGTGTGGGAACTGGAGGATTTTACGCCACTTCTTGCTTTTTCCCTTATTGCTATCGGAACCGCCTGTGGACAAACAAACATACATTACAAATGTGATATAATACTAACATACGAATTATATACATAGGCTGTAAAGAATATTCACAAGAGATATTTTATAACAGTAAAGAATAAAAAAATATAAAGTTGAAATACAAATAGTTTCTGAAATATTTTGACAGCAAAAAAGAAATGAGACAGAAGGAAGTTATAATTTCCTATGTTCTAGACATCTGTAATCAACTCCATATAGAACATAGGTTCTACCTGAAGCCGATCACAAATGCGTTGACACCCTTCCCTTTTGAAAGAAGAAGAAAGAAAGAAAATAATGTATTCGGCAAAAAATATCCAATGAACACAAATAGAAAATTGCATACAAAAAATATTATAAATATTTTCTAACCGAAAAGGTCTCCACTCAGCTTTAATGTTTCAGGTAAGCTTAGTCACCTAAAACGCTGGTATTCTGTGGAGCCTGTAAAACACTGTGCGCGCGAGTGATACGTGTATGCGCATGTGTGTGTGTGTGTGTGTGTGTGTGTGTGTGTGTGAGTGTGTGAGTGTGTGTGTGTGTGTGTGAACATATGGGTGACATAATGAAACATAAATGAAATAGTCGAAGGCAAGGCAAGTGTATTATTCAATAGAATTTAAGGTATAGTAGGTAGGCTAATGTAAAATGTTGACATTTATAACTAAATTTGTAACATGTACGTATGTCTCTCTTTTCGATACCTTTGTGTCGATTCTAATATCTCTTGTGGTGTCACAGTCATCCATGACATCTGTAATCAACTCCATATAGACATAGGTTCTATCTCGAACCGATCATAACATAACCGTAAAATGCCTAATCAGGGATAATTATTTATTCCCATATTGCATTAATTAAAAAGGACATTTAGATCTTGGAGGCCGCGCCGTGCGGAATAGTCACTTCGCTAAAAAACTTGGGAATTAAGTTTATTCTATAATAATCCGTTTTTTTTTATTATAATAAATTAATAATCTAAATATATATAACTCAAAGGTGACTGACTGACATAGTGATCTATCAACGCACAGCCCAAACCACTGGACGGATCGGGCTGAAATTTGGCAGGCAGGTAGATGTTATGACGTAGGCATCCGCTAAGAAAGGATTTTGATCAATTCTACCCCCAAGAGGATAAAAAAGAGGATGAAAATATTACTTCGTAACGCGAGCGAAGCCGCGGGCAAAAGCTCGTTAGTGAATAAAAGTGTTGTGGTGTGAAGTAGTCTTTTTTTAAAGATTGCATAACAGTACGTCGCTACTCTTGTTTACTAGATGGTTGCCTCATACATAACACAGTCTACCACACACCCTTCCCTTTTCAATCTATATCTATATTTCAATTCCTATATCTTTTGTTATGTCAAATTGAGAGATGATATTCGTGAGCAAAGTATTAGGTCACCGATAAATATATATAACAGTGCAGCCTAATATTTCAATAGATTAATCTTACTGGACAATAATATGTCGATTCGATAATCGTTTAACAATTACCGATTGCGTCACCGGCTATTGTTTCACTATCAGACGCGATAGTATAGATTAATTACCTATTAGGATTATTTCATCATTCCGACATCAAAAATGTTATACGTTTCCCCTCTATTATTATTAATGTTAATAAAGTACTGTTGTATCACTGCTAATATGGGTTTGGGATGTAGAGCGTTCCAAAAAATAGACATACGAGGGGCTACTGATAAGTTCTAAGGTCATCATCATAAAGACTCACTAAAAGAAAAATTACGTTTAAAAAAAAAATATAGTCCTCCTCGAGTTTTCTTACTCGAGTTACTTAACGCTTTTAACTCATTAAAAAATCTTCAATTTGCTCGTCAAAATGGCTTTCTACGGCCGCCTTCATCTCATTGACGTCGGCCCCGTAACTCCTTTTTTTGATTTTGAAAAAAAAACAAGCCAAGAAGCCAGATAAGTCTACCTTTAAAACATGCTATGGAAGGGCGGGCCATCCAACACAAGCAATAAAACGCTCAAAGAGTGTCTCTAATCACTGTCTGTTACTCATTTTGTAGACTGCAATGAATATTTGATTTAGATCAAATAAAAATATTACAATAAAATATGATTTGTAAATTAAGTAGTTTTGTACTTTATTTTAATTAATACCGGTTAAAAAATCTATAAATATACTGAGTTTAGGGTGGAATGAAAATGAAGTGAAGTGAAATGTTTATCAAAGAAAAAATAGCTAGTATAAGTAAAGAAAGTTAACAATTTCTAGTATAAAACTTCTAGGTGGTCGTGATAAAATTATGCGGGGAGTGTAGAAGATAAATCGATTGATATCATAAAATTATAATATCAAACGGATCACGATAATAAATAATCTTAACGGTTACTATGAGATTACTATATCTTCGTAGACACGTACATGATAGGTTTGCGGCCCTATGACGTAGCATAGTAGCAAAATATACTAAATGGATTAGCCGACTGCAGAGGGTAAAGTTTTTCAAATGAATGTATCTAGTCTAAAGGCCTTGACAGTTAAAGGTGAAGGTGGTAAAACCCCTTGTGGTTCGACTCCGGTGGCACCACCGCCACACCGATTTCTGCCTCATAACAGCAGTGTTAGGCGATGCTGTGTTCCGGTTTGAAGGGTGTGGTAAGGAAGACATACTTTTCCGAGGCGTTCCAGCTTAGTCCTCAGGGGTAGCGGCACATCTCTGGCCGACCTCAGGTAGGAATATCTAATGCTATCTGGGGTTGATTACAGATGTCCATGGACGGCAGTAGTCACTTACCATCAGGTGGACTGCATGCTCGTCTGCTACTTATATAGACAGTCAATCTACATATATGCTTTGCATTTAATCATACCAACTCGACATAAGCCGTAAAATTAGTGAAATTTGTCCAAAGATTTATGTCCGAAAATTTAACCGAATCTAAATTTAAAACTTTTGCCAATTTCAAGGTTCGGCCGAAGTATTTAACAAATATTGAATTTAAAAAACCGTATCTTTAGACATATTATTTGAAAACGCTATGAGCCCTATCTAATTTCCAGCGAAAAAATATTTTCAGCAAACAATATCTCAACAAAATAAGGGCTAAAGAGACGAGAAGGGCTGTAGAAAAAACGCCCCAACGTTCCGATAGGGCAAGGGAAAGTATTTATGTCCCGATAAATATAAGGGAAGGTCCAATCTATTTATGACCCCGATAAATTCAGTGTGACCTTTTCCCACATCCCTAAATCCCTACGACTGTATGTTCTAAGCGTTTCTGAGAAAAAACTTATTTATCTGAAGATGATGTTTTTTGGAAATAGCTCTATGTTTATAAATAAAGAAATAATTGCCCAAGTGCGAGAAGAACTCGCAAACGGAGGATTCCTTACCACCGTTTTAATTAATTGGAATGCAGTTCCTTATCGCGCGGTACGCTGGGTAAGGGGGCTAGGCCAGCGTCACGAAAAATCCTCACGACACTTTTGCTATAGTGCGTAGCGCTCGGAGAGGGGGCAGGCCGAATATAGGATTCGACTTTTTCTTTCTGTCTCTCTTTCTCTCTCTCTCTTTCTCTCTTGACAAGCCACGCGACGCGCGCGTCTGCTATTAACATTAAGCGTACAAGTCTTATTTAAACACAGATTATTGATCGATTTTTTGAAACTTTGTTCCAATCGGGTGTCACATGTGACACCTCAGACTTTTTTTTTTGGTATTTGTTACCATAGCACACAATGAAGTAAACAAGCTTTAATTGTTAGTTTAAAATTTTAATTGTCCATCTATTACGGTTGTAGCGATAGAGCCCCGTGACAGATGGGCAGACAGCGGGGCTTAGCAATAGAGTTTCGTTTTACCATTTGAATACGGAACACGAAAAACGGATACGTATACTCTTGTACGCGCTTTACAAATTGTCGGTTTATTTTTTTTATTTCCACATAATGTAATACTAATACTCATAATGACCAAAGTTTAAAGCAGATTCAGGTGCTACTATTAAATCTCAGACATTTTATAAAACTCCTAATTACCCGACTGGACGGAAGCACCGCAACAAACTTCATTAGACCAAGATCCACAATTTATGGTAGAAATAAATTTCAATATTACAGTCTGCGGTGCGGAACTAATTACCGTGTGCCAATTAAATGATTATTTATTTATGTACGAAACACGCTAATAAAACATACAAGTAATAAGTTATTGTATGAGAGAAAAATGCAGTGTTTTAATAAGATTGAAGTAGTATATGAGGATCTAGTCCACTATGTGGTAAATTACAGCCGCCCATGGACATGTAGTGTGGAGCTAAGGCATCCTTATATAAGACGAGCTTTTGCCCGCGGCTTCGCTCGCGTTACGAAGTAATATTATTAACTAGGAAGATTTATACAAACCTTCATCCCCTATTTTATCCCCTTGGGGGTAGAATTGATCAAAATCCTTTCTTAGCGGATGCCTACGTCATAACATCTACCTGCATGCGAAATTTCAGCCCGATCCGTCCAGTGGTTTGGGCTGTGCGTTGATAGATCACTACGTCAGTCAATCACCTTTGAGTTATATATATTTAGATAGCCTTAGCTCCACACTACAACGTCTGTAACAACTCCACATAGGACAAGAGTTCTACCTGAAGTCGATCACAGCTGTGTTCACATCTGAGGACTAAGACAGTTGCTATATGTAAGACAGCAAGCATCCACACCTGTTATAGTCCCCATCAAACTGCTAGTCCGCTCTGAAGGAGTTGCGAGCAGGTGTAGTCATACAATTTGCTATGGAGACGCGATTCATTTCTATATTCAGAGCGGACTAGCAGTTTTACGCGGACTAACTGCTTAACACTGGAACTAGATGTGGCGGCGGTATCTCCTTAGTCGAATCATACTGGTTCTAACATTACTTCCTTTTTAGGGTCCCGTACCCAAAGGGTAAAAACAGAACCCAGCAAAAATTTCAACCGTCTTCCTAGTACGGTTTAACAGTTAGATCGAAGAATATTTTTAGTATTTGTTGTTATAGCGGCCACCGTTATGCATTCTCTGTAAAAATCTATCTATTACGGTTCCGGAGATATAGCCCTGTGACAAACGGACAGACAACGAAGTCTTAGTAATAGGGTACCGTTTTTACCCTTTGGGTACGGAACCCTAATAATGAACATTTGGTGGTACGGAAGCCTCCATGTGCGAGTTCGACTCGTACTTGGCGAATTACTTCGGACATTATTTTCGTAAATTTGTACCACTTAAGACTTCCATTTACGTATTACTGATGCTCGTTATTAATTAATTTCATTGATACCACTATCAAGTAAGTAAACAGGTATACATCAGTTTTTCTACTGTATTAACTTCAAGGTTTCTCCTGCCCCTGCAACTGCCCCTGGTTTCCCGCGTTTATAAAATTAAATACTTTTGCGCAAAAAATTAATTCTTTATTAAAATAAAAGCAGCCAAGTTACTTCTCATAAAGTTGATCCAGTTTTCGGAGATTAGCCATAACAAACAGAGAGACAGACAAAAACATAAAAATCTTTTTTTTTATAAGCAATTTTAACACTTTTATACAAATTTATAAAATAAAAAAACTGTTAGGACATTACAGACAATTATTTTTTGTTACTAGCTGACCCGGCAAACGTTGTGTTGCCATATAAATAAACAAAATATTAAGGTTGAACAACCCTTAGGGGTATGAAAAATAGATAGTAGCCGATTCTCAGACCTACTGTATATGCATAAAATATATATAAAATTTGGTGAAAATCGTTAAAGCCGTTTTGGCGGAGTACGGTAACTAACACTGTGACACGAGAATTTTATATATAAGATTTATTTGTATAAAACATCTAGACCAAAACCGCGGCCACAACCTAGTCCTACCTAATCTAGCATACCTACCACTCAAACGTCACTTAGCAACGCTGTTACAACAAACAATATCCTGTTTAACTGTTGTTGTTGTAATCTACGCCCACTGCTTACATTGTAATGGGTGGCAACTGAATCATTTATGTAATATGTAATTAAATAATGTAGCGGTTATTAATTGGAAATTCATTAAGATGAAACCACAGTGGCATAATTGACGTCATTGCTCAGAGGGTCCCGGGTTCGATATCAGACCAAGATATTTTATAACTATAGATTTTGATGCATGTGTGTGCGGACTGTGGGTGTTTTTTTCTTGTCTCTTCTTTTCTGTAATTTCCTTTAAAAATGAATTTTCGTAAATCTTTTGTTAGTGTTTAATTGTTAGACACTTATCCGTAGCGTTTATACTTAGTTTTCAGAGGTATGAAGACATCTGTGGTCAATCTAAGGTAGGAATCCTTATCTAGGCGTTGACTACAGATGCCCTTAAGCGGCAGTAGCCACTTATAGTCTTCACCAATCTGCTGGTCCGCTCTGAAGTTGTTGCGAGCAAGTGTAGTCATACAATTGGCTATGACGACGCGTTTCAATTCTATATCCAGGGCGGACTAGACCATCAGGTGGACTGCATACTCGTAACAAGAACTATCAACTTCTATATTTGAAGAGAAGAACATGAATACCTTTAAAAAAATAACAAAAGCAACGCCACGGCACAAACGCAGTTCTCTCACAAAATAAGCAAACAAGCAATTTAAATAATCCCCACAAACGTTTTATGATGTTATTTTCCAACAGAAAAGAAATTTCGAAACAAAGGCCTTCTAATTAAATATTCCATTTTGGTAGGAGTTACAAAAAATGTATACTTTTAGTCTCTCGGCTCTATTTCGGCAATTTTATTATTATGGTAAAGGATCAAAAACGATTAGAAAAAAAATTGGTACGTAATATAATATTTAAAATGCGAATAATACTCCTACGCGAGGATTTTTGATTTTCTTTGAAGTGAGTTTTAGACTTTTAGCCGAGTCTATCATCGAAAGTCTAAAACTCATGTTTGTTATAATAACTAGTAGTATTAATATGAAATAGAAAATACGACTGCTTGAAAATAAAGCCTATATCACTCCTTCAATTTATCTATTACACAAATATTAAACTAGATACATACACACATAGATACATACATTACATTAAATTAGATACTTTTCACGGGTGTACTTCCGTTTAGAACATACCTCCAATCGATCTGAATTTTGGTACACATATGGATTTTGGTTCCCTAATTAAGAATATCATACTCAAAATACCCGCAAATTATATTTTCAAGGTCAAATTGCTGAAAAATGATTTTTTAATGGTTTTCCGCGTATATTGCAGCAAACATGAACGTTAGAGAAAAATGTTTCAAACAAAAGTTGTAGACGCTAAAAACATCAACATTTTTTGTTCTGTATGTTTTCCGCATAAACCCAGTTGTTTGGGAGAAAAATGTGGTGCACTTCCGAAAACCCCCACGTCCGATCGATTTGAAACTTGGCTCGGAATTTCCTTTGGATGTTCGAAGACAACCCCTAAAGGGATTTTTGGCGCATACCCATAGTTACCGAGAAATTAAATTGTGAAAATTGCATTTTAGCACGCGCGTTATATTTATATAGTGCGGAGTTTTCTTTAGTCGGTAATGTAATTTTCCCTGGCCCAACCTAACCTAGCCAATAATATAGTATTGCGTATAGCCTAGCCTATAGTGTTTCGTATTGAATTGGTTAGGTTAGGTTGGAACATATAAGACAATATAAAACTAAGCGAGCAGGGCGCGGCAGCGCTCTGCGAGCGGGTGGGTCCAATCCAGACCTTACCTTTATTCATGAGCACATTTATATCGTACTCAAAATACCCGCAAATAATATTTTCAAGGTCAAATTGCTCAAAAACGATTTTTTTTGATGTTTTTTGCGCTTTTTGCGATAAATATGAACGTTAGAGAAAAACGTTCCAAACAAAAGTTGTAGACCGTAAAGAAATACATATTTTTTGTTCTATATGTTTTTTGCGTGGACCCAGTTGTTTCAGAGACATATAGCAGCGGGTCGAAATCCATAGGTGTACCAAAATTCAGATCGATCGGAGGTATGTTCTAAACGGAAGTTTATCCCTTTTCACTCTTACACAATCTAGGGATGATATAATAAAAACTTTTTAGATCCAACCTACGTAACCTATTACTAAAGTCCCGGTCACGTGACCTTTACGTAGTGGCATTTTATCTTAAGTGGTTTACGTAAA
The DNA here is from genome assembly GCA_014595695.2 of Epargyreus clarus clarus. NCBI lineage: Eukaryota > Metazoa > Arthropoda > Insecta > Lepidoptera > Hesperiidae > Epargyreus > Epargyreus clarus. The sequence goes on from JACTTY020000028.1 coordinate 2,013,533, forward strand.
ACGAAAACGGTAGACTAGAAAGTGATAAGAGTGGAGAAAGACGATAAGCCCTTTGTTGTCTAACGTTGGGCTGTAAATACTATGCAACTTTAAATAGCAGTCATATACGCTGCTGAGTTCTGGTTTGAAGGGTGTGGTAAGGGATATACTATTCCGAGGCGTTCCAGCTTAGTCCTCAGGGGTAGCGGCGCATCTGTGGCCGATCTCAGGCAGGAATATCTAATCCTATTTGGGGTTGATTACAGACGTCCATGGGCGGCAGTAGCCGCTTACCATCAGGTGGACTGAATCTCGTCTGCTACTCCTATAATACAAAAAAAAATGGTAGAACTATGAGTCTTTGAGTTTCGAATCCGGCGACATCATCGCCGCACCTATTTCTGCATTATAACAGCAGTGTTACTGCTTTGGTCTTTTTATACTTGAACCTAATGATAGGCAGACAGCTACTTGATGAAAAATAGTCACCATCGCCCATGGCTATTTGAAACACCAGAGGAGCCGTCAATGCATCGCCGGCTTTAAAGGAGAACTTTTTTCGCCTATTAAGAGCTCGATATCAAAGCGCTCCGAGAATACGACAGGAGGAAATTGTTTCCACATCAACATGTAGTTCGAAAAGTCTGTGTGGAAGAGAGATACTTATCCGAGGCATACCGACTTAGCGTTCAGGGATACCAACGTGACTAACAAATAGCAGTGATAGCCTAGTGGTTAAGAAACTCGGCCTCTCGATCGAGGGGCCACGCACCTCTGATTTTTCAAAGTTATGTGCGTATTAGAAATTAATTATCACTTGCTAAACGGTGAAGGAAAACATCGTGAGGAAACCTGCATACTTGAGAGATTTATAAAAAAAAATCTCAAAAGGTATGTGAAGTCTACCAATACGCACTTGGCCAGCGCGGTGAACTATGGCCTAATCCTTCTCATTATGAGAGGAGAACCGTGCCCAGCAAAGGGACAGTAATGGGTTGATGATGATACCAACGTATATGTGGCCAACCTTAGGACTCTTGATCTTACAGCAGTAGCCTTAGCATCAGGTATACTGTGTACAATTTTATAAAATAACTAGTTTTTGCCCGCGGCTTCGCCCGCGTTTAAGATAAAATAATATAACATACTAACATACATAAAACTGAAAATTCGTACCTTCAACTTTGCTAAAGATCATCACTTGATCAAATGCATAGTTTACGATTCAATCCTTACTAATATCGATTAAAATAATTCATGTTTTGGGTCCAAAAGATCGATTCTCCGATTAATCGATCTTAGATCGCCATCCCTAGTTCCCGTGGGATTTCCGAGATAAAAACTATCCTATGTTCTTTCTCGGATCTCAGCGTATCTTTGTACAAAATTTCATTAAAATCGGTTCAGTGGTTTGGGCGTGAAGAAGAGACAACCAGACAGACAGACAGACAGAGTTACTTTCCGATTTATAATATTAGTAAGGAAGTAAGGATTGGCCAAGTGCAAGTCGAACTTGCACATGGAGGATTCCGTACCACCAATATTTTCATTATTTTTTATTTTAAGTATTTATTGTTATAGCGGCCACTGGTGATTTCAAGTGTCTATCTACTACGGTTCCGAAGATAGAGCCCCATGACAAATGGATAGATAACGAAGTCTTAGTAATAGGAATCCGTTTTTACCCTTTGGGTACGGAATCATAAAAAAACGTACAGCTAATAGCAATCAAGCATAGTCTTTGCTAGAGTTCGTTATTTTTGCATTCACGGTTCCGGAGATAGAGCCCTGTGACAGAACAGACGTCAAAGTCTTAGTAATAGGATTCCCTTTTTGCCCTTCGATACGGAACTCTAAAAAAACGTTGATAGCATTCAAGCGTATAGTCTCGCCTAGTCTCAGTTTTGCATATTAAATAATTCCAGACATATGCGTATGCTTCAAAGTCGATTGTTCTAGAAAAATAATTTCATAGACGCATGAGAATTGTCCGCTTGCCATGCTCGGAATATTGATATCAGCATTGATATTCAATATCCTTACTTCTGTGTTACTCAAATGTATAGGATTACGTTGTATATTACGTTAAGTTTGTGTTTAAGATTAAAGTAAGTACTTACCACGCCTGTGGTACTTACCAGGTGGTAGAACCCTTTGTGGTTCGACTCCGGCGGCACCACCGCCCCACCTATTTCTACCTAATACCTACCTACCTACCTACCTACCTAACAGCAGTGTGGTAAGGGAGACAGACTTTTCCGAGGCGTTCCAGCTTTGTCCTCAGGGGTAGTGGCGCATCTGTGCCCGACCTTAGGTGGGAATATCTAATCCTATCTGGGGTTGATTACAGATGTCCATGGGCGGCAGTAGCCACTTACCATCAGGTGGACTGTATGCTCGTCTGCTACTCCTATATTATAAAAAAAAAATACCTTAGCGATATCGTCAAAAGATGCATAATAAAATTATTATTGTTTTTTATAGTGAACGGTAATGTTTCATGTGGCTGTGGAGGGCAATATTTTTTGGAGCGTATGCATGTCTCATTCTTTAGCAAGCTCTGCAGCTCAAACGGCTTGACGGATTAACATTTAAGGTGTCGATTAAACTAAACTTTCGATAAAGTAAATAAAGAAAATGTTAAGTTAAAATGTGGACTATGTGTAATTAGTAATTATATTGTTAATCCATTGAATTCGATTAAGTACTTTTAGTCTGGTGCGATTTCAAACACACAAACAAAGAGACAAAAAATCGAAAAATAATAGAAATTGCTTTTCCGTAATCTCCAAATATATTCGATGTACAGACACGAAAAGCTTATTCATATTATGTATGCATAAATTACTTATTCTTACAGAGCTTTCAAAATTTATTCATGTACTTACAAGATGCTTACACCGTCAAATCATTCACTCGTGGAAAGATAAACAGTGTTCGAAAGTTTGTCAAATATCTTTACATATTTCGGAGGGAAATTATTAGACGTTCTTCATAATTTGCCTACAAAATAGCTTTTCGGCGTAGAAATAAATCTTAGTTTAAACCCTCTGGAAAAGTCTCTCTACTTCCAGTAACTGTAAGGATGAGCATTTCGGGTTTTATTTCGGGGCAGGCAGACAGACATCTGAACGATAATTCTAGATATCGATACAAGGAATGCTAATATTAAAATAAGGCATAAATGGATGTGGCGGTGGTGCTTCAGTAAGTCCACTACCAAACGAAGGGCTTTTAAAACGGGAAGTTTAGTCATAGTAAACCTAAAGGTTAGAGCCCTGCATGGTTTGATTCCAGTGGCAATTACTTTCTTATAACGGCGGTGTCAACTGTTTCCGTAATATGTATGATTTGAAGGGTAAACAGCTTCAACGCCGCCCTTTTATGCTAAACCCTTCGCCCTTCACATCTCGTTATAGCCCACTTACTTAGACAGACCCAGCTGCCCTTCCATTGGTTCTAATCCGCCAGTCGCCTACGACATCCTCTGGTGGGAGATATGAGTGAGTGCACGACTAATACCAACCCTAAATAGATTAGTTATCAAAGGTCATACCGTCGCTCCGCCAAACGCCTACGAGCTAATATTATTTACGTTCAGATTCTATACGAAACGCACAACGCGTGTAAATTTAATTTTAATTAATTGATTATGAGTGGTTAGATGGTTAGGTTACAATACGCATATGGTCGGCGTCTTGGGCTATACTTCATACTACTATTACTTTATATTGATTAAGTTTTAATAAAGGGAATAAACCAACGGTCGGCAACCCGCAACACTCTCCTTTGGCCTGCAGGTCTTTTTGGAACCTTACCTGCGACTCCCAGACCTATTTTGTGTCTAATCTTTCTGCCGCTCTATGATGACTTTATTTGCGCCCTCAAAAATATCAGAATATACCATTTCTGTTTATTCTTCATGGCCATATACATTTAAATTTACCAAATTGACGACCAAGGAATAAGGAGAGAGATATATGCAAATCGGCTCCACAATTGGTTACTAAATATTCCAAGATATTGAATAGTAAATATTTAAAATCTTCCAACATGTTCAACAAAACATTATTTAAGTTCAGTGTTATAAATAGGTATATAACGCATATAGATCGCGAAATTCCGCGATTTCTGAAAATAAATTTTCTGAAATTGGAAATACCGTAACACGAGTACCTACATGAATTCATTGGTTTCCTGTGACCTCGACGCTCCTTCCATGAACCGCAAGGAAACAACAACGTGTAGATAAGTTATTATTATTTATAACAAACTTCCGTACAACTCTGCCGTGCGCGTTGATGCACGGATTTTCTTTTTAAATAATTGCATTCGAAATTAATTATCACTTGCTTAAACGGTGAAGGAAAACATAGTGAGGAAACCTACATACCTGAGAGATTTATAAAGAAAAAAAAACAAAAATCTCAACGGTATGTGAAGTCTACCAATACGCACTTGGCCAGCGCGGTGGGCTGTGGTCTAATCCTTCTCATTCTGCCCGTGCCCAGCAGTGGGCCAGTAATGGGTTGATGATGAACTAATTGCAGAGGGTAACGTTTTTCGAGAGTAAGTGTGTAAGTATGTAGGTCTCATTCTTCAGCATACCCAGTCCAAACAGTTTGACGGATTTTACCAATTGAAGTGTCGTCAGATTTGTCTAAATTGTGTGATGAACATCGGCTATAATTTTAAGCAGTTGGATTTTTTATTTTATTATAATTACTGGTTAGAGTAAAGTCCTAAATTGTTTTAGTAATGCACACGTTATACCGGACACTATCTTTACCTTTGAAGTCCTAAAAATATCAGTTTAAGAATTTTCACGTAGACTTTACACGCAAAAAAGAATATGTATACCCTAAAGTTCCAAATAGGGTTTGAGAGCTGACAAACCTCATGGCAAAGCAGTCATCATAACAGTGTGACACATAGTGGGTTCTGGGTTTGATTCCCAGAACTCTAAAACATGAATTTGGAATTCTGTTTTGAGATTGTGTTTGTGTATTTGTCTATGTGTGTTTTTATGGCATCTATTTAACTTTTTTTATGTTGTGAACTACCAATTATTCATCTTTATTTCATATTTTACCCACTTTATTAAGAATACCTATTTCAAAAACTTATAAGTAATCATTACCAAACAACTCCAAAAACTAGGTCAAAAACTTAACACAGAATTCACAAGTGTTTTCGACAAACCACATAAATTATGTAAAAGGTCAAAGAAAACCCAATTAGGGCAAACAATAACATTGAACTTGTAAGTCAGGTTATGAAAACAATATGATTCTTTATAGGCATGCTAATGAAGTTTTGATTGGGTGTTCATGGGTTAATAGTGGTTAGGAAGAACTAAAAGATATAGATAATGCTTTATCATCGATATAGATATATCACCGATATAGATGATGCTTTATGCCTTTTTTGTGGTGTAAGCTGCTATATTCTTTTTTTTTATAAAAAAGAAGACACTTTCACACTCACAGCCCCACACTAGGATTATCTGTAATGTGGGTGCTACACACACATACACAAATACCCAGACCTTGAAATCTAAATTCATCATTCAGATATCTGTCTGACCGGGGATCAAACCAGGACCCTCTGCGTGTCAGACCGACATGGTGACTGCTCCACCACATGGGTCTGGTTTTTTTAAGACTGTATATAATGAATATGCAATCCATCTGATGGTAAGTGGTCATTGCCCATAGCCATTAACCAACTACAGGAATTGTTCCTGAAGCAAAACACAGGTGTGTTGCCACTCCTAAAGACTAAAATGGTTGCCTTCTACATAAGTCAATCAGCATACTGAAGCTGTAGTATATATAGCTGAAGGTGGTAGAACCCATTGTGGTTACACTCCAGCGGCACCACCGCCACACCTATTTCTACCTAATAACAGCAATGTTAGGCGCTGCTGTGTTCCGGTTTGAAGGGTGTGGTAAGGGAGACATACTTTTCAGAGGCGTTCCAGCTTAGTCCTCAGGGGTAGCGGCGCATTTGTGGCCGACCTCAGACAGGAATATCTAATCCTGTCTGGGATTGATTACAGATGTCCATGGGCGGCAGTAGCCACTTACCATCAGGTGGACTGCATGCTCGTCTGCTACTCCTATATTATAAAAAAAAAAAAAAAATACACACTCTTAAACAGTGTGACAATGATACCTCTGGGTTCGACCAATACTGGTTCTACATATTTTTTGGTTTGTAGTGTGTGAATGCTGCCTATCAACATGAGCAGCAATTGATGACTGAAGTCTGATAGAAAACATATAACTATTTGGGGTCATTTTTACATATGTGTCGCAGTGACCAGTTAGAAATAAAATGCTTTTAATAAATGAATAAATATGCCTTAGGTGCATCTGTTATATGCTGTAGGGTAATATAAAGTAGATAGCTCTTTATATTTATTATTTGGTCTATTCAAAATTGATTAATATATTTATTTTTTTTCAAACTTTAACCAAATACCACCGCTTTGGATAGTGGTTCGTTATGGAGAGGAAGTGGCGAAAGAAACTCCATATGTGCGCAATTTAAAATCTTTTAAAAGTATGTACTCGTTTTATACAATGTTATGAGATGAATTGCTTAATAGTTTGTTTGTATGGGATGATGTGTTCGCCCAGCGAAAAAAATCCCACTCTTAATTAAAAATAAATAAATAAATAAATAGCTCTTTATAAAGCAATAAGTGAGGTTTTATTTGTGAAATTTTAACAACTTTTGGAAACTTGCTGTAGTATGTCCTACAATGTTTTAAGTCTTATAATATGTTAATGGTTATCTATTGGATATTTCCCTTTTTTTTATAACAGTTGTGAGGTAAAGTGGATCCTATATGACCACATGTTTTAGTATTTTGTTTATAAAGATTATGTTATTCATGTTAGCATAGAATTGCTTCCTGATGGGAATAATACAAACACTGGATGTAAATTCCTGTTTCATATTGTTTGTATGAGAATATATATAGTATAGAATTATATAGTAAGTATGATATACTCTGTAACCTCCATAATGTGATGCACAAGGAATCTTACCATGATTATTTATGAATTATATATGAAGCATATGTGATATATAGTTACCAAACTATTGTGTTATGAAAAGTAAATAATATATCAATCTTAAAAATACTCTTTTACGTGATTAGTGATACATTTAGTTTATTCCAAAATTAAATATTTTATGTATATTTGACATAAAGCAATTCTTAGTAACACATTTGAAAAATATACAACTTTAATAAATACTACGTCTGAGATTTAATTACGCATAATATTGTTACGAAGATAAAAGTATTTTAAATATCGAACACGATTAGTGGGTCAACGCACTGTTCGTGTTTACCAATCACACGGTAAACACGTATAGCATTTTGAATGTAGAATCCTGCCTCATGAATAATTCCTACGGCTAATTTCAATTGTAAATCAACGTACCCTCTCTCGCTTTCAAGTAGACTGTGTTCGCTACTATATTTTCTAATTCCATCAGTTCCAGTGTGGCGGATTTTACTGTAGATCCTCCGAGAAGAGACTCGCTGTAGCGGCCGCTTTGCCGCGCTCGCAGCGTTCGGATATCCGCCCATCAATGAACAACGCGCGATCTTACACAGAACTCAACACTATACACCATAGGTCCACTGGCTGGTAAACAGTAAACAACCACACAAACCGTACGCGGCCGTAGAAACTAACACGCAACCGAGTTCAAGAGGGTGTGACTGATCGTAACAGTACTAGCATAATTTGTTTAGCTCATACGGCGGTTCCCTCGCTCCGGGAGGCTGGGCACACGGTTAGCCGGTCGGTTTCTCTCAGCAAGCGCCAGCAGAGAACACGCCCCGATATTGCAACGAGTTATTGACGTAGAGAAACGCTCGCGACAAATTACCACAAGGTTCGGTAGCGATCCAGTTGCCATGTCGCGGTTTTGTAAACTACCAAATGTTTATGTTAATATCTACCCTGCAAATATTTGAGAAATAAATATGAATGAAAAGTATACTTACAGTATTGGAATTAAACTTATTAATAATATTTGTCATTCACGTAAAATGTTTGATAGCGCAACCTGTTTTTCGAACGAATGTTATTTATATAATATACTTATTCTTCGGTATGCCCTGTAGCCCAAACATGGGCTTAACATATTTTAACATGATTTGAAGTGCCATTAGATATTTCTAAATTTTAGGAGTGACATGGACTATATTCTTAAACAGTTGGATATTTTGTTTTTATTATAATTTCTTTAAGGTAAGCTATGGTTCTGTGTCAAATCCATCAATAGGATTGGTTGTTTTTCGTTGATTAGTTTTGGTTTAACCTCGTATATCGCTTGAATACCATACACAACTCTGGTGGACATGCACACTATGGGCGTGTTTGCTGCAGAAATTATTATTACAATTATTTTATTTTTATACTCATTATATTACCACTCATAGTAGAATTTTCTTATAAGGGCAATATTTTATTTGTCAACACTCAATGCTGCCAAAATAGCATGTAAAATGATACGTTCAGAAACGTTATGACAAGGAAACACTAAAAAAAATATATTAATAATGGAGAATATAAAAATACAGAATTTAATTTTAGATATTATAGAAAGAGGCAAAATAAACGGAAAATATTAAATAATTTTAATTATTGGCTTTTGTTGGCCTGTCAAAGTGACTTTTTTATGTTTTACTTTTAATATCAGCTGTTCTTCTTTGACAGACACGTGTGTTAAATGTTTTTAAAAGTTTATAAAATGAATCTCAAGTGAAAAATGGTCTTGGGTTAGAACAAAGTTTTAATAAAGTATTAAATATTTAGGTTAACACGTATTGTGATAAGTGAAAGTGTATGTAATGTTTGTTAGTTTATTTATTTAAATGTAATAAAAGTTAATTTATGCTATACTTTGCTTAAGTATAAGGTGTTTTCGGCGGCTTCTCCACTTAGTACTAAAAAATACTTCATATATTACGTAAGTAAGGATTTATCATTATTTTTTCTTTATAGCATAAAAGTACCAAATTGGGATGAGGTCCATCTGACTTGTTAATAAGCCGCCCAGGGACATCTGTATTAACTAACCTCAGATAGTATCAAATTCCTACCTGGGTATCTTTTCCTTCAAGCCTGAATAAAACATTGCTTAAAACTGCTCTTATAAGGTAGGTGTAGTGATGATGCCTCTAGAGTAGTATTATGAACCTATGAACCATGAATGTTCAGTCTTTCTTTATAAGACTAAATTAGCAACCGAGCATGCAGTCCATCTGATAAGTGGTGACTGCTGCTTATAAGCATTTTTTTTTTATAATATGGGAGTAGCAGACGAGCATGCTGTCCATCTAGTAAGTGGCTACTGCCACCCATGGACATCTGTAATCGACCCCAGATAGGATTAGCTAGTCCTGCCTGCGGTCGGCCACAGATGCGCTGCTACCCCTGAGGATTAAGCTGGAACGCCTCGAAAAAGTATGTCTCCCTTAGACCCTTACCACCTGTAACCAACTCCATATTATACAAAATATATATTCATTTATTTATTTAGACTTATCAACTAGATTACATGTTAGACAATGATTAAATGCTAAACCTTAAAATATGTTTTACATATCTTAATAACAGATATAGTACAGCAAACTTTAACTATGTGCATTACTAACTAACAACTAACTACTAACATTACTAGATATTGGTTTAATATATAATTTACAAAACGAAGAAGATATGATATAATTCTATTATTTCGTCATAGTCATAGAACAAAGTCGGATTTAACAAATACCAAACTTTACAGGGCAGCCATTTCTAGTTATTCACACACGTCATTTACTATGAGTACATTTCAAATCCGTCGTTACCGACTGATTAATTTCAAAACTAAAATACATAATTTTTTTTCATTTATGCAGTAATAATATTTAGACGATATGTTATCCAAATATGATAAAAAGTGAATTTCGCATTTTTGTCAAATCCGTCTTTGTTCTACGACTATGACGATTTATGAAATTTGTTAAAAAATATATATAAATAATAATCCTTATTATTTCCCACACAGAAATTCTACAGAAAAGCAAAATAAATGGATCCGTGCAATGTATGTGGTGGAACAGATGTAAACCTGGTAGATGGGTTCTACTACTGCGTGGAGTGTGGTACCCAGGATGTGAACGTCAGGGAGACGGTCGTGGAGCAGACGATCATGGCTGATGGCACCTTCGCTCACGCCACTGTGAGGAAGTTCACCACTGTTGTGAAGGATGGTGTGGAAAGTATGTCTGTTTGCCCATTATTTTATTTATTTATTCATTTATTTCAGACAATATAAACAAAGATACAAAAGTATAATTGGATAGTTTGTGGTTTGTAGACGACCCGCGTGGCGGAGCGGTCACCGTACCGGTCTGACGCGCAAAGGGTCCCGGGTTCGATCCCCGGCCAGACAGATATCTGAATGATGAATTTAGATTTCTGTTTCTGGGTCTGGGTGTTTGTGTATTTGTCTATGTGTGTGTCCATGGCACCCACGACACAGGGAAACCTAGTGTGGGGCTGTGAGTGTAGAAAGCGTTTGTTTGTTTTGTATAGTGTGTGGGTTCATTGTAATTTTTTGTCTCATTGGGCATAAGTCTGTCTCAAATGAAGCGAAGTCACTCAAAGAATGAGGAGTAAACTCTACTCCACCATAGTAATATAAGTATTTATAGAGGAAAGTTTTATAATATAAGAGTAGCAGACGAGCATGCAGTCCACCTGATGGTAAGTGGCTACTACCGCCCATGGACATCTGTAATCAACCCCAGATAGGATTAGATATTCCTACCTGAGGTCGGCCACAGATGCGCCGCTACCCCTGAGGACTAAGCTGGAACGCCTCGGAAAAGTCTGTCTCCCTTACCACACCCTTCAAACCGGAACACAGCAGCGCTTAACACTGCTGTTATTAGGTAGAAATAGGTGTGGCGGTGGTGCCGCCGGAGTCGAACCACAAAGGGTTCTACCACCTTTAAAACTATTTAAAATGAATGCAAATGGGTTTGCTTTACACCTGATGGTAAGTGCCTACAGTCGCCCATGGACATCTATAACCAACCATAATCTTATATGATTAGATTTTAAACTAAGATTGGCCACAGATACATTGGTACCCATGGGAACTAAGTTGGAACACCTCAGAAGTATATCTTCCTTTAAAGCAGAACACAGCACTTGACACAACTGTTATAGGGCAAAATTAGGTGTGACGGTAGTGCCCTCAAAGATTCTACTATAATTATTAAAATATTATTTATGTTTCAGTGAGTAGTGAGTGGCACAAGTGGCATATCTTCAACTTCATCCTGGCAGGGTTGACGGATGAGCTGATAGTCTTGGGAGCGAAGCCATCAGTCAAGATGAAAGTTCTGTGGATCTGGACTAGATATGTGAAAGCGTTCCAAGCTAAGGATGACTTGAAGTAAGTTGTATAGAGCTAAGCATTTTTTGAATTGCTAGTAGATGTAGAATTTAAGATTTTGAAATTTTTGAATATGTTCTTTTTTTATTTTGATATAAGTGTCCACTGTCCACCTATAGGATTCAATGCTTGATGGTAATCCTTAATAAGCGACATTGAGTAAACTTTACTGGATTCAACTTTTAGTCGCAAATTTGAAATGTTTACAATAAGAAATAAAGTCACCCAATTGTTGGATTGACAATGATTAAGCTATAGCTAAGCAAATCTACATGTAAAAACTCGAAATTTTACTTAAGCTATGCTTTTTATTCTTTTGTATGCTTATTATTCTATGTATTCTATGTATTCTATATATATATTTTGTATTCTATGCTTTTTTATTCTTTTTATTAGGAAACAAAGAGTTTCCTTACTAAGAAAGTCGTGTGAAAATGGATTGACCAATTTTTGAAATTTTAGTTGTTTGCATGCTTATTTCTTTTGCAGTTTGATAAATATAACTGATTGACTAATGAAATTAATCATTCTCTTTTTCAGATCTAAAAGTAAATTGGATATTTATGATGATAGCACTTTAAATGAAAATGATAATGATGATGATGATAAAGAAGACAGCGGTAATGATGATTCTGATGAAGAATCAAGGGGCAAGAAGAAATCCAAATCTGACAAATTTTCACGGGACATAAAAATTGTTACAAAGGGAACTCTTTTAGCAATATTGTATGTAGCATTAAATTTGGATAGAAGTGACATTCAATTATCTCATTTGTTAAGGTTTATAAGAGAAGGTAGACTAAGTCTGTACAATTGTATGAAGTTTGCCCCTAAGGAGTTAAATATTAGAGCGATAATGAACTGGAAAAGCTTTGTGTTAGTTGATAAGGAGTATAGTCCTATATCAATCCGTGCGTTGGCAATGACTTGTTTTAAAAGACTAAAGTTAGGTGTGCCTTTAGTACCTGATTTAAGGAAAATAGTAAAGAATTATATTCAAGAATTGTGTCTACCAAATGATGTGAAAGAACTCGTCTTTTCATTAATGCACTACATACCAATAGATTTTCTGGACATTGATTATATAACTCAGAAGAGTCTTGTACGTATACCAGATTATGAAGGCGTTTGTATGACTTATATATTAGTAGCTTTAAAAATGTGTTTTGGACTCGACGGCGATTACGAACTGCGATTATCAGAAGAGATTGATAAAATTAATGATGAAGAAAGTTATTTAAAATCATACAAATTAGGTATGTTATCAGAACCATCTGATAGATTGTTTTCGTTCAAAGAATGGTGTCAGCATTTACAATTTAGAAAGTCTATACTTTGTAAGAACTATTTACCTATTTCCAGACAGTTTAACTCTGTAACAGATGATTATATGTTCATGGAACATTTGGAAGCAAGAAGAAAGACACGAGATATAAAACTTAGTGATGATGTGACTATGGATATTTTGAACAAAATCAAATCTAATGAGGTATCGTCAGTTATACCGCAAGATGAGTTTCCGGCCACGTTAACTCCTATGTCGACTTTTATCAATGTTATTGCTCAGCAAACTAAAGATCCCGATTTAAGACTGCTATTAAGTGAAGACTTTACTCAATATTCCTTAAAATATGCTGTTAAAGATTTGAAAATAAACAGATATTTGAGTGATACAGAAAATATAATTGTAGGTGTTAGTGAGTCGGGGAAAGTTTTCAACAGTCATGTGATAGGAACGCTAAATGTAAAGGAAGGGGATACCACGATGGTATTTGTAAGGAATTGTCAAAATAAAAACTGGTTGAAAACGAAGCCACCAACAGTGGATCATGTTAAAAAATTTGACCAAAATGAAAACAGTAGTGATAAAGAAAGCGATCATGGTTACGATTCTAATGTAGAAAGTTCTATTTTGGAGAGCGAGGCGACTCACGTTACTATTAACGATGAGAGCGTGTACACAGAAGATAAGAAATTAGAAACAATCGAGGAATTAGGCGACGAGAAAAGTATATTTGATGATAATTTCAAAGATGTACCTTCGTCAACATTTAACGAAATTAAAGAGGAAATAAATCACAATGTTTTTGAAATCGATACTGAAGGTATGACAGATAGCAAAATTGAATTAGAAAATCACCAAGAGGCTGAAACGCCTATAATAAGATTCAATCCAAATCTTTCTAATAGAGAAAGAATGATTACAAAGTTAATTGAACTAGCGCGCACGAAATACAAAATACCCGTGCCAAAAGAGAGTACGACAAGGGAGCCAAGAAAGCGTAGAACAAATCTAATAAACGATGAAGCATCCTCAAGTGAACCGAAAAGAAAAAGAACGGTAAATAGGTCTAAACCAGGAGAAACAAAAGATGCAGTGAATCATTTATTATCAACTTACTATAGTAGCTTACAGAAAGATGCCTTGAATCAAGTTTCGCAGCAAGTTAAGTCCTTTCTTGAGAATGTAGGCCATGATCATGTAGATCATGATGCTGTAGATAATTCAAATGTAGATGGGAATGAGCTGAATGATACAAACGACATTAATAATCAAACGGAATTGAATGAGTCTGTTTTAAACGCAGACGAATCGCAGACAGATATTAATGTGAATGATGGAAATGATGTTGCAGAAAACAGTCAGGACGCATCACAACTAGATGAACAAAATCTTAACAGTGAAACAATAAATGAAAGTGGGCAAGACGAAACTATAGACGAATTATTCACAAAAAGTGACCCAAATTTCGACGAAAAGGAGCATGATATAAAACAACTTTACGTAAAGCTTGGAGATGATTTAAATACAACTGATATAACATTACATGATATTGAAGAGGATCCTGAAATCGATAAAATTATACAGAGAAAAATCGAAGAGTTTGCTAATATCGAGAAATGTGCTGTAAATGAGAATAAAATCGATGCTATAGCTGATATTGAGGAATCGAGCGATTCCGAAGATGATACACCTTTAAGTACATTAAAAGATATATCCAATATCGAGAAGGAGAAAGAAGAACGAAGGAAAGAAATTCTAGAACCTTTAATACAAGATCCTTCTAGAATAGAGAAGTTTAATTACTGGGTGAGACACTACAGATCGCGTTGTGTTGAACGATCGACGGATATGGCCAAGAAATTCGATTTAGAGCTAAACGAAAATCTGCCTATAAGTTTCGTACTTGTTTTACGCGAATGTGCCTGTATTGTTGGTTGCTCCATGTTTTCCCTTTACAGAAACATGCAAAATATAGAGGAGGTTCTCATAACTTATTGAGTTATAGTCCGCGCTAAACTTCTAGTCCACTCTGAAGCTGTTGCGCGCAGGTTTAATTAGCATATACTCCGTAACGTAAGGGCACACTAACTCACAATCCGCGAGCGAGAGCAGCGGAGGGTACCGGGAGGGTCCCGCGCTGTCTTCATCCCGCTAATATCTACAATTTGCTGTTGCGACGCGACTCGTTTCTATGTTCGGAGCGGAGTAGTTTGGCGCTACTCTACTATTATCCTATTACGTAGTTGTTACATCGTCAGTGCATTTAAAACTATAATTATTTTATATACTTTATGTATATTATCTGTAAGTGAATTAGGATGTGTGATATTGTTAAGTTTAATTATGAATTGGTTTTATTAATGTTTGATAAACATATTTGTTTTAAAATGTATGTATCGTATATCTACATAATATTTCAATGTTGCGTCTATCAATGCATATACCGGGTGAGGTTTTTACAATCATTTGTAACAAGTCAAGTATTATTTATTTGTACAGTAATCATACAAATTACGTAAATATAAATATTGTTAGAATTTGTTCTGAAGGTGGTAGAATCCTTTGTGGTTCGACTCCGGCGGCACCACCGCCACACCTATTTCTGCCTCTTAACAGCCGTGTTAAGCACTACTGTGTTCTGGTTTGAAATGCGTGGTAAGGGAGACATACTTTTCCGAGGCATTCCAGCTTAGTCCGCAGAGGTAGCGGCGCACTTGTAGCCAACCTCAGGTAGGCATATCTAATCCTATCTGGGGTTGATTACATATGTCCATGAGCAGCAGTAGCCACTTACAATCAGGTGGACTGTATGCTCGTCTGCTACTCCTATTTTATAAAAAAAAATGTTAATATTTAAATGTTCAAATCTTCTATAGTTCGACTCCAGCGGCATCACCGCCTCACCTATTTCTGTCTAATAACAGCAGTGTTAAAAAATGACGCTTATTATTGTGATCTCAAAGCTAATAATACGAAATAAAATTTATAATGTTTATTATTGTACTTTTAATTGTAATATAGAAAACCCCACACACTTCCTATCATTATATAAAGTACTCTGTGGTTCACATTCCCGTTCCCTCAAGTTTTCTGGTCATTTAATTTTTAAAGCCTCTAAAATTTGCCATTACAAGCTTGTTGAACGATAAACACGGTTTTTATGGTTCCATAATCTATTGAGCATAAAAATTAAGTACCACTTAAAGTGGCTATTATTTTGAATTTATACACCTATGTACACTTTAATTTTAGTAATGGGTTGTTGATGATGATTATATCATCAACCCATTACTGTCCCACTGCTGGGCACGGGTCTTCTCTCATAATGAGAAGGATTAGGCCGTAGTCCGCCGCGCTGGCGTATTGATAGACTTCACATATTATTTGAGATTTTTTTTATAAATCTCTCAGGTGTGCTGTATGCAGGTTTCCTCACGATGTTTTCCTTCACCGTTTAACAAGTGATAATTAATTTCTAATACGCACATTACTTTGAAAAATCAGAGGTGAGTGCCTGGGATTTGAACCTCGAACCCCTCGATCGAGAGGCCGAGTTTCTTAACCACTAGGCTATCACTACTTTATAATTTTATAACAGGTACAGTACAGGTATATTGCTATAACATTGATGTATTTTCCTTATTTTTATTTATTTCTGTTTTACTTTTCGCTTCAAAGTATAGTGTAAAATATTATCTTCATTAGAGTTCAGAAATTATAAAATAATAAGAGAAAAATCCTGTGAACCATCCTCATTTATAAATGTCTTTGTTTTAATTCAAAATTCTGGCTGACATTATACGACAGAACAATAGAACTTTAATGCATATTTTTTTAAATTCAAACTTGATTCTGTGGCAAGATTGGCATTTGTAGTCGATATTTTTGCGGTGTTGAACTGAAAGTAAATTGTTATAATATAATTATCCTCGAAAATGTTGGGGAAAAATGTGTTGAGATTATTAAATAGAAATATACAACAACAACCTAAGTTTTGTGTGCCGAAGAGGAATTGGGCTCAAGTAGGAAATATAATATCGACTCCTCCTAGAGTGCCATGTTCGTATGGGGTAAGAGTACAGTCATACTACTAATTAATAATATTTACCCTTTCCGGGAATTTGTTATTTTGTTAAGAAGGAATTTTAGGCATTGTTCTAAGTTGGAGTGGCTGTTTTAAGTGTTATTCTTTTTGCACATCGAACCAGAATACTGAAGCTCTTAACACTCTTATTATTAGGTGAAAATATATATTGGGGATAATAGAAGTTTTTACATTTATTTACGAAAAGATGATCCCATGTTTAGAAAAACCTAAGTATGGTTTATTAATGGGGCATGTGCATGATAAATATAGGTGTTAATTTATAATGGAACATTAAGTAACCAAAGAGTATAAATTTAAGTAATATTAAGTTATTTTTTGTTACAGGAAAAAGTTCTTCATATATTCTTTATATACGCTGTGTGGCTCACACCTGTGTTCTACTTTTTAACTCAACTCAAGGTTTGGCGTAGAGAATATATTCAAGAATAATAATCTTGTGGAATGTTTTCGTTAAATTCAATAAATTTACTTCAGTATTACGATTTTTTTCTTGTAGATTAACACCATCGTTTAATCGCCTGGCTTTTACACAGGCCAGTATGGACAAAGCTAAATGAGAGCTTATTTGCCATTTCGATATTTTTGCTAGAGGCCATCTATACTCTGATTCATAATTAGGTGTCCAAAATGTAAACAAAGGTAACCTATCAAGAAAATACGTTAGAAATGGTAGTTTTTATTTTTGTCGATATTAAAGTAATACAACAATAATAAAATAATAATCTAAATAATTTAAGATTAATTCACATTTTCTAATATTTATATCACCTCAATTTCGTTCCTACTATAAACTTTGTTTTTATTATTCAGTAAGAATAATAAAAACAAAGTTTATGGTAGAAAATTAAAATGTGATAATGGTAACACAATCGAAATCCAAGACATTTCTTGTGCTGTCATTTTTAAGTTTCGTAACTGATATTATTCATTTTCGTGATTGTGATCGAACTCTAATGTTTTCTCGTTTACATAACGCGTTTGTTAAATGTGTATATTTGTTAAATTTTAGTTTTTTGTTGAGTTTGTTAAAGTTTATGTTTCATGTTAATTTTGACAGTGACATTTCTTTGTTTACATTTTGGACACCTAATTATGAATCAGACTATAATGTAATCGAATGTTGAATAAGTATCAACATTAGATTGCATCAGAGGTAAATTTAAATTAGAATCTGTTATTATATTGGTCTAAGATTTGTGTGTATTGGTGTTTAGATGAGTCAGTCTTATTTTTATGACTGTTCTTTGTAATGAATAACTAAATAACGGAAAAAAGAAGTTTCACATGGAAGGAAACAATAATAATGGAAAAAAACCATAGGTTGAAAAGCAAGAATCTAAGGCTGGGCATAGATTCAGTTAGTGTTAGTTTGTCATTGTGAAATTGTTGATTGTGTCACTGTCAAGCTGTGCTGTCAAACGTTGGTAGATTTTCAACTTCAACACTTCAAGTTTCTTTGCTTGGTTTGATGGCGCGCCGGGTCGACACAATATAAATTAAACTGTACATTAACAATGAAAGAGTCGAAGCAGAGTCTCGCGGAGCTGAGGAGCTACTTCGCGACGCACAACGTGGTCCGGGAGTACATTGCTCATACATCGAAAGTGCACTCTGTCGGGTGGTCCTGCGATGGGCGCAGGTTGGCGTCGGGCTCCTTCGACAAGAGCGTTGCGATATTCAGCTTGGAGAGGAATCGACTGGTGAGTGACGTTGACTTGTAATACTTATTTACTTTACGTAAATGTTTTAGATATTGTTGCGGATTTTTTTATGTTATATTTATATTTTGCAATATGCCCCTATGTATTATTAGTAGCATCTCTAGATATACTCAATTAGACTGCAATAATAATAAATTAATAACCCTTACATTTGAGGTAATCATTTATACAACGGAAGGGGCAAACGCATTTGTTATCAGTAGGGATGCGCCGAATATTTGTTTGGTATTCGGTATTCGGCGAATTCGGCATCTTTTTTGCTATTTGTATTCGGCCGAATTATTCGGTTTTAGTGCCGAATATATTCGGTTCTAGTATTTCTATTTTCTTGTATACACGACATGGTACACGACTTCTTATATAAGATTTACGTTATATTATAAGTCAGTTAGTTAAATCAGTCAGTCAGTTAAGTAAAATCAGTAATCATTTTTAAAACTCAAATCAACATTTTAAAATGTGAATGAACACACATAACTGGCAAATTGACAATACAGAAATGGTAAACCGAATAATTCGGCCGAACATTCGGTTCGGTAACACTGTGCTGCTAACACTGCTGTTATTAGGTAGAAATAGGTGTGGCGGTGGTGCCGGAGTCGAACCACAAAGGGTTCTACCACCTTCTGCCTACCACCAATGAATTTATACTGATATTACAAGCTGATGGTAGTGCACTTACTATCAGGTGGACTGCAAGCTCATTTCTAGCAGCACAATTTCAGATTTCATTTCATTTCAGCAGAGCAGGAAGATTTCAGTTCATTATAAAATTGTATGGTTGTTGCAGGTACAAGACTTTGTATTCCGAGGTCACACAGGGTCAGTGGATCAGCTCTGTTGGCACGCGTCACATCCGGATCTTCTCAGCACGGCCAGTGGTGACAAGTCGGTCAGGATATGGGATGTCAGGTAATGGTCATTTAAGTTTCTAGTGGCACAAAAACTTTAGCACATTAAGATACTACTAAGTCACGCTTCAAAGAATACAGAATAACTTTATTCAGAAAAAATAATTTAAATTCTTCGTTTAAATGTCTGCCTTCTCAGAAAACATACATAGATCTGTCTGCATTATTCCTTTATTTATAAGAATGAACAAACAAGCTTGCAATCCACTTATAAATTGGTAAGTGGTATAGTCCGCACTGCTAGTCTGCTCTGAATATAGAAATGAATCGCGTCACCATAGCTAATTGTATGGCTACACCTGCTGGCAACAACTTCAGAGTGGACTAGCAGTTTGGCATGGACTATAACGGCCATCAACAACATGCCAGTAGAAAGAGTTGTATTTCAAGACAATGACAGATTTTTTGCCATTCATGAGGGCTAAATAAAAGTCATCTGGTGTCCACATCTGTCACAGAAATGAAAAAAACTGGTTCACACTATAAATAGGTGTGGCAGTGGTACTTACCAGATCAAAACTTACTCAGTCTACCAAGTTTTTTTTTATAATATAAGAGTAGCAGACAAGCATGCACTCCACCTGATGATAAGTGGCTACTGCCGCGCATGGACAGCTGTAATCAACCCCAAATAGGATTAGATATTCGTACCTGAGGTCGATCACAGATGCGCCGCTACCCCTGAGGACTAAGCTGGAACGCCTCAGAAAAGTATGTCTCCCTTACCACACCCGTCAAACCAGAACACAGCAGCGCCTAACACTGCTGTTATGAGGCAGAAATAGGTGTGGCGGTGGTGCCACCGGAGTCGAACCACAAAGGGTTCTACCACCTTCTCAAAGTTACATGTGAGACCTTCAACAATTTAAATAAGTAACACATACATAGTAAGTTCATCATACACATTGTTTTAAGGACACACAAATGTGCAGCAACCATTTCAACCAAGGGTGAGAACATAAATATTGCATGGTCACCGAGCGGAGCTACTATCGCTGTGGGTAACAAGGAGGACTTGGTCTCCTTCATAGACGCACGGACGTACAAAGTGGTATGTATTATATTAGTAGGATCGAAAAATAATGAAAATTTGGGGGCAAAAAAAATGCAGTTGATTATTAAAGTAAATCTTTAAAATTAATGAAATAGTTTCCATAATTTTCTAACACTATTTATGATTATACTTCTTATGATTTCTTTGATTAATCAATGTCTTTCATCAGCAAGAAAAAAGATTAGGTACTTTTTGGTTCTTCTAATATTATATTTGATGTCATACCATCATTGTCTTACTTTTGGCCACAGGTCTTCTTTACAGGTCTTTTACAGGTCTCCACTCAGAATGAGAAAAAGTCGTGGCCCACTATGCTGTCCTAGCACAGATTTATAGACATCCACATTTTTTAAATAATAGAGAATCAGATGTTTTCTTCAAGATGTCTTCCTTAAAATTATTAATTTGTAAACTCTAGAACTAAACAATGATAGCTACTTTCCACCAGCTCATTATCTTAACCCATTTTGTTCTTTAGGCAGTAGAAGAACAGTTCAACTTTGAAGTAAATGAAATATCATGGAACAATACTTCAGACCTATTCTACCTCACAAATGGACTTGGTTGTGTTCACATTTTGACGTAAGTGATATTTATGTTGATAATATTCTAAAGTGGAATATAAATTTTAATGTGTACTTGTGTAAATTCTTTATGTGCGAACGCGTGTGTGTGCTTTGTAGAGCTTGAAAAACTTACTTAAACTTAGTAGTACATTAAAATAAATTAATATTGTTTTCATTCGTCAAATCAACATCATACCACAAATCACAAGGTTGTAGTAGATAAACTAATATACTAGTAGGTATTTCGGAATTTTGTCCCTGTAGTTCCTGGACCAGAATAGGGCTACGGTATCCCCTGCCTGTCGTAAGAGGCGACTAAAAGGGGCTTTCGGGGTTACGGGCGGCAAGAGTGGGAGCTCGAACCTCCCGGCTAGCGATCCCGGGAAGGACGACGGTATGTGTGGTCGCATTCCGTCGTATACACCAGACGGTGTGGTGACACAAAGTCACCTGGGCGGAGCCCGACGGGGCAGTGCGCTGAGAGGACTCCGGTCGCGTTCCTTTGGAGATCCCGGAGTCCTCTACGCAGCGCCGAGGACGGCCACCGGGGGGGTTTTAGTGCGGTAAAAGTCCCACATAACCCCATGTCGCTCCCACGGCACCGGGTACCTTTTGAAGGTTTCCCCCTCGAAAAGAAAAAAAAAGGTATTTCGGAATTTAGATATCGAAGTTTCCTGAACATTTTTTATGATAAAATTCTGAACTGAGACTGTTGGAGCATGATGGCTTTCCAAATATGATTACCTAGTCTGGTGGGTTCTCCCTTTCCCAAACCCCCAGATAATAGATTATTGTTGCAGGTATCCAGGCCTAGAGTTACAAACAGTGCTGAAGGCGCATCCTGGTACATGTATTTGTATCGAGCACGATCCAACCGGGCGCTACTTCGCTACTGGCTCCGCGGACGCCCTAGTTTCGCTGTGGGATGTGGATGAGCTGGCCTGCCTCAGAGTCTTCTCTAGGTAATACCTTACTGAATTTAACCAAGAAAGATTTCCACCTAAGATGTGCAAGAAAGTGATAGATGTGTGACAAATTCGTGAAAAGGCAGCATTATTGTTAGATGTGCCTGCCTTACTTTATTGAGTGGTATGACCACTATGACTTGACACCACCAACCATTATGGAAATGACTTCCATCAGTTTATTTATTTATGGATTACCAACATAATACCAGTTAATTAACTGAACTGTTAATTTGACCAAAGGACACACAGGTGGCTGTCCAAATAGATCTGTCAGTCAATATTATTATTTAAAGGTGGTAGAACCCGTTGTGGTTCGACTCCGGCGGCACCACCGCCACACCTATTTCTACCTAATAACAGCAGTGTTAGGCGCTGCTGTGTTCCGGTTTGAAGGGTGTGGTAAGGGAGACAGACTTTTCCGAGGCGTTCCAGCTTAGTCCTCAGGGGTAGCGCCGCATCTGTGGCCGACCTCAGGTAGGAATATCTCATCCTATCTGGGGTTGATTACAGATGTACATGGGCGGCAGTAACCACTTACCATCAGGTGGACTGCATGCTCGTCTGCTACTCTTATATTATAAAAAAAAAAAAAAAATCTGTCAGTCATTTTGACATATTTATTTAAATTCCGAAATTATATTTTATATTCAAATTGTTTGTTTGTTTATAGGTTAGAGTGGCCAGTGCGAACTCTATCATTCAGTCACGACGGTCGCCTGCTGGCGTCCGCCAGTGAAGACCACATCATAGATATTGGTGACACAGAAACAGGTATTGTAACTTGATGTTTATTAGATACTTTCTTTTAACACTTTTTTAAGATTTTGTAATATTCATTAGCTTTTTTTTGAAGTTTTAATAATTTTTTATCTCCTTGTGGTAGAATTTTTTATGGTTCGTCTCCAGAGGCATCACCACCAGATCTATTTTTGCCTAATACGAGCAATGATAAGCATTGAGCCGCTGTGCTTCTGTAGCGGCAGTAGCTACTTATGCAGGTGGACTGAATGTTCGTCTAATCTGATATTATTAAAAAAATACTATAATTTTACCCTCTGTCTCGTGTCTCCAATTTTGAATATTTTTATATGCATAATTTTCATTTTATACCCTTTATTTATGACAGGTGAGAATGTAGCGGAGATCCCAGTATCAGCGGCCACGTTCACAGTGGCTTGGCACCCCTCGAAGCCGCTGTTAGCCTTCGCGTGCGAGGACAAGGAGCCGCCCGAGCGCAAGCGGGACGCCGGGAACCTCAAGCTGTGGGGGTTGCCGCCCCCTTGAACCCCTAGGCTGGGTAGTGTGCCCCCTAAAGCTTCAAAACACGTTCTACACTCACAGCCCCTAGGATTCCCTGTATCGTGGGTGCTATGGACACACACATAGACGAATACACAAACACCCAGACCCAAAAATAGGAATCTAAATACATCTGTCTAGCCGCAGATCGAACCCGGGACCCTTTATGCGTCAGACCGGTATGGTGACCGCCCTGCTGGCCAGCGAGATCAAGAGAGGAGTGTACTCCTGTCCCCGAGGTCAAAATGTGGTAGAAATCTGTTGGGAGTGTGTGTTCATGGTCACCAGGCTCTGTGGGAGTGTGTATAGTGCGTGGGGGTTAGGAAAGTGATGGGGGTGATGGAAGTTGCCTGAACTAGTGAACGTGAAGTGATATATTCTCCACCCCTTCATAGTACAGAAGCAAATAATATGGAAGTCAGTGGAGAAATTTTAAAGGATTTGAAGGGGTTTAAGTGCATTTTAAGAATGAAGTTTGCAATCAGTCAAAAAGCATTTATAAATAATAATATAAACCATTTATAAAATATGGATAAATTTACAGCATGTTTGATTTGACATAAGAGCTTTTATCGACTCATAAAAGAATACCATGTTGCAAATGTATTTATGAACTTTGTATGAAATTTGTTTTACTTCTATAAGTGAGACTGTCATTTTTTTCTGAAATTATGCATGGGACCAGAGTGACACATACTTAAATAAGATTGATTTGTAAATACGAAAAAAATAAACTATTTTTTAAGAAATTGTTTTATTAGTAAAAAAATAAAATTACCAAATTATCCTTAAGTCGTACCATAATTCAATAATTGGTATCAATGAAATATTTGGCTACTTATAATAAAAATAAAATACATTAATTTGTACCAACTTGTGATTCTTCTATTGTGAACTTAGAAACAGTATTTATTGCAACAAAATAATATAATATTGAAGTTATACTTCTTTTAACGTTAATATCTTTAGCGGGAAACGGAAGCTGCGTGTGCGCATGTAACACATAATTTATTAGCTTTTGATTGTACCGAGCGCCATCTAGTTTAAAAATTAACTTACTACATGCAACAGTTTCAAAATACAAATGTTTGTGTTTGGGGGTTTTAAAGATTGCAGCAGTGCAACACTAACATAGGATTGAACAAAATTTTTAGAGGATTAACCTCTCATTGTAAACTTTTAGCTAATCTTCATTCATAATATAGTGTTCATTTATTTGTAATACTAACTTTCCTCTATTGGTTAATTGCTTAGTTAAATTTTGTCTGATTATATAAAAAAATGTATATAACGGTAAGAAAAGTATTTTATTATTTAGTCAAAGAAGTATAACTACTTATTGCATTCGTACCTACACATTTTTCTATTTTTTACTATTACCAAGTTTCAGCTTGATACCTATTACTTTTTTCTAGATCTTCCATTAAGGCCTTAGAGGCCTCAATACTAAGGCCTCCAGTTTTGCAGAAGACATCTTCTATGAAGGCATCCTTTACATTATCTGGCATATTCTTAGCATTACCGGATATAAAGATGTGTGCATTGTTTTTGACCATCTTCCATAGCTCCTCTCTGTGTTCTGATATCTTGTGCTGCACATATCTATAGCGAATAGAGAAATATTATCATAAATATTAAGTTTTCAAAGATAATAGTAAAAATATAAACAGTATGTAAATAAAGTAATAAAATGATAATAGTAAATAAAGATGACCAAAATGTGATCTTTTATAAATATTTGTGTGTACTCTCGTGTATAGATTTTAAATTTGCGGAATAAATATATTTATAGGCTTATTTATTCATGTCTGTCTATTCAAAGTACATAGAATATACTGTTTATAGTACCATAAAAACAATGCCAAAAACATACAAATGAAATTTTAAATTTTCCCCTATAGTCTGATTTATAATTAGGTGTCCAAAATGTAAACAAACAAATGTCACTGTCAAAATTAACAAGAATCAAAAACTTTAACAAACTCAATAAAAAACGAAAACTTTACAATTATTCACAATTTAACAAACGCGCTATGAAAACGATAATACATTTGAGTTCGATTACAATCACGAAAATGAATAACATCAGCTACGAAATTTAAAAATGACGGCACAAGAAATGTCTTGGATTCCGATTGTGTTACCATTATCACATTTTAATTTTCTACCATAAACCTTGTTTTTTATTATTATTTAATGAGACGAAATTGAGGTAATACAAATATTAGAAAATTTGAATTGATCTTAATTTATTTAGATTATTATTTTATTATTGTTGTATTAATTTAATATTGTCAAAAATAAGAAACTACCATTTGAAACGTATTTTCTTGATAGGACAACACCTTTGTTTACATTTTGGACACCTAATTATGAATCAGACTATAAATATAATCTATATTTGCATCTGCAAATGATTATTGAACAGAGTTTGAAGCATGCAAACAATTACTTTACATGGAGAAAAATAAATATTTAGATTTATTATGCATACGCCTGGCAATATGTATTTTTAGTAACAAATTTTACTACACACGTCAATGAAAGCGACTTACAAAAGTAATAAACATATAAAAAGGTCTACTAACATCTTCCTATCTTGATCTCTGGAGAAAGCACAGTACAGCGTCAACTGCCCATCATCCACCATTGTTTCCAACTCCCTTCTACAATGGAAATCTTTGTCCTGGTACCGACAGCCGAAGAATAAGTGTAAGGTTTGTTTGTCTGCAGTTCCTCTGCACTTTAGCTCTTGCAGGAGACTCCTGAATGGAGCCAATCCGGTGCCCGGGCCGATCATTATTTGGGGAATGTGCTAGAAATGTTGTAGATTAAAATTATGATTAAAACATGAAAGAAATTATTCATAATCCATATTAAAAAATAAATTAGTAATAAGTGCCATTTTTTTAGCATTCTGAGAAATTTCTTATCAAATGATAGTTATTATTTGTTTTAAATTATTTAGGAAAGCACTTTGGAATATAATACTATAGCCATATTGGAATGACGTCGTTAAGTTAATCATGCATTGTCAAGGAAAAATTTCATCAAAATTTGACTCATGACTTCATTCATATGAACTAACAAGGCAAGCTAAATAAAAGCTAATAATTAGGTAGTAGAACCTTTTGTAGTTGGAATCGGACAGCATCCCCAGCACACCTATTTATTCCTGATAACAGTAGTGTTAGACGCTGCTGTGTTTTGGTTTGAAGGGTGTTATAAGGGAGATATACTTTCTCGAAGCATTCCAGCTTAATCCTCAGGGATACAAAATGCTAATGAATCCTACCTCCTCAGCAAACTTCAAACTGCCCTTCTTAATCCACCCATACACTCTATCACCAGGTGTCAAATCCTTCAGCCAGTTCGAAGCGAGACCAAGCCTCGGTTTCTTAATATTCGTATTGTATTTCACTACTGCCATGAGGATGTCAATCTTCGTATTATGTGATACTAGAGCACTGCTTGCGATGGAGAAGGAACGCGGTTTGATCGTGGAGAATAATTCGAATAATATCTCGATGATTAATTTCGATGCTGTTCTGTGGAAGTCGTGGAGAACCTACAAAAAATTAATAAGTCGTCATTTAATTTGTTCATTTAGATAGAATTTGTTGTTCAGATAGACCTCTCACTCTAGAGGTCCGAGGTTCAAATCTCAGGCATGCATCGCTGATTTTTCTGTTACATTTGTGCGTATTTTAAATTAATTATCATTTCCTTTAAGGGAAAATCAACGTCAGGAAACCTGAACTCCTTAAAAATCGTACGAAGGTAAGTGAATTCTACCAATATACACTTAGCCAGCGCGGTGGACTATGGCCTAATGCTTCTCATTATGAGAGGAGACCTGTGCCCAGCAGTGGGATAGTAATGGATTGTCGTCGAATAGTAAATTTGAAAAATTTTAAGTTCTTTCAAAATTATAAAAAAATAACTGTATTTGCAAACTTACTTCAAGAGCTGTACGCTTTGGACGTCTAGAATAGTTCAGCCAATCTTCTTGCCCGCTCGGTGAGCTCAGCTCAATACATTTCTCTCTCTCTAACTTATCCTCAGATACAAGTGCTAGAAGAGAGAAGAAATACTGTGTGGGGTACGCCTTTAGATCCCAGTACTGTTCTGCTATTTCGTACATTGTTATTGGTTCTTTCAGGAAGTTTGGTACGGGCATATCTAAAAATAATTGGAGAAATTCGATTTAAAATCATATTTGATTTGATTTAAAAAATATTTTTAAGAGAATCTGAGAGTGATCTGTTTTTTCAATCATATCTTAATGGATTTCTTCCGACTATTGCCCAACCTCAAATTGGATTATAATCTTAGTGAAAGCTAAAGATTTATATATCTTATTAAACACCAAGATTGATTAACTTCTTTATAATTTTTTTAACACACTTTTATTAGCTTAGGTTGTATCTATGTATGTATGTAATGGATTCTTTGAGCTCCATTTCACCAGTCTCTAGAAGCTTAATAAATTTTAAACTTTGCATGTATCAAGGACAGATGACAATGCAATAATTTGATAACAGTTCGATTAGCAATAAAAGCGTGTTCTTTTTAGCTTTTTTAAACTATTATTTATTTTAATTATCGTGACATTTAATTAAACTAATACTAACTAAATGCACAGTCAAATTGGAAGTTCTAGAAGCATAAACTTTGTACAAGAATTCTTTACATAATGTACATGAATAAGATTTTTTGAAAAGGCATTTCCTATCTGGCTTAAATTGTAAAGTAAAAGGTAAAAGTTAAATTCTGATTAGTGAAAAGTCTGGGACCTCATAGTATTCTTTGTGAATACGGCTATAAGATTTGTAAGTTTAATTTGTAACAAATGTAGCAATAAGGTTATAGCCGTTGAAGATGTTTGAATGAAATAAAACCACAATCATATTGCAAAATAATATATTCATTCCTCCTCCTGCCACCCATCCTCATCGCTCATAAAGCGGCGCTTCCCGGCCGTGTTCATGTAGGGGCGGAGCGCCCACTCCGTGTCCGCGGCGTCTAGGGCTTCGAGAGTCCCCAGCTTAATCTCGTATAACTTCATTTGGAAACGGGGGCCTATTTCTGTTAAGTCTATGTCTTTGCCTGCCTGAAATAAAAAAGTCATTTTACTGCCTATATAACACGTGTTTCACTCTAAACCAAAGTAACATCAGGGTATGTTGACTCTGCAACAGTTATCTGCAACATTTATATTAGCTATATTAGACAAACGTTGTTTCCATATAAATAAAAAAAATTTAAAGGTGAACAATCCTTATTACTTAGAGGTATGAAAAGGTAGCCGATTCTCAGACCTACTGAATATGCCTATAAAATTTATGAAAATCGGTAAACCCGTTTCGGAGGAGTATGGTAACTAACATTGTGACACGAGAATTTTATATATACGATAATAATTTGTACTCTGCAAAGTAACTATAGATCACCAGAGGCATCACTGTCACAGCTATTTCTGCCTAACAACAGTATTTTTCAGCAATGTTGTTCCAGTTTGAATGTTGTGGAAAGGGAGACATACTCAGGGTAGCAAGAAATATGTGGCAGTCCTCAGTTAGGGCTCTCATCTGGGGTATACTACAATTGATGTCAATGGGCCGCAGTGACCACTTAATATCATCAGGTGGACTGCAGAATTGTATAGTACTTTTATATTACAAAAACAAACCTTTTTATATGTGTGCTGTCTGAAGCTGATGTAGTCATCGTTATTAGCGAATGTGATCACTCTCTTAGAGTCTGTCTTCGGAACTGGGAACAGGTACTTCAAAATGCTCATTGTCCTTAGACCTGCAATTATAATGAATTTTTGTATTTGAGATTCTCTCCGACTAATACACAATGTATATTGCGAATATTGTTTGGGTTGTCATGGATGGCCAAATTTTGGGAATAGCATAAAATGTTTGTATTTTTTGTACTTTTAAAATTACCCTAGAACTCAACCTGCCTTGCTTGAGTTTATTTTTGAGAAAAAATGAAATGTTTATTAGTTATTAGTATTTACAGTTACTAAAAAAATATGAATAAAGTTTTTGTTGTGATAGACATCATCTTACCCAAATCACTTTTAAAATTATGGAAGACCAAGTGAGGGTATTGCTCCGTCATGGGTCCTATGTCGGGAATGTCGTGGCGCATCACCACACCGGACAGAGTGAATGAGGCAGTCGGTCCGTACGGCAGGTGGCATATCACCTGGAAGCATATTACATAAAGCACATAGATTAGTAAAGATAGTTCGCCGTCTTGAAATTGCATGAAGCCACAAACAGCTTATTAGCAAGTTCTTTTTTTGAATTCTTGACAAATAAAAACATTTTTAGGGAAAATTTACGAATAAATAACTAATACTGCGTAATTTACATAATAAATAAATAATTATTTCAAATATTTTATGCACATTTTAGCACGGAGCCATGGCAAAACTTTTTTACGCAACTATTTCAATTCTCAAAACTGGGTACATTTTCTTGTTAGGAGTGAGTAATCTTTACTAATCTATGATAAAGCATTACAACTTAGTCCTCAGGGGCAGAAACTGATTTGTGACAGATCTTAAATGTGTTTATAGCACTCTGTGACCTAAACCCACATTTTAGTCACGCTTTTCCGTGTCCAAAGTAGCCGATTTTTAAACTGTACGAATGTCAATACACGACCCTCACAGTTATAAAAAATTAACATCGCTATGAACATTTCATACTTTTAAATACCATTTGAAAATTAAAAGTGAGTAATGAGTATTTTGTTTAAAGCAATAATTATGTTAATATTTTATTTTGGACGTATTTATAAATATTTTTGCCATTGTGTTGATTCTAATCAATAGCATCACTATAAGACTAACTTTTGGGCTGTATCGAGTTTTATTGTTTGTTTTGACTGTGTATTATCGCTACACACCAAAGTAGGACATAATATTTAAATTAGGAATCATTATCAAAATTAGCCATTGTGAAACATACATCCGGCACGATGGCCAAAAATGTGGTGAATTCGTCTCGAAGACCAAAAATGTTATGCATTCGGCTCCGAGACCGAAAATATTAAGATTTCCGCGGCCGTTAGAACAAATAAGGAACCGAATGTTCCTCTCTTCGATGGACAGGATGACCGTGTCCCGAAGAAGGTTAAGTGGACTGTATATACGAAAATAAGATGCAAAGTGCTATAGGGTCACGCACTCACCTGCTGCTGATGGGCGCAGCCTCTTGTACTAGGTATAAGGCACCTTCAACTCACCCTAAGCTCGAGCTAGCTAGTCTTACCTCGGAATGGTCTACCGGTTACCTCTACCTTCTTCCTCTTCTCACGTGGCGTCGATCTTACAGCACGTTGCACCGCGAACAATGAAGTTAACGCGAATTTAAAGGAAACGCTACGAATACGAATAGTGGCTTCTACTTCGGAGTATAACTAAAACGACAAATATGCGCGAGCGCGACCGACGACTCCGAAGCTTCTCGAACAAGTTTTATCCCGGTGGCGGCATACATACATCACCGCGAACGACACGACGACAACGACACTACAACGAACTATTTCAAACTATAAATCTCTATGCTTTTAAACCTACAGATTAAAATTAATACCAACGACAGATAATTAATCCGTAGAACCATAGACAAAACTGAACATACCGCCCACCTAAATACTACGTATTTACGAAAACAACAAAAATTACTTAACCTACGACAAGAAAAAGTTACGTTTAAACGTAACTAGTTATACAAAGGTAGAGGACAAACTTTAACGACTGGCCTTTTATACTCGCCAGACATTGTCCTAACACTAACTACTCTACAAACACCATCCGAGCCTGGGTGTAGAGCTGTAACCCTACCTAACTTCCATTCCAATGGATTAACTGTCTCATTTACTATCAAAACCAAAGTTCCTATTTTAATTCCTGAGCTAGTTTTGTCCCATTTAGCCTTTTGTTGTAGAGTATGTAGGTATTCACGATACCACCGTCTCCAGAAGTCTTGATGCATTTTTCGGATAAGCTTCCAGCGCTGGGTGACAGGTATAACCTGTTCGACTAGATTTTCTTCGGGAAGCATCGACAAGGGTTCTAAAATTAAGAAATGTCCCGGCGTTAAAGCAACGAGATCATTCGCATCAGAGCTGAGAGGGGTTAAAGGTCGGGAGTTGAGCATCGCCTCTATCTGAGCCAAGACAGTATAGAACTCTTCGAAAGTCAATCTTTGTTTACCAATGACACGAGAAAGGTGAGTTTTCACAGACTTAATTCCAGCTTCAGCTAGACCGTTGAAATGAGGACTGCCAGGAGGATTAAACGAGAACTTTATTTCCCGGCCTTCCGCAGCCTGCTTCATGATAGAGCCAAGGTAGTTACTAGCACCTACAAAATTTCTTCCTTGGTCAGAAACGATGTTACTACAACGACCACGACGAGCAATGAATCTCTGCAAGGCAGCAAGGAAAGCGTCAGTAGAAAGTTCGGAAGCCAACTCTATATGAACCGCCTTGGTAGAGGTACAGACGAACACGCAAATGTACCCTTTATACGTCCTCACACCACGTCCACGACTAAGAGCAATGTCGAATGGTCCCCCGTAATCGACAGCTACACTAGAAAAAGGCTTGATTTGAGACACACGAAACGAAGGTAAATTCCCCATCAAAGGAACTGACGTAGGTTTTGGATTAACACGAAAACACCTTATACACCCAGAGACTACGGAGCGAATAGCCCGTTTGGGCGACAGAATCCAAAAATCTTGCGAAAGTAAATTTTGTAGAGTTTGAGCACCAGGATGCATAAATTTCTTATGGTACTCATCGATAATAAGAAATGTTAATCTATGATTACGAGGTAAAAGAATAGGATGTCTAACGGTAAACTCTACATTAGCGTTAGCTAACCGACCGCCCACCCTCAAAATACCCGCGTCATCAACGAAAGGAGACAATTTACGCAAGGCTTTGGGTAGCGAATTAGGCGAACCTTTACTTAGACAATCCAATTCAATCGAAAACGACTCTACTTGTGCTTGCTTTATGAGCAACTCAAAAGCTTGACGTAGCTCACAAGGCTGTAATGCACCGACAAATTTATTTTTATAATTTCTCAAATTATGAGCGAAACGAAAACAAAATGACAAAACACGCTTTACTTTCGAAAGCGACGAAAAACGATTTAACAAATCGCTAACGAGATTCACCTTTTCCGGTGACAGAAGGCTAAGAATCCTTTGTTCTTCTGCGATAGAGTCTGTGTCCTGTTCTACCAATAATGAAGAAGGCCAATCATTCTCTGGCTCTACAAGCCATGAAGGGCCCTTCCACCACATGGAACAGTCAACGAGGTCAGCTGGAAGCGTACCACGAGAACCAATATCAGCAGCATTCGAACTAGAGCTCACGTGACGCCAATGGTCAGGAGCTACTCTACTCTGAATGTGGCTGACTCTATTCGCCACAAACGTTTTCCACTTGG
Organism: Epargyreus clarus clarus; assembly: GCA_014595695.2. Taxonomy (NCBI): domain Eukaryota; kingdom Metazoa; phylum Arthropoda; class Insecta; order Lepidoptera; family Hesperiidae; genus Epargyreus; species Epargyreus clarus. Next base: position 2,046,398 of record JACTTY020000028.1, read on the forward strand.
ATGGACAAGATTTAATCCAAGCCAAAGTGACAGTAGAGTCAGACCATGCGTAAAGTTCTTGAACTGCATGAAATGGTTTTAAAGCCTCTACCACTGATTCCATTAAAGTAGATAACAAGACAGCAGCTAAAAGTTCCAATCTTGGAATCGACAATTTTCGCAAAGGCGCGACTTTCGACTTCGCGCAACAAAAATGAACGGATGTAGAGCCATCCGCCTCAACGACACGAAAGAATGTGACAGCACAATAGCCACGTTCTGAAGCGTCACAGAAGCCATGCAACTGTAACGACACGAAAGAATTTACCATACGCCGAGGAATGGTAATCGAAACTAACGACGACAATTGAGACTTAAATCGCAACCACTCGTGTGCAATGTGAGGTGGCACATTATCGTCCCATGAAACTCCCGAAGTCCAAAGAAGTTGCATAAGATATTTAGCATAAAACGTAATCGGCGCTAGAAATCCCAAAGGGTCATAAATCCGCGCAATATGGGAGAGTATGGTACGTTTGGTGCACCTAAAGTCATCGGGGTTGACGACACGAAATCTAAAATCATCCGATTGCGGATGCCATAAAAGTCCCAAAATTTTTAAGGAGAGGTCTGACATCTCTTCGAAATGTTTAAATTCTTCTGAGTATAAGTCAGAAGATGGAAGATCAACGAAAAACTCACTACAATTAGATGTCCACTTTCTTAAATGGAAACCACCAGACGACAAAATTTTGGTGAGTTCCGAGCGCAATTGTAGAGCTTGCTCTACCGAGTCAGCGCCCGACACGATATCATCGACATAAATGTCTCTACTAAGAACTGTAGAAGCAGCCGGAAGTTCTTGGGTAGAGTCTTCTGCTAGTTGAGCGATCGCACGAAGAGCCTGAAACGGTGCAGATGATACGCCATAAGTGACCGTGCGAAGCCTATAGTCACGTATAGGACCGTCAGCAGATGGGCGCCACAGAATGCGTAGGTACTCGGTGTCATCTCTACAAACCAAGATTTGTCTATACATCTGTTTGACGTCACCAGTAAAAACGACAGCATGCCAACGGAACCGAATAAGTAAATCGAAAATATTAGTTTGCAGTTTAGGCCCAGCAAGTAGCGTATCATTCAAAGACAATCCATTAGCATCTCTACAACTTGCATCGAACACAGTACGAAGTGGGGTGCTAACAGAATCTGGTCTCAATACTCCGTGATGAGGGATATAATAAAACTTCCCAACGCTTGAAGTCGGGGGATCCACCTGCTCCATATGACCGGCAACCTCATACTCATTCATGAACCGAACGTAGGCATCTCTAAATTCAACATTTATATTAAGTCTTCGCTCGAGAGAGAGAAATCTTTTTAAAGCAATTTCACGGGAATGTGAGAACGATGGCTTTACTGCAGGATTCATGAATGGCAGAGGCACCACAAATCTACCATCATCGTTACGACTATAATTATTAGTGAAATAATTTTCACAGGCTTGATCCTCCTTCGAAAGGATTTTACAGACAGGAGTGCGAACCTCTTCTGTTTCCCAGAATCTTTTTAAAGTGTTATCTAATTTTATATTTGATAAATAAGAGTTATCGACGAAAAAACAATCACTCTGTTTACCATTACGACAGTTGTGTGTGTGATCTACCTCACACTCACCCATTAGAATCCAACCAAATATAGTATTTAGAGCCTTTGGTTGTCCCGGCCTCCCTCGTCTCAGACCAGGTATGAGAGATGAAGCAAATATATCCGCATTCAATAGCATGTCAATAGCCCCTGGACGAGCGAAGTCTGGATCAGCCAAAGGTAAATTCCTAATATGTGACCAACCACAAAAATCAACAAAATGTGCAGGTTGGTCACTACATATCGACGACAAAACAAAAGCTTCAAACTTAAAATCGATTTTATTTGAGTTACAGGATTTTATTTCACAACATAGTGAACCACGAGACTCAGCAACAGAAGATCCGATTCCATTTATTGATTGTTTAGTGTTTTTAATACATAACCCGAGGCGCTTTGCACATGGTACCGAAATAAAGTTGCAAGCGCTTGCACAATCCAACAACACCCTTACAGGTTGAAAGTTTCCCCAACTATCTTTTATAAGAACCTTAGCTGTAGAAAACAAGATTGTACTTTTACCACCGACAGAAGTTAAAACAATATTACTCAGTTGTGCATTATTATTAATGGAACTAACAACTTCAGTATCAGGTTGGGAATTGCTATCAGCGGACGGTGTAACCGATTTTTTAAAATGTAACAATGTGTTATGTGAACACCCACATACACCACAACTTATAGGGACTCGACAAGTTTTTACCCTATGAGTTTTCGAAAAGCAACGGATACAAAGATTTTTATTTTTAATGAATTTAAATCGAGAATCTATATCTAAATTTAGAAAATTCTTACATGATGAAAGACTATGTTGGCCAGTACAAAAGTCACAAGTCACTCCCGACACGACAAATGAGGATTTGGACTTTTTAAAGTTACTTGGTTTCGGTTCTTTTGATATTCCTACATTACTTAATATTGGGTTCGGAGTTACCTCACTTAATGCCCTAACTTGTTTCTCAACAAAATCCTGAACTTGAGTGAACTCTGGTATCTCATCTGAATTAAATTCTAATTGAAATGATTCTTTTGTGGCCCGATCTAATTTTGACCAAAATAAATGGAACAACATGAAGTTCTTATCTGGTAATCCAAACTTTTCCAAAACACTTAAATTCTCCACAAAAGTTCTATGAACACGCTCAAGTTCTACAGCTGATTTTGTTTTCACTGGCTCACATGACAACAACTTTTGATAATAGGAGGCCGTTATATAGCGCTTCTTATTATAATATTTATTAAGTGTATCATATGCGTCTATATAATTTTCATCCGTGAGTGGAAAGTTCCTGATTAAATCATACGCTTTATTTTCGACACAAGTTAACAAGTAATGTAACTTTTCCACATTAGGAATATTTCTATTATGGATCAACGACTCAAATAATTGTTTAAAAGATAACCAATTTTCTAGCTTACCATCGAATGGCTTAATGTTAATTTTAGGCAGCTTAGCAAAACCCGAAACTACTTCTTGTTTAATCTGACGGTCACTATTTAAATGCCGCAGACGGGCCAAAACACTTCTAAATTTTGTATCAAATGATGCAGTTACACCAATTTCAGACTGGCGTTGGGCAGCACTTAATGAACGCAATAAATTTATTTGCGCTTTATGGAATTCATTTGAAAGTTCCCTAAGGTCCTCCTCAATGCAGCCTGTCATATCCGATCCCGCTATATACTCCAATCGCATCATACTGTAATCCCGGGCAATCCTATTAACGTCCCCATCACTTGCGCCACTTTCGTTGCTCCCAGTAGACATTGTCATTAATTGATATAAGTTTATAAACTTAACGAAATCGACAACAATAGCAAATAATTGCAATGTCACTGACAGCTGACTTCGACACAATAATACGTCAAAGTCTAATACAATTTGACAGTATTGACAATATGACCAACGACAAATAAATATATATGGCGCAATGCAATACTGACAACCAACGACTATTAATAAAAATAGCGCAAAGATGGCGGGACCTAAGTACAACTAACAAAGTGATGAGTTGTAAAGAATCACACCCACCCTCAACATAAAATGTTAATCGACAAAACGAAAATTACGAAATTTTATAGAAATGCAATACAAAATAGCAAATCTAATACGAAATACGACACGAAACGACAAATTTAGAAGCCACTTTACGTAAATGTTCGTTCCTTAGCGAAATACGACACGATAAAATTAATTTCAATGTTCGTTATGACGGAAAATAGCAAAAATGGTGTTTAGGACGATGGAACAATTAAGATCCGGCTCGAAGGACCAAAAATGTGAAACATACATCCGGCACGATGGCCAAAAATGTGGTGAATTCGTCTCGAAGACCAAAAATGTTATGCATTCGGCTCCGAGACCGAAAATATTAAGATTTCCGCGGCCGTTAGAACAAATAAGGAACCGAATGTTCCTCTCTTCGATGGACAGGATGACCGTGTCCCGAAGAAGGTTAAGTGGACTGTATATACGAAAATAAGATGCAAAGTGCTATAGGGTCACGCACTCACCTGCTGCTGATGGGCGCAGCCTCTTGTACTAGGTATAAGGCACCTTCAACTCACCCTAAGCTCGAGCTAGCTAGTCTTACCTCGGAATGGTCTACCGGTTACCTCTACCTTCTTCCTCTTCTCACGTGGCGTCGATCTTACAGCACGTTGCACCGCGAACAATGAAGTTAACGCGAATTTAAAGGAAACGCTACGAATACGAATAGTGGCTTCTACTTCGGAGTATAACTAAAACGACAAATATGCGCGAGCGCGACCGACGACTCCGAAGCTTCTCGAACAAGTTTTATCCCGGTGGCGGCATACATACATCACCGCGAACGACACGACGACAACGACACTACAACGAACTATTTCAAACTATAAATCTCTATGCTTTTAAACCTACAGATTAAAATTAATACCAACGACAGATAATTAATCCGTAGAACCATAGACAAAACTGAACAGCCATAATACTACTCCCGTAGAAACTTGATAAAGCGAACTATTTGTTGCCGTACGACATTCGGATTATCGAAAATTTGGATAATTGCGTTTATGAAGAAAAGCTATTTGATCCGATTGAGGAAGGTAATGTTTTTCGACGGAATGTTTGTACGTATGTATTTTTCATTCTTTGTCAAACTTAAACAACTTCACTAATTTTGACATATGATGTGTCGTTGGATTCATCTAAATTGCCGGGATATATTTTGAAGAAATCGGGTTTTTGGTTTGTATAGTAACTTTCCCGTTGCTATTTAGCTGCTTTCTGGAATTTAAATGCACATATGACACATAATATAGCTGATCTGCGGTTATTACAAAGTTACTTATTCACGTTTGGCAATCCAAATAATTGCGAATCTGTGTAACTGAGGTCCGGATTATAGATTATGTACTGTATCACTAGTATACATTATGTGATTGCTTGTCATATGTTTCTTTAATACGTTAAGGCGGAGTTCTTACTATATGCCATTGGTCTAGACGCCACTAATTATTTAAAGATATGTATTTATGTAGCCTAAATGGCTTGATGGATTTTGACTTATGTGTAGTGTTAGATTTGCCTTTATCACGAGAGCAGAATAATAGAATAGGCCAACTAAAAAGTTTTTAACCCAAAAATCTACTAGGTACAAATTACTAAATTTTAACTAAAACAAAACTTCTTCACATCAAATTTCAATGGTTGTGGTTGTGTCACTTTTTAATTCATAATTTTAATTTCAATCATTTATAAGTTTACCTTTCTTTCAAAATAATTATCATATTTTTTCATATCAATTGACAAGTATAAGCGGGTTTATGTCACACGTGCTATAAAATAGTATACGATACTTGTGTCATAAGTAGCCTACTATCTGCACGGCGTTTAGCACCCTCGCTGCGCTCGGGCGCTAACTTCACGCCGTGCAAAAATAGGCTACTTTGGCCACGCGTATCGTAATGTACTATTTTTAACAAACTTCAAATATAGATTCTGCATTCAACCATTTTGTAAGTATGATTGAATAACCACAGTTTTCTCAGAGACTACTTTTCACCATTTGACTTCATCTACTTAAGATAAAATATAAATATTGCGACACTTTAATGAGATATAGTATTTTAGTAATGATCTTAGTTTGGAATATCTGTGTACTTTTTTTTATAATATAGGAGTAGCAGACGAGCATGCAGTCCACCTGATGGTAAGTGCCTACTGCCACCCATGGACGTCTGTAATCAACCCCAGATAGGATTAGATATTCCCACCTGAGGTCGGCCACAGATGCGCCGCTACTGCTGGTGACTAAGCTGGAACGCCTCGGAAAAGTCTGTCTCCCTTACCACACCCTTCAAACCGGAACACAGCAGCCCCTAACACTGCTGTTATTAGGTAGAAATAGGTGTGACGGTGGTGCCGCCGGAGTCGAACCACAAAGGGTTCTACCACCTTCAAGTGTATATTTTTTAATATCAATAAAGAAATTAAAAGTGGTATATTTATTGTGAGTAACTGTTACATATCATAAATTGTAATGTCAGCATTCTCATGTATTGCTCTATTTTCTGATTTTTAAGAAGTTATTACAATAGCAGCAGTGATAGCCTAGTGGTTAAGAAACTCGGCCTCTCGATTGAGGGGTTCGAGGTTCAAATCCCAGGCACACACCTCTGATTTTTCAAAGTTATTATTAATTATCAATTTTAGTTATTAGAAATTAATTATCACTTGCTTATGGGTGAAGTAAAATATCTTGAGGAAACCTGCACACCTGAGTGATTTATAAAAAAAAATCTCAAAAAGTATGTGAAGTCTACCAATACGCACTTGGCCAGCGCGGTGGACTATGGCCTTATCCTTCTCATTCTGAGAGGAGACTCGTGCCCAGTAGGAGGACAATAATGGATTGAAGATGATGAGAAGAACAATAGTCATAGAAGAAAGTCATAACTTACCAAACTGTCAGGTACACCTCTGTGTTCGTGCACCACAATGAAGTCGGTCACATCGTTAGCTCTGCACGCGTGCATCAACTGTGACATTTCATAACCACCACGGTTCATGCGCTGACTGTTTGGGAATATTAACCTGAAATAATTTCATTGGTTAATTTATGAAAAAATATTTAATTAATATATTTAATCTATCAATGTCTCATTGCTAGGCACCAGTGTCCTCTGACAGTGAAATGAGTTTTGTTGTCATCAACCTATTGCTGTCCTGTGTCAACTACTTGGCACCGGTCTCCTCCCAAATAGAGGTTTAAGCCATGGGCAAGTGAGACATCATCAAGAATATTTTTTAAGAAATGTTAACTTTTTAGAAATCATCAAGAATATTTTATAAGAAATGATAGGCAAGTAATTATTACTTTATAACATGCACATATCTTTGAAATTGGAACCCCGGATTGAGATGCTCAGATATTTTAAGAGTTTAAGCCTTGGAACTTGTAAGTTTTATACATCTTGCAAAATAACTTTATGGAATTCACAAGCATATATAGATTTCCCTCCAATAGTACTTCATAGTTAAAGTAATAAACCATCTGCTTGAGCAGTCATCAAAAGAAAAAGACTTCACTCTCTGTTCTCCTTACCTAAGTTCTTTAACAAACATCTTCAGTCTAGCACTGGGTTCCCTGGAAGTCGTGATCATGATCTTGGGGTCTTCCACCCCGGCAAATCTGTACTCGTCATCCTGTGAGTTGAGTGTGTTGGCACCACCACTAAGGCCTCCGATCACTGCTGCTCGATCAGGACCTACAAGTGGTGAAAGTATTATTGTACTGTGGAAATAATCTGTATTATTGTGTAAAAATTGATTAAGCAAATGACCAAGCTGTTCATCTGATGGTAAGTAACTAATGCCACCCATGAACAACTGTAACCAACTTTATGACAATACGGGTTATACTTGAAGCGAACCACAGATGTGTTTCCATTGATTCTACTTCTGAAGTCTGATGCTTACCTTATATATGTGTCAGAAGTATCAATATCATAACAATAAAGAAATATGATTTAAATAGGACGTAATTGCGATAAAAATCGCCCTTAGAAAGAATAAATGAGCAGAATAAATTTTTAGTAAACACTATGTATCATAAATTGAGGTTATATTTAGTTTTATCCATTTATCTAGCGACTACAACCTAAAAATACTCACAAAATGTGTAAAGAAAAGGCTTACCTTTATCTTCAAACTCTATCCTCTTCTGTAGCGCGAGGGCTTCCTTCCTCAGGTCACCATGTATAGGAATGTTTCCCTCCAAACACTTTTTCAACTGATCTTTTTTTGCTTGAATACTTTTCTGTTTATCTTCCACTGATTTCCTATACAAATACTCGCGGCGCAAACGCGCCTGTCGTCGCAGCATTTTTATTTAATATGTTTTTGTTAGCTACACGTAAAAATGCACATGGAGTTTATTTGAAATGTTTTGACGTATTGACAAATGTCAATGTCAATTTCGCGGCATGTTATACGCGTTTTAAAATTGCACCTTGCTACCGTTTTTATATTCGAACACCAACGAAAAACAATTTATTTTCATTGGTGTTCGAATATATTGGCTTCCCTGGACTTTATTATTTATATCAAAATACCTAGTTGTTAATTTAAAAAATAAATAAGAATGATGATAAATAAATAAAGATAAATAATGATCTAAGTGTTACAATCTTGATAATTTATCTGAACGTTGCAAAATCGAAACGCGATTTATAAATGCGTTCAATTTAAGCAGTTGAAATAAAATTACCAGAACATACCAATAATGCTCGCACAATTTTTGAACGGAAATTGAATAAAATGCTTAGATAATTCAAATTTAAAATGTAACATACCATCGTAATGTTTTTCAACTTTCAACTTGTAATGTGGTTTTATGTCAATGCCATGGGTTTCAAATATACAAAATAGGTCTTCTATATCTTCCTTAGAATTCCTAGGCCTTATATTAAAAATGTCGCCGGGACTATAATGTAATTTTTCATCACAAATTGTTTTAAATGTCATCAATCTTACATCCTGAAAAAAAAAACATATATTAAAACATATCAAAAATCGAAGATTAAAGTTCAATAAATATGTCTTTATCATCATTTTATTCTTTATATTTATTTTCCTGTGTTACTGTGCTCTGGTCTGAAGGAGAAACATGAGGCATTCAAGCTTAGTCCTCAGGAGTTGTATAAAACATATTTGGCTGAGTTGTACATTGTATTGTGGCAGAGGATTTGAATTTGAATTTGAATTTGAGGCTCCAGAAAAATGCATTTTGCCCACATAAAATTTAGGTCTTACATCGACACTATGGCAGATCTAACATAGAACTTCAATCTTATTTCATAGTTACAAAAGTATATGGGTGACAGTGATGACATACCATCAGGTAGGCTGCATGCTCTTATATTACTTCAATAAAAAAAAATACTTACTTGAAAATGACTTTCGTCTGTGGTTCGTTCATTTTTTTCTAATTCCAAACGCACAGCATTGACAAAGGGGTCCTTCCAGCCAGTTTCATAATAAATATCTTTATTCGAACAATTCTCTATGACTTCATTATCTTTTATAATTGCTACTTTCCATCTAGGTACAAAATCAGTCTTTAGATCATCTGTTTGTATGTGTGGGAAAAAGGGTTTTAGGTTGTCAAAGTATTCTTTTAACCAAGGAATTGCTACTGCATCATGGCCCAAGTCATGCTGATAATCGCAGAGCCCTGAAAAGTTATTATCATTTATAATATAAGAATTGGCTGATTAACATATGCCCAATCACGTTATTCCTACAGCACATCTGTGATCTGCTTTAGGGAGAACTTCTGCTCTGTATGGAGTTGTTTACCGATATATAGTCCGCCAAACTGCTAGTCCGCTCTGAAGTTGTTACGAGCAGGTGAAGTAATACAATTTGCTATGGCGACGTGATTTATTTCTATATTCAGAGCGGACAAGCACTTTCGCACAACCTATACATTGGTGCCAAATGCCAATGACTGTTTACCATCAGGTGGACTGTATGCTTGTTTGATACTTCAATTTTATAAAAAGAAGACATAAGTAGTTGAAGTCCTGAAGACATGAATTTAAGGTACTTATACAAAGTACTTGCAATTCTAAAGAGCATTACATTTATTTATCATGCTGACTTACACAAAATATTTATTCAACCCTATTAGCACCCAAAACGCAATACTGTCTAATTTTAGTGTGATCTCAGCTATAAATCTAGGCTTAAACCTGTATAAACTTGATGCAACATCATGTTTTGTCACTTTATGAATACAGCAAAAGTTAAAAAATAAAAAACTAACCAACATTGATCAAGGGCTCAGCACCCAGTTGCAGCAGTCGCTTATGGAGCATCTTTCCCGCGAAATTGAACTTACTGTACGACGAGTCACCTAACGCAAGTACCCCAAACCGAAGCTTGCCCAAACAATTCCCAGGCAGGTTCCGTCGTAATAAGAACCGCCAAAACTTCTTCATATTATCCGGAACCTCCCCTTGTCCAGTCGTAGCACATACAAATACAATAAACTCTTCATTTCGAAGCTCCACAATAGGATAGTCGTCCATGGCTAACACTGGCCCACTGAACCCTAATATCTTGGTGCTGCGCCATATTCGTTCAGCGATTTCTTGCGCAGTAAACGTCTGGCTACCGTACAATATTAAAACACGTTTAGAAGTGCTCATAATGGAATGTTTAATACAATTTTTGGTTTTCAATTAGGTTAGGTTAAATCAGCTCAATCAGCTGATAGTTTTGATCTTGTCAATTTGTAATTGTCAGCTATCACTGTCATCGAATTGTCAAATTTACTTTTAAAATTTTCATTTAGTTAGCAGAGCTACTGTGTAAATCAGCCTATTAAATATTAGTCCGTTATATAAAAAAATATAAATATTAAAATGTTATTGACTTATTTTGACCACAATATAATAATTATCACTAATATGTATATTTCTCTATTTCTTAATAATATTTTATAGGCGAAGGCATTTTTATAACAATGTGTATCTGCTATTAGTATTGTAAAGTTCATTGAGTTTAGTAGCAAGCCTAGATGAGACTCCAAAGAGTAAAATAATAGTGAGACTCGCTCGGGAGTTTGGGACCGAGATAACAGTTCTTAAGAGGAATAATAATTTTGGCTTAACAGATCTCTTGGGAATTACTTTCTTGTTGGAATGAGAATGTTGGCCGTAAACTGGAATGAAATAATGAAACTGTTCATCTAAATATAAATTGCGGGCTGAAAGCATAGATTAGTAAAGATACTTCGCCGCCTTGAAATTGAATGAAGCCGCAAATGGCTTATTATAGTAAGTTCTTTTTTTGAATTCTTGACAAATAAAAACATTTTTAGAGAAAATTTACGAATAAATAACTAAAACTGTGTAATTTACATGATAATTAAATAATTTATAATAATAATTTCAAATATTTTAGGGACATTTTAGCACGGAGACGTGTCAAAACTTTTTTACGCAACTATTTCAATTCTCAAAACTGGGTACATTTTCTTGTTAGGAGTGAGTAATCTTTACTAATCTATGGCTGAAAGGGCAACTTTTCTGAAAGACAAACTTTGGCTTAGTTCAGTAGGTGTTCGTTGTCTAGATATTCTAATCTAGGCATAGATTGTTTGATATATTTTATGTGCCATCTAGTGCTTATATATACTTTTTAAGAAAACATTGGTTTACAAATAAATTGGCATATAGTGGGACCGCAATAAATAATTTATGCGTGGATACTGGATATTTCACATAGACCCTGTTCGGCACAACATTACTCATATACCTGTAACATATGACCTGTAAATAAATGTTTAATTTTCATAATTCCAAGGATATTTATGGGTATCGTAGCTCTTATGCAGACAAATGGATTTTTATGTTTAATCTCCTTCTTCTCTAAGACATTTGAATGTACAAATTAGCTTGTATGTATGCACGATTAGGCTTGAAGATCCAAGTTCATATCTATGACATGCGCCAATGATTCTTTAAATTACCATGAACACACTTACACTCGGATTTTTTTCTCTAATGGTCTCAGACGAACTCTGACTCTCCGTTATTATACTGATATAATAGGATACAAGTTCCAGGGGGCAACTATCAGCTTTGATAGTCATAATCTATGGTAATAATAAAAAATATTCATTTTCCATATATTATGTTGAATAGTCCTGTAAAATATAATTAAATAGGCATAAAGCAAAACAACATCTCAATACAAGATCCCGCGTGTAATCTGTAGGAGAAAACGACGAAAAATACCTTTTAGGCTTTCAACCCCATTTCACCCTTCGTGGTCAATACATAATAGCTATGTCTCTATTACTCGTATAGCCATCTAATGCTCTATCTCGCTCATAATTGGCGCACGGCAGTCTCGCGGACAGAGTTGGCGGGCTTGGTCGCTACGCTCGAAAACGCGGGAACTAGTGCAGTGACTTTTTAAAATAAAACGTGTTTTGTGAATAAATCGGAAAGTCAAAAATCAACAACATGTACGTAACTTATTTTTGTATTATTATTTTTTTGGTAATTTAGTCATTGTTTCTAAGATTGACCCTTGACATTAAGACGTGTTTTTAAACAACCGCTTTTTTATTCTTGGAAGTAATCGTAAAATTAAATTATTTGCCATATTGATACGAATTTTATTAATGGAATGACGTTTATGCAAATAATAACTAACCTTACAAGGAAGTAATCATCGCTTGTCCAATATTAACTTTTATCATTTGATGCGTCTTAAAGAATAATAAATTATTTATGATTATCTTAATTTTGCAGGAATTTTAAAGTAAATTACTATTTGCGAATTTAATTTTAAAAAACCTTCTTATTGGAAGTATAAGTCTATTACTTTATGCCTATTTATCTCATAATCTAAACATAATTATTTAATTTGGCAAAACTTTAAACGATAAAAATGTTAAAAACTGGCATTATATAATTTCAAAAAAAAATCAGTACCTATACATTTGAAGTTCCATATTCAAATTTGTTCTAAGAATACGCACGCGGTTCCAATTGCGTATGATTTCATAATATACTTTTATACTTGTTTAATCCTTTCTACTTTCCCGGCTTTTTTCTTAAACATTTTTTTTACGAAATGAAAGTAATATGCGAGCCTATTATTTTCTATTGGTAGATGATAACTGTCGCTCATATTTTAATACTAAGTATTACTCAACAATCATATAAAAGCGCCGACATAATCGTTTTTATCACAAAATCATATTTCCAAACCGGTTTGAAATTCTGGTATTTCACAATTAATTCTTACGAAATTAAGTAGGAAATCACTTGTTTCATTGAAATCGGTTGACCGGTTTAGGAGATCGCGTACGATCACACGTGATCAAAGATTAGCAATAATGTGAACATATGACAATTTATATTTATTAAAATAGTTATAACGGTAGTCAAAAGGTGGTAGAACCACGTGGTTTGTCACAAAAGGCAACCGCTGCACATATTTCTGCCTTCTAACAGCAGTGAAGCGCTACTATGTTTTCTTTGAAATTCCTTTAGACTGTTAGTCCTCACTTCCTCAGGGATAGCGAAGCGTCTCTGGCCGAAACTCTGAATTAATACGGTATAAATATCCAGGGGCGTCTGTTGCCACTTACCACCATCGGTCAGGTCTATTGCTTGTTCGCTTTCTACTTCTTAATTATAAAAAAACGTAGCAATAAAATAAAAGTTACCTAAATAAAGAGTTTTTAATTTTTGGGCAGGTGAAAAGAAGAAATCGTCATTAGGGATAAACCATTTGTGGCAAAATAGATTATCTATGTTTCGCGTGACGTAACACTGATTACAATATGTACATAATAACTGTTATAGAAAGGTAATGGTAGTATAAATTATATTCTATTAGAGTTTCTTCGCCCGGCGCCGTTTAGGTTCATGCCAATAAATTCTAAATAGCTTTTTAATGTTATAACTGTTAAAAATAACAGTAAAATAACATCTCAGTAATCGTCACAATAAATCGACAGGTAATAAAGTGTATATTACTTAATTTAATAAAAAAAAAACTTAAATGCAAACCAAATAAAATAGTTAATTTAATAAAAATACTAAATACAAACATGGTAAATTATTTAAAATTCTTTTAAAATCCAAATGAATGCTTACTAGTCTCTTTTTTTATAATCTTTTTTTTTATAATATAGGAGTAGCAGACGAGCATGCAGTCCACCTGATGGTAAGTGGCTACTGCCGCCCATGGACATCTGCAATCAACCCCAGATAGGATTAGATATTCCTACCTGAGGTCGGCCACAGATGCGCCGCTACCCCTGAGGACTAAGCTGGAACGCCTCGGAAAAGTCTGTCTCCCTTACCACACCCTTCAAACCGGAACACAGCAGCGCCTAACACTGCTGTTATTAGGTAGAAATAGGTGTGGCGGTGGTGCCGCCGGAGTCGAACCACAAAGGGTTCTACCACATTCAAATCTTTCACAGTATGTGAAATCAATAAATAAAAAAGTGTGCTTAGGTGTGCCGGTGTCGCCGGAGCCAAACCACTAGGAGTTTTACCACCTTTAAAATATCTCAAAAGAAGTACATCTTCAAAATATGGATATAACTATTTTTGATATAGTACATTAGAATGTGCGTGTGTATTTTTAGATTTTTTTTATAATACATGAGTAGCAGACGAGCATGCAGTCCACCTGATGTTAAGTGGCTACTACCGCCCATGGACATCTGTAATCAACCCTGAGGTCGGCTACAGGAGCGCCGCTACCCCTGGGGACTAAGCTAGAACGCCTCGGAAAAGTATGTCTTACCACACCCTTCAAAGCGGAACACAGCAGCGTTTAACACTGCTGTTGTTAGGCAGAAATATGTGGCGGTGGTGCCGCCGGAGTCGAACCATAAAGTCTTCTACCATCGTCAAAATGGGAGTTAATTCAAAATTACAGACCAACGCTTTAATTTTATTTATCTGCGGTCTATTCAATGCCTTCGTTCTAATCTAGAGTTCCAAGAAAGATATTTAACTCCCAGTTCATTAGCGACGATCATTAATGGAATTGATTATCTGTGGATACAAATAGATGATAAATTAAGATGTTGCTGTGGTCTATGGTTTCATTTTGTAATGATAATAATAAAATAGAATTTAATTTTAATTTTGGCCGTTTTGCCCAAAGCTCTGTTTTCTTACTTAATATTTTTATATCAATTAAAACGCTCAATTCAAGCTGTGATTTTACTGATAAACTTTTTAAAATGTATTAGATTAACTTTATTTAAAAAAATACTTTAGCATACCGTAATTAAACTGGCGCGCGCATTATCCTGCAGCTTGTGCAGATCTAAACGTATTAGTAAAGCGGCTACGATTGCGGTCGGTAATTGGATTGGTTACCGCTAGTGGTTAAACGTGCGCGTACAGAGATATATTTTAAATTCGCATTAACATAAAAAGTATATCGGCCCTCATATTTTAATTTGGATTAATCGGGAAGCTTATTTTCTTCTTTTTATTATGAACTAGCTGACCCGGAAAACTTTGTACCGCCTCAAAATCTATTTATCAAATATATTTCATAAAAAATATAGCCTATGTTACCCGTAGATAATGTAGCTTTCGAATGGTGAAAGAATTTTAAAATCGGTCCGGTAGTTTTCGAGCCTATTCATTACAATCAAACAAACAAACAAAGTTTTCCTCTTTATAATATTAGTAATAATAAGTAATATTAGTATAGATAAATTAATAAAAAAATGTTGCATCATTTTTTATGTGTATTTTATTCTAAGGCCCTTAATCCGACAAACTGTTCGAGCTCAGTGACGTCAAAGTGTTGGCAAAATATTGGGGATGTTGCATCAGCCAGAGGGCGCATCGATCGCCGCCCTCCGTTCACCCCAGCCTCCCCTAAATAAGGATGTCTGTATACGATAGCGATATTTTGTTTTAACTTTTTTTTATTGTTTAACCTAACGATTAGACAGACGTGCTTCCTGATGGAAAGTAGTCAACGACGCCTATGGACACTTGCAACACCGAAGGAGCCGCCAATGCATCGCCGGCTTTGTATGAGCTCTTTTTGCACTTTTTTTGAAGAGCGCCGTGTTATAACTTTTAATAGATTTTTCAAGTGTTTGAATATAATTCAATGTTACTTTTATAAAAAAGAACACGTTTCTTTTATTTTTTATTTTGAAAATTTGCAGCATAATTTTGCTGATAACCTATTCGGACTTAGGCCTCAGGCAGAACCTCTGATATCAAAGTTATTATAAATTAGTGTTCATTTGCTATAACGATGAAGGAAAACATCGCGAGGAAATTTGATTGCCTGACAGTTCTAAAAAATATCTCCAATTCGCATTTGGCCAGCTATCGCGAGCTATGCTTTCACTCTGACAAGAAAGCCTTGCCCAGCAGTGGGACAGTAATGGGTTGATGATACATTGTTTTTTTTAATGTTTTCAGTAATATAATTCAATATTTAAACACTTAAACGCTTTCTACACTCACAGCCCCACACTAGGATTCCCTGTGTCGTGGGTGCCATGGACACACACGTAGACAAATACACAAACACCCAGACCCAGAAACAGACCCATAAATTCATCATTTAGATATCTGTCTGGCCGGGAATCGAACCCGGGACCCTTTGAGCATCAGACCGGTATGGTGGCCGCTCCGCCACGCGGGTCGTCATTAAGTTTTTAATATTGAAGAAGTTTGCTGTTAAGGGCAAATCCCTTTAATAAACCGAAACTCTGCGTACATTAATATAATAAGTAATATATAAATTTATTAAGTCTACGGTATTTTGAATCTTACGATATTATCGAAGTCGTGATTGTATCGATAGCCTTAATTCCACCCCTAATTCGACTTACCCTCGAGCGGACGTGACACAAATGGTTGTACTACTTGTTCTTGACTTCGATTTTAGGAAACCGGATTTTTAGGAAATCGGAATTTTAGTTTTTAGTTTTTCTCGCGGCTCATAAAATATTATATAGGCTTTAAAACGTCCCACCAATATATTTTTCCAAAACTTGTTGGAGGCAAAGATTTAAATCGATCAATATTTTTTTTTCAAATCAAAAAAAAAAGAGTATAGCAAACTCTTTCAAAGCTAGCATTTAAAAACCTTAAATCTAAGCCTAAATTTGGATAAATAAAAAGTAAAAATTATAACGGATTTTATTGTTTTATAGTGATAGTACCAAATGATTTTAAAACCCGATAAGTAATTATTTTAAAATCATGAATTTATCTACTGAAGTATTAAATATCTACACTAATATTATAAATAGGAAAACTTTGTTTGTTTGTTTGGTTGTAATGAATAGGCTCAAAAACTACTGGACCGATTTTAAAAAATTTTTCGCCATTCGAAAGCTACATTATCCACGAGTAACATAGGCTAAATTTTATATGAAATAAATTTGATAAATAATAAAGATTTTGAGGCGGTACAAAGTTGCCGGGTCAGCTAGTTTTATTTATAAAGTAATCATTATTATGTAATTGTTAGATGACGACTTTACGTAGTAAAGTTTCATCATCTTCCGAGAACTTGTTTATTTCTGTTGGTACAGGCAGATTACTTTTTTGTAAGGATATTTTCCTTATGTTCATTTAAGACTCATATTACATATTCCCACTCTCACATTCCCTAACAGTCGTTACCATAAGTTCGGTATTATTTTACTTTTTCCCTGTTTAAAATGTAGGATTGCCGTTAGCTCGAAGTTATTTTACTTCTTCCCTGTTAAAAATGTGTTTTGGTAGCATGCGTCGGTTAAACGTCATCATTTTTTCAAAACGTGTAGTTTCTGATTGTAGCAAGGGGCTTGCAGTCCACCTTTTTTATAATATAGAAGTAGCAGACGAGCATGCAGTCCACCTGATGGTAAGTGGCTACTGCCGCCCATGAAAATCTGTAATTAACCCAAGATAGGATTAGATATATTCCTGCCTGAGGTCGGCCACAGATGCGACGCTATCCCTGAGGATTAAGCTGGAACGCCTCTGAAAAGTAAGTCTCCTTAACCACACCCTTCAAAACGGAACACAGCAGCGCCTAAGACTGCTGTTATTAGGCAGAAATAGGGGGGCGGTGATGCCAACTTCAAAGTGCTAAAACCTGATGCTAAGTGTCACTGTCATGAACATCTGTAGTCAATCCCATACGTGTTAAGTCTACATTGTAACTAGATCTTTTTTTTAACTAGACCTGAGGTGCACAGATGCATTGATACCTCAGAGCCAATAGCCAGAGCCTCAGAGCCAGGGAATACCCAAGCCCTTATAGGCTTTCCAGTTATCACCTTTAGACATGAGGTTAGTCACAGAACTCACAGGTGTGTTGCTTCCCCTGAATACTGAATTGTAATGCTTCCCGTAAATGTTGAAAAGTTGAAAAAAAAGTTGAAAAGTTGAAACATTAAAGTTGAAAAAATAAATGTAGAGGCGCAAGGGAGAGCCCTTAATACAGGCTTCAAATCAGAACACAGCAGCGCTTAATACTGCTGTATTAGACAAAAGCAGGTGTGGCGGTGGTCGGTTGGTACCTTCGGAGCCAAACCACAAGGATTTCTGTAAATTAATACCACTTAATAAACTATATTTCAAAAACTACAAAATTACTACTACTTGTTTTCCTTCGTGCCTGCTTACGTTACCTATGTAGGCAGCCAGGAAGAAGAGAAGAATATAATTAAATAGTATAAAAAGAAAATCAGTAAAATTGATTTTATTTTAACTTTATTTCTTCATAAGCATGACACACATTTTGATTTACAAGGTCACATATGTTATAATAATTATACTTTTGAACAATGTGTATGATATTACGTATTTAAATAATTTATTCAGCTGGTTTTGTTATATTTACGTAATATAGATCGTGTGGAATACAGATCAACGCGTATTCAAAGGTGTCAGGTTCGATTCCAGCTAGGTTATCTAACAGCAAAAAATTAAAGGCATTTTAGAACTTTTTTTGAGAGCTCGTGGTTTCGATTAGAGCATGTGACATTAATTTGTACTACGCAAAAAATTCCGAAAAATCAGAGTTTCTTGCCAGGGATTTGAATACAGGACTTTCCACAACATTATCTCCCAGCTACTGTACATTACATTGCATAGTTACATATGAAAGAATAAAACTATTTCTTCAACCAATTTACAACTATTAATTATTATTCCCGCGCAAAATAAAACTCCAACGACAAGCGCGTTCTTTTCTTTTTATGCAGATTGCGGACTCATACAGTCGTACAAGCCAGTGACTATATAAATGGGAACTTATTATTATAAAAACAGCACAAAATTATAAAAATAATAATACAATAAAGTAATTTGAATATTTCTAACACATGTTAATTAATCTCCTTGATATAGGTAAGTAATAAACATTTTTTTATTCACAATGGGTTCTTAAAAGAGCACTCTTTGAATGTCAATACTTCTTCCGCCACTTCACAAGGTGTTTCGTTATGGAGACGAAGCATTACAGTATATTACATAACGCATTACAAGAAAGTTAATTCAATTCCATATATTATGACTTATGAGTGTAATATAAATCGAATGCACATAGAACACTGTTTCATAACAATGTTCCCAATAGCATTTAATCTAGGAAATAATTACGACTTGGTATCGTTTTTTACAAAACACAGACCGCATGCCACTTCCTGCATATGAAGGTCGAATCATTTATGCATTTGCATTCTTCGCCTACTAAAAATATAAAACTTTTTTTACTAGCATACTGTAAAGTTCAACTTCGCCAATCAATCATTCAACCTAAGGCCCGTGCCAGACATAGCACAAACATTTGAACACATATTTGAACACATGTTTGAACACTGAACCACCGGTATTTGTGTATTGTGCACAGCTTGCTTCTAACATATGTCCTTTGCCATTTGGTGTCAGTTTTTCGAGCGCACATCAAAGCGTTCAAACTTGGAGTATGTGCGGAGCCTGCTATACATGCGCAAAGTCCAGTTGCTAGGAAACCATGACATGCGTGGCAGGTTAAAAAATTTAAGCAAATAAGTGTTCAAATGTGTAAGCAAAGTCTTTGTTTAAATATTTGTTTATGTCTGACACGGGCCTTACTATAATTCATGTTTTTATGTTTTTGTATTGCAACTTTTACATGCTCTCCTCTTTGCGATTGCGAGTATGTTTGTTTGTATGTTTGACGGTGGTAGAATCATTTGCCACCACTGCCACATCTATTTCTGCTTAATACGAGTAACAGCAGTGTTAAGCGCTACTGTGTGGTAGGGGAGACATATTTTTCCGAGGCATACCAGCTTAATGCTCAGGGGTACCAGCGCGTTTGTGGCATCTTATCTGGGGTTGATTATGGATGTCTATGGGCGGCAGTAGTCACTTACCATCAGCTGGACTACAAGCTCGTTTGATACTTAAACATTAAAAATAAAACCAAGTCAGAGACAGATGTTGCAATTGTTCATAAGTATGCATACTTAATTCACCAAAAAAAGAAAACAATTGCACCTGTCTCGGTTTTACCGTTGTAAAGTTCAAACTGTTGACATTTTAATGACTAGGCACGTATTACTAGTTTGTGGGCGTTTGTGACGCGCTGTCCAAGGTCTATCCTGTGTGTTTTATTATGATAGCTCATTGACCGTCGCTCAAGTACCTCACGGGAGGTTCTTGGTATATACTGGAACAGGTTCAGGGACTAGGTATTTTACCGGACTAGGTGGGACCTAGTCCAACTTTTAATATGTACCTAGTCCAAGAATAACTACCTAGTCCACACCAAATTGTGCTAACTAATGAGACTTTATGGGACTAGGTGGAACAGGTTTCTGGATCAAGTATTTTTAAATACTAGGAACAGGCATATCTAGTCCCAAATTTACCTAGTACAACCCATCTCTAGTTCTTGGGCCAGCAGCAATCCTTATATAACAAGAGTCCGATGGTCGGGACTCTGGCGGTAGCTGGATCCACAACCTTCTTTCTTTAGCGACGATGGACGGTTTAATAAACCGGCAACGGTGACGAAAACTGTCCTTTCCTTCCAGCTCACAGTCATCTAGCCCCGGCTGAGCTTTATGCTGGCCATCAAAACTTGGTGAAACTGGGTAGGCCGCTAGGGCTACGAGTAACTACACAGTTCGATAAAATGTATGTGTATGCATACCTTCTGCTACGGTATCCCCTGCCTGTTGTAAGGGGCGACTAAAAGGGGCTTCCGGGGTTGCGGGCGACAAGAGTGGGAGCTCGAACCGACAGCGGTTTGTGTGGTCGCATATCGCTGTAATCACTAGGGGATGCTCCCCCCAGAGCAGAGCCCGATAGAAGGGCATCGCGTTAGGAGGACTCCGGTTGTGTTCCGTTGGAGATCCCGGAGTTCTCCACCAAACGCCGAGGACGACCACCGGGGGGGTTTAGTGCGGTAAAAGTCCCACATAGCCCGACGTCCCTCCCATGGCGTCGTTTACCTTTTGAAGGTTTCCTCGTCAACAAAAAAAGGCATACCTTCTTGTCGCTTAAGCTATTGTTTAAGCCTCTATTACTAAGCTTCTTCGCCTTCTCTGCTTCTTGTCCGTCTGTCATCTGTCACAGGGGCCTATGTTTTAAGCTGCTTACATTTTTTCTAAGACACTTGCATTATTTACAGAGTATACATTGCTATGGTCGTGGTAACAAAAAAAAAATACTAAATATAATAAGAAAATATAAAATATACTTACGAACCATTGAACTATCGATTAATAAATGCCTACTAAAAATAAAAATTGGTGGTTCCTACTAAAAAATAAAAATTAGTTGGGTTCCCCATCGTGTGCAAATTTGACGCATACTATATACTTCGACACTTATTTTTCAGTAATTGCGAGCACCTAATTAAAACTAAATGGCGTTTGCCGTTGCAGCATTAAACAAAATCAAAGTAACTTATCAACCGGCCATTACCCTCGCATTGTTTGAGAGACTGACCTTTGACAACTGTTATCTGCGAGCAGTTATCTTGTTATGTAATTTGGCGCGACCGATTGGATGGGTATAGTGACGGGCAGATACAGAATCACAATACAATAAAACACAATAATAACTTGATTCAAGTAAGAAATAAATAAAATCCTATACTGTCTATTTTTAGAAGGTGGTAGAGCCCTTTGTGGTTCGACTCCGGCGGCACCACCGCCACATCTATTTCTACCTAATAACAGCAGTGTCAAGCGCTGCTGTGTTCTGGTTTAAAGGGTGTGGTGAGGGAGATATACTTTTTCGAGACGTTCCAGCTTAGGCCTCAGGGGTAGCGGTGAACAGTGTTGTTATTTCTGCTTAATAACAACTCTGCTGTTATTGGCAGAAATAGGCGAGGCGATGGTGCCGCCGGAGTCGAACCACACCCGGTTCTACCAATGTATTCGTATCTATGTTGAAAGTTAACGTAAGTACAGGCCAACCTAACTGCTCTGTTGTTTGTACTTAGAAAGCCCTTTATATAGTATTTACCACAATTTACAGACACAAATAAAGGTCGATCCACATTATCGTACAACTTGATTCACTCTCGCTAGATTCGGCTAGAGTAACACAAATAAAGTTGAAATGTACGTCATCTGCCTGCCTATATGATATGTGTACATAAACCCTAGCACCGTAGAAAAATTTTCATGCTTTTAATTTTACTTTAACTAATCATATTATTTAAATTATAACCAGGGCCGGATTGAAGGTCTAAAGGCCCTGGGGCAACTAGGTTCCTTACCTAGCCCTATAATTATGTTACAAATAAAAAACTTTCAAAATATTATTGCCATCAAATAAAATTATTTGAACGAAATATGTAGTTTCTACATTTGCATTATGTAAACAATACGAAAGCTTTTTTTTTCTATTTGAAAAAAAGCCCGTTAAGTAGCTGACCCATTCATATTGGATATTTTTGATCTCTAATATCTCTCTAATATGAATTTGGGGCAGTACCCCCACCTACCACGCTAATCCGGCCCTACTTATTACCTAAAGTCCACGCAAAGTCACGAGCAAAAACGAATCCACTCCAATAAGATCAGACGAACAGTGGGAAGTGACCCCACATCCCGATTCCTACACAATGGCTTTCAACTCCTGTGAGCACAAAAAGGCGTCTGGGAACACACAGTCGGGAACTCTCCCAGACTTGAATGGCAGTTTGTGTACAAGAACTGGATTTGAATATAAAGAAATATGTTTTTTACACGCATAACCCCAGTAGCATTGCCAGTAATTGTGTGTTAGACTCTTGCTATTTATATAACACTGTGATATTGCGTTTGTTAGAAATATATTTAAATTACTCGTATTTTATTATTAGTCATAGATTATTAAAGATACTTCGCCGCCTTAAAATCGAATAAAGCCGCAAACGGCTGATAAGTAGGTATTTTTTTTAATTCTTGACAAATAAAAAACATTTTTAGAGAAAATTTACAAATAAATAACTAATACTGCGTAATTTACATAATAAATAAATAAGTATTTCAAATATTTTAGGGATATTTTAGCACGGAGACGTGGCAAAACTTTTTTACGCAACTATTTCAATTGTCAAAACTGGTTACATTTTCTTGTTAGGAGTGAGTAATCTTTACTAATCTATGTTTTTAGTATTATTTTAATTATTTCATGATGTGTTATTTTATTTTGTGTTATTTTTATAATATTCGATTCTTATTTCAATATTCACTGGCAGGTACGATTATTTGAGTTAGCATAAAAAAGAAAAAGAAAGGTCCTGACATTTGAGTTGCATTGTGCGCGGGAATAATATAAGTGGTAAATTGGTCGAAGAAATAGTTTTATTATTTCAAGTTATTTATTTTTAAGGTCAATAGATAAGCAACACAATAAAAATCAAACCACGATTGTTATCTAAGTAGGTCAGACGTGGTCACATATAAATTAACTGTTATTTTGAAAACATTATGTTATTTTATCTTACAAATAAAAGCGAAAGTTTGTGAGGAATGATGAATGTTTATTATTTTTTACACAAAAACTGCCGATCAGATTTAGGTGAAAATTGATAAACAGATAGTTTATAATCTAGATTTACAAATCATATAGTACTATTAACTTCAAACGGGGCCCACACGGATGAAACCGCGTGCAAAGGCTAGCTAGATCTACTTGTACAACAGTGAGCAAACAAATAAACGTAACTTTTTTTATAATAAAGGAGAAGCGGACGAGCATGCAGTATACCTGATGGTAAGTGGCTACTGCTGCCCATGGACATATGTAATCAACCCCAGATAGGATTAGATATTTCTACCCGAGGTTGGCCACAGATGCGCCGCTACCCCTGAGGACTAAGCTGGAACGCCTCGGAAAAGTATGTCTACCCTTACCACACCCTTCAAACCAGAACACGGCAGCGCTCAACACTGTTATTATGAGGCAGAAATAGGTGTGACGTTGGTGCTGCCGGAATCGAACTACAAAGGGTTCTACCACCTTCAGTAACAACTAAACTAGCGCTTAAAAATAGTAATATAGTGAAGTTAATAAAAACATTTTAATAACTGCTCTTTTCAAGCTTGTGCTTCGCAATACGTATAAACACTTTTATTCGGTATGTCTGTATGGTATAGTCTTTGAAGCTGAACCGCTAAAAGCTAAAAGCTCTACTATTGCGGAGCTTTTATGCAAAGACTTTTGAGATACTTTTACTTGATGATGATAGTTCGGTGGCGAGTTCTGTGGTCTGTATGCGTTCAAAGAATATTTCTAGATGAAATCCAGTTAAACTAATTTACATTTCAATATGCTATCTGATATTATTTTACAGAAAAATAAACACTGCATTACCAAATTTGTATAAGTTAACGAAAGGACACGAAGAAGGCTGGATTTAAAAAAATATAAAAAAATTCAAAATTCAAATTCAATTTTTTATTGCTCATGCATACAGTACATAATTATGGTGTTACAAAAAAAAAAAAACAATCGACAACAATAAAACAAACAAACAATAAAACAATCGATAGTGCAAATACGGTGACACTTTTACTATTTTTTTTTTTCACTGAGAGATCAGCCCCAACCTATGTTCTCCCCAAGTTTGTTGTGGTACTTACGGGACACCCTGTAAATAATTTCGGTGTGCTTATGTCTGCAATTCTTCTCCTACTAACGACTGGACCGGTATGACAATGATATATTTCTATGCGATATGATAATAAATGTGGACCTATTGGCACACCTACATGGTTTTCAACTAGTGGACCTGTACTCTTACCATGAGTTTTCAAAACATCCCACAATTTTACGTTACGTTTACTCTATCCATTATTCTGTTCCGTTTGCTTTAGTAGACTGAGTAAACGTAACAATAGTAAGAGTAACAATAAGTAAGTGCTCAAGTCTTTTTGTTTGCCTCACATGTTCGCAAAAAAGAGAGACAAAAATAAATCGCCATTTTGTCAATTTAGACATTTAATGTTACGTTACTGACACTATAGTTCTGATAAAATCCGCTAGGGGCGCTGATTGGACATTGTATGGGAAATACGTAAACAGATACCAAAATAATCATATTTGTCAAAACGTAAAAACTCATGGTAAGGGTACTGGAAGTTGGCCCTGTTGCAGAGATTTTCAAAATTTTCCATTTTTTTTCCTTCATTATACTATCGATTATTACCTAAAACATTATAGATTTTTTATCTTTCCATATTTTAATGCGATCCGTTAGTAACACACCATAATATTAATATCTGTCAGATAACTCTGATGACTACCAAACAGATTTGGTGGTGTTTCACTATCATATAAACGGTTTTATGTTCACACTAATAGGTACTTCATTTATTGGGGCTTCCGTACCCAAAGGGTAAATATGAAACCCTATTGATAAGCCTGCGCTGTCCGTTTGTCACAGGGCTCTATCTTTTGCACCGTAATAAATATACACTTAAAATTTGTACAGAATATGTATAACAGGTAGCCGCTATAACAAAAAAAACTACTATAAAAACAAGAAAGTTTGAAAATAAATAGGGGCCTCCAACCAAGAAACTGCTATTTTTCGGCTTTATAAATTGAACCGGAAATCAAGGACAGTTCAAATTTTCACAACACATTTACATCTATGGTATGATAAAAGCTACTAGAAATAAAAAAAAAAAATGAAAATTTGGTCGTACGGAACCCTCCGTTACTTATTCGATTCACACTTGGCCAATTATTGTATAAAGATATATAGAGTGTAGATACATTCGACACATTAATGCCGGCTACGAGAATTAATTCGTAGCACTCGTAGCACGTAGCGGGTGCTACGCGGTGTAATTAGGGCCATTACTGTAGCACTACCACGAGTTGGCATAGAAACGCCACTATAGAAATGGTAAATAGAAAACTATTGTCATTTTGCTAGTGAATAACATAACTACTATCGTTACGGTATTTCTTGACAACGTCTGTCAAATTAATGACTCATGGGACCTAATTTGTATGGCAATAGATAATAATGACATTCGCTAGCGATTTGATTTCGATAGGTTTTTTACGTATCGAGTTACGCCACTACGGATTTTAGTTCTACGAGTAACCACCAGAGGCGCTGTACAATTTTTCATACATTTATTTTACGCAGTCGCTAGCGAGTAATACTTTTGTAAACCCATGGTAGTCCTACTGTGTGCCTATACGTAAAGCCGAGGGCCTATATGTATTTAATGCCTACGTTTTAGCATAGACGGCCTATTTTGAGTAATTAGCAAAATGTGAAAGAATGCATTTTTATTTAAAAGAGACATTACATAGTTCATTTTTTTTATATAATATAGGAGTGGCAGAAGAGCATGCTGTCCACCTGATGGTAAGTACATGGACATCTGTAATCAACCCCACAGGATAAGATATTCCTACCTGGGGTCGGCCACAGATGCGCCGCTACCCCTGAGGACTAAGTTAGAACGCCTCAAAAAGTATGTCTTACCACACCCTTCAAACCAGAACCCAGCAGTGTTTAAACCTACTGTTATTAGGCAGAAATAGGTGTGGTGGTGGTGCGGCCGGAGTCGAACTACAAAGGGTTCTTTAAAAGTGATAAGCGGCTACTGCCGCCCATGGTCGCCTGTATTCAACCCCAGATAAAATAAGATTCCATTACATTTATTTTTTGTACAATATTTAGAAAAATCTGTTTAAAAAGGTCTCCCGTATGAAGTTACTCAGTAAGTGAACGAGGCGGCATGATCCGATTTACCGATAGGATTAACTTTAGTCGAGCGTGTGCGTTTAGAAGCAAAGTGACAGAGTCGTTATAATGGAATTTATTTATTTATTAAAAAGTCGCACCAACAAGGTGAACACTGATGCATACAAATTATTTTGATAAAACATTGAGATATTTATTAAGTGCCACCTCAATTACAGGTGCGAACAGCTTGAGCAACTACATACTAAACAATATTTTATAGTTATATTCTAAAATGCTATTAGGAAAAAAATGTAAAAAAAATAACAATATTCAAAAAACTATACATTCCTGATAACATAACTCACAACATGATTACAAATTAAATAACATCAACATTGAGAATACAGGTTATGATGTGATATTTTTAATTTAAATTAATTATAGTTTGATTAAATTATATAATTCAATTATTATTATTATATTATTCGATAAAAAATTATAGTTTGATTAAATTATATTATTCGATTATTATTATTATATTATTCGATAAATTAATTATATTATTAAATAATTTAAGACTATACAGCAAGATAAACACACTTACTTTACACAGATTAACTTTAAATTAAGATAACTTTAAATATATCTAAATTATTTCAGAAATTAACTTTTTAAACAATGTTAGAGAATTTGAAAAGATATCAACAGAGTTTGGTTTTGACCCAGGGTCGCATGAATTTTCACTGCCTATATTTATGTTATGTACGTTGTTGTAACTCCTAAGTATCCTATTTAAAGGAGCGTAATGTCCTAGATTAGATCGTGCGAACTTTGGAACAAATGGAGTATACTTTGTATATCTGGGCAATCTTCTAGGAATAGATATCGATAGATCTGACAAAACGTGTGGAGCGTCAATGTAACCATTCACCAGTTTATACAGAAACATGATGTCCAGCAGCTTTCTACGATGGAGTAGTGATTTTAGGTGGAAATGTTGTAGTCGGTCGTCATAACTTGGTAGGGTTTTGGCCAAATTACAATTATAAGACAAGTGCCATAGAAATCGCTTCTGTACAGACTCTAAGCGTTTGTTATATATGTCATAGTGCGGGTTCCATATAACACTGCCGTATTCCAAGCCACCACGAACGAGTGCATTGTAAATTGCTATTTTTGTGTCCGGCTTCTTGAATTCCCTACAGTTCCGAAGAACAAAACCCAGAGCTCTGAAAGCTTTTTTAATTATATGGTCAATGTGCAGATTAAATCGTAATTTGCTGTCGAGGATAATTCCTAGATCCCTGATGTGATCAACCTCTTTTAGTGGTACCCCATTAATTAGATAAGATCTAGATTAATTAGATAGAATCGATGTATAAAACCGATTCTAGCCGTGACTTTAGGAAAAATTTAGATTATATATATTTTTTTATTTATATATGTAACCTAACGATAAGGCAGGCGGGAAAGCAGTCACCGTCGCCTATGGACATTTGCAACACCAGAGGAGACGCCAATGCATCGCCGGCTTTGAAGAAGAGCTCTTTTTACACCCCTCTTGAAGAGCCCTATGTCACAGTCCTGAGGGAACACCTCAGGAGGAAGTTCATTCCACATTTTGCACGTACGCGGCAAAAAAGAACGATCAAACCGAACCGTGGAGGACCGCCCCGTGTCCAGTTGATGTGGATGGAACTTCATCCTTCGGCGAGTGGTGCGATGAAGAAAAGGTGACGTAGGCACCAGATCAAACAGTTCCTCAATCAATTCAATTAAGTCAGTGGAGGAAGTTTAGTGGTTAGAAACTAGACATCAATCAGCAGGTCCTAGGTTCGAATCCTAAACACGCATCCTCGACTTTTCAAAAGTTATATGCTTATTATATTATGATATTATATTCTATTTCTATTAGGTAGGGACTGTTTCAAATACTTTACTGCTGTTGGAATTTTATTGCAGGTTACATAACACAACCTACTTTATAACTTTTTTTGGATTGTGACTTGTGACCACAGAATTACCGATTTTTTACCGCCTTCCCAAAGGAGAGAGGTTATATATGTATTCGTTGCGTATATACTTGTAGTTTTATTATACCGATTTTAGTTAAAGTAGCTTATATAATTTAACTATAAGTATAGGCTTTTTAAGCAATTAAAGTAATTTCGGTAATATTGTTAAAAAAATACCGCAAAAAAGATTAGCCACAAGACGAGACATAACGACAATTTTATTGTAGCTAAGATAATATGGAATATTCAATTTGACATACGTGGGAGGTCGACGATGCGTGGGAGACAATGTGACGTCATTTGAATAATAAGACTCTATTGCGTTATCCTAAAGTAGATTTTATTTATGACCAACTGTCTATAATGTAAGATGACATTAGGTATCTCACCTTTGAACGTAAAGAAATTAAGCTACTTATTTCTTAAGGCAGGATAAGATGTACATAAAAACGAAGTTATATTATTTAGTTTAAAAAATAACTAACAGTTACTGATATTATAAATATAATATCTATCTACTGATTCACGAGATTGCACGATATCGTCACTTATGAATAAATACATATGTAAAATGTCTTTATCATCAAAATTTTCAGTTAATGCTCTTTCCCACAGACCTAAAAATACAGGTCTGTTTCGGGATATGATGTTTTAAAACATTTCGGTACGATGTCGTGTCGTATGGTCGTTTTACACCATTGATACTAGAAACAGCGTCACAGAGGCGCACATAAAGCTCAGGGGTCCTACCACCACCTTTTAAAAACTATGATAATTCAGGAAAGTTTTATTTCAATATTGCATCAACATTATTTTATTTCGTACCACGACCTTCTTAAAACAGTTTTGTTTTATTCCTGCCGAGCGATGTAAACTTAAACCTTTATTCATTTTTAGCTTATTGATTGTATAAAACCAACAAAAATTTTCATATATTGCTTAAAAAAATAAATTTCCTGCCAAAAAAAGAATAAGTAATTTCGACCGATATCATACAAAACTGCTTATTGTAATATTATAAAAACAATCCTACTTTAACGAGGTCGTGGTACGAAATTGGTACTAGGCCCCCTGGTCATAATTATAAGTGCATAATTATAATGCAAGCATCTAACGCCATTCGTGACCATGTAGGTAGTCAAATTTCTAAAAAGGTTCTTCCATTTTTACATCCATTTTCGACATATTTTGAAGGCTGCAACTTATATTTCTTCTTATAAATATTTTAGTAGACGTATTCCTCGATCAAGGGTGACAAATTCTTTGGTACAACCTATCGTTAGCTAGGTAAAGTACCTCTCTAACGAAATCTTGGATCCGCCACTAGGCGGTGGTGCAGCCACAGGAAAATGAAATCAAAGAATTTAAAAAAACGTGGAGTGCTCCATTTATCAGTTTTCGAAAAGCGCCCCACACTTTTTCCACAATTATACTATTTACTGTTCCTTAATTGATTCCTAGATATAAAAATATTTTCTTCTTTTCATAGTTGATTGTATCATAAAATAGTGTTTTTTAGTTTTTTTTTACTATATTTATAAATCTTTTAACTTCACAGGTCACCAAAAATCAAGTCAGAGGATACAGAATGCGACACCGAAGCTTTAAAGCCGGAGCCCGACCAGCCGGAGGAGAAGGGAACGGGTCTCGAAGCGAAGATGTCTCTGCTGAACGGCATCACAGTCATCGTGGGCTCCATCATCGGCAGCGGGATCTTCGTGTCTCCGACTGGCGTGCTGAAGTACACCGGCTCGGTCAACGCCAGTTTGCTGGTGTGGATTATATCTGGGGTTTTTAGTATGGTAAGTGACGTTTTTGTAGTATAAAATAATCTACATTAAGTAAAGTAATGTAAAATATGTTCAAGAAGCAAGTCAAATAAGTTTTGACATCATTTAAACATCGGGTTGGTAAACGCTATGTGCAACCGAGCATGCAGTCCACCTGATGGGAAGTGGCTATTACAGTGGATATCTATAATCAATCCCAGATAAGATTAGATTCCTACCTGAGATCGGATAAAGAAGAGTTGCTACCCCTGAAGACTAAGTTGGGTCGTCGATAAGTATGTCTCCGTCACCACATCCTTCAATCCAGAACACAGCAGCGCTTAACATCTGTGGCTGACTTTAATTCGGACTACAATCCTATTTGGAGTTGATTACAGATGTGTTTGGGCCGTGGTCAATTACCATCAGGTGTACCAGATGTTCGTGGTTGTTATAAGGGAGAAATAGATGTTGCGGTGATGGCTCTATAGTCAAACCCCAAAGAGCTTTACCACCTCTTAATAGTCCGTAAAAGTCTTTTTAACAAACAAAAATCAAACAATTGTGACGTCAGCCGTTTATTGGCAAACTTGGTCACTTCCGGCTAAACACACACACACATAAATACAACATACGCAAATGTATACTAGTGGTGTCCGCGGCTTCGCCCGCATTTTAATGAAATAATATGACATAAAAAAAACTAAAAATTTGTACCTGCATTGGAATGACAGTGGTGCCATCTGTCAAAAATTGGTCTTACCAACTCCCAAACCCTCGTGGGCTCTTGGACAACAACTTTGCTAAAGATTATCGCTTGATCAAATGCATAGTTTCCGATTCTATAACTACTTATGAATTAAAAATTAATTAAAAAAACCTTTTCCCACGGACTAAATTGTGAATCTAAACTATTCTCAAGTCCCCTTGAATACACACAACAAATTTCATCAAAATCAGTCCAGTCGGTTAGGAGAAGTTCAGTGATATACACACGCACATAAGAAATATATATATACATATATAAAGATACATCAAAATCAAATCAATGCCACAGACAATTTGCTTTCAATTTAAATCATCTGTCGGGCCTGTTAATGACCTCGGCGACCACTAACGACCTCTGAACGCAAGGTCTTGGAGCCGTTGACATTCTATCATCGATATCCATTGCTGGTACAACATAGCAATCGATTTATGAAAGGATTTAAATTACGCAATGTAACGGGAGATGGTTGAGATATTTGGAATTTGCATTGCGTGATGTATGTCATAATCTAATCATAGTTTCTGGCATATTATGATATTCCCAGAAAGCTTTAAATGAAATAATTTATTAAACTTTGGCAAAGGAATATCTCCCGTCAGCGGTCTTGCTCCGTCAGTGTTAATTCGGAACTTGTATATATGCAAGATTTTGAGAAAACCTCGTTAGCGTGATTCAGAAATACTAGTGGCGCCATCTAACTACGAAGCTTAATTGGGCAAGGTCTAGCAGTAAAACACCTTATTCCGAGGATTCCGAAATTGATATAAAATTCCTAGGAAAATATAAAACTGCGTTAATTTTATATGTGTTTTATGAGAACATTGCAGTATATGAAATTGTTATCTATAAAAATAAAGATGTGAATGCTATGTTAGTTACCCAATTTACGTCAAAGAGAGTTGGCGTTATTGTTGTGGCATGGGACTTTTCTGAGTGGTAGTGGCTTATCTGTGGCCGTTCTCAGCTAGTTATCTAATCTTATCCGGGATTGATTACAGATTTCCATGGACTGCAGTTACTTACCATCAGATGGATTGCAAGTTCATCAGCTACTCCTATTATAAAAAATAACAAATTACAAAAATAAAACAGACTCGTTCTAAACACGACAACCTTTGGTCTGAACGCAATATTATAATCCTACCATATAGATACGTCACTTTATGGTATATCAAAGTTTACGCTCGATCAGACTCGATCTCCTACACTAATGACGCTGATTTAGTTCAAGTTCAAGGGTAAATGTGAACGTGCTTTATTGCAACAGTTTACACATTGATATGTGACGACATTAGACACTAATGTATTAATTGGGAACACCTTGTAAAATTTTACGTTTTATCTTTCAAATATCCTTTTTAGGAAAAGATATTGGGTTTGTGTTTTTTATGTGGCTACACACTACACTACGTCCTTCCCGGGGTTACTGGTGGAGCGGTCCGAGCTTCCACTCTTGGCGCAGCAACCCCGGAAGCACCTTTTAGTCGCCTCTTACGACAGGCAGGGGATACTATAGCTCTATTCTGGTCCCGGAACAACCGGGACAACGTTATACATACCCTGTAAAAAATTCAAATGTCTATCTATTATAATTTAGGAGATAGTCCTGTGACAGACGGACAAATATCAGAGGCTTAGTAATAGTGTTCCGATTTTACCATTTTTGTACGGTTCACTAAAAGCCCCGTAATATTTACCGTCGTTTAGTGTTATCTAACAGCCGCTTTATGTTACGTCAGATTTTACGTTCGGACTACGACACTAGTACTGACTGAGCCAGACTGTGGCTAGTTCAAGGGTAATGAACGGTCTCGCAACGACTAACTATGCATACCTAGCTAAGATTTGACAGTTTAAGGTAGGTCCAACCCAAGGTTAATATATCGTGTTTGCTAATTATTAAATGAATAAATTGCAAGCATTTTATAAGCTTTTTTGTACGGGTTGTAAGAAGGAACGGGTTTTTCAGAAATTTCTCTTATTACACATTCGTTGAAGTGAAATGAAATGAGATGAGATGAGATGAGGTGAGGTGAGGTGAGGTGAGATGAGATGAGGTGAGGTGAGATGAGGTGGGGTGTGGTGAGGTGAGGTGAGGTGAGGTGAGGTGAGATGAGATGAAATGGTGGCACTTACAAATTGTCAGTTACAATATTTTTTTTAACTACTACCGGATCGCAACGCGACCTCAACTGAGAAGTAGCAGACGAGCATGCAAACCACCTGATTGTAAAAGTCGTTGCTGCTTATGGATGTGTGCTCCCCACAGGGCAGAGCCCGACCGGGGCATCGCGCTCGGAGGACTCTGGTTGTGTTCCGTAGGAGATCCCGGAGTTCTCCAACAAGCGCTGAGGACTGCCTCCGGGGGGGGGGTTTTAGTACGGTAAAAATCCCACATAACCCGGCGTCGCTCCCACGGCGTCGGGTACCTTTTGGGTTTCCCCCTCGAAAAATAAAAACAAAAAAGGTACATTGTGAACACTTTGGACTCGAGTACTGACTCGATTCTTTTTTATGTGAGTACTAAAGTACTCGAATACCAAAAATGCACATCATTAGCAGCCACCATTGAGGACTAAACTAGTCGCTTAGTGTACGTCAGCCGGCACACCCTTCAACTTCTCCGGCGTGCAAGAACTTCTCCACACTAGAAATAGGAGAGGCGGTAGTACTGTGGCGGCTTAAGGGGGGGAGGGGTGGCCCGCCCCGGGCCTCCGATTTTGGGGGGCCTCCACCTAACCTAACCTAACCTAACCTAACCAAAAAAATTATGAAATCAGTCATCGAAGAAAAAAAACAAAAAAGATCACCGAATCACAGGCAAACTATTTACAGCCTCCATTCAACTGTCCGCCCCGGGCCTCCGACGACCTTTTTTTTTTTTTTTTTTTTTTTTTTATAATATGAGAGTAGCAGACGAGCATGCAGTCCACCTGATGGTAAGTGGCTACTGCCAACCATGGACATCTGTAATCAACCCCAGATAGGATTAGATATTCCTACCTGAGGTCGGCCACAGATGCGCCGCTACCCCTGAGGACTAAGCTGGAACGCCTCGGAAAAGTCTGTCTCCCTTACCACACCCTTCAAACCGGAACACAGCAGCGCTTAACACTGCTGTTATTAGGTAGAAATAGGTAGAATCTTTTTCACTTTAACTTACTTCATCACAAACCAGTTTAAGTTTCTACTTTTTACTTACTACTTCAAAGAAGATCCAACAAAAAACTGAACAATAGTATATTTTTCCTCATTTGCCAAATTAGGTAGTAATAAAAATCTGGCTGCAGTGTTTAACCGAATAAACGTATAAAATTAAAACTTGTTTGGCATGATGTTAATAACGCAATGAGATTTATTTTATATAATACTTACTACGTAGACTTATTATTCTTTGTTTTGTCATCCAGATATTCCAGGATTTTAGTCTTCCGATTAAGTTTAATTTCAGCCCTTGTTACACGTAATTACATATAATTTCGAATGACATTTAATTTAAAATGTTTTCGGATCATTAATTGTTTTTAACCATCGCTTCTGCGAAGTATGTTACACTAAAAATGTTTTATATTTACTTTTAAATAAATTACTTTTAATATATCGGTATACAATTACTATGTAATATGGAAGTAGCTATCGATAACGCCATTCGCCTGATGGTAAGTGGCAACTGGCGACCATAAATATTTGTAAGCTATCGCCATAGATAAGTATAGACCGCCGTATCTGACCGCCTTGTAAATGAAGGAAGCGGAACAATGCCGACATGTGCAGTTAAGTGGTGCAAAAACACGAAATCGAAGAAAAAGTGCGGAGAAATATCGTTTCATTCGTAAGTGCTCTAAACACTGCATTTTTTATATTATTCAAACACGAAAATAGATGAGAGTGAAAATTTCAATTGTCAAAACTGGTTATATTTTCTTGTTAGGAGTGAGTAAACTTTACAAATCTATGGCTATTCAAGATAAAATTTGAGTCCAACCTGATCTCGGGAAACTCATCTACTAAGTCGGAAATTCTCGGATAAGTCCCATGGGATAAGCCTGCAAAGTAGAACACAGCAGCGTTAAACACGGCTGTTATTAGACAGAAATAAATAACTTAAATACTTAAGTATGGAAAAAGATAATTTAATACTATGCTAACGAAAAAGATTAAACAAAATGGTTGAGACAATTACGTACGTAATTTACGATGTAAATAAAAAGCAACAGATTTATTATAAGTAAAGAGCTTCTCGTAATAAGTACCCATTACTCTCAAGAGTCGTGCGAAATTGCAAATTACACATAAGAACCTTTGATAAGAAAATTAGAAAGATACTTCACCGCCTTGAAATTGGATAAAGCCACAAAAGGATTGATCAGTTGTTTTTTTTTATTCTTGACAAATAATATGTTAGGTTATAATTTATAAATATTTAGTTTATTTCTCGAAAGTGATTGTTTAATCTTAAGAGAGATATTAATAGAGTACTTAAACCGTAAACCATAAAATACACTTTAAGAGAAAATTTACGTATAAATAACTTATACCACGTAATTTACGTAAAAAAATAAATATTTCAAATATATTTACATAATATATTTACAAATATTCAAAATACACTATTAGAGAAAATTCACGTATAAATAACTAATACTACGTAATTTACGTAATAAATAAATATTTCAAATATATTTACATAATATATTTACAAATATTCAAAATACAGTCTTCGAGAAAATGTATTAATAACTAATACTACATAATTTACGTAATAAATAAATATTTCAAATATTTTAATGACATTTTAGCACGGAGATGTGGAAAACTTTATTCACACAACAATTTCAATTCTCAACTGTTTAAACTCTCTTGGTAATGATCTATCTATGTATTTTACTAATCTAAGATGAAAAGAAAACATTTTAATGACATTTTAACACGGAGACATAGAAAACTTTATTTACGCAACAATTTCAATTCTCAAAACTGTTTAAACTTTCTTGGTAATGATCTATCTATGTATTTTACTCATCTAAGATAAGAATATTAAAGCTCTTTATAATGAGGGCTTATTTTCTTCGTCGGAAGTTGTTTTTCTATAAAATTAATACAGCTTCACCAAGGCCGCTTGGGAAAGTATATTTATAGCAACTGGAAATTGTTATGCCTTATTAATTATGATGTTTTGTTATTTGAAGTAATACGATTATCTATACAAAGTAATAAAATGTAATGTCTATTTGTAATGTCAAAATAAAACAGGGTTCTCATAGCATAACAATATTTCTCTGAGGGGTTACTTGTTAAAAATATATATATAACTAGCTGACCAGGCAAACGTTGTTACCATATAAATAAAAAAATGTTAAGGGTGAACAACCCTTATCACTTAGGGGTATGAAAAATAGATAGTAGCCGATTCTCAGACCTACTGAATATGCATATAAAATTTGGTGAACATCGGTAAAGCCATTTCGGAGGAGTACAGTAACTAACATTGTGACACGAGAATTTTATATATAAGATTTTTGTCTGTCTACCTGTTTGTTCCGAGTTAGCGCCGAAACAGCTGGATCGATTTTGATTACTCTCATTGGCAGCTGATGTTATAAGAAGTAAATTACTTAGGATAGATTGTCCGCGTAAAACTGCTAGTCCGCTCTGAATATAGAAATGAATCGCGTCGCCATAGCAAATTGTACGACTACACCTGCCCAACAACTTCAGGGCGGACTAGCAGTTTGGCGATAACTATAATAGTATAATTCGAAGGTGGTAGAATCTTTTGTGGTTCGACTCCGACGGCACCACCGCCACACCTATTTCTGCCTAATAACAGCAGTGTTAGGCGCTGCTGTGTTTCGTTTTGAAGGGTGTGGTAAGGGAGACATACTTTTCGAAGGCGTTCCAGCTTAGTCCTCAGGGGTAGCGGCACATCTGTGTCCGACCTCAGGTAGGAATATCTAATCCTATCTGGGGTTGATTACAGATGTCCATGGGCGGCAGTAGCCACTTACCATCAGGTGGACTGCATGCTCGTCTGTTACTCCTATATTATTAAAAAATATCCTTATACATTTTCTACTAGTATTCGACACAGACCAATTTAATCTGGCATAAAGATGAGCAACATACTTCATGAGAGCTTATATAGAATGTTAGACATCTTACAACTACTTAGTTCTTAAGAGCGGGGTCGACGCGATAACGACCTTGGAGTGGCCTTCAACTTCACAATGTGCGTCTTTGGAATGAAAGAGGGAACGAAGGGCTTTATGTAAGTTCGCATACACATTCTGGCATTTAAGCCCTTTCGTATATTAATTGTTTTATTATATTGTAATATGATATGGCCGGTTTTGAGGTATGAGGCCCTAGGGTAATAAAGGTGTTGAGGCCCCAATTATGTTCTGAATTACAAAGAAAAAATATTTCAATCAAGTCAAAAACTTTACTGCCAACAAATAAATTTATTTCCATACTCTTTGGAAACACACCTGTAAGTTGCGAAACCGTTAAAATTTTGATATTTTTGTCTCTATAGTGCGGGTCGTTCAATTGTAGAGGCCCCGGTTGCCTTCTTCCTAGTCCAGCCTTGATATGGTACATATGGTTGAGACCAGGGACCTATATCTAAACAAATACGGGTCTGTGATTGAGACCAGTCACAGTCACAGTGCAATCAATGGTGTGGTTTGATTTACAAACCCTTTTTTTTTTGTTTTTTTTTTGTTTTCGAGGGGGAAACCTTCAAAAGGTACCCGACGACGTGGGAGCGACGCCTATTACGCGATTATTACCGCACTAAAACCCCCCCGGTGGCCGTCCTCAGCGCTTGGTAGAGAACTCCAGGATCTCCAATGGAACACAACCGGAGTCCTCCGAGCGCGATGCCCCGGTCGGGCTCTGCCCTGGGGGGAGCACTTTACGCTCCTCCCGCACACCTGGTGTTTACGACGGCGCGACCACCCATGCCGCCGTTCTTCCCGGGGTTGCTCTCCGGACGGTTCGAGCTCCTCTCTTGCCGCCGGCAACCCCGGAAGCCCCCTTTTAGTCGCCTCTTACGACAGGCAGGGGATACCGTAGCCCTACCCCCGGAACTACATGGACATGATTTACAAACCTACACAAACTAAGTCAAACACTCTATCCACACGCTCAAATTCGTGACGGTTTGGCAAGTGTGCGAACGCCGCATAAGTTTTAGAACTTACACTTATATAATCCTATTCCAGGGTTAGTGTCTATTAAATTTTGAAGGTGGTAGAACCCTTTGTGGTTCGACTCCGGCGGCACCACCGCCACACCTATTTCTGCCTAATAACAGCAGTGTTAGGCGCAGCTGTGTTCCGGTTTGAAGGGTGTGGTAAGGGAGACAGACTTTTCCGAGGCGTTCCAGCTTAGTCCTCAGGGGTAGCGGCGCATCTGTGGCCGACCTCAGGTAGGAATATCTAATCCTATCTGAGGTTGATTACAGATGTCCATGGGCGGCAGGAGCCACTTACCATCAGGTGGACTGCATGCTCGTCTTCTACTCCTATATTATAAAAAAAAAAAATACATTCTGTCGACCGTGATAAGTCACGTTTGCAAAATTATGTGATTTTAATTATAATATTAATTGTTTCTATTATTTCACTAGTGACAGTACAGCGTAACATATAAATAATCTTATTATCATAACTTGGTCGTGATTCGACCTTCGAACCGGTTTATCAATAAAGTTCGAATCAAATGCCAATTAATATGTATTACAATAAGATTTTACAACTATTTTTAACACGTTTTTATTAGCTTGGGTTGTATGTAGGTATGTATGTATGTACGTAACAGTAACGGAATCTTTGAACCCGATTTCTATCCACTTTGAACTTTCATATTAATTCAAAATTTTGAAAAAATATCAAAAACCGATGACAATACACGATTTTAATAATTTTGTACCATTGTCCTTATCAACATCCTCAGGATTAACGATTTTCGAGGCGAGAGAAAGCGCCTTAGGGAGAGTTTAGGCAAAGTTATTAGGATTGTTATGATCTATGAGTAGCCGTGATCACTTTTCAACTGGTGGTAGAACTGGTTTTATCACATCTAGTTCTAGTGTGAAGCAGTTATTGCCTTGATGGAAGGGTGTAGATGGCGACTGACTTACATGCTTTTATAATATAGGAGTAGCGGACGAGCATGCAGTCCACCTGACGGTAAGTGGCTACTGCCGTCCATGGACATCTGTAATCAACAACAGATAAGATTAGTTTCCTACCTGAGGTCGGCCACAGATGCGCCGCTACCCCTGAGGACTAAGCTGGAACGCCTCGGAAAAGTCTGTCTCCCTTACCACACCCTTCAAACCGGAACACAGCAGCGCCTAACACTGCTGTTATTAGGCATAAATAGGTGTGGCGGTGGTGCCGCCGGAGTCGAACCACAAAGGGTTCTACCACCTTCAAAAATCTGTTCTGTATGTTTGCGACAGTAATCATTTACCATCAGGTGGATTGCTAGTTTGCTACCCTACGATTTAAAAAATATGAACTAAAAAGTAATATTATATTTTTATAATACACACATTGCAAAAGCTTCTTAAACTTTCATGCTAGGGATTTTAACTTACTTTATTGTTAGTACTTTATATAATAGACAGGCAGATAAAAAGACAACGGAAAAGCACTGACTGATAAGATTTTGTTGCAATTTCACATCCGATCATAATGTGGTTGTGTTTTAACATGTAACTTCTTCAAAACATCTATATCTAATAGTTGTAAAAGTATAAAATTAAATATAAGTGTACAATCACGACAAAAAAAGAATTACGACTCTTGGATCCCTCTCGGACTTAAATGTCCTGACAGGTGCACCTTAACAATTACCAATGCACACAGCAAAAAATATAGAATAGTCATCATCATCATCATCAACCCATTACTGTCCCACTGCTGGGCACGGGTCTTCTCTTAGAATGAGAAGGATTAGGCCATAGTCCACCGCGCTGGCCAAGTGCGTATTGGTAGACTTCACATACATTTCTCAGGTATGCGGGTTTCCTCGTGGTGTTTTCCTTCACCGTTAAAGCAAGTGATAATTAATTTCTAATAGGCACATAATTTTGAAAAATCAGAGATGCGTCCCTGAGATTTGAACCTCGGACCCCTCGATAGAGAGGCCGAGTTTAACCGTAAGTCGATCACTGCTATAAAATAGTCGTTAGTTCAAAACTTTATGAAAACATACTAGGAACTTCCAAATTCTTGTAGGTATGTATCTACGGGAATTTGAAATATTTCACCCACATTCAGTTCAAGATGATTCAAGGGAAAAATCAATACACTACAATGTTTTTGCTGGCTAATTGGTAATACGAGACTGTGTTATCACGGTCACATGGCCACAGATAGCTGGCCAATTAATATCTGCTATTAATAACAATAAAGACGTGCGAGATCACATGACGTGCTAAAATTTAGAGCAAAATCACTGTTTGTTACCAGAAGTTTTACCGCTTTGTTGGTTTTGATAAATAAGGTCACAGGCCAG
Organism: Epargyreus clarus clarus; assembly: GCA_014595695.2. Taxonomy (NCBI): domain Eukaryota; kingdom Metazoa; phylum Arthropoda; class Insecta; order Lepidoptera; family Hesperiidae; genus Epargyreus; species Epargyreus clarus. Next base: position 2,087,318 of record JACTTY020000028.1, read on the forward strand.
CGTTTTATTGACAAGATTTCAATTCAATTGTTTCCGCAGATTTAAATGTAGAAAAGTCTCCGGATTGCATGATAGTAGAAACTTTGGCAGACTAAGGGAGGAAGGGTGGGTGTTAGGGGCGGTTCTGGGGCCTCTGGTCCAGGTGGGCCTCCAAATCTCAACAGGTTATTTTGTAGACATTTGTAAAAGCTTGTAAAATTAAATCAACTTTTTAGACTGGGGGCCTCATTCAACATCCGTCCCGGGCCTCATTCAACTTTGGCAAAGGGAGATCTCCCGCCGGGCTAGGTGATCATGCCCGGGGAATGGCCGCGCTCCGACTGTCTCAGTTCGGAACTTGTATATATGCCAGATATTTAGAAAACTTCGATAGCGTGATTCAGAATACTCGTGGCGCCATCTCTTGACGAGTAGCGGGAGGTCGCCACACAACTTTCCATCCCGGGCCTCAGACAACTTTCCGTCCTGGCCCTCATTCAACTTCCGCCCCTGGCCTCATTCAATATTTCCCGGGCCTCTGACCAGCTTAGTCCGCCATTAGGTAGAACTAGTGTGTTTTGGTCTGGGAGCTGCCATGCCACACCTACGAGGGTGCGTTTTTAAGTTCGCGGAATGAGGGAAAAGGAGTGAAAATAAAATGTCAAAATTATTTTTCTTTTTCTACATATTCTCCTGCAAGACGAATACATTTTTAAGATCTTTGTATTAACTTATTTAAACCCTCATAAAAAATTTTTCGTCCTTGTCGGAAAAATTGCGTCCTTAACTTCTTCGTCTGTAGAAAATTTATTTCCACGAAGCTCTTTTTTCATTTTTGGAAAGAGATAATAATCGCTGGGAGCCAGGTCTGGCCTATAGGGTGGGTGATTTAAAATATCAAAGCTCACCTTATACAGGGCAGCCAGTGCAATACGGCTTTTGTGTACGGGCGCATTGTCGTGCAACAGCAGGACACCTCTGGTTGATTTTCCCCGCCTTTTTTCTTTGATGGCTTCTTTTAACCGCTCCAGGATAGTTGCGTAATATTCTCCGGTTATAGAGACACCTTTATCTTTATAATCTATTAACAAAATTCCTTCTGAATCCCAAAAGACTGTCGCCATGAATTTTCCGGCCGATTGTGACACCTTAAACCTTTTAGGAGGTGCTGTACCCTTTTTATGCCACTGCATGAAGTCTTGTTTAGACTCAGGTTCATAATGGTAAACCCAAGTTTCATCTCAAGTAACAATTCGATTCAATACAATATCTTTATCTTCTCCACAGAGGTCCAAAAACGCACGGGAACATTCAACGCGCTGTTGTTTTTGAGGCGGCGTGAGCATTCTCGGCACCCACCGCGCGCTGACCTTAGTCATGCCAAGATGGTCATGCAGAAATTTAAAAATGCTTGTATCCGATACTCCAACCATTTCTGCAAGCTGTTCCTTCTTTAGCCGAGCATCTTCCAGTACTAATTTTTCGTTTTCGCCATCGTTTCCGGAGTGGTCACCTCAACAGACCGTCTGGGTCGTGGGTCGTCTTCAAGTGAATCCCTGCCTAGCTTAAAAAGGTTGTTCCACTTGTAAACCATCGTTTTTCCAGGGCAAGAGTCCCCGTAAACCGATGACATCTTTTCCATTATGATTTGCACAGACTTTCCTTGCTTGGTAAGGAACTTTATAACGGCGCGATGCTCGATTTTCTCCATACTTTAATTTTTTTTCCGGATTGAGTTGTTTAATTGTCGATAGTTTTAAAACTAATGATGCAATTGTGATAAAACTTTATATTTATACTATTTATGAGTCACTTAACACGTACCGCCCTTAACAAGCCCACTATCATCCCTCCAACCCCGCCATTCCGCGGACTTAAAAACGCGCCCTCGTATTTCTAGTATGAAGCAGTACTTTTTTTACTCGCGTGTAAATTTTTATTTGATTAACTGAAAAATATTTACAATTATAATGAAACTTATAGAAAAATAAATATAATAAAATAAACTATAGGTAATAATTATAAAACAACTTATTTAAAAAAATTACATATATACAAAACTGAAAAACAAAAATATAAAATTATTCATTTGATTAGCAGTTCTTATATTTTAATTGAATGGTGTGATTAGATTACATAAGAGCAGGAAACCATTTTAGTCTTCAATTAGCATCTGTGATCGGCTTCTGGTTCTACTATACGAGGTTGGTTATAGATATCCACGAGTGGCAGTGACCCTGTAATCTGAGGCGTGCTTAAGGAGATATGTATTGTAATTTCCAAGTTTAGAGATAATGATTTATTGTATACATACACTACATATACTTGCTTTAATAATAATATTGTTGAAATGCAAGTGACTCTGATTTTATATATAACTAGCTGACCCGGCAAACTTTGCACCGTCTCAAAATGTATTAATCAAATATATTTCATATAAAATATAGCCTATGTTACTCGTGGATAATGTAGCTTTCGAATGGTGAAAGAATTTTTAAAATCGGTCCAGTAGTTTTTGAGCCTATTCATTACAATCAAACAAACAAAGGTTTCCTCTTTATAATATTAGTGTAGAAAATATATTGACATTAATTTTTAGAGAAAGATCTAAGATATTTTTTAATCTGAAGTTCCTACAAGTAATATCAGTCTGATTAGCATTTCAACATCATCAACCCATCATTGTCTCACTGCTGGGCATGGGTCTCCGCTCAGAATGAGAAGGATTAGGCCATAGTCCACCGAGCTGGCCAAGTGCGTATTGGTAAACTTTTTTTTTAAATTTCTCAGGTAAGCAAAATATCATACAATGTTTTTGTACATCGTTGAAACAAGCGGTAATTAATTTATGATATAGGCTATGTGCCTATATCATAAATTAATTACCTCTTGTTCTTGTTGTATGTATTTTCAAAAATCAGAAATGCGTGCCTGGGATTTAAACCGGGAATCCCTCGAACATGAGACCGAGTTTTTTAACCACTAGACTATCACTGCTTCACATATAATTTGCTAGAGTGTAGTATCAGATATCCAGTAATGTTAGTAGTTAGTTGTTAGTTAGTAATGGACATAGTTAAAGTTTGCTGTACTTATCTGTTATTAAGATATGTAAAACATATTTTAAGGTTTAGTATTTAATCATAGTCAAACATGTGTTATATATTGGCCTTAATCACCATAGTTAGAAATTCGAATTAAACAAAATTACTAGAAAGACATCCGATCCTGCACCGCCGCCGTGCCGTGGGAACGCTGACTCCGCACCACCGCTCCGTTTCCATCGTACAGTCCCGAACGTGGGAATTCACTCTGGGCGCTAACATTGCCCCAGCAAGTCCTAAGTGACTTAGTTAGTTTTAATTTAGGTTAAATTTAATCCAAAACATGTAATATTCTGTTTTGATTAAATACATTTATATAAGTAATTCGGTCTTTCTGTATCCTGGCTGCTGCATCCCGACGCATTATATAACTCATGTAATCTTGTTGACAAGTCTTAATAAATAAATAAATAAATGGTATAAATATCTATTTTGTTCCACAGGTAGGCGCCTACTGCTACGCAGAGCTGGGCACCATGATACGAAAGAGTGGTGCCGACTACGCCTACATCATGGAGACCTTTGGACCCTTCGCTGCTTTCATCAGGCTTTGGATTGAATGTATGATAGTCCGGCCTTGCTCTCAGGTACGTTGAAGGTCCATACAATTGTAGTAGCAATTTACCATGCAGTCCACTTGATGGTAAATGACCTTCCGGCAATGGTATAAATATAACTATGGTACATTGGAGTCATGGGACCCTAAGAAATTTTGGTCACTTTAGTGATTGTTTGGTCCTGGCGACCATTTTTGTTATTCATGCAAATACCTATAAACATTTCAAGAGAATTTTTTTTCCGTTGATTTATACACATTTTTTGGTAATTCCATTATTTCCAATTAACAAGACCATTCCGAGACCTTTCTTTGAAAACTTGGCTGACACACTTCCGTGCGCCAAAAAACAAAAGCCTTTCGATTATCCAATTGTTTGACTACAAATCTACTTATAGCTTATGTGGGTGGATACAGTACGACTATCGGTATTGATTTCGCCGTTTATGTAAACAGGTGAAAGACCCGTGGTTTCTCATATTATAAGATCAGCAGAATCTTATGTTCTTCAGTATGTGTCTTCAGCAGAGTTTATGATTCATCTCGGAAACTAAGAGGTATATGAACACTTAATGGAAATATTGATTTTCTAAAGGTGTCGTAAGGGCATAGGTACTTGTCCGATGTGTTCCAACTTAGTCCTCAGGGGTAACGCATCTATGGCCGACCTCAGGTAGGACTCTAATCTTATCTAGGGTTGATTACACAGATGGAGTGCATGCTCGTTTGCTACATCTTTATATATATATATTTCTTATGTACGTGTGTACTCGTATGTCACTGAACTCCTCCTAAACGACTGGACTGATTTTGATGAAATTTGATGTGTGTGTTCAAGGGGACTTGAGAATGGTTTACATTCACAATTTAGTCCGTGGGAAAAGGTATTTTTAATTATTTTTTAATTCGTAAGTAGTTATAGAATCGGAAACTATGCATTTCATCAAGTGATGATCTTTAGCAAAGTTGTTGTCCAAGAGCCCACGAGGGTTTGGGAGTTGGTAAGACCAATTTTCGACAGATGGCACCACTGTCATTCCAATGAAGGTACAAATTTTCCGTTTTATGTATGTCATATTGTTTCTTTAAAATGCGAGCGACGCCGCGGGCACTAGTTTATATTATAAAACAATCTTTGCTTAGAAAAGTTACTTGAAATATCATAAAGTGCCACATTAATGTAGTCATAATGAGAGGTATTTGGTGGCCAGATTATTGGGGCATTCTATTTGCATATTTCCATTATCTTGTCACATGACATTACAAGTTTCGCCATCTTGGCGCCTACGGAAATGCTAATGTAATAAACTTATAAATCTGTGTGACTATCATAAATGTGGTCGTATTTTTGTTTTCATTGTTGCACGACTCATGATGCGAAGCATCAGAGAGTGCTTTACGATCGAAAAATTTTTTTCGCTTCATTTTGGCGGCTATTTTTATTATTATAGCCTTGATAGTTCACGGAATCAAGATATTTTGCATACTATTGTCGAGATAATTTAATGGAGATTAATTCCATACTTTTTAAAAATTGATTTACTGCAATAGAATTGGAAAAAACACCAAAATAGGTCAAAAAATTTTCCTGTCCGTCATGTGTGAAACCTGAAAACACTGTAACTTGTGAAAAAATCCATTATTTAAGTTATTTTTTTTTTTAATTCTAATCGACGATTGTAGGTCACTGAATGCGAATGATTAATTAATTCAGTGTCGTTTAATTGCAATTAATAAAAAACGAAAACTACAAGACTGTATATCTATAGATATTATGTACATTTATTCCACCAGGGGCGCTTGTGCAGTACCTTCTTCCTACTACAGCTGTTTTTTCGGCAATTAATTTTGAACGCCTTTTTTTTTATATTTCATAATTAAATGAGCATTATGAGTCGTGCACTTTTGGATTTTCCAAACTTTTTGTCATTTAATTAGGAAAAGTTACTTGAAATATCATAAAGTGCCAGATTAATGTAGTCATAATAATATTTTGAAGCTAAATTATTGAGGGATTCTATTTGCATATTTCCATAATCTCATTACAAGTTTCGCCATCTTGGCGCCTACGAAAATGCTAATGGAAGAAACTTATACATGCGATGGTATTTTTGTTTCCTTGAATGGTTAAAGTACTGAACCAATTTTGATGAAAGTTAACATGGAGATGGTTTTCTCTGTGGAAGGACAAAGGAACTCTTGCGGAGTTAATGGGATGTTGAATCTTCAGTGTAAATTAAGGGTCAGTGCATAAGGTTATGAAATAAGGTATGTTCTTGTAAAAACATGCATTAAAAATAAAAAAAATCTACTCCTATCTATCTGAATAAGAGCTGGTGATTGTCAAAGAGCTGAACGGATTTTCTTTGATCTCCAACATCCCCAATCAAGTCATCTTCCAAACAAAATAACTAAATTAGGATATATGATGCTACAGACAGACACACAGATCAGCACGTTAAACTTATAACTTTTTTTCGTCAAATGTTAAAAACTATAAAAAAATAACTATATTTTCGAAACAAATCTCAAAGATATATTTAGATTTATTAAAAAAAATACGTGTGGCACTCGGAGACTGCCGCGGTAAAGCTATTGCATAGCATTTTCTATGCTATGAAAACGCTCAGAAGGAATTCCAGAAATACAATATATTCTTCCATAATCATCAACATTTACATTAATACATCTTTATCCACTATTTTATCTTATCTCCATTATATAAGAAATTGCAAATATCAGCTGACATTTCATAACTCCAAGCAAGACTGAACATTCTAAAATATAAAATAGAAAAGTATTTAATAAGTGACATAAAGTATTAACAACCAGCAATATAAATGGATCAATGCGATGTGCCTGTGACATTTGGCCGAATGTTACAGGTACATTTTTCATTAATAAATGCACTTTGTTTATTCATATTTAAAACACTGTACACAAATTATTTGTACCATAAATCATAATGGCGTTTTGATTTTGTGCTGTCAAGTCTGTCAGTTGTAATTGTACGTTTAAAAATAACAAACACTCTTTTACATTATTTTATCAATCCAGAATTCAACATAGCTTATGTTGATAAAACATATTATTTGGATAATGTGATATTATAATTTTGAATTTTATAATGGGAATATAAAATATACTTCACGCAATTTTAAGATTTCTGCACGGATTATAAAAAAATGTGTATTACTGCCATCTGTGTTCAAGTTGACGAATTAAGGTTATCAAATAAAATAATAAGGAATGTAAAATAATACTTTATTCAATTATATCCATATTTTTCTATTGACAGTCAACAACTCGGTTGCCTGGAGACTTGATATCCAACAGTCCTCCACCGCTATTTTCACTTACACCACCAGGGGCGCCGGCAGCATTTGGTCAAGGTGACGGCGCACCAGTATGCCATTTTCAGTTCTGACTTCATAATGGAGTCTACCTAATCTTCGGATGACGACTCCGAACTCCCATTTAACTCTTGGGTTGGTGTAACTGCGGACTTGTACCTTATCACCTTGTCCGAACTCCAGCGTTGGCGGTGCATTGTAATGTAATCTGGATAGTGGGGCGGATTTCTTAAATAAGGCATGCATATAGGTTCTTACCTCTCTGCCGAACATTAACTGATAAGGTGATAACTCTTTTGTATTAGGTGTACGTCTCAAGCGTGCCTTGACAGTTAACAGTTTATCAAATAAACTTCCGCTCTTGCTGATATAAAAGAACATTCAGGTATTAGCCGATTATTTTCTTTTTGTACATTCAAAAATTTAAATTTTAGCTTTGTATATATTTCTTCAAATTCGTACCTGTATTTTATTTACTCTTCTAATTTTTTTCTTCTGTAAGCCATTCAATTTTTTCTTGAATCGCGTAGAATTTGTTCAAATTTTCTTGTAAAGAATTCAGTCGTATATTTATTTCTTCAATGTCAATTTTTTCTATTCCCGAAATGTAATTTTCGGTTCGTTTCATTAACCCACGTAATGTGGCTCGTATTTCCTTATTGTTTTTTAGTTCATTCGACATCTCGTCGCCAATATCAAATAAAATAATAAGGAATGTAAAATAATACTTTATTCAATTATATCCATATTTTTCTATTGACAGTCAACAACTCGGTTGCCTGGAGACTTGATAGTTGGATATCAAGTCTCCAGGCAACCGAGTTGTTTAAAGGTGTTACTTATTTTCGTTACGAAAATTCTCGATTCGGTCGCCGCGCTCAAAGCCCGCGATAAAAGCTATGCAATAGCTTAAAAAAAAAACTAGAAAATAATATAATGTTTGTACTATTTTCTAAATGGATCCAAAAGCAATATAATGCTACCAACGATTTGTCGTTATATGATTTTATACTAGATTTGTCGTTATTGTCCGCCTCGTATTGGCGCCCAACGGGGGACTGTCTATTTTTATCACCTAGTAACACTGATAGATACCCGTTTCGTTTTGTTAGAAGGTAAATGCGTAGTACAAGACTTTTTTACGTTTTTTTACTTTAAATATTTTGAAGTATTAAATGCACATATAGTCCATCAGCCGGTAAGTGGCTCCTTCTACCCATAGACATCCAGATACGTATATCTCCGTTACCACACCGTTTAAACCAGAACACAGCAGCGCTACACTGCTGCTATAAGATGCTATAAGATAAGTGAAAGAAATAAGTGTGGTGGTTTACTTTCGGAGTCGAACCACAAGCTCTACCTTCAATATTGTTAATTATTATACTTAGGTATTTGCGTGTGCACTGCTATACAGTTTTTATCTGTTTACATTTGTGTTTTGTGAGCACTACATAATTTCTATCGTATCGTATATGTAACGAACTTTTGCCCGCGGATTTGCTCGTGTTACGAAGTAATATTATTAAGTAAGAAGATTTATACAAATTTTCATCCCCTATTTTAACCCCTTGGGGGTAGAATTGACCAAAATCCTTTCTTAGCGGATGCCTACGTCATAACATCTACCTGCATGCTAAATTTCAGCTCGATCCGTCCAGTGGTTTGGGCTGTGCGTTGATAGATCACTATGTCAGTCAGTCACCTTCGAGTTATATATATTTAGAAGATTAATGACTTTTATTTAACCACGTTTTGTGAATGTTTTTGTTCTGGTGTCAATGTTGTAAATGCTCCAAATAAGTAGACAGGTCTTTCTACTATTTTTTTATTTATTTTAACCTAATTCAGACAGTCTTTATTTTGTAATTATTTACCTTGAACATAAAACCAATGTTAGTTTGTCAAACTGTAAGATTCATAGGTATACTGAACTTCAGACAGCCATCATCGATCTCAACTAAACCAGTTCAGTAGGGCAGTATTTATCTGTACGCACACAAATAACCAGGGGTCAACACAGATACCGAGGTCAACTCTCTTGTATAAATATTATGCATGGATTGTTTGTTGAATACGGTCATAATTGATTAGTAGAAGGTTGTTGGCTGATTTATGTTCCACTGCTGGGCACTGGTCTCTCCTTACAACTGGAAGAGGTCTGGAGCTCCATCACTACATAATTATGTAGTTAATAGATTAACATCAAAAGAGACATGTCGATAAACAGATTTACAGGCAGACACAGATGTAACGAAATTTTAATTAGGATTAAATTATTTCCACCTAGCTACAGAACTTCCAAAAATTGCGAAAATTATTCCTATAAATGGAGAGACAGATACCTGGACGTATTGTTTTGTCTTTTAATTTTATATTACTTAAGCCTTTATTTATCTTTTTGTTTATTATTTTATTTCTTGTATATATTGGGTATATAATTTGTACACTATGTAATCTTATATATAAAATTCTCGTGTCACAATGTTAGTTACCGTACTCCTTCGAAATGGCTTTACCGATTTTCACCAAATTTTATATGCATATTCAGTAGGTCTGAGAATCGGCTACTATCTATTTTTCATACCCCTAAGTGATAAGGGTTGTTCAACCGTAACTTTTTTTTATTTATATGGCAACACAACGATTGCCGGGTCAGCTAGTTATTATATATTATATTATTATATCTCATGAATTACAAACATGATTTTGTTATGGTTTTCATTCAAATCCCTAATCAGAATAAATGAGGAATACTCTCACAGTGTGTCTGTGCCCTAATCTGCTTAATCTTTCATAGAATTCGTTTAAACCCAGTTTTATCGCAAATTTACATTGATGTAACAAAGGTGATATTTGCCAAGATCTCTTCATCACGCGAGATTTCCTTCCTTCCTGGAGGAACCCTTTCCCTCCTAAATGCCTCGATGTTCCCTTATTAAACTACCCCATCCACTGCCCTAAAATTTATTAAAACTATATTGGTTTGTCCAACAGGCCATCGTGGCGCTGACGTTCAGTGTGTACGTGCTGAAGCCGATCTTCCCGGAGTGCGACCCGCCCGAAGACGCCACGAGGTTACTGGCGGCGTGCTGTATATGTAAGTTAATTTTACTTAATGCTCATTATCATAACTATATTTGTGTTTATCATCATCATAATTCCATTTCTGTTTATTTTCGTCATGATCATTAATTCATTTATATTCGTCAACATTATTATCATTAATCTATTTCTGTTCATCATCTTCGTCATCATTAATATATTTCTGGTCATTTGATGTGTGCCACGAGGATGGCTTTAGCAAAGTACACGTGTAGCTTTAATGATAGTTCGTTTGTTACTCCGTCTTCAATAGTCTCTTAACCTCCAACATATATTTACACAGCCTTTTACCATTACACTTACCACAAACACACATCATCGTCATCAATACATTTCTATTTATCGTTACCATCAATCCATGGTTGAGTATTATCACCATTAAGCCATTTTCACGACATATCCTTTTTTCCACGAAAATAATTTTACACTATTTAAATATACAACTTTTCACACCCCAATTAAGTCACAATAAAACACAATATCTATAATACGAAACTTATTCAGCAAATGATTTGATCCTAAATCGGACTCATTTACAATATGCCATTTTTCCGACTGTGATTGTACAGAAAGTTGATTAAGTTTACCTCAAAGCCGTTTATGAGTCAAATAGCCATCGGAATTACATCCTAGTTCTCAGGTACAGTCTGACCTACTTACAGGAAGTGGGTTTCTAGGCTAATGATTGCTTTACGACTATCTTTCTGTAAGAAGCTTTTATATCTAAGACTCTTACGTCATAAGATTAATGTAAAGTGAAGATTTTGTACGATACGATGGAAGTACCAAACACTGACTCAATATTACGTTGTTAGTAGAATTGCTTTACGTGAAATGTATTTCAAATGACATTCAAACTAAACTAAAGAAAAAATACTAAAGTAAAAAAAAAAAAAGCCTTTTGAATCTCACAGTTTAGACGAATCCAACAACACGTTACAAGTACGTTAAAATCCGTCAAACCTTTAGGCTAGAAGACATGCCAAAGAATGAGACATACTTTTTTTATAATATAGGAGTAGCAGACGAGCATGCAGTCCACCTGATGGTAAGTAGCTACTGCCGCCCATGGACATCTGTAATCAACCCCAGATAGGATTAGATATTCCTACTTGGCGTCGGCCACAGATGCGCCGCTACCCCTGAGGACTAAGATGGAACGCCTCGAAAAAGAATGTCTCACTTACCACATCACCTTACTAACACTGCTGTTATGAGGCAGAAATAGGTGTGGCGGTGGTGCCGCCGGAGTCGAACCACAAAAGTTTTCTACCACCATAAAAAACTTATATATACCTACATACGCTTAACAACATTACCCTCTGCAGTCGAGTAAAACACTTAACAAAGGACGATTCAATAAGGATGACGATTCGTAAAAAATAAAGGAAGAAATTAACTAAAAAGTGCCAACCCTAACTTGTACCGGAAATGCAACCCAAGCTTTATTAGATTAGCGGCCGGAACTACTACAATTGTGACGTCACTCATCTCAGTTAACAAAGACAATTTTCTACAATTTATGGTTAGGGTCTATTTAAGATGAGTGTATTTATGTTTTTCCGCTGATGATCAAACGGCAGCAGACACACGAGGACTTCTAAATTAGTCCTCAAAGGCCTAAGGTTCTCAGTTCTACACTTCAGTGGCCGATCTCAAGTAAGATTCTATCCGATCATATCATATCTATCTTGGATCGGTTGCTGATCTTCGACGGTGGGAGTGAAATCTTATAATAACATAGCTTGCTTAAGCGATTTTTTACTTCTTTTTTTAAGGTTCTGAAAATTGTGATAAGCCTACATACTGGTACTCGCCGGGAGGTGGTAATATATAAACTTAACTTCTCTTCTAACCTTCTAATATTCTACATTTGGATTCCTAAAATCTCGGCGGAGATCTTCTACGCATGAGGACACGCGAAAGTCAGGAAGGCCGTGTCGGCGCAGGTCATTTGAGTGATTCAAATTACGAACGTAGTAGTTAGTTCTAGTAGTACGTAGGGCTGAAGGGAATACCTATTCTCAATCGTCAAAAATTTATTTATTTATTTATCATTGGGTTACGCCAACAAAGTGAACACTTATACATTGTCTAGACATATCACGTTGAACTTAAATCTAAGTGTCACCTCAATTACAGGTGTAAACTACATTCTGAAAGCAACAACGTACTAAAAATCCCCTTACCATAGTCCATTAAGCTAGGCCAATTAGTAAATTCTACAAAGTAAGTACATAATTTCGAAACATCCAAAACCTAGGATTCGGATCCCGAACTTCCAAGCAGATAGGTACTGTATTTAGTGCAAGGATCTTTCCCACATTGATTAAACTTGAAGTGTAATTAGTTAACCGAAGTGTGAAGGCGGTGGCTTCGTGGTTGCGGCTAAGATGACACAAAACCACTTGGTAGCAGGTTCACGTATCACTTACTTCGCTTAGGGTTGAAAATTAGTTAATAATTTAGTAAAATAAATAAAGTAAGTAATTTTACGTATAGTCCACGCCAAACTAGTCTGCTCCGAATATAGAAACGAATCGCGTTTCAATTGCAAATTGCAGATATTAGCGGGATGAACACAGCGAGGAACCCTCTCGGCACCCGTCCGCTACCCGCTCTCGCTGGGTACCTAGCTGCGTTAGTACCCTTACATTATGGAGTATATGCTAATTAAACCTCTGCGCAGCAACTTCAGAGCGGACTAGCAGTTTGGCGCGGACTATACGAGACTAAGTGCTAAAAAGTAGATTCCTACTTTTGAATGCATTAGCATGTGGGATCGAACTTAAGGTAGAATCCCGGTTCTTTATATAGATATAGGAGTAGCAGACGAGCATGCAGTCAACTTAAGCGGCTGCCGCCCATGGACATCTGTAAACAACCCCAGACAAAATTAGATTCCTACAAGCACTAGGCATCAGATGCGCTGTTACCCCTGCGGACTGAGCGGAAATGTCTCCAAAAAGTATATGTTCCTTACAACACACTTCAACAAGAACACAACAGCGCTTAACACTGATGTTGTTAGGCAGAATTAGGTGTAATGGTGGTGCCGCCGGAGTCGGACCACAGAGGGTTCTACCATCTTTGGGTATTGGTTACAGATGTCTATGGGCGGCATTTTCACCATCAGATGGACTGAAATCTATAAAAAATCTACGATTTAGTTCCGTGGATCTACTCATACTATGGCCAGTTATAGAAAGATGAATTACATGTAACATCTATCCGTCAAGTAGGGTTGGAGTTTATCGGTCTCTTTATATACAATTATGCCAATATCCATTGTACATAAATAGATCAAGAGACATGAGCGTAATCATTACTAATGACGTCATATTACCTACAAGTCTACAAGTGAGTTATAAGTGGTTGGGCGACTAATCTAATAACGGTTGGACGCTTTCGGCAAGTGGTAGGGTTGGTGACTATTATAAGCGGATTAAATGTTGGCGTGACGGGGGAAAGCGCATTCCTTGTCCTAAATTGAATTGTTATATTTTTTTATTTCCACCACTTCATTCGCCCCATGAGGTAAACAACAAACCCCCCAGTTTCTTTTTAAATATTTTAATTATGAGTATGTATAATTTGGAGTTGTATTAAAATATAGGAGTAGCAGACGAGCATGTAGTCCACCTGGTGGTAAGTGGCTACTGCCGCCCATAACCCCATATAGGATTAGATATTCCTATCTAAGGTCGGCCACAGACGCGCCACTACCCCTGAACACTAAGCTAGAACGCCTCGGAAAAGTATATCTCCTTTATTACACCCTTCAAACCAGAACACAGCAGCGCTTAACACTACTGTTTTTAGGCAGAAATAGGTGTGACCACCAACTAAAAACAACTCCCTTTGGCTTTTTTCAGTTTTGTTGTTACAAATTATGCTTCATATTCCAGTGCTGCTGACCTTCGTGAACTGCTGGTCTGTCCGCGCCGCCACCCGCGTGCAGGACTGGTTCACGTACGCCAAGCTGCTGGCCCTGTTCATCATCATCGCTGCTGGCGCCTACCAGCTGTGCAGAGGTTAGTGTCAGCCTTTGGAAGATGCTGTGGGAATTTTAGAAAAGTAAGTGTTGGACCACAGCAGTACTCAAAAAATATCAATATGACTATCTCTGAATATCATCGTCTAAAATTTAGGCATCGTCGTTACTGTCTTACTGCTATGCACGGGTTTCCCTCATGTTGAGAAAGGTTATTGGCATAACCGTAGCAAAACTATCGAAGTCGAAGATAATTCAATACGAAGGTAGAATTTTTTTTCATAGTTCAAATGCAACGGCTATTCCTTTTAACCATAGTCTAAAGCTACTGGTTTATTGGATATGTTCATGCAAAGATTAACAAGAGACTCCAAAATTAGTCGTCAAATGAGCAAATAATGTCTGTAAACTCCGTTATTACTTCTGGCCTATTTAAGGACGCAAGATCTCAAGGAGACAAAAACAAACATTAGGCGAGCTGCATGCTTTTTTCTTAAAATAATAATTGCATTTTCTTCTCATTGAATCCTAAGATTGTCATTGCATAGGAGAACATTCGTCCTTATAACAAAATGAGTTTGTCCTGACATCAGCAGGCAATCCTCAATGGAAGCCAATAGCAGAGAAATAAATCAATTTACAACGGATTGTTCCCCATCGCTGGCGGAGAATTGGATCCTTTGTTGTATAAATTGGACGGTGCTGGGTTTATTTTGCAATAAAATGGAGGATAACTGGATCTAAATGTCTACGGATGAAAGAAAAAGCTAGGAAGCTACGCGATTTAAGCGAACATACACACTATGTTTGTATGTTCGCTTCAATCTTCAAAGTTAGTTTTAGTAACGGCAATAAGAATTAGGGTGATCCATAGATCACAGTACAGATAGATCACAGTAGACGGAAAAACAATCGAGTGTCAATTTATGAGATATTTATTTATCCAGAGGTTACACACAGGCTACTTATTAAATTTAGATTATTTATTTCCAACTTTCAAATATGAGGTAGAAAATTGTACAAATATAAGTTTATGAACTTAAAATACATTTTTTACGATAAATTTCGTATTGTGGTTAGACACGACTTTGATTTTATTGATGATTGTCCTACCTATCCTTAATATCGACCATATAATATGTATTGGTAACTTTGTATGCCTCAGCCTATGAGGCATACAAAGTCACAGAACTGTTATAAAGAGATCTTCGAAGTTACAGATGGATATATTTTTGGATTGTAACTGAAATGGTAAAGCAGTTGTGTTCTGGTTTGAAAAGTGTGGTAAGGCAAGGCTTGCCTTACCACACTTTTCAAACCAGAACATAAATTATATTTAATAAATTAAATTTCTTTTATAACAGTTCTGTGACTTTCAAATAACAGTCAAAATCTTCCATTCATCTCGGGAAGGCGTCGGCGACGGCTTATTAGATGATTGGGGCGATCCGGCGTAAGATTACTTGTGAAAAGGCTTGGTACTGCATTCTAAAGATATACAGATGATTGCATTGACGTGGGGTCTTCCTGTCAGTTGCCAGCGATGTATCTTTGTGTGGCAATTTGAATTGAATGTTCTGGTGCATTCTGATACTGTATTGTTAGCAGACATTCAACTGGTAGCAAAAGACCGGACATGAGAAGGAAAAGTGATTCAGGACATATTACTAGTTGATAATAACTTTTTGTTTTTATTAAAATAAATCATTAAAATCATTAAAATGATATTGACGAAGTAAACGAGCATGTAGTCCAGTTGACTGTAAAAATTAGTGGCTACTGCCGACGAAGGCCATCTGTTATTAACATCAGATAAGATTTTTTTTTTTTTTTTTATAATATAGGAGTAGCAGACGAGCATGCAGTCCACCTGATGGTAAGTGGCTACTGCCGCCCATGGACATCTGTAATCAACCCCAGATAGGATTAGATATTCCTACCTGAGGTCGGCCACAGATGCGCCGCTACCCCTGAGGACTAAGCTGGAACGCCTCGGAAAAGTATGTCTCCCTTACCACACCCTTTAAACCGGAACACAGCAACGCTTAACACTGCTGTTCTTAGACCGAAATAGATGTGGCGGTGGTGCCTCTGCAGTCGAACCACAAAGGGTTCTACCACTTTCAGATACATCTCACTTTCTCTGAGATGGTGTCACGATCAACTCTCTGCACAACTGTACATGAACTGCAATCAATCACACAGAAGTGGTATCTTAAACTACCTCGTTGAAATGGCCCCTTTGTCGCTTAAAAATAAATATT
This sequence comes from Epargyreus clarus clarus, assembly GCA_014595695.2. Lineage (NCBI taxonomy): Eukaryota > Metazoa > Arthropoda > Insecta > Lepidoptera > Hesperiidae > Epargyreus > Epargyreus clarus. The sequence continues at coordinate 2,103,673 of JACTTY020000028.1, forward strand.
TATCAATTGTTTTTCTCTTTTCAGGAAAAGTGGAACACTTTACGTTTGAAGGCACCACCGAAGACGTGACCTCTATCGCTCTCTCTTTCTACTCCGGACTTTTTGCTTATAACGGATGGTGTGTATTACCTAATATTTTGAAAAACACAAACTTATTTCCAAATATTTAGTAACAGAACTAATGTTGAAAAAGAGAAACAGTATTAAATCGAAATAAATTAACATTTTAAAGTAGAGTGAAGTTTGTGAAATGATTTTGTAATTCTTCTCAAATTGCTCACTTTTATTAAATTACGTCAACTAAATCCGTATTTAATTGTTTATAAAGTATAAAAACAACAATAACGACAACAACAAAAACGACTTCAGAAATATGTACTAAACCAACATTTATTTTAATTATTTTTTACTTTGTAGTGACATAGAAGTCGGTATTTTTTTGTTAAAAATTTTATATTTAATAAAATTATTAAGCGTTATATTAACCTTTGCTTACGATAAAACAATACCTAAACTTAGAAACTAGATTAAAAGTAAAACTGTCTAGGTTGATGGCCTAATTTGTAAATAGGATTTTGTTGACCTGAGCCTATTTCAACGGACTTACTCAATACTTAAAGTTAATCTACTTGTTAACTTTTTAAATAAATAATATGTAGTTACCATATGTAATACCAATCTTACATAGTTGGAAGTCATTCTTCCACAACAATATTATTTTATTTTTTATTTTTATTTGGCAAACATACAATATTTAATACACACAGTAATTTTTCATATGGCGAAAAATATTAACCACAAGCGTTCCACCTTAAATTAATTGACAATGTTTTTTGCAGGAATTACCTGAACTTCATCATTGAAGAGCTGAAGGATCCAGTCAAGAACCTGCCCCGTGCCATCGCCATATCCTGTACCCTGGTCACCGTAGTGTACACATTTACCAACATCGCTTTCTATACTACCTTGTCGCCAACGGAAGTAAGATTTGAGATTATTAATATAAATATACTGTATATTTCAATTGTTAAAAATCAATAATAAAGGTCTTAATATAGATCCTTGGGAAACTCCAAATTTAGCTAAACAGAAAGTAGTTTGAGTGCCTATTACTGTGAAAGAAATATTGTGAAAATGAAGGCTTACGATAGTATAACGCATTTAAGTTATGTATCTGGTGCAATTCATTAGCGACAGATATAAGTAATAAGATTGTATCAAATGCTTTGTATTCGACATATGATTCAATAAGAAAAAAGTATTAAGAAAAATAATTTGGTCGATTTGAATTGATGACAATTATTTGTGATATTAAATAACTGGAATTCAGCTTCTACTCAGTAAGTAGTAGCTAAAAATGTTTTAAGGGCATTAGTTTATATTTAAGTTTAAGTAATTTATTATCTATTTTCTAGGTGTTAGGTTCAGCGGCGGTCGCAGTGACATTTGCAGAGCGATTATTCGGATGGTTCGCGCTCAGCATACCACTTTTTGTGGCTGCGTCTACCTTCGGTGCTGTTAATGGTGTGCTGCTTACCTCATCAAGGTGAGTTGTAATGAATATAAATTAATTAATTTATATGACGGCAAGTCATACAAATCATCGTGACATCGCTAGTGTCGTAGATTTTCTACCACTACCATTTCTTAAAGAATATCGAACCATTATAACATAATGACGTAATACCGAGCACTGGAGGGGCGGCTAGTGTCATTGGCATTTCGATCGTAGCTACCGACTTATGCGCACGCGCTCCACGTGCTCGGAGCGTTTTCCGCTATTTAATTATATAGTCATAAATTATAAGCGTATTAAGTATTAGTTTATAACTAGTTGGTCTTATGTCCATGAATTGCATACCTTCGTGATCGATGAAGAATATGAATGGACTCCTGCGATATTAACAATATCAAGTCTATCAGATGAATTGTATGTTAGGTTTGGTAAGAGAGACATACTTTTTCGAGTCAGAAGTAGTGTTGTATCTGTGACCAACTTCAGGTAAGTCTAATCTTATCTGGGGTTGATTACAGACGTTCATGGGCGACAGTAGCCTTACCATCAGGTGGACTGCATGCTCGTTCTCTACTACTTCATTATATAAAAAAACTAGTGGTGCCCGCGGCTTCGCCCGAATTTTAAAGAAATAGTATGACATACATAAAACGGAAAATTTGTACCTGCATTGGAATGACAGTGGTGCCATCTGTCGAAAATTGGTCTTACCAACTCCCAAACTCTCTGGGCTCTTGGACAACAACTTTGCTAAAGATCATCACTTGATCAAATGCATGGTTTCCGATTCTATAAATAGTTACGAATTAAAAATTAATTAAAAAACCTTTTCCCACAGACTAAATTGTGAATCTAAACCATTCTCAAGCCCCCTTGAAGATACACAACAAATTTCATCAAAATCAGTCCAGTCGTTTAGGAGGAGTTCAGTGATATACACACGCACATAAGATTCGTATCCTACATCAAAAATAAAACAAAAATCACAAGAGTACCGGCGTGTGCAGGTTGTTCTACGCGGGCGCGGCGCAGGGCCAGCTGCCGGGCATGCTCACCATGGTGTCCGCGCGCGCCACGCCCGCGCCCGCCGTGCTCGCCGTGGCGCTGCTCTCGCTGCTCTACCTCACCGTCTCCGACATCTACGCGCTCATCAACTACGTCGGCTTCGCTACCTGGGTCAGTATATGTACCTTATAACGCTACCAGGTCTATCTATTCTGGTACCGCTCTCTTCTGAGCTCTCTTCAGAGATCTCTTGCCGAGCTGACTGTGCCCGCGGAGCAACCGTGCTCCGACAGTCTCATTTGGGAGCTTCCATATGTACAAGATTTTGCATTTGCAAATGTAAAAACTTCGAAAGCTTGATTCAAAACATGTAACGCAATCTCTTAACGAGTTGTGGGAAGTCTCCACACCGTATACACCAGCACCAGGTTACGCCTTGCTTATACAAGGCCAGATACAGAATTTTCTGACCATGATATGGACACGCGTATCAATGAACGAAAGTATCTCTCAGAGATAAACGGTTTCGGTCATAGTCCACCACAATGACCTAGTGCGAATGGTTAAACATCACACACCTTCGAACACTTTTTTAAAGAACTATTAGCCATGTAGATTCCCTCACGTTTTTCTATACCGTTAAAACAAGTGATAATAAGTTTCATATCGTAAATTTAATCTTTTGTAATTTCAGCTGAGTATTGGCGCTGCGGTGGTGTGCCTCCCTGTTCTGCGATACACTCAGCCTAACCTCGAGAGACCGATCAAGGTCAACTTATTCTTCCCTAGTAAGTAAACGTGTTAATTTAATTATCTAAATACGTTACTATCTATGCAGTTCATAATAAAATTCTATGTCAAGAGTAAGAACTAATTTTAAAGTGATTGCTAATAATTTACCATAATTTATAAGATGTTTTTAAACATTATTTATTCGTGTTTGAAACTACTGATACGATTTTAATGGTATTTTCACTGAAGGATAGATAAATGATCTAAACATACAAAATATACTATTTTTTTTATCAGAACAAGATGTTTGGAATTAATAAAAATTAAATTGTTAGTACTTAGGTACTTAAGTTATCAATTCAAATCATAAATTAGTAAATATTACTCACTCCTAACAAGAAAATATACCCAGTTTTGAAAATTTAAATAGTTGCGTAAAAAAGTTTTGCCACGTCTCAGTGCTAAAATGTCCCTAAAATATTTGAAGTAATTATTTATTTATTATGTAAATTACGCAGTATTAGTTATTTATTCGTAAATTTTATTTGTCAAGAATTCCAAAAAAAAACCTACTAATAAGCTCTTTGTGGCTTTATTCAATTTTAAGGCGGCGAAGTATCTTTACTAATCTATGATTATGCATTACAGAAAAAAATTGATGTCACAGTAAATATTCCATGTATTTTAATTACATTCCAGTTACATAATTTATGGCACCATTCATCTCCTTAGTCTTAAGATTTAATAGGAAAAACTTAATTATTAAAATTAAAATCGATTCCGCGAAATATTACAATCATTTTTAAAATTATCAATGTAGTTCACCTTGTGAGTCGTTCTCATTGCCTCCTAGACCGAAATAATACTAATAGCTCTCTTCCGAGGTCACAACAATGCTACAATTAAAATGTTTTATCTACAATAGGACAAATTAAAATTAATAGATATGTCTACATTTTTATACTTCCTAAGCGAAAGGGTGTGTTGAAATTCGGCTAGTTTTGAATTGTGAGTCATAGGACCTCAAGGTTGTAACTAACAGAAAATAACGTTATTTTTATTGTTGTTGCGAAATATTATTTAGAATAATTATAATATTTAAAACGATTTTTTGCTGAATTATTTTATTCTGAAATAAGAGTAAGATATAAATTTTACATTACTTTTTATTACTATTTACATTTACGTTCACATAAAATAATAAAAGGAAAAATAACTGGTTTTAGCACTTAATTAAAAAATCATATCATTAATAAATATAAACGTAAATACAAAAGCTTTTTAAAATATCTCATTTACAATGTTCATCTGTGTCTTCTTGTTAGGATTTAATGAAACATATGTGCGGCTGTAATCGTTTAACATCAGATTAACTTAGGTCATAGGTACTAATTAATAATTATTTTTTATAAACATGTGTTCATTGGCTCGTACTATTCCATGATCAATTTTATACACATGTTGCTCTTACAATTCCAGTTATATACATAATCTGCACGATCCTGGTGGTGGCGGTGCCGGCGCTGGCGTCGCCCGCGGAGACGGGCGTGGGCTGCCTCATGATCCTCACCGCCGTGCCCGTCTACCTGCTGCTGCTGGAGCCGCGCACCAGGATCCGCGGCCTCAGCTCGCTCACTGGTCAGATATCACATCTTCTTTTCTCTTGGAATTGTGCTCACTAAAATTGTGTTTTAAAATTGCCTCATTTATTAACCATCTCGCAAGATGGAGGCGAGTCCTCAGGGACTCACATCCTGAGCAAACATGGATTTGATTATATTTGAAGGTGGTAGAACCCTTTGTGGTTCGACTCCGGCGGCACCACCGCCACATCTGTTTCTACCTAATAACAGCAGTGATAGGCGCTGCTGTGTTCTGTTTTGAAGGGTGTGGTAAGGGAGACAGACTTTTCCAAGGCGTTCCAGCTTAGTCTTCAGGGGTAGCGGCGCATCTGTGGCCAACCTCAGGTAGGAATATCTACTCCTATCTGGGGTTGATTACAGATGTCCATGGGCGGCAGTAGCCACTTACCATCATGTGGACTGCATGCTCGTCTGCTACTCCTATATTATAAAAAAAATGCCCATGGGCGCGGTCATCCGATCTAAATACTCGGTTGTTACTTCTATATTATAAAAAATAATGAATGGTTGAGATTACTTAGGTTGTAGTTTATCATTCCGGAGGTGCGGGTTGATATGATATTTAATCCAACGTATTGAGCATCGAATATTCAGTAAAAATGGAAATGCGAATACGCGCCACTATTTAGATACATCGTCTACAAACTCAGTATCCTATGCAGGCCTGGGCAACAGATCTGTTATCATGTTTCACCCTGTACACTTTTTCTCCTTTTAATAATAATAATAAACAATTAATATTATTTATTTACAGATGCTGCCACTCGTTTAGTACAAAAATTGACCCTGTCAGTTCGACCAAAAATGAAGGTAATTAATTAATTTAATAATATAACAATATTAATTTAAATTCAATTTATAAAAATAAATGAAATCATACACTAATTGATTGCTACTATGTTTTCCCTCGAGATTGTTTAAAGAAAGTTAAATTGCTTTCTTAAATGTATCTTTTGAATGTTTCTTTCGAAAGTAATGAAATTTATTGGCCATTTATTATTAATATAAATTATGTATTATATATTTTATCTTACAGTGAACGCCCTTACCAAACGGATCCCGCCGACATATCTGGCCACTCGGAAGTTTTGAGCAGTATTTAGGTAATAGAGGACCTGTATCGTTGCATTTATGGACAAATATATTATATGTACATTATAATGTATAGCACATATTATGTATGTTAAATATGTTGTAAAGATCTTACTTTCGGATCATTCAATTCACGAATTTTCTAGAGTTAAAATATTTGCGAAAAAAGTAAGTATATAGTACAAAAAGTATCTAAAGATGAACTAAACTAATTTAATTGTGTCCTAGTGCAAATTTTATACTTTCTGATATCAACGTCTACCCATTACTGTCCCACTGGGCATTTCTCCCCTTAAAAAGGGTCTCCTCTCAAAGTGATTCTGTTATTATATCAGTGAAATAGAAAAGAGATTATTAGTTAACTCTTTATTCGGCCAACTAAGTACTCGAGAGAACCTTTATTCATTAAGTTTCCTGATCCATTCCCATCAACTTAAGGGACATATAAGCGATGTAGTAATTAAACATTACTGCAGAACTCACTTATATTGAATGTTGAATAGAATATTAATAAATATCAACTGACAAGTATCCGAAAGTAGGAAATGTTATAACGTGTGTTTATGAACGTTTAATGTTGGATAGATGTTCAATCCTTACTAGTGCTGACTGAAGATTTTGGATGCTTTTTCGTCTGTAAATTTTGTTGCGAATTGTAAATGTTACCAAATCGTAAAATACGCCATGAAAGTAAATTTAAACACAGCAGTTATATTTTTAAATAAAATCTTGCTTTCATTATATATTTTTTAGTTTGTATTTGTAATTATTTTTATTTTTTTGTAGGAATTAACTTTGTTCAATTAAGTAAGGAAATATTAAAAAATGCATTAATGTACGGTTACATATTTTAGACATGTAGAAAAAGAATCCAAGTAAAAAAGAAAGGGTGGTATTTTTATATAAATACATTTAAAAGCAAAAGTATTGCTCAAAGCAAGTAAACTGCCCTTTTGACTAGTTCTTTATAATTATAAAAATAGCCGAATATCTAATATATAATATAGTCATGTATCTATGCTTTCCATAGATTAGTAAAGATTTACTCACTCCTAACAAGAAAATGTACCCAGTTTTGAGAATTGAAATAGTTGCGTAAAAAAGTTTTGCCACGTCTCCGTGCTAAAATGTCCCTTAATTACTTGAAATAATTATTTATTTATTATGTAAATTACGCAGTATTCGTTATTTATTCGTAAATTTTCTCCAAAAATGTTTTTATTTGTCAAGAATTCAAAAAAAGAACTTACTAATAAGCCGTTTGTGGCTTCATTCAATTTCAAGGCGGCGAAGTATCTTTACTAATCTATGATGCTTTCAAAGTAGAATGTTCGTAGTTGCCAAAAATATTAATACTACCTAATAGAAAGGGAATTATTTTCCAATTCAACTCCTTAGATACTTCTTTAGAGTTTTAAGTTAAAATAAAATTTGTAAAAACTGTTAACCTATTTTAAATGTAACAAAACATTAGTACAACTAATATATTGTAAACATACAAAAATAACGTCATAATATGTATACTTGCATTATAACGTAATATAACAACAACGTTTAACGTAACGTTTCGTTATTTATAATATATTTTCAACGTATCCGTTATTAATTTATGTTAGAATTATTTAATTTTTAGATTTAATTTAGTATGTTTAAGCCTATGGAATGACAATACACGCATCACATTATGTAGCTTTTGTATGGACGTAGGACGCATTGAGATTTGTACTCTTTTATATATAGATAAATATGTAAAGTTGTTCATTAGTGTTGCGGTGTTTAGAAAGTAAAAGTATGTATTGAAAATAGGAATTGAATGAATTTAATTAATTGAATCGGATTCGCTGTCATAATAGTTCAATATATTTTATTATTTTGTAATTTTTATTTATTCTTTATTAATCCGAAGTGTTTCGAAGCCAAAAGAAGGATGTTTTACATAATATTGTATTGTATCCCAGCTTATGTCTTTTGCCCATTTATCGACTGGATTTTTGTAGCAATATCGGACTACGCAAGTCGCAGGAATTTTAGAACCTGTTCGATCGTACAGTACCTATATTTTCATAAGTCTATCTTTTTGATCTATCTTCTACTCAATAATATAATAGCTATGAATAATGATTATTTTTGGCAGCTTATAAATTAGTCTTAGTTGAGATATTTTAATATAAGTTAGTTCATGTTTTTATTTTTATACTAATAATTTTATTGTTTTTGAATCTTTTTTTGTGTAATTTTACGTTTTTTACGATTTTATTCATTGTATCTTTTATTAAGAATATATTTTAGAAATTTCATAAAATATACATTCCTTAAAATATTAATTCTCGAAATTGAATGTAGTTTTGTGTTGTGGCTGTGTTTGTATATTATGTTATATTATTCCAAAGAAACTATGAAAGTTATTTCGTTTTGTTGTTTTAGTTTTAAAAGCCCCCAAAACACAAAATCTTAATTTAATGCTATAAAAAAATTACGAAACTGCAAAAAATAGTGCGATAGGTTCCTGTCAATTTTTGCCATAAAAGGTGCCGCTACTGCCGTGGACAATAAACAGTTGATGTGTACTCTAATAGCGAATTGATAATAATTAAGGTATTTAAATTAACATCAATAATTATTGAAAATAATGTAATAGACTTCAAGAATCTTAATTTTAGTTGTAAGCAATTATTTAAGATAATAAGTTTTGTTTTAATACTCAAACATTCCAATACTTATAACATACGGATTTTATGATTACTTCTGTACCCATTGAAACTAAATATGAAAATACAGAATGATAGTAGAAAACCGAATTAAACTATTTTATTATAATATAACGATTTTATCGTAAAATTGGTATGTATGATGTAGATGTCCTCAAAAATTAATTACATTCCAAATAATTAGTACATTCTTGTAATTTAATTCAATGCTGTTCTTAATTTTGTTTTTAGGCTGATGCCAATTTTAAAACGTACAATAACTATGGATTTTTAATACATGTAACATGCATGTAACATAATAAAGTCCCGCGGAAATAAATTTAGTTACTTTAATAACATAACTATTGATACACGTTGACCATTGGTATAGAGATTAAATATAATTATTAATATATATTTGAATGTCTGTAATACTGCCTCTTTTAACGGTTAATTTCACTCATTTTAGTATGGATCTGCATAATATTGGAAAATTTCTCACTATTTCCAAGTGTATCTTGTCATGAAGAATTTACATATTAATTTCTTATTGGTATGTCTTTTTAAATATGTGTATAATGTTGTGTCGTTGTTTCTGTTACGCGCTCTGCGACGTCTCACAGACGCAATGTGACAATAATAAATTATTCAAAGATATAGATTGTTTTTCTCAACTTCTTTCCTGACTGAAAAATCATATATTTTAAAGGATTGAATTGATTATGTTGCATGAGTTTAGTACTACAGCACTACAACTACATTACGCAGTATTTAAAAAAATACCCGATAAGTCTCAATGTCTGCATTGTATTGCACGTTGTATTAAGTTAAAAATTTGATATGTCCGCAGTATGGTCAAAATACAGAGTTCATGTGAACGCTATAGAATACTATATTTTATTATTTTTTTTAATTTTTGATAGGAAACATATAGTATTTGCATTCTATGATCACCATATATATATTTACCCCATATTTTTATTAGACTAAATTTGTCTTGCACAAAAAATACTCTATTATCTGAGTGCTAGAAATATCCTAGATTTCATGTTTTCCTGATTATATGAAACATAAAGTCAGAGTATAGTATGCATAAAGTCAAGCCGAAATGAGAGAATCCAAGGCTGAAAACCCATGTGTTTATTCTATTTTAATGAAAGTTATTCTGTCAGTCTGTCAGTGTCAGTTGTAACTTCATGTGTCACTGTCAATCGACGATCCATCATCCATTCCGCATTAGTTTTGCTTTTCGATTTCGTCCTCGTGTTTTGTATTTATCAAAAAGTAAAGGTACAGTTACACATGCTAGTTAGTAGCACGAAAGCATGCTACTTTTGAGCAATTGCTACTTAGTGGTACGTGTGTCGAAACATTGCTAATAATGAGCATGCTAATTACGAGTATGCTCAAAAATCGACGGCCGTGCGATTTTTGGGCATGCTACCTGCGGCGCGGGTGGAAGGGGGCGTGCTTTTAGCGCGTGTGAACAGGTTTGCTTATTGAGCATGCTAGTAGCGATCAGTCGTTCACAGTAGATGCGCGTGCACAATTTCGCGCCAAAAATGTCTCGCTGGGGCGATGAAAAAACCTTGAAATTTGTAATTTTATATCGGAACAACGAGTGCCTATGGAATCCGCATATACCACAGTACAAAAATAATATTGCAAGAAATAATGCATATCAAGATTTAATAACCAACATGGACGATCCTACTTTGACAGTGAAAATTATAAAATCAAAAATCAAGAACTTGAGGTCCGTTTACCACAGCGAATTAAAAAAAATTGAGAATTCCAAGCGATCCGGTTCTGGTGCCGCTACTGTGTACAACCCATCCATGTCCTGGTTTCACGAAATGCATTCTTTCCTTGGAGACACTGGCGATTACAGGGACCCTATTTCTATGGAATTGGTGAGTTTTGGTTTACAATACTTAAATAAAAATGCACGTAACTGTTAGTAACACACAATTATTTAATATCATAGAATAAGTAGTACAGCATTTTCTATGTATTAATTTAAATCATATGGCCTTGCCACGGTACCGCCTCTGTAGTTTCAAAGAGCTGCGCATAGGTGTCTCTTATCGCTCCTGCCTGTCGAGAAGCGTGGTTAGCGTAGCGTGTAGGTGGTAAGCCTTCCAAAGCAGTCCGTAGTTGTGCCCTCCATGATCCTGGTACCACAACACGTTGTTGTGTATCTTCAAAGTCGACGCATCTTTGCGTGATGTACATATCAGATGTTTTCCGAAGCCAATTGTGTAAAGAGCAGGCAGCTAATGTAATTCTATCGACATTTTTGGGGGCCATATCTATGGCATCCATAAAAACTCGAAATCGTGTCACTAAAATACCAAACGCATTTTCAACGATTCGTCTGGCTCTCGATAAACGGTAGTTAAATATCTTTTCTTTACGCGTTGGAGTTGTTCGATAGGGCTTCATAAGGTATAACTTTAGAGGAAAAGCAGCGTCTGCCACAATAACTGATTGGTCCGGAAAATTGAGAGTATTATTTTCCAAAGCTTGTGCTAAATTAGATTTTTGATAAACACCTCCATCAGAAGCTCTACCATTAGTCCCAACATTTACGTATGAAAAACAATAGTCATCATCAACTAATGCCAGAAGTATGATGCTATGAGCGCCCTTGTAGTTATAGTAGTCAGAAGTATCATCAGGGGCGAATATATTTATATGTTTGCCATCCAACGCTCCAACACAACCTGGAAAGTTCCATTTAGTTCTAAATCCATGTTCAATGCGTTTCCAATCTTCAGAACCAGGAATCTGTAAAAAAAAACAAATAAGTATTTTATAAACTTAATAGATTTTTTTTACAGAGAGACGAGCCATCGCAAGATTCACAACCAAGTGACGCTGTTTCATATTCAAACTCGTTGACGCCGCAATCGATGAATGTGTTATCACCCTCTCCTAGTCCAACTACAGAAGATCGATCACAATCGCGTTCATCTAATAACTCATCAACACGACGTAGAAAAAGAAGCTTACAAGAAGAACCCATTACATATGCTCTCGATCGTTTACAAAATATTAGTTCTGCGATAAATGCACCGCCTAATTACGACGAATTCCATTATTTTGCTCAAAATGTTGCAGCTCAATTGCGAACTCTACCATTGTACGACGCATTAGATGTACAACATGAGATCCAAACAATTCTGACTGCAGCAAGACGTCGACGCCAGTACCCAAATTTGTCTCCCTTTACACAAACAATGACTTTCATACCTCCCAGTACAAACACAAATACAGTCACTTACACACCTCCTACTACAAACACACAGACAATGACTTTCATACCTCCCAGTACAAACACAAATACAGTCACTTACACACCTCCTACTACAAACACACAGACAATGACTTTCATACCTCCCAGTACAAACACAAATACAGTCACTTACACACCTCCTACTACAAACACACAGACAATGGCTTTCATACCTCCCAGTACAAACACAAATACAGTCACTTACACACTTCCTTACGCGTTATCCCAATCAGATTCTACTGTCCCTGAAGAAGATTTGTTGAACAAAGCATGGAAAATGTGTTAAAGTTAAATTTAGTTTAGTAAGTTTTTAATCTAGATTTTAAACAATAAATACTTGATCTAAACTAATAATCACTGGTTTACTTTACTTACCCGCATATAATCCTTCAGAGCATTGTATATTGCATCACACACTTCAGGTATAAATAGAGATATAGTAGACCTTGCAACTCTGTGAAGTGCTTCTAATGTGTATAACGAATCTCCAGTTGCTAGATACCTCAATGTCACTTCCAGTTTCACTTTTGGTGGAATAGCATTTCGCATGTGTGTATCTTGTTTCTTTATAGCGCTTTCAACTTTAGATAGTAACTCGTCAAACTGATGCGGTAACATGCGCAAATGATTTTTGTAACCATCAATATCTTCTTCTCGCATTTCTACTAGCAATCGAGTACTTGCTCCAAGTTGTTCCCTTCTACTTAGCCAATCACGGACCCAAATCTTCCTATTCCTTTTACATTGGTTTTTTCTCTTTCTACCTGAGAGAAGTCTTCGGATGCATTGCAACGATAGCAAAAGAATAACTTTATTAAGCTCCGTACGGATGGTTGTTTCATCGTCCATGTTTGAACTGAGCATGCTAAAATCGCATTTGTGTTTGGAGTGTTTGCTTTGAGCATGCTTATTAAGTAGCATACTTAAAACTAGCATGCTTATTGCTAGCAAATGTAAACAGTTCATAAGCATACTCATATTAAGCATACTTATAGCACGTTTTTTAGCATGCTATTCTAGAGCATGTGTAACTGTAGCTTAAAGTTTTAACGTTATATGTATTTCGTTATCTAGCGATACTTACATGTAATTTGTTTACGTTGCATATAATTTGTTTTCCCAAGTCATGTTATAAAATTAACCATGGTTAAGTTCGGCAAGAGTAAGTTTAAAAAATTGAACAAATTGGCCAAAAAGCAGAATGATGCTCCAACGAGTAACAAGGTGATAAAGAAAAAACAAAACGCCGAAAAGAAAGTGTCTTTCCAGAAGGAAGTTCTATTGAAACAGGAGTTTAGAAGCGATGGTCTGATTAAAAACGTTACGTCTACGGAATTGTTTAAAAAAACAACGAAAAAACAGAAGGAGAAGCAGAAACCCGAGGTAGAGGTCAAGAAGGTGAAGGTGAAAGCTGTTGAGAAACACAAGAAGCGACAGAAAACCCAAATTAGTGATACTAAGTTATTGTTAAGTTTGATGAAGAAGAAATAAATTTAGTTTTAAACAAAGTTAGTTTTTATGTTCATATTTATACCCTTATTTTTAGTTTCTGCAAATTTTTATATAAACTTGCTTCATTGCTGGCTAATAGTTGTGCACATCTATAAGCATGTTGGTTTTCTTGCGATAGTCTCAACTCTCGTTTTGATAAAATGTGTCATCATTTGCGCAAGAAGTTGCTATTTTTTAAAATCCAGGCAAAATATAATTTAGTGATTTCTACACATAATCTCTAGCAGCTTAATTCGGAAGGGGAGGTCCGCCCTGGCCTCCGATCCTAGGAGGCTACTAGACAGTGGCTAAAAAAACGTTGTCAGAACCAAACAATCTATGAAATGTGTATCAATTAGCGAGAAAAAAAAATCGCCTGATCACAGGCGAATAATTCTATTCAACTTTTGTAAAATCAAATAAATTTCTAGATCTCCATTCAACTTACCGTCTGGGCATCCGACGACCTTAATCGGTCACTACATATAATTTTAGTTCAATAAAAGTTTGCTAGTTTGGTTTATGTCTGGTTTATAGTAGAACATAGTTTTAGAATTTGAACTCCGTTATCTTACAATATGGTTGCTGAACATAATAATTGTGTGGAAAGACTATATTTATTCCAATAGCCATACTCGCTTCTCAAAAAATTGGATCTAGTAGCTTATATTAGTAACTCACATTCTTTATTAGTACAGGTACACATGCAAGGTACATTAAAAATAAAACAAATTTCAATTATAATTATTTATTAGATTATATATAATGAGAGTACAGAGATAAAAGAGCAGATTCACTAATATAAGTCACCATCTACAAATCTACAACACAAGTTGTTGTAATACTACACTAAGATAATGGAAAATATTACATCTAAAAATTTAACCTCAGAAACTTAGTTATGTAGTATGCATACCGGACATAAGGCATTCCATTTTAATAACGGCAATTTTAAGCACTTTATGTCCAAAGCAAGATTTTTAATTTTGTGCAAATTGGTCGGTATATAAAAAGTGAATGACTGAATGGACAAGTGAATGAATTACAAACTAACAAAAAAAAAAAAACGATTTCCTGCTAAACGTTGGTAATTTTTTATTCATCTCATTAAAAAGTTTAAGCTTTATTTAGGCCAAGCAAGCTTATTATATTCTTAATATAACACAAATATTAAATAAGGTAAGATTCTGCCCACTGGGTCACTCCATAGTAAGGTCTTACAAAATCTAAATTAATATAAAGCCTTCCGGATCATTAATTTACTCACCCAAGCATCATAAATTAATGTAATAAGAAAATTAGTAATTTAGAGATTACAATTAAATTTTATATGCCAATAATGCTCCTACAATATTCTCTCAGTGACATGACCTACCTCATTACGGTTGCGGTTATGACTATAGAGCTGAAATGTGAATGTCTCCACAATACATTATCATATAATCATCATTAACAAATAATGCATTATCATTGTGTTCGACAATCCACATAAGATTACATATTAATGAATTTTCTTATGATAATTATTTACCAAAAATGATTAAAATTACTCAGTTTCGATTCAGAAATAATTTTAAATTAGTCAATGTCTGTACTACACAACTAATTTTAGTCTATTAATGTTTAAAATTAACCCTTTTATATATAAGTAGTCACCTACATCCTATGTATACTAAATCTTAACATTGTCATTACTTTAAGGGAAGATTTTTATTACGATAAAATCAAGAATTTGTTAGACACTGACACTACAATAAAAACTATTTTAAAAAATCCTTAGCTTCAAATTGTATCTACTTTGGGGCCCTAGTAGACACCTAACGTCAGTGATCGGAGACAACTCTCGTTATTAATAAATAATCCATCCAATGTTTTGACTACCAAAGATCATGAAATGTTTATGTATCAGACGCTAGTCAAATTTCTATATTTAGTAGGCAAAAACAGGATAGTTTGATTATTAATAACGGGGGGTTTGCTGCCTTTGAACGCTAGACGCACCGATTAAACGCTACTCACAAATGTATGAACGCTAATCGCAGACCTATAAGCCCGCTCCACATTCACGCGTGAATCTCGCGAGAACACGAAAAAATACAATTTCGTATAGGCTCCACATTCTCGTTTCTCGTGGTTTTCTCGCGTTCTCGGGAGATTCTCGCGAGAATGTGGAGCGGGCTTTAGACATTCGATGTAGCAATCCAACGACTAACGTCAAAACGCGATGCAGTATTAATTCTGTTGTTAAATTAATTAGATGCAATCGTCAAAACGCTGATGTTAAAAGCAGCTTGTTTTCTAGGGCCGACAGAGAAAGAAAATGTAGTTAATTCCTACAATCTACTTTTACAACTACAAATATAGCTAAGACCATTGTATCGAAAAAGTTCGTTGTGTCAATAATTGTAATTTTTGAGTACCCTTTTAAAATTTATCGAATGTTTAATCAAATTGATAACATTTAGGTGTTATTACAAAAAGTCCTGAATAATTTAAAACGCTCCTTAAATCAGTATGTTTAAGTTAAAATGTCTAAAAAATCTTAATCGAAAGATACAACTTAAGTCATCAAAAATCCTTAGTAATCTGATCTATTATTTGGAAGTATTCATTAGTATTAACTTTTAATTATATTTTAATGTTACTCGCCATCGATCGCCATTATAAATAATCAACTATTGCCTGTCAAAGATTGTTTGTCATTTTTTCTAGGCAATAATTGTCCAATTTCGAGTTATGGTATTCATAAATTGGTTAAGATTAATTGCTATAGGGTGTAAATGAGCATCGAGAGTGCTGCCACCCTAGACAAAGCCTTAAACCACCCTCAACATTAAATAACAAACTCAAATCTTATACATCAGTTCTAGTCGGCGTAAAACTGCTAGTCCGCTCTGAATATAGAAATGGATGTTACTTAAATGATAAATCTGCACGGTGTGACAACTCCAGCTCCAACATCAATAATTAATTATATGTACCACTATGTAAAATTGTATATAATTTACCCTTTAAAAGATGCAAATATTCACACGTATGGACTTTCTTCGTTTCTTCTCCATAGCGAAACACCTTCCGAAGCGGTGATTGTTTGTTAACTTTAATAAAGTATATGAATCAATTTAGAATAAATGAAATTTGAATATGAATCGCATCGCCATAGCAAATTGTATGACTACGCCTGCTCGCAGCAACTTCAGAGCGGACTTGCAGTTTGGCGCGGACTATACCGATGTTAGCGTGCAAAACCGCTGTAGTAGTTACGAAAACAGTTTTTATAGAAATAAGATTGACAATAGACCCGCGGTTTTTCAACAATCATTATAAAAGGTAGTGACGAATTATTAGGATAATGCCTTCGTCCTTACAACGCGACAAATTAAAAAATTAACCGACCAACGGTGTCACTTACATTGAGGAATATCGGTTTTTCGAAATACAGGGCCCGATAGATAAGACAGGCGTCGGATTACCGTCGCCTCTACCGAGTCTACTGTAGCTTTGAAAACAGTACATTACGATACGCGAGGCCCAAGTTGCCTATCATTGCACGGCGTGAAGTTATTTAACGATTATAAAAGCATAACATATTTAATTCAAATTGTATCATAAACAGCGATTTCACATACAGATTTGCAATTGTTAATATTTTTGAAGTTATATTATACGCTTAGTAACGACGTCGGCCACGCCCGCGGCCCCTAGGGGTGGGTTTTGGCCGGGGGGTCGATGGGGGTGCAGCCGCTGGGGGGGTTTGAGGGGTAGCGGCCACCGGGGGGGTCGGAGCGGGGACCGGCTCGGGGGCGGCAGCTGGAGGGGATTCCGGCTTCTCTGGCGACTCTTCCAGTATTCTATCTTCGTTGACTTCCTCGTGCCCTTCTTGTTTAACGGTTGCCTCGATTTCAGTGTCCTGTTGTGCTTCTTCGTCTGTATAGAGAACAATGTATTAATTAGGAAATAGAAATTACACGTAAAAACAATTCATACAAAAAATATGGGAAGTGAAAATTATCTGACAAAATTTTCTTTTTTACTTTCATATTATAACTAGAGAAGCATTTATAGTGTAAATACTACAGTTGCAGGATAATTAAGATATCCATCATAAAACTTCATTATTGCTTAGAATCCATCTATACAAACAACAAACTCGAATCTATACAAATATACAACACCTATACAAATATACAAACATCTATACAAATATACAATTACAACCTGCAAGAGACATTAAGTTTGAGACAGATCTTATCCAATACTTGGAGAACGTCAGAATCTACCTTAACTCCTCCCAAGGAGTTATTTTACTATCAGTAATACATTAATTAGGCTTATTTATTATTTTAGGTGTTTGCTTAAGACCTTTTCATCTGAACAGATTATGGTAGGATCGTAGTCAACCATACTCATTTCAGCTTTATATCTCTTTGTTAAACAGATTTTGGCATAAAGATAACTAATATGTACTTACAAGGTGTTCCGATAAATGAACATGCACGATCAGTACAAGTAAACATCTACATAGACAGCTTTTGCAAGAAATACTTGAAAAGAAAATGAATGAATGAGTGAATATATATATCTTTTTATTACAATGTCGATAGAATATAGTTTTCTAGGCAGCAAATAAAAGAAGAATAATTTTGGTGAGTTAAAAATATTATTTGAATATAAAAAAGCTATAAAATATTATGTATAAATGTGAATTCTTTCTTTAGCAAATTAAAAATCTAATATATGTATTTTGAAAAGTTAACTATAAGCATAAAAATGCATAAAAGTAAAAGATGAATGAATGAATGAGTTCTAGAGTATCTGTGAATGACATCTATTTCTTAAAAATTGGCATGCCTGAAAGCGAAATATGAATGAATATTTTTTATTATGAAATCCCTGCAATGTTAGATAGAAGCGAAGACAGATATTGAAGAGATTAATTTTGTTAATTTAAAATATTAGTAAAACCTTATAATCTCAATTCCCAGATGAATACTTGACTAATGCTGTGTTAGACCTAGAAAAATTTGAAAAAGACCAATTAAGCCAAATGAGCATTTTCAAATTGTTTATAATAACTAGACATCGGATTATATGCAATTGCATATCTGACGTTACTGCATATTGTTAGCCTATGGTATACGATTATATTATGTTATCCTATGGTCTATATTAACATCTATATTTAAGCCTAACGTAATTAATATTTATATTATAATTTATGATTCAACAGTTAACCACGTTATATTTATTGCAATGTATAATAAGTAAACAATGTATCGATAGCCATAGATATAGAATAGCAAGAGATATAAAGAAGCGGGTAATGGTGGCTTTGTCATTCGACTGTCGGGAGGAAGGACGGGACGTGTTTTTATTGTGTTGTGTGAAGAATAAAGAGAAAGTGATTGGAGCTCTGCTGTTTTAATTATAGACTACATGCTTCTGAGGCTATCCCAATAGTCTTTTGGTACTTTTTCATTGATAGTGCATATATCAGTAGTTAGATGTATTCGGCATATTGTTTTTGATGCCCCATTTATATTATTGCCCGTCCAATAAGTAAACAGTTGTATAGGTCATATGCAAAGTACCATAATACATGCATAGTAGTCTGATCATATTCAAAATCCCATAAATATTACATTAATATTATCATAAGTTACGAAATACTAAGTTTAGATGACAATGGCCTTGATTTTTCGTAAATTCGAAAAGTTTGAAAAAAATTCCATTGCGGTAACATAAAAATATGCCTGTCATTTTATTATGGTTCGCAAAATTGAAAAATAATGTTGGATTTGTCAATATAACAATAACTAACGGCTCTTACACTATTGACTGGATACCCTAATTCATTTTCTGTAAATAAACGTAAAACTTAATAAAACATATTAATTTGATAGTGTAAATAGTATTTTAGGCACATGTCGCTCTTTTAGTGCAAATTTTCCCCCTTTTTTGTGCATATTTCGGCATTCTGATAGTGCATATAATCCAATGTCTAATAATTACATGTGTCAAGTTTCAGCATTTAATTTTTTCACATACCTACAGTATGAAGATTAAATAGATTCTATGGGTACGTGACAACTTACCAAGTTTCTCATCGGTTTCATCCTTGAGTATCTCGTCCACAGAGTGCTCCCAATCCTCGAGGTCATCCTCGGCGGGGTGCTCCCCTTCGGGCTCGGTCATTTCCACATCGCCCTCGTCAATATCCGCATCCTTGTTCGGTTCATCTGTAAATATATTTATGTTAGGTAGATGTGTGCTTCTATTATTGAATGTAAACCGTTACTCTATTCCTTAGATGAATTAATTACTAATAAGATAATTAATACAGCAATTAATTAATTATTGTATTAGTTATGCTTGAAGCTTAGATGAGTAAAATATATAGATAGATCACTTCTAACATGAAAGTGTAACCAGTTAGAGGGAATTGAAATTTTTGCGTAAATAAAGTTTTGCCATGTCTCCGTGCCAAATAGTACGACAGATTTTTCCTAGCAGAGGTCGGCCACAGATGTGCCGCTACTCTCGAGGACCAAGCTGGAACGCCACGGAAAAGTATGTCTCCCTTACCACACCCTCCAAATCAGAACACAGCAATGTTTAACAGCAGTGTTATGAGGCAGAAATAGGTGTGGGGTGCCGCTGGAGTCGAACCACAAAGGGGTTCTACAACCTTCCAACATTAGGTGTCATTAGTTTTGTTTAAATTCTAAGAGCGTCTTTAGGCAGTCAGCTTTTTATTTCTATAATAATTCTCTAATAACCTTTGACTTCCTCATCATGGTGTCCGTTCTGATCACCGGCGGCATCCTGCGCGGTCTTGCGGCGCTTCCAGTTGCCCTCGTCCTCGCTGTTGTGAGCCCGCTTGCCGGTGTCGTTGGCCTGTGCACCGTCGTTACCCTGTATAAAAATAATTATATTCTATTATTTTATGGTAAAACTATTAGCGAAATTATATAGGAACGTTTTCGTAAGCTTTGCCAATTTAATTGGTGTTACAATTGACGACAATGTGGAAGAAGGAATAATATGTCTACTGATCCAGTTATCTAAATAATGTATTTAGCCATAGTCGTCACAATTTAATAGGCCCATTTTGACACATGCCATAATAATGTCATTAATGTCTTAAACTAACTTTTTAGTAGGCAGTTTACGACCACGTGACGGCTAGAGCTTGCGGCTTCAAAGCATTCGGAAGAAACCATAATCAATTGACTTTCAAATAATCGAAACTTAGAATTACCAATAACTAAATATTTATCCCTTTTTCATCATAACAACAATAAAATAATCAAGACTTTGTTTATTAGTGAATGATAAAACGAAAAAAATACAGTTTACGAGCGACGCTTTATTTAATCTTCTAAACATGATTAAATTTTTAAATAGCAGTAGAATTTATTTTCTTTTCCTCTTTTTATTAAATATTTAGATGATTTAGAAAAATATGAAATAAATATTCTGTTTACAAAATATTAAGAAATCTATACAATACGATGTGGTGTTGTAATCGGACTTGTCGTAAAAATCGGTTTCTTTGGTTATCGATTTGTATGTCAAAATGGGCCTATTAAATTGTGACGACTATAATTATGCAAGTAGCTAATTTAACTCATTCTGTGAGATGTTTCTTGTGCAGTAACAGTGAGGTCGGCGGTGAAAGTGTTGTCAGTAGCATAGCACTGATACCTTTATTTTTTTTTTGTTTATGTGGTGGAAACCTTCAAAAGGCACGTATGTGTACGTGGGAGCGATACAAGGTAATGTGGGATTCTTATCGCACTAAAACCCCCCGATGACCGTTCTTGGCGGTGAATAGAGGACTCGCGGCTCTCCAAAGGAACGCAACCGGAGTCCACTAAGCGCGTTTCTCCGTCGTGCTCCGCCCGGTTGAGGTCGCTGACCGGATGGTTCGAGCTCCCACTCTTGCTGTTCGCAACCCCGGAAACCCCCGTTTAGTCGCCTCTTACGACAGGCAGGGGATACCGTAGCCCTATACTGGTCCTGGAACTACAGAGACCTGCACGTAACGTTACCTAGTTGGGTGATTGGTCGGTCCACTCGTCGAGAGCTTTCAGCTTCGCAAGTTGAGCAACCGGTTGAACAGCTGATGGTAGCCGACTCGTTTCTATATTCGGAGCGGACTAGCAGATCGGCGCGACCTACACCATCAGGTGGACTGCATGCTCGTCTGCTACTCCTATATTATAGAGGAGCGGTCCACTCACCGAGAGCCTCCCGCTGCGCTCGTTGAGCTTCCGGTTGAACAGCTGGTGGTGTCGCCAGGTGCGCAGGTGCACCTCCGCGGTGCGCTCGGAGTCCAGCAGCTTGTGGCACAGCGTGCACTGGATGCAGCGGAACTCCGACAGGTACGAGCGGCCCACGCCGCGCTCCGTGCTGTGGACAAACGGTAATCAGTAATCAGTCATAATATAAGAGTAGCAGACGAGCATGCAGTCCACCTGATGGTAAGTGGCTACTGCCGCCCATGGACATCTGTGATCAACCCCAGATAGGGTTAGATATTCCTACCTGAGGTCGGCGGCAGATGCGCCGCTACCCCTGAGGACTAAGCTGGAACGCCTCGGAAAAGTATGTCTCCCTTACCACACCCTTCAAACCGGAACACAGCAGCGCTTAACACTGCTGTTATTAGGCAGAAATAGGTGTGGCGGTGGTGCCGCCGGAGTCGAACCACAAAAGGTTCTACCACCTTCAAAATGTGTCAAACTTATTCGCCGAAAAATACGTATGATTCGGTGATCTTTTTTTTTTCGCTGACATACACATTTCACAGATTGATCGGTTCTGACTACCTTTTTTAGCAACTGTATTTTGGTGTTCTCCAGGATGCCAGGGCCCAGAACACAATTAAGTCAGAACACCCTTAGTCTGTTAGAGCTTACGTATACATTAGTATACGCCGCGTAAAACTGCTAGTCCGCTCTGAATATAGAAATGAATCGCGTCGCCATAGCAAATTGTATGACTACACCTGCTTGCAACAACTTCAAGGGGGCTAGCCAAGTTGACATTCCTGTAGAAACGCTAAAGTGTATGAAATTATCGATGATTACGTGATCAAAATAGAGAAGTAGAAAAGTCGTAGCCAAGTTTACACGATAGAATAGAACGCTAACGATTCTACAATGCCCATGTCATTACTTTTTCCATACAAATGACAACACAGTCTCGTTATCCAGGGGATACTTCCCATCCTCCATGATCGTGAGATATCTATACTTATCTATGGTAAAAGGTGTGTATTTTTAGGTTAGTTTAGGTTATAATTAATGTAATCTCACCTATAAACAGGCAACATCTCCTGCGTCATGTGGCTGAGGTCGTCGCCCTCCTTGTAGTCCAGGACAGTGTTCTCGTTGTCCAGGGGATGCTTGCCATCCTCTGTGGCCTCCGGTTTCTCCTCTGGATTCTCCTCAACTGTCTCCTCGCTTTTATCCTCTGATGCTTCCTCCTGGGATTGAAATAGCAATTTAATTTTAAATTCACTTAAATGTTCATTTCATATTTAATTTAATTTTAATAATATAGGAGTAGCAGACGAGCATGCAGTTCACCTGATGGTAAGTGGCTACTACCCATGGACATCTGTAATCAACCCCAGACAGGATTACATATTCCTACCTGAGGTCGGCCACACATGCGCCGCTACTCCTTGTTATGTATATGTTTGTGTACCAACCTGTTTCTCCTCAGTGGTACCGGCGTCACGTTTCTGGTCGCGATCCGTGCGCCAACGTTGGCGGTCATCGCGCAGGTACGATTGCTCCATATCCAACGTCGATATCACCATCACTGTCACAACAAACAATCATTAGTGGAGGATATTGATATGATCTTTACAACTTTAATCTGAGCTACAGACTCGTGATGCGAGACAAATAGCTAGATAATAGTAGCATCTATTATATAGGACTTTAATTATGCGATGTTAAGAAAATCATGAGTATTATATAATTCAGCATAGCAGCCTAATACTGATTTTTGAAGGTGGTACAACCCTTTGTGGATCGACTCCGGCGGCACCACCGCCACACCCATTTCTGCCTGGGTTGAAGGGTGTGGTAGGGGAGACACTTTTCCGTAGCGTTCCAGCTTAGTCACGTAGGAATATCTAATCCTATTTTGGGTTGATTACAGATGTCCATGAAGCTACTTACCATCAGGTGGACTTCATGCTCTCTGCTACTCCCATATTATTATGACATATGAGTGTAGATTTCCCGATTAGCATTTGGTCTTCTATCGTACAACAAAGCAGTCATTTCAGACTTAAGATATTAATTGCTGGAGCGTTCAAAACCAGCAGTGTTTAAGATTAAATCAGAAAGCCTTACACTTTACACCGTAAAAATAAATGTAGCGGACATTAAATTGGTAGACTTCGCGCCAAACTTCTAGTCCGCTCTGAATAGAGAAACGAGTCGCATAGCAACAATAAATTGTAGATATTAGCGGGTCTTCGCCCCGCGGCCTCCTGCCACCCTCCGCTGCTCGCTCTCGGCCTCTAGTACATAGCCCAGTTAGTGTGCCCTTACTGTTGCTACGTAGTATATGCTTGTAGTTGTGTTCGATCGCATTGGCTCTCTGCACTACACCTGCACAGAACAACTTCAGAGCGGATTCGAAGTTTCGCGTGGTCTCTACCCACCTTCAGGCTTCGGCTTGGAGATGCCATCCGTCTTGTCCTGCATGTTCTTCAAGTGCTCAGCAGTGAGGCGGTGCTCGTCCAGCTCGATCCTGGTGGTAGAGATGTCATCATCAACCCATTACTGTCCCATTGCTAGGCACGGATTTCCTCTCATAATGAGAAGGATTAGGCCATAGTCCATGCACTGGCCAAGTGTGTATTGGTAGACTTCACATACCTTTGAGACTTTTTTAAATCTCTCAGGTATGCAGGTTTCCTCACGATGTTTTCCTTCACCGTTTAGCAAGTGATAATTAATTTCTAATACACACATAACTTTGAAAAATCAGAGGTGCCTAGGATTTGAACCTCAGACCCCTCGATCGAGAGGCCGAGTTTCTTAACCACTAGGCTATCTGTGCTTTTTTTCAAACTTTTTAAACTCGCATACTCGATAACTAATAAATAATCACTCAAGTATAGTCCGTAAAACTGCTAGTCCGCTCTGAATATAGAAATGAATCGCGTCGCCATAGTAAATTGTATGACTTCACCTACTCTTATCTATTACTATAATATTTGCATAACATTTTTATTATTATTATTGCTGTAGTGCGGTTTGTTGATGACATTTAAAGTAAATTAATGCATTATTGTAATTATTTATTGAATATCTAGAAATGATTATCGGATTGCTAATTTAATTAATTATCTGCTCGTGTTTATAATAATTATAATAGTAAAATTAGGAGCACTAACGACTTGGGGTTACCTGCAATGTTGGTTTATAAGCCTATGTATGTATTAAATAAATAAATACTTGCAACAACTTCAGAGCGGACTAGCAGTTTGGCGCAGACTGTAGTCAAATACCAATCACAGCCGATTCGGCATTACCTGGTGGGCATCTCCTTGTGGCAGGAGGTGCAAGTGGGGTGGAGGTACTTCTTGAGCTTGCGGTGTCCCTGCGTGGTGCGGTGGATGGCGCCGTCCGCGGCGTACAGGTCGCACATCGCGCAGTAGAAGTCGCGAGGCGGTTGTTGTCCGGTTTTGCGCGTGCGCTTCATCTCGCGGATCTACAGGTTTGATTCGATGGTAAAGAACATGTATACGAATAACAGACGAGCATGCAGTCCACCTACTGGTAAGTGGCTACTGCCACCCATGGACATCTGTAATCAACCCCAGATAGGATTAGATATTCCAACCTGAGGTCGGGCACAGATGCGCCGCTACCCCTGAGGACTAAGCTGGAACGCCTCGGAAAAGTCTGTCTCCCTTACCACACCCCTCAAAACGGAACACAGTAGCGATTAACAATGTTGTTATTAAGTAGAAATAGGTGTGGCAGTGGTGCCGCCGGAGTCGAACCTCAAAGGGTTCTACCACCTTCAAAAAACATAATTCATAATTTCATAAAGAACATTTCATGTTTTGAAAAATTTTAGGTAAATGTTGTTCTATTGAATTATATCTACGAATCTGCGAAGTTTAGGCAGATTTCTAGTAGTCTCTCACCACCCTTTTCAATATTTAATCTTTCTATAGTTTGCATATTAAAAACCTATCTAAATTTTATAATTTTTAGTGATCAACGATCTATCTGTATTTTGAATACTAAAAATATAAATTTTATAATTTCTAGTAGGTTTGAAGTTCACAGATTTCTAATCATATAAGTAGTGGGGTAAGAACCTTATGAAGCTTACGTATATTTTATTCTACTTACTGCACAGATCCCTGAAGACTATTTTTTTTAATTTTAGGAAATTATAAAATTAAATTCACCTTAAACTCCTGTCGCATGGTGTCAGCGGTGAGCGCGTAGCTCTCCGCTGTCTTCTGCATCATGATGGCATGTGCCCGACCACTCAGGTGGTTCTCAAAGGACCTGCCATCCCACATGCTCTTGTTACAGATGTGGCACTTCAGCAGTGCTGGGTTGATGTCATCGTATCTTGTCTTGGGGCTCTCCTTCTTGTCTTCAGACTTGGTGGCGTCAGTCTCACCTTCCGGTTTGTCTTCCTCGCTAGAGTATACTTAGACGATTAGAGGTATGTACGCTAAATTGAAGATTTAACTAAATTGGATTTAATAGCTCAATGCATTTGTCACACTGATGTTTTTGTTTGTTTTAAATTATTAAAAAAAAGTATGTACAAATACATTTTACAATATTTATATTTATTTTACGTACAGGTAGGTCACAAGGAAGTTTGTCAATTGTAAAGTCGAAAAGGTTGTTGAAGGGTTTGCTTGTATTAATCATATGTTGAGCTCATTGTTTTGGATAATTTTTTTCATAAAATATATTGCACATGGACTTAGGTTGCTTGATTAACAATAGTTAAAATTTTTTTCACTTCTAAATTAATGTCAATCACATTAAATTCGTCCATACTCTAATTTTGTTTAAAACTCTTACTTAATATGTAAAATTTGGTTTTTAAAGATTATGTACTCCACTTTTTCTAGCTATTTTCTTCTCCAGTAGTCCACATAGATGTAAGTTTGCTTGAATAGTTCAATTTGCCTCTAATTCTAGTATATATTTAGAGAGCAGGTATTATAACAAGTACATGTGGTTAAAAAAATGTGTTCTGAAATTCAATTACAATACAGATGTGCAAAAAATTAAGTGTTCGATCACAGAAACATTATATTGACCAGCCCAGATGGTTTCCAGAAGTATCTGGATTAAAAAAATTCTGGCCATGTTCATTTGAATGTTCCAGTCTTCTTTAGAGAATGAATAAATGTTAATTG
Source organism: Epargyreus clarus clarus (assembly GCA_014595695.2). Lineage (NCBI taxonomy): Eukaryota > Metazoa > Arthropoda > Insecta > Lepidoptera > Hesperiidae > Epargyreus > Epargyreus clarus. Next base: position 2,130,572 of record JACTTY020000028.1, read on the forward strand.
TAGTAAACATTATTTACCAAATTGAGGATTCTTTTCCACGAAAATGTCATGTACCGTGATATACACCATCTTAGGATTAGCCAAGACGTAATTCTCAGTATTGACAGGTCTATTCGGATTCAATGAAAAATCAAGTATGCCACAGAAAAGAACATGTGTGTTACTAGTAATTGAAAAATGAAACTTATCCACTAAAATATGGCACAATTTACTAAAACACTATATTGTTCCGTGGATAGTAATTGAAGAGTATATCACTTTCTTAATCGAGCTTAAAGAAGGTGAATAGTTTGAATCGTCACACCTCTGAACAAGGCGGGGACGACAGAGCCAATCGGGCTAACAAACGCCGGTGAACGTAGTGTTAGGGCGACCAACAGGCCTTAGACAATCGGTGTAACCACCGGAAGGAAACGAATTGGGTTCCTTACCTCTCCTTGACATTCTTAGCCTTAGAATCGGCATCCTTTTTCGGGGAGCTCTTGTTTTGTTGCCTTTGCCCATCATGGGGCCTGAACGGTTTACGATTGGTGTTGATACGCTCACCAGCGCGATTGTAATTTCCCGTACGCCGGAAATTACCTTGATTGCCCATCTAAAGGGAATTGACAATGTGTTAGTATGAAACTGGACGGCCGTTTAGGCCACTGAAGGCAAGCTGAAAACTGAATATTGTTGTTTATTGAATGCATTACAACATTGCGGATACACATCTCCAGCCATCGAAGATCAAGCTGCACAAAGGTTGCTCTCGTCAATGTTTCCATATTGTCACTACGTATAGACTTGTAATTAAAAATTAACAAGATTTTAAAATCGAAAGGAGTTAGCTATTTTACTAATTCAAAAGCAAATGTCTTCCATGACATGAAATGCTAAATAAAATTGAATGCAATTGTGAATATAACAATTAAAAATATATCTCCCGCTCTATTTTTTGGATTATCAATATTATTTTTTCCACATTGAAAATTATATAATAAAACACTTACCCTATTAGGCCCATAACCACGATCATACCGACCCATGTTGGGACCGAAGTCACGGCGAATGGGCATGTCTAGGAGAGACGGGACAGGGTTTGGACGAGGTTGGAGTAGGTTGATGATGTTGCTGGCGAGGGCCAGCGTAGCCTCCGTGGAGCCTCCGGAGAGCGGCAGCAGGTTGGGGATGCCACCGCCGGGGCCGCCGCCCTGCCAGGGCGACACACCGCTGCGGCCGAAGTTCTTCGGGCCGCGGTCGTTGCGACCAAAGTCCATCCGACGGTTGCCTTGCGGTCTTCGGTTTGCCATGGTCTGTTTGAATATTTTATATATTATAGCAGTGACTTTATTACTGCTGTATCTTACCTTGTCTGAGTTTCAAATGTAATGTAAAATATTAGAGATGCGCCGAATAGTGGTTTGCACCGAATAACCGAATACCGAATAATATTCGGTTTACCTTTACCGAACCGAATATTCGGCCGAATTATTCGGTTTACCATTTCCTTATTGTCAATTTGCCAGTTATGTGTGTTCATTAACACTTTAAAATGTTGATTTGAGTTTTAAAGATAAATACTGATTTAAGGTTTAAAATAATTGTTGACTATACTATCTATAGATTAAGTAATAGATGTGTTAACTTGAGGTTTCAAAATAAATGTTGAATTGAAGTTTAATTGCTTTATTTTATTAGCTTTTTTCAACACATTATTACTAGGATTTGAGTTTGACTTATAATATAACATAAATCTCACGTAAGATTTTGTATCTTAGTCCTGTACCATGTCGCGTACACAAGAAAATAGAAATACTCGAACCGAATATATTCGGCACCAAAACCGAATAATTCGGCCGAATACAAATAGCAAAAAAGATGCCGAATACGCCGAATACCGAATACCAACCGAATATTCGGCGCATCTCTATAAAATATAAATGAAAGGTATGTTCTACGTATTAATTATCTGTCGTTGATATTAATTTTAATCTGTAGGATTAAAAGCATAGAGATTCGAGTTTGAAATAGTTCGTTGTAGTAGTCGTTGTCGTCGTGTCGTTCGCGGTGGTGTATGCCACCACCGGGATTTCTTCTTGTTCGAGAAGCTTCGGAGTCGTCGGTCGCTCTCGCGCATTATTGTCGTTTTAGTTATACTCCGAAGTAGAAGCCACTATTCGTATTCGTAGCGTTTCCTTTAAATTCGCGTTAACTTCATTGTTCGCGGTGCAACGTGCTGTAAGATCGACGCCACGTGAGAAGAGGAAGAAGGTAGAGGTAACCGGTAGACCATTCCGAGGTAAGACTAGCTAGCTCGAGCTTAGGGTGAGTTGAAGGTGCCTTATACCTAGTACAAGAGGCTGCGCCCATCAGCAGCAGGTGAGTGCGTGACCCTATAGCACTTTGCATCTTATTTTTCGTATATACAGTCCACTTAACCTTCTTCGGGACACGGTCATCCTGTCCATCGAAGAGAGGAACATTCGGTTCCTTATTTGTTCTAACGGCCGCGGAAATCTTAATATTTTCGGTCTCGGAGCCGAATGCATAACATTTTTGGTCTTCGAGACGAATTCACCACATTTTTGGCCATCGTGCCGGATGTATGCTTCACATTTTTGGTCCTTCGAGCCGGATCTTAATTGTTCCATCGTCCTAAACACCATTTTTGCTATTTTCCGTCGACCGAACATAACGAACATTGAAATTAATTTTATCGTGTCGTATTTCGCTAAAGGAACGAACATTTACGTAAAGTGGCTTCTAAATTTGTCGTTTCGTGTCGTATTTCGTATTAGATTTGCTATTTTGTATTGCATTTCTATAAAATTTCGTAATTTTCGTTTTGTCGATTAACATTTTATGTTGAGGGTGGGTGTGATTCTTTACAACTCATCACTTTGTTAGTTGTACTTAGGTCCCGCCATCTTTGCGCTATTTTTATTAATAGTCGTTGGTTGTCAGTATTGCATTGCGCCATATTTATTTGTCGTTGGTCATATTGTCAATACTGTCAAATTGTATTAGACTTTGACGTATAATTGTGTCGAAGTCAGCTGTCAGTGACATTGCAATTATTTGTTATTGTTGTCGATTTCGTTAAGTTTATAAACTTATATCAATTAATGACAATGTCTACTGGGAGCAACGAAAGTGGCGCAAGTGATGGGGACGTTAATAGGATTGCCCGGGATTACAGTATGATGCGATTGGAGTATATAGCGGAATCGGATATGACAGGCTGCGTTGAGGAGGACCTTAGGGAACTTTCAAATGAATTCCATAAAGCGCAAATAAATTTATTGCGTTCATTAAGTGCTGCCCAACGCCAGTCTGAAATTGGTGTAACTGCATCATTTGATACAAAATTTAGAAGTGTCTTGGCCCGTCTGCGGCATTTAAATAGTGACCGTCAGATTAAACAAGAAGTAGTTTCGGGTTTTGCTAAGCTGCCTAAAATTAACATTAAGCCATTCGATGGTAAGCTAGAAAATTGGTTATCTTTTAAACAATTATTTGAGTCGTTGATCCATAATAGAAATATTCCTAATGTGGAAAAGTTACATTACTTGTTAACTTGTGTCGAAAATAAAGCGTATGATTTAATCAGGAACTTTCCACTCACGGATGAAAATTATATAGACGCATATAATACACTTAATAAATATTATAATAAGAAGCGCTATATAACGGCCTCCTATTATCAAAAGTTGTTGTCATGTGAGCCAGTGAAAACAAAATCAGCTGTAGAACTTGAGCGTGTTCATAGAACTTTTGTGGAGAATTTAAGTGTTTTGGAAAAGTTTGGATTACCAGATAAGAACTTCATGTTGTTCCATTTATTTTGGTCAAAATTAGATCGGGCCACAAAAGAATCATTTCAATTAGAATTTAATTCAGATGAGATACCAGAGTTCACTCAAGTTCAGGATTTTGTTGAGAAACAAGTTAGGGCATTAAGTGAGGTAACTCCGAACCCAATATTAAGTAATGTAGGAATATCAAAAGAACCGAAACCAAGTAACTTTAAAAAGTCCGAATCCTCATTTGTCGTGTCGGGAGTGACTTGTGACTTTTGTACTGGCCAACATAGTCTTTCATCATGTAAGAATTTTCTAAATTTAGATATAGATTCTCGATTTAAATTCATTAAAAATAAAAATCTTTGTATCCGTTGCTTTTCGAAAACTCATAGGGTAAAAACTTGTCGAGTCCCTATAAGTTGTGGTGTATGTGGGTGTTCACATAACACATTGTTACATTTTAAGAAACCGGTTACACCGTCCGCTGATAGCAATTCCCAACCTAATACTGAAGTTGTTAGTTCCATTAATAATAATGCACAACTGAGTAATATTGTTTTAACTTCTGTCGGTGGTAAAAGTACGATCTTGTTTTCTACAGCTAAGGTTCTTATAAAAGATAGTTGGGGAAACTTTCAACCTGTAAGGGTGTTGTTGGATTGTGCAAGCGCTTGCAACTTTATTTCGGTACCATGTGCAAAGCGCCTCGGGTTATGTATTAAAAACACTAAACAATCAATAAATGGAATCGGATCTTCTGTTGCTGAGTCTCGTGGTTCACTATGTTGTGAAATAAAATCCTATAACTCAAATAAAGTCGATTTTAAGTTTGAAGCTTTTGTTTTGTCGTCGATATGTAGTGACCAACCTGCACATTTTGTTGATTTTTGTGGTTGGTCACATATTAGGAATTTACCTTTGGCTGATCCAGACTTCGCTCGTCCAGGGGCTATTGACATGCTATTGAATGCGGATATATTTGCTTCATCTCTCATACCTGGTCTGAGACGAGGGAGGCCGGGACAACCAAAGGCTCTTAATACTATATTTGGTTGGATTCTAATGGGTGAGTGTGAGGTAGATCACACACACAACTGTCGTAATGGTAAACAGAGTGATTGTTTTTTCGTCGATAACTCTTATTTATCAAATATAAAATTAGATAACACTTTAAAAAGATTCTGGGAAACAGAAGAGGTTCGCACTCCTGTCTGTAAAATCTTTTCGAAGGAGGATCAAGCCTGTGAAAATTATTTCACTAATAATTATAGTCGTAACGATGATGGTAGATTTGTGGTGCCTCTTCCATTTATGAATCCTGCAGTAAAACCATCGTTCTCACATTCCCGTGAAATTGCTTTAAAAAGATTTCTCTCTCTCGAGCGAAGACTTAATACAAATGCTGAATTTAGAGATGCCTACGTTCGGTTCATGAATGAGTATGAGGTTGCCGGTCATATGGAGCAGGTGGATCCCCCGACTTCAAGCGTTGGGAAGTTTTATTATATACCTCATCACGGAGTATTGAGACCAGATTCTGTTAGCACCCCACTTCGTACTGTGTTCGATGCAAGTTGTAGAGATGCTAATGGATTGTCTTTGAATGATACGCTACTTGCTGGGCCTAAACTGCAAACTAATATTTTCGATTTACTTATTCGGTTCCGTTGGCATGCTGTCGTTTTTACTGGTGACGTCAAACAGATGTATAGACAAATCTTGGTTTGTAGAGATGACACCGAGTACCTACGCATTCTGTGGCGCCCATCTGCTGACGGTCCTATACGTGACTATAGGCTTCGCACGGTCACTTATGGCGTATCATCTGCACCGTTTCAGGCTCTTCGTGCGATCGCTCAACTAGCAGAAGACTCTACCCAAGAACTTCCGGCTGCCTCTACAGTTCTTAGTAGAGACATTTATGTCGATGATATCGTGTCGGGCGCTGACTCGGTAGAGCAAGCTCTACAATTGCGCTCGGAACTCACCAAAATTTTGTCGTCTGGTGGTTTCCATTTAAGAAAGTGGACATCTAATTGTAGTGAGTTTTTCGTTGATCTTCCATCTTCTGACTTATACTCAGAAGAATTTAAACATTTCGAAGAGATGTCAGACCTCTCCTTAAAAATTTTGGGACTTTTATGGCATCCGCAATCGGATGATTTTAGATTTCGTGTCGTCAACCCCGATGACTCTAGGTGCACCAAACGTACCATACTCTCCCATATTGCGCGGATTTATGACCCTTTGGGATTTCTAGCGCCGATTACGTTTTATGCTAAATATCTTATGCAACTTCTTTGGACTTCGGGAGTTTCATGGGACGATAATGTGCCACCTCACATTGCACACGAGTGGTTGCGATTTAAGTCTCAATTGTCGTCGTTAGTTTCGATTACCATTCCTCGGCGTATGGTAAATTCTTTCGTGTCGTTACAGTTGCATGGCTTCTGTAACGCTTCAGAACGTGGCTATTGTGCTGTCACATTCTTTCGTGTCGTTGAGGCGGATGGCTCTACATCCGTTCATTTTTGTTGCGCAAAGTCGAAAGTCGCGCCTTTGCGAAAATTGTCGATTCCAAGATTGGAACTTTTAGCTGCTGTCTTGTTATCTATGTATACTTTAATGGAATCAGTGGTAGAGGCTTTAAAACCATTTCATGCAGTTCAAGAACTTTACGCATGGTCTGACTCTACTGTCACTTTGGCTTGGATTAAATCTTGTCCATCCAAGTGGAAAACGTTTGTGGCGAATAGAGTCAGCCACATTCAGAGTAGAGTAGCTCCTGACCATTGGCGTCACGTGAGCTCTAGTTCGAATGCTGCTGATATTGGTTCTCGTGGTACGCTTCCAGCTAACCTCGTTGACTGTTCCATGTGGTGGAAGGGCCCTTCATGGCTTGTAGAGCCAGAGAATGATTGGCCTTCTTCATTATTGGTAGAACAGGACACAGACTCTATCGCAGAAGAACAAAGGATTCTTAGCCTTCGGTCACCGGAAAAGGTGAATCTCGTTAGCGATTTGTTAAATCGTTTTTCGTCGCTTTCTAAAGTAAAGCGTGTTTTGTCATTTTGTTTTCGTTTCGCTCATAATTTGAGAAATTATAAAAATAAATTTGTCGGTGCATTACAGCCTTGTGAGCTACGTCAAGCTTTTGAGTTGCTCATAAAGCAAGCACAAGTAGAGTCGTTTTCGTTTGAATTGGATTGTCTAAGTAAAGGTTCGCCTAATTCGCTACCCAAAGCCTTGCGTAAATTGTCTCCTTTCGTTGATGACGCGGGTATTTTGAGGGTGGGCGGTCGGTTAGCTAACGCTAATGTAGAGTTTACCGTTAGACATCCTATTCTTTTACCTCGTAATCATAGATTAACATTTCTTATTATCGATGAGTACCATAAGAAATTTATGCATCCTGGTGCTCAAACTCTACAAAATTTACTTTTGCAAGATTTTTGGATTCTCTCGCCTAAACGAGCTATTCGTTCCGTAGATATTGCTCTCTGTTGTGAGCGTGGTGTGAGAATTTAGAAGTTTTTCTTGTCGTTTTCGTGAACTAGTTACGTTTCAACGTAACTCTTTCTTGTTGTAGGTTAATAATTTGTGTCGTTTTCGTAAGTTAGTTACGTTTCCACGTAATTCTTTCATGTTGTAGTTTATAATATGTGTCGTTTTCGCCAAATAGTTACGTTTTAACTTAACTCTTTCTTGTCGTACGTTAAGTAATGTCTATTTGTTTTCGTAAATACGTAGTATTTAGGTGGGCGGTATGTTCAGTTTTGTCTATGGTTCTACGTATTAATTATCTGTCGTTGATATTAATTTTAATCTGTAGGATTAAAAGCATAGAGATTCGAGTTTGAAATAGTTCGTTGTAGTAGTCGTTGTCGTCGTGTCGTTCGCGGTGGTGTATGCCACCACCGGGATTTCTTCTTGTTCGAGAAGCTTCGGAGTCGTCGGTCGCTCTCGCGCATATTTGTCGTTTTAGTTATACTCCGAAGTAGAAGCCACTATTCGTATTCGTAGCGTTTCCTTTAAATTCGCGTTAACTTCATTGTTCGCGGTGCAACGTGCTGTAAGATCGACGCCACGTGAGAAGAGGAAGAAGGTAGAGGTAACCGGTAGACCATTCCGAGGTAAGACTAGCTAGCTCGAGCTTAGGGTGAGTTGAAGGTGCCTTATACCTAGTACAAGAGGCTGCGCCCATCAGCAGCAGGTGAGTGCGTGACCCTATAGCACTTTGCATCTTATTTTTCGTATATACAGTCCACTTAACCTTCTTCGGGACACGGTCATCCTGTCCATCGAAGAGAGGAACATTCGGTTCCTTATTTGTTCTAACGGCCGCGGAAATCTTAATATTTTCGGTCTCGGAGCCGAATGCATAACATTTTTGGTCTTCGAGACGAATTCACCACATTTTTGGCCATCGTGCCGGATGTATGCTTCACAGTGTAATAGGTATAATTATTAACTGTAAGCATTATAATTATAACTAATAAATAAAATTGTATGGCATGTCAACCATAATTTTAAGAATATCATTTTACTTTGTTCAAAATATTTCTGTCTCTTGGGGTCTAATTAAGGATTTATATTCTGAAAACGCCTTCAATAACTTAAGTTCCATCAAAGTCTGTGTAGTTCATACATTTTGTAGTTGTTGACTGTCGATTGTATTTCTGTTTTGTGTAGCAATGATGATTGATACTAAGTAATTGACAATGGTAAAATGGTTAGCGTACTGATCCCCGTGTTCAATCCCCGGCCAGATATGTAATTGATTAATTTAGATTATTGCTCTTACGGCCGGTCTCAATAACTTACTAACCTTTAACTAAAAGTTAAATTAGCTACCAAAAGTAGCTGATGACAGTTGTTTGCGTTTCAATAACTCAAGATAGTTAGAAATGTTAACTTTTACTATTTATCTATCTTTGGGAGGGCTTTGCGCTACCATAGTTAGGTTGAGCCATACAAAAATGACATAAAGCGTTTCAATAACATTCTGACAGCTTACTTTAGTTAGTTTGAGATACCATCTGTCAATATTTTGCTATCTCTCAAAATCAGGCGGTAATCGCCAGATAAAGCATTATAAATAATATTTTTTCCTACAATTATGGTGTTATTTTGTGATTTAAGTGATAATAAGAAGTATGAGGCCGGTATATTTGATTGTGGTGCAAAAACAGAAGCTGTAGAACGCACGACCTAAGTCGATGGTCAACCTATGATTTTACAAAGTTGTGTTAAAAAGTGCTTATTAGTAATTAGTTTTCATTTACTATTACGGTGAAGGACAATAACGTGATGAAACACAGAAGAGTTCTTTAAAAATGTTCTGAAACGCGAGTGAAGTCTACCAATTCGCATTTGGCCAGTGCAGTGGAATTTGACCTAAAACTCGCTTACTTTGTAGAGATCCTTGTCCAGCAGTGGGACATTAGTTTTACATGGAATTATTAGTGTATATATAATAAAATATTGTCATAAGTAATAAGTTGTAAGTATTCAGTAATCAAGGAACACATTTTAATAAAATGTAACTAACAAATGTGGATAAAGTACAAAAATATTACAAAACATGTATTTGTTACATAAAGTTAATAAAGAACATTCGATTATTTTCTTGTTTTTCTTGTTAAATATCCCAATTATATTCTATATTAAATAGGCGGCATCTGCTGTCAAACGTCAAAGTGCGTTTTGTTATTTCAGATTCGTAAATATTTTATTGGAATTATATCGTAATTTAGGAAATCTACCTTTTTATGTATAATTATGAATGAAGATTTGAAAAAGGCATAATATTACATAAGCTAACACACTAAAGTGAAATTAATAATTTACTTGACGATATTAAACATAAATCAGTTTTGTTGAAATGCAAAAACGGAACGCTTCAGAGGGACACATTTGCTTACCGAAGATAAGGAATCTATCTGACGTTAACTTTAGTTGGCGTTGTGAAAAATTTTTATTGAGACGACAGTAACAGATAGTTTGAATGTCACAGTAAAACTCTGGTAGCTAACCGAGTTTAACTGTTAGTAGATTATTGAGACCGGCCGTTAGTGTTTGTGTATTAGAGTTTCAATGTGTCAATGGTATCATGAGATACTATATTTAATTTTAATTTCTAGTTCAGTCGATTCACTAGTAATACTACTGTACTGTTTAATAGGTACATAAAATGTGCATATTAGGGTACAGTAATGAACACCAACTAATGGTACTTTATGGTACTAAGGGAATGGCTGACGCTGCGCCGATGTGTTGGAAGCGCCAAAACTCCGCGTCAGCATCTTAACAGAATTTAACATGCCAACAAATTTGGTTCATAAATATATGTTAACTTTTAGAGTTACAAATAGCTACAATAAACTTTTGGTCAAATAATTTGTTCATATTCGATATTTACAAATATAAATTTGTTTTGCAACGCAAACAATATGAGAAACTATCGATTTACATTTAAGTTGTGAGGCATTAACGTTATTAACGAAAGAGTCCTAATCACTTCAATAGTCACTCTGGGTGAAGTATTTGAACTATTTTAACAGCTACAAGTTTAGAACATAGATTGTTTAGAAAGGTTATTATAGCATAACGGTGGGCAGTAACACTCCGCTTCGATGTCAAACGAGCCGGAGACCGGAGACAAAGGACCGTTAGTTTTATATGTTACGTCGACAACTAATTTTAGCATATGTAATTACACATTTGGACTAAATAACTACTTAATTTAGCATCAAAATTAGCGCAAACGACGTAATATAAAAGATAGGGCTACACAAACATGATTTTCAGAAAATTAAAACGTAGGCCGCTTCCTATTGATTTTTTCGAAAACGCAATCAGACATTTAATAGAGAAAATATTCACTTACCAATTAAATCTACGTCCAGGTGTTTAGTCACGGGAACAATTGAGTAATTTAAACGGATTTTATGCAATTATATCACAGTTTAGAGTAATTTCACCGAATGCAGAGCGTCATGAAAACTTCAGAACGTCTCCGAAAACGACAAAATGGCCGACTGAAATTGCTACTAGACTTGAGTAGCTCGCGAGTGAGTGATATAAAAGATATATATCTTCACCAAAGAGCTAATCACTCATCAACTCCGACGAATTTGAATTATATCTTTATATCCGCGTCACATGGTTGAGTTCATAGGTCCATACGATTCCGGATATAAGATCTTCTTCAACTCAACAGTTTTATACTCGCTCGCGAGTGAGTTATGAGTCAAATGAGCGACTGACTGAGAGAGTCTGATTCGAGTCAAATGCATTACGTCTTAAACACTAATTAAAATCTTTTTTCTTTGCTAAGAATATGAAAATAGGGATATACAAATACTGTTGGCTGTGAAATTTATATATAATTTCTTGCCAGTTTTGTATTAATTATAGGAATCAAAAATGTTGTCAAAACATTTTGATCTGATTCTCTGATATACTGATATAAAATGTCGCTTATATCTTTACAGAGCTACTGAGCTAAAGTGAGTTACTGAGCTAAAAGAGTGATATATATCACTGAGTTGAAAAGATATATCTCACTCTTTTCACTTTAGTGATATACAGGGTGAATCTCCATAAAGTGTACATATTGAAACAGGTAAAATTAAACCGCATTTTGTCGACAAAAAAAATATAAAAAAAATAAAAAAATTTTTTTTTTGGGTTTTACGACCTTTTGAATTTTTTTTTGGGAATTGTGCACCTGAAGTAAATAAATCGCTATAACTTTTAAACTAAGAGGGTTATCAGGTTCAAACAAAAATAACAATGATTGCCAATGATAGGCCGTACTGATCCATGAAAAAAAAAAAACAAAAAAAAAACATCTTCCCAGGAAAAAAATGTCAGATTAGTGCAAAAAAGCACTTTTTTTAGGTAAAATTTTCAGTAATCATCAATTTCCTCAAAATAATCTAGGCATTTTATTTTTTTATTATTGTTTAATGCAATTCTACGTCGTATTAGCTTTCAAACACTAAAAAAACCACGCCTCTAACTCAAGTATAAAGTTTGCTAGGAACGTTTCAAAAAAGATACTCATGACGCGACGCACGTGCGCCCTAATAAAACTGGTATAGTCCGACCCATAATTAGATGTCCAAAATATAAACAAAGAAAACTATCAAAAATATGTTTCAATGGTAAATTCATGGTAGTTTCTTATTTTTGACGATATTAAAGTGATAAAACTGTAATAAAATTAATCTTTAATAATTAAAAAAAAAACACTACTTTGTATGAAAAATGTTATTTATTACCAACACCCTTAAAAACTGCCTTTGTTTAAGCGCCCGTAGGAAACTTTATACTTTATAACATGATAACTCTTTTAGTTCAAAAGTTATAGCGATTTATTTACTTTAGGTGCACAATTCCAAAAAAAAAACTTCAAAAGGTCGTAAAACCCAAAAAAAAATTTTTTTATTATTTTTTTTATTTTTTTTGTCGACAAAATGCGGTTTAATTTTACCTGTTTCAATATGTGCACTTTATGGAGATTCACCCTGTATAATGCGCACCTCTAATTGCTACCGGCGCGAGCGAGCCGGGCTTAATATTGCCAGCCTATAACTGCAAAAATTACATGAAATTAATTTTACGAAAAACACCAGAGAAGACTCTTTAAATTAATTATTTTTTACAAGATCTAACTGAAAATAATATGTCTTAATTATTAGGCAGTATTTATTGGCTGAAAATCAGACTTCATGGTATATTAACGTGATATAAAAAAGTATAGTACCGAGTGACAATGACGTAGGATCAGATCTGACATTGATGGATGAATATTGACAGTTCTACTAATAATTTGTTGGTTTTTGGTTGCAAATTGCAATTATATTGGAACCTCACAATATTCTAGAAAGAATACCAGTACCTCAGCATTGAATACTTGCAATATGGAAACGGAGGAGTGCGAAAATGATAATGAACACAAACGAGCAACGGTAAATATTATTTTAGTAACATTTTTTATTTAAAATTTGAACACCTGCTAAAGTTCAGTCTAAATATCGTGGGTATTTTGGTTGAAACTCTAAATCCGACCAACAAAACAACAGTGCAATTACTGAAATAAAATGAAAACTCTTAAAAAAGTATTTTTATAGTGTGTTTAAATGTAAATTTGCCAATTTTCTTTCAGGACCGGAGTCCGTCGCCAGGCGTAAAATCAACGGCGGTGGTCAAGTACACCGCGTTTCAGAGTCCCGTGGGATATGCCCGACTACAATGCAACACAGATTTGAATCTCCCACCCTCAAACTGGGGCAGTATCGACTCGTATGGCCTAAAACAGATCCTGACTAGAGGCACTGGTTTATCCAGGTATTTAAAATCAATACGTACGAAACTTAATATCAGAACTAGCATTTATTAAAACAAAAACCTGACGGCTGAAAAATGTAGCCTATGCTATTCTCAAAATTTAGATGAATCCAACAACAACTATATATATGTTAAGATCTATCAAACCGTTTCATCTGTAAGGTGTGGTGAAGAATAATATATAGTCCGCATAAAACTGCTAGTCCGCTCTGAATATAGAAATGAATTGTGCCGCCATAGCAAATTGTATGATTACAGCGACTTGCAACAACTTCAGATGGACAGGCAGTTTGGCATGGACTATACATATGTACATATGCTTGATAACATTACCCTTTGTAATTGAGTAAACATATAGTTATACGATGTGTTCCAAGTCCTCAGGTGTAGGGACATATCTGTTATGTAAGAAGTTGCCCATGGGTTACAGTGATCAATTACTATCAGTTTGTTACTTATTTGAATAAAAAATAAATTACTTTTTATCTAGATCAAAATGAAATCAATTTCATAATTAAATTAAATTAATCCAACATTTGATTATTTTAATTTAATTTTAATATCAATTAATTCGTTAATTTTAATTGATAACTTAATTTTGACTTCATTTAATGAATTTATTGAATTAATATGTTATTAAGATATTTATTTATCTAGTGATAACTAGGTAAATTAAAATTGATAGATAACTAGATAATTAAAATTGATTTATGATTTTATTATGTTTTGGTTCCAGCTTCAGAATGGCTCACATGTTTCCCGATTGTGTTGGAGAGGTTGATGTGATCTCAGATGCTGAGTGCATCAAGAAGTTACTGAAGTTACCGTACCATTCTAATGGGACTGTAAGTTGTTATCATATTATGAATTTATGTCAGAAAACAGGTTATGCAAATGGTAAAAAAATATATACAGCCTAACATAGAATCTCCTCCTTTTCGAAGTTTGTTAAAAATAGAACGCTATTACTAAACCTCGATGTCTGCCCATTGTTCTTTTAGGGCTCTTATCATTGGAACTGTAATAATAGTCATTGTTATTTAATTTGTATTGCAATTATATGCATATACAGTGTAAACTCTTTATAACGAATTTCAAGGGACCGAGCATATTTATTCGTTATAGAGAGTTTTCGTTATAGGGAGGGAGGAGAAAAAATCAACCCAAAACCAATTGCAATCATTTCTGTCACACTTTTTCGTTTCTTTAATGCTTACTGGCCATCTTGACAATTTCAAAGTTGATTTACAACTGATAATACGCGATAGGTGACCACGGTATGTATAGTAACTTAGACAGACAAATTCCTACAGACAATGTAATCTAAGAATGGCACACGTGTTAAGGCAAATAACAAGAACAAAAGCGAAACGGCCGTTTCTGAACCCCGTAATCTTTCTTAAAACTTTCGGCACCTCAAAAGGTTAGTTTTTTAGCTGCTTATAAAACAATTCCAGAGTAAAAATATTGTTCTCGTCTAAATATGAACGTATTTCTTCGTAATAGAGAGTGACTGTTGCGTTATAAAGAGTGAATCAATGTATGGGTTTTAATGTAAACCAACCAATTGAACTTATTTCTACGTTATAGAGAGTTTTTCGTTATAGAGAATGACGTTATAAAGAGTTTACACTGTATATATTTTTTCTTTCTTTCCAATTTTTACAGTGTGTATTGCTTTGGCCACAATAAAAATAAAAAGCTTGGATCTCCATATAAGGATCTATTTGTTAGGATTTTTTGGCTTATGTAATGCCTAATAGGTAGACAGTTTGAATTTTAAAAATGCATTTACTTGTTGTTAATGCTGATAATAAGTATTTATTATACTTTTGTATTTACAGGTGAGCATGATGGTGCACAGAGTAGAAAATACGCTTCTTCTAGATGACTTTGATGTCTATGATTACCTGATGAAGTCTGAGTGGTCGTGGTTGAAGGACTTCTTTTATGATAATATACTTAAAACCATGTCGGAGAAGGTATGTGTTTTTTGTTACTTGTCATAATATGCTATGTTTAACTGTAAATACCATCGGAATTAGTCGAATGTGTGTGTGTGTTGTCGAATGCCAAATAACTGTAGTGTATGCAGTATGTTCTTCTTTGAAGGGTGTGTTAAGGAGATATATTTATCTGGAGCGTTTCAACTTAGTCCTCAGGGGTAGCAATGTATCAGTGGTCCACCTTCTTACCCACCTTTAATCTTATCTGGGGTTGAATATGTCCATGCGTCCATGAATGGCAGTAGCTGTAGTCACTTACCATCAGGTGGACTGCTGACTCGTTTGTTACCACCATATTTTAAACAGCATTATTGTTATATTATTGTTAATAGAAAGTACATACCGTATTTCCCATAGGAGCGTATGTCTCTGACGCCCATGCCGAGCCCCAGTGTGCTGCAACTGACACACAAGTTCCTGTCGCACAGCGTGGCCCAGCCTCCCCCACTGGCGGCACCGGCGCTGCCTAACCGTCCTATGTGTCTCACTGGTATGGGACTCTTTTTTTATTATAGTGTTGTTGAAAGCTTATCATACCTGTGACAAAATATTTATAAATATGTGTGTAAAAATATTTGTAAATACATATACAAGTACTAATTAAGTCATTAATATTAATGTAGTGCATGAGTTCACTTTATATTGGTTATCAAATTGCAAAATTAACGTATAAATTTCTAACCACCGTTCAATTGTTTGTCAATGCAACATGTATCTATAACGTATATGTCTCAACATTTGTCTATACAATTTGAGTCCCTATATATTTATATATTTCATTTGGATATATATTTTTATAAATCTTATACACCATGATTACTCTATTTTTGCCAATCAAGTCTTGTCAATGTAGTTGCAAGGGCAATCTGATTGTGCAAATAGTTTATCACTATACAACAATTTGATGTCACCTTTTAAAGATATGAAGTAATAAAGTTGTTTAGAATTATTCTGATGTCTAATAATTTTAGAATACTCAGGTCCATTCCTTCCCGAACCGGAGACGCGTCCAGAGGAGCCTCCCAACGAGCACCATTACAACCGCAATGTTCTTTGGACCTTCGAAGACATCCACATGCTGATAGGGAGCGACCTTCCAATCTTCGGAGATAAGGACCGGCCCTGCGTTAGTCTCCGACTCAGAGATGCTAGAGAACCTATCAATGTTTTAACAGGAATAGACTATTGGCTGGATAACCTCATGTGCAATGTCCCAGAAGTACTAATGTGCTACCATCTAGACGGTATAGTCCAGAAATACGAACCAATGAAGACAGAAGACCTACCGAACATGGAGAATTCCCGTTTCTCCCCAAAAGTGATACGGAACGTCGCTCAGAACATCCTGTCCTTTTTAAAATCGAACGTGACCAAAGCAGGGCATACATATTGGCTCTTCAAAGGGCCTCATGATGATGTTGTGAAGCTGTATGATCTAACGTCACTTTGTCCAGATAGTTTGGATAATCCCTTCACGACTCCTGTGGCAATGTTACTCTATAGGGTAGCAAGGAACATGAGGCTTATGAACAGGACGAAACATGTCAAACACCTGTTGGAGCATGTCGTGGAGCTGCTGAAGGTGGAGCGCTATCCGCAGATAGTGGCGTCGTCGCATTACATGCTGTCGGATTTGTATGTGCCGGCGACTACTAATCCTGCGTGCCCGGATTTTAAGGGTGAGTTTAATCTAATTTCACCACTGCAATTATTTTTTGTGGAATATCATGCATAGCGTAAATGTAAAAAGGCTTATGGGATCAGGACTCCCATGGCATCGAAAAACGAGCTTCAATCAGACGAAACTATTTGTAGCTGATTTCTAGAGAATAGTTATTCCATAATTTTCTATAGGCCAGATAAAACTATTTGAATAAGGGACCCATTTCACTGACGAATTCCCTAAAGAGGTAATACTACTTCCTTAGAATGCCCTCAAAAAAGTTAAAACCCATGATATTCCATTATTTTGCCGTGTTTTGTTAAGGGAGGCTCTTGGTAACTACCAAGTTCAACTCGGCTTCTACCAGACTCTCCGTTATTCTACCGTCATGATAGCATGTTTGTGTGTAGTAAAACCATTCATGATTCGACTCCGGAAGCATCATCGCTATTCTCATTTCTGTCATATAAAAGCACTGTTAACTGTTAAACAATGTTGTTTTTGGGTTTAAAAGGCGCGGTAAGGGAAAGACTGAGTGTCCTGAATGTGTGTGTGCGTGAGGAGTACGTAAGATTCTTCAAATATGTTTTAAATAAATATGAATTCGCAGACGAAACCTCGGATTCTGATGAAGAGTCCGACTTCGGAAACTATGCGGAGTTCGCGCGCGAGTTCGCGAGCGACAGAGACAGCACGTCGTGCGACAAGGACAGCAACACCGCGGGGGACAAGGACGACGCGAGTGACCGGGTTGAGATCATGAGCGATTGTACTGAAAAGGTCAGTCATTCATTCAATTTCATAATTTTTGTTTTAAAGTTATACTTTTTTGAAGCGTTAAGCGGAAAATGACGAAAGTTATTTAGAAAACCGACAGATAAAAATCAACACCTTCATGGTGTAGGCAAACAAATATTTTTAGGTATATTATATGATAAGTTACATTACAAGTGGTATTGTGTCTGTTTGTACCAATGATTTTGTAATGTTATTTTTATTTTTTGCTCGTGTGCATAGAGATACATGCTTATTTTAGTTAAATTCTTTAAAGGATAAGATTAGGGTCGTATTCAGGTAATTCGGCCATATTAGCTTTGTCTGGGGCTGACATTAGCTAAGATTACACTACTATTATATTTAGTAATAATAACGAAATTATTTCATTAGGTAGTATAATATAATTAATTCTTATTAGATAAATATTTTTATTAACAGGAAGATCCATGCGACAAAGAAGTAACCGTCCCAGAGGTGGACGAAGGTGTGTGCGAGGGGGAGAGCGATGGGGAAGCCAACAAGTGTGAGCGGGACGGCGATAGGTCCTTAGCGCTGCAAATACGCGGCTTAACGCTCAAGTATACGGAAGAGCGTGCACGTTTTCATACTACTGCAAGTGTTTTACACGGATTTGTGTATTTGTACCATTGCCTTAGGTTCTACGTTCAGAAATGTCTGAATTTTAAGTGTTACAAAGGTAAATAAAGTACTACAAGGGTGGTGTAGTTGTCATTTGGTCTAGAAATGACTAAATGAATTGTAAAAATAAATAAGTCACTTTGTGTGTAAATACATTGTAAAAAATTGCATTAAAAGGTGCAAAAAGAAAAGTAGATACTTCAATTTGCATTAAAAAGTGTAAAAACAAAAGGAGATACTTTAAAGGTTGCATTTACTTCCATAACCTGTATCTTTTCAAAAGTCTTGTCATTTAGACCTAGGCATTCTCAAGATTAAGCAGTTCAAATTTTTTTTTTTTTTTTTTATAATATAAGAGTAGCAGACGAGCATGCAGTCCACCTGATGGTAAGTGGCTACTGCCGCCCATGGACATCTGTAATCAACCGCAGATAGGATTTAGATATTCCTACCTGAGGTCGGCCACAGATACGCCGCTACCCCTGAGGACTAAGCTGGAACGCCTCGCAAAAGTCTGTCTCCCTTACCACACCCTTCAAACCGGAACACAGCAGCACCTAACACTGCTGTTATTAGGTAGAAATAGGTGTGGCGGTGGTGCCGCCGGAGTCGAACCACAAAGGGTTCTACCACCTAAACTGATAGATGATAGTTTGAATTATTATGAATAAAGTTTATTTTATTTTCAGGATGAAAAGTCGAAGAGTGAGAGGGGCAAATCTCTGGGGGCGGATCCCCCGGAGCGCTGCGGCCGCGCCCTGCGACACGCCCTTAAGGGATTACAGGCTTTACATCATCTTACTATACAAAAGTCGAAAGTAAGTTGTTTCATTTTTTAATGACTTAATAAAACATATGATTTACATTGTTTTAACTAAATGATGTCGTTTGTTATCTCTTTTGTATTCTCTTTAATGTTATCCATACATTATACCTTCATATTAAAAATATTAATGTGGAAATCTAAAAAGAAAATATATTTTCCCAAAAAGGGAATCTACCAAAAGTATGAATAATAAATTAAAATTTTACAAATCCCTTATAAACAGAAATGTATTTTTCTTACAGAATAGGTGAAAAGTTCCAATGAAAATAACCATTGCTTATCTGAGGACTAAAAATACGTTGCTTAGTTATGCGTAGAATGACAAACTTGTTTTAAAAATTAATCTTACCCACGATCTTATTTATATCATAGGAAGAAGAACGCGAACGACTGAAGCAGCAGATAATAATAGAAGAGCAGCATCCCAAGATGGCCAACCCTTACGAACCAATCAAAATGGACTACGAACCGCTGAGTAGACGGAAAGACCCGAAAGAACATGTCTCACGAAGCAGAAGACGGAAACGGGAACGAAAGACCGAGAAGTCCACCGACTTCTTGATTGAATCCAAATCGAATATAGACAAAAACGCCATTTTGATACGAAAAGAAAATAACGCACTACCGTCCTGGCATGAACCGAATAGGGATGACAATTTCGCGTGGAAATTACATCTGAAAACCCTATTATACGAGAAGATTTGCCTCGCGTACGCAACCCTAGCTGAATACAGCTATGCAAACGAACAGTACGGATTCTCGATTAAATACATATCAATGGCGAGCAAATGCCAGAAGTTGTTAAGCAATATGATAATAAAAAGTCGTGTGGTAGACGCTAGTTGTCTTATCGGACGAGTCGGGGACAATTTCTTTCAATTAAGCAAGCATTGGGCGAGCTTGGACAAGTTTAAGAAGCAGTTTGAAACGGACCACGAGATTGACAGTCAGATCAAAGTTGAGATTGAGAATGACTTCGCGGAGGAGATTGATGGAGATGCGGGAGATGAGTTTGAGTTGGGTGAGTTTTTTTGGAGAGTTAGGTTAGTTGAGATTGAATGTAATTAAAGGTATTTTTTTTTAATCTAAAAGTATTTTGCGTGAAGTCGTCACATAAGATATTTAACAAAATATAATATGTGGCTTTTTTTTATTAAATAAATTGAATTAGTGTGTTTTGTAAATAAGTAAATTCTTGTATGAATACAGTATCGTTATAAAAATGTAAAAAATAGGAAGGCGTTCTTACAATGAAAACGATTTTCAATTTTTTTATTTAGTTTTATAATATGAGTTTTATTTGAATATAATCCCAACCAATTCAATCTAAAGAAAGCAAATACATTAAATTTATTTAATTATTGAATATTTAATCACATTTATGTTAACCATAATAATAACGTATTCATTAACACTACACTTACGCTCATTAAAAATCAATCTATCCAACGTTTTGCTGCGATCCACCGGTAAATTTCAACATTTGACTATTTTTATGAAGATATTGTATGTATGAACTAGACATTGTCAAATTTAATGTCGATCTTTGGTAAGTTGGACAGATTAATTATTAAAAACGGGTGTTAGTTATGAAATATTTGAATTAAGAACCGAAATTTAAAGACAATAACGCCCTTGTCAGACATAAGCCTGCCAACGAGCGAGACCGACGCGATGTTATCAGCGTGTGCGTACTATCGACGGGCGGAGCGTGTAGCGGGCGCGCAGCATAAGAGGGATGAACTACTACGTCGCTTGGCATCCGTCGCTAACGAGCTCGCGGTCAGACACATGAATGACGCGCAACGTGAGTATTTTGGTGTTTTTTTTGGTGTGTAATGTATGCGTTTTGTGTGTGTATTTGTATATACATAGTCGCATGTGTGTGTAACTGTGTGTGTGCGTGTTTATATGCGTATGTGTCTGTGTTTATTTGTGTATGGCCGCATACATCTATTTACACGTGTGTGTGTACGTATGTATGTATGTGTGTATGATTGCGCCTAGGTGTGTATCGATGAGTGTATGAACATGTGTGCGCGTGTCCGTGTTCGTATGCATGTTAGTGCATGTAAGTGTATGCGTATGTTAGTGCGTCTGTATTTGGCGATACTGCCGGCGTGTGCGTACTACCGGCGTGCGGAACGTGTGGCTGGTGTAGCATAAGAGGGATGAACTACTGGACGCTTGGCCTCCGTCGCTAACGAGCTCGCGGTCAGACACATGAATGATGTCCAACGTGAGTATTTTGTCCTTTTTTATAGATATATGTGAGTATGTGGCTCCTTCTTTACAGATGTGTGTGAGTATAGTGTGCGCGTATTTGTATTTGTATGTGTGTATGCTCGCGTGTTGTGTGTGTGCGTTTCTATATATTTGTACGTATGTCTATGTACTTGACCGTGTGAGTGAGTGAGTATGTACAAATGCGTATGTGTGTTTGTATGTATAGCGTGTATCGACGCTAAAAAGGATAATCATTTGAGCAAGACCTAGTAGAACTAAGATTAGTTCTAAGGTAAGGTTCATTACAGACATACATGGCCAGCAGTTGTCACATAACACCTGATAAACTACCTCCATGCTATCAATATTTATATCATAAAATCACCTTCCAGAGATCTACAACGAATACTCGGAGACAGAGGACGAGTCGGAAGCGGCAGTGCTCCTACAACAGTTCAAGTCGTTAGCGCGCAAGGCTGCAGACTGTCTAGATGAAGCGGCTACCATCTTCCAGAGGGTTCACGATGTGCCTAACTTAGCCCTTTTGTACTGTAACAAGGCTAGGTATATGAGGTTTAAGGCGCATTGTAATCCAGGGGGATTTAGGTAAGTGGAGTCAGAACTTTCATTTATTAAATAATAGTTTGAAAAACTAAAAACTGCGCTAAAATGTTACAAGGCAAATCGTTAATCTTGATGGTAGGAGGATGGGAGAAAATTATTAAAATTGTGTATTGTCATCGGTTCTTGTTCAATATTTTGAATTATTTTGAGTTCAAAGTTTCCGTTACATACATACCGTACATACCTACATACAGGTCAAGCTAATAAAAGAGTGGTGAAATTCGATCATTTTATTTTTTAGTGCGTTTTATTTTCAAGGGTCATATGGTATTCTAAAAATATGTATTCAAAATTGATAAATTTATTAATGAAAATTCCTGAGGTCATTGGAAAACAACATTTTTTTCACACTTATATAAGAATTTTAATAGCATTAATATGTCAAAACATCGGTTTATTCATTGTGTGCTGTCATGATATAGATAATATAGAACACAGTGGCCGACAGCGTTTTCATAGGTTACAAAAAAAAATACATATTCAAAATTAAAATAATAACTTTCTGAGACGCAAAATACTATCTATTTATTCAGAAATTACCGAAATTTATGCCAAAAATTACCTATTTAAAAAGATGTAATAACTAGTATATTGTTGTAACTTTAGTTCAGAAAAACGCAGCCTCTACAGCCAAGCGGAGGATCTCTACACCTCTGCGCTGAAGCTACTGGGTCCTCGGGAGTCGTGTGGAGCCGCTTCCATAAGGGATTTAGTCGGCTGGGAGCTGTCCTGCCATGTGTACACCCGCGCGGTGCTCATGCAGGACTGTCCTGGGGCCTACGCTAATGTAAGTATGGCCCGCGTCAAACTGCTAGTCCGCTCTGAATATAGAAACGAGTCGCGTCGCAACAGCAAATTGTAGATATTAACGGGACGAAGACAGCGCGGGACCCTCCGCTGCTCTCGTCCTCGGGGACATAGCTCAGTTACTGTGCCCTTACGTTGCTACGGAGTATATGCTTGTAGTTGTGTTCCACCGCATTGCCTCTCTGACGACACCTGCGCGCAACAACTTCAGAGCGAACTAGCAGTTTGGCGCGGAATATACTTAGGTTTAAAGGTAAAAAGATTGTGTGACGATTTCCCGCTATTCGTCACAAGATGGCGCTACACGTACTCTGAATCACGCTATCGAAGTTCTCTTAATATCTTCATATATTATATATAAGCTCCCGGGCATAATCACTATCAATAGTCCACAGGTAGATCTCCCTTAGCAAAAGTTGAAAATTTGAATCTGTTATCTGGTATAGTCCGCGCCAAACTTCTATTCCGCTCTGAATATAGAAACGAATCGCGTCGAATAGCAAATTGTAGATATTGTCACTTCTACAGCAGTGTTTTCATTCAAAAATCTATCCTTTCAGCAAAAAGTACTAGTTCATCCCTCGGATGAAACTTGTTGAAGGGCGGAAAAAATATTAGGTTTTTAAAAAACAATATACTGATAATATCGTACAATTACAACGTATCAACGTAACCAATATTATATATTACATATTTCGAGCAGCGATTCCTTGTTTGGCAAATCTTTCCTCTGTACGATAAATTACTTGAATTTTGAATTTGAATTTATGACAATTTTATGAATTCCAGGAAGTAACAGAAGTAGCGGAGGCCTTCAAGCACGCGCTGAAGTTTTGTCCAGTGAGTCCCGGGCCCCGGCAGTACCTCTATCAATTTCGCGCTGCCATGATAAACCATCGTCTGGGCTCGCTCTACCATTCACAGTATAGGTGTGTGTATACTTTGTTATTATTTGAAATAATGAAATTTTAAGATTTTTTTATATTTAACCTAACGATAAGGCAGACGGGCTACCTGATGGAAAGCAGTCACCGTCGCCTATGGACATTTGCAACACCAGAGGGAGGAGTCGCCGATGCATCGCCGGCCGGAAGGAGAGCTCTTTTTACACCCCTCTTGAAGAGCCCTATGTCATAGTCCTGAGGGAATATTTCAGGAGGAAGTTCATTCCTTCATTGTTGTTCGTTCATTCGTTGTACTTGTATAAGTGACTGTACATAAAAAATGGGGAAATTTTGTGCTTTATATGTAAATTGAGGTTTAAATTAATAAATTTAAATAAGTAAACTTAGATGTTCGTTATGTGTGTTACACTTCTATATTGTTTGTGTCTATTGCGTGTGTAAAATATTGAATGTGTTCGTTTTCTTTGTGAAGTCTCACTTTGAAGTGACGACGCCCGTTGTGTGTGAGTGTGTGTGTACTTCAATGTGTGTGTGTGTGTGTGTTCCACTTGAATAATGACGTCGTGTGTTCCAGGCTGACAACGGAGGAGGGTCCCCGTCGTCGGGCGCTGCTGGGGGCGCTGTGCGGCCAGTACGAGCGGGCGGCGCGGCAGTTCGCGGCGCTCGAGGACGCCGCCATGTTCCTCACGGCGCGCCTCGAGCACGTCGCCGCGCTCGAGGCGCACGCTCTGGGTGCGTACCCCGCGGGCCCCGTGTGGAGCGTGCGCAGTGTCCGCGCGGGGTCGCAGGCGGCCAGTACGAGCGGGCGGCGTACACGCTGGAACCTAGTGGAATCAAACCAAACCGAAACAAATCAAAATTTTATAGTTGACTAAACGCATACTTAAAACTTTTAAGCTGATTCATATTTAAAGGACGCATTAAGAGACAAACATTTGCAGCGTTCCATCTTAGTATACACCGTATCAGTCACATTCTCCATATCTCAATTCGGTTACACTCCAACCCTATCTTAATACTTGCATTACTACTCTGCATACTTGTATTTTCTACTTATTATAAAAAAAATACGAATTTATCCTTACAAGTCTATTCATATAAAAATCTTTTTCCAGTGTGCCAAAACCTGAAACTGAAGTCGCTTCAGACAGCCATCATGCTGCTACGGCAAAGTCACTCCGTCATGAAGCTACTAAAGAACAGAGACCCAGAAGACCAAAAGGAGACATCGAACCCAGAAGACGGCGAAGAAAAATCCATGAAGAACGAACACAGCCTACTATGCTTATATGAAAATAGACTCCACTTCATATTAAAGAGCATCATACAGTACACTAGGTCGAAGTCTAACAAAGATTATGAAAAAATGACAGATATGTACAAGAAGTTGTATTGCGCTAGTTTAAGAATACAAAAGAATGAGGATTTGAAACTATTCGCGGGTAGTATCTGTGAAGTTTTGGAAGCTATGGACGAGATTGATAAGGAGTTTGAATAGGCCGTAGTAGGCTGAGGGGTATAAATGCAAAGACGCTTAAATGATAAAGTTGAAGGTGGTAGAACCCTTTGTGGTTCGACTCCGGCGGCACCACCGCCATACTTATTTCTGCCTCATAGCAGTGTTAAGCGCTGCTGTGTTCTAGTTTGAAGAGTCTGGTAAGAGAGATACTTTTCAGAGGCGTTCCAGCTTAGTCCTCAGGGGTAGTGGCGCACCTCAGGAAGGAATATCTAATCCTATCTCGGATTGATTACAGATGTCCATGGGTAGCAGTAGCCACTTCCATCAGGTACACTGCATGCTCATTTGCTATTCCTATATATTAAAAAAAAGGTGGTAAAAAGCGTATAAACAGAATTATTTGTGATTTTTGGTTGTGGCATAGAATCCGTATGCATTTGCGAAGTGTATTTTGCTTTGGATAATGATAGATACGCATTTTAGGGTGTCCGCTAAAACATTAAGGATGTTTAATATAAGTTTTTGCGGTTTACATGCGGTACAGTTTTCTATACCAAATTTAAAAAATAATTGAAGCTATTTGCTTTTATACCCCTCAAATAAAACAAATGTTTCATCATACATTATTGAAGTTTGTCTGTGATTTCTGCATACTGCCATTTTCGAAGCCTTTAAAGTACCTATGGTCAATTTTGAATCATGTGAGTATCTCACTGCCAAAGTTTAGGTCCCAAACAGGTTACTAGAGGCAATGTCTGTAGATGTATTAAATACATGATAATATGAACTTCCGAATTTCTAAAACAAGAAATCATACTTAGGTACTGAACGTAATTTCGTCATCGTAATCGGCTATAATCGGTTTTCTACGGAATTGTAGAGTACGATTTATCTAGAGCTGCTACAACTATTTTTGAAAATGGTTAACCTTATTCTTTAGAGTAACATTTTGCAAGCAAGTTGTTACATCCTGTTTGTTTGAAACTTAACTTCTACGCAGGGGTTGCATGCTTCGAATTGGACACCATTTGACTTTTCGAAGTTATGTGCGTAGTAGTTATAATTAATTATCCCTTGCTTTGAAGGCAAAGGAAAACATTGTAAGCAAATTGGTGGAATATGACTTCTCTTTCATGACTAGATCCGTTCCCAGCAGTGAGACAATAATGGGTTGATGATGATGGTGGTGTTCACAGCTCTGTATACATATATTTCGAAATGGACGCACTGCACGCTAAGGAAGTTGTATAACGACTGACAAATTATTGAAACTTAAAGCTGAAATCCCTCTTTTTTTACCGATAGTTTTACTAGAGATATTCATAAAATACCGATAGTTTTACTGGAGGTATTCATAAAATACCGATAGTTTTACTAGGGATATTCCTGTTGCTTCTTATTGACAATATCTCTACCATTTTCATATTCAGAAATTTGAATTTTGAGTTCAATATTAAAGTATAAATTTAACTTGAAATGAAAAAGGTACACTTAATTTATTTTAATGTTGAGGGAAGCTGCAATGATCTGTGGAAATTGTGCTGTAATATTACTTATAAGACTTGATTGTAAATAAAATCATTTTAATTTTTGTAAATTGTTGTTTTATTGTTTACTAGTGGTGCCCGCGGCTTCGCCCGCATTTTAAAGATATAATATGACATACATAAAACAGAAAATTCGTACTTTCATTGGAATGACAGTGGTGCCATCTGTCGAAATTTGGTCTTACCAACTCCCAAACCTTCGTAGGCTCTTGGACAACAACTCTGCAAAAGATCATCACTTGATCAAATGCATAGTTTCCGATTCTTTAAAATGTATATTGACAAATATTCATTTTTATATAAATAGATAAATGATCAACTAATGGATAAGTAAAGTAACTGTAGGTAAAATCGAAAATCGAATTTCGATCTACTGGGTTGAAAGATCGATTCACTGAATCGATCTTTACTGGAGTCCGTTCTGGTGGGATTTCCGAGATAAAAACTATCCTATGTCCTTTCTCGGGTCTCAGACTATCTTTGTACAAAATTCCATTCAAATCGGTTTAGTGGTGTAGCCGTGAAGAAGAGACAGACAGACAGAATTAATTCCACATTTATAATATTTGTAAGGATTAGTAAGGAAGTAAGGATTTGCTGACGGATACATAATTTTAGTGCTTGTTTGAACCTGATAACCTTTTTTTTCGCTATCCTCAAAAAAATATCGAAGATAGAACGATTCTTAGGGCCTCGATTTTTTGTGAATCGATTTATTGCACTTCGATTCGAATCGATTCAAACATCGATCTTTTTCGGTAAGAATCGCCACCCCTATTAATCCCAATAAATCTATATAAACAAATATAATGTTGCAACCGTCTCCGATTGCAAGAACACATTAAACTCATGGTTATTAAGAGTATGCCAAAAGACCCACAAACGGATTAAAGATATCGACTTTTTTGGTCAAAAAGATCGCTTCTCTGATTAATAGATCTAAGATCGCTATCCCTAGTTCCTGTGAGATTTCTGGGATAAAAACTATCCTATGTCGATTCTAGGTTCTCAGACTACCTTTGTACAGAATTTCATGAAAATCGGTTCTGTGGTTTAGGCGTGAAAAAGAGACATACAGACAGACAGAGTTACTTTCGCATTTATAATATTAGTAAGGATATCGATTAAAATAATCGACTTTTTGGTCCAACAGATCGATTCTCCGATTAATCGATCTTAGATCGCCATCCCTAGTTCCCGTGGGATTTCCGGGATAAAAACTATCCTATGTCCGTTCTCGGGTCTCAGACTATCTTTGTACAAAATTTCATTAAAATCGGTTCAGTGGTTTAGGCGTGAAGAAAAGACAACCAGACAGACAGACAGACAGACAGACAGACAGACAGACAGACAGAGTTACTTTCGGATTTATAATATTAGTAAGGATTTTTGTTATAAACTATGAAGTCACCGTCGCTCAAAGACATCGGTATCTCATCCCAAATGAGATGCCGGGTATTTTAGTTTTCATAGTTGTATTTTATTTTTTGTAATTTATTTATTTATTTATTTATTTATTTTACCACGCCAACAGCTTAACAAACAAAACTTATAAACTATAATATTATACGTATACAACTTTTCTATGTATGTAAGCCAATTATAGGCGTGTACAATTTACACATGTGACATGTTATTGCTTATTTTAACGGTTAAAAATATCGAACACAATGCAATATACTAAGAAATATTATGAGGTAAATTAATGAACATAAAAAACATAAATACAAAGACATTAAATTTTACATTTATAATTTGGTTAGCTTCTTTTTCAAGCCTAGGCTTGTATCATGAAATATATCAATGTCTCTGACTGATGCACATGCTTGGTTGTATTCCGCACAAATTCTTGGTAGGGTTGAAGTTTTGAAGTTTTAATATGTTTTGAAGTTTTAAGTTTGTAATATGTGGTGTCGTGACCGACGACGAGACTAATACATCAGACCTCGGGTAGGAATATCTAATCCTATCTGGAGCTGATTACAGATGTCCATACGGCAGTAGCCATTTACCACAGTATAAGGTATATCCTTATACTGTGCATTTACGATCGAGGTGGACTTCATGCTCGTGTGCTACTAATATAGAATATTATAAAAAAAAAATACAATGCCCTACTTCAAATTAAATCAGTCATTTTTTTTTCGATTTGTTTTATAAGTCTGCTAGTTACAAGGCGTCCAATAAAATTATCGCGAGTGCACAGAGCGAGCGTCCGCTCTGTAAGGTTGTTCGACTACGGCGTTACCACCGCTACACCTATTACTGCCTAATAACAGTAGTGTTAAGCGCTGCTGTGTTCTGGTTTGAAGGGTGTGGTAAGGGAGACGTACTTTTCCGAGTATTATAGCTTAGTCCAGGTCTAGCTTTCGGCGCATCTGTGGCCGACCTCGGCCAGGAAACTAATCTCATCTTGGGTTGATTACAGATGTCCATGAGCGGCAGTAGCCACTTACCATTAGGCAGACTGCATTCTCGGCTGCTATTCCAATATTGTAAAATAAAAAGAAAAATGCATGAGAGCGGCTGCCTGCCGCGTGCAATCAGGCCGGGCGTTTAAAAAACGTCGCATAATCGCGCGTCTATGTTGCGTCTCATATTTTACAATACATGCGAGAGGGATCCGAAACATTAATAAAATGTTTCAACTCAATTGAAATGAAGCTAAGGTGCCTTAATTTTTTTTTTTATTATTAGTACGTAACAAGTATACTTAGTTCACTTTCAAACACTCAAGATTCTTATTATACATTGTTTGTAAATTGCTAATCACGTCTCGGCAAGGGATTAATCGTATTCAAGTGTGAACAAATACAATGCTATCAATGCATCATTTAAGTCCCCAGCGGCCACAAAGGATATGCCCAATGTCCTTAATTGAATGACATTG
The DNA here is from genome assembly GCA_014595695.2 of Epargyreus clarus clarus. Taxonomy (NCBI): domain Eukaryota; kingdom Metazoa; phylum Arthropoda; class Insecta; order Lepidoptera; family Hesperiidae; genus Epargyreus; species Epargyreus clarus. The sequence continues at coordinate 2,160,083 of JACTTY020000028.1, forward strand.
AGCCCACTGAGATTTATACAACTAAACTGACCAATTAATTATGCTATCCGTTTTAAAAAGGATGATACAAGATCCAATTTATTTTCAGCTTTATGCTAGTGATAATAAAGAAATAAAATATGCCTTCGTGAAATGATATGTCCAGTTAAGCGTGGTCGGTTTGGTAAATTGATGGAAAGAATTAAATACTTCCTGTATGAGAATTAAGGGATTTTGAAGCTATTTTTGGTTGTCTCCTTACTTGTTGTTCATTGTTGTTGCTTACTATTTTTGAAATTAAAATAGCGTGGGTAGAAAGGTAACGTAGGTATTTACTATAATAGTATTGTGTGATTTCTACACATTTCTCTACGTAAAACCTTTTTCAGCAGTACATATTATGAAAAAATATTTATTATCTACGCGGTAAAAAAATCAACATTTAAAAATTACAGATTATAATTACTTAAGATAATTAATATAACAGATTATCTATGTAGGTACGTATAATAAATTAGGGAAATCAAATTATTTCAGATAGGTATTATTAAGAATGACTTATAAGTGTATTCGATTACTGATTAGAGATTACTTTTTAATCCTCGCTTCATTAATAATTGCTTTAAACGCTAAGTTTCTTTCTGCTGCATAACTTCTCTAAAGAAGAAATGTATAACCGCTATACATGGTTTACCGCCTTTTTATTTAATCACTTTTTCAGTATAACACAATAGTTCAACCCACACGGCCTTTATCTGTTGGATCGATTTTCGTAATCAGTATCATTGGGCAGCTAATGCATATTTGTAATATTTTATCTGATTAAACATTGGCTAATTACTCCGACGCTAGGAACGGTTCTGGTTATTTTTAATCGTTTACGTATGCTGTGGTTTATTAAAAATGGTCTAAATAATGTATATTAGGCTAGGATTTATAGACATTTAAGTAGGTACCGTAGATGTAGGTACTAATCCTAAAATAAAATAAAATCTTAAGAGGGAGTTTAAGTATATTTTTATTGTTAGTCTACACAAGTTTTTCAGTTTCTGCAAGTTTCGACAATTTCATTCAACTGTTTGCAAAGTAAATTGTGCAATTTGGAGAAAAATTACGAAAGTAAAGGCGTTTCAAGTAGTCATTTTCTATGTATTAAACTGTAGGTTAGGACAAATAGATAAGTGATATTAATTTACTTTTCTACTTATGTTTAGTAAAGCTTCGTTCCGTGAAGTTAGCTAAGTTCAGAGGATAAAAATGTTGATGTAATAAAATTCGTAACTGTGATTACATTGTAACATATTATTTCGACATGTACTGATTATAATATTTATCAGTAACGTATCCATAAGGCGAAATTTAACAGGAAATAGTAATAAATGTTGCTGGCTGTCGGCTGTATCCGTAACCATAGTAAAAAAATAAAAATCCATACGTCCGACCAATGGGAACAGGCGTTCCCGACGTAGTGAGTAAATTCGAATTATTTGGCCAGTGTTCCAAAATCGCGCGCGAGAAGAACGTGTCTGTTCCCGCGCGGTAAACATCGTTACATAATTTCGAATATCGGTATTATCTCTCAGATTTATTTTTATCTTTTGTTTTTTGTGGTGCGTTGTGCGTGGTCAATGCCGCTCTGATTTTATAGTTTCTACGCTGGATTATTGGTAAGTGTTTCATTTACGCTACCCTCGTTTATTTTAAAACGTGTTGAAATATTAAATTGAGTGGATTTTCCTGTTTTAATAATGAAATTTTATAGTAACTTTGAATCGATATAATAACTTCAAACCAATCTTTTTAAGAAACTAAAATTGTGCAGGGAAATAAATATAGCGTAAAAATTGTGGGAACAGAAAAGAGTACCTAAGCAATTTGATAAGTCAACATTATTCTATTCAAATTATGCGTTTTAATTTAATTGCTAACAAGAATAATACAATGTTAAAAACGGGCATTAAATGTTAATCTGCACTTTAAAATTGATTATTCCTAGTTCAGGACACTTTCAGTTTCTACCTGCATTAATTCAGGGCACATAATTTTACTACCTCCAAAAGTTTCGAAAAAAATCGGTGCTCGCTTTTAGTTAGAAACCTTATTAATTTGTAAATTATTTTAAGTAATACAGATTTGATCGTTATGTTATGTAATCTTCAGTATAAAACATAATATCAAAGAAACCGCTATTGTCATAACTGGTTATTTTAAATTTTTGTCCTGCCCACGTGGCGTAGTGATAATAACTCTTGTTTGAAATATAAAGGTATCCGGGTTCTATCCCCGGTCACACAAATATCGTTTAGATTTCTGTTTTCGGTTCAGGGATTATACGCTTCAAAACTTTGTGTCGGTAATCTTAAAATTACTTAAACATTTTTGAGGAGATTTATGCAAAGATACAGGGACTTAAACAAGTGACATAGATTAGGTATTTTTCTTGTGGCATAGAATCAGACTGTCTTTTTTCCAAAAATCTAGAATTCTACCTACTACTAAAAACCTTTTCCAAGTACACAAGTAGATGTTCGTAATGTACCATTAAGTACTAATTATTGATATCTGCTATGGCTGAAGCATGAGATTTGACATTGGACTTGAAAACGACGACTGATCACAGTCTAATTCAATTTGCGACTATTATGAACGTACAATGTCAATGCTTTAGATAATTAACGCTAAATATTGTACCCTGCTGGAGAACTCTACCTATTTCCCCCTTTAAACCAGAACTGAGTCGTTTCACACCACACCACCACCACACCTATTTCTACCTAATAGCAGCAGTGTTAGGTGCTGCTGTGTTCCGTTTTGAAGGGTGTGGTAAGGGAGACAGACTTTTCCGAGGCGTTCCAGCTTAGTCCTCAGGGGTAGCGGCGCATCTGTGGCCGACCTCCGGTAGGAATATCTAGTCCTATCTGGGGTTGATTACAGATGTCCATGGGCGGCAGTAGCCACTTACCATCAGGTGGACTGCATGCTCGTCTGCTACTCCATATTATATGTAAAAAAAACTGAGTCGTTTTGTTCTGATTAAAGGTAAATGAATATTAGAAGGTGGTCAAACCCTTTGTTAATAACAGCAGTGTTGAGCGTTGCTGTGTTCCGCTTTGAAGGGTGCGCTAAGGTGGCAGACATACTTACCCTAGGCGTTCCAATTTATTCCTCAAGGACCAACCTCAGATGTCCATGGGCGGCAGTCGCCACTTACCATCAAATGGACTACATGCTCGTTGGCAAACAGACACACAGATAGATCAACTTATAACACTTCTTTTGCGTCGGGGGTTAAAAATAGGTGCACATCGCCAAGAAACAAAGTTTTTTAAATGATGTTTTGGCGGCAGTGCTAATGTTTATAGGAAATACGCGTTGTACTTTGTAATGTCAATCGCTTGTCGATCATACCAGAGGTTCTCAACCTCGCGACATTTAAAAAGAGAGAACAGTGCATACGTAAGAATAAAAATAAAGCGTTCTGCTTTAATCAATACATTTTTTTTCTATTATTAAGAAAAATGTAATACACGCACTTATCAAAAAAATATTTAATATTGTAAATGGTTAGTTTAACCCATAGACTTAGATTTTTTTCGCTACGCTATATATCTATGGGTTAACCGTTCCTTTACCTATAAAGATTTATTTTATGATAAATAAAACCCCGTTTCTTCACTAATACATCGCTAGTTTTTAAAAATAAACTTAATTTTTATTTGAGATGCCTTTTTCAATTTGAGATCTAAATCTGCCAGACTTTTTGTTACCTCTAACGGCCTTAATTTCGACAATTTAGCTCTAGACCCGTTCCGACACCCTAAAACGCCCAGGGGGTGCGACCGCCCAAGTTGAGAACATATGAACGTATGTATTTGATGCCTTATCTTTGAATACCGAATGAGTTGTCAGCGTGTGTTAGTGCATTTTATTAATAAATTAGTCATCCGTTTTACAAAGGTGATTGTTTAGTGGTATACAACCAGCCTTAGAATGATGACATACGCTAATGTTATTTTCATACGATTATTTAAAATGTATCTTCAATTTTTTCATAAGATTGGAGTCGGAAGTTGAAGTCTGCCTGACAATAATTGCTGGTGGCTTTTGTCCATGGGCATCTGTAATAAAGAAATCAATCCGCCCAAACCTTTTTAGTCCTACCATTTTTATATTTCGTATTACACCTTAACATTGTGTAAAAATATGCCGGAATATTTCCCATTTTGAATCTCATTAGAGCCCAGTTGCTGTAGGCAAAAAATCGAGATAAAATTGGTAGAATTCTTTCTGGTTTGATTCCGTAGGCACCACCGTCACACCTATTTTTGCGTTATAACAGCAGTGCTAAGTATATAAATGTATATCATTGTTTTGTTCTGTTGAAGTGTGCAATAAAGTATATCTATCTATCTATCTAAGCGCTACTGTGTTCTGGTTGAAAGGGAATGGTAAATGAAATAAAACATCAACCGAGGCATTCTAAGTTATTCTAATGACTTTAAACTTATTTAGACTTGATTGCAAACAGGCATGGTGGCAGTGATATAGCCTATTGGTTAAGAAACTCGGCCTCTCGATCAAGGGGTCCGAGGTTCAAATCACAGGCACAAAAAAATCACCTCTGATTTTTGAAAGTTATGTGCGTATTAGAAATTAATGATCACTTGCTATGCGGTGAAGGAAAACATCGTGAGGAAACCTGCATATCTGAGAAATTAATAAAAAAAAAACTCAAAGTTATGTGAAGTCTACCAATACGCACTTGGCCAGCGCGGTGGACTATGAGAGGAGACCCCTGCCCAGCAGTGGGACAGTAATGGGTTGACGATGGTGGCAGTGACCTTATCCGTTAGGTAGACTGCATGCTCGTTTGCTAAGCAGTATTATAAATGATATTATAATAAAAATAATAATAAAATGATATTATTAGACAGTATATGACTATAACACAATACCATATCACTGGTATTCGCCAATTGTTGCCATACACACGAACAACAACGAGCACGTTAAATGGGGTAATTTCTTTCGTAAATGGATACTCGACGAACGGATGTCTTCATTTCGTTCCTCGTTTATTTATATGTACGTCCTACACGTTACCAAGTACATACATATAAACTCTATGTATGTTTGGCTGAGTAAGATAGTGTCAGGCGTGATTGGTACATAAGATTTTGGGGTTGAAAAAAGTGGTTTAGTTAAATTTGATTAAACTAAACCACTTTCTTAAAACGCGTTTTAAATAAATATTTTAGTTTTGTTGTAAAGTCCGGCATACCCTCTCCGCTACCCCCGCGGCAGAGCAACCCATGCCTTACGAAAAAAGTCTAACTAAGTGCGAGTTGGACTCGACGATTTTGTGGGAGACAGGACCCCTGTGACCCGCCTCCTGGAACCACGCCGGTATATTGTAATGAATGGACTATGAAGATAGTCACCATTCCGTGGATTTTACCTGATTGCGAAGGGTAATCTTTTTCAAGTGTATGTATGTATGTATGTATGTATGTATGTATGTAGTGTATGTATGTATGTATGTATGTATGTATGTATGTATGTATGTATGTATGTAGTGTATGTATGTATGTATGTATGTATGTATGTATGTAGTGTATGTATGTATGATTCATACTTTGGCACGTCCTACAGCCTAATAATTTTCATTTGACACTAATTCCTAACTACCAAACTTCTGAAGGTGGTAGAACCCTTTGTGGTTCAAATCCAGCGGAACCTCCGCCACACCTATTTATGCCTCATAACAGCAGTGTTAAGCGCTGCTATCTGGGGTTGATTACAGATGTCCATGGGTGGCAGTAGCCACGTGGTCTGCATGCACCTCTGCTACTCCTAAATTATAAAAAATATATAAAAATGTTTTTATTATAGTTAATAACTATTTATATACATATAGGTATGTACACATAATTATTCATCTATTTGGACACTCAGACGTCTTCATATGTCTGGCGCCTTTCGGACGCCTAATATCATCCCCCTTACTACCCTTATCGTTTACATACTAATGTATTAATCTATCTTGCGTTTCGTTGGAAGGGTGTGTGTCTGCTGACTCACTTACGAGGCGACTATCTTACATCCGTTATTAATAATCATTCTTGCCAATGTTTTATCTATCAAAGATTGTCATTTGACAATTTTTTCATACTAGACATTCTTTTGGTTGGCAAAAATTGTATAGAACGTTTATTAACAAATGGGCGTTAATAGACATGACATTTTTAGGCAAAATTGTATAGATTCATTATTGATAGCGAGCGTTAGTCTTCAAAAGTGGCCACGCATCTGTGATCGGGTTCAGATATATGGAGTTCATTACAAATGTCCATGGGCGGCAATGACCATTAACTATCAAGTCGACTGCATGCTTGTTTTCTAAATCTTAAAGAATATACCTTCCCATCCACTGTGAATTATTATTTGGCTCGTTGTCAACCCATTACCCACTGCTGGGCACGGGTCTCCTCTCAGAATAAGAAGGATTAGGCCTTTGAAATCATTTTGTAAAACATCTCAGGTATGCAGGTTTTCCCACGATGTTTTCCTTCATCATTTAAGCAAGTGATTCATTTCTAATATGCACTTAAATTTAAAAAAAAATTATAGGTGCGGCGTGCCTGGAATTCCAACCTCGATGTAGAGGCCGATTTTCAACCACTGGGCTATTTGCTTCAGTTCCTACGAATGCAAACATTCTGCATGCAACGCACTAATGGTCTAAGAGCATGCAATTAATACCGATATGTGACTAACTGACCGCTAAGTAGCGATAATGAGCTTTCCTGAGCTAAACGAGGCCGGACGGACTGACAGACAGCTATTGTCGTATTACTAGGACACGAAAACGAGGTAAATAGTCGAGAGTCAAGTACCTACATTCCACGTATTTTTTAAGAGTAGCAGACGAGCATGCAGCCCACGGCCTGATGGTAAGTGGCTACTGCCGCCCATGGACATCTGTAATCAACCCCAGATAGGATTAGATACTCCTACCTGAGGTCGGCCACAGATGCACCGCTACCCCTGATGACTGGAACGCCTCGAAAAAGTACCACACCCTTCAAAACGGTATACAGCAGCGCCTAACACTGCTGTTATCAGGCCGAAATAGGTGTGGCGGTAGTGCCGCCGGAGTCGAACCACAAAGGGTTCTACCACCTTCACTCGTGTATTGATTACCCGTCTTCGTGTAATCAATACACGAATACGCAGACCACCTGATGATAAGTGGCTACTGTCGCCAATGGATATCTATTATCAAGCCCCAGATAAATGCATTATCCCTGAGCTCAAGCGGCTTAATTCGGAAGGGGCGGTCCGCCCCGGGCCTCTGATCCTGAATGGCCTCCAAACACAGTTGCTAAAAAAAGGTCGTCAGAACCAAACAATCTATGAAATGTGTATCAGTCAGCGAAAAAAAAAGTTCACCGAATCACAAGCGAATAATTATATGTCAGATTTGCAATTTTGTAAAATCAAATCAACTTTTTAGACTAGAGGCCTCAATTCAAATTTCCGCCCCGGGCCTCCAAAGAGTCCGCCAGTGTCCCTGAGGACTATGTTGGAACGCCACGAATAAATTCCATTTCATCCACAGGTCAACATTTTCAACTTAAAAACTTAAAACGCTTAAAACGCTTTTTACACTTACAGCCCCACACTAGGATTCCCTGTGTCGTGGGTGCCATGGACACACACATAGACGAATACACAAACACCCAGACCCAGAAACAGAAATCTAAATTCATCATTTAGATATCTGTCTGACCGGGGATCGAACCCGGGACCCTTTGCGCGTCAGACCGGTATGGTGACCGCTCCGCCACGCGGGTCGTCAAACTCAAAGTAATATGTTAAATGTAATCTCATCGTCAAACTATTTCTGCCGAACTGTTGAGGTCGGTTCTCCTCTCAGAATGGAAAGAGTTTAGATTTAGATCATAGTCCTCCACAATGACTTTAAAGTATAGGTTGTTACACTTTTTTACAGACTCAGTCACACAGGCTTCCTTTCGATGTTTTCCTAAACCAGCAGCTATGATAAATAATGATTGATTCCTTTTTTTTGGAGGGGAAAACCTTCAAATGGTACCCGGTGCCGTGGGAGCGATACGGGGTTATGTGGGTTTTTTACCGCACTAAAACCCTCCCGGTGGCCGTCCTCAGCAGTGCGTAGATGACTCCGGGATCTCCAAAGGAACGCAACCAGAGTCCTCTCAGCGCACTGCCCCGTCGGGCTCCGCCCAAGTGAGATTGAATCACCACACTGTTCGATGTATACGACGGTATGCGACCACATATACCGCCGTCCTTCCCGGCGTCGTTAACCGGGCGGTTCGAGCTCCCACTCTTACCGCCCGCAACCCCGAAAGCCCCTTTTAGTCGCCTGTTACGACAAGCATGAGATACTGTAGCCCTATTCTGGTCCCGGAACTACAGGGACAAAAAATATTTTTAGTTGCGTAAGTTTGAAACACGTCGTCATTGAGTTTGACCCCACGTCTCTCGCGCAGTATGCAACGCAGTAGCAGCTGAGCGCATTACACCACGGTGTACTTTGATTCCTATTACGCACTTAACTTTTAAAACTTTTTAAATCATGTGTTTTATTAGCATAACTTCCGCCAAAACTCATCTAAGTAATATTGTTATAAGGTTATAAAACAATTTACGTATTGATATAAAAAGTGGTACTTATGCATACCATTATCAGGATGACCGGTGCGAGTTATCTTAACATTAACAGTGTGGTGATAAGGGACACTTGTTGGACCCATAGACCACCGAATATGTAGAAATAACTGAGGGCTGACCACTTAGATTTTTGGAGATATAGCATATTGTTATAGCAGAATATTTTTCTGACGATACGTGTGGCGCAGCGGTTACCATACTGGTGTGATGGGCAACACTGATGTGTAGCCGGGGATCGAACCCAGGACCATCGAACAGGTCCCATTTAGATATCAATCTAAATGATGTATTTAGATTTCTGCTCCTGGGTCTGTATTTGTGTATTTCTCTGTGTGTCTATGGAATACAATACAAGGAACACGATACAATGAATCCTAGTATGGGGCTGTGAGTGTAGAATGCATCTTCATCTCTTAAGAAAAAATGTATTTCGGACCTTGAATAGATTTGTATTTTTACCCGAGTCGAAGGTAATGTTTTTTGAGCTTGGCGTGTCCTGTAGCCCGAACACCTTGAAGGATTTTAAGAGGTATATAAAGTGTCGTTGGATTCGGCTAAATTGTGGGAGTGATATAGGAATTATTTTTAAGTCACCGAGTTTCTTTTTATATCATTTCATTTTTTGTTTTCCAGTATACTATTTGGGGTTAAATACGGTTATCTATGGGGTATTGAAACTGACATCTGTATACATATAATAGGTAAAATTATGTTTAAAAATTACGTTAGGCCCTTCTATTCGTTACTTAGTCTACGGAATTATAACATTGGCGTACGTGAATCGCTTTATTACGTCTATTAGCAATTTCAGTAACGTAAGTTGTAATGGAATAAAAATCAGATTTTATTAAGCAGATAGTTGCAAACTTGGTTTATAGACTTACTCGGTTACGGATTATGTATTTTGGACATAGATTTGTACCATAAATATAGAACTGACCATTGAAACTGACACGTTTTTTGACTAAGACCAACATGTGACAAGTGATGTATTAAATACTATGATTTTCTAGTTTCAAATCGAAGTTCGAATAGAGATGGGCTGGGAGAAAAGCAAAGACCATCAGAACCGCATGGACACGAAAAAGAGCATCTAGAACACCGTAGGGTTTTAGTCGATGAGAGTCCAGTATATCTTTTCTATTGCGCCCGCGGCTGAGAGGAACCCAGGGTTTCTCCACGTAATCAAGGTTGAAATCAATTTTGAAATGTGGAAGAATCAATGGTTCTACCGAGGTGGTATCATCGCCACACAAATTTCTATTTTGGCGCAGTTCTGCGTTTTGTTGGTAGGGTGTAGTAGCTGCCAGTTGACTCACAAAGCAGCTGACTATCTTAGTCCAGGAGTGCATCAGTAATCTTCATATAGAACTTATTATATATAGATGACGCAGCACCCATTTACCACCAGGAGTACATGCTTGTTCGCTACTTCTATAATATAAAAAAATAATATAATTTGACGGTGGTAGAACCCTCTGAGGTTCGACTCCGGTGGCACCACCGCCACATCTATTTCTGCCTCATAACAGCAGTGTTAAGCGCTGCTGTGTTCTGGTTTGAAGGGTGTAGTAAGGGAGACATACTTTTCCGAGGTGTTCGAGTTAAGTGCGGCGCATCTGTGGCTGACCTCAGGTAGGAATATCTAATCCTATCTCGAGTTGATCACAGATGTCAATGGGCGGCAGTAGCTACTTACCATAAGATGGACTACTTACTCGCTTGCTTTTTTTATATTTTAAATAAAATACAACCGCAACCGAATGAGATACACATAATACTTTTACAAGATCCTATAATCACAAGTATTGCCGAACGGTAGCGGGGATTATTCTAATCTTGTTGATATACCATAACCCACTTAAGGTGCGCTATCTGTTAAGTGGCTGTAAATACCATAAGTACTGTTGATCTGCCTGGCGGGCTCAGGGTTCGATCTATGTACGATAATTTGAGATTTTTGGTGGGATATGGATGTGTGTGTGGGTGTGTCCGTTGCATCCACGATACGGGAAATCTTAATGTGGGACAATGAGTATTAAGAAAGTTATATTTACTCGTGCTTATGGAAATTATAAGTACATAAAAAAATGTAAATGTGCTATTATTTCGTTCGTGACATTTCCACACACGCATTATAGTTATACCTACATAGGAGTTTATTTATGCTAAGTTTCTAGGGTTCCCTAAAAGGTTTTCAATGGAACCCGTTTAAGGCTAAAACTTTGTTACAGAGGACTCCGTCTCCTTATAACAGATCAAGATCTGTAGATAAAATTAGACTCATCAAGATCGGTAATAGGTTTACATCAAGATAGGTAATAATTTCTTGCAATTCCAATGTAAATACCTATTCGTATGACCACTGCGACAATAAATTCTAAAAATAAAAATAAAAAAGTAAAAACATAAGTACATGACGTCTCCATACATTTTATACGCAATACGTACATACAAACGTCTAACACGGATATGGAACATTTGATCTGTGAACCCGACTCACACTTGACATTTCTTATTTCCCTATGTGTTATATAGGCGATTATATTCCATACAATTTCACTCCAATTCAAAATACTATCCATAGTAAACAGGCAAATACAACATGTAAATCAATTGTTTGCCTATCTACCAATTTCAATCGAAGGACAAGTGGACAGCCGTGATAACGCTATCAGCGTCAGATTTGGCGCCGATGCTTATCGACACTCCATTATGGAAGCTACCACCCTTCGTGGAATAAGCGTGTTATTACGATTGGAATGCGTAAACAAGTAAACATTAATACACGTATATTATATACATACCTATACCTATATGTTCTATTTGTCAACCTATTTGTTACTGCTGGGCACGGGTCTCCTCTCTGAATTTAGTTTGTAATTCCCCGTGGCAAGTTAATGGGCTTCACACACCTTTTAGGACTTTATTTTTAGAATTCTCAGGCGTGAATCTTTTCCTTTACATTTAAAGTAAGTGATAATTAGATATATGTAGGTATTATTTTCCTGCTTATTTTTAAACGATGTGGGTCCCACTTGAAATAGATATTGCGAAATTTCTCGGAACGTGTTTAGTAACAGGAAAATTGCAGTTAAATAAAGATAGTAATTGAAGGTAATTTGAAATTCGAAAGATGCAAAGTTACCTACATATAACGTAGGGTAGCAGTGATAACCTAGTGGTTAAGAAACTTGACCTCTCGATCGAGGGGTCCGAGGTTCAAATCCCAGCCAGGCACTATCACTCGCATTATCACTTGCTAAAACGGCGAAGGAAAACATCGTGAGGAAACCTGCATATCTGAGAGATTTATAATAAAAAAATATATATCTCAAAGATATGTGAAGTCCAATATGCACTTGGCCAGCGCGGTGGACTATGGCGTAATCCTTCCCATTCTCAGAGGAGACCCGTGTCCAGCAGTGGGACAGTAATGGGCTGATGATGATGATGATGAACGTACGAGGCGAATATATATTTCATTTTGCCATCGGGAGATTTCCCGTCAACATAGGTGTCCATGGCCTGACAGCGACCTTGTTCTAACAGTACCAGTTTGGAGCTTGTATATATGCAAGCTGTTTAGAAACTAGCGATATGTCTTGCCAAGTTGCAGGAAGTCGCCATATATAATTAGGTACATGGATATACTACCTACATAAAAATATCCAGGTGCTACAGGACTAACCGAATATTTAGTCATCATCAACCCATTACTGTCCCACTGCTGGGCACGGGTCTCCTCTCAGAATGAGAAGGATTAGGCCATAGTCCACCGCGCTGGCCAAGTGCGTATTGGTAGACTTCACATACCTTTAAGATTTTTTTTTATACATCTCTCAGGTATGCAGGTTTCCTCACGATGTTTTCCTTCACCGTTTAAGCAAGTGATAATTAATTTCTAATACGCACATAAATTTGAGAATCAGAGGTGCGTGCCTGGGATTTGAACCTCCGACCCCTCGATCGAGAGGCCGCGTTTCTTAACCACTAGGCTATCACCGAATATTTAGTAATATCAGCTATATCATAACAAAGAGGATGTATGTAGATTGGACCACTTTTTGACTATGGACAGAAGGCTTATCTAAAACAGACAACTTCATGCTTATATTATTGTTCGGTTATCATAACCAAATATTTAAAGTTCAAGGGTCAATGGTTTCTTAAATGATTTTTACAATGATAAACTTATTTGTGACGACTATAATTATATAACACGGATTTCTGATAACATATTTATGACTTCGCTTTAAGTTTTATTTTTATTGTTTATGAAAACCGTTTTTTTTCAATCATTCGTAGATTTCTGGTAAGATGCTTTCCTATCACGCGGACTTGAGTCCCGCGTGGCGGTCCGCATGCCACTTGAAACGTATCGTTTCATAGATACTGCGGTTTACTCACTTTAGATACTGTGGTTTACTCACATTTTGTATAATAAGATGTAGTGTATTGTATTGTACCCGTCGTTTATATTATAAATGTGACTTTGCAATCAGATTTGTCGCTTGTTTCCGTGATTTCCAACCCTGTAGCCGAATCACAATAATATACGTTCTCTGTCAAGCACCACGTCCGTGGAAGGCGAAGAGACTGCAGCGGGTTTTTTTTTTAATTTAGGAGTAGCAAACGAACATGTAGTCCATCTGGTTGTGAGTAGCTACTTCCGCCCATGGACATCTGTAATCAACCCCAGATAGGATTATATTCCTACTTGAGGTCGACCTCAGATGCGCCTGAGATTTAAGCTTAGACGCCTCGGAAAAGTATGCCCCCCTTACCACACCCTTCAAACCAGAACACAGCAGCGCCTAACGCTGTTGTTATGAGGCAGAAATAGGTGTGGCAGTGGTGCCGCCGGTGTAGAACCCTAAAGGATTCTACCATCTTCAAAAAGGGTTAATGTATAGATACGCACGCGGACACCTGCGTGACAAGAAAGAGATCCGCATTGTTCTGAGGAATAAACAAACACTGTTGTTTAATTATTATCATATCATGCCACATTACAATTGAACGTCGGAGTTCAATTGTGTGCAACAGGATGACTCTGATATAGCTCCTACATCTCATTGACCCTTATTATAAAATCTACGTAGTTTCTATAGATTTATATTAAAACTTGACAGACTGACGTGATAGGTACTTTTTAGAGTTCCGTACCCAAAGGGTAAAAACGGAACCCTATTACTAAGACTCCGCTGTCTTTCCGTCTGTCCGTCTGTCACAGGATAGGTCTGTGGTCACAGGGCTCTATCTTCTGAACCGTAATAGATAAACACTTTTTTATAAATTCCATTTATAGTCTTCGCCCCCGTGAGTCCTTACGAGAACTGTTTAAATCTATAAATATTTTGACAGTGCCTAGTCAATATATTTATGAAAATATCTTATATGCTCGCAAAAATTATTCTTCTTTGGAAAAAAAATATAATAGGCACAGTCATAATACTAGAAATAAAGATAAATTGGCCATACCTCAATTTAGATTAAGCAAGGTGTGTAATTCTTTTATGGGGAACTGTATTCGTTTCTACAATAAAATACCAAAAGACATTATCGATCTATCCGAGAAAAGGTTTAAATCTACTATAAAATTAACTTTATGTAAAAAAGCTTATTATAATGTAAATCAGTACTTAAATGATAAATCCGTATGGTATGACAACTCCAGCTCCAACATCAAAAATTAATTATGTACCACTATGTAAAATTGTATATTATTTACCATTTAAAAGATGCAAATATGCACACGTATGGAGTTTCTTGCGCCGCTTCTTCTCCATAGCGAAATACCTTCCGAAGCGGTGGTAGTTTGTTGACTTTCAAAAAGTATTCTATATGAATCAATTTTGAATAAATGAGATTTGAATTTGAATTTGAATTAGAGTCGGTATAAGGGTGGCCGCTATAACAAATACTAAAAGTAAAAAAAGTAAAAAATAAATGGGGGTCGACAAAGGTACATTAAACTGATAGTTACGTTTTTCGCTTTATCTGTTTAACGGTAATAGGTAGACAGTTCAAATTTTTACAATGTATTGTATTGTATCAATGGCTGCTATAATAACAAATACTAGAAATAAAAAAAAAATGTTGGTGGTACGGAACTCTCCGAGTGCAGGTTCGACTTGCACTTGGCCAATTATTAGATAAGATCAGGATGGAAGCCTCTGCATTATCTTAAATGATTGCTTCCTCCTAAATACCAATATAATAATCTATCTAAACCAATTTTTGCCTAGCTAAGATTGAAATTTGACAATGACACGCCTATATTTTATTTTAATCTTCTGAACATTGTTCGGGCTTAGATACATTTGTAACATAGACTAACTATATACTATACTATACTATACTATACTATATATATTCTATACTATACTATACTATACTATATTATACTATAATGACTATATCCTAGACTATTATAACTAAATTGGAACGCATCATGTGATAAAGTAAACCCATATATACCACTTTACAATCTTTTGTCAGATAAGCTTATCCACGATTTATTATCTACTCCCAGATTGTGATAATATTTGATTTTCAGAATCTTAAAAATAATACGCAACATGCAATCATATGAGTATTATAGTATTATAGTACTTATAGGCTCATATCGTCGTAGAATTGAAAAACAATCTTGTATATTAGATTTTTTTTTTTTTTTTCGTATATAAGTTTTTTTTTTTTTTATAATATAAGAGTAGCAGACGAGCATGCAGGCTACTTGATGATAAGTAGCTACTGTCGCCCATGGACATCTGTAATCAACCCCAGATAGGATTAGATATCTCCTACCTGAGGTCGGCCACAGATGCGCCGCTACCCCGGAGGACTAAGCTTGAACGCCTCGGAAAAATGTGTCTCCCTTACCACACCCTTCAAAACGGAACACAGCAGCGTCTAACACTACTGTTATTAGGTAGAAATAGGTGTGACGGTGGTGCCGCCGGAGTCGAACCACAAAGGGTTCTACCACCTTCAAGATCTATCTATTTTTTATATTTTTTTGAGTCGATCAAAAGCTTCAGTAAGTTTCCTTTCTGCCACCATACACATTTCTACACCATTAAACATGTTACCTTACATTGTTCCAAAATCGTATCTCTAAATGATACATTTAGTTTTTATAACTTTCATAATAATCCGGTCTTCATTACAATGCAAGTCCATTGCGCGACGGAACTGAACCGAATTGACCTAACACCCTGAACTTGATGCACTAAATACGGTGGGACCGATTGCATAATTGCATTATATGATAATGAGCTAATGCAGTCTTATTTTTGTACTGTCAAACAGACAGCTGCGCTTATAACAAAAAAATGACTGGTCCGATTTACTTCTTCGGACTATTTTCTTTTACGAATATTATAGAACGAGCAAACGAGCACGTAGACCACATCGTTAGTGGCTATTAACCATGGATATCTGTAATCAACCCCAGATTAAAATCCTACCTAAGATCGGCCGCTGATGCATCGCCCTGAGGATCAAGTGCAATAGGAACGCTTCAGATATTTATTAACTATATTTCCCTTAAAGTCCCTTACCACACCCATCAAACCGAACACAGCAGCGAGTAAAACTGCTGTTATGAATTATAGGTGTAACGGCGGTGCCACAAGAGTCAAAGTAGTAGAGTCACAAAGGGTTTTACTATCATTACGTAGTTTTTCTATCAGTACAGAAATACGTTTTCTGGCCAGATTTACCTTACATTTAGTATAATAAGGTAACTTAAATGATATATTTGACATTTTATCTTAAGTATTATAGTTTTAATAATATTGAAAATTGGTATCTACAATTTAATAATTTGTATTTATAAAATGCGACTAAATTATATTTGTACGCCATTTATGGCAGAATGAGCGAAAATTATTGATTATAACACCAATGTACGTATGAGTATACACCTTATTCTACAAATAAAGATTTTTGTATTTGTATTTGTTAAAGATTCCGTTTTTATGATTCAGTACGTCAAAGCCAAAAAACCGAGGACTTACAAGATCACTCGTGTGTCTTTCCTTTTCTTTGTCCTTCCGTTAAAGTCAATTACCTCAATCCACTCGATCGATGTTGAAATCATCGCCAGATATTCTCATCAAGAAAAACTATTGACGTATGCAGTGCAGACAAATGTTTTTTGAATGCAGCTAACTGGATATGCGAGGCATTTATAATAACCGGATTCAATGCATTGCTGAAGGTCGTGCAATGACATTTACTTTAGAATTATTGTAAAAACAAAAAAAAAACCAGATACCTTAAAATTATAGCCTATCACTTCCACGACACTTTATACTTAGATATGTATTAGAAGGTGGTAGTTCCCTCTCTGGTTCGACTCCAGCGGCACCATCGCCACACGTATTTCTTTCTTTATCACAAAATCTTTTTGTAATAACAAAACATGTTAGATCTAACACTATTTGATGTCTAGAGCAGTGTTTCCCAGCCTTTTTCAGTCCACGGACCCTTAGGAAATCAAGAACAGTTTTCACGGACCCCTTTAATAAAATAAACAGCGAAAAAAACGCAATCCCAAATATCATTTTTTTACAGGAGAGCCAAAACAAAATTTGAAATAGCAATTTATGTTTTTTTTATAGATTAATAATAGTGTTGTTATACATGATTGGATGCATCTTTTTGAATTTTTTAAAACACCGTGTGCTTAGATCACATTTTTCTAATAAAACTGGTTAGCCGATTTTTCGTTTTGCGGCCCTCATGCATTTAATGAGCGATTTATGTATGGTCCAGAGACCGCGGACCCCCATACATATACTCGCGGACCCCCAGGGGTCCGCGGACCACAGGTTGGGAAACGCGGGTCTAGAAAATATACAACTTTATACACTAAATTATTATCTTGTCCTGTGTTCATGATTATTAACTATATCTAATTGTATAACTTATCTATTAATTATGAATATTTACGATTTCTTATAATAGTTCGTGTGCCTCGCGCCTCTAGTAGGAATATTTATTGACGATCATTCGTGAGATCATCTGCAAGTTAAGTGTGCCAGTATTGTTTTAATATTCCATAAAATATTACAATCTTATTGAGAATTGTGATATTTAGAATTAAGTGTCTTATTACCTTAAAGATTCAGTTTCGTGTCTTTATTTTATTTTATTTTATTTTATTTTATATTTATGTGTATAATCGTAATTTATTTTTATCCTAATCTAATCAAATCGAATCGAAACCATCTAAATAAATTAGCATCGTCGGGCGCAGTCCGAATTTTGATGGGGGACCGTTAGTGAATGGATTACATTACATGAGCAAAGTCTTGCTTCAGGGGTCGTGTCAAGCTGTCCCTCTGTTTACTTATTTCCATTGGAGCAACCTTTTGCATTAAGCTACAACTCTTCTCCAGCTGTAGTTAAAACGGTTCCCAGCAGTGGAACATAAAAAGAATTGCAGCTATATTTTTTATAATATAGGAGTAGCAGATGACCATGCAGTCAACCTGGTGGTAAGTGTCTACTATCGCCTATGGACATCTGTAATCAGCCCTAGATACGATTAGATGTTCCTATTTGAGGTGGGCCATAGAAGCGCTGTTACCCCTGAGGACTAAGCTGGATTGCCTCGGAAAAGTATGTCTCCCTTACCACACCCTTCAAATCAGAACACAGCAGCGCCTAACACTGCTGTTATGAGGCAGAAATAGGTGTGGCGGTGGTGCCGCCGGAGTCGAACCACAAAGCATTATACCACCTTCAAACCATCTAACCCAACCAACTCCAAAGCTTCAAAAGTAACTATTTACCCAACGTGACTATTTTCATCCACACACTGCATTCCACTCGTAAATAGCAATCATGCAACCGCAACGCAAATTTCTAAGGATCTCCGCCAAAATAGCCAACATTAAATTTTAATGGGTAATGAAAGACTCAATGCAAACCAAGTGTGCATCAATGTGATCACAACTCGTATGTATACTTCAGTAAGTAAATTCATTTTATATTTTATACATCTTCTTTCAAGATCTTTTTACGATAAGATAAGACGATATTAATGTGTTAGCTAATGGGCTTGTGAAGTATGGAAAGAAAGCTATTAGTTCGTGGAGCCGAAAGAAAAACGCTCCGTGAGCACTAAAGTAGGGATACTTCTATTTTATAAGTTAACAGATTAAAAATCATCGTCAAACCACTGTCCCACTGCTGGGCACGGGTCACCTCTCAGAATGTGGATTGGGCCATAGTCTACCGCGCTGGCCAAGCCACTTCTAATATCTAGTACGCACATAATTTCGAAAATTCAGAGGAGCCTGGGATTTGAAACTCAGACCCCTTGATCGAGATATCACTGCATAGAAATTTAACAGATTAATACGTCAGATTAATCTTAATCGTCATTAATTAAAGGCCGTAAATGAGATCGATTTTATAGAGGTTTCAGCATCGATATACTACTAATAAAGACGTTAGTAGTATATCTATGGGTTATGTATGGGTTTCAGTCAATGACAGTGGTATGAATTTTTATCCCACCTCTTCTTGTCAACCTCTAAGTGTCCTTAATCTTAGAAAAACTACGATTTGTTACAAAAAAGATTTGAAAACGAGCCAGAAATCGATGCGCCATGAACGAAAAGACCTTGGCAATAAAATAAAATATGGCCAGTAAAACAAATCTATCATTTTGTTATAGTTAGACCCACTTTTAGCTACATTGAAGTAGCACGAACATGCAGTCCGTACGATGGTATAGTCCGCGTAAAACTGCTAGTCCGCTCTGAATATAGAAATGAATCGCGTCGCCATAGCAAATTGTATGACTACACCTGCTCGCAACAACTTCAAATCAAATCAATTTTTTTTATTCAAAATAGGTTCTTTACAGAGTACTTTTTGAATGTCAATACAACTACCACCACTTCACAAGATGTTTCGTTATGGAGAAGAAGTTTCAGAGAGGAGTAGCAGTTTGGAGCGGACTATAAGCAATCACTGCTTCTTATGGACATCTATAACTAACTCCATATATAATGGGGGTTCTACCTGAAGCTGATCACAGATGCGTTGTCGCTCCTGAGGGCTAAGATGATCGCCGTATATGTAAGTCAGCCGGCATCCACAACTTTCCACTGGAACTAATTTACTTTAGAAACGGGCAGTGGCACTTTCCCTGTTGAATTATACTAGTTCATCTGTAAGCCTTTGAGAACTACGTAGAATTCTAGCAAATACTTAATAAGCTCAAATGAACAAAAACTGTCCTCACGATATTTTCCTCGATTTTTGGTAAATCATTGGTTATTTATTTCACCAATCTGCACAGAAATTAGGTTAATCAAGCTCTCGGAATTTGGTTTTTCGAGGCATTATGGTGTGGGTATTTACTTCTGTTTTTACACGGATTTTCGAGACCTTAGTGGGTAATGGTAATTAATAAAGGTTATTGTTTCAGAATGGTATAACCAGCTTCAGCCATGGATAAGCCAACGATGCACATGCTCTCCGTCCAGGAGAAGGGCGGGCAGACCTCGAAAACCAACCAGTATATTGCTGCTGTATCAGGTATGTGAATAATCTTCGATTTTTGCATGTGTAGTTAGATGTAGTAATGCTTATAGTTAGTTTATTTCTATAACAAAATTTTATAACACTAGCTGACCCGGCAAATTTTGTACCGCCTCAAAATCTATTTATCAAATATATATCATATTAAATATAGCCTATGTTACTCGTGGATAATGTAGCCTTCGAATGGTGAAAGAATTTTTAAATTCGGTCCAGTAGTTTTAGAGCCTATTCATTACAATCAAACAAACAAACAGTTTTCCTCTTTATAATATTAGTATATAAGTATAGATAATGATCACCGTCGTTGATGGACATTCGCTACACCAGAGGAGACCCAATGCATCGCCAGCTTTAGAGGAGAGCTCTTTTTGCACCTCTTTTAAAGAGGCCCTTACCGTGGTAGCAAGAATTTTCTAGTTAAGATACTTTTTTATAAATAAACCCAGTCTCCATCGCCTATGGACATTTGTAACACCAGGGGAGTAGTCAAAGCGTCGCCGGCTTAGAAAAAGAGCTTTTTTGCAACGTTCTTTCCATCTCATAACGCGTCGGGAATCTCAGGAAATTTGGTACGTTCAAAACAAAAATGATGGTACACGTGGTAATTTATTTTAGTTATTTTTAAACATCTTCCCAAAGGATATCCTAAAGGTACTTACTTCATAAGTATAGAAAGCTAGTTTATAAGTCGTAACTGCCCTGTTACCACTTTAAATAGCTGTTAGGCTATCATAAAATTAGAGATAGAAGAAAACTTCGTTAACTTCACTATTAACTCATAAAGAAGAAATATTTTTCCTGCATCTGTTCATTGAACAAGACAACCGACACGTGACACACCCACACCGCAGACTTATTTTCGACGTCGAAAACATTGTTGAGAATCGAAACCGGAACCGTTTGTGTGGGAGTCAGTGTCAACGTCAACACGATAGGGATAAGCCGGATTTTCACCAGTCACTTAATATTCTGTTGTTATTATTAAATAAAAAGTAGGATAGGTGACTGGTTAGAAACTCGCCTTCGAAACTACCCTCTAAACCGAGCCATTAGGTACTCGGTAATCTCATATACCCAAATGGGGAAGGAGGTGTCGGCAAATATCATTTTTTCCTCGCAAGGAAGAGTGTAAAATTAAGAGCTGATAATAGAATTAAATTAAGTAATACATGTTTCTGTACTAAACATAACTCCTACACAATAATATTTATCGCATTTATGCGAACGCCACAAAAATAACACATTTTGTTTGTTTATTCGCTACCGGTTATATCACGACAGCGGTTATGTCGAGACAAATATCACGTCATCTGACCAAGGGAGAAGGGAGGTCGAAAAATTGTAGTTAAAAATTGGCAAAAGCACCTTACGTCACTAATGAATGCCTCGTCATATGTAAATTTCATTGGAATACTCTACCATTAAATATATGGGTTGACAAGGTTACACACATACAAGCAGACAGTCAGACAAACAGAAACTAAAACAAAACTATAACATTTCGGTATCATACAAAGAAACAAGAACAAAAAAGCATTTAAAAATTGTAATCTTAAATGAATAATCATTCATTTGCAACAAACCCACTTATTAATTGCCAAGTGACTTATAGAGATAATCCACTTATACCATAAGTCAATGAATTGATTCACAATGCGGCTTATAATTAGATCTGCCAACATAACACAGTAATGTTTGCTTTGCAATGTGGCAGTCTGGGTATTTATAACCCGGGAACTCCAAGCGCGTGTGTAATGTGGTGGTCCTTATGTATTGAGAGGCGTGTTTATAGGTTGACGTCTTTATTATGACTAACTTAATACTACTCTAACACTAACTTATATAACATAAGGCTCAGCTCTACACCACACCTCCTGGGGCATTCGAAAAAAAAATTAAAATTTAGAAATTTGATTTTTTTTAAACAACTACTACAAATTACACAAATTAAGAAAAAAAAAACAGTTAAAATTATATTGAAGCTGGTGTAGAACAGGCCTTCTTAATCATAATAATAGTAATTCTAACACGTAATATAATCATTTAAAAAGAGAACAAAGTAAAACATAAAATACTAGCATAACCTTATGATAGACTTACAATTACAACAAAAAGAAGTCAAATCCGCTCATTGTTCAGTCATATCCGTGAATATATTCCATTCTCTCAATAGGTACTCATATAAAAATTAATCTAGGTAGGCCTCAATAGTCTCATCCGAGTTTTACATACAGCTGTAATATTAAGTCAAGTATTTTTGTAAAAGTCCATTTAAAACAATATGTCTCATCTTTAAGCTTTCAAACGTACATATTCTTTATTAGTACATAATCTTTATATCACCTCATTTATAACATTTATTTATTTTTCATAACATTTCATTTCTAACATTTATTTATGTTCCATAACATTTTCATTATTTCTTCCTCTTATATCCTTATAATTCTTTAACTCTTCCTATACCTTCCCATTTCTTTCACGTATACGGCTCGCGTAACTACATGATCAAGTAATTGGGCATAAATAGTATCTTCACTGCTTATTATCATTCTTCAATTCTTTCATAAATCCACTTATCCTTTTCTTTCACACAGACGACTCGCGTACGGTATGATCATGATTATGGTCTCAGATTTACACAGTATTATATTTATAATCATCTATCTCCTTTCTTTATTATTTAATACAATCATAAAATTCTTTACAACACACGATATTTCATCAGCACGTTAGATATTTTCTTAACTCTCGGGGGATCAATCCCAATCATTACTAAAAATACTAACTTACGGAAGAAATCCATACATAATTACCAAGCATACATTCCTTTCATAAGTCTATATTGATTTACCTTTAAATGTAAATTAAAAATCATATAATTTCAGTTCAATTCAAATCATAATCAAGTTTATGTTACATTTCCTCAATCAAAAACTACCTCAAAGCCATAAATTAAAGTTACCAAAGTTATGAATAACAATTATAATAGATCTCAAGTACATTCATAAACTTTGCATAGCAACAATGGTTACCTACTAATGCGCATGTAATAAGAACTGTATCGCCATTGCATTGCAATCCGAATCTTACACATTCCATTCCTAAAAGGATGTGTAACGGGAGGTATGACACGTTTTTAGTAATCAGCAAAATTAGAACAATGAATTTTATACTACTGTTGCTGCCTGAGTTTACTTATACTTTTAACTATAAATAACATTATTACTGAGATACTTATGGCGATTTATGTTACTTAATACAATGCGACAACCAAATAGAATAAAACAATAATAACTTACGCATTACAAAGTTATTATAAAAATAATTTTAAATTACTTTATCAAACATTTTTTACATTTAATTTACTTGCTACATAGCACAGATATACTTATTAATACGTAAAATTTGACTAAAAAAAATTATGATCATAAGTAATATAGATAGGTACCATTTTATAATACGACAAATAAACTTTTAAAATTCTGCAGTACGGTTATTTCTTACTAAAATTTGTCTTTTTAGAAAAATAAGGTTACAAATTACAAAATTATACTTGTTTTCTTTACCGTAAAAATAATTCGCGCTGGCAAGGGTAGGTGTTCGCTAGTGAATCAGGGCGTTTGCTGCTGGGCTGCGAAGACCATTGCTGACGCAGACGGTGATTTTGACGTTCTTCTTCGTTATTCAGCTGGTGTCCGATTTTCATGACGTACAGTGACTGGCTGACCGATGGTGTCATTGTCTTCATCCGAACATTTTTCATGTAGACCATTTCTTCGAAGAGTAGTGTTGCTCACATATTCATTTATTATTCTTCGTAGGTGTTTTCTATATTTTTAATGTTTCCATATCCGTGTTTTCTTCTTATAAATCTTCCTTATTTTTTTTTTTAAATCTTCTGGCTTCATCTTCTTATTGTATGATTTTCTTTCTTCTTATTTTTTTCAACGCCTCCCGGTGCGCGTGCAACGTGGCAGCGCCACACGCGCACCGGACTGGCAGGGTCGCCATGTAATGTGGTAGCAGGTTCTTATGTATTGAGAGGCGTCTTGTAGGTTTGATGACTTTATTGTGACTAACTTAATACTACTCTAACACTAACTTATATAACATAAGGCTCA
Source organism: Epargyreus clarus clarus (assembly GCA_014595695.2). Classification (NCBI taxonomy): domain Eukaryota; kingdom Metazoa; phylum Arthropoda; class Insecta; order Lepidoptera; family Hesperiidae; genus Epargyreus; species Epargyreus clarus. Next base: position 2,184,475 of record JACTTY020000028.1, read on the forward strand.
GCTCAGCTCTACACGTGACGGGTTGAATGTTATGGGTATTATTGTCTCGATTTTATTGTTATGAATTGCATAATGACATTTTAGGGTTTCGTATACAAAGCAAATTAATTATCACTTGCTAAACGGTGAAGGAAAACATCGTGAGGAAACCTGCATACCTGAGAGATTTATAAAAAAAAAGAAATCTCGAAGGTATGTGAAGTCTACCAATACGCACTTAGCCAGCGCGGTGGACTATGGCCTGATTCTTCTCATTATGAGAGGAGACCCGTGCCCAGCAATAGGACAGTAATGGGTTGATGATGAAACGTGCGTGCAATCCATTTGATTGTAAGTCACTCATGTTTCGCCAGACACAAATACAGGAATACATAAATGAAATATATAAATAACGCTACCTACACTCATAGCCCCCACTGAGATTACTCACGTCTCGTGGATGTGTACACATAATGACGAATGTTCTAGAACTTGAACAGAAATCTCAAATAATTATTCACGCCTCTTATTAATTAACATGCAATCTGGATAGATGTTTTGTTTACCGTAGATCATAATTTAATACATAATTTCTGCCTACTAAAAATTCTTCATTAGACATTTATTGATTATAGGTATATTAATACCAAGCGTTAGATATCTGTATGTCAGGTCAGGTTTTTTTTATAATATAGGAGTAGCACACGAGCGAGCAGTCCACCTGATGGTAAGTGGCTACTGCCGCCCATGGACCCATCTGTAATCTATAATTAACCCCAGATAGGATTAGATATACCTGAGGTCGGCTACAGATGCGCCGTTACCCCGGAGGACTAAGCTGGAACGCCTCGGAAAAGTATGTCTCTCTTACCACTCCCTTCAAACCAGAACACAGCAGCGCCTAACACTGCTGTTATGAGGCAGAAACAGGTGTGGCGGTGGTGCCGCTGGAGTCGAACCACAAAGAGTTCAAACCTGGAAGCCACTACGTGTCAGACCGGCATGAAGACCGCTTCGTCACGTGGGTCTTCAGAAACTGACATGTCATAATTAATAATGCATATTTCTTATGTATCTTTTACAGCGGCCATCGGAGCAGTGATAGCGGGAACAATTCTCGCGTGGACGTCCCCAGCGCTGCCGCAGCTGCAGCCCTTGAAGAACGAATCAGAGGCTCAAGTGTTCCTCCCGGAAGATCTCAACGCCACTGAGAAAGTTTTGCTCAACTCCCTCAAACAACCGGCCAGCTTCCTGCTTGATACTGCTCAGAGTAAGTTAATTTAATTAATTTTTTTTTGCATAATACAGAAGTAGTATTGAACATGCAGTCCATGTGATGGAAATGGTGATTACGACGAAAAAAATCTGATCATTATGACGGTATGCGACCACACATACCGCCGTCCTTCCCGGGGTAGCATGCTGGACGGTTCGAGCTCCCACTCTTGCCGCCCGCAACCCCGGAAGCCCCTTTTAGTCGCCTCTTACGACAGACAGGGGATACCGTAGCCCTATTCTAGTCCCGGAACTCAAGGGACAAGTTAACGTCGCCTATGGACAATTGTAACAACAGAGGAGTCGCCAATGCATCGCCAGCTTTGAAGGCGAATTCTTTTTGCACCTTTTTTTGAAGATCCCCATGTCATGATAACCTACATATGTCGCGTTTACGTGGGATAGAGTTAATACCGGCTTAATGAAGCGACCATTTTATTCCTTAACTGGTAGCCCATCTATGATCGCTTTGAAAGTTAAAATCCATCCATCTCCAGTTAAAGCTCCATCGATGGTTGCTGGACTTAGGCCTCCAGTAATTGGCGCCACTCCAACCGAAAATAAAAATGAAAATATGGCACTTATGAGAATTAAGTTGGAACGTCTCGTATAACTCTTACTTTCATACCCATCAAACCAGAACCTTCTAAATAGGAGGTGCTACTTTGAAAAAATCTACCTATTATTTAAGTGCTGTATATAATAACACTAAAGGAGGCCGTGAACAAAACACCCATCCCACTTCGCTACGTAATTGTACGCGTGCCAACATTGCCAACTATGTAACATTAAACTATTATTTATGTAACTTCAATCTCAGCTGATCAACTGTCTTACTTTTATAACAATTTGCTAGTCTCATTCACTAAATATTAACAAAAATATTAATAAACACTAGTATGTCTCGACCTGCGGTGTACCACCACCACACCAATTTTGCTAGTCTCATTCACAAAATATCAACAAAAATAAGATTAAAAACTCTAGTATGATTCGACCGGGGAGGTAACTACCATTGCCATTCACCACACATGTTGAAGTGATTAAAGTAAAGCAGTTCAAAGGTGGTAGAACCCTTTGTGGTTCGACTCCGGCGGCACCACCGCCACACCTATTTCTACCTAATAACAGCAGTGTTAGGCGCTGCTGTGTTCCGGTTTGAAGGGTGTGGTAAGGGAGACAGACTTTTCCGAGGCGTTCCAGCTTAATCCTCAGGAGTAGCGGCGCATCTGTGGCCGACCTCAGGTAGGAATATCTAATCCTATTTGGGGTTGATTACAGATGTCCATGGGCGACAGTAGCCACTTACCATCAGGTGGACTGCATGCTCGTCTGCTACTCTTATATTATAAAAAAAAAAAAAAAAGTTCTTACGTCTTGGTGGAAGGGTGTGGATGGCGGCTGACTTAATATAATAAATTAGTTAGAGTTCAATATGGATAAAATGTTTTTACATATTTGCAAGCATACTTCATTCATTATTGAGTTATACTTAATAAAAATATTTGAAATCATTGTAGATGACTATGTTTTTCAATATATTTTACGATAGCGTAGCCTGGGCCCATAACCTGTTGGGAAATGGCCACAAGAGAACGAGAAAATAAACTATGAAATATAATAAAATGAAATTCACTCCAAAAAGATACTTTTTATTATATCGAATCATTCACAGAATGACAAATCAGAAGTGAAAAGACAAAAAATCTATAAGATAGATGGCGTGACATTCGCCCAAAAACCGGCCGAACCCGCCGCAACTATTTTACAACAAAACTAGTCATTTTTCAAATTCAATTATAAAACAGCACTAAAGAACTATGCAAAATTATTACTCTTTTAACAGCAAACTTGCAAAAACATCAAAAATTATGACTTAACGATATTATTTACCCACGATTACCACTTCATTTACAAAATGACTTGTTTTTAAAAATGAAGTGAAAATCGCCATCCGGTCTACATTTACACAAATTGAAGAGCATTATAAATACTGGGCGGCACACCCACAGCATGCCCCCAGATTACGTATTCGTTGGCCCAGCGCCAACCGATAACGTCAGCGTTGGATAACGTTTTGGAAATCAAAACAAGCTCACATGACTGAAAATTGGTATTTGACCTCTTGAAGTCTATTTTCAACTCGAATATGATTTGCATGTCTATTCCATTATTGTACTGAGTTGTATATGCTGAATTATAGCTATAAGCGTTAAAGGTGGACATGGATCGATTTTAGCGTCATTGCCGCCCATACGTTTGTCTAATAACAGCAATCAACCTCCTGGGATTTTTTTGAAACTGTGGAAATAAAAACACAGGGAATTTTGAAGGTGAACCCTTTGTGGTTCGACTCCGGCTGCACCACCGCCACACCTATTTCTACCTAATAACAGCAGTGTTAGGAGCTGCTGTGTTCCGGTTTAAAGGGAGACAGACTTTTCCGAGGCGTTCCAGCTTAGTCCTCAGGGGTAGCGGCGCATCTGTGGCCGACCTCAGGTAGGAATATCTAATCGTATCTGGGGTTGATTACAGATGTCCATGGGCGGCAGGAGCCACTTACCATCAGGTGGACTGCATGCACGTCTGCTACTCTTACATTATAAAAAAAAAACCAACTTAAGTAGTAACTTAGACTGGCTGCCCATTCGCTCGCGTGATAGATGCTACAATTCGACTAACCATCTCGTTCGTTAAAATACTAAATAGTTGTTTAATTCGCTGCTTCGTTGATCCAAATTGTTGCTACAACTATAACCGAGTTTTTGATTTGATTGAATTGATTTTGATTTTTTTCATGTTCTACCAGAAAGCGATCCCAGATGATTGCCACTCTTGAAGACTAAGATGGTCGCTCGATCGATCGATGATTTGTAAGTCAGCAGCAAATAGCATCTAGTAAGCAATTTTTTTTGTCTTCCAGGTTCCCTCGTCTCCTCGATCCTGGCTATCGGAGCAGCGGTGGCAGCTCTCCCTGTGGGGATCTTGGCGGAGCGGTTCGGACGCCGCCCGACAATCCTGGTCCTCTCCATACCGTTCATGCTCAACTGGTTGCTCATCATCTTCGCTAATGGACCAGGCATGCTGATCGCTGCGAGGTTGTTCGCTGGACTTGGCACTGGTGAGTACTCGACTATTTTGCCTTTTTTTACACAGTACCGGTTACCGTGGGAATGAGACAGGGTTTTATGGGATTCTTACCGCACTAAAACCCCCCAGTGGCCGTCTTCGGCGCAAAGTATTCATAGGACTCCGGGATCTCCAAGCGTTACGTATTGGGCTCCGGGATCTCCAAAGGAACGGAACGGAGTCGATGAGAACTAATCTATCGTTAAATGTTTATCAACTAAGTGTGATAGAATTTGGCATAAACCTGTTTTACTTTGAGAATTTTGTATGTCTCGTGGTGTGTAAAATCGCAAAAGAAATAACATGGACTTATTGGGAACATTCATCATAGTGTAGAATGAATATCCATTCACGGTTCTACGACGCACTAATTAACTATACTGTCAACACCTCACCATCCCCAAAAGTGAAAATAAAAACATAATTAAAACGTATATATTTTTTTCTGCTTCCAGGCGGTATTTGCGTAGCAGCGCCAATGTATATCGGTGAAATCGCTGAAACTTCCATCCGAGGATCTTTAGGTGCGTTCTTCCAGCTGTTCCTCACTGTGGGCATTCTGTTCACGTTTGTGGTTGGTGCCTGGACTCACTGGCGGACGCTCTCCATCATCTCTGCCTTGTTGCCTCCACTCCTGGTTGTTGTGTTCTGGTGAGTTAATATTTTGGTCTGGAACTAGCCAAAAATCTGGAATTTTTTCAAAGTTTTTTAGGCAAAATTTGAAGAGTTTCCTTTTTATAAGATGTTTTAAAGATTGAAATGTATCAAGATGCATGAAGATTTCATCTGATATTGGTTTTTTACTGTCGTCCCAGGTTAACTAATTCTATATAGAACAGGGGTTCTTCATAAAGCCGATCACAGATGCTTTGCAAATCCTCAGGGTTCAGCCGGTGTCCACACCCTTCCACCTAAACTTGAACTGCTTCACGCTAGAAATGAGGATATCGTTAAGTGAGCTAAAAAAAACAGTTCATCAAGAATATACTTAATAGTTTCTGAAAATTGGCGATAACAACTGACTTCGTATTTTTTATAACAATCGGAGGGGCGTCCGGTCCCCCAAACCCCACCTCTTTATGTACGACCATACCTGCATTTCTATATTTTCCATCAGATATACAGGGTGAATTTTTAAAACGGGCCTTCAGGGCCAAATCCGAAACTATAAGGATTAGCGAAAAATGCTGAAAGGAGTTACGAGGCCGATTTTGATAAAAACTAAAACTGCATCATTAGTTTTTTAAAATATCTTTTTCCCTAGCCGGGAATCGAACGAGTTCATTTTAAAAAAAATTACACCCTCTATATTATTCCACCACCTGATAGTGTCGCTTATAAGGATCAAATTCTGGGAAGTAATGTTATGTGGCAAATTAAAGGAAAAGGTAAATTTTGAAGAAAATACATATTTTTCCATACATTGCCATACTAATCCTTAAGGATTATACATAACAAATGATTTATGTGTAATTCTTTAGAAACATACGTAAGTCATACCATTGAAGAATTTGTTGGTTAATCAACTAATTATTCGATGTTATAACCGTGACATACGACTTAGTATGAGAAAGTAATAGTTTGGCAAGTACGAGTAAATTACCGCCGTTTTTAGGATTTATTTTTTAATAAAAATAGATAAGTGATTAAATAGTAAATTGTTATTGTTTGTTGCTTATAACTACATTTCAACAGTAAATATAATTTTCTATATCTCTTTGTTTAGTTATCACTCGGATTTGACTCGAAAAATACATTCTCGCAAATTGTCAATTTTACATCTGTATTAAACGAAACTCCGCCCATAGCAAGTTAAATCTATTATAATGGTCCTAAAAGTAACCTTAACTAAGTCGGACATAAAAATATAAATTCTTGAAGAACAAAACGTCCATTTCAAATTATTTGAAACATTGAGCCAAAAAATTGTTAATACGCGAAATGTTTAAATTGATGAATGGCGGGAACTTAACTGCCAAATTAATATAAAAAAAATATGTTTTTTCTTAAAATTTAGGCTTTTCCTTTAGTTTGTCATTTATCATTACTTCCCAGATTTTGATCCTTATAAGCAACACTATCAGATAGTGGAATAATATAGAGGGTGTATTTTTTTTCAAAATGATCTCGTTCGATTCCCGGCTAGGGAAAAAGTTATTTTAAAAAAGTAATGATGCAGTTTTAGTTTTTATCAAAATCGGCGTCGTAACTCCTTTCAGAATTTTTCGCTAATCCTTATAGTTTCGGATTTGGCCCTGAAGGCCTGTTTTAAAAATTCACCCTGTATAGTTCGTGATAAATAAGTTGTGATAGCCTAGTGCTTAAGAAACTCGGCCTGTCGATCCAGGGGTCCGAGGTTCAAATCTTGGCAACGCACCTCTGATTTTTCAATGTTATGTACGTATTAAAAATTATTTATCACTTGCTTAAATGGAAAACATTGTGAGGAAACCTGCACACTTGAGAAATCTTTAAGTTTTCAAAGGTATGTGAAATCGACCAATAAGCAATACCAATACCAATAACCTAATCCTTTCAATTCTGAGAGGAGATCCGTGCCCAGCAGTGGGGCAGTATTGGGTTGATGATAATGATGATGTAATTTGTACTTTCTACTGGCTCAAAAACATGTAAATACGTCCTCAGGTGGATGCCAGAAACTCCCCAGTACTTGCTGAGCAAGAACCGCCGCCGTGATGCTGAGAAGGCCCTGCGCTGGCTGCGAGGACCTAACGCTGATCTCACCGGCGAACTGGAGGACATGCAGAAAGATGTGAGTTATCTATATCTATACCAATATTATAAAGAGGTAAAGTTTGTAACTTTGTTTGTAAGGGCTTCGGAAATACTGAACCAATCATGAAAATTCTTTCACAAAGCTACACTATTCAGGAGTGCTATAGGCTATTTTTAATATGGTTGAACAAAAAGTTCAGAGGAAAATAGTGGCATATGTATATCAAGTCAGCGACTCTAATTATATCTGGAATGATATAATTAGATTCCTTCCTGAGGTCGCCTACAAATGCGCCGCTACCCCTGAGGACTAAGCTGGAAAGCCTCGGAAATGCCTCCCTTACCACACCTTACAAACCAGGGAACAGCATTATTTAATACTGCACTAACACGGGACACTAAAAATCGTGTATAAAAAAGTTATAATTCTTTATCTGTTAGTCTTTACCTGTTTGAATGTTTTTATAAGTAAGAAACAGTTAGACGAGGCGTTTTATTAATGTAACAATATTCATAAGTCAATCCTTTTCCAGGTGGACAACGCGTCCCGTCAAAGCGGCGGAATGCTAAGCCTCGTGAAGAACAGAGCCTCTCTCATGGCCCTTATCTGTTCCCTCGGCCTCATGTTCTTCCAACAGTTCAGCGGAATCAACGCCGTTATCTTCTACACTAACAACATCTTCGAATCAGCTGGCTCCAACATCCCTTCAGCTATCTCCACTATCATTATTGGTGTCGTCCAAACAGTTGCTACCTATATATCCTCTTTGTTGATCGAAAAGGCTGGAAGACGAATCCTTTTGCTCCAAAGTTGTGTTGTGATGGGTATTTGTTTGATCGTTCTCGGGGTCTACTTCAAGTTGCAAAGCGCTGGGAGTGACGTAAGCGCTGTGGGCTGGATCCCATTAGTCTGTTTGGTGCTCTTCATCATTTCCTTCTCCCTGGGTCTTGGGCCGATACCCTGGATGATGATGGCGGAACTCTTCGCTGTGGAGGTGAGAGGAACGGCCTCCGGTATCGCTGTTATCACTAACTGGTTGTTGGTCTTCATTGTGACGTTGTGCTTTCCACTCATGAAGGATGCTATTGGCATGCACAGTTGCTTCTGGTTCTTCTCTGGGTTCATGGTGTTCTGTGTGTTCTTCGTATTCTTCCTCATCCCGGAAACTAAAGGCAAGACCATTTCCCAGATCCAAACCATTTTGGGAGGGAAGTAGGTGGAAATGGGGAAATAGGGAAATGGGAAATAGGTTTGCATGCATACTGTAAAATACTCAGTGAGGTGTAAGACTGTGCTGGATATCGCTTGAATGAATGCAGAAATATGTGCCTTTGTTATAGCCAAATTATATAGGAATTTGAATTTGAATAATTTAGTGGAATGTAATGAGGTTGTACTGCTAACAAAATGTTATATTTTATTAAGGACATTGTTAATATACTATATTATATGAGCTGCCATACGAATACAAATTGATGAAATATTTTGATAGAGAAATATTTTTATATTTTGATTCTAAAATTTTATATGACATTTAATTTTTGAAGACATGCGATGTTTGGATACAATTTTGAATGAAGTCAAAATTGAAGGCCTAAATTTGAAATAAGTTTTGGAACGCAAAATTTATTTTAATTTATTATTTAATTTTTAATGTTATTGGATTATGTTAATGTTATTTTATTGTGATTAATTATGAACAGAATTTAGAAACAATTTTTTATCGAGTGATTATATTTTTATAGTACTTATAAATGTTATAGTTATATGTACTTTAATTGAATGAAATGCCAAATGCCTAGTATAGCTTGTTCTGAAGCACTTTGTGTAGAAAATATGAATTGCTCAAAAATGCCCCAATATTTTATTAGGATCTAGAATTGAAATACGGTAATACTCAAAATTACGTGATATTAGGAACGGAACGAGAAGCGTAAATTCGCGTAAACATAAGTAAGAAAGGGAAAGTAGATAGTATTATTAACTATAAAACTACGTAACTTGAGATTGCAGGGTAGCGTTAGTTTGTGAAACAAATGTGAAGTTATACTATTATTATGAAGAAACCTGTAGCTTCCAGTACCATACATTGAAGAAATATAATTCAGGTATTAAGCTAAAGTAAGTAAGCTTAGATTACGGTTAGTTTACTAAGCAAATTTAAGTAACAATAATAAAGAGAATCTACCTAATTTCAAAGAGCGTAACTCAAAGTACCATAAGGTACGTAATTCCAAGAAAATTTTAATAGCGTAAATTTGAGTTGCGTAATTCAGGATAGCGTAAGTAAGAGTAACGTAAATTGGGGTATTACCGTGTTAGGATTTTACGTAAAATCTGTGATCAAGTAGATTCATCTGTGATTTACAATATTGTGACTAACGAAATGTAAAAAGTGCTTTAGAGATTTTGTTTTAAGAATTTGATGATTGCAATTTAAGTGTAATAACTAAATGTTATTGTACATAATTTTAAATACAATTTTACAAATTATCTACTTGTTTTTCTGTGCGTGCCCATACTGTTAAAAAAAGAAAGAAACAAAGAAGGAAGCTAGATTACCTTTCATCTGATTGTAAGTGTTAACTACCGCCCATGGACAATTGGACATCCTCATATATGAGGCTGTTAGAACCAGAGTAGCCTAACTACAAAAACATGATTTACAATATGGAGAAAAGTAAAAGTGTATAGTCCGCTCTGAAGTTGTTGCGAGGATGTGTAGTCATACTTTACTATGGCGACACGATTCATTGCTATATTCAAAGCGGACTAGCACTTTTACGCGGACTATACAACATTTATAAATTACAAAAATACAGATAGGTCAAAAATCATTAAAATGCAGTTAGGCCACTCTGGTTCTAGCAGCCTCATATATGATGCTATAAAGGACTCCATATAGGACCTCAGATATTCAGTATACAGGGTGAATTTTCCAAATGGGCCTTCAGGGCCAAATCCGAATCTATAAGGATTAGCGAGTTACGAGGCCGATTTTGATAAAAACTAAAACTGCATAAATAGATTTTTAATAACTAACCGGGAATCGAATGTTTTAATTTTGAAAAAAAATATGACGCAATAAAAAAATGTAAAATATGGTGCAATAAAAATAAACTCGTTCAAACTTTCGGTCAATCATTCGGCAATTTTCAATGTTAACCCTAAACGGTCAATAATATTGCACAATTCGCAATATTGCATAATATAATTGACCGTTCAGGCGGCCTCTAAGTAATTGTTTATCCCTAAAATTGCCAGTATTATACTTAATCCGTAGTGTCAATTATAAAAGGATTAAAAGGTACTCCGTGATGTAGTGGACAATAAAGATTAATTACAACAATAAAGATAAATCTTCGATAAAACAGTAAAGTTCAAAAAAACATTGCAAGCACTTTTAAAACTTAAAACTTAGTCATTTTAATTTTATTATAATATGCTGTTTACGAATCATTTATCATCACCCCAACGCCATCTATGTTTGTGTTATATAACTAAGTATTGTTGAAAATAATAAAATGAATAAAAATAAGTAAAAAATAATGGATGGTGGCACGGAAGCTTCCATGTGCAAGTTCGACTCGTACTTGGCGAATTATTTCTATGACTGACCACTTTAACAAAATTCGACAAATAAATCGAAAAGTAAATGACAATATGACGTCAGATGTCAAGGAAAAATTGCAGCGAACCATGAAATCTCGTTACGAAAATCTAAATTTATTCAGGGTATCGGGAAAAGTAAAATGACTTGCCACACGAAGTTCCCAAAACTTAAGGCAGAGGAAGAAATGGCGATAAAGGGAGCGCACTTAATGGGCCCGGGATTGGAATCGAAATTCGACGAGTTAAAATACGAGATAATTCACAAAATTGACAAGGAAATGACGGATTCTCAGAACGCGCGGCAGTATATATCTCAGAAATACGACGAACTGTGCAATAAGATACAGTATCTGACGGAGCTAGACGCCACGGTGACGGGGTTCCGCAGCGACGTGAAGGCGGTGGAGCGGCAGGTCGGCGAGCTGGCGGCGCGCGTCGACACCATCGAGAAGCGGACCATCTGCAAGGAGTGCCCTTCGATGAGCTCCTCCATGTATTCTGCCAAATAAATTGTGTGTAACGTGCTGTTGTCTGTTTTTTCTGAATGATTAGGTGTCTTCTGGTTTTGTTCACTTTTGTACCACACATGTTCGCAAAAAAGAAAGACAAAACATAAAGCACTATATTGTCAATTTAGACAATGTTACGTTACTGACACTATAGTTCTGATACAATCCGCTAGGGGCGCTGATCGGAAATTGTGTGGGCAAATATGTAAACAAATACCAAAACAATCATATTTGTCAAAACATAAAAACTCATGGTAAGGGAACTGGACGCCACGGTGACGGGGTTCCGCAGCGACGTGAAGGCGGTGGAGCGGCAGGTCGGCGAGCTGGCGGCGCGCGTCGACACCATCGAGAAGCGGACCATCTGCAAGGAGTGCCCTTCGATGAGCTCCTCCATGTATTCCGCCAAATAAATTGTGTGTGACTTGTTGTCTTTATTTTTGAGTTATACTTATTTAGGATTTAGCAATAGCCTAATAGTTCTAATAGTGGTTATCTACAGGCCTAAGAATTTTTAAAAGGTACATGAAATCTACTTACACTGCACTTGCTTAGCACGGTGCGCTATATCCTACCTCCGCTATACCTACCTCCTGAAATTTGAGATCTTTACCAACCAATATAATGACAATGACTTATTTAAGCAAGTCGCAAGTGGAAAAAAAATTTTTTAGCCTCCGGAAGCACCACCCCCAGACCTGTATCTACCTTATAACAGCAATGTTAAACTGTATTCTACTTTATAGGGTGGTAATAAAGGCTATAGGGTCTTCCAACGTCTTCAGGCGTTGTAATGCATGTGTGGCCAACCTGGATACTCTCTAATCCTATCTGGGTCAATATTGCGCAATATTTTTACTATTCCCAGTCAATTCTATTCTTCGATTGATCACGAAAACATTGTACCTATAGTTCGTATTATTGTACAATATAATTGCTTGTTTGGATTCACAGCGTCTTTAAATCTTGTTGTACAATAAAAAGTATTGTACAATGTTATTGTAGGTCTAGGGGCAGTTTTTAGAGCTCGAGATCTCGTGTGTGCGTTCTGCATGCTCATTTCATGAGGGACACTAGTGAGATGGTCCCCTCCCTCTCGGGACGTGGCTGGCGTTAACATCAGCGCCGGCCGACGTTGCCGGGCCGCGAATGTAATGCTGACGCTTCTAGTGACCGGACATCGAGCGTCCAGAGGAACGCCGCGGAGTTTTAATCGGTAAGAGTCCGACATATCCCTTTCGCTCCCCCGGGCATAAGGGAATCCATGAGGATTTCCCCGTGTAAAAAAAAAGGTCTCGGGCAGCCAAATACCTACGACAGCGCATCACATTTCACCTGTTGTTAAAACAGGATATAATAAATGCACGTTTTAGCGACCACACTAATGCATGCAAGGTATTTGCGCTCAAACGTGTGCGGGGAGTACCTTACATAAAGTTATTATTTACGAGTATATATAATCTAAGATTTGCATAGCGACCCATTGAGCTAATATGAAAATATTCAGAACTTCAACCCTGTTTAATGCCTTATACTACTTCTTACATTTTGAAGTTTAATTTACATTTCATTTTGTAGAATCGCACTTCCTGTTGCTACAGCAGTGCGCTACGTCGTAGCAAATCCGTAGCTCAAAGAAAGTTGTAGACATTTCCCAATATCCGGGACCCTCAGTATATATACATATTAAGTTTATTGAGCTTAATTTGAATTGAGGTTGGACGACACTTGGGCAATTAACACTCAGATATAACACATACAAGTTTATTTTAATTTGTAATGTGTGAAGTCCAGATTGGACACTTTATCTTCCGGTTCCGGTTGTTATCAGCAAATAGCAGTCTTTAAACGTTTTTGGTGGCATTAAGGAAGAGAAACATATTAGTATATAAAAAGTATTTCAGAGTAGTTCTAATGCAGAGGTTCTCAAACTTATCGATTACTTTTAGCATTTTCTGTAACAATAACCGTATTGAAATAAGTATGCGAAAAATGACCAACGAATATAAAAGAAAACAAAAATTGCCAATGTCAATGTGTGTATTTAGTCAAACACAATCTTAAAACCTTCCGTCCCCCTTTTGATCTCAACGCCCATAGGGAAGCGTTATCTCCCACTATCAGTAACATGAAACAGAACACCTTTGTACATAGAATGGGAAGATAAATTAGCATCCTTACTTATCACTATAATTGTTTACTTACTATAATTACACTTATGTGAAGTGGTAGTGACTTTCCGCGTAAGTTTGGCGTCAGTTATCACTGGTGGTCAGTGATAACTTCACTGGAGTGTTGTTAAGGATCTAGTTGGTCGTAAAGAGCTGCATTCAGTGGTATCCTGACCGGTGTCCGCAGTACCTGGATCCGTAAGTAATTGTTTTTTACTATTTATTTATTAATTTAAGTAGATTTCAAAGTTATAGCTCCGTTTACCCGTTTTATGTGCGCGAACGCCTATAGAATTACAAATTATAATTTAAGTTCAGGGGATTTAAAAAATATAGCTCCGTTTAACCCTTTACGTGCGCGAACGCCTATAGAAATTTGCTAAAGATAGAATAAAAAATATTGCAGTCCCATTCCAATAATATTAGCTACATACATGTGTTAAATTGATAGCCTAAAATAAAAATAAAAAATCTTATTACTGAGTTAAAAAAAGGAACTACGAGTTCCCTTTTTAGACATTAAACAACAATTAATGTGTCATGAATCATTTTTTGTCATAAATTGACCCAATTCTATTTCAATTTTAATTTCTTTTTATATGGTTAGCTAAGTAATTGTCATTATATAAATTTACTCGCGTACTCCAATTAACTAATGTACCCCCAGGGGTACGCGTACCACAGTTTGAGAACCCCTGTCGTGGTTGATTGCATTTCTAACAACGTAAAATCAAAGTCAGCTGCGCGTTTTCATTGTAAAATGTTTTAAGTATGGGTATATTTGGTATATTTAAGCTTTTCGAGTCCCAAAATATCTCAAATTAATGTAACCGATGTTTGAAATCCAATGTTTATAATTTTTTAAATCTAGTTTAAAGTAATTTTAACGCTCAAAAAGTTAACGTTCATCTCCTTACGACATCCATTTGCGTGATTATTTGCGGGGATTTTTATTTGCGTTTCTTGTGGTTCGAAATTTAACCTTTATCAGGGAATACGAAGTTTGAATCACACGTAGGTACCTCTGCAATTAAAATTTACTACCCAAGGTACTTTAAGTTACTACCAAGTCATAAGTGTGTGAAATCTTTCAACAAACTTTTCGCATTGAATATTTAATACTTTATTGTAATCATGGAAATTATTTATTTAATTTTACTCTTTGTATTATTTTTATAGCGTAGTGAAATAAGGCCATAATGTCTAAAAAAAATCAGTGTCCAACAGTGGGACGGTAATGGGTCGACAAGTTCACAGAAGTGGCATAGTGATTCATAGCAAATAATCGATGTGTGTCCTACGTATCGTTAGTGTAAAAAGTGTTTATCAGTAAACACAATGATTGCATGTACTGTTCACTTGGTCACTATAACCTTATCACTTTGCGAGCAGTGCGTGTTTCCACAGCATAATTAATATTTTTAAATAATTAATTAAAGAAAATTAAATTATCTTGACAGTTTATCTGTTTTAAAGGATACATTTTTGTTTTATCTGTGCCCAAGCGCAAGGAAACGGAAACGTAAGTTTTTTTTAATCTGTTATATGATTTATCGTGTTAGTATCATTAGTCTCATTGATTGTCTGTATGGAGACTGTCCACAATTTAGTTTCAACATGTCTTTATTGGTACCAATTAAAATTGTATTTCAACAAGAAACCATCTCCGAAAAATTTATTTTAGTGTATTTTTATACAAATGTTTCTATTTATGTGTCTCATATATATCTTCTTTTCTTCCTACAATACTTTTAGCGTTAACACGGAACACGAACGAACACAGAAATGAAAGATCATTTCTCTATACTTAGGTATACCTAAATAATATTATTAGCATTTTATTTTATTTTCTTTTTTTTTTTGTGTGATATTTATACTTGTGTGTCCCTGGAGATTTTAGGTACCTGGGAACTGTATCCAATCGCAGTTTCCAGACTCATAGATCCACTCATTGTAAACCACAATGAAAATTGTAAAATCAAATTAATACCTTTGCGAAATGACACCTATCACAAGTGAATCAAGTCAGATTAATAAAATAATATTGTTCGCAAAAATATTTAATAATACGTATAATTTCGTTCGTGGATTTTTCTCTGTTCATTGGTGTATCGTTAATTATTATATCTGTCCAATTTAAAATAAAAGGGACTTTACGTACCAATTATATTTTTACATACGTACAATCTTAAGTATGTGCAATTTTAACATTTAGCACTAACATAATATGTAGCTAAATAGTATATCTATCTAAATATATATAACTCAAAGGTGACTGACTGACATAGTGATCTATCAACGCACAGCCCAAACCACTGGACGGATCGGGCTGAAATTTGGCATGCAGGTACATGTTATGACGTAGGCATCCGCTAAGAAAGGATTTTGATCAATTCTACCCCCAAGGGGACAAAATAGGGGATGAAAATATTACTTCGTAACGCAAGCGAAGCCGCGGGCAAAAGCTCGTTCAGTAATAAAACGTGAATAAAAATAATTTTATATCGATACATTCCCCGATATCAACCGTCACCAGACACGCCCGTCCTCCGCTGCGCGATAAAATTGAAATTTGTGCCAAATTCATGGAATAAACTATATCGTTGTTATTAAATTCGTAAGGGACTAAAATAGGCCAAGATAACCAGATTTATAAGTATTCCGAGTCTGATGTATAAATCTTACTCGAGCGCCACTGATTTTTCAAAAATGTTGTGTTCATTTAAATTAATTACTTGCCTGAAGGAAAACTTCTTGTAAATACTGTACGTTTAAGTTCTAATAAAATTTCTCAAGGGCTTGTGAAGGACTACCAATTTGCATTCGACTAGCGGTAAACTGTGGCCTTAAATCCTCTTATTCAAAGAGGAGTCCAGTGTCCAGCAGACGGACAGTAGTGAGTTGACGACCACATAATTTTTTTTATTATTTATTTATTTATTTACTCACTTACATCTAACATTACAGCCCAACCTAATGCGTTAGTGTAGTGAAAAAAATATTGATAATTATATTAAATGTTAATTGTTAATAAATACAAATTACATCCAAAATTCAAATTAGTCAAAAATTCCTTAAACATCAAACATATTAAATTAAACAATAGTGCAAGAATATGTATAATAATGTAAAAGTCCAATAAAATGTCAAAATATAATCAATACATAGGTGGCAGAGGCCACTTACCATTATCTACGTGTTACAATTGTTACTCAAATTAATTATAAATGACAGGCCTAAAGATTTTTATATAGACATACAATACAATACAATACAAAAATGCTTTATTGTACACCAAAGAATACACGAAAAATATACATAAACATAATGAACGGTACAATAGGCGGTCTTATCACTTAAAAGCGATCTCTTCCAGACAACCTTAGAGTTGTTGAAAGAAAACAATATATATGCAAGAAATACAGGTAGGGGTGTACAAATGTAATACATACCGACTCGAAAATTATCTTTGAACATATCAGCAGCTAGTGTAGAAGGTGAAGAAAGTAAGGGATAGAAATAGTGGTAATATAGAGAATAGGAAAGAACGATAAAGTAACTACATACAAATAATAATAATGTTTTATATATGCAGCAGATTAACGTGTCAAGTAGAATTCCTTCACTTGTCTTTTAAAAGAATCTAGACATACAATGTTATTACTCAACGGGTTAATATAATAATTAAATAAATTATCACATACCACTCATCTTATTGCGACATTTGTGTAACTGGCATATAAAACAACGCCCACTAACAGATAATATAAAATATGATATGTATTGTGCGTTTAACCGGTATAACATATAGGTTTACATACATAACATATACAGGGTGAATTTTTAAAACTGGCCTTCAGGGCCAAATCCGAAACTATAAGGATTAGCGAAAAATGCTGAAAGGAGTTACGAGGCCGATTTTGATAAAAACTAAAACTGCATCATTACTTTTTTAAAATAACTTTTTTCCTAGCCGGGAATCGAACGAGTTCATTTTGAAAAAAAATACACCCTCTATATTATTCCACTATCTGATAGTGTTAATTATAAGGATCAAAATCTGGGAAGTAATGATAAATGACAAACTAAAGGAAAAGCCTCAATTTTAAGAAAATACATATTTCTTTATATTAATTTGGCAGTTAAGTTCCCGCCATTCATCAATTTAAACATTTCGCGTATTAACAATTTTTTTGGTTCAAAGTTTTTAAATCATTCAAAATGGACGTTTTGTTCTTCAAGAATTTATATTTTTATGTCCGATTTAGTTAAGGTTACTTTTAGGACCATTATAATAGATTTAACTTGCTATGGGCGGAGTTTCGTTTAATACAGATGTAAAATTGACAATTTGCGAGAATGTCTTTTTCGAGTCAAATCCGAATGATAACTAAACAAAGAGATATAGAAAATCATATTTACTGTTGAAACGTAGTGAAAAACAACAAGCAATAACAATTTACCATTTAATCACTTATCTATTTTTATTAAAAAATAAATCCTAAAAACGGCGGTAATTTACTTGCCAAACTATTACTTTCTCATACTAAGCCGTATGTCACGGTTATAACATCGAATAATTAGTTGATTAACCAACAAATTCTTCAATAGTATGACTTACGTATGTTTTTAAAGAATTATACATAAATCATTTGTTATGTATAATCCTTAAGGATTAGTATGGCAATGTATGGAAAAATATGTATTTTCTTCAAAATTTTCCTTTTCCCTTAATTTGTCACATAACATTACTTCCCAGAATTTAATCCTTATAAGCGACACTATCAGATGGTGGAATAATATAGAGGGTGTATTTTTTTTCAAAATGAACTCGTTCGATTCCTGGCTAGGGAAAAAGTTATTTAAAAAAAGTAATGATGCAGTTTTAGTTTTTATCAAAATCGGCCTCGTAACTCCTTTCAGCATTTTTCGCTAATCCTTATAGTTTCGGATTTGGCCCTGAAGGCCCGTTTTAAAAATTCACCCTGTATATAACAAGACTAGTGGTGCCCGCGGCTTCGCCCGCATTTTAAAGAAATAATATGACATACATAAAACGGAAAATTTGTACCTGCATTGGAATGACAGTGGTGCCATCTGTCGAAAATTGGTCTTACCAACTCCCAAACCCTCGTGGGCTCTTGGACAACAACTTTGCTAAAGATCATCACTTGATCAAATGCATAGTTTCCGATTCTATAACTACTTACGAATTAAAAATTAATTAAAAAAACCTTTTCCCACGGACTAAATCGGAATCTAAACCATTCTCAAGTCCCCTTGAACACATACAACAAATTTCATCAAAATCAGTCCAGTCGTTTAGGAGGAGTTCAGTGACATACACACGCACATAAGAAATATATATATAAAGATATACATGACTGGATATGGTCCGCGACAATTAGCGAGCAAAATAGGTACAATTAGTCATTAACATGTTACAATTTTGGGTCCCTAACGTCCAAAAGTCAGTCGACGCCATTTTACTTTATTGATGTCAATGGGGTTTGCTAATCCCAAGTTTAGGGGTCACAAGGTCTCAACACTTGTCCCTCGGCCGCCATCATGAAATATTGGTACATCGTTTCTGGTTTTACATCAAATGGTAAGAAAGTAGCAGTGATAGCCTAGTGGTTAAGAAACTCGGCGTCTCGATCGAGGGGTCCGGGGTTCAAACCCTAGGCACGCACCTCTGATTTTTCAAAGTTATGTGCGTAATAGAAATTAATTATCACTTGCTAAACGGTGAAGGAAAAATATCGTGAGGAAACCTGCATACCTGAGATTTACAAAAAAAAAAATAAAAAAAAACTCAAGGGTATGTGAAGTCTACCAATACGCACTTGGCCAGCGCGGTGGACTATGGCCTAATCCTTCTCATTAAGAGACGAGACCCGTGCCCAGCAGTGGGACAGTAATTGGTTGATGACGATGGTAAGAAAGTTATAAATAATTAAATTTCAGATTAATTATTCTTACATTTTTATAGTGCAATGAATAATTTGGTTTTAGAGTGGTAAAAATCCCACATAACCCGGCGTCGCTCCCACGTCGTCGGGTACCTTTTGAAGGTTCCCCCTCGTAAAAAAAAAATAAAAAAAGGTTATCACTGCCTATCTAAATCTGAAAACTGAATTTAATGTAACATATTGAATTCGACGCTATCAACATGACCTTCACAACATTACATTACATAATGTTAAACTTCAATGACAAGATCATATCGTCATAAAATATCATAAGTAATTATCAAAAACAATATTTTTTATCTTGTTTTTAACGTTGTTCTGGAAATCGATGGCGCACTGAACTAATTACCTATAATTAATAGTGTAATCTATATATATATAAGAAGGTAAATAAAATCTACTTCAGAAAGTATTTTTACCGAAGGGTAATGTTTTTGAGCGTATGCAATTATGCAGGTCTTTGATTTCATTTAAATTGTGAAAGTAACGTAGGCGATATTTTTCAGTAATCCGGTTCTTGATATTATAATGATTTTCTAGTAACAACTTTTTTTTTTTTTATAATACATATAACAGTAGCAGACGAGCATGCAGTCCACCTGATGGTAAGTGGCTACTGCCGCCCATGGACATCTGTAATCAACCCCAGATAGGATTGGATATTCCTACCTGAGGTCGGCCACAGATGCGCCGCTACCCCTGAGGACTAAGCTGGAACGCCTCGGAAAAGTCTGTCTCCCTTACCACACCCTTCAAACCGGAACACAGCAGCGCTTAACACTGCTGTTATTAGGTAGAAATAGGTGTGGCGGTGGTGCCGCCGGAGTCGAACCACAAAGGGTTCTACCACCTTCAAACTTTTATTAAGCCTTTTATAGTTCGTTCGGGAGTATGTGCGTGTCAAATTTCGCAACTGAATTTTAAACCAGTCCCTTACTGTCCCACTGCTGGCCGCTGCATTAGAATGAAATGAAAAAAATGAAGGTTTTAGGCCATACTCCTCCGCGCTGTTTATGTGCGAAGTTTCTAAGACCTCTCATGATGTTTTCCTTCGTCGTTAAAGAAATTAATTAACTTCTAATACCGTAAATTTTAGAAAATCAATGGAGCGTGCCTCGAATTCGAATATTGGACCCTCGAGAGGCTGAGTTTCAGCAACAAGACTATAGCGAAGCTATAGCTGAACATAAAGCCAGTTGTTACTTTAATTACATTATCAGATCATCTACAGGGCATTCCACGGAAGATATTGCAATCAATAGGATGTGGAAAAATACAGATACGATGCAATCTTGACACACATATTTAAATTATAAGTTCGATAACAGATAACATAGAAAGTAAATGAATAATCGACAGATAAAAAACGCATATTTATGAGTAGGTATAATCTGTATAATCTGTTTATCTTTGGCAATGAAGCGCCAACTATCAAAATTACAATCCGCATTCTGATAAATAACTTTCAATTTATTTATCAGAATGCGGATTTTCCACTATACTAATTAGTGCAAGATAATTTAATTTGCCACCTGATGATAAGTGGCTGCTCATGGATATGGATAATATGGATGGATATTATATTATGTTAATGGACATCATAAAAAAAGTTGACGTAAATTGTACCTTATGGCACACAGTCATAGATTAGTAAAGATACTTCGCCGCCTTGAAATTGAATGAATGAAATAGCAAATGGCTTATTATAAGTAAGTTCTTTTTTTGAATTCTTGATAAATAAAAACATTTTTAGAGAAAATTTACGAATAAATAACTAATACTGCGTAATTTACATGATAATTAAATAATTTATAATAATAATTTCAAATATTTTAGGGACATTTTAGCACCGAGACGTGGCAAAACTTTTTTACGCAACTATTTCAATTCTCAAAACTGGGTACATTTTCTTGTTAGGAGTGAGTAATCTTTACTAATCTATGCACACAGTAAATATAACCAAAGCATGTTTCCTAGCATGTATGAATAAAACATTACGAAATGCCTTTTCATAAATAATTAATAAGGGCATAAAATAGAAGAAAATATGTGACGTTAGGGAATAGGATTGTTAACTAACTTGCATGGATATTGTGGACAGCATTCCACAGCAAGAATGAAGAACTAGTCATAATCATAATCTTTATTTGCTAAATAAGGTACAATAGCTGTTAAAACAATGTATAATATACTAGCTGACCCCATAGATTAGTAAAGATATCTCACTCCTAACAAGAAAATGTACCCAGTTTTGAGAATTGAAATAGTTGTGTAAAAAAGTTTTGCCACGTCTCCGTGCTAAAATGTCCCTAAAATATATGAAATAATTATTTATTTATTATGTAAATTACGCAGTATTAGTTATTTATTCGTAAATTTTCTCTAAAAATGTTTTTATTTGTCAAGAATTAAAAAAAAGAACTTACTATAATAAGCCGTTTGTGGCTTCATTCAATTTCAAGGCGGCGAAGTATCTTTACTAATCTATGGCTGACCCGGCAAACTTTGTACCGCCTCAAAATCTATTTATCAAATATATTTCATATAAAATATAGCCTATGTTACTCGTGGATAATGTAGCTTTCGAATGGTGAAAGAATTTTTAAAATCGGTCCAGTAGTTTTTGAGCCTATTCATTATAATCAAACAAACAATGTTTTCCTCTTTATAGTATTAGTATAGATAGATAATATTTTGGCTTTAAGGCTTGTAAATATTCAGTTAGGTTTGACAGAATTATTTTCAAAATTATAATAAAAATTCATAATATTATTAATTCATGGAACATTTTATCACATCGGGGTAACTTAATTTGTTTGTCATGAGCGCCCCTTGCAAGATTTGAATTTTTGTCCCCGGCAATATGAGAAATATTGCCCCTTTTGAATTTTCGTACCCCTGGCAAATTATGAAGATGCGGGTCGAAGCTTTTACATGCACTACCATGCGTGGTGCATGTGCGTAAAAGCTAAGAATTTTTTTTTATTGTAATATAGGAGTAGCAGACGAGCATGCAGTCTACCTGATGGTAAGTGGCTACTGCCGCCCATGGATATCTGTAATACACCCCAGATAGGATTAGATATTCCTACCTGAGGTCGGCCACAGATGCGCCGCTAACCCTGAGGACTAAGCTGGAACGCCTCGGAAGAGTCTGTCTCCCTTACCACACCCCTCAAACCGGAACACAGCAGCGCCTAACACTGCTGTTATTAGGTAGAAATAGGTGTGGCGGTGGTGCCGCCGGAGTCGAACCACAAAGAGTTCTACCACCTTCCAACTAACTAAGCACTTTCCAACTAACTAAGTAACTGCCCTTATGAAAATTATGTCATGTACCTACCCTTTAGAATTACATGGAGTATCCCAAGGGGTACTTTAATAAACTCTGCCATACATACATTTCATTAATAGATTATTTATTAGCTAGTAGTATGCAGAGAGGTGGTATTTTATTATCCCTCAAACCTGTTTTACACAACCCATACAACCGTATAATTTAAATACAACAAAGTTTATTTTATTATATCTACTAGTTTTAGTTTACTTTGCGGATTGAAAGAAATTAAAAAAATCTATACTAATATTATAAAGAGGAAAACTTTGTTTGTTTGATTGATTGTAATGAATAGGCTCAAAAACTACTGGGCCGATTTTAAAAAAAATCTTTCACCATTCAAAAGCTACATTATCCACGATGAACATAGGCTATATTTTATATGAAATATATTTGATAAATAGATTTTGAGGCGGTACAAAGTTTACCGGGTCAGCTAGTACAAAAAAAAATAGTTTTAACCACCTTTTTAGGGCGTTATTTATTAAAATTACGTCACTAAGCAAATATAGGTATATGCAATTAAATTAATATGGAATCTACAAACTATACATTTAAAAGAAATAAAATAAAATTAAACAAGTTAACTAAAATCTTATAGTAGGTAATCCAAAATTACAATACTAAATCGCGACCCCTTAGGAACATTATTTTGCAAAACATTTTGTCAAATCATCATTGTTGGATTTTTTACGACTTTTATCTATTACCTTGATGACTACTTAATTGTGCGATTTTTTACAGATATTCCAACGTAATCTGTTGTTAATTAGAGATGGCCAATTTATATCAAGACTTTTATCAAATTGTTGATTAAAAATGATCATTTATGACAGATAAGCGGAGTCCAATGCTTTTATTATCTAAATACTTGTTATTCGTTTCAATAAGGTAATCTGAGCATCGAAGCGTACATATCGCTATTATCGATGTAATTTTTCCTTTAGGATGATTTGCGACTTTTGCGAGGCCCTTCAAGTTGGTACTCTATCCTACGACTTAGTAAAAATTTGACTAAATAAGTTTGAAAAACTCTTGTCTCATTATCAACCCACTGTCATTACGTATCATTACTGTCCTTAGGCACCGGTTTTCTCTCAGAATGCGATTATATTTAGGCCATAGTTGTATTTGTAGGCATTCAAATACTTTTAAGATTCTTTTTATATTTCCTTCACTATTAAAGAAACTAATTCATTTCAAATACCTCTTCCTATATTATAATATTTCCAATATCTAGTATAAAATCATATATTTTCCACTTAAACATTGCGTTGTTACAATGTCAAGTAAAACAAACACTTGGCAGGAGTGGCGTCCTCCATATAAAATGCACTAGACTGCATATTATATTGCGCAAATATCTCCATTACACGATAAAACACTTGAACGTGGAAAGATTTTACGTTTTATCTAACAGGAATAAAATGGTTTTTAAGATTACATTTAATATTCATCAAAATGCATCTAATACCTACCTATTCACTATGCAAGTCCTTATTTTCAGAGGGCAGAGGGGGTTAAACTCTTGAGCTTGGCTTGAGCTTGTATTACAAAGTACTAATCTATACTAATATTATAAAGAGGAAAACTTTGTTTGTTTGTTTGATTGTAATGATTAGGCTCAAAAACTACTAGACTGATTTAAAAAAATCTTTCACCATTCGAAAGCTACATAATCCACGAGTAACATAGGCTATATTTTATATGAAATATATTTGATAAATAGATTTTGACGCGGTACAAAGGTTGCCGGGTCAGCTAGTTACATATAAAATTCAATATGTGTATTTTGACCCACCAAGCCATTTAGGGGATAAAACCCCCTACTGACTTCAGCTGTGTTATGTTCTACTGGGTAACTTGAGGTATTATAACTACAAGTTAGTCTTTAAATGTCAGTTTGTATCAAAACGATTTCGATTGCAAGTTCTTTCGTTACGCATTAAAACTGTTCTATTGTGCGCCTATAAATTTTCTCATAGCAATGTCACTTTGGTACGCAAAAGGAAAACTCCCGCTAACAAATCAAATCAGGGCGTCAGTTTGTAAAAAATAATAAAAATATTAATATGTAAGAAATGTGGATTCTTTATTATATTTACTTTATTGTGACTTTACTGTTCCCCCATCGTAAAAGATATTGCTTATATATTAATATATTGCGTTCTCTGTAGTTATTTAGTGATAACGATTCGTATTACATAATTTTGAAACATTATTTTGCATCGCTTTTAAGCAAGAACTGTTATGTGTTTAACAACTCAAAAACAGTGTATGTTTTAGTTCTTAAAGATTTTAATTAATAAGAGTTTGTGTTAAAAAACAATCAATTCAAGGTATTTCATCTTTCAATGTCAACTATTGACATTCAATTTAAAATTTGACGAGTGCTTAGAATAAGACCTAGACAGACCTTAACAATACCTTTCCTCGTAGGAAAATCGATAGACCGGAAATAGAACATAAACAGGAAACTATTTAGGCACTCAATTGATCAGTCCTGCGCCCGCGCATCTCAAAACGCAATAACCTTGAAGACTCGAATACTAATTTACGACTATCCTTATATTTCGCGCCATTACTATTGTTTCAAACGACGTTTACTAGCTGTTAAATGGTTCTAATTATTTTCGATTTTAAGAATGGTATTATGATGTTCTTGACACTCTTGATTATCTATATTAAATAAATCTATTATATTTTGTTACAACTAATCCCGAAACAGTTAAACAGATTTTGACAGGAGCTTCACTGTCAGTTATGTTAATGTAGCTAATGTTACAACGAGTAACCATAGATTAGTAAAGGTTACTCACTCCTAACAAGAAAATGTACCCAGTTTTGAGAATTGAAATAGTTGCGTAAAAAAGTTTTGCCACGTCTCCGTGCTAAAATGTCCCTAAAATATTTGAAATAATTGTTTATTTATTACGTAAATTACATCGTATTCATTATTTATACCTACATTTTATCTAAAAATGTTTATTATTTGCCAAGAGGTAAAAAAATAACTGACAAATCAGCGTTTTGTGGCTTCATCAAATCAAGGCGGCGATGTATCTATCTATTTTACTTATCAAAATTAATGTCCTTTAATACATTTTTGTTACATACATAGTAGGTATCAAGTGTCTATTGTTTTAAATATTTATTGCAGTTTTTAAGTAGTAAATAATGTGATGTAGGTACCTATGTACAGTAAATAAATCATTGCTGTCTGTAGACAACTATAATCAACCCCAGATAGGATTGGAGTCCTACCTGAGATCGGCTAAAGATGCCTTGCTATCCTTGAGAACTAACTTGAAACGTCTCGTATAAATACATCTCTTACTAGTTACTTATTGCACTCTTTCAACTAGAAAACAGCAGCGCTTCACTGCGCCTATTTCAGCCTTATAGCATAATCTCTTTAATGACATAAGGATAGGGCCGTCTTAAGAAATGTAGGGTCCTTTGAGCAAAAAAATATTAGGGAGAGCGATTAGGATAGGAATGTAAGTGAATAGTCAACATATCAATTTAGAACTGTTAAACGTAGATGAATCTTGGCGTGTCGTGTAAATATACTGACTTTTCGGGACCCTACTTATGTCCTCCAATCCCCACTTGTGCCCTTAACCCTATGAGCACAGGTCCCCCATGTCCTTAAGGTAAAGACCGAATAAGATACGGCAGGGTTAAAGCAATTTGCTCCTCTCACATCCCCTGATGATTACAGCGATGCGACCACACAAACCGCTGTCCGTCCCGGGGTCGCTTACTGGACGGTTCGAGCTCCCACGACAACGAGCTCTTGCCGCCCGCAACCCCGGAAGCCCCCTTTTAGTTGCCTCATACGATAGGCAGGGGTTGCCGTAGCCCTATTCTATTCCCGAGACTACAGGGACAACAATACCTTTAACCTACTATTTCAAAACAACGTACCTACATTGATTTGCATTCTACAATTTCCTGTTTGTACAGTAAATAAATCATTTGGTTTTTCATTCGAATTGTATTGACAGATGTAACGGTAACAGACAATAAACACATTAATCATTTGTATTATTGTAAGGAAATGTTAGTGAAGACAATGATACAACTAAGGATTATAATTATTAGCATATAATTAATATAAATACATTTTTTTATATTTGAGCTTACGATTAAGACGTGCTACCTGATGGAAAGTAGTCAACGTCGCCTATGGACATTTGCAACACCAGAGGAGTCGCCAATGCATCGCCGGCTTTGAAGGAGAGCTCTTTTTGCACCTTTTTTAAGAGCCCCATGTATATACCATAATTAATATTTTTTTATAATAATGAAGTAGTTTGAAACAATTATTAAGTCCACCAATTAGGTAGCTACCCATGGACATATGTAATCAACCCTAGATAGGATTAGATTCCTACCTAAGGTTGGACAAGTATATCTCTTACCAAAACCTTTAAAGCAGAACATAGCAGCGCTTAACACTGCTTTTAGTAGAAACAGGTGTGGCGGTGGTGCCGTCGGAGTCGCACCACATAGATTTCTACCTTCAAATTCTAGATTCTAGAGACAATATTCAATATCACAGATAACTATGTCAAAAACCGATTAGTATTTTCTTATCGTGCAAAAGTGCATATGATCTTAGGAAAAGAAAGTTGTTTTGAATGCATAGACAGATAATATTATTTTTTATCTACGGATTATACTCACTTTATTTTTATTATCCCTATTTATTCAATGATAAAATGAAAAATATAATCGTAAAGTTTAAAATACCTTTACATGAATAATTTAATTTTAAAATATGATAAGTTTATTTCGGAGAGAAACTATCGTTTCCTTTAATTTTAATTGCGAGGGCTAAGGAAATAGCACAATATGACGGACGAGCTTTTGCCCGCGGCTTCGCTCGCGTTACGTAGTAATATTTTCATCCCCTATTTTATGCCTTGGGGATAGAATTGCGAATCCTTTCTTAGCGGATGCCAACGTCATAACATCTACCTGCATGCCAAATTTCAGTCCGATCCGTCCAGTGGTTTGGGCTGTGCGTTGATAGATCAACATGTCAGTCAGTCACCTTTGAGTTATATTTATTTAGATTCATTTTAAAATATGATAAGTTTATTTCGGAGAGAAACTATTGTTTCCTTTTAATTTTTATTGCGAGGGCTAAGGAAATAGCACAATATGACGGGTCATAAGTTAGAGTACCATTTTAATCCTTCCTGAAACCTTGCCACTTGTATTATAATAAGGAAAGCCTTCGTTGCATATGTTTAGTACTTCTAACACTTGCAAATGTAGGCAGTCGTTTTGTCTAGTGTAATTAATCCAAATATTCGTAAGTAAGGGTAAATTTTTATAACAATTCTTTTTAAATATTTTACGTTAATAAGTGTCTATTTAATTGCTGGTCGGTAACAATCTAGCGGGAAACTATAAAAAAAGGATATTATATTGCTTAGAGCATAAGATTTCGTAGAATTGATTGTCGGAGAAATTAAAGAATGGAGTTGTTATTGAATATTTTATTATATAATATAGTCTTTCAGGAATAATCACCTTACATAAGTAAATAGGCAACATTTTTATTTTTATGTGCCACTGTATTTCGACCTGTTTTACTGCTCTATTATATCGTTGTTCAATGTTTGTTCGACTAATTATCTAAATTTATCAATTTCTGCCTGTTAGAAATTGTCAATATTCGATCTTTGGTACCGAAGATTTGGATAGATTTATTAACGGGCGTTAGTAGAACTAACTGGTATATAGATCACTCTTGTTGATGTTTAATAATAATTATAATTAAAAAACTAAAAACCACGCTAAAATCACACAAGGAAAATCGTTAAACCTGATTCCTGACGATCCTGATGAGAATGAGATAAAATTATAAAAATGGTATATTGTCATCACTTCTTATAGTTATAGGTGAGGTAAGGGAGACAGACTTTTCCGAGGCGTTCCAGCTTAGTCCTCAGGGGTAGCGGCGCATCTGTGGCCGACCTCAGGTAGGAATATCTAATCCTATCAGGGGTTGATTACAGATGTCCATGGGCGGCAGTAGCCACTTACCATCAGGTGGACTGCATGCTCGTCTGCTACTCTTATATTATAAAAAAAAAAAAAAACTCACTCCTAACAAGAAAATGTACCCAGTTTTGAGAATTGAAATAGTTGCGTAAAAAAGTAATCTTTACTAATCTATGCCTGTTACAAATAACACCATCTATGATATTAATTGCATCTCAAAATAGTCAAATGTTCCGAAAATGACGAAATCTTTAGAGGATCTTAAAAACATCCGACAATGGTTGGTCCCTAACGGCTGATATTAATAATGTATCTATTTTTTACCTACTAAACATCGAAAATTTACGAGTTTAGTAGGAGAATTTCTCAAATGTCGAAATACCTTTTATAAATAAAATACTAGACAGATACATTATTAATAACCAGTGCAAGTATCCATACCTTTCTCTATTCTATTGATCTATTCTTTGAATTCTATACTTGATTTCTATATTCTTTGAAGGTGGTAGACCTCTTTTTGGTTCGACTCCGGCGGCTCAGTGCCACATCTACTTCTCCCTCGAACAGCAGTGTTAAACGCTGCTGTGTTCTGGTTTGAAGGGTGTGGTAAGGGATACATACTTTCTGAGGCGTTCAAGCTTAGTACTCAGTGGTAGCGGCGCATCTGTGGCCAACCTCAGGAAGGAATATCTAACTCTTGGGTTGATTACAGATGTCCATGGGCGGCAGTAGCTATTTACCATCAGGTGGACTGCATGCTCGTCTGCTACTCCTATATTATAAAAAAATATTAACTCACAATAGCGAAGTGTTGTGTAGTTAGCTCTTGAAAAAATATGAACTGAAAATATTTATCTAGGTGTTTAAAATTATACTTTTTCTCAATATGCATTTAATTACATTTAACGAGCAGATGTAATAAATTAAAATAATACTGTAATTAATAATTTCAATAATAGTTACGGTAATGATGTTATTGTAAAACAAAATATGGCGTCCGTGGAACAGCTGACTTAATTACATTGATTTTTAATTTTTAATAATAAGGTCACATTGTAAGGAAGAGTGACGTCACAGTACAAATATCTTTATACTGTGGTGACGTTGTAGTTTTTGCGAAAAGATATAATTTTACAAATGCGTAGTATATATTTTTAAGAAACAAATAAAAGTTGTAGGATGTAGCCATAGGATGTAACTAAAAAGATTATTATTTTCATACTAATCTATGATTTGCAATTGCGATATCGCCAGTATGGTCATCATAACTGAAACCATTTTTTTCATTAATTTTATAAGAGTAACATAACATTGTAAACAGCCAAATAATGTTTTTAATAAATGTTATTGATCTACTATTGTGCTATTCCACTATTCCCAGAATAATTTGATATATGAATATTTCACAATGCCTGTGTTTTATCACGCCAAATACAACAAACATCATCGGTTGCAAGTTGCAATATAAACAATAACAAACTAAATGAAATCTTTGCAGATTTGGCAGATATCTGCGTTCGGGCGCCAAGAACCCCATCACACCCTATACGTAATCGTACGTATCACCGCGTAACGCTACGTCACGTATGGACGATAGAGGTTACGCGTACGACCCGGTAGGCACCGGCACGCCAGTCAACCAACAAGCGCACAGGATGGAGGCAGGACAGCTGTGGCGGCAATACGTCATCGCCGGTGCTGGTATGTACTGAAGTGGTTATTATTTAATTTAAAATATACATATAATTGTTTATAAAAAATATTGGCAGAATAGTACATTACAATACGAGGACGAAAAATTTTTTTCTGACAAGTGTGAGTTTGCAGGCCGAGCCGCAGGCGAGGACTGCAATCACACGAGTCAGAAAAACATTTTTCGTCCGCGTGTTGTATAAAATTTTATATCACGGGGTCGGAAATGGGGGTTTTGCGCACGCGAAGCGTGCGTAAAACGGCCATTTACGCACGCCGTGATATAAAAAAATTCGCTGTGCAAAATTAAAAAAAAAAATAATGGTGTGTTATCTGTGGTTGTTTAGTGATGTTTACTTTCGCGCGCATTTTGTTGATTTATCAACCGAAAATGGATAAAAAATATGTGATAAAAAAATAATAAAATATAAATAATAAGTGAAGGTGCGGATTAATGAATAAAAGTGCAAGTATTTGAAATTTAATAATCCGTAAAAAGTTTGTAAGTATTAAAACATATGTTGCTATTTAATCAGTGTAAATTGAATAAAAAAAATTGGAATGAATTAAGAAATCATAATGTGTAATTTAAATAAATAAAGCGTAATACGAATTAAAAATATTATTTATTTTAATATATAGTAACATAATTTAAATAATAATAATATAATTATATCTTAATCAAAATTAAACAAGGAATAACAAATTTAAAATGTAATTTTATAAAATATAAACTAAAGAAATTGTATGGGTTGATTAACAAGGGCTTTTAATAATAATAAAAAATAATCTATCAACCTTTGACCGTACCAAGCTAACCTTTGCCTGTTGATAAGATACACGATAATAAAAAAATATTCTTTATGATTTTTCAACCGCGAAACATATTTCGCGCTAAAATATTTGTAGGGAAATATTTTTGCAGTGCTGAACCCAATATTGGGCTGATCCCACTGCTGGGCATGGGTCTTACAGGTAGAGGGGTTAAGGATAGTAATACTAATCATTTATAAATCTATACTAATATTATAAAGAGGAAAACTTTGTTTGTTCGTTTGTAATGAATAGGTTCAAAAACTACTGGACCGATTTTAAAAATTCTTTCACCATTCGAAAGCTACATTATCCACGAGTAACATAGGCTATATTTTAGATGAAATATATTTGATAAATAGATTTTGAGGCGGTACAAATTTTGCCGGGTCTAGTCATAAATAAATAGGCACAAAATAGTTACATTTAAAACTTTTTTCAGCAACGTAAACTTAAATTGAAATTATTTTTTCGTTTAATACTTTTCGACGAACTATTGTGTTATCAATAAAAAAATCTTAGATTTTAGAAAATATTATATGTTGTTTATTTATTCTATAATTATTGTGGTCGAATTTGAACAATGACACGATAAGTAGATCA
Organism: Epargyreus clarus clarus; assembly: GCA_014595695.2. Lineage (NCBI taxonomy): Eukaryota > Metazoa > Arthropoda > Insecta > Lepidoptera > Hesperiidae > Epargyreus > Epargyreus clarus. Next base: position 2,216,325 of record JACTTY020000028.1, read on the forward strand.
TAAAAATGTCGGTAGGCTAATACTTCATAATCTGTTAATCTTATTTAAGATAAGTATGAAAGTGAGGCGATTAAAACATAATCTTTGTATTTAAATAAAAATTCAGTTTCTGTGTGTTAGTATCCCAAAAACTGGTGAAGAAAGAAAGAAAATACTTTATTCAGGAAAATTGGAGATCAAAATGGGATTTAATCCAATGATGTATAAAAACTACCATTGGTTTAATTTAAAGTCTTGACATTTTTACACAGTGATGTATTTGTATTGAAAATATTTTATACTAGTTTTTGCCCGCGGCTTCGCCCGCGTTTAAAAGAAAATAATATAACATACTAACATACATAAAACTGAACATTCGTACCTTCAACTTTGCTAATTGATCAAATGCACACTTTACGATTCAATCCTTACGAATATCAATTGAAATAATCGATGTTTTGGGTCCAAAAGATCGATTCTCCGATTAGTCGATCTTAGATCGCCATCCCTAGTTCCCGTGAGATTTCCGGGATAAAAACTATCCTATGTCCTTTCTCGGGTTTCAGACTATCTTTGTACAAAATTTCATTAAAATGGTTCAGTGGTTTGGGCGTGAAGAAGAGACAACCAGACAGACAGACAGAGTTACTTTCGGATTTATAATATTAGTAAGGATGATTTTATGCCAAAATTCTTTCGTCATTAGACTTAGCCACGGGCTAAGCCCCTTTCATTCTGAGGAGACCCGTGCCTAACGATGATACAGGTATGGGTTGAAGAAGAACCACAGCGAACACCCACACCTTAAAATGTAGGAATAATAACAACAGTAATATGTGCTTAATATACACTTAATCTTTAAAAAAAATTAAGGACAAATAAAGTCAGTGATCGCATATTTTACTGATAACTTGTAATGTAATGCTTTAAGTAAATTGCATGTAAGTACCTACTTAGGTTTCCTCATGATGTTTTCCTTCACAATCAAAGCAAATAATTAATTTCTAATACAAATAGACATTCACGATTTCTAAATCTCACTTATACATATGTGCAAACGCTTTCAATTCTTATAAAACATAGTTTTAAACAAATCTTATATATAAAATTCTCGTGTCACAATGTTAGTTACCGTTCCCTTTCGAAACGGCTTTACCTATTGTCACCAAATTTTATATGCATATTCGGTAGGTCTGAGAATCGGCTACTATCTATTTTTCATACCTAAATGATAAGGGTTGTTCAACCTTAACATTTTTTTTATTTATATGGCAACACAACGTTTGCCGGGTCAGCTAGTATTTGTATAAATATATCAGCGTAGCTAATTTCAATCGTTTTTACATGAAATTGTTTTTGCGATAACCCGTCTACACATCAAATATCCTTACAAACTATGTAGCATTACTAAAATTTACCAATTTGTTCAATAATTACTTTACTTATATTTTTGATTTGTATAACTTAACATAATCTGTATAATAAGGTTAACATTAACATTGACCTAATTAACATTTTGAACTTAATATCATAAATCAGCTACGGAGACATAACATTATAATCTATTCATTACTGTCCCACTGCTGGGCACGGCTCTTATAAGATTGAAAACGGGTTTAGAATTTTAGACTACAGTCTATGGCGAATTGTTCTTATTAGTGATCGAAGCGAATTAGACATAATTTTTAACATGGATATATGTGAATTGGCTACTTCCGCTATTAGATATCTGTTATTAACCCTAGATAAGATTAGATTCTTATCTGATGTTGGCCAAAAATGCGTCTCCACCCCCTGAGGACTAAATTGGAACGTCACGGATAACTATGTCTCCTATACAACACCCTTCAAAGCGGAACGCAACACTCCTTAAAACTACTGTTATTAGGCAGAAATATGTGGAAGTGGTACACATATTTCGGAGTCAAAACACAAAGAGTATTTCTTTTACGCGTATAAACTTTGTAAAATTAAAGTAATTTTCCTGAAAATCAAGCCCCTAACCCTTATACTAAGACCGCATAAATCTTACTAATATAAATAATAATATATTATAGTTATTGATAGTGTTTACTTTCAATAGATTTTGCTATACATTTCTCACGATTCATGTTTATATTAACAGTATAGTATAATATAGAAATATTTACTATAAGATCAAAACATAACTGCGTATAAACGGTTGTTATTTTGCGAGTTATCGTTAGATATTGGTTGTAAATTAATAGTGAGATTAAAGGTAATAATGTATAAAAATTGCATTGTATGGTTTGGAAATACTTAAAAACTGTAGGATCTAAATTAATTAAAATAAAATACTAAGCTTAATATTTCCTTAGTTTATAGAGAGATAGATAGATTTCGTTCTTAGGATTCCGTATTCAAAGGTTAATGATACAATCCTATAAGCCTCCGCTATCTGTCCGTCTGACACAGGACTCTACCTACCTCTTAAACCGTTAAAGATACATTTTACAGAATGTATAGTATTATGACCGCTATAACAAGCTAAACTAAGAGTTGAAAATAATGACGGTTCCACATAAAACCACACTTAAGTATTTCGGTTTATCTATATAACCCTAAAAGGTACACTATAAATTTTCATATGTACCTACATACTTTATATTACTTGTGATACCAATCAGGCACATAAAAGAATTTGGATGAGACGGAACCCATGGACGAGATCGAATTGCAATTGGCCAATTATTAAAATTAATGATGCATTATTATCATGAATGTGCAAAATCTTAATCAGATAAGATCTAATCGATAGTTGTTTCATAATACAAAGATAGGCACGTACGATTTATCTCAAATATGCATATTATCTCTATCATTATTTTTTCTGTAAAAGAGAGTGATTTTGAGGTATTTTGAAGGTCCCTCAAAAGGAAAAGAATTTTTGTATATTATATAAGTAGTAGATGAGCTTGCAATCCACGTGATTGTAAGTGGCAATGCAGCACTTGGACATACCCCCACTTGAGGTATATTGCCGAATTTGATAAGCAAGCGGTGCTACTACCCTGGGGCACTCAAGAGTGGGGCCCAACAATAGACACATTTAAATATGTTTATTCAAATTTTAAAATTATCAAATTTCGATGGACCAGTAAATTTTTTTTTGTTTAAACAGTATTCGCAATTTTACTAATTATTATATTATTTGTTTGAATCATTTTATTTGTTAGTAGTATTTTTTTTTGGAATATAATTTACACCAGGGCCTTCAGACCTCCCAATCCAGATATGCCCTTAAGAATTTCCCGGGTCAGGCCTGTAGGCCGGTATACCCAACCCCTGGAGGCCCAAAAGGCCATGGAGTAGGACGGCCTCTTTCATTTCGTCGTTTTTTATAATATTTCACGTCTCTATGGTTCAAAATACAGATAGTGAAATCAATAGACCAAAGAGTACTGAAGATTAATTTCAATTGCCCCACGGATCAGGTATATCTACATGATATTTATGTCTTTAATAACACCCTATCAGATAACGATAACCTCACAGTTATCGATTCAGCAATAAAATTATAGGTATATAATAAGTGTATTTACAATAACAATACAATAAAAATGTACCTATAATAGATATAAGTCGGATAGAAATTCCTTAAATATTTAACAAAAAAAAAATTGGTGACGATTTCAGTTTTCATTCATGTAATTGAGTTAAACAATGTCTATTTTATATCAGTTTTTTTCCTCTTCATTATTCGATTAAAATGACGAATTCTTGTAATGAAATACTACAATTTTAGTTTATTTTTTGAAGGTGGTAGAACCCTTTGTGGTTCGACTCCGTCGGCACCACCGCCACACCTATTTCTACCTAATAACTGCAGTGTTAGGTGCTGCTGTGTTCCGGTTTGAAGGGTGTGGTAAGGGAGAAAGACTTTTCCGAGGCATTCCAGCTTAGTCCTCAGGGGTAGCGGCGCATCTGTGGCCGACCTCAGGTAGGAATATCTAATCCTATCTGGGGTTGATTACAGATGTCCATGGGCGGCAGTAGCCACTTACCATCAGGTGGACTGCATGCTCGTCTGCTACTCTTATATTATAAAAGAAAAAAAATAATCCTATATTAAGTATATTATTATTGTTATTATATAGATTAATCAAATACTTGGTTCTATTAAAAATCTACAAATTTTAATTTTGGCATATTTGGCCGTCCTTACGTCATGAGAAGGAGTTCTAATCTTTGCTGTCGAGACCGCACACAAGTGCTATTGGTCCCGAAAAAGATCGTCCAGAGGAACACCATGGGGTCGCATTTAAATGATTTTTAATTTCAGATATCCGATAGTTTCAGCTACGAAACTAAAACAACCCTGCTCTAATCCTATCTGGGGTTAATAGATCTTCACGATCAGCAGTAGCCACTAAACATCAGGCCTCATTTGCTATTTCCGTGACATAATGGCTTATTTTTATCAGTCATTATATAGATCATGCTGATTATGCATTGTTGCGGCGTTACATAATGAATGTCAACATGGAATTGTTTAGTATAGCATTGTCTTATTTCCTATTGCAATTTGAATGTTGCTATTACAAAAAATAAATGTAATTAAAAAACATTGTAAGCATTTTATTTGATCTCAGAAAATTATTTTATTTGTAAGCCCCATATTGTGGGGATGAATCATAGATTAGTAAAGATATTTCACCGCCTTGAAATTGAATGAAGCCACAAACAGCTTATTAGTAAGTTCTTTTTTGAATTCTTGACATATAAAAACATTTTTAAAGAAAATTTACGAATAAATGACTAATACTGCGTAATTAACATAATAAATAAATAATTATTTCAAATATTTTAGGGACATTTTAGCACGGAGACGTGGCAAAACTTTTTTACGCAATTATTTCAATTCTCAAAACTGGGTACATTTTCTTGTTAGGAGTGAGTAATCTTTACTAATCTATGGGATGCATAAAAAAAATTGGCCGCAATATTAAATGAAAACGTTGAATTCCCCTCTAAGGAATATTAAAAAAAGTCAATGATGCAATTTTAATTTTCTTTCAGCATCCTTTAGTATTTTTACGTATCCATGTAGTTTTGGAATTTCGCCATTCAGGCCCTTTAAAAAACAATCACCCTGTATACGAAGTAACAAATTAAATAAAAGCTTATAAAAATGACATGATAGCACGTTTCCGACAATATTATTTAAAATTTATAGTAACAGAGTAATATAACAATACCAATAGAGCACGTTTATCTTGTAATAAATTTAAATATTTACATAGCATCATTATATCTGATAGGAGCTATCATTTTATCACTTAATCTTCGACTCGCTGCCTATCAAACACGTATTCTATTAACTGTCGACCACAGAATAGGTAACCATAGAAATGGCGTGACCACACGTTTTGACCACGTCGTCGTGTCATCAACCCATTACTGTCACTGCTGGACACGGGTCTACTCTCATAATGAGAAGGATTAGGCCATAGTCCACCGCGCTGGCCAAGTGCGTATTGGTAGACTTCACATACCTTTGAGATTTTCAGGCCGAGTTTCAACCACTATAGACTGATTCATAATTAGGTGTCCAAAATGTAAACAAAGAAATGTCATTGTCAAAATTCGATTACAGATATTGTAAACCTTAACAAATTAACAAGAAACGAAAATTTTCACAAAATTCAACATAAAACAAAAACTTAATAACTGCACACAATTAAAAAAAACACGCTAAGAAAACTAGAAAAAATTCGAGTTCGATCACGATCACAAAAATGAATAATATCAACTACGAAACTTAAAAATGGCGGCACAAAAAATGTGTTGGATGCCGATTTTGTGACCATTATCACAATTTAATTTTCTCTCATAAATCTTGTTTTTTATTATTATTAATGTATGATATGAAATTGAGTTAATATAAATATTGGAAAATGTGAATTGATTTTAATTTATTTAGATTATTATTTTATTATCGATGTATTAATTTAATATTGTCAAAAATAAGAAACTGCCATTTGACACATATTTTCTTGGTAGGTCAACACCTTTGTTTACATTTTGGACACCTAATTATGAATCGGACTATAGGCTTATCATTGCCATTTGACCACATAAGAGGCGTCCTCATCAATCCATTATAATTAATTTCCATTTACAAACATTAAGCCTGGCAGAAATACCCCATGGCAAACACGTATGGTGGCAGACAAAATAATATTTTCTTACACAGCACATTTTTTTTTTACATTTTTATGGATTTTGGATGACAATGCACGATTAAATTAGTGACGTCATTCTAAATTAAATATGGCGGACGGCAAAGTATGACAGACCTATTTTTTACGCATCCCCATAAAATAGGTAAAAGGTTTTTGAGAACAATACGAAAAACAAAATTACAATTACAATATGCTTCTTTGTTTTAACTTTTTTAATATAAATTATTGTAGTTACACAAATTATGACGGAATTTAAAATCTTTACGATGCGCGCAACGCATATGCGAAATATTTGAATTTAAATATAATTTTGGGTCGGAAAATTACTTGCATCGCGGAATAAACTTTATTGCATCGAATCGACATGATTCTGCATATTGCATCCAGAAATAGACAATGTTTATTTTAGATACCAAGAGATGTAGCCGGCATTACAACTAGAGTTGTAACTTCACACCTATATTTCTATGTAATACGTACCTGTACCTCCGTGGCTTGAGTGGATGAGGGGTAGAAACAGTAGAGCTCGACCAGGGAGGTACCACTGCTACCTATATCTAGCATTCTTACATTTGGTAGAAGAATGTGGATGCCGGCTGACTTACAAATGAGGTACCCATCTTTATCCTCAGGAGTGGCGATCATCTGTGATCTACTTCAGAACCCCTGTTCTATATGGAGCTAGTTACAGCGGCTCACAAGTAACAAGCTATAAAATAAATAAAGCAACAAGCAGCTATAAAATAAACAAGCTATAAAAATAAAAAAGCGTGTTAAAAAGGCTACTGCCGTCCATTTATTATAAAACAAGTCTTTGAAACCTTGCCGCCCCTTACGAACGCTTTGAAAATTACTTGAATATTTTCGTTTATGCTAAGGGGAAGTGCAAACTCTCAATACGCTATATACGCCAATATTCGGTCGAATACCCTGGTATACCCTATGTTCTTCTATGGTCATATATATATTTTTTGTTGATTACAAACAAATAACCACGTTTAAGTACACGCTGTGTTTATCTGTTTGTCACTGTCATTGCTATTGACCTGCCAATTACTTCTATTTATACACACCCACTGCGGAATGGGCGCGGCATTAAATATTAATAGATAAGTGACACTTATCTTTATCATCCCATATTTTAGTCCATATTAGTATATATTTATGACTTCGGAGGGCTGATGGATACCTAAAAGAAAAACGGAACTCTATTACTAAGTCTCCGCTGTCTGTCCGTCTGCCACAGGGCTATCTGTAGAACCGTAGTAGATAGACATTTTTTTTACAGAGTATGAATTACTGGCGCCACTATAACAACAAATTCTAAAAATAAAAAGTTTGGAAAATACTTGGGTTGGGTTCGCATACAAGAAACCACTAAGTATATTTCGGAATTTTTCACTTTATCTGTTGAACCCATATATAAGTATAGATATCTCACCGCCTTGTAATTGAAGGAAGCCATTAAATGACTTAAACGGCTGACAATTCCGTCAGCCGTTTAATGGCTGTCATGGTGAAATTTACGTGGAACAATGTTAAGACGTGGTTAAGACACGAAATCGAAGAAAAAGTGCGAAGAAATATCGTTTCATTCGTAAATGATCTAAAAACTATTTTTTTTTATATTTTTCAAATACGAAAATAGATGACAGTGACAATTGTCAAAAGATTACATTTTCTTGTTAGGAGCGAGTAATCTTTACTAATCTATGGTTGAACCGTAACAGACAGACAGTTTAAATTTTCATGATGTATTTTTACTTGGCTGTTGTTATAAAATACTAAAAATACAAATACAGTGCTCTTTTTGACTAAATTTGATCATTCTACGAGCGAAGTCGTTATATTTTGATGCGATTCAAAAAAATTCAGGGTCGGTCAACTCATGCCTACTTAATTAACCTATGATGTAAAATGCTGCCAGATTAATAAATTAAAAGTCGAAGAAAAAAGTCAAAAACAATTCAGTAATTAAGCGTTAAGAATGTCAGCTTCTACATTCGGGGAAGAAATCCAAAATAATGATCATTCAAAATCATGTAGGACTAACAGATTACTATTAGTGATTGGAAAATTTTATTGATATTTTTTATCGATAACAATTGATATAGATTACCTCTAGCAAGTAATTATCATAACAGTGGAATTTTCTCCTCATTCATATCATAATTGTTTTCGAAATTTGTTAATCAAATATATTATGGATCTGCAATCAAAATGCTGCAATGACGTTCAATATTTTTTAGATAAGTATGTCAGTATATCACGAATACCTTTGTGATAATAGGAGATCCAAGGACACTAAAGTATTTGTATAAAGTATATGTACGCACGTAAGGCGGTAGACCAAGTACCACCGCCACACCTTTGTTTAATATAAAAAATAACAAAAAGAAAACCTATTTCTACCGATTAACAGTGTTAACCGCTGCTGTGTTCTGGTTTGAAGGGTGTGGTAAGGGAGACATAGTTTTCCGAGGCGTTTCAGCTTAGTGCTCTGGGGTAGCGGTACATCTGTGTCCGACCTCAGGTAGGAAAGTAGAGTAGTGTAGTCTAGTTTAGTTGGATTTGCCTAAATTGTGGGAGTAGTATATATATATATATATATATATGTATATATAGCCTATGTCACTCCTACAATTTAGGCAAATCCAACTAAACTATATATATATATATATATATATATATATACGGCTTTACCGATTTTCACCAAATTTTATATGCATATTGAGTAAGTCTGAGAATCGGCTACTATCTATTTTTCATACCCCCAAGTGATAAGGGTTGTTCACCCTTAACATTATTTTATTTATATGGCAACACGTTCGCCGGGTCAGCTTGTACCTAATTCTATACTTTTTTTTTATTTTAAAGATATTGATTTAGCATATTTAGCAAAAAGTATGACTTAAGCAGATAAAGTTAATCCAAAAAAATATGACCTAAGCAGTAATTTCTAAGCATTAAATTTGAAAAAGACCATTAAAATTAGAAGTTTAAAGAGCGTGAAATGATGGAAAAATTTATCCGAGGGAATAATTACGTTGATGATTATTATTTTATCGTCATTGTGAACTTGTTTTGCGGAGTTAACTGTGTTAGGGTGACAATGGTTCTTTATAATATAGGAGTAGCAGACGAGCATGCAGTCCACCTGATGGTAAGTGATTACTGCTGCCCATGGACATATGCAATCAACCCCCATAGATTAGTAAAGATTACTCACTCCTTACAAGAAAATGTAATCAGTTTTGAGAATTGAAATAGTTGCGTAAAAAAGTTGTGCCAAGACTCCATGCTAAAATGTCCCTAAAACATTTAAAATAATTATTTATTCGTAAATTTTCCCTAAAAATGTTTTTATTTGTCAAGAATTCAAAAAAAGAACTTACTAATAAGCCATTTGTGGCTTCTTTCAATTTCAAGGCGGCGAAGTATCTTTACTAATCTATGTCAACCCCAGATAAAAATAGTCCTACCTGAGGTTGCGTTGCTAACCCTGCGAAGCAAGTTGGAATCTGTGGTTGGAACGCCTCAGGATAAGTATGTTTCCCTTACCACACCCTTCAAAGCGGAACACAGCAGCGTTTAATACTACTATTATTAAGCAGAAACGGGTGTGACAGTGATGCCACCGAAGTCGAAGCACCTCTGTCACTGACAAATAAATGTGAAAAATTGTTAAGCTATTTTTTAAATATTTATCACATTACAAGTAAAAAAAATTCTTGAAATTAATTTGTAACTAATCTACATACCTACACGAAGTTTCAATAGGTATTAAAACATTGGTTATTCTTTAATTATAACAAAACCTTAATAATTCTTAAAATAAATTAATCTTCAAAAGAAGAATTCTCTTTGTCCAAAAACTACAGCTTCGCATGACAAATATTTTGCTAAAGAGACTCATAAAAAAAAACTAGAATATTCTTTGTTGTCTCGTTACTGGATTAGAACAGCTTATTTTTTATATTTTTAATAAATCACAACAAGTACAAGATCGTACAGATAATGTATCTTAATGAGTTATGCTGCATGTAATTGACACACATTTATATTTGACTGATTGTATTTTAATAATACGAAAAATAGTAATCAATAGTTGCTACCAAATTGCTACCTTCATATGCATCGTATTGGACTTCATAGCTTTTAATGATAAAAAAATATTACGGATTTAATATAAGAGGTCTAAACGCCTGTATAATTAAAAGAGAAAACCCGAAATTAAATATGTATATTATGATTATACATTATTACTATTCATTATTCTTTTGCGCAGTTTCTTCTCACTGGATAGGTGACCGGCCATCCTGATGTCAGAATGGCCGCTCACCTTAAAAAGTAGTTTATCTTTTTTTAATCGAAGGTAGCAATTAGTAGCAACTAATAGCAACGAGTAGCAACTAGGTAGCAACTTTTAGTAATTATTTCGATGTAAAATATGGGTAGTGACTGGCCATTCTGACGGTCACGAAAAATATGTATAAGCTGTGATAACCTAGTGCCTGAAATTCAGACTTTCATTTTTTGCATCTTTAGAAACTTACACGCCTCCAAATACTTTTAGGTATTAATTAATTTTCAAAGTATGAAGTTAATCAATCCGAACCACGGAGCTGCACTTAGCCAGCATGGTGGATTATGACTTAAATCTTCCACGCTTTAAGACATCTATGTCCAGCTGTCGGCCAATTGACGACGTATACAAAAAAAGTTAGATGCATAAAATGCATTTTTAAGTACAATGTAAATACTAACATTTTGTTAGTGGACTATGTCTGAATTAAATGGAAATAAATAAATAAATAAAAAGTGGTAAAAACATCAGTAGTAGTTTCTGCCTTATACGAGTAACAATGATGTAGCGCTGCTGTGTTCTGGTTTGCCGGGTGTGGTAAGGGAGACTGAAATAGTAACACGAGGATCCCAACTAAGTTTATATCATCGCACCTGTGGGCTGTGACTATCTCAGGTAAGTCCAACACTTTCCACTTGGTCGTTTGCCTTCAATTGTCTTCGAATATAAAAATAAATTTTGCATAAAAACTAATGTCAAATAAAATTATTAAATAATTATACTTCAATATAAAATTCTCGTGTCACAATTTTAGTTACCGTACTCCTCCGAAACGGCTTTAGTGATTTTCACCAAATTTTATATGCACATTCAGTAGGTCTGTAGAATCGGCTACTATCTATTTTACATATCCCTAGTGATAAGGGTTGTTCACCCTTAACATTTTTTTTATTTATATGGCAACACAACGTTTGCCGGGTCAGCTAGTACCTACTTCAATATATTTCAAATGTATGGTGACCCTACCAACAATAAATTATGTAAGTAGAGTAGTGTAGGTTGTAAGCATTTTAGGGTGACGTCACATTCAACCGATTTAAACCTGCATACCTACTATCAGCCAGAAACAGTTCTGCGTTTTGGCGGAAGGGTGTGGATGTCGGCTGGCCTTAATATAAGGCAAACATTTTCCATGAGGAGTGCTATCGCATCTGTGATCAGTTTTAGGTAAAAACCCTGGTTCTATATAGAATTGCTTATAGATATTGAAGGGTAGCAATGACCATTTACTTAAAATTCCATTATAATATTTTAATTTCATTATTGAGCATTTGTTTTTTTCCATCTTCGGTTAAAATTTTTCGGGTAGTTAGGCATTTTTATAATAAGTTATTTTGGATTACTTTTATGAAACAAATTTATTATCATGACGCACAACTGACGTATTTTGACGGTACGTCAAAACAATTGACGTGTGATTGCCCAGCCCTTATGCTATTTTAACATACAATGTATATGCTGGAAATAGGTACCTATTTAAAATTTATTATAATTATAATCGCGTGATAACCGTCCCATGTTTTATTTAGATAAGCCACTCCCACTGACCTTTGGCCCTTTTAATGTGACAGCATCACATTCCAACATAATTATGTGTTTTCCAATTAAATATAATAATGATAGATAAAGAAAATTTCGTGTTGAATTTTCTTTCGATCGTATTCCGACCCAGTAGTCGATAGTATAGGAAAATAAATTTTGAGGCACAATTGAGGCACAACACTATTTACATAATATAATTGATTCCGTAAGCCGTAGGCCGATGTACAATTACAGAAATTACGGAACATAAAACTATTGTTCCGTGCATAAAAAACATTTCGTTTAATTTCCGATTTATTTTTAACTTTATTTATTTTTACTATATTTTTGTTAAAGCTGCAATAGTTACACGCTATGTAAACATGTCTATCTTATACGGTTCAAGAGATACCTGTGACATACGGACAGACGCGACTTTTTTTGTAATAAGAGTAGTAGACGAGCAGGCAGCCCACCTGGTGGTAAGTGGCTAGTGCCGCACATGGACAATTCCGGATAGGATTAGGTATCCCTACCTAAGGTCAGCACAGATGCGCCGCCATTCCTGAGAACTAAGTTTGAGCGCCTCGGAAAAGAATTTCTCCCTTACCACACAAAGGGATAATAGAGTACCATTTTGCCTTTGGGAACGATCCCTAAAAAATGCAACGAACACTTTGTACACGAACCAACACAATATTTGGCAAGCATCCACATACTCGTAACGATGTGACGTTGTCCTAACAGCATTCCCACGTGTCGACAAAGTTCAATGTCGATGTCGCCATTGAGTCTCTCCTCATTTACCGTCATCGAATGACGTACAAATATTTGTAAACAATTATAATATTACCTATGAACTGTAACGAAAATACATTACAATAAAATCCTGTTAATTTCTTCCTTTTCCTTCTTTACCTGTTTATTTTCCAGTCTCTAAAGGATCTTAGAGGATAAAAAGAGAGGTTTTAGTCTCCATTTCTAATGTCTTCCATTACACGAGTCTCTCGAATGAGAGGGTTTGGGCGACAGTCCACCGCGGTGGCCAAGTGCGAATTGGTGGACTTCACACACCTTTAAAATCATTTAGTTTTAAAGAACTCACAGGTTTAAAGGATTTCCCACTATATTCTCCTTTATTTTTGTAGCAAGTGATAATTAATTAACCGACTTCAAAAAGGAGGTGGTTAATTAATTATCAGTGGTTAATTAATTCGGCCGGTATCTTTTTTTTTATGTATGTACACGAATTACTCCGCCGTTAGTGGACCGATTTTAATAATTCTTTTTTTATTGTGTAGAGATGAGCAGGAAGTTGGTCCCATTTAAATATGGTAGCGCCGACTTCAGAAATATGTACTAAATTTATTAACATTTATTTCAATTATTTTTTACTTTGTAGAAACATAGAAGTCGGTTGTATTTTTTGTTATTTTTTTTTTCTAATATGCACATAACAGTGAAAAATCAGAGGTGCGTGTCTGGGTTCGAACTTCGGACCCAACCGATTTCGGATTTAGAAACCGAGTTTCTACTAATCTATCACTGCTTAGTAATATATTTACCGATAAATGAGGAGAACCCCAACAATTTACCTGGAAATGCTTATATTCGCATTATATGCTATTTCAAGCCATTCTATTATCATGTGCTATTTTTCAATTTATTCACATTATATTATTAAACTTCATAGACTTGATGATTGGACTTGATTTAAATTTTGTTGATACTAAACTTCCGCTTATTATGGTGCATTTCTGTATATAAATAAATGTCATAAAAAGTGTAAGTACCTAAATCTCTGAAGATTGCATACCTTTTGATTTTTTCACGGAACCCAAATTATTTTTTCTAAAATAAAATAGCTTTTTTTACTCGTTACAACATCAGCTAATTACCAGTGAAAGTTACGTCGAAATCTGTCTAGTCGGGTTTAGTAGGAACAAACCAAAGGTAAGAAACAGACAGAGGGTCAGATAGATAAAAAAATATAATTATTTTTTGTTATTAGTACCTACCCTATAAATTTGAAACCATATAATCAAAATCACAGTTCATTCGGTTGGGATTAACTGATTTTAAATTCATTGGTTTCTCTCCGCTGCCCTACATGGGTTTCTCTCAGCTACGGGAGCAACGAATAGAATATGCCGGACTCCTACCGGCTAAGGCCCTAGGTTGTTGCTCTGAACGCCCTTTGTTGGGCCACGGGTACAGTAATAGCAATAGTTAAGATTTAAGCCAAACTTACATACGAACTAGGAGGTAAGTTAAATAAAAGCTAGTAAAAAGATATTTTCGCGTATCCAATTGGTCCACAGGAAACAGCGGGCCGGCGATCCTCAATGAGTGCACAGTGGCCACCTAAATGGGATGTAGCAATTTGCCGTCGACACTACAATATCTAGTCATGGCCAAAACGCAATATTCCAACAAAAAAATCCCTGTAGAGGCGCCACTGGCGAATTTATTGTTGCTAGATTTTTAAAAGTACCTAAAATGGGATATTTTTTATTGATTAAAATTATCAATGTTTAATGATAAAAAATAATGATTAAAATTATCAATATTTTATGATGCTTCTTTTTACTTACAGATATGTTAAAAATTATGCATTTGATTTACAACGTTAAGATATAGTTTTAAAGGTCGTAATTTTAGCAAATGAATGTACCTAAATCTAAAAAGGAAAGTATTTTTTGCTGGAGAAATTAATTAAACGCTGATACACGAAGGCATGTTTAGATGTTTAAGATATTATAACATTAAATTATTTTACTATTAATAATAAATAATCTTAATTTCACTTCGGGGAAAACTACGTAATAAATAAGCTCCTAATAATAATAATCTACGTACAACAATAAATATTACAAAAATATAAATTACTCTTAACAGCGACAAATATTTTTTATCACCACTTTTTAATGTAACAATGAATTTTAAGATAACATTATTTATTATACTTTTATATCGCTTTGGGTCTCGGAGTTGTGTGCAACACCCACCATAGCGTATCATAGTTTGGGTGTTGTAGGCTGTAAGCAAGTTATAGAACAATGAATTAAAAGATCTGGGTTTGATTACCGACATCTAAGTGTAATTTAGGTTTGTGGGTTTGGGTGTCTATTTTACTTATATAGACACATATAAATAGATATACTAGTATTTTGTATATAACATACAAGTAGCAGACGAGCATACAGTCCACCTAATGTGAAGTTACTGCCGCCCATGGACATCTGCAGTCAACCCCAGACAAGACCGAATTTCCACCTGAGTTGTACCACAGATGCGCTGCTACCCCTGAGGAATAAGGTAAAATGCCTCCCTTCCCTTCAAACCAGAACCAAGCGTAACACTGCTGTTAATAGGCAGAGATAGGTGTCGCGGTGGTGTCGCCGGAGTTAAACCATAGCGGGCTCTATCACCATTAAATACTCGTAGTATATTCTATAATCATCACATTATGTACTGGTCCAACAACTTTAAAGTACACAATCATAAACCCATATAGCAGTGTGCACACAAGATCATAATACTAGCAAGTTATGGGCAAACAACTACATCAGAATGACATTTATGCACGGTTCTACTCGAAGTACGTTTCCACGCACACAAGCCGTGTCGTGAATTATTCGTACATACAAACACATATTGCATGCGGAATACATTTTTAGCGGAAAATGTGAGGGAAAATTGTTTTTACCCGACTACAGAGGGTAATTTTTCAAGCGCATGTATGTCTCATTATTTGGCACATAACAGTACAGGCGGCTTGATGGATTTTAACATATTACGAGCATAGATGTATTACCTAAAAAAAAAAAAATATACCGGCCGAATTTATAACCATCTCCTTTTTGAAGTCGGTTAAAAATGTCATTGATTAAGAGTATGTAGCTTCATTGAATTCGTTTAAATTGTGGGAGCTAGGGAAGGTATATTTTTAACACCATTTTACTAGCTTGGGTTGTATCTATGTATGTATTTATGTAACGGAATATTGGAGCTAAATTTGAAATGAAACTTTGCACACGTATCAAGGACCAATGACAATGAAATAATTTAATAACAGTTTCTTATTAGGTTCATTAATTCCCCAATTTATGAGTTAGTCACAGACTAAAAAATTAAAAATAAATAGTAAGTAGTTTAAAAATATTTAAAAAACACGTTTCTATTGCTAATCGCACTAAAAACTAGAAAATAATTTTTAATTCAATTCATTTCTCATTTTTAGTTTTTTTTTTTAACTATTATTTATTATACCTTAAGTTTCATAGTGTTGTAAGTAGCTTTATAAAGAGTTCCTGCTTATCTCTCAGGGGTAGCAACATATCTGTTCACGACCTTAGGTAAGAATGTAGTCTTGTAGTCTAGATTGCTTACAGGTCTATAGGCGACAGTCGCCACTTACCATGTTGGACTGCCTGATTTCCTACTTGTAATAAAAAAAAATTGAAATATATATATATACATAATATTTACATAATTAAATTCTGATTATTCATTGTAATTACTAATTATAACTATAGACATATATAAAAATGTATACAAGAAATAAAACTTAAACTTAAATAAAAAAGCTGAAGGTAACATTTAAAAATAAAACAATGAGTCCAAATCATTGCCTCTCGGTAGGGTTTTAATAATGCTGACTGTGTAATATATTACGTGATAAAAATCGTCTTGCATAATAAAAAAGATTATTATTTCTGCCTCATAATAGTAGTGTTAAGCACTGCTGTGTTCTGGTTTGAAGGGTGTGGTAAGGGAGACATACTTTCCCGAGGCGTTCCAGGTTAGTCCTTAGGGGTAGCGGCGTATCGTTGGCCGACCTCAGGTAGGAATATCTACCTATCTGAGGTTGATTACAGATGTCCATGAGCGGCAGTAGACACCATCAGGTGGACTGTATGCTCCTCTGCTACTCCTATATTATATAAAAAAATGTTACTCTGCTACTCCCATATGATAAAAAAATATATTAATTTCGATATTTGTCCCCAGCGAACATCGTGGTCGCATGCACCGGCTACAGCATGGGGTGGACGGCCCCCGTCAACGTCAAGTTGGGGAACAGCACCACCAACCCCTTGGAGGAGCTTCCCACCAGCGATCAGATCGCCTGGATGGGATCCCTACTCACCGTTGGAGCTATTTTTGGTAACTATTCAATCTTAAAAGGAGTAAAGGACTCTCAGTGGTTCGATTCAATCACCACTGCTACTCATATCTGCCTTATAACAGCAGTGTTAACTGCTGCTGTATTTAACTTTGAAGGGTAGACCTGTTTTTTGTGGCATTCCAGTTTAATCCTCAACTCCTCAGGAGTAGTGGCGCATCTGTAGGGGACTTCAGGTAAGGCTTTAATCTCTTTATGGGGTTGATTACAGATATCCATGGGCGGCAGTAGCTACTCATCAGGTGGGCTGCATGCTTGTCTGCTACTTCCTTATAAAAATACTTTCAGCCAGCAGCATTTAAACACTTCTGTTATATGGCAGCAGCGGTAGTGCCTCCAGTGTCGTACCCCAGAGGGTTTTACCACTTTGTACCACAAGGTCTGACCATGGACCCCTAGTTAAATTTAATCTGAGTATCAGATTACGCGGACAGACATCCTGATAAGATACGAGTAATGCAGTACTCTGAAAGTTCATTTATAGAGATAACAACCATTAAACTTTTATGTTTGATTCTATCCAGATAATTCTGCGTAGTATCAGTTTTAACTGATTTTTCAATTAAAAAGTAAATTTATGTCTCACACGCAATAGGTGCCGGGTTCGATCCCCGAACAGACAGTTCTGTTCTGAGTTTTGGTGTTTGTGTTTACAAGCGAAAATCAGGTGAAGATGAAATATCAGGTGATACTATAATTTGTAAAAACAGAGGCCGTCGGGCCTCGTCGCCATCTTTTAATCATATTTCAGGAAAGGTTTATTTCAATATTGCATCAACATTATTTTGTTTCGTACCACGACCTCCTTAAAACAGTTTTTTTTTATTGCTGCCGAGCGATGTAAACTCCTTATTCATTTTTCGCTTATTCATTGTATAAAACCAACTGAAATCGTCATATTTTGCTTAAAATAAAATAAATTTACTGTCAAAAATGGAATGAATAATTTCGATATTATACAAAACTGCTTATTGTAATATTACAAAAACAATTCTACTTTAACGAGGTCGTGGTACGAAATTTCTATGTATGATTAAAATAATATTGTTTTAAGAGATGGTAGTAGGCCCCCAGATGTGGCGATTGGGTCTCTAAAGTCGAACTACTAAGGGTTTCATTACGATCAAGTTCATGTTTTTGGAAGATTTAGGCCATAGTGCACCACGCTGCCAAAATGCGGATTGCTCGATCATATAATCTTCGAAAAAACAGGCGTAGGAATGAAACTCGAACCTCGAGCGTAAAATACCCAAATTTAACCCAATGGACATACTTGTCTATACTAATATTATAAAGAGGAAAACTATGTTTGTTTGATTGTAATGAATAGGCTCAAAAACTACTGGACCGATTTGAAAAATTCTTTCATCATTCGAAAGCAACATTATCCACGAGTAACATAGGCTATATTTTATATGAAATATATTTGATAAATAGATTTTGAGGCGGTAAAAAGTATGCCGGGTCAGCTAGTCTAATATATTTAAATCACCCAGGACCATTCATCGGAGGACTGGCTGCGTCGAAGATCGGAAGGAAGTGGGGGCTCATGTCGTCTTCCATTCCCCTCTTCCTCGGCTGGATCATGACGATCATAGCTACCAACATGGGCTACTTGTTCGCTGGCCGGATCCTTTGGGGTGTCGCCGTGGGAATGATCTTCACAATCTCGCCTATGTACTGCGCTGAGATCGCTACGGTAAGGAATATATGGAGAAAGGAAGGATGGAAGCGAGGAATAAAAGAATGGAGAATGTGAGATTAAAGAAAGGAATAGGTAGAAGATATAATAGAACAATGATTGCATTTCACAGAGTGAAAATACCTGCTATACGATTAGATCGATACTAAATAGTGAAGAACAGTAAAAAATACACAATTAAAAAGTAAATACCATGCTCTTATAAAATGATTAACGTGTTCTAAAACTGTGGGGTGCAGCCTTTCGGAATAAAATTAATAAAAGATCATACCAGTTGACATTAAGTTAATATTATAATAATTGCCAAATGGATTTTGGGCAACAAAATTAATGGGGTCAATATCATTTTTTAATATAATTAGGTACGTATTCTATACAACTTTCTGATAATACCAGTAACACTGTTATCAGCTAGCCATGACTTACATATTATTAAAGTGCAACTCAAAGACATTTATTTTGGATAAAATTATATTTAACGTGTAATTTTATCCAAATCAACATCAACCCAGTCGTGAGAACAATTTTGCCTAACAGGAAATACATACGAAAATAAAAGCGTATTAAAAATAAGATCTTCCTTTCTTCTATATACGCAATTTGGTCCGCGGGCTAGATCCTAGGTCGATGCAAGCCGCATTTGGTCCGTGGTCCGGCGATTGTCAAACGCCTAGTAAATAGCTCTACTGGGTACTTTCTGTGATCATGTTATGACAACAAGTTTTTGTCTTTTATCATAAATTAATATTACTTCACTAACACAGTGTTCACGATAACCTAATGGCCCTGACCTGTTAGTACGCATATAAAGCGTCATTCAAATGAAGTAAAAAAATAAAAATATTGCCGTCTGATGACTCTTACTGCAGGTCCGATTTTCAAATTGAACCCTCGGACCCTATTCACCTAAATTTGTGTCGTCAATTATATATTAGGAGATCAAAAAAGTAAAAAAATGTTTGTTGGCGAAAACAGTTCTTTAAATAGAAATGAAAAAAAATATTTCCATAATTATACTTATAACACTTTTGCCAATGATAATGATCGAATTGATTAGCATTTAAGATTTCTTTAAAATAGCCGTTTTCGCTTGCAAACAATATTTTAAATATTTTTCGCTTCTCCTAGTTTTTGTATTAACACAATGTATATTGTCTATTCTATATTCTTATATTCTACTCTATTCTCTACCAGGACGAAGTCCGAGGCGCGCTAGGCTCCTACCTACAGATGTTCATCACCGTGGGCTTTATTCTCATCTACGGGATGGGACCTTTCGTGCCTTACCACGTGATATCTTACGTCGGCATCGTATGCGTTGCTGTGTTCTGTGTGGTGTTCTTCTTCATGCCCGAAACACCTACGTACTACTTGCTGAAGAGTGAGTATGACGTCAAATATTTATTACTTTTATTTATATAACGACGGACGGCAGACGAGTATGCAGTCCACCTGATGGTAAGTGGCTGTTGCCGCCCCTGGACATCTATAATTAACCACCAATAGGATTAAATATAACTACCTGAGCTCGACCAGATGCGCCTCTACCCCTGAGGAGTAAACTGGACCGCCTTGGAAAAGTATCTTCCCCTTACTACACCTTTCAAACCAGAACACAGTCGCCCTTAACACTGCTCTTATGAGGCAGAAATAGGTGTGACAGTGGTGCCGCTGGATTCGAATCACAAAGGAACCCTTGAACAAGATGTTAGACCATCATAAGAGTTATTTTTTTTATAATTGACACTTACCAGTTTTTGTTTGTATTTGCCTAACATATATTGATGATGATGGATGATGATTAATCAGGTGATCGCGAAGCCGCCGCCGCGTGTCTATGCACCCTGCGAGGGAAGTCTCGCTCTGGAGTGGAGGCTGAGCTCAGCAAGATCGAGATCGACGTGAAGGCTTCCATGGAAAAGACTGCTACGGTGAGTGTTCATAAAACAATATACGTATAAACAGTAGGATGTGTTCGTGTGTTGATCTTTCTGACGTGTTTTCTACCAAATTGAGAGGTGCTTAAACCATAGTTGACCGAGCTGGCCAAGTGCAAATAGAAAAATTTACACAATGTTGAGATATTTTTAAAGAACTCTTTGGCATAAAAGTTCATCCACTACGGACGCCTAAGTAGTTAGATAGGTTGAAAAAAAAAAGATTTAAAATAATTCAAAGCAATAATAGTTCTGAAGCTACTACCTATTGCAAATAAATGCGGTTCGGAGGACCATTCGTAGTAACATATTAGTTTACTTATACGTGTTACGTAAAGATATAAAGGCAAAAGATGTCAAGGGAGGCCTGTGACACGATGGGACGATGAAATAAAAAGAATAGCCGGACCAAACTGGGCTCATTTAGCGCTAGACAAAACCAAATGGAGATCTTTGGAGGAGGCCTTCACCCAATCCGGGGTTCTTGCATAAGTAGATCAAATAATAACTAACAACAAATTAACAATAAACATAAGAAAGAAATACTCACCGTACTAACATAAGAAATAGAGTTAAGAAAATAATTGTAATGATTGCAAGAAATAATAAAGGCTTTTTATTTTATTTATTTATTTATTTTTATACGTGTTACGTTCATCTTAATCTTCAAGATTAGTAATCAAGTGGAACTCCTGACATGAAGTTTGTTACACATGTCCATATGCAGCAGTGATCACATATCATCAGGTTATGCACTCAATTGCTAGTTCAATCTTATTAAAAGTATAAATGAACCACTATGTATGAACTAAGAATATTTTACCTACACATGAACTAATTCCACATATTAATCCTCTATAATCTCCCCCAGGTAATGGACATCTTCAAGGGCAGCAACTTCAAGGCGTTCTACATCTCGTGCGCCCTGGTGCTCTTCCAACAGTTCTCCGGTATCAACGCTGTGCTGTTCTACATGACTGACATCTTCAAGAAGGCTGGTACCAGCCTCGACCCCGCGATTGCTACTATCATCATTGGTGCTGTACAGGTGATGTGCCCATTACCATATACCATTTGAAGGTAGAACCCCGCTACCT
Organism: Epargyreus clarus clarus; assembly: GCA_014595695.2. Taxonomy (NCBI): domain Eukaryota; kingdom Metazoa; phylum Arthropoda; class Insecta; order Lepidoptera; family Hesperiidae; genus Epargyreus; species Epargyreus clarus. Next base: position 2,238,321 of record JACTTY020000028.1, read on the forward strand.
ATTTCTGCCTCATAATACCAGTGTTAAGCGCTGCTGTGTTCTGGTTTGAAGGGTGTGGTAAGGGAGACATACTTATCCATGGCGTTCCAACTTATTCCTCAGCACATTTGTAGACTAAGTTCGGTAGGACTCTTATCTAATCTGGGGTTGACTACAGATGTCCAGTAGCCACTTAACATCAGATGGAGTGTTTGTTTACTCCTATAATTTTATAAAAAAGTCACATGACGCACTGATTAGTTTAACATTGCCATTATAGATGGCGTTACTTTTGCACAGTGTTTCATAGACTGTTTCTTCAACAGACAGGTGGACTGCATGCTTCTTGGCTACTTCAGTAATATAAAAGTCACATGACACACTGAGTAATTTAATTTCACCAATGAAGTTGGAGCTACTACTCTTTCACGGTGTGTTTCATAGTGTTTTTCTTCAACAGTTGGTGGCATCCTTCATCACACCGTTCGTAGTTGATAGGTTGGGACGTCGTTTATTGCTGTTAGTCTCAGCATGTGGTACTTCCATTGGTCTGGTGAGTAATGGACAGTCCTAGATTTAGTAATGGTATAGTTATTATCATCAGCAACACCAACACTGTTTCATCATCATCAACTCATTTTGGTCCCGTCATACTTGATCCTTTACTGTGTCATCATCATCAACCCATTATTGTTCCAGCATCATCAACCCATTACTGTTTCATATTCAGCGAGCCATTTCTGCTTATCTTCGTCAATCCATTACTTTCCTATCCTTATCAACCTATTACCGTTCATCAAAAGAAGATCGTAGAAGAAGAAAATTTGGGAAGTTTCATTTACACTCCAACAATCTACTCATATGCGGCTTATTTTCACATACATTTATATTACTTCGAAATCAAATTCTAATACCTAAAAATCATAATGAAAGGCACTTGTAAAGTGCTTGAACTCCAGCTTTCAATAACGAGACTTCTTCGTTTCATTCCACTTCTTCGCCATAACACCTTGCGAATTGGTGGTAGATAATGACGTTCAAATGAGTTCTATAAAGAACTGATTAAGAACTGAAGATTTGATTAGGTAAATTATCATCTACTCATCATTACCAACTTTTATTTCCACCAGACAATATTTTCGATTTGTTTTTAAAGTCATCAACTCATCATTACCATCATTAATCTCATCATCTCTCACCAGATCTTGCAAGACATTTTTACCATAATTAATCTTATGATCATCTTATAGATCTTGCTGGGCATGTTCTTCTTGCTAGTGGAGACGGAAAGCGACGTGGTGGAGAAGATCAGCTTCCTGCCCATCCTGTCGCTGGTGCTGTTTATCGTGACCTACTGCTGGGGGCTGGGTCCTCTGCCCTGGGCGGTCATGAGCGAGCTGTTCCCAATTGAGGTCAAGGCTGTTGCGTCGCCGATCGCTACTGCGTTGTGTTGGTTCATCTCTTTCCTTGTTACCAGGTATGTTGGTGTTTTAGACATTTAATTTCAAGTCCATATGTTCATAAGTTGGTAGAACCTCTTCTGGTGTGGTGTGACTTCCGAAGCATCACCGCCATATCTATTCTTGTCTTCTACTTTGGAGGAGACATACTAATCTAAAACTGCTACACCGCTTTCGAAATGATTTTCACTGGCAGTTATAAACAGCAACTAAGGCTGTTTATAAGAATAATTGGGGTGAAACCGCGGTGCATATCTTGTTATTTAGCTTCGATTTTTCATTTATCATTACTTCCCAGAATTTAAACCTTATAAGCGACACTAGCTAATAATAGAATAATAAATTGCATTTTTTTTTCAAAATGAACTCATTCGATTCCCGTTTAAGGAAATAGATTTACAGTTTTATTTTTTATCATCAAAATCAGTCTCGTAACTTCTTTCAGCATTTTTCGCTTCGGCCCTGAAGGCCCATTTGAAAACTTCACCTTGTATATTTTTAAAATGTGACCTATGTTTGTCAGGTACTTCGAGTCGATAGCGGTAGCACTGGGCACATACGTGGCGTTCTGGCTGTTCGCGGTGTTCTGTGTGATCGCGTTCTTCTTCACGCTGTTCATCGTGCCCGAGACCAAGGGCAAGAGCTTCCAAGAGATCCAGGACATGCTGGCTGGCAGGTGGGTAGCCACAATATTCATTATTAACACTTGAAAGGTAGATCTATAGTTTGAACATGTGAATTAGTGGTTTCTTGAGAGCAGTGATAGCCTAGTGGTTAAGAAACTCGGCCTCTCGATCGAGAGGTCCGGTTGAAATCCCAGGCACGCCTGATTTTTCAAAATTATGTGCGAATTAGAAATTAATTATCACTGCTTAAACGGTGAAGAAAAATATCGTGAGGAAACTGGCATACCTGAAAGATTTATAAAAAATAATCTCAAAGGTATGTGAAGTCTACCAATACGCACGTGGCCAGCGCGGTGGACTATGGCCTAATCCTTCTCATTCTGAGAGGAGACCCGTGCCCAGCAGTGGGACAATGATGGGTTGATGATGATGAAAGCAGGCGCTATAGCAGCATAAGATTTTTGGGGGATCATATTGGAAACGCTGTTTACGCCGTTATCCAACGAAATATATTGACTTCAGAACTATGTACAAAACCAACATTTTTTCAATTATTTTTTATTTAATCGTGACGTAGAAGTCGGTTGTATTTTTTTGTTGTCTTTTTTTCACCTTTTTTAGTGATGGCATACTAACGGTTATATTAATATAATATATGAATAAAATAGTTAATGAAAAACTTACGATCACCCCTACGATTTTTGAAAGTTCCCCTCGATTTCTCTGGTCTGAAATCACCAAACCCTGATTTCCTTATAATGGGACCACCTTTGGTATATCTTTATTCCAACAAAAATCATCAAAATCGGTTCATAAACGACGAAGTTATCCGCGAACAAACATAAAAAAACATATATACAGCCGAATTGGGAAACCTCCTCCATGTTTGAAATCGGTTAAAAATAATGTATTTTTTGTTTTCAGGAAATCGTCGATGCCAGAAAAGTCGTAAACGGGCGACCAGTGAACCAACCCGAATTTAGATGGAATTTTAATGTAATTAACTTAATTATAATTTAAATAATAATCTAAACTTTTGTATTAAATTATATTTTTGTATTGACTTTTGTGCGTATGATAAGCACGCAGGGCCTACAGTATAGAGATTTTTAAAATTTGGTGAATATTTAATAATTGTAATTGTAAAACTTAAAGTTTTACAACTACAATATTTAGAAAAAATACGCAGCTATTTATTATATTTTGTGAATTTATGAACAAAAATACCTAACTGTTTTTAATGTAATTTTTTATTTGTTTTAATTTATCGATTTTTTTTATTAATTACGTTCTTAACAAAAAATATGACATTGTTTAAGTCTGTTTAAGGAAAATTTATTATTACTTCATATTAAAAAAATACGGTTATACCGCATGAAATAAATATTTTTAGAGCCAAAGAAAATAATATTTATTTTTGATAAGTAAGTAAATATTTAAAAGCTTAGCTGTGTATCAATTAACTAATAGTTATTACCGTACTTTTAAAAAGTATTTAAAAATTATTGAATTTGGAATACCTACTTATTAAAATCCAGAGATTGTAATTTATGATATATTTTTGATAAATATAAAATAGGCCCGTCAAAGTACAAATATATTTACATATCGCTAGGCGCGTGTTGTGATACCTTATATTATAAAGAATTTATACTGTAAATAATGTTATCGAATATTATTATTTGTGATACGAATTGTTTTAAATAAATGTTTGAATAAAATACTTATTTGTTTTTACTGAATCATATCTTAATCTTTTTCGGATGTTGGTAAGATTAAAAGTAAAAATTAAGATTTTAAAGATCGATGAAAAAAAATATTCCGGATTTGAGGAATATTCTAACCCTTTGTGGTTCGACTCCGGCGGCACCACCGCCACACCTATTTCTACCTAATAACAGCAGTGTTAGGAGGTGGTGTGTTCCGGTTTGAAAGGTGTGGTAAGGGAGACAGACTTTTCCGAGGCGTTCCAGCTTAGTCCTCAGGGGTAGCGGTGCATCTGTGGCCGACCTCACGTAGGTATATCTAATCCTATCTGGAGTTGATTACAGATGTCCATGGGCTGCAGGAGCCACTTACGATCAGGTGGACTGCATGTTCGTCTGCTACTCCTATATTATAAAAAAAAAAAACTGACGATCCGCGTGGGAAGCGGTCACCATGTTGGTGTGACACGCAAAGGGGAGGGAACTTTCGTAATAAGAATTCACCATCCTCTTACCAGACTGACCAGACTGGTCTGGTCTGACGCGCAGAAGGTCCCGGGTTCGATCCCCGGCCAGACAGATTTCTAATTGATGAATTTAGATTTCTGTCTCTGGGTCTGGGTATTTGTGTATTTGTCTCTGTGTGTGTCCATTGCGTCCACGATACAGGGAACCCTAGTGTGGGGCTGTGAGTGTAGAAAGCGTTTTACCATCACTAAACTGCGTGACTAGTTACTACTCAGATAACTAAATATAAATCTAACAATGACTGATAAAACACAAAGGAAATAATTATTTAGTTTGCTCATTAAATAGGTTTTTAAATAAAAATGGTTACAAAAGATTATGCGGTATTTGTTTTTAAATATCAACTACTTGAATATTTGTAGATTCATCTCAAACATTTGAAAGTAACGTGGTATATCACGTTTATATATATTCACGTTTAGTTTTAGATAAATTATTTATTTAGTACTTAGATGTGATGTCATTGACCTTTTTGAAGAAATCTATAATATATGCGTGAGTCTTTAAATAAAGTTCTCAAGATGTGTGAAAGTCCTTAAAAAGTTCTCAAAGTGTGTGTTCTCAAAGTCTATCAATCCTAACTTCGTTAGCGCGGTAGGCTAAAGCCTAAGCTCTTGTAATTCTGAGATACCGTGCCCAGCCGTGAGATAGCACTATATGTAATCTACTTATATAATACATAGTGTATTTTTATTCTCTGGGTTAGCAAATTGCAATCCCCTAAAGGTACGCTTTCCCTAGTCAGGACGGCTCCTAACTATGTCGGTGGATAGGTAGGTACCTGCTGATTATGTCAGCAATATTTGCTTATTCATTCTAATTTTTTTGCAAGACTCTGTGTGTTCTTGTGCCACTGTTTTGGTTCCAAGTGTAAAGATGTGATAAGGGACATACTTATCCCAAGTTCCAACTTTTCTTCAAAAGTAGCACCGTTCATGGCCCACTTACCGAAGGTGGACTGTATACTAAATTGCTACTTAAATATTAAAAAAGAAAAAAAAAGTTAAAACGTGACCAGATAGCAATCATTTTACAAATAAAGTATTACTACTTATTACTTACCTACTTACAAGACAAATATGGTAACCTAAAATTATAAAAACACGTGTGAAAGGTGAAGATAAAACATTGTATTATACTTATTTTATAATTCAAATAAAAATTAAGCCTGAAAAACTATATGCACAGTTCACGGTATTTAATCAATGATTTGCCGCAGTGAAAATCTATTTCAAATAACCTATGTAGTTACAAGATACAAAGTTTTAAGTAAAAGCACTGTCGCCCATGAATATTTTAAACTGCCACACTTATTTCTGCCTCATAACAGCAGTTTTGCTGCTGTGTTCTGGTTTGAAGGGTAAGGAAGGTGGTAAGGAAGACATACTTTTCCGAGGCGTTCCAGCTTAGTCCTCAGGGTAGCGGCGCATCTGTGGCCGACTCCAGATAGTAATACCCAATCCTATTTGGGGTTGATTACAGAAGTCCATGGGCGGCAGTAGCCACTTACCATCAGGTGGACTGCATGTTCGTTTGCTACTCCTATATTATAAAAAAAACAGCTTCGTATAGAAGGTGTTCAACCTAAAACCCACAACAGATGGTGGACCCAGTGGTGGTCACCTCATATAATATAAGTGAAATGTCAGTCGGCATCCACACCCTACCACCAAAAAGCAAGAATTGCTTCACGTAAAATAGTAACGACGGAAGAGTTGTAGTGGCGGTTCATGAGCCAGCCAAAGATAGGTTAAAGTATTTAGTGGTAAAAGCGTGGCGGTTTTCCTATGAGGGGAAAAATACATTAGTTGCGAAAGGTCCTTCTATTTTTTAAATTTTGCCGGCGCCCCAGTAAGGTCACGGATGTACCTAAAATGACTTCAAATTTTGAGGGCCTTGAGTTCCTTTTTCGCAACCGAATGACTAAAAACCACATTAGACCTATACTCCTAACGGAGCTATAAACGCCAGTCGCTAAACTGTGAGTTGCGGATGCTAAAAGTAGCTACATAGTCTGCTAGGACGGTTATTTAAAATAAACTGAAATCAAAGCTAGCAGGCAGCGCTAGTATATTACAATTTATTGTCATAAAATTATAAATATAAATCAAACAAAAATGTAACTTTAATGCCCTCAACTGCAAATATTTGCATAAACCTAAGCCTGTATTTGTCGTTGAATATAGTACAATTAACTTTGTTATCTCTCTCAGCACGAGACTGATGTGGCATATTTTATTAATAGCTATTATTGTTGGCAAGTGAATGCCAAGACGTATGGGCAACCTTTTGAAAATACACGCTTTTAAGATCGAGTCTCGAAGTGGAGCGTGGGGTACCCCCGCGCACCTCAAAGATGACAGATAAAAAAAATAAGGAAAAATGAACATTTGGTGGTACGGAAGCCTTCATGTGCCAATTCGACTCGTACTTGGCGAATTATTTAAGGTGGTATGGAAGCCTTTGTTGTTTGACTTCACAAGTTTTACCACACCAAAAGCTGCCGTATAGCAGCAGAGTTAATGCTCATTTGTTTGGTTCGACGAATATGATAAAGAGAGAAACACAAAACCTCAGGTAGAACTTTAGTTTTTTTTCGGGTTGATACAGATCATATTCATTGGTGGTAGTGGCCTCTTACCAACAGGTGAATTACATGCTCGTTTGCCATTTCTATTTTACAAAAAAAAATAAGTATCTAGACGCAACTCCTCAAGTATGAGCTAAGTATTATACTATAGTGATAATGGACAGACAGAAACAGATACAAACTATAATACACATGTGGCAAGTACACAGTAGGCCAATTTCAATGCGTAAACTCCATGAAGTCACTGCTACCTAAAAAAAAACAAACCACCGTTATTTTGACAGCTGTCATGTCGGATTTGACAAACAAATTCAAATTGTCAAATGCACGTGTTTACATTGTGGTGTTTTTGAGAACTTTCGTATAGACTAACCTAATGTGAATAAATACATACGATGGATCCAAAGAAAATACTGAAGAATCCATCTTTAGCGTACACGAGTAATCCGGACTACAGAAAACCGCCAAAAACAGCAAACCCGGTAAGTAACCTTCATAATGTTTTCTTTACTTCTTCCAATTTTTTTTATAAGTATAAGTAAGCAAATTCACCGTCAACCCATTGCTGTCCCACTACCACTACTACCACGGATCTCCTTTTATAGTAAGAGAGATTAGAAGTCATAGTCAATGCGCTGGCCAGAGTGTTGACTTCAAAGACTAGAGGATTTTTTTCAAAGACCTCTCACGTTTCGTCACGATGTTTTCTTATACTGTTAAAGCAAAAGCAAGGAATCACAAGAATTCCAAAAAAGTGATCATAGAGCAATTAGTATAAAAGCTTATAATTTTTTATCATTTCAGTACCTACAATGCCTTGGCGCACCTCACATCGACTCCTTCAACTACATGCTGCAGGATGGCCTCAAGGCTGCCATCGCAGACCTCATCCCCGCCGAGTTCGAGCTACCCAAAGGTGAACGGGTGAAGATTACCATTGATGAAGCAGCCTTCGCTAAACCCAGCGTACCAATAGAGGCTGTGGGTGTTAAGAGTCAACGGGTGCTGCCGACGGAGTGCAGGCAACGAGCGGCCACCTATAAGGGCGAATTCAAGATCCGGTTGACCTTTGAGGTCGATGGGCGGAGCATTTCAGTTGACCGGTCGATGGGCAACTTGCCAATCATGATTAAGGTATGAACATGATAATTTTAATGTTTGTATTTGGCCTGCGTTTAAATAAAAATGAATGTGACATAGATTTAAATGAAATTTTGTATAAACATTCTCATGGTTACTATAGAATTTCTAGAATTAAAAAATAAGCTTTCTCCATTCATAGCCCCACACTAGGACATAAAAAATGTATACACAAACATCCAGATCAGATATCCAAAATCTATAAAGAAGATAAGTTTGGCCAGGGATCAATCTATGAACACTTTGCGCATCAGACCAATACAGAGATCTCTGCCATGAGGGTCGTCAATAAAAATATCCCCTCGGCTATTCCAGATTCTATCTATCCCTATGCAAAATTTCATCCAGATCCATAAAACATTATCCAAACTTTTACCTTTGCAATATTATGTATAAGGGTTATAATAAAAACTGGGTTTTAATGTTTGTGCGTTTTATTTTTTTTTCAGTCAAAAATGTGTCATTTAGCAGACTTATCACCGGAGGAATTAGTGAAACACAATGAACACACTGACGAGTGGGGCGGATACTTTATTATAAAGGTAATTCATTTGTAAGTTGTCCTCTATGAAACAAAATTGTATTCAATAACTCTAGACAGTTAAAATTATGAAAGGTGGTAGAGTGAGTATGGTTTGATTAGGGAGGGACTGCTGTCACACTTATTTCTAACATTTATCATCATCATAATAAAAAACGCTTTAAATAAGTAGTCCACCACGCTGGTCAAGTGCGTATTGGTAGACTTCACATACCTTTGAAAACTTTTTTTTAAAGATTTCTCAGGTATGCAGGTTTCCTCTCGATGTTCTCGTTCACCGTTTAAGCAAGTGATAATTAATTTCTAATACGCACATAACTTTGAAAAATCAGAGGTGCGTGCCTGGGATTTGAACCTCGGACCCCTCGATCAAGAGGCCGAGTTTCTTAACCACTAGGCTATCACTGCTAACATTAGGAAGGAGTTATTGCATTTAGGTGTGCGGGTGTGGATGCCGTCTGACTTATTATTAGACAACCATGCGAGCCTTCAGGAGTGGCAACACATCTGTGATTGGCTTTAGGTACCTTCTATGTGGCAATACTAAATATATATAACTCAAAGGTGACTGACCGATATCTATCAACGCATAGCCCAAACCACTGGACGGATCAGGCTGAAATTTGGCATACAGGTTGATGTTATGACGTAGGCATCCGCTAAGAAAGGATCTTGATCAACTCTACCCCCAAGGGGATATAATAGGGGATGAAAATATTACTTCATAACGCGTGCTCGCGGCTTCGGGCAAAACCTTTTATGTCTATGGGCAGTGGAAGCCACTTACCATTGGATGGACTGCGTGATCATTTGCTACTTCAATGGTATGAAAAAAAAAATCAATGTAAATAGTATCTAAAATACTTACATTACTTTGTTCAGTAACACATTTTAACATGACATAACAATTTAATTAGGATTTTTTTTGTTAATGTTTTTCATCTACAAACTGTAATACCCTTCATTTATTCCTTTATTTCAGGGTCATGAAAGGCTAGCCAGGATGCTACTAGTCACTCGCAGGAATTATCCAGTAGCAATCAAAAGATCTGGTTGGAAGATGAGGGGGAACCTGTTCTCCGACTATGGTGTTCTCGTCAGATGTGTCACCGATGACCAGACTAGCACTGTGAGTATCATTATGGCTTTTTATCCGATTGGCGAGGGTAATGTTTTTCGTATGTATATGTCGGAACAGGATGGTCGAATTAGTTGATTTTAATGTATTCCCGAACCTACATCTTTGTTACTTCTTATTTGTCAGGATAATTATAACACAGGTACAGGTAGGAATACAATCTCGAATATTTTTATCAATAACTTAATACTATGTCTCTTAACTTAATCACTTGTAATGTCGGAGTGTTCACCTGTGACGTCATCAAATGGGTACTTCAGAACACAAGCTACACCTAAAGCACTTCATGGAGTTTCGACATTCTCGGTGCTGCGGTCGTATGGGGCGAACGCAAACAGAAAGACTTTTTGAAGGTGATGAACCCTTTGCGGTTCTAATCCACCGCCACACCTATTTCTACCTAATAACAGCAGTGTTAGGTGCTGCTGTGTTCTGATTTGAAGGGTGTGGTAAGGCAGACATACTCTGCCGAGACATTCCTGCTTAGTCATCAGAAGTAGCGGCGCACCTCAGGTAGGAATCTAATCTGACCTGAAGTTGATCCCACATGTCCATGGGCGGCAGTAGCCACTTACCATCAGGTGGACTGTATGCTCGTATGCTACTCCTATATTATAAAAAAAAATCCAATATAGCGGACAAATTATTTTTTAAGCATCCCCGCCCCCCATGATATCGAATTGCGTACCAAATGAAAGGGTTTAATAAGGAGAATACGAAAAACATAATTACATTACAACAACAAACAAAGATTCTTTAAAAACCTTGTTTTTAAAAATCACAAAAATAAGAAAGATTTTTATAGAAACCTTTTTTTTTGTCACCATTTACAGAACAACGTCCTCCACTTCCTACAAAACGGTACCTGCAAGCTGATGTTCTCTCACCGCAAGATGATGTACTACGCTCCGCTGGTGCTCATCATGAAGTGCCTGGTGGACTGGCCTGACCACTACATATACAGGTTGTTGCTGCATGGGAAGAAGAATGACTTGTATTATGTTAAGTAAGTATTTTAAAAATCATTATATAATAAAAGTACATGCAACTGAATGTAGAGCCCCCTCCTTTTCGAAATTAAAGAGATGTTATTTTAGTTTTATCTCAGAATTTTCTCATGGATATGGTTGTCATGGAAAGGTTTAAAATACGAGTACATAAAAACCAGGATCTTTCTTCGAAACCAGTTACGCCCGTTATCAATAATCAATCGATCTAATGTTTTGTATGCCAAAAATCGAAATTGTTTTCGATATTTTGTACGCAATAAATGAATAGATTGAATATTAATAACGTACATTATCCTATTCCTATCTGAGGTTGGCCACAGATGTGTTGCTAACCCAGAACACTAAAGTGAGGACTGAGTATATCTCCTTTACCACACCTTGCAAACCAGGATACGCATTGCTGAACACTGTTGTTATTACACAAAAATGCCTCTGGTGTAATTTGTCTGTCTGTATTACTAATAAAAGCACTATCAAAATTAATTTATATCCTCTATTCCCAGTTGCATCCAAAACATGTTACGCGAGCTCCACGAACAAAGCCTCCACACATCCCACGAGTGCAAGGTCTACCTAGGCCGGATGTTCAGACCCAAACTCACCGAGCTACCACCCTGGACTACTGATCTCCAGGCGGCAGACTTCCTCCTGAAGAGGTGTGTGATGATCCACCTGAAAGACCCCAAGGACAAGTTCCACGCTCTGGTCTACATGGCGCAAAAGTTATATGATGTTGTCCAGAATAAATGTAAGGTGTGTATGAGTAGGATATTGTCAAATCAAATCAAATTTGTTTATTATGGAATGTGCTTTAGGGGTTGCGGGAGGCAAGAATGGGAGCTCGAACCGTCCAGAAAGCGACCCCGGGAAGGACGGTGGTATGTGTGGTCGCATACCGTCGTGAACACCAGATGGTGTGGTGAGTTTCAAGCTCACCTGGGCGGAGCCCGACGGGGCAACGCGCCAAGTGAACTCCGGTTGCGTCCGGTTGCGGTTTGCCTTGTGTTTTTTTTTTATAATATAGGAGTAGCGGACGAGCATGCAGTCCACCTGATGTTAAGTGGCTACTACAGCCCATGGACATCTGTAATCAACCCCAGATAGGATTAGATATTCCTACCTGAGGTCGGCCACAGATGCGCCGCTACTCCTGAGGACTAAGCTGGAACGCCTCGGAAAAGTATGTCTTCCTTACCACACCCTTCAAACCGGAACACAGCAGCGCCTAACACTGCTGTTATTAGGTAGAAATAGGGGTGGCGGTGGTGTCGTCGGAGTCGAACCACAAAGCATTCTACCACCTAATCGTGTGCTATATATTATAAAATAATAACAATACTTATTGAAGATTTTTAATTATATTGGTTGTAGGTAGAAGGTGCTGATGCAGTAATGGTGCAGGAGCTGCAAGTGGGTGGCCACCTCTACCTGCAGGTGCTGAAGGAGCGGCTGCAGACACTGCTGTACATTCTGAAGGCTAACATACTCAAACGGGCTAGGAATAGCGGCAAATTGGTGTTGGGATCGGTGAGTTATGATAAACTTATAAAGATTGGTGGGTTTGTTTGAGTTGTATGCAAAATTATTTTTCACTAGTTTTTGCCCGCGGCTTGGCCCGCGTTTAAAAGGAAATAATATAACATAGTAACATACATAAAACTGAAAATTCGTACCTTCATTGGAATGACAGTGGCGCCATCTGGCGAAAATTGGTCGTACCAACTCTGAAACCTTCGTGGGCTCATAGACAACAACTTTGCTAAAGATCATCACTTGATCAAATGCATAGTTTATGATTCAATCCTTACTAATATCAATTAAAATATCGAAATATCGATGTTTTTTGGTCTAAAAGAACGATTTTTCGATTGATCGATCTTAGATCGCCATGCCTAGTTCCCATGTGATTTCCAGGATAAAAACGATCCTTTGTCCTTTCTCGGGTCTCAGACTATCTTTGTACAAAATTTCATTAAAATTAGTTCAGTGGTTTAGGCGTGAAGAAGAAACAACCAGACAGACAGACAGACAGAGTTACTTTCGGATTTATAATATTAGTAAGGATAAGGATTTTACCACAATATGTATGGGGTATATTTATTCCATAGTTGTGTGATACGAATGCCCTTAAAAACTGTGATAGCCAACATGGTTGAAACTCGCTTGGCCTCTTGATCAAAGGGTCCGAGGTTTGAATCCCAGGCACCATTGATCTTTCACTGTTATGTTCACAATTAAAACGAATAACTTGCTTTAACGGTGAAAAAAAAACATCGTGAGGAAACTTATACAACTCAGATTTATAAAAAAAATTCAATGGTATGCGAAGTCTACCAATTCGCACTTGGCCAGCGCGGTGGACTATGGCCTAATCCTTCTCATTCTGAGAGACCCGTGCCCAGCAGTGGGACAGTGATGGTTGATAACGATTTATTAATTTCAGGTGTTGATTACAGATGTCCATGGGCGGTAGTAGCCACTTACAATTAGGTGCATGCTCGTCTGCTACTCCTATATTATAAATCTATTTGTATATAAATAAAAATATTTTTATATTTTTTCATTCTACTAATTCTACTTATTTCCTATAATATCCAGTTTACAGACCGGTGTAACCTTAAAAGATTTTTTATATTTCGTGTTACATTCTTAACTTAATTGCGTTTAATAATAAAAAAATGTATCTTCACACAGAAAGAGCTGCAATTGTTGCTACGTATGTCCGGCAGCCTGGAGCAGAAGTTCGAGACCTTCCTCGCGACCGGCAACGCTCCCTCCAACAACGTCAACCTGGCGCAGTACAAGGGCCTGACCGTCGTCGCCGAGAATATCAACCGGATGAGATACATGTCGCACTTCAAGTGAGTATAATTGTGTTTTGTATTGACGGACCTTTCCTGTCACGCTGGTTAGTGTTCTTGCGGATCTGATCCGCAAGTAGACCTGCATGACAGGTTAGCTATACATTATATTAAAAAGACATTTAATTGCATAGCTAACAGGCCAAAAGCCTCTTATTAAATTTTTTGTAATAAGCGATGAGGTAGACAGTCTACGTCTGATGGAAAGTAGTCTCCGGGAGAACCACCGTCATATCTATTTCTGACTTTTAATAGCAAGTCTTTACGCTGCTATTTCGGATTGGAGGGTGGGGTAAAGGAGACAGACTTTCCGAGGTGTTCCGAAACTTAGTCCGCATGTAACAACGTATTTGGTGACTTTACGTCGTATTTCTATAATTTTCTTTTAGTGAGGTTTATCATAAAATTCAATTAGGACAGGATTATAAGTTGCAGAAGACTAAGTTAAAGCGCATTCCATGACACATCATATATGTTTTGGTAGTCAAGTATTCCACAGTATATCATTTATGACTAAATAAGGTGCAATTGTTCCCCAGAGCGATCCATCGAGGGTCCTTCTTCATGGAAATGAGGACAACAGAAGCTCGGCAGCTACTCCCTGATGCCTGGGGCTTCGTGTGTCCAGTGCACACCCCGGACGGAGCGCCCTGTGGACTGCTGAACCACCTCACCTCCTCCGCACAGGTAGGTGGCCACCCATGCAGGGCAGTCGACCCCAGGTGACCACTAGTCATAATTATTGCTTGTTTATAATAACCATTCTGTCCAATGTTTTGCCTACCAAAGGTTGACAATATCTGCCGATCTTTCGACATTACATGGAACTTAGTCCTATCTTAAAGTATCTCATCTGTATCCAGTTATAAATACAAGATTTTATTTCACAGGTAACTCAGATACCAGATCAAAAGCAAATAGAAGGGTTGCCGAGTGTGTTAGAAAAATGTGGTAAGTTTAACAATACTTTTATATAGTTTTCTTATTATTTTATAATAAACATGCATAGTTTAAACCAGAACCGGGACACTTAAATATTGCACGGATGTTCCCTATATAAGTACGTGTTCTTAGAATGTTTTTAATATTTTGTTTTGAAAATCTGAATTTAATTTGAAGTCGGATACAAATGAGTTGCAAGGAGCAAATAGGTCGGTTGTGTCTGGCTGGGGATCGAACCCGGGACCCTTTGTGCGTCAGACCGGTATGGTGACCGTTCCGCCACGCGGTTCGCCGCGGTCATAACTAGGTATCACCTATAACTAGAAAATGTAAAGTGTAATATGTTAATAGTAAGCGATAACCGCATGATCCAATAAAGATTATGGTGAACTCCTCCCTTCTATCAGAAGCCTTCATTACCCAGGTATGGAACCAATGTCCACGATAGCCCAGACACCCCTTGCCAAGGATGTGTACAAATACCCAGTGTTCGTGGACGGCCGCCCCGTGGGCTACTTCCCCGAGGACACCCTGGACAAGTCCACCGCCTACCTCCGCACCCTCAAGATCCGGGGGGAAGAAGTGCCAATCACCACCGAGATTGTTGTTATACCAAAGAGACAGGTGAGCTTTGGCACCGGTTTTTTTTTCGAAATTAAGCACAGTTTGTTTTGTCTTTACAATATTAAAAATAAGCCAGATTTTAATATAAATATTTGTTGATTGTTTTCTTATTTATTTATTTATTATTTTCTTTACTAAAATTTATCTTAATAAGTGTTAAGTTAAGTTAATAAGTAATAAGTAGCTACAAATATTTTTGATGTGAAACATCTATAGCCGTACGTAAAACCGATTTCTGGCGTGGCGACGCATGCCACGGTATATATATACAGTCTATATGCAGTAGTGTGTATGGTGACGTGTCGCCATGCGGATCGTAATATTTTATTTTATCATTATGACATATTTAGTTCCTATCACAATATGTTATTTTCTGCATATTACTTTTACAAAATAATGTCGATGTTTCACATCTGCCAGGCGTCCCGTGACGGCTTACATTTTTTTTTAAATTTTTATTTTTAGTAAAAACCATTTTAAAATAGGGCGTATTTTATTCCTTTGTTTGCTCAGCTTCTATATTCTTTCTGAAAGTCAACATTATTTATTAATTTATTTTATGTTATTAATTTGAAAGGTTAACCCAACTATACTAATTATTAAAATAATACATTGAACCATAATAATAAAAATCAACACCATTAAGTAACATATGTAGAATAAGCAAAAAATGTGCATTTAACTTTAATTTTAAGATACATATCTATGACAACTTCACAAGGTATTTCGTTATGGAGAAAAAGCGAAAGAAACTCCACAACACACCAGTAACACAGTATAGTCCGCGCGAAACTTCTAGTCCGCTCTGAAGTTGTTGCGCGCAGGTTTAGTTAGCACATACTCCGTAACGTAAGGGCACACTAACGCAGCTATGTTCCGCGCTGTCTATGTCCCGATATCTACAATTTGCTATTGCAACGATACTCGTTCCTATATTCGGAGCGGACTAGTAGTTTGGTTCGGGTTATAACACAGTAATGGGTGGTTTGTTTCAAATCAAATCAAATCAAATCAAATCATTTATTTTGCTTAATATAGGTATACAGTTGTTATATCCTTAAAATTGTCCTCTATATTACACCTCTTAGAGGTATGCAAAATTTTAATTAATACATAATTGTCTTCTTATTATTCAAATTAATTTTTAAACAGTCAATTTATAATTTTAAAACATTAACATAACACTATTATTAAATTATTATTATTAAATTATATATGTCATTATCATTCTATACATTGTCGTTTAAAAATTCTTTAACGGAATAGTACGCATTATCAATAAGGTGTAATTTAAGCAATCTTTTAAATTTATAGCCAGTTGCAGATTTTATATAATCAGGGAGTTTATTATATATTTTAGGACCCATACAAAATACACTGTTGTGGTAGAGCTTTGTTCTCGACTTTATTGTCCTTAATTTATTAATATTTCTAGTCAATGTTAATTTTCCGTAATTGTCAATATCTCCATTTACCATCGATGCAATCTCATATATATATAACGAAGGGAGAGTTAATATTTTTAAATTTCGAAAATGTGACTTACAAGAATCAGTTTGTCTTAATTTACATATAGAACGGATACATTTCTTTTGTGCCTTAAATGCCCTTTCAGCACTAACTGCGTTACCCCAAAAAATTATTCCATATCGCAACATACTTCCAACATACGCATGATATGCAGTTAAGGTTGTAGGTAGGTTCACAATCTTATTTAACTTGTATAAAGCAAACGAAAATGCATTTATTTTCTTGCTAAGGTTTTCAATGTGTGTTTGCCAAGATAATTTATTGTCTATATGTAATCCTAAAAATTTAGTGGTGGTGGTTGTTTGCAGGTGTGTTCGCAGTACGCAGGTGTGTTTCTCTTCACATCAGGCGCTCGTATGATGCGGCCGGTTATAAACCTGTCCACCGGGCAGCTGGAGCTGATTGGTACAATGGAACAGCTGTATCTAGATATCGCTGTCACACAGGGGGAGATATATCCAGGTAAATCTAGACAAAATAGCAGTGATAGCCTAGTGGTTAAGAAACTCGAAGATCGAGGGATCCGAGGTTCAGATCCCAGGCAAACCTCTGATTTTTCGAAATTATGTGCGTATTAGAAATTAATTATTACTTGCTTAAATGGTAAAGGAAAACATCGTGAGGAAACCTGCATACCTGAGAGATTTTTTTTATAAAATTTCTCAGGTATCTACCAATACGCACTTGGCCAGCGCGGTGGACTATGGCCTAATCCTTCTCATTCTGAGAGGAGACCCGTGCCCAGCAGTGGGACAGTAATGGGTTGATGATGATGATGATGATATAATTGTTTTATCACCAGGTAAAACCACCCACATGGAGTTGTCCAAGTCAGCGTTCATGAGCAACCTGGCCCAGCTGGTCCCCATGCCGGACTGCAACCAATCACCTCGGTAAATATATTCTATTATTACTATATTATATTATTATTACTCTATTTGATCACGCATCGCCGCTCGCTTATCGGGCATTTGACAAATTTTGTAATCCCTTAATTGTTTAATGAAGGTATAGTTCGTGCCAAGCTTCTAGTCCACTCTGAATACAGAAACGAGTCGCGTCGCAACAGCAAACCCTTCGCTGCTCGCTCTCACCCGCGGGTAAATATCAGTTAGTGTGTCCTTACGTTGCTACGGAGTATATGCTTGTAGTTGTGTTCGATCGCATTGGATCTCTGACTACACCTGCACGGAACAACTTCAGAGCGGACTAGAAGTTTGGCGGACTTTACCAATAAAGACATTTTAAATATTTTGTTTTTTTTTAACAGAAACATGTACCAGTGCCAGATGGGGAAACAGACGATGGGCACACCCATCCACACGTGGGCGACCAACGCGGAGACGAAGCTGTACCGTCTCCAGACCCCAGCGACCCCGCTGTTCAGGCCGACGCACCACGACCACCTGGGCCTGGACGACTACCCCAGCGGGACCAACGCGATCGTCGCCGTCATATCCTACACCGTGAGTGTTGTTGGTCCTCCGAGCCGGACATTGTAACATCCCCCACCCTTCAGGCCCACATAGACTTCTCTTCGGCCACAGATGCGCCGCTACCCCTGAGGACTGAGCTGGAATGCCTCGAATAAGTATGTCTCCCTTACCACACTTCAAGCCGGAACGCAGCAGCGCTTAACACTGCTGTTATGAGGCAGAAATGGTGTAACGGCAGTGCCACTGAAGCCGAAGCAGAGGGTTATACCACCTTATATTTTTTTTATAATTTTTATTTATATTATCAATAAAATAATTTCCATCGCTCGTAATAAAAAAAAATATGAAAAATATTTTGTCGATTAGCACCTGAGACTGCTTTAATAAAGAAAAAGGTTTTCGCCTACAAAAAAAAATATTTTTTGGTGTTCCTCATAGGTATTATGTTTTTCTACCTCCAGGGTGATTACTTTTATGTTTTCCTAATATGTTTTTCTACCCCACAGTGATTATTTTATTGTTCCTATTTTCTAATATTATATTTTTCTACCCTTACGCTGATAATAATTTACGTGTCTACCCCCAGGGCTACGACATGGAAGACGCGATGATAATAAACAAATCTGCCTACGAGAGAGGCTTCGCGGCCGGTACTGTGTACAAATCGGACTTCATAGAGCTGGCACACGCGTCCTCGTACTTCTGTAGAGACCCCGCCAAGCCGGAGCTGGCGCCGCACATCGACGAGGATGGGTTACCGGCGGTGGGGGCCAGGATACAGCCCGAGGATCCCTTCTACTGGTTAGTGATACGTTGAGATGTTATCCGATTTGGCACGGTATGGTACGATATGATACGATACTATACTATACCGTTCTATATGATACAATACGGTGCGATACCGTTATGATATGATACTATACGATACGGCTCGATTTGATTTGGTAATATGTAATACGAAACGGTACAATACTATATTATACGATTCGGTTCGATATGATGTGATATAATACCATACAATATATTGTGTATACTAGTATTTCATACGGTAGGTATATTTCGCGTAAAACTGCTAGTCCGCTCTGAATAAAGAAATTAATCGCGTCGCCATAGCAAATTCTATGACTACACCTGCTCTCAACAACTTCAGAGTTGACTAGCAGTTTGGCGCGGACTATACTACTCTACTTTGAAGTTTTGGATTCAGCTATTATATATGTTATCAATATATTCTTCTGTTCTCTTCTTAGCTATTACGACGGCGAGAAGAGCCAGTTCGTGGTGTCCCGCTTCCACGGGAAAGAGGAGGTGTTCGTGGACAGCGTCAGACTCTGTGGGGACTTCTCTCCCCGGGCGCCCAAGAAGGCCTGCATCATGATAAGGATACAGGTATACCCCCTGGAATTACTCTTTATGTATTTGTTAACTTTTTTCATAATATTATAGCAGCAACGTTATGATGAGGAAACAGGTATACCGACTGAAATGACTCGTTATTTATTTTATAGGTTATTTTATAATAATCAAGTGCAAATGAGTTTGTATTTCAAATATTTCTGTCTAATAGTGGTGTTTAATGCTCCCTCACCACACCCGTTAAGGTGTGGTAAGGGAGAGATTTTTATAATATAGGAGTAGCAGACGAGCATGCAGTCCACTTGATGGTAAGTGGTTACTGCCGCCCATGGACATCTGTAATCAACCCCAGATAAGATAAGATATTCCTACCTGAGGTCGGTCACACATGCGCCGCTAACCCTGAGGACTAAGCTGGAATGCCTCGGAAAATTATGTCTCCCTTACCACACCCTTCAAAGCAGAACACAGCAGTGCTTAAGATAGATAGATAGATAGATAGATAGATAGATTATTTATTTCAAGAACTTAAGCAACAACAACAAATTATAACACACAATAAACAATGAAATCCAAAAATACACATATGGAAACACAAACTTAATTATGAACACTGCTGCTTAACACTGCTGTTTTAGAAAGAGGTGTGGTGGTGGTGCTCAAGAATCGAACCACGGGAGGTTCTATCATTTTTATATGTCTTTCAAATACTACAAATTTAAATAGAATACAACCGAGCTTAATACAGATATTATAAGACGCAAATAGGTACTGCTGCCACCGAATTTGAAATGTATCAATAATTGCTGATCAAAGACCGCTCAAAGGTTCCAAGACGCAAATAGGTGGTACCACCGAGAGCTATTCTATCAAGAATCACTGACCACAGTACCAATATACCCACCCCCAGCGCAACCCAACAGTGGGCGACAAGTTCGCGTCGCGCGCCGGGCAGAAGGGCATCTGCTCGCAGAAGTGGCCCGCCGAGGACCTGCCCTTCACGGAGGCGGGGCTGCTGCCCGACGTGCTGTTCAACCCGCACGGCTTCCCCTCGCGCATGACCATCGCCATGATGATCGAGTGCATGGCCGGCAAGGCCGCCTGTCTGCACGGGCACGTGAGTAGCGGTTGACACACACATTGCCCCGCTGTACCCCACAATCATACACAATACCCCACATTGCCCTACTACTCCCCACATTGCCCGAATATACCCTACAATCACGCACAATACCCCACATTGCCCTACTATTCCCCACATTGCCCCAATATACCCTACAATGACGCACTATACCCCACATTGCCCCACTACACTATATTACGCCGCCATACCCCACATTGCCCGTCTCCACCTCCCTATGACCTTATACCCCCGTGTACCACACTACTCCCTCTCTCCACACTGTCATCCCCTACTTCGCCCCTGTCATAGTGTCTTTCTTTATGCCCTCCTCAGTGCCCCCACCACACACTACCCCCTGTCTCATTTTGTCCCCCTCATTGTTTCCACCCTCTAGTAACCTTGACCTCAACCCCCTCCACACTACCCCCTCTGCCTCCACTGCTCCTCTGTCCTACCTCCCATCCTCCCTCTCCAAGGCGGCCTGTCTGCATGGACACGTGAGTATCATTGACCGCAAATTGCCCCACTGTACCCCAAATTACCCAAATATACCAAACAATGATGCACTATACTCCACATTGCCCCACCATAGTCCACACTGCCCTATTATACCCTCACCATATTGCCCCACCATGCCTCCACATTCCCCCTCTCCACCTCTTAACGACCATAGACCCCCACTGTCCCACACTACCCCCTCTCCCCCATTGTCCGCCGCCTCACTTTGCCCCTATTGTCTCTATTGATGCCCTTCTCTTGCCCCTTTTAAGTGCCCCTTCTACTCACTGCTCCCTCCCCCCTACTATCCCCGCCTCATTTTCCTCCCTCCATAGTCTCTACCCTCTGGAACCCTGGACCCTCTCCACACTACTTCTTCCGTGAGCATTAGCTCATATATCCCCACTGATTGCTATATCAGGTAACCCCACGCTATACGCATTACCCGTCATTGCCCCCTCTACCCAACTCCTACCTACTCTATAAACGCTTTCTACACTCACAGCACCACACTAGGATTGCTTGTATCGCGGGCGCCATGGACACACAAAGACAAATACACAAACACCCAGACCCAGAACAGATATCTAAATTCGTCAGATGTCTGTCTGGCCAGGGATCCAACCCGGAACCCTTTGCATGTCAGACCGGTATGGTGACCGCTACACCACGCGGGTAATCAATGAAACCTAATCCTTAAAAACTTTATCACTTGCTGTTGCCACTGACCTGTCTCTATACAACTTGCCCTTTTACCCCTCCCTTTATAGGGGTCACCTATACTCCCCGTTGCTCCCTTTAGCCCTTCACTCCCTGTTACTACTTAACCCCGTTTACCCTCTTTTTATTTGTCCTCGCTATCTTAATTATCCCGCGCTCTCCCTTTCCTTTCAAGGCCTCCTTTGTTATCAATTCCTTTACCCCTACTGACTGCAAAAACTCTTTTTATTTCGTTAATTTAAAACTTCGCAGACAATCAGCGACTTATTGTTTCCGAAATCTTACTAAACAACCCCCCACCCCCAGGTACACGACGCAACCCCCTTCCGCTTCACGGAGCAAGACACGGCGATCAACTACTTCGGGCGCCTGCTGACCGCCGCGGGGTACAACTACTACGGTACCGAGCGGGTCTACAGCGGGGTTGATGGTAGAGAGATGGTCGCCGATATCTTCTTCGGGCTCATACACTACCAGCGGCTCAGGCACATGGTCTCGGATAAGTGGCAGGTGGGTAAACTTTGTGTCAGCTCTGAAGTTGTTGCGAGCAGGTGTAGTCATACAATTTACTATGGCGATGCGATTCATTTCTATATTCAGAGCGAACTAGCAGTTTGGCGCGGACTATAATGGTGAAGGAAAACGTCGTATGGAACTTACACTTGATAAAAAGTTCTTAAGGGTGTGTGAAGTCTATCAGTTCTCACGCCAGCGCGGTGGACTATGGCCTAATATCTTCACTCTGAGTGGAGACCTGACGAACAATGGGGCGGTAAGAATTAACGATGAGTAGACCATGTGTTCGTAGTCACGTGATGAAATTTTGAAGCTACAGTGATCTCTATTTGACTGAAAGCCGGTTTCGGGGTAGCGGTAAGAATGGGAGCTCAAACCTCCCAACGAATATAAAATATAATCGAAAGTTCACAATTTTTAGTAGCGCTACTTATTAATAATCAGCAAGCAAGAATTGGTTGACTCAAGTTGTCAAACTTCGATTTTTGGTAGGGAAAATCACGGACATGTATTGTATCTAAAGCAAAACATTAGACAATTTTTAATCAATTGAAAAAAGCAATTTAATTGTTGAAAACCTCATGTTTTTATATTTTAAAGCTGGTATTCATATTATAATAATATTTTTTAACTGTTCTCATATTAAACTATCTATCACCTAGGTTCGTACAACGGGCGCAGTGGACGCCCTAACCCGGCAGCCGGTGAAGGGGCGAAGGCGCGGGGGCGGAGTCCGACTGGGAGAGATGGAGCGCGACGCCCTGATCTCTCACGGGGCAGCCTTCCTGCTGCAGGATCGGTTGTTCCACTGCTCGGATAAGAGTGAGGTATGTGTCTTTTACAAACTTTTATTTAATTTACAATATTAAATTTGTTTGGGTCGAATCTTAAAAGTAAGATATCGATCGTTTAAGCTGAAACTTTGCATTTTCATTTGGTTGACAATATGTGGTTAGCGAACTGACGTCATTTTTTTAATACAATATGGCAGACCGTATAAGATGATAGAATCTTCTGATTCGACTATACACTTGAAAAGGAATGTATGTACCAATTAAATTTCAGTATGCCAACGAGTCGCGTCTGAAGGCTAATTTTTGTTTTTATATTTTTTTTTTATTCCATGTCCTCTATAGATTCAAAAAACATAAATTAGTAGGGATCAGTTGTCGATGTAAGTCCAAGTCCGTATACATCTGTAAATTCTAATTAATTCGAATAAAACCAAACTAGAACAAACCTAACAGAAACCAGAACAAAAACCAAAAGTTTGTTCACGGCTTCGGTTGAATTTTCGGTCACTTATATATTATTTTTTGTCCCCAGGCGATTCTCTGCTCCAAATGCGGTACCCTCCTCGGTCCTATCGCAGCGGGATCAGAGTCAGGCGAAGGTTGCCGACTGTGTGGCGGCGGTACTCGCCTGCGCGTGTCCATCCCGTACATCTTCAAGTTCTTCGTGACGCAGCTCGCCTCCGTCAATATTAACGTGCGGATTAATTGTAGCAACATCGCTATTGATAGCTGCTAAGGATCATACACTTTTAAGTGAAATATGTTGGTTATGATCATAGATTAGTAAAGATACTTCGCCGCCTTGAAATTGAATTGGCTTCATTTAAACAAACGGCTTATTTTAGTAAGTTCTTTTTTTGAATCCTTGACAAATAAAAACATTTTTAGAGAAAATTTACGAATAAATAACTAATTTACGTAATAATTAAGTAATTTACGTAATAAATAAATAATTATTTCAAATATTTTAGGGACATTTTAGCACGGAGACGTGGCAAAACTTTTTTACGCAACTATTTCAATTCTCAAAACTGGGTACATTTTCTTGTTAGGAGTGAGTCATCTTTACTAATCTATGGTTATGATAATAAAAATATACCTACATACATATTTTCACATTGTGTACTTGTTACTTGTGATTGCTGGTTGTCATTTATCAAATTTGGTACTCCAAGATGTTATAATCGGGTATATTAAGGTTTGTAATGTGTGTACGATAAGTCGCAAGTAACGCGTGACTGGAGAAAGTCAAGTTGGACATGTATTGAGAATTATTACATTTCGTTGCTTTGCGAGAATTACGGCACAAGTAAAAAAGGTAATTTTCAAGGAGAGTTTAAAATTAAACAATGTTTCTGTTTCGAAATCTTTTATTTGAATGAGATTAAAATAATGATAAATACAATTATAAGTAGTTATGTATATAACCAATACATTAAAATAGGAAATATTTGTGATTAAGTTGTATCTTTAACAGAAAAAAAATATTTTAAGTTGTGCCATTATTCTTGCAAAGCAGCGATCTGTTTCCCATTGTTACATAGTGTGATGTTACATTTAAAGATCACAAAACTAGATAACGCACATTGGCACAATTGTCTACATAATCTTGCGTCAGTTTAGTTAAAATTCAGAGGTAATATAACTGAAAAAGCCAAATAGTGTGAATTTTTGTAATTTGATAATCAAGTGTATAACATGAGTCTTTCTCAAAGAATCTTAACGTATAAGTAAAAATACACATCTGAATTCCATATTGCACAACGAAACACCAAGAAAATACTTCAATTTTTCGTATCGTTATATGTACGCATAACATCTGTATAAATATCATGGATGAAAAACATCTGTCGAATTTACATGTACTTTGTCGTAAACCAAGTTGTCAACATGTAAATTTCTACAAGCATTGTATAATAATTGGGTTACACAAATAAAACAATTACTAAGAACTATAATATAATTCATTCAATCAATCCTCGTCCATCGCCACAACTTCTGCATCCTTCTTCTTGTTTTTCTTATTCTTTTTCTTGCTAGATTGTTGCAGAGCTTCTGCCGCTTCGGCAGCAGCCTGTTGCATCACATCAATGTTCTTGGCAGGAATGTCACCAGTTTCGTAGAACTTCAAACGGTCTTCCACTTGCTGACGGAGTTTCTCGCCGAATATTGTTGTTTGGTTTTCTATAAATAATTATATTTTTGAAGTTACTATTTCATCATTCATTTGGTATCATTGTAGAATTTATCTGAATACTAGAAAATAAATTATCGTTAGGTTTAACTATGAAGGAAAATGTTGTGAAAGCTTCGCACTACAGAGTTCCGTAAAAAAGAATTCTCAAGGGTGTGTGCCAATATGCTTGTCAAGAGACAAGTTTGATGGACTATGTCTTAATTTTTTTTATTCTGAGGAGATCCGTACCAAAATTAATAAACTAATGGGTTTATGGGGATTGAAGAATTTATTAATGAGGGATCACCATCTCCAATATAAAATACTACAAAATTATAATATTGCAGATGTTTCTACAATACAAATTTAATAATGTAGCACTAACACTGAGGCACAGAATATGCAATGCATATGCCTCGTAATGTACATGCATATGCTGTAGCATGGGCTTTATTACCACAAGTGTACAGAGAACTTGCGATAGATCAACCATGCAATTACAATTAATACATACATTGGCAAGCTGTGAAAGTTTTACATTTGAAGGTGGTAGAACCCTTTGTGGTTCTACTCCGGCGGCACCACCGCCACATCTATTTCTACCTCACAACAGCAGTGTTAGTGCTGCTGTGTTCCGGTTTGAAGGGTGTGGTAAGGGAGATACTTATCAGAGGCCTTCCAGCTTAGTCCTCAGGGGTAGCGGCGCATCTGTAGCCGACCTCAGGTAGGAATATAATCCTATATGGGGTTGATTATAGTTGTCCATAGGCGGTAGTAGTCACTTACCATCAGATGGATTGCATGCTCGTCTGCTACTCCTATATTATAAAAATAAAAAACATACTATTGGATCCTATCCGTCCCGGCCTACAAAAAAATATAGCAACATGTTCTTACCAGAGAAGCAATCGATCCTCGACGCAATAGAGCACTTGTTGGCGAGGTAGCGGCTGATACGGCCCTTGTTCTTTAGTCCAGCACGACCAATGAACGTTGAATGGTACAGCAGACCGTACTTCGGTGTGTTCGAGCGGGTCTTTAGGGCTCGGAAGAGGGCTTTTTCGGCACCTGGGGACATATTATGACAGTTAAGTTAGTAGAGTTAATGATATTTAGTTAGACGCTGTAACAAATGTTCATTGTGTTAGGCACATCACTATGGTTCAATATCCCAGCACTAGCTGTCATGTAGACAGATAGATTCGGCGAGCTTTTCAGTGACACAATATGGAGGATTCGTAAATCCGTCGTAGGTATCAAGAGTTTTAATTGTAAAAGTTATCTAATGATTGTATTGAATAGAATAATGAAATTGAATTGAAATTGAATATTGTCTAATGTCTAATATTTAAATATTAGAAATACATTATTACTCGCTAACAGCAAAGGCGAATAGTGTGAGGATACTTATACACATCAGGTTTCTAAAAAATATTTTTTTTAAAGGTGAGAATTAGGCCAGCATGGTAGACTACAGCCTGAACCCCCTGATTCTAAGTGATTCTGAGTGAAGACTATGGGGCCGTTCAAGTATTACGTAAGCACTATATGGGGGTGAGTCTTTGCTTCGCTTATTTTGGATGACATGGGGGTTAGATGATAATTACGGAAGATATTTACTTGTCTAGATGAATGGCAATCCCTCATAATGTCTTTGCTTGAAAACGAAACGAATTTTCGGGGATTCCCGCAAATAATGCATACGTTTAGGTATTTTTAAAATTATAATATTAAAAAAAATACATTAATTGAAAAATGTTTACGTAAGCATGGGGGAGGGGGTAAGAGCTTTGCTTACTTTTGCTGACAACGGGGGAGGGGGGGGTAAATAATTGTAATAAATCTGCTTACGTAATACTTGAACGACCCCTATCCATCAGTGGGACAATTGACAATGGAGTTACTTACCGAGTATTTGTAGCGTGGAAGCTGGGTACTTAGCGAGGTTGGTGAGGGAGCCTGCCTTAGAGATGAGGCGAGCACCCACCTGGTCGCCCACTAGCGTGCTCAGGTTGGGAGCCACTGACCCCATCTTCGTGTGAAGGTACTCTGCTATTTGCTTCCTGAGGAACAATGGACAAACGTCATTCATTAGATACATTAAATTCATTTAAAGGTAGAACCCTTTGTTGTTCGACTCCTGCAGCACCACCGCCATATAAATAAAAAAATGTTAAGGGTGAACAACATTTATCACTTAGGTATGAAAAATAGATAGTAGCCGATTCTCAGACCTACTGAATATGCATATAAAATTTGGTGAAAATCAATAAAGCCATTTCGGAGGAGTACGGTAATTAACATTGTGACACGAGAATTTTATATATAAGATTGAAGATAGCCTATGTAAGTAGTTGAAGGTAATGTATGAAGGCAATATTCTTTGAGTATTGCCTTGAATTTGCATTGTAGCATCAACATTAAGACATGCAATATGCAATTCATGTCATATAATGTTGTGTGCATATGCTGTAGCATGGGCTTTATTACCACAAGTGTACAGAGAACAAGCGATAGATCAACCATGCATTTTATAAATAAAAAAATTGGCAAATATGAGTAGAATAAACCAAGGGTTTCGTACCACCAAATGTTCATTATTTTTTATTTTTAGTATTAGTAAAGACGCACAAGATTTACAAAAGGCTATTACAAAATGATGACTACTAAGCCGATTTTAATGAAATTTTATACAAAGATAGTCTGATACCCGAGAAAGGACATAGGATAGTTTTTATCCCGGAAATCCCACCGGAACTAGGGATCTAGTGACTAGTGATCTAAGATCGTTTAATGGGAGAATCGATCTTTTGAACCCAAAACATCGATTATTTTAATCGATATTAGTAAGGATTGAATCGTAAACTATGCATTTGATCAAGTGATTATCTGTAGCAAAGTTGAAGGTACGAATTTTCAGTTTTATGTATGTTAGTATGTTATATTATT
Organism: Epargyreus clarus clarus; assembly: GCA_014595695.2. NCBI lineage: Eukaryota > Metazoa > Arthropoda > Insecta > Lepidoptera > Hesperiidae > Epargyreus > Epargyreus clarus. The sequence goes on from JACTTY020000028.1 coordinate 2,266,564, forward strand.
TTCTTTTAAACGCGGACGAAGCCACAGGCAAAAACTAGTGTATAATGAATGAATAATAAATTTAAATATTATTTATTGCATTTCATAGCTCCATGTTTTCGTTACACAAATCACTTCACCAATACTATTTTCCTCCCTATCACTTCACATTGTAAAAATATGTATCGCACATCAAAATATAACTTCAATAAACGCTAACCTATAATTACTCAATCCAATGACACGGCCAGCAAACATCTGTATATTAATCAAGTCGACCGGAGAGATATCCATTCCCATAGACATTTTGGACGCATCAATTATAGCCTGAGCCTTCTCGGAGTCACCCAGGATCTCTGTGAGGGGCTCCAGAGACTCCTCGGTGAGTGTCTTCCTGTCTTTGATGAACTCTGCGCATTTGCTGTAGAGGTGATTATCAGGAACGATGCTGACGAGCTCTGGGAAATGGTAAGAGTACCATTCTCTGTGGAAATAAGTTTTGGGTCAATAAATGAGTAGTTAAAACAAATTAATATACAAACAGCATAATATAACATTTTTGATTATTCCATTAATTGAAAATCAGTTAACTATAATAATAAAATAAAGAATTAATGATTTTTTAGCAGATGTGATTGAGAAGGAATGAAATAGACTTGCAAGAAGCCAATTAGGAATAATGAATTTGTAGTGAATTTTCACAACTTAACCCTGTGGCCTTTGCCACGATTCATAACATAAAAGAACTTAATTAAATTCATTATCAGAAGGTATAAGCATTAGCAGTATATTCCCTTTCCACAATTAAAACCTTATTCAGTGAATGCCTTGTATTTAGCAGTCTATTCTGTCTCTTCTTCTAAGCAACCTTGTAACATAAAATTTGTATTATAATTTATAACATTACCTGATCCTCATAGAAAACGTATTAACATCCTTATCCAGTTGGTCTAGCAGAGCTATTGACTGTATGATCATGTTGTCCACGCGGTGCACATTGAACTTGACCCTCGCACGGGAGTAGGAGTGGCCGAGCCCGAGCTGGGCCACGCTGCAGGCCTTGAGGGTCAGCCCTTTGATCAGGGCGTGGAAATGGTGCCTTATACCTGGTGGAAGATATATGTATTTTTATTTGTAAAAGTAGAGATGAAAGTAAGAATGCAAATGTTTATTAATCATCATTAAGTTAACCACTTTTTGTAAATCAATTTCCTAAGACTTTTAACTAAGTTTTGATATGTGTAACACCTGTACAGGTAACATTTAATTAGACTTTATGTATCTTCCTATCCTATCCTATCCTATTATCCTTCCTATCCTATCCTTATATTATGTATAATCCTAATGTACTAAATTCTTTACACAATAAAAAAAATAAAAAAAAAATGAGTAAAGATCAAAATTCCGTAGGAATAAAACAGATCTTTGGTGAACAAAATATTGGGTACATTATTTATAATGGATTTTTTACAACATTAATTTAGGGTTTGCTATGATGTACTATGATTTTTATTTAAAGGAAATGTTTGGCTCATTTTCTTGCTATAACCACAAAAAGCACTAAAAGAACTCCAAAAATGTAATACTAGCAGATTACCAATCTTTTCATAACACATTTCCGTCTATTTGTTTAATTTACATCACAAAGTATATGCACACATATGAGCTATAGATATTTATAAAAAGAAAATAAAATGTGAGCCGTCACGGGACGCCTGGCAGATGTGAATCATCGACATTATTTTGTAAAAGTAATATGCAGAAAAGAACATATTGTGATAGGAACTAAATATGTCATAATGATAAAATAAAATATTACGATTTTTTTCCAGATAACGATGACTATTTATTGAATAAACATTTATTTTCATTAAATACAAAAATTTACGAATTTATTTCAAATCGTGACTACTTAATTCGTTTAATCAGTGACTTCGGTAATAGTTATATTCGCCACACCGTACACACTACTGCATATAGACTGTATATATATACCATCGTATAGCGTGGCGACGTCGCCATGGCATGCGTCGCCACGCCAGAAATCGGTTTTACGTGCGGCTATAGATGTTTCACATCAATATATAAAAATAAAAACTATAGTTTATGACCAAAATTCTTGATAAATTATAATTTATCTCCTCACCTCTGACAAGTTCCGGTACAGCACCAGTGTGCGAGCATGGTATCTCCAGGGCTTCGGTGATAGCTGCCCCCAGCTTGGGGTCCGCTACCCCCAGCGTGCATTTGCCACGCTTCTTGCGTTTGGGCAACGCACCCTCTAAGAAGAGGTTCAAGTCCTCTGGGACTATGCCTGTGAAGGGATTTACAAAATATATAATTTTAGTTATGTTTGTACTTCATAAAACATAACATTGTAGTCTTCACGCCAAACTTATTGTCAGCTCTTTGAGCTTACTGTTACTACGGAGTATATCCTTGTGGTTGTGTTCGACCACATTAGCTCTGACTACACCTGCGTGCAACAACTTCAGAGCGGACTAGAAGTTTGGTGCAGACTCCACCAGTGTAGTTAGATTAGGGATGTACCACCATCAGAACTAGTGAAGCAGTACTTGCATTTCGATGGAAAGATCTAGTTGCTAACTGACTTACATACAACCATCTTAGCTTTCAGGTATTACAACATATCTGTGATTGGTTTCAGGTAGAATTAGTTACAGATGCAAATTGGTGACGACTTACCATCAGGTGGACTGCTCGATTGCCACTTCAATGTTATAAAAGAAAGACACCAGATATACCTTCAGAAACTGCATTAATATTCTCCAGCGCAACAACAGCAGACTTGAAAGGCTGGAAAGCCACTAATGTGACAACAGAGTTGAACCGCTGTAGATCTGTCACGGACTCCTCCACCTGCGGCAGGAAGGCGGCCAGCTCCTCGAACTCCGCCACCCGGAATAGGGCGAAGCCCGCGCTGTGCTCGTATAGCACATATAGCTTACTCTGTGAATGTTGAAGGTTATAAACAACTTTGTAAACATGAAATACCTAATCGTTTGAAATACTGATTTTTTAACTGTGTGATCGTTATTGATGTTTTTAAGTCATATAAAGATATATTTATACATTTGGAATATGCAAAAAAGACTGTTTATATTCTTTGGTACCTTACATACTATACTTTACTTTTTTTTTATAATGTAGGAGTAATAGACGGGCATGCAGTCCACCTGATGGTAAGTGGCTACTGCCGCCCATGGACATCTGTAATCAACCCCAGATAGGATTAGATATTCCTACCTGAGGTCGGCCACAGATGCGCCGCTACCCCTGAGGACTAAGCTGGAACGCCTCGGAAAAGTATGTCTCCCTTACCACACCCTTCAAACCAGAACACAGCAGCGCCTAACACTGCTGTTACGAGAAATAAGAGACTACTACACTTTTCACGCCAAATGAGTGTTAGTTAGTAATTTGAATAGTTCAAACGTTTATTAACGTAATTAAAGTCACAATGCAATAATACACACAGAAATTATAGTATGACGCCGACATACGCACACAATCTACATTCTACATACAACAATTTGTATATTTAAGTAATACATGACTAGAATAGTAATAGTAAATGACTGAGAGTAAAACTTACCATTATTATTTATGTTTACAAACTATTTATTTAAGAAATATCATTTCTGTATTGAAGAAATAAAACCACATGTGTTTTGGAGTTTTGACCCCCCGCTTCACCAAGCAAACATGAATGGAAGACATAGGTTATGTCTTTCCGTTTCATGTTACGTTTGGCTCATGAGTTTAATAAAAATCAAATTTAACATATTGTTTTATAAAATATTTTTTTTACAACATAAAATGGTACATGATTGATAATTCAATCTAAGAATTATATTTCGATTTATACAATGTAGTATACATTGGCAAAATAATATTAAATCGCAACGTATCGTTTATTTCGTTTGCATTGATCGGAACGTTAACATTCTGTCGTGCAGAAATAAAAGTAACTTCATTATTTTAACTGCCAAAAACTTTACAACGTATGTAATAAAATATTTACAGGAATTTAGTGTTAAATTATAGGATAAAGAAACCTTTTATTTAATATGATATACTTTGCCCTTAGATAAGTATGACTAATTTATGACTTTGCCTAATAAAAGGCAAAAACGTTTGAAACAATGTTCCCTTTCAATTTTCCGATCAGAATGTTTTGTAGGGATGGCCATTATTTCCGAAAAAGATAGATTCTTAAATAGATTACGAAATGTAATAAATCGATTCACAAAAAAATCGAGTCCCAAAGAATCAATTCACCGAAAAATCGATCTTCGATCTTTTCAGCTGATAGGGGGCGAAGATAGCGAAAAAAAAGGTTATCAGGACCAAACAAGCATTGAAAGCATTGAACCTATCCATCAGTAAAAAAATGTCTACAACACATTCAACCATATTCGAAAAGATCCACATTCGACTTTCTTGGATGAAAGATCGATTCACTGAATCGATCCATAACTGGAGATGTGTTTTGTTAGTTTAAAAAATCGATTCCTCCATTAATCGATCTTAGAGCATCCCTAATGTTTTGTATAATCTGTGGTATCTGTAAACATAACGGACGCTTTTGACAACTTTTGAATTTTTTCAAATAAATACTGAAAGTGAAGGCTTGGGTTCGCTCATAGAGTATTATTATTATATACATGTTAGGTTCGCTAATGGGTGTCTGTTAAGAATTTATTTATTTTCATTACATTCACTTTTTGAGTTGACAAGTGAATTTTTAGTTAATAAAATGTGTTAATTAAAAGGCTAATCATGGCTACGATTGTGATGCAAAGGGACCTTGTGGTGTCGTTGAAAAAGGAAACGATATTAAATGTTGGTATCTTGAGCAAGCTTCAGCCGACCTCTGCGGAGTTATCACGACTGATTTTCAAAGAAAATGCATTGGAGAAGCCAACACAGAACTTGTTCAATCATCTTTCGTACTATTTGCTATCAATAATTGACGTAAATGTTAGTGCGTCGTTAACATGGCCCTTATATGATACGAAGGCGGAAAGGGCGTATAGAAGTGAACTTGCGAGCTTCATCAGTGATTATAGCGGCAAAGGGCTGCTAAGCCCTGTCATGTCCTCGTATTTAGTCAACCCGGGGTGCTACAAAGTAACTTTATTGATTTTCCAACTTTCACAATTGGCGGTAAATAGAATGCTCTTGACAAAAATGGAGAAAGAAAACCAAAAGAAATTATATAAAGAAATGACTGAGAAGTACAAATCGCAGCAAAAAGACGGTTTTATGGAAGGCATCGAAAAGGAAACTCAAGGAATGCTCAGTAAGTTTTCAAATCATTTGTACAAGAGAGAGGCAATGGAGAAAATAGCTGGGCTATTTCGAAAAAAGATTACCGAGATGGAGACCAAGTTATCTACCACAAACGCACAGAACTACGTAAATAACTTAGTCGATGGTTTCATAAAAAATCATAGCATCGATACAGAATCGAAAACAGAGTTGTTGAAAATAAAAAATATTGATGAAAAATCAAAATTCTTTGATTCATGGCTAGCTGAGGTAGACACTACTATGGATAGTATGGAAAAAGTATGGGAAGAGAAAGTGACGTCATTATCACAATCATGTCAGGCGGTTTACGAAACCTCGAAGGCGTTAATAGCCAAAAATACAGGAGAGAGTGACCGCAGTACGTACACTGTTGAGTATAATCATAAAAACGACGAAATCTGTACAAAAGATCTCGAGAATCATGTCAGTAGCCAACAGAAGTATGTCTTAAGAAATCTGGTGAAAGACGGACATTTAAATTTCCCAAATCTTATCCGAGCTTTTGTTATATCAATATGTTATATACTAAGACACAATGAAATCGGGAATGAGATTTATAGCTTCAATGAGTACTTGGAAGGTGGGAGACGGAATTACTCGGAAATTGTGTCGGCTATGCGGATTTTAATCGAACGAGTATTAAACGCTGAAGCTAAGTTGCAAGTAAGTATTATTTTGCTATGGTTATGTAAATGTTTATGGTATAGTGAAAAGGAACTAGTAGAATCCTTTGATTTGATTTTAGAGTCAACAGCAGTGTTAACATGCTGTATTCTCATTTGAAAGGCGTTGCAAGGCACATTTCCTCTAATTAATCTGAGGTGTTCCCATATGTTACTCAGGGGTAGAAATACATCTGTGACTTACCTCAGGCAGAACTCTTGTCTAGAGTTGATTACGGAGTCCATGGGTAGCAGTAGCTTCCACATCCACTTTATGTAAAGTAATGATGACCTATGTTGCTATCCCTGAGAATTAAGTAGAAACTTATAAGGAAATTAGCTAAAAAATACTTGCTTTTAGTATTAATATAATTCAGATAATAGGTGGATTGTTTTTTGTAAATGTAAAAAGTCTTATGTAATAATTAAATATACAACTTTTAATTTTCAGCCCAGCACTGTACTATACAGTAGTTCAATCTCCATGAAGGATTTGCCAGAAATACCACCTTTACCCAACCTCTCAAACCTGAAGGCCACAAAGGATTCAACGCAAGTTCTATTCGATACTTTCACACCATTCAATTTAACAAAATACCAATTTAACTTACGACGGAAAAATAGTGGTATTTATTTTGCCAAACCACAACCAAAGTCGCTGATAACACCTTTCCATCATGCTCCTAGAGATGACTTTTTAAAGAGTATAATATCTTGTCGTATTAGCGCATATGACAGACAAACCTCATGTGAGGATAACCACAACATGTCCATCATATCACACGTCAACAGAGGCAATGAGACAATTGCTGAATGCTCATCAGGCTTCACGAAACATCAGATATTACGACTGCTTTCCACCAAGAAAAGTAGTAGCTCTAAAAAGTATAAGTATAGCACAGAAAGACCTAACATTAATATAAAGAAGGGCGGTTTGTTCAACGAATCAAACACCTCCAGTGAGAATGGTCTGTTCAGGAGTTATTCCTCACCTAACTTGTTTGAGAATCGAGAGAAAAGGTGTTTTACTAAAGGTAAAGGTCGGAAACTGTCGATAATGCAGGAAGACAGCCCGTCATCAATGTTAGAGATTTCTGGCATAGCAACGCTACATCGAGAAAGTAATTACAGTACTCCACAAGACCATTGTAATGTGGAAAGTTCCAGAAAGGTCTCAGACTCTAGTATGCCTGTTATAACTATACCGTCTGATGCAGAAAGCAGAATTAATCACATATTAAAAGAAGAATTGGATTTCGATAAAGAAATGGGTATTAACAGCATCGTATCTCCCATTCTAGAAGAGCCTAGGAACAGCTTGGAATGCTCAGAGAAGCTAGAAGTTAGAAACGAGACACCTAAAACAAATACACAGTTGATAAGAAAAACTAGTTCTTTAGAGAAGATTATCAATAGATTTAAGAAGGTCAGAGCGAACGTTTTATCGGAGAAAGAAGACACAGCGGAATTTAAAACAATTGTTGAAGAAAAGGAGATTGCAAGGGGAGTTAATTTTGATGTTTTCACAGCAAATAGAATTCTCTTACCCGATCTACTAAGTCCGAGTTGTAATACTATGTCGATTAAATCTAATGCGAGTAATACGGATTATTTGGATCAGATTTGCATCGATCTGGATAAAGTAGAGGTTAAGAAACCAAGACAGAGTCTCGGCACTGCTTTGGGTGTGGACCAGACGTTTTTAGATCAATTCGATTTAATAGACTGATTTCATATTTATAATTAACATTTAAGTTGTAGGCTAAAAATAAAATATGCTTTAATTATATAGAATTTTGCCAGTTAATTCACATTAATAATATTACCTTTAAGTTTAGTATTATCTGATTTTCAATATGAATTTTTACAATAAAAATAAACTCAGATGCAGCGACCATCTTACTCCTCCAGAGCGGTGACACATCTGTGATCGGTTTCTGGTAGAACCTCTTTTTATATCGCGGTGTAAGAGTCAGATGAACGTATCTACATTTTGTCAACTTTACAGCAGAGCAAAAATAGTGTGAAAATCTTAACGTGAGAGCTTTTACGTTGAAATGGTTCATAATTATAATATCGTGAACGAACAATATTCTATGATTATATTATGCAAAAAGTACTTATAGGTCTAACAGATAACATGATAAATAAAACTAATTTAACAGTAGACATAATACGTTATTCTGGTTCAATCGAAAGTGGTTGTTATGTTTTTTTGGAACCTGTGAAATGTTGAATATAGCATTATGTCGTTTTGCAATTTCGTTAAAAGACTGCATTGTGGACCGGTTTGTGAAAAAAAAAACAAATTTTGTTTTATTTTTTTTGTGATATTTGAGATATGTTCATCTAACTCTTACACCGCGATACGGAGTTGGTCACAAATGTATATTGGTCACTATGGTTGTAAGTGACCACTTACCACCAGGTTGACTGCATGTTCATTTGCTACTTCTGTTTAAAAAGGAAATGGAAGCATAGCTCCTGTATGCATCTTAGATAATGCGTGTAATAAACTTAAAGAAAATTTTACAGTACATAATTCCTATCTTAGACTAGCTGACCCGACAAACTTTGTACCACCTCAAAATCTATTTATCAAATATATTTCATATAAAATATAGCCTATGTTACTAATGGATAATGTAGCTTTCGAATGGTGAAAGAATTTTTAAGATCGGTCCAGTAGCTTTAGAGCCTATTCATTACAATCAAACAAACAAACAAAGTTTTCCTCTTTATAATATTAGTGTAGATCATGTGTTGTAATTAACAGAAAAATCTGCAGTGTAATATTTTAAAACTACATATAATTAAACAACTATATTCAGTGCCTTATTGTATTAATTATGTAACCAAATATCTATTTTTAATATCTTTATTGTCTGTTTTAAAAATGCTACCAACAATATTAAACAATTAAAAAACTCATCAATATTTTATATGCAAAATATTGTTCAATAGTATTGAGTCTAACCTAATGTAATGTAATACGCTTTATGCTAATTCCTACTTTTAAATATTACAGGATTCTAATAATTTCAATATTTACAGGTTTCCTCCTTGTCTAAAAGACTAAATAACTTTTATAATTAATCTGTGTTCAGTTTTTCTTGTAAATATGTTTTAATTTAGGTTTAAAAATAAACCACAAAGTATAAATGCAGTGTTTTTATTTCAAAAATTTGCTTAACTATTAAATACTTTTACATATTGATTATATTAATTTGTACTTAAAATTATCGCAGATATAATGTTGTAAGCTATTTAAATATTACTTGTGTAAGAGCAACATAGAAAAATATTATCTTGATATAATATTATGTATTAAAAGAATATAATGTATTAAAAGAAAAAATGGCGGACGTTGTTGGACATCACCACGGTAAGCATTTATATTAAACTAGCTGACCCGACAAACGTCGTGTTACCATATAAATAAAAAAATGTTAAGGGTGAACAACCCTTATCACTTAGGGGGATGAAAAATAGATGTTGGCCGATTCTCATAGATACCGGATAAGCACAAAAAATTTCATCAAAATCGGTCAAGCCGTTTCGGAGGAGTGTGGCAACGAAAACTGTGACACGAGAATTTTATATATTAGATAAAATGTATTTATTTTGTACTTACAAATTGTCAATTGTAATACTTTTCTTAATATACTAGTTACATAACGAATTCAAATCTTGTACACGTTACAAAACAATATTTAAATTACAATAAAAATAAATAAAAAACTCGTCAACAATCAAACAAAATCTTAGATTCTCGCGTCATTGTCCTGCAACTTGACCATTTTCTCGGATATCTCCCAAAGTTTCCTAGCTTTGTTCATGTCACTCGCTGCCCCGGAAACTGAACTTTCTTGGCAGTCGGAGAAGTATTTGCCAGAAGTTTTCGCCAGTTTCTCATCAACGGCCAACATAACTGATGTTTGACAGCCTTGCACCGCGGTCTTGAAGAAACATTTGTTGATCACAGTCAAACCCCAGCTGAAAGGCGCGGGCACGGAACTCCATATTCTTGTGTCGATTAATCCAGGGTGTAAGCAGTTTGCAGTAACTCCTGTACCTTCTAGACGGCGTGCCAATTCCTTGGTGAAGAGGATATTAGCTTCCTTTGACGCGTAGTACAGATAACCAGGCATGGTGGTCAGAGGATTAGGGTTATCCAAATTGAATGATGCTAATCTGTACAACGAAGATGCAACGATTACAATTCTTGACGGGGCGCTTTTCTTGAGCAAGTCTATTAGCAGATGGGTTAAGAGGAATGGTCCGTAATGATTTGTAGCCATTGTCATCTCGATGTCATCTTCAGACTTGTTTTTCTTGAAGGATTGCGCGTATCCAGCGTTGTGGATTAACACGTCCAGGGTTTGCTCCGTCTTGTTGATGTCGTCGGCGAAAGCTCTGATGGACGCAAAAGAGCAGAGATCTAGATTCTTCACCAGGACTTTCGTGTTCTTTGTGTCGTCGATAATTTCATCTGAAAACATTTAAAGTTCAATTATCAATAATTATAAACTACTCAATGAAATGAAGACTCATTAAAAGTCCACGCATAACATAAGCCGGCTTACCGGAAACTAATGTGCAATTAAATGCTTCTAAAATTATTTACAAGTATGTACTGCACAGTAGTTTCCTTATGTGATGTATCAAATGTTCATTCTAATTCTGGGTGTTTACGTAATCATCTTTGTATGTTTCAAGGGTATGTATTTATGTTTGTGTGTGGCAGAAGACCCGCGTGGCGGGGCGTTCACCATGTCAGTCTGACGCACAGAGGGTTGCAGGTTCGACCCTGGCCGGACAGATGTTTAAATGATGTATTTATTTTTTATAAGAAGGCAGTGATAGCCTAGTGGTTAAGAAACTCGGCCTCTTGATCGAGGGGTCCGAGGTTCAAATCCCAGGCACGCACCTCTGATCTTTCAAAGTAATGTGCGTATTAGAAATTAATTATCACTTGCCTAAACGGTGAAGGAAAACATCGTGAGGAAACCTGCTTACCTGAGAAATCTAAAAAAAATGTTTTCAAAGGTATGTGAAGTCTACCAATTCGCACTTGGCCAGCGCAGTGGACTACGGCCTAATCCTTCTCATTCTGAGAAGAGACCCGTGCCCAGCAGTGGGACAATAATCGGTTGATGATAATGATGGTGATGATTTATTTTTCTGTTTCGGTCTCGGTGTTTGATTATTCGTTTTCTGTGGCCATGACAGTCAAGACACATTGAAGGTGGTAGAACCCTTTCTGCCTAATAACAGCAGTGTTAGGCGCTGCTGTGTTCCGTTTTGAAGGGTGTGGTAAGGGAGACAGACTTTTCCGAGGCGGTCCAGCTTAGTCCTCAGGAGTAGCGGCGCATCTGTGGCCGACCTCAGATCTAATCATATCTAGGGTTGATTAAAGATGTCCATGGGCGGCAGTAGTCACTTACTATCAGGTGAACTGCATGCTCGTCTGCTACTCCTATATTATAAAAAAAAAAACATAAAAATCCTAGTTACGTATAACGAGTGTAGAAGACGTCATTTATTATTAATTGTAGATTATGGGTAATCAGTATTACCTTTAACCTTCTCCGCCGCATCCACATTCCGGCAAGCCATGATGACTCTTGCACCTCGTTTTGCTAACTCCCTGGCCGTCTCCTTCCCAATGCCACTGGTACATCCAGTGACGATCACGGTCTTTCCATCCATTCTGGTCTTTTCTCTATACGTTCCGCAAGTGAACCGAGCGTACAAGTGGATAATAAAGAATATTCCGATGAGACCAAGAATAGCTAGAAAACCGAGGATTATGAGGAGAGGGAACACCCAGTACAGGTAGTCGGCTTTCCACGCTTCGGCTACAATCATGACTGAAAACAAAGATAGGATGCTTGGATTATACATTTAAACTTTTCAACACTACCTAATCTAGATTAGGCTAAGATAACAAAACTTTTCTAGGTAACTTGAATTTTAACATACATTGAAGTTTAATAAAGAGTTAGTTGTTGGTGTTTTTCCAAGAGAATTTCTTTAATCACAATAAAGTATTTTGTTTGGCAAAAAATTAATACAATAATTGAGGTAGGTTAGTATAAAGACGACCTTGAGCGCACATAGGTAAACCTTTTAGGTTAGTAATAACATGGAATAAATAACAAAATACAATCGGCGCTAATTTGAGGACACACTTTCATGGTGATAGCTAAGTTCAGACAACACCCCAGGTAAGATGTTTTTCTTTCAAAACTTTTTACCTAAACATAAAAATAAAAATACGGCTCTATAAACTTTGATATTGCTCGGTTCATAATATTTTTAAAATGTTATTTACAAGATTTTCCTTATTTTTTTTAATATTTGATGAAGATTACGATTTTTCTCTTTTAGAAGATGGTTTTACCTGATTATTGATTAATCCCAGGTGTAATTGTTAGTTCACCTAAATATATTAAAAATCACACAGTATCTTAACAAATTTAATTTTGGGGATTTTGGAGATTTTTTTGAGGATTTCGTAAGGCACTGTACTTTGGAACTACTCGTACTACAGTGAAAGACTGCAGGGTAGTAATACCTATAGCATGTAAATGTGGTCAAAAGTTCTATTTATTTCTAGTTCTCTAGTTATTTTTAGGTTTTATTTATTTTATTGCATTATTTTATAGTAAGGTACACGTGTTATATATTGGCCTTAATCACCATAGTTAGAAATTCGCCTTAAACAAAATTATCAAGAAAACATCTGATCGTGCACCGCCGCCGTGCCGTGGGAACGCTGACTCCGCACCACCGCTCCGTTTCCACTGTATAGTCCCGAACGTGGGAATTGACTCTGGGCGCTAACATTGCCCCAGCAAGTCACCACTTAGGATAGTTAGTTTTATTTAGGTAAGATTTAATCCAAAACATGTAATATTCTGTTTTGATTAAATACATATATATAAGTAATTCGGTCTTTCTGTATCCTGGCTGCTGCATCCCGACGCATTATATAACTCACGAAAAAACATTGTTAAAATTTATAAGAAACTGTTTAAAACTTTTCATTCGAAAGTTTACTTTGGCCATATATTTATTTGGCTGTATGTCATATGCGTAATAAAAAAGAAAAAAAAGAAATAATGGCGGGAAAAGGCGAACGACGAACATGAAATATATTTATTGTATGGAGGTCTTGTGATTGAATCCTACTAATAACTGTATGGATTAAGCCTTTCGTTGGAGATATACCTTTACACTGGTTTAACATCAAGAACCATCTCGGCAGCTGAATTAAGTCAGAAATAAGTATTTTTGTGGCAGTTTTACTAATGTTAATTTTTAAATTTTTAAACATTTCTTAATGAAAAGTAACTACTTAAAACATAGATTAGTAAAGATTACTCACTCCTAACAAGAAAATGTACCCCGTTTTGAAAATTGAAATAGTTGCGTAAAAACGTTTTGCCACGTCTCCGTGCTAAAATGTCCCTAAAATATTTGAAATAATTATTTATTTATTATGTAAATTACGCAGTATTAGTTATTTATTCGTAAATTTTCTCTAAAAATGTTTTTTTTTCAAGAATTCAAAAAAAGAACTTACTTATAGTTAAGCCGTTTGTAGCTTCATTCAATTTCAAGGCGGCGAAGTATCTTTACTAATCTATGGCTTAAAACAATAAAGGTTGATGTCCCACTGACCAAATTAAGCGTGTTAATCAATTCCGTTCCTAAGATACAATGAACAATAGCTTATTGGGAAATCTGTTTGGTAAAAAATGGTATGTAAATTTACCAAGGTCGGTACTTTATACTACAATTGACAAATATTATGTTAATTATACCACAAATTGTTACCAATAATCCTATGATTTTCGAGGGTGTAGTCCGCGCCAAGCTGCTAGTCCGCTCTGAAGTTGTTGCGAGCAGATGTTACAATAGAATTTGATATGGCGACGCGATTCATATCTATATTCAGAGTGGACTAGCAGTTTTACGCGGACTATACCTATATATTTCTCATTCTTTTAAAGTAAAACCCTTTTTGGTTCGACTTCGGTGGCACAACCGCCACACCTATTTCTACTTAATAACAGCAGTGTTAAGTGCTGCTGTGTTCTGGATTGAAGGGTGTTGTAAGGGAGATTTCAGCTTAGACCGCAAGGTCCGCTACACATCTGTGACCTCAGAATCTGATACTATTTGGGGCTTATTACAAATGTCCATGAACGGCAGTAGCTATTTATTATAAAAAATGGCCAGAAATTCAGTTACTTTGGTGTAAAAAATGTTAAACAAATAAATGAAAACCCCTAATTCCCCTACCCACTTACACAAATTGAAAGTACCTACTTATTGAAATCATAGGTAAGTGTTGAAATTCGACTTTTTTATTAAAAATATTTTAATTAACTCACAATTTGGTATAAGATCCGGGATAAACACAGTTCTAAATGGAGGTCTTTAACCAGCAAAGATTCGGACAAAACTAAATTACAGTCATTAAGCTTGCCGGGTTTTCCCATTAAATTGCTTACTTAGATGAAATTACCTAAGTACCATATTATAATGGAATTCACAGGAAACTACTACATTATGAGCATTATAACTATAAATCATAATTAAGGCCCGTGCCAGACATAGCACAATCATTTCAACACATATTTGAACACTTGAACACAGTGAAGAACGGGTATTTGACTATTTGTTCAAAGCTTGGTTCAAATATTTGCACTTTGTCATTTGGTGTCAGTTTTTCGATCGCACATCAAAGGGTTCAAACTTCATATACATATGTGCAGAGCCTGCTACACATGCGCAAAGTCCAGTTGCTAGGAGACCATGACACGAGTGACAGGTTGAAAAATTTAAACAATAAGTGTTCAAATGTGTGAGCAAAGTTTTTGTTCAAATATTTGTTTATGTCTCATCATCATCAACCCATTACTGTCCCACTGCTGGGCACGGGTCTTCTCTCAGAATGAGAAGGATTAGGCTATAGTCCACCGCGCTGGCCAAGTGCGTATTGGTAGACTTCACATACCGTTGAATTTTTAAATAAATAAATCTCTCAGGTATGCAGGTTTCCTCACGATGTTTTCCTTCACCGTTTAAGCAAGTGATAATTAATTTCTAATACGCACATAAATTTGAAAATCAGAGGTGCGTGCCTGGGATTTGAACCTCGGACCCCTCGATCGAGAGGCCGCGTTTCTTAACCACTAGGCTATCACTGCTCGTTTATGTCTGGTGCCGGGGTAAGAACAACAACAAAACAATCTGTCTCGTGACGTTGTGGTCATTAATGGTCATTTAGAGGGTTTCGGGCTCGATGTCCGGTAACACATTGAGATTTTTATTCGAGATCTAGGTCATCTGGGTGTTTGAACACAACGAACATTATCAAATTGGTATGAGTGTAGAAAGCGTATTAAGTAACAAACATTCAAGTAACAAACGAGTATGCAGTCGTTTTGATGGTAATTGGTCTCTGCTGCCCATTGACATTGTTTATAGTTGAACCTGTCAACGTGATAAGATTAGATCCCTGTCGGCCATAGATGTGTTACCTACTATCCCTGCGGACTAAGTTATGTATATAATCACCTCAGGTATGTCTCTCTTCGTCCCTGTAGTTCCGGGAGCAGAATAGGACTACGGTATCTCCTGCCTGGCGTAAGAGGCTACTAAAAGGGGGCTTCCGTGGATGCGGTCGGCAAGACTGCTAGTAATAATATTTTCTGATGTATTTTTGCTATTCGGAGATTTTTTTATTTTAACTTTACTATAGAATATAACACAATAAATATATCTTACTCTAATTTTGGGCTTTTTCAATCATTAATTTTCCCATCGAGTCAATATAAAGTTACCTTACAAAAATGCGATGTTAAATAATAAACATGTTATCATGGAGAATCCATAACTGATGCACTTGACTATTTAAAATGCAATTGTTCCGAAATCTATCCTCTTTGTAACAAAATAATAAGAAAAGATTCATAGTATCATCGAAAAAAAAAACATTGAATGTTTTTGTAAGATCAACTTTGACCTCGAATAACTTTTGAAGGAGGAGTGAATTTCAAAAACTTTGTAGAGACCTTTTTTGTAGAGCGTCAAATTTCCTACAAAAATATGCTTTGGTCCGCTAATTCAATGAGCCGTTGCAAAAATACGAAATTGCAAAATTAAAAAAAAAAAAATCCTGTGTTATTTAAACGGGATATAGAAATTCCCGATGCGCGACCTCTTAATAATAATATTAAGGGCTCTGCTTTTTACAGGCGTCTTTTCACACCTTTTCGGAAGTTTTTATGTGAGAATTTTGAAAAAAAAAGAAATAGCCGTTTTTTTTGAATCAGCCTAGTACCTACAACTAGTTTTATGTGCCATTGTTCGAACGGGTATGACCAATCTATGGTTTTTACTAGTGTTACATACTCATAAATGAGTAAGGTTATATTAACTCAGGTCCATGAACAACGTTTTTATATTAACGAATGTTTCTTCAACGAAAGATTCATTATATAACTCTGTCATACAGTGCAGGTAAAATATTGATGGGTAAGTAATTCTTGGAAACGCCAAATTGTGCTTGAACTGGCAAAAAGTTACTTTTTGGTAAACAAAGTCAAAACGGAGTTAAAATTGAGGTCAAGATGTTGCAGGAATTCTGAGAAAACAAACATGTAAAAAGTATTTAAGTACTGTATTTTATACCTACTTTGTTATATGTAGGTACGTAGCAGGAGGTATAGTCCGTGTAAAACTGCTAGGCCGCTCTGAATATAGTAATGAATCGCGTCGCCATAGCAAATTGTATGACTACAACTGCTCGTAACAACTTCAGAGCGGACTAGCAGTTTGGCGAGGACTATGTCTACCTAACTTTTACAGGACTACATTTTTATAATGTGGAATTAGCTAACGAGCATGCAGTCCACCTGATGTTAAGTGCAGTCCATAAACACTTGTAATCAACCCGAGATAAGATTAGAGATCGGACACGGATGCGTTGCTACGCCTAAGGACTAAGTTGGATAACTTTGCTAACTATCCCTTAACATACCCTGCAAACCGGAATACATCAGCGCTTAACACTGCCGTTATTTGAAGAAATAGGTGTTCATTAGATTGAGGGCACATTTATATTACATCTTGTGTGTTATTATTTAATCGTGGAAAATGTCTAAAGTCATAGACTTCAGAAGACACGACGATTAAAAAGCAAAATGAATCCACCAATTACATGAATTATTTTTATTTTTTTGCAGAAATAGCTGTTTATTAGATTAAGGGCTCATTTAAATTACAAACATTTTGTCTGTACATCATTGAAACTTGGAAAAAATTTAAAGACACGACGATTGAAAGTATTTGAAAGACAAAATCAATCCAACAATGAAATAATTGTTTTTTGTAAAAATTTAAAGTTCTAATTATTCTCCTGTCAATTTCGCTTAATTTCGCTCAGTAAGTTTTGTGCTTCAACCGCTGTGACATTAAAAAAATGAAAACTTTCTGATATTACTCTACATGTAGGCAATTATCATTAGGCGTATTAAAGTAGAAGTTTCGCCATCACAAATTGCTTGTATGACTCGAGTCAGGTAACGTGTAATTTTGCTTTCTCTTAAATAAATATAATTAGGTACAATTAGCAAAATACTTTCTGGCCACCCAACGATGTGTTTCTAATTGTTACGATGATGTATTAGGGAAAGGAACTCCTGTAATTACTAAAATTATATCAAGATAAAGAGATAATCGATTTATGTTTTGTTCGTTTTATTATAAAGTTATATTATAGTAACCGCTCATGCACACCTAGGGGCCTACTGCCATCTTTTAAAATAATATTATTTTAATCATACATTGAAATTTCGTACCACGACGTCGTTCGAAATTATTCATTCTTTTTTGCAGGAAATTTATTTTTTTAAGCAAAATAAGACAATTTCAGTTGGTTTTATACAATTAATAAGGGAAAAATGAATAAGGGTTTAAGTTTACATCGCTCGGTAGGAATAAAACAAAACTGTTTTAAGCAGGTCGTGGTACGAAACAAAATAATGTTGATGCAATATTGCCATAAAATTTTCCTCAACTATGATTGTTTTTAAAAGATGGTGGTAAGGTCACTGTACCTAATCCACCCCAGATAGAAATTGAGTACTAAGTCCTAAGTTCGGTCCACATATCCACATATGTATGTGTTGCTACCCCTGAGGACTGAGTTGGAAAGCCTCTGAAAAATATGTATCCCTTACCACACCGTTCAAACCAGAATACAAAAGTGCTCAATACTGCAGTGTTTTTAGGCAGAAATGGGCGAGACAGTGATGCCACCGGAGTCCAGCCACGAATTTGCTTAAAAAACCTATAAGCTATGGCATAACAACGTAAATTGCTTACGACTATAGATATACTATACGAGTACCTAAGTACTCGTATTAAAATAAGCTATGCAAGCGGAATATGTATACTTACGTAGTAACTATTTATTAATCTGTGATTATACTACATTGCATTTCAAGTGGCAATTGTAGTTTAAACAATTTTGAGATTCCAGATTATTTTTGAAGGTCAATTCTGACCCATACTTTTAGGTATAAGATTATTCAGAAAATTTGTCTTGATTAAGTTACATATAGTTAAGTTGGCATTAACACAAATAAACTTATTTTGGTAACATTATGTATATTATAATAAAAATTTACGCTACCCCTGAGGACTAAGCGGGAAGGTCTCGGAAAAGTATGCTTCCTTATCACACCCTTCAAACCGGAACACAGCAGCGCTTAACACTGCTGTTATTAGGCAGAAACAGGTGTGGCGGTGATGCCGCCGAAGTTGAACCACGAAGGGCTCTACCGTTAAGATGATTATAACGTACTTATTGGCTGTACAAACGTAGTTACGTTAGGTTAGGAGGTTCAATATGAACTCACGACGAAGTTTACTATGCTAGTTAACTTCTTTAGTAAACAAATCACGTAGCTTCCTGCTTTGCAGATGTTTTCTGACACAATTTGTAGCCTTGGCAACACTATGATGTCACTTAAATATGAATAATGGGTTGAGTGGGCCCTATACTATGTAAGTAGACTTATAGGTAATCCTTAAACTAATTATATTTGTTTCGATTGCAATACAATTCCATCTATTTTATAGATTTGTAGGCGGCTTTTTAGGCAAAATAAAATCATAATTATATCTAGACCTTAATTAATTAGATTGCGTTTAATTTATTTATTAACACAACAAAATATAGTTTAAAAAACTAAAAAACACGCTATAACAGAACTAAAAAGCAATAATTGTTTGCATTCTAGTAACTTTGCGATGAACTTTCTCTAAGGCGCTCGAACAATCTCGCCTCGAAAATCGTTAATCCTGCGGATGTTGATAAGGACAATGGTACAAAATTATTAAAATCGTGTATTGTCATCGGTTTTTGATAATTCTTCAAAATTTTGAATTAAATTAAACGTTCAAAGTGGATAGAAATCGGGTTCAAAGATTCCGTTATGTAGTTACATACATACATACATATCTACATACATACATACAACCCAAGCTAATAAAAGCGTGTTAAAAACGCATATCGTGAGTACCCGTTACATAACAAAATGTCTCAATTCCGCGATAATTTTAGTCTAAAATCATATAGAGCATGAAGTCCACCTGATGGTAACTCCCGCCCATGGACATATATAATCAACGCCAGATAGGATAAGATGTTCCTACTTGAGCTCAGCCACTAATGCAACGCTATCGATGCTGCTGTTATTAGGCAGAAATAGGTGTGGCGATGATGCCTAACTACAATGGAGTCTAACCACAAAGGGTTCTACCACCTTCAAAGCTGATGGTTCACTACGAAGAAATAGATACTTATTCTGTCCGTGCGAAGCGCGGGCGGGTTGCTATCAATATTAAATAATTGGCCAAGTGCAAGTTAAGCCCGCACCTGGAGGGTTCAGTACAACCAAAATATATTTTTTTTTTAATTTCTGGTAGTTACTATTATAGCAGCCATTAAAGTGCACACATTGTGAACATTTGAACTGTTTACCTCTAACGGTTTAAAAGTTACTTGTAAAAATATCGAATAGCAGTTTGTTGTATGGGGACCCCTTTTTGTATTCAACTTTATTTTTTATTTTTAGTATTTGTTGTTATAGCGGCCACCGTTATGCATCATCTGTAAAAAAAACAGTGTCTATCTATTAAGGTTCCAGAGATAGAGCCCTGTGACAGACGGACAGACGGAGAGACAGCGAAGTCTTAGTAATAGGGTTCCGTTCATACCCTTTGGGTACGGAACCCTAAAAAGACGAAGTCACGTCAATTCGCTAGTATAATAACATCAAATACATTCCTTGGATGGCGTAGAAAAAGAAAGTAAGACGCAACACATAGGTCACGGCGAAAGTATCGTCGATAGCGAATATATTGTAGCTATTACCTTTGATAAGTCAAATAGAAAGATACTTCACCTTGAAATTGAATGGATCCACAAAAGGATGATTTTATGATTTCTTGTTTGAATCCTTGATAAATAAAAAAAACATTTTTAGGGAAAATTTACGCATAAATAACTAATACTACGTAATTTACATAATAAATAAATAAGTATTACAACAATTTTAGGGATATTTTAGAACGGAGACGTGGCAAAACTTTATTTACGCGATAATTCCCATTCTCAAAACTGTTTACAATTTCTTGTTAGCAGTGACCAATCTATGTTTTTTCTCATCTAAGCTATTACCTAACACTTATCATTTAACATGGGTTTTTTTTTATAATATATGGGACGAGCTTGCAGTCCACCTGATGGTAAGTGGCTACTGCCGCCCTTGGATATGTAATCAACACCAGATAGGATTAGATTCCTACCTAGAGGTCGGCCACCGACGCGCCGCTACCCCTGAGGACTAAGCTGGAACGCCTCGGAAAAGTATATCGCCCTTACCACGCTTCAAACAAGAACACAGCAGCGCTTAACACTGCTGTTGTGAGGCAGAAATAGGTGTGGCGGTGGTGCTGCCGGAGTTGAATCACAAAGGGTTTTACCACCATTAAACATGTACAAATAATTAAAAAGCACTGTACATAATTAATCAGTAACTAGAGATAAATCGTTGGTTTATTACAAGAACTATCAAATGCACATTTGTAAAAATCATTAAGTATCATTAATAACTTCTTAATGTTTATAATTCTCCGTTGATATAATAATAATAAAGACGTTATGTGATTTCATTTTATTATATAAAATACATATGCAACCACAAATTAAAGATATTTATTCCAATTCTTATTTCTAAGTAGGTAACTTTTTAGTTAAATATTTTAATAACAATTAATAAACGTGACTCGTATTCATAATATAGTTTTCTAAGAAAATAATAAATCATTTTTAACAAACTCTACACACTATGATAGAGCAATTATTTTTAAATATTTTCTGTTAAAAATGTTAGGTCTATTATAAAAAACCTTATTTTTAAATATTTATTATTAAAATTTTATCCATTAGAAATCTTATTAGTGATCGAAGATTAGAATCTATCTTCTAATAAATTAAATTATAAGTGTTTTATTATATTCCATAGATAAATATTATTCTATGTTATATCTAAATAAAAACTTGGATGTTTCACTTTAAAAACAAAATTTAATTCAAAAGTAGGAACTTATTAACTATTTCAATTAATTAACTACTAAGTTATGATACATAAATATAATAACAATATTTACATTACTTATTTATTTTCCAAAAAATAAAATAACCCCCTACCTTTATTTTTCAAAACTGTCACTGCACTACACGTGTTATCACTTCAACGGTAGGCCACCAACTGACGGTCAGTGATGGTAATGGTAAGAACGCATCAATCCGTCAACTCAATACCACTACAACTTACTTTTCTATTATTTCAAAGGAAATGGGTCTTTATGGTTAAGTTATGAGTTATGACGTATATTGTGTATGTATTACGCAGTTATTTTATTGTTAATGCACCTATTAGTATGTACTATAGTAGGTCATTAGTTTTTACTTGTAAGCGAAATTCGATAACCATTATAGAAAATTTGAGTTTACTATTTATTTTATTAATAACATTAAAACTTACCGGGACTATAGTACTTTATTTGGTACCTATCAAGGAAGGTAGGAAGAGGGCTACGGTATCCCTTGCCTGTCGTAAAAGGGGCTTGC
The DNA here is from genome assembly GCA_014595695.2 of Epargyreus clarus clarus. Lineage (NCBI taxonomy): Eukaryota > Metazoa > Arthropoda > Insecta > Lepidoptera > Hesperiidae > Epargyreus > Epargyreus clarus. The sequence goes on from JACTTY020000028.1 coordinate 2,288,764, forward strand.
GGGTTTGCGCGTGGCAAGAGAGGGAGCTCGAACCGGAAGAAGGTGGTAGAACCCTTTGTGGTTCGACTCCGGCGGCACCACCGGCACACCTATTACTACCTAATAACAGCAGTGTTAGGCGCTGCTGTTTTCCGTTTTGAAGGGTGTGGTAAGGGAGACTGACTTTTCCGAGGCGTTCCAGCTTAGTCCTCAGGGGTAGCGGGGCTTCTGTGACCGACCTCAGGTAGGTATATCTAATCCTATCTGGGGTTGATTACAGATGTCCATGGGTGGCAATAGCCACTTACCATCAGGTGGACTGCATGCTTGTCTGCTACTCCTATATTATAAAAAAAAACTGTCCAGCAAGCAACCCCGGGGAGGATGGTGGTATGTGTGGACGCATACCGTCGCAAACACTAAACACAAAATAAGTATTATTATAATATGCTTTAAAATAATAAAATATGCATTAATATTGATTACGTAGTTTTATTAATTAGCAAACAAATGCATAAAAGAAAAACACAATTATAAAGTCATTTATTTGTTTATTTAGTTTTTATTTTAAATAAAAATTAATTAAAAATTAAATAAAAGAATCCTAAAATGATTATAGTTAAAAAAGTTCAGTGGATAAATAACTAATTTGGATGTAAGATATCTATTGTAAGTACGAGTAGGGTGTGGTAAACTTGAACGTGGTAGAACCCTTTGCTTCGAGTCTGGAGACGCCGCTGCCACAGTTTCTGCCTAATAACAACACTCTTAAGCGATGCTGTGTTCCAGCTTGAAGGGTGTAAGGGAGATATATTTGAGGCGTTTCAACTTAGTCCTCAAGGGATAGCAACGCACGTAGGGCAGACATCATACAGGACTCTACTCTTAGTTTGAATACAGATATCCATGGGCGGCAATAGCCACTTTCCGTCAGGTGGGCTGCATGCTCGTCTGATACTTTTATATTTAAACTAGCTGACCCGGCAAACTTTGTACCGCCTCAAAATCTATTTATTAAATATATTTCATTTAAAATATAGCCTATGTTATACGTGGATGATGTAGCTTTCGAATGGTGAAAGAATTTGTAAAACCGGTCCAGTACTTCTTGAGCCTATTCATTACAATCAAACAAACAAACAAAGTTTTCCTCTTTATAATATTAGTATAGAAAAAAGGTGTAGGTCTTTGGGCATATATGTTATTAAGATTACCTAGATATAAGTGGAGAAAGTATTGATGCATTCATTAAGTTCCAAGAATCATCATATTTAATTGAACATCGAAATCTCGTCACATTTATCTTCAAAAGGGCAGCGGCATATTGTTTGGTTACATAAGAAACTATGTAATACTCACTAACCGTTAAATTCGACGTTGTTGCAAGAACTTTTCTTTTAAAACCCATCATTATCTATACATCTATACAAATAAATAAAATTGGAGTGTCTGTTTTTAATATTGAAATAACCGCTTTTTCTACATGCATATGAATATACATACGGTACATAGACCATATTAATGAATATTTAAATGCTAAAATTATTTCAATGTGACTATTAGTAATTAAAATATTGACATTGTTAAAAATTGACTCTAAAATATATTTTATAAAATAATTGACATAAACTTAATTAATAATTATAATATACTAAGTATAATTTTATATTTGCATGCTTTTTAGCAAAATAAGAGATCATTGTATTGATTGAACACCTATTATATAACCTTATTTGCAAATAAAGACTGATTTGATTTGACCTCAATAACATTTAACAATTTTTGTCTGTCTGTTTGTTCTGGCTAATCTCTGAAATGGCTGGACCGATTTTGACGGGACTTTTATTGGCAGGTAGTTGATGTAATAATGAGTAACTTAGGCTACTTATATTTTAGAACTAGCTGTGCTCCTGTTTCTTTTTAACGCGGGCGAAACCGCGGGGCACAGCTAGTACGAAATAATATTATAAGTGCGAATGTGAATGTGTGAGTGTAGTTTGTTACTTTGTTTGCTATGCTTTTACTTTTCCTAGCCGGGAATCGAACGAGTTCATTTTGAAAAAAAATACACACTCTATATTATTCCACTATCTGGTAGTTTTGCTTATGAGAATCAAAATCTGGGAAGTAATGATAAATGACAAAGTAAAGTAACTAATAAAAACTAATTTTGTAAAATCAAATCAACTTTTTACAATGGAGGCCCATTCAACTTTTCTCCAGACCTTTTTCTGCCTCTGGGTCCATTATCCAAGATTATTGAAGAATGATAGAATTATGTTAACACGCTAAAAACGGACGAAGAAAGCTTATGACTTACTTAGCTTTCTTCAGCAAGCTAAAATCAAGGTAGGATGAAAGCTTAAGACAAACGTGACGAAAAGCTCTCTTCATAATATAACTAGGAAACCAAATGGGAACAGCGTTAAGAAATATATTTTGAAGACAAACAAACTACACTTGACAAGTTCCGGTTGTATGGGTAGCCATTATCGTCATATTTGTGCTAACACCTTTGTGAAAGATGCACACGTACAGTTAAGGCAATGCTTCTAAAGAAATTATTAAACAACTCGCTATGGAGAAGTACTTACAGAAATTAAGTAAGATAAGAAAAGAAATAAGGAATGTGGCTTGAAAATCAAGTACCTACACATACATATTATATGTAGATACATTAAACCTATGTATAATGGGTTTAAGGTAGGATTTTAAGGTAAAATTTTCTATTCGACTCCAGCGGCACCACCTCTACATCTACTTCTGTCTAATAACAGCAGTGTAAAGCGATGCTGTGTTCTGGTTTGATGGGTGGTAAATGGGTGGTGATATGGTAAGGGAAACATGCTTATCTGACGCATTCCGACTTAGTCCACAGGGGTTTCGGCGCATCTGTGACCAACAGGTAGGAATCTGGTCTTCTCTGGGGTTGAATGCAGAAGTCTATGGGCGTCAATAGCTACTTAACATCAGGTGTACTGCATGCTCATCTGCGTTTGGGTTGAAGGGAGGGACTAAGACATACATTCGAACAACATTACCCTCCGCGGTGGAGTAGAAAAACATACATTAGGTATTAAAGAAAAAAAAACACGCTTTCTACACTCACAGCCCCACACTAGGATTCCCTGTATCGTGGGTGCCATGGACACACACATAGGCAGTTACACAAACACCCAGACGCAGAAACAGAATTCTAAATTAATCATTGAGATGTCTATCTGGCCGGGGATCGAAGCCGGGACCCTCTGTGCGTTAGACCGGTATGTTGACCGCTCCGCCACACAGGTCGTATTCTCCGCAGTCGGGTAAAAATATATTATGTTTAACTATGAAATATTTTCTATACAGTTATCCACTGCACTACCACCACTATTATTACACTATTATCCACTGCAGTGTACCTACAAAAAGTAAGAACGGAACTTGTACTGCGGCTGTGAAAACACTGTAGAAAGTTTGTTTGATGTAGCGCCATCAGCTGATGTGGTGTTATGTGTAAGGCCTTGTCATACAGTTGAAGATGAGAGAAATATGCCGAATAATATGCCAAGTAATAGGAAAAATATGCTGTGACGTATGTTTCGTAATTTTTATGCAAAGCTAGTAGCCTAGTAGCGTCCGCGGCTTCGCCCATGTTTTTCTTCCGTCATTGGAATGACAGTCGCGCCATCTGTCGAATATTAGTCGTACCAACCCAGAAACCTGCGTGGGCTCATGTACAAAACAATTTTGCTAAAGATTATCACATAATTAAATGCACACTGCTCACTGCTACAAGTTTTTTTATTTATTCCTTGGGAACGGTACTGCTTTTCGGGATAAAAGATACCCTATTTACTGTTTTGGACCCCTGACAACGTGTGTACCAAATTTAATGTCAATTGGTTATAGGGTTGCCACCCGTACTTTATAATAAAGTATTGTACGTTATTTCAGGTAATTGTACTCTATACTTTATGAGAACAATAAAGTACACGAAAATACTTTTATTTCGCGTGCTTTGATTTAAAAGTTTAGTCGTAAGTATTTGTTCTTTAAACGAAATTTATCGATTGGTGCTGAATCGATGTCGTCACTCGCCAGTGCGACATCCCTTAACTTAAAATATAGTAATAGAGAAAAATAAAGTGTACTTTATTTTGATACGGTGTACTTTTTTTTCTTACCTATAATAATCAACAAACTTTATCTGTAGAAAAAAAGGTGGCAACTCTAATTGGTTACGAAGTCAAGGCGTGAAAGCATAGCAAACAAACAAACTCACATTCATAATATAAAGTTAGGATGTGTAGATATTTGTAAATATTCTACAATATTGATAGAAGATTGCCTGCAAGCTGCCTGACACATCGTTTGTATCAATAAGCGCTGGAAAGTCTGATTTCTATAGAAATATGAACAGGCACATTGCAACTTTGTGGCCATTTTGTCTTGAGCCGTGACAACTCTCTATTTGAAAATGTTAGTGTAACGGAGTTCTGAGAAATTCATAGGTATATTAAAATTGAATTGTTTTTAATTTTCGTAATATAAGAGTATGTGGTTACTGCCGCCCATGAGCATCTGTAATCTTCTCCCGATAGGATTAGATTCCTACCTGAGGTCGGCCACATATGTGTCACCCCTGAAGACTAAGCTGGAATGCCTCGGAAAAGTATCCCTTACCACACCCTTCAAACCAGAACACAGCAGCACTTAACACTGCTGTTATAAGGCAGAAATAGGTGTGGCGGTGTCGCCGCCGGAGACGAACCATAGAGAATTCTACCAATAAAATTATAATTAAAAAATCTTTATTACTATAATGAATATATTTAAATTGCATTTCTATGTGTTCGTATAATTTTTGAACGGATTGTACTTAAAAAAAAATATTTATATTTTTTTTATGTAATGAAATTGGCATATACTACATATTATTTTTTATCAATTTTTTTTATCAAATGAATCTTATTACTACTCAAACATACATACTACACGCTTTGATGACTTATGTTATTTAAAATCACCAGTAAAACACTATTGCGAACTCTCCCAATATTACTATGAATAAATATTATTAATCCAGGGGACATTTGACCACACCTGAGAATCTGCCCGGGCAAAGAGGTTATTCTCGAGACCCGAATTTCCTGCCCTTATGTCCTGCCATTATGATAATTCCGCAATATATGTGCGCCCGGAGGGCAAGGCGTCCCATCTTAGCTCTCCAAAAGTTTTGTGCAAATCACGGTAGTGACAAATCAGTCATAGGCAGGGTTCAACGTAAACTGGTCACTCAAATGCAAAGTAAATTATGATGGATCTGAAATGACCATTGAAATAACGTTACTATAGAATACATTATATTTAGAAAAGACCTTTGAAATATACTGTGTATTGAGATAAGTGGAAAAAACTATCAAAAATACAAATCAAGATGTTTACGTAGGTACTGTGGACAACAAAGATAAGATCTTAAGCACCCATACTTTGAACTAAAATGCGAATAGGTACTTTATTCATGTCTGTTTGACCGGGGATAGAACCTGGAATAGACGCTGAGGCGTTAATTTGACGCTGCATCGAGGGTCCAAAAATAGCTGCGACCGACGCTCAAATGCCGAACTAAAATTCAAAAATCCACAAAGTAGCCAAATCGTCGAGCGAAAACACTGAAAGTAGCTGTTCGATTGAAGCGTTCAAAAGATCTAAGTAGTCTGTTGGAGCCTTTTTTTCTTTTTAAGGAGGAAGAAACCTTCTAAAGGTACCCGATGCTGTGGGAGCGACACGGGGTTATGTGGGACTCTTACCGCACAAAAATCCCGGAGACCTCTTAGCGCTTTGTCCCGTCGGGCCCCACCCAAGTGAGATTGAATCACCACACCGTCTGGTGCATACGATGGTATGCGACCACACATACCGCCGTCCTTCCCGGGGTCGCTGGTCGGGTGGTTGTCGCCAGCAACTCCGAGTCCCTTTTAGTCGCCTCTTACGACAGGCAGATACCGTAGCCCTATTCTGGTCCCGGAACTACAGGGCCAGTCTACTAGACTCTGCAAGAGAGCTGTCTACAAGAGCTACGGGGCGTCTTAACTTTATACTGGTGTTATAGAAGAAGCACTAAGCAGGTGTGGCGGTGTCGCCGTAGATAAAAGAAATTTAAGAATTCATTAATAAGAAGTTTAAAATCTACGTGACTCCGGTCACGTTTTAAATACTTTAAACGTTTTTGCTTTTTAACATTTTGGAGAAATTTCTCTTTGCTCTGCCTTATATACTTTTGAAATGAGATAAAAAGTGATTAAATGTTTATTCCGCGCCAAACTGCTAGTCCGCTCTGAAGTCTGCGAGCGGGTGTAGTCATACAATTTGCTATTGCGACGCGATTCATTTCTATATTTAGAGCGGACTAGGTACAAAAAAAAAGATTTTAATGTGAACATTTTTGATAAAATGTAATTAATTTTCCAATATTAAGTAATAAATCGACAGCTTTCTCTTTTTTGTAGAGTTTTGGTGCGCGTGTGCGACTCTACCGATTTCGATGTTTTAAGAACTAAATAGTTAGCTTCTTAGCTTTAACGAGCTTTTGCCCGCGGCTTCGCTCGCGTTACGAAGAATTTTTATCCCCTATTTTATCCCCTTGGGGGTAGAATTGATCAAAATCCTTTCTTAGCGGATGCCTATGTCATAACATCTACCTGCATGCCAAATTTCGCCCCGATCCGTCCAGTGGTTTGGGCTGTGCGATGATAGATCACTATGTCAGTCAGTCACCTTTGAGTTATATATATTTAGATTAGCGCCAGTAGCTAGCGCTGATGTCGAGATTTAGTGTTTTTTATTTTTAGGATTTTTTTAAATTTACGACTAAGTAATACTTCTTATACTTTTTTTGATTGATCGTATAAAATATTGACCAAATCTCAAATGGCCCCAACAATTTAACATTTTTAAACAGTGTATTTTATTTTTAGGACAGTTTACTATATTTTATTCATGAATTAGTAAGCGATCCCTTAAATTATAATCTTGTTTTTTCCGTTCCATGATTATAATTTACTCGGTAATTCGATACAGTGGTAGGCACTTCTTCATATTAAAACCGTTTAATTTTAAGTATGATGACAGTAACCAAATCGAAACGCATAGCTTTCCGTTGGTTTCTTTTTTGTCTCTTCTATTTGACATTATGTTCTGTGACCAACTTTCTCATACGAATTGGATGTCAAGTATGGGCAGGCGCACTTATGTTTTGCAATGCATCGGAACTTTAAGAAGACATTATGTAATTATGGTGTGACACGGAAAGATCATGTTGATGACCCGCGTAAAGGTATACCGGTTTGACACGCAGTCCCGTGTTCGATCCTCGGCCAGGCAGATTTTTAAATTATATTTTTTTGTTCTGGGTCCGGGTGTTAGTGTTCGTCCTTTTGTTTTAGGATTCTTTTTTGTGTTTTTTAGTGGAAAATGTTATTTATTTATTATAGGAGCTATAATAATTATTATAGGTACATTGAAGTTATACTTACAGCCTTAAGTGTTTTTTTGGTATTTCCGCCTTACAGAGCTGTAGTGTAAGTGTATTTCGAAACCCATGCCCAATAGTGGGATAGTAACGGTTTGTCGACGATTTTCAATAAATAAAACGTTTTTAATACTCAATCTATACTTTTACTTATCATAGATAGAAAGATAAAGTTTAGGATGATGAAATTGTCTAATCGATTTTTGGTAGGCATAACATTGGATAGATTGATTATTAATGACGGACGTAGATGATTAACAAAAGTCACTTTCATTATAAGCAATAAACTACACAACCAATTCAAAAGTCAAATCTAAAAAAAGTAAAATACAACTGACAGTAAACGACAAACATGCGAAATTCATTCGTAAAATAATCAGAACTGTGCAAAAGGACACAAAAATAAAGAAATTTGCTAACATTTACACTTTTTATGTTTACTATGGAGAGAACTATATCAAATTTCGAATCTCCGATACCGTTGTCGGAGATTGAGTCTGTTCTGGCGTGGGTGGACACTTTCAAGCTGTCTAGGCCCACTAAGAAGATTAACAGGGATTTCTCTGATGCTGGTTCGTATCAAATTCTTGTTTTTTGAAGGTGGTAGAACCCTTTATGGTTCGACTCCGGCGGCACCACCGCCACACCTATTTCTACCTAATAACAGCAGTGCTAGGCGCTGCTGTGTTCCGGTTTGAAGGGTGTGGTAAGGGAGACAGACTTTTCCGAGGCGTTCCACCTTAGTCCTCAGGGGTAGCGGCGCATCTGTGGCCGACCTCAGGTAGGAATATCTAATCCTATCTGGGGTTGATTACAGATGTCCATGGGCGGCAGTAGCCACTTACCATCAGGTGGACTGCATGCTCGTCTGCTACTCTTATATTATAAAAAAAAAGTATTTGTTGTACAACAGGCAGATCTTATGCCCCATCTATCGTCGATATTTCTTTAAGTAAAATAGCCCAATTTTTAAAGGTACTTTACTTACGTTTCAAACTTCGCCATAAGTGTCCCTATTATTACCACGCTTTTATTAGCTTGTGTTGTATGTATGTATGTATCTATGTAACGGAATCTTTGAACTCGATTTTACCCACTTTGAACAGTCCGATTAATTTAAAATTTTGAGCAATTATCAAGAACCGATGACAATACACGATTTTAATATTTGTATCCCATTCTCCTCACCAGGGTCGTCAGAAATCAGGATTAACGATTTTCCTTGTGCGATTTTAGCATGGTTTTTAGTTTTTAAACTATGTATAATTATAACATTTAACAAAGTTGCAGTTAAGTGGTCATTGTTGCTTAAAGACATCTGCACCTACCTACCTAAATCTATTTAGTACGGGCTCAACCCGAATCAGATACAACGCCATTCCTGAGTATTAAGATGATCGCTTTATGTAAACGAGCAAATAATAAAAAAATACACAATAAAAATATATGGTGAAAAGATTTTAAATTCTTGGTTACTTAGATTTTAATAGTTACTAAGTAATCTTAGGTGGTATAATAATTCATCATCATCATCAACCCATTATTGTCCCACTGCTGGGCACGGGTCTCCTCTCAGAATGAGAAGGATTAGGCCATAGTCCACCGTGCTGGCCATGTGCGTATTGGTGGACTTCACATACCTTTGAGTTTTTTTTATGGATCTCTTAGGTACGCAGGTGTCCTCACGATGTTTTCCTTCACCGTTTTAGCAAGTGATAATTAATTTCTAATATGCACTTTTGAAAAATCAGAGGTGCGTGCCTAGGATTTGAACCACGGACCCCTCGATCGAGAGGCCGAGTTTCTTAATCACTAGGCTATTACTGCTGGTATAATAATTACATATACCTAATAGTTTAAATGTTTCCGAAAATTCTTGTACCTATACTTAAATCTATGACTTAAATCCAGGTATACTTTTTTTTTTTTTATATGTAGCCTAACGATAAGGCAGACGGGCTACCTGATGGAAAGCAGTCACCGTCGCCTATGGACATTTGCAACACCAGAGGAGTCGCCAATGCATCGCCGGCTTTGAAGGAGAGCTCTTTTTACACCCCTCTTGAAGAGCCCCATGTCATAGTCCTGAGGGAATACCTCAGGAGGAAGTTCATTCCACATTTTGCACGTACGCGGCAAAAATGAATGATAGAAGAGAAAAATGAAGAATATATTCTTTAGAAAATGCGATAATGACTATGGTTATAAAATAAAAATAAGCGTTGCGGTGACGTCAGTTAAACTATTACCCAAACTTTTATTATTTTACTTCGCAGTTCTTCTAGCAGAGATCCTAAGCGTCCACTACCCGAAACTAGTGGAGATGCACAACTACCCACCGAGGAACAGCCACGCGCTCAAGCTGAACAACTGGATGACCCTCAATCGGAAGGTCCTGAAGAAGTTGAGATTGACCCTGTGCTGCAATACCATGGAGCAGCTCGCGAACAGTGCTCCGGGGGTTATTGAACGCGTTTTGGTCATGGGTCAGTGTCATAGATTTTTTTATACTATAGGAGTAGCATACGAGCATGCAGTCCACCTGATGGTAAGTGGCTACTGCCGCCCATAGACATCTGTGATCAACTCCAGGCAGGATTAAATATTCCTACATGAGGTCGGCTACAGATGCGCCGCTACCCCTGAGGGCTATACTGGAACGACTTTGAAAGGTAGCCTAGTTAATTATAAAAAGAGGAAAGTTCGATAGCTTCCTTATTCCTATTAGTCTTTGAAGGGTGTAGAATCCTTCGCAGTTTGACTAGATGTATTATTGCTGTTTCTGCTTAAGAAGAACATCAGTCTTCTGATTTAAAGAGAGGACACTTTCACATGTCATTACATCTTATATTATACATTTAGGGTTGAAGGAATCTCACTGACCGGACGAAAGAAAAGTAATTTGCTATCGGTCGACATTTCCACTGTTTTTTACCTATATTTTTTAAAAGATGTGTGGTATGTAGTTTGTTACGCCCTTTGGCCCTTCTTGTCCAAAACGAAACTCTGCGAAATGGCGGTAATTTATTGACGTTCATAAAAAGTCCGTAAAAATCTATTTACTCTGAATATATAAAAAAGTTCCGCTCGATTTCTCTGGTCTGCCATCATCAGACCCTGACCACCGTGAAATTTTTATTTCCAACAAAAAAATCATCAAAATCGGTTCATAGACGACGAAGTTATCCACGAACAAACATAAAAAAAACATATATATGGTCGAATTACCAAAACCTCCTCCTTTTATGAAGTCGGCTAATAAAATATTTTTAATTTGATTTGATTTGCCAATTTATGTGTACAAAAAACTTACAGTATTAAAAACAGGATTTAGCAGCAAATCATTGACACCGTTTTTCCTTCTGAACGATATACTGGTTTAAACTATACTGTGAACTGTCGCCTACTTTTAACATATCTAGTGATTGCTTTTTAATATCCACAAAAAGTAGATAGAAGATAATTAAGTCCAGTGGGTCAAATATGTGAATATGTGGGTTAGGCAGGCATGTCTAATGGTTATTTTATGTAATTGAAGAGGTAATGGTTAGTAGGTAGTCTTTTTTAATCTCTATGATAGCTAGTCCTTATGGAAAATTAAATATAGAGTCCAGCTGATGGTGAGATAATACTGAACTAAAAATAGTATTCAAATAGAATAGTAAGGGTGTGGTTAAAGACGTATTTAAAACTTGATATAATCAGTATGAGCCAGGGAGGTACCATCGTCACGCTTATTTCTAGCGTAGAGCAGTGGTAGAGGAGTGGTTTTTCCGTTTCGGTGGTAGGGTGTGGATGCTGGCTGACTTACTCACGAGGCGATCGTCATTCGCCCGTTATTAATATTCAAGCTATCCAATCCCGAACATTGGATAGATTAGCCTACCAAAAATCGACTTATGTCAGTTTCTTTTAATGTGTACATTGTCAAATTTCGATATTTGATAGTTAAAGATTGGATAGATTTTCACAAATGACACCGCATTTGTGATCAACTTCAAATAGAACCAGTTCTATAGTCTGATTCATAATTAGGTGTCGAAATGTAAACAAATGTCACTGTCAAAATTAATAAGAAACAAAAACTTTAACAAACTCAAAAAAACGAAAACTTTACAATTATTCACAATTTAACAAACACGCTATGAAAACCATAATACATTCGAGTTCAATTACAATCACGAAAATGAATAACATCAGTCACAAAACTTAAAAATAACGGCACAAGAAATGTTCTGGGTTTCGATTGTGTTACCATTATCACATTTTAATTTTCTACCATAAACCTCGTTTTTTATTATTATTACTGTATGGAACGAAATTGAGGTAATATAAATTTTATAAAAATGTGAATTGATCTTAATTTTTTTAGATTATTATTTTATTATTGTTGTATTAATTTAATATTGTCAAAAATAAGAAACTACCATTTGAAACGTATTTTCTTGATAGGTCAACACCTTTGTTTACATTTTGGACACCTAATTATGAATCAGACTATATATGAAGTGAGTTACAAATGTCCATCGACGGCCACTCACCATCAGGTGGACTGCATGCTCGTTTGGTACTTCTATAATAAAAAATATGTTATCCAGTGCGAGACAAGATCAGGAGGGACGAGGACAACCTCAGGAGTAACAGGGAGGCTGAGCAGAACGCGTCCAGCGGCGGCAGCTACTACGAGGCGTGTGGTGATGACGGTAGTGGTGAATTATCCGACGCTTATTTCCTTTTTATTATTTTATACATATACTAGCTGACCCGGCAAACGTTCTGTTGCCATATAAAAAAAAATTATTAAGGCTGAACAACCCTTATCACTTAGGGGTATGAAAAATAGATAGTAGCCGATTCTTAGACCTACTGAATATGCATATAAAATTGGGTGACATCGGTGAAGCCGTTTCGGAGGAGTACGGTAACTAACATTGTGACACGAGAAGTTTATATATAAGATAATTTTAACATTTCACCATCGATAGTGACATCAAGAGATCAGCGCGATGGAATATGACATAAGCCTTTTCATTCTGAAAGGGTTGGCGATGATGATAGTTTGAAAATTGACGCTGACGGTTAAAATGTGGTCCTGATACTTGGTTCACAAAGTAATAAATATAGTTAAAAGTTATAAATAGGTACGTGCTGCGTACTGGTGATCACATCAGCCATCATAAGTCTAACATACTTTTTGAGTTTTTGAGTTTGACAGCAGTCAACACGCATGATGCTACTTATACTATCAGAATCGTTAATTGTAAACAATTTTCAGTTCCTAATAAAAATCATAAATATATCATCTTAATTGAAGAAGTTCGCCTAACCAATAATATCAAACACAGTAGCTTGAACTCTACAAGCAAGAAATCTGATAGAACCCTTTGTGGTTCGACTCCGCCGGCACCACCGCCACACGTATTTCTGCCTAATAACGGGAGTGTTAGGCGCTGCTGTGTTCCGTTTTAAAGGGTGTGATAAGGGAGACATACTTTTTCGAGGCGTTCCAGCTTAGTTCTCACGGGTAGCGGCGCATCTGTGGCTGACCTCAGGTAGGAATATCTAATCGTATCTGGGGTTGATTACAGATGTCCATGGGCGGCAGTAGCCACTTACCATCAGGTGGACTGCATGCTCGTCTGCTACTCCTATATTATAAAAAAAATCTATTATTTTCTAATAAATTTCGTTATAACAATTCATCATTATCATGTAAGGAATTTCGTTTCGTATTTCAGACAATGTTCTCGTGATACCTGTAAAAGTGAGGGTCAATGGAGTGTTGGAGACGGTGCAGCAGAAGGTGATTAGCCACGAGTCGTATCTGATCATGAAGGAGGAACTCAAGGACGCGAAGGATGCCGCTGATCTGCTTAGGCAAAAAGTAAGTTTAATATTCCACTGATGTTTTTTTATACTATAGGAGTAGCGAACGAGCATGCATGAGAACGAGCCTGATGTTAAGTGGCTACTGTCGTCCATGTCTGAAATCGACCCCAGATAGGATTACATTCCTATCTGAAATCGGCCACAGATGCGCCGCTACCCTTGAGGACTAAGCTGGAACGCCTCGGAAAAGTAAGTCTACCTTACCACACCCTTCAAACCAGAACACAGCAGTGCTTTACGCTATTGTTAATAGACAGAAATAGGTGTGGCGGTGGTGCCGCCGGAGTTGAAACACAAAGGGTTCTACAACCTTCAAAGTTTAATATTTCTCTGATGTAATATTGACGAGGTTTAAGGGCTATGTGATGGTAAGCACGGCCAACAACAATCTCCCTGTATATGAGAGCTTATGGCAATCAGTTTACATTGGTGGCTGAAGGATGGACAAGTGAAAAGCCATGTCTCATCTACGGAACTGCCATCGCCACGCCTATAATAGTAGTGTTTAGAACGTCTTGTAAGCTCTACTTTAAATTGTCTTCTGGTTTGACGCTTATAGTAAAGCCAAGACATGAAACGTTCAAAATTACTTTTCAGGTATAAAAACAGATCTGTATGGGGTATTTTGGTGTGATTATTGATAAACCTATATATTCATGGATATTTCACAAATGTTACTTGTATTCTGTATTCTGTACTAAAATATTAAACTGTTCCTTTAGGTTGAACATTTAGACAACTTATTGAAATTAAAGGACGAAAGAATAGAAGAGTTGCAAAAACAATTGGAAAGGAAACAAACCAGACGCAAAGAAGTTGAAGCAATCCAAAACAGCCTCGCCGTACCATTCGACAGTTCTATACCCCTATCGCCTAAAATAACCGATTTTGTTATCGTACCTTGTAAAACACAATCACTTAAATCCATAGAATCGAACACTAAAGTACCAAAATTGGAAGAGTCGAAAATACCAGTGCCTATAGCAGATATAACTAAAGCTATTTCGAAGCCGAGTACAACGGAAATTTCGTCGACGAATTCGACAGAACAATCGCTGAACGTGGATAAGATTAAATCGGACGTATTTAAAGAAGCAGTTGCTATAGAGGATAAGAATTTTGAAGGTTTTCAAGATACGCAAGAGTTTGTTCCCGAACAAGTGGTAGTTACAATCGAGGATACGATTCAGAAGGAAATTAAAGAAATTGTGAGTCCTTTAACCTTTGTACCGGATGCTAATATTGTGAATCAGAATTAATTTGAGGAAGTATCAGGTAATTGGGTTTTTTTTTTATCGTAGAAAATGTTTACATAAAATATTTATATACTTGTACTTGATATTCATGGGAAGATCAAAGGAACAGGTTAAAGGAAATTATGAAAAATATTGCAATAAAGTGTAATTTAAAGTTACTGTCATATTTCTTATCCGTTTTCTCATTTTGGAGAAATTTTTCTAGTTATTTATATAGGATTAAAGCGATTGTTAAAATAATGTTTTATTTAATAGTTTCTTACATGTAATTTAGAAATAAATGTTTACAAAAATTTTGGTTTTTCTAACATCGGATATTGGCTTGGAATATTTCACACAGACTCGGGTGTTGTTTGAGCACTTTTTGGATATCGTGGTAGCGTTTTCTTCGAAATTCCTGTTCAGTTTCGGTGTGCCTGGAGCAAAAGAGAAGATTAGGAACAGTGTAATAATGATTGTCAAAAGCTTATGTCAAAGTAAATAGGCAGTGATAACCTAGTAGATAAGAAATTCTGCTCTTGATCGTGGGGTCCGAGGGTCATATCCCAGGCACCTCTGTTTTTTCCAATGTTATATATGCATTTGAAATTAATTAACACTTGCTCAAACGGTGAAGGAAAACATCGCGAGAAAACCTGTATAGTCGACAATTCTTATAAAAGTCTACCAATGCGGACTTGGGCAGCACGGTCAACTCTAGAGCAATTCTTCTCATTTTGAGAGGAGACCCGTGCCCAGCAGTAGGACAAAAAAGGTCTTAAGACGAATACTAACACAAGATCTTCACGACTGTCCTGCCCAATGACTTTGAATCGATCGAATTCGATGTCCTCATTGTAGAAGCACTCTTGGTTGATCTTGTCTAGTTCTTGCTTCAATGGGATCAGCTCGGACACTGCAAAATATTTAATTTGAACTAAATTTTCTTAAAAATTTATGCAAAATTTTGGATTTATATTTTGTTCGGTTCTGTTATCGGGAAGTAAATCGATTTTTTATAAGAAATAGCGGATGAGGATGTAGTCCACCTAATGGTAAGTGACTACTGCCGCCCATGGACATCTGTATTGACAAGCTGAAATAGGTGCAGCAATCGCATGAAATGCATTTGATAAATTATTGAAAACGGCCGATATTAGAAATTGTCTTCCAATGTTTAGTAGTCAAAATTACAGATTGATTATAATGGGATAATTTGTCAAATTTCGCTCTTTGGTGGGACACAATCCGTTAGATTGATTATCAATAATGGACGTGAGACAGTATAATGAAGAACTTTATACTTACGTGTAAATACTCTCTGGGTGCTAGAAGCTGGTGTAGGGCTGGGAACTCTACACGTGCACGGTGGTAGAGACATGGAGAGTTCAGATGTCTGTATGGCAACTCCTTCTACGCTTGGTGTCCATTCGTCTAGAGGATTGTCATCCTGCAGCTCGAAGTCCACTCTCTCCTTCTTCCGCTTGTCTTCTATTCTCCGCTTTAGGATCTCTAGTTGTTCTGTTTAAGAAGAATGTTGATGGGTTGAGTGGTGCTTTTTAACCGACTTCAATAATAGGTTCTGTATATTTGCTATGTTTGTATGTAAGCTTGTGTGTCCGCGATTTTCTCAGAAATTACTGATACAATTTGGTTATTTGAAAGTTTATTTTACAAGGAAGGTCTTAGTACAAATAGATGAGATTTTTCTTCTATAGTGTTCTATGTCATTGAACATTAAGTAAACTGTAAGCTTATTAGTCTAATGCAGAGAAAATTGGGTTTGATTCTCGGCTAGCAAGACATTTACATGATTAAGTTTTAGATGATATAATTTACAACTATTTTAGATTCTGTTTTGGGTTAAAGCAGTGATAGCCTAGTGGTTAAGAAACGCGGCCTCTCGATCGAGGGGTCCGTGGTTCAAATCCCAGGCACCTCTGATTATCAAATTTATGTGCGTATTAGAATTTAATTATCACTTGCTTAAACGGTGAAGGAAAACATCTTGAGGAAACCTGCATATCTGAGAGATTTATAAAAAAAAAAATCTTAAAGGTATGTGAAGTCTACCAATACGCACTTGGCCAGCGCGGTGGACTATGGCCTAATCCTTCTCATTCTGAGAGGAGACCCGTGCCCAGCAGTGGGACAGTAATGGGTTGATGACGACGACGACGACGACGTTTTGGGTCTGAATTTCTGTTTCTTTCTTTGTGTGCATCCATTTTATAGCATTCATTACAAAGGAATGCCAGTGCTATTTAGGGTCGACACATCTATAACTAGCCAAGCAGTAATAGTCCCGTGGTAACTTGGCTTCTATACCAAGTTCTCGGTTCTAATCCCAGACACGTTTGATATTTAATGATACGTGCGTATTAGATATTAATCGCTTGCTTTAAGAGGGAAAAAATCGTGAGGAAACCTGAGATATTTAAAAAAAGTTCTGAAAGCTATGTGAAATCTACTAATAGCTATGACTATGGCCTAATCCTTTTCATTCTGAGAAGACCCGTATCCAGCAGTGCGATAGTAATTGACCACATCTATAACAGATTCTGGGGAAGACACATGTCCAATATAGGATTGATGAACTAACCAGGGGAACAAGGCTCGTATTCGTCATAAGTTTGCTCGAAGTGAGTGAAGGGACTAGCCCTCATGTACGGTGGTAGAGACCGTATGAAGGAGTCCACTTGCAAATGCTGGCATTTCTCGATAGGACAAACCTGTAATCATTCATGGCTTCAGTATTATTAACCGACTTCAATAATAGGTTATGTATATTTGCTATGTATGTATGTATATAAACTTGTATGTATGTAAACTTGTATGTCCGCGATTTTCTCAGAAACTACTGATACAAAATACAAGTAGTATTACTATTTCAGCCACATAATAATATTCTGATAGCAGTCATGACAATTGGACGAACTTAGTCTCTCAATTGACGGATTCGAGGCTCTAGCGGACTAATCGGCCTCCGTGCCCCCGACGATATAGTCCGCCACTGGTTCGAGGTTCAAATTCTAGAGACGCTGATTTTTATGATTTCGTACCCAAAGAGATAAAACGGAACCCTATTACTAAGCCTCCACTGCCTGTCCGTATGTCACAACGCTCTAGCTCCAGATCCGAAATAGATAGACTCTTAGAATTTTGAAAGTTAACTGCGTATAAGAAAATAATAGTCACTTGCTTAAAGATGAAGGAAAACGAAAGCAAAAACAAGAAATATTATAAAAGGGCGTAATAATCCCTTAATGTTAAGGGCGTGTGAATTCTAAGAATTCGCTCTTTGTCAACGCGGTGGACTACTGCCTAACCCTTTGAACCCTCTTACTTTTCCTACTAAAGGAGACATGTGTCCTGCAGTGGATCAATAAAGGGTTTGGAAAGGTCCTGTACACCTTTTGCCTGAACGTGTTCAGCAGTCGTGTGCCTTTCTCCATCGGCCCTAAGAGCGTTGTGTCAGGGGGCGTACCACCATCTTTTAAAAAACATCATAGTTCAGGAAGGTTTTATTGCCTCCTTAAAACAGCAAAATATTCCGTCATACACAGTTGAACAAACTTAAACCCTTATTCATTTTTCGCTTATCGAACCGCTAAGTTCGACCAACCAACTGAAATTATCATATTTTGTTTAAAAAGTTAAATTTCCTTCAAAAAAGTAAAAGTATGATTAATATTGTGTTAAGAGATGGTAGTAACCTCCCTGGTCTATTTTTACAGTCTATATTGTTTTGAAAACTATGTTCTTATAGTCTAATTCGTAATTAGGTGTCCAAAATGTAAACAAAGAAATGTCACTGTCAGAATACGATTACAGGTATTGTAAACCTTAACAAATTAACAAGAAAAAAAACATTAACATTCTCAACAAAAATGCCTTAACAACTACACACAATTTAACAAACGCGCTATGAAAATGAGAAAACATTCGAGTTCGATCACGATCACGAAAATGAATAACATCAGCTACGAAACCTAAAAATGGCAGCACAAGAAATGTTTTGGATACCGATTGTGTTACCATTATCACATTTAAATTTTCTACCATAAACCTTGTTTTTATTATTATTACTGTATGGAACGAAATTGAACGAAATATAAATATTAAAAAATGTGAATTTATTTTAATTTGTTAGATTATTATTTTATCGTTGTATAACGTTAATATCGTCGAAAATAAGAAACTACCATTTGAAACGTATTTTCTTTATAACAACACTTTTGTTTACATTTTGGACACCTAATTATGAATCGAACTATAGGTAGCTTTTTCGGTAACCACTGATTTGAGTACTTACCTTTTCGTAATTGATCTTATGGTCGTGGTCTGGTACATGCGCTGGGATCACTTGTAAACTGTCGTTGTGAAGGCTTCTGCAAATTTATACATAGTTAGAGTTAAGTATCAATGTCCCTTTTTATTCCTTACTTATTTTAAGAAGTTAGTTAAAGGGTAGAATAGTTATTGTTCATAACTTGATAACTGAATCGAAAGTTGAAAATGTTCAATGAGTTCACTTTTAAGTTAATATTTAAGTAAGTTACTGATGGTTAAGACATTTAATCTGTAAGTTCTTTAAACGTTGTTGTTAGTGAAATTATTAAAAAAGAGAAAAATCGACTGCCTAGAAATATAGTTGGTCACTTCCACGATTTCGAAGAATCCAACGACATTATATTGTCATTGGAAGGGCTAGATGTCTAATACGCAAAGTGACCTTTACATTTACCTTTTTCCAGTGACTATATGAAGAGCGTGCTTAAGAATGTGTTTTTTTTTTTATAATATAGGAGTAACAGATGAGCATGCAGTCCACCTGATGGTAAGTGGCTACTGGCGCCATGGACATCTGATCAACCCCAAATAGGATTAGATATTGCTACCTGAGGTCGGCTACAGATGTACCGCTATCCCTGAAGATAGCTGGAACGCATCGGAAAAGTATGTCTCCCTTACCACACCTTTCAAAACGGAACACAGCAGCGCCTAACACTGCTGCTATTAGGTAGAAATAGGTGTGGCGGTGGTGCCGCCGGAGTCGAAACACAAAGGGTTCTACCACCTTGAAATATATATTGCCCTTGTTATATTTGTTATATATTGGCCTTAACTACCATAGTTAGGCATAAGCCTTAATTAAAATTATGAAGAAGTCCTCATAACATAGTCCCGAATGTGGGAATCCACTCTGGGCGCTAATATTGCCCCAGCAAGTCTCTTAGGATAGTTAGTTATAATTTAGGTTAGATTTAATCCAAAACTTGTAATATTCGGTTTTGATTAAATACATATCGATACCTTAATTCGCAAATCAGCCAACTCCTTTTTTATTCAAAATGTTTTTTATTATTTATTTTGATTTTGTTCAACGCCATTTATTATCAAAATAAATACAAAAAAACATTTTGACAAAAAGTCGAGTTTGCTCATTTGCGAATTAAGTTTCAATATTCACCCTGTATATCGATATATACAGGGTGAATTTGTCACACGGGCCTTCAGGGCCAAATCCGAAACTATAAGGATTAGCGAAAAATGCTGAAAGGAGTTACGAGGCCGATTTTGATAAAAACTAAAACTGCATTATTAGTTTTTTTAAAATATCTTTTTCCCTGGCCGCGAATCGAACAGGTTCATTTTGAAAATAAATACACCCTCTGTATTATTCCACTATCTGACAGTGTTGATTATAAGGACCAAATTCTGGGAAGTAATGTTATGTGACAAATTTAAGGAAAAGGAAAATTTTGAATAAAATACATATTTTCAATCAAAATCAAAATCTGTCCTCAAGGCCCGTTTGAAAAATTCACCCCGTATATAAGTAATTCGGTCTTTGTGTATCCTGGCTGCTGCATCCCGAGGTAAAACATAACTCCATCGAAAACACTACCCATCGTAGTGGGGCAAAAACACTTAACATAACAAAATAAAGAATACTCATATTACCCGAGATTAGACGTGGAGTCATCGTTCACATAGTCTTCTTCTTCATTCTCAGTATCCCTGTAATTAAAACAACATCTTTATCTATCTTTTTAAACGCAGTGATAGCCTAGTGGTTAAGAAACTCGGCCTCTCGATCGGGGGGTCCGAGGTTCAAATCCCAGGCACGTACCTTTCGAAATTATGTGCGTATTAGAAATTAATTGTCACTTGCTTAAATGTAAAGTATACCAATACGCACTTGGCCAGCGCGGTGGACTATGACCTAATCCTTCTCATTCTGAGAGGAGACCCGTGCCCAGCAGTGGGACAATAATGGGTTGATCATGATGATCTTTTTAAAAGTTTATTAAAAAATAGAGCAGTAGATATAGCCCAGTGGTTAAGAAACTCGCTAAGCGTTACTGTTTTGGCCTGAAGGGTGTGGTAAGGGAGACAGACTTTTCCGAGGCGTTCCAGCTTAGTCCTCAGGGGTAGCGCATCTGTGGCCGACCTCAGGTAGGAAACTAATCCTATCTGGGGTTGATTACAGATTTCCATACGGCAGTAGCCACTTACCATCAGGTGGACTGTATGTTCGTTTGTTACTTCTATATTAAAGCTGTGTAGGTGCTGCAAAGATGTGTATTTACCTTCTTGTATATTCTACCTCCTCGCTGTTATCATCTTGAATATCTTCAAACATGGACGTCTGAAACATTTAAATGTAACGTTACTTAATAAAGATTTTAATCCAAAATGATATTTATATGTGCCTCTCGCTCGTTCTCTATGATGTGTGAGCAAGAGACATGTTATATATAAAATTCTCGAGTCACAAGATTAGTTACCGTAGTCCTCTGAGACGGCTTTACCGATTTTCACTAAATTTTATATGCATATTCAGTAGGTCTGAGAATCGGCTACTATCTATTTTTCATACTCCTGAGTGATAAGGGTTGTTCACCCTTAACATTTTTTTTATTTATAGGGCAACACAACGTTTGCCGGGTCAGCTAGTAATTATATAAAAGACAAAGAAGCAATTTGGATGTAGTTTTTTATATTTAATTTAAAATATAGTTAAAGTATAGGTATCTATTTTATATAATATCAATTGTTACATTTTTTTAGAACGAATAAAGAAGGTATTAGATCCACATAAAGCCAAAAATATAGTAAAAAATATACTTAAATACTTACCCTTCTACTTCCAATATTAAGCACAACTTTACTATGATCGAAGGATTTGTTGTGCTTTTCCCGCTAAAAATAATAGATCATTAAGTATTTGTTTTAAATAATTCATCATGTTTTAATATAAATATAAATGTAAGTTAGATCAAATCAATCATGTTTTTTTCATTCAAAATAGGTTCTTTGAAGAGCACTTTTTGAATGTCATTACATCTACCACCACTTCACAAGGTGTTTCGTTATGGAGAAGAAGCGGCGAAAGAAACTCCATACCACACATCTTTTAAAAAATATAAATGTTTTTTTACAATGGCAAACTTAACCTAATGGTACATGTGGAGCTGGAGCTACTTCAGACCTTTATATTAAGTATATTTCTTTAAATAATGTTATAATTGTGTATTGTATTAGCAATGTAGCTGATATAGTAACCATAAAAAAATTAAATCTATGGTTGTGCGATGTAAAAAGTAACTTAATAAAAACACATTTTACTTAAATTAGATTTAAATTTAAAAGAAAGGAATGTACTAGTCTGGTAGTAGATGCAATCTCCATGGAATCTCTGGCACCAAGTAACGTGGCCTTCGTCACCGGCTGGGGATTATTTGCGGCACTGAAAATTTAATATGTAATTATTTTTTTTTATAATATAAGGGTAGCAGACGAGCATGCAGTCCACCTGATGGTAAGTGGCTACTGCCGCCCATGGGCATCTGTAATCAACCCCAGATAGGATTAGATATTCCTACCTGAGGTTGGCCACAGATGCGCCGCTACCCTTGAGGACTAAGCTGGAACGCCTCGGAAAAGTCTGTCTCCCTTACCACACCCTTCAAACCGGAACACAGCAGCGCCTAACACTGCTGTTATTAGGTAGAAATAGGTGTGGCGGTGGTGCCGCCGGAGTCGAACCACAAAGGGTTCTACTACCTTCTAGTGACTACTGCTGTCCATGGATACCTCAACCCCAATAAGATTATATTCCTACCTGAGGTTGTGTAAGCTGTAACACCACGGATATCTTCCTTCCCACACCCTTGAAAAAGAAGCACAGCAGCGCTTAACACTGCTGTTATTAGGCAGAAAGATTTATCACGCTAGACATAGGTGTGACGGTGTTATCTCCATGGTCAAATGGTCATACTAGTTCCAGTATAGAAAAGTACTTACAAGATTTTCAAAATAGAACCCATATTGCCTCTAATATCTATGCTGGCGGTGGTCACACGACGACTGGCGTTATCTGACTGAAGAGAACGTGACATCATGAATAGATTTAAGTACAGTAGAATCCGTTTACTATGACTCTTACTATGGCTTAAAGCCGGCGATGCATTGGCGACTCCTCTGGTGTTGCAAATGTCCATAGGCGACGGTGACTGCTTTCCATCAGGTAGCCCGACTGCCTTATTAGGTTCCATATAAAAAAAAAAAATCTCGGTATATATTGACCAACCGCTATTATGACGTAATTACACAGCGAAGTTTG
Organism: Epargyreus clarus clarus; assembly: GCA_014595695.2. NCBI lineage: Eukaryota > Metazoa > Arthropoda > Insecta > Lepidoptera > Hesperiidae > Epargyreus > Epargyreus clarus. Next base: position 2,312,015 of record JACTTY020000028.1, read on the forward strand.
GTTTTCATATAAAATTCTTTGTAAAAAAATCGGATATAATGACTTCCCTTACAGTGACATATCGCTTATTATGGCCCATGGTCAATAAATTATGTCCGATTTTAATGACCGACATGACGACATGATTTTTTACATCTTCGGTAAAGTTCGTTGATCTTTGTGGTCACGAAACCTAGACTCAGATTCTTTAGCAGCACCGGAAATGTGGAAAGATTATGTTGACCTTGATAGCGCTCTCCTCACATCTGAAGCACCAACCGATGAAGATCTCGTACAGAACATGAATGTTAAGGAACAACTCAAAAGGGAAGAGGAAGAGGAAGTCGAGGAAGAACCATTACCTACTACAGAAGAGGCATTATAGGCTGCAGAATTATTACGCTTTGTATGACGTTCGCTTATTATGACGTATTCGTCAATTCCCTTCGATGTCATTATTAACCACTGTAATTAGTTGGTTTACATGCAATCCATAATAACATACAATAATACACGGTTTCTTCTATGTTAAAATATTTATTAAGTACGTCAGTGAAGTATAAAATGTTGTATTTAAGACAGTTTATCAGATATTGAATGCTCACTATTGTCCACTTACGAATTTAGTATCAACCCCATAGTTTACCGCACAAGTCAAGCGCCGATAGGTAAACTTCGATTTTTAAACATCTCATGTAGATTTTACGATGTGTTTTGAAGAAAACATATTGAAATGTCAAATTTATGTGATAGTCAATTTCTAACTGCATTCACATACTGGGCATTTGCCAAAACCAGAAAACCTCCTCAAACTCATAAACATGTGCGTATGTTCAAGGAATGTGGCAAAATCCTTTTAATTTGCTAAAAAAACTGACACTACATTGGATCTACAAGCGCAAAATCTACACAACCAAAGTCAAACGTTCGATCCGTACCTTTGAATTTGTAACCGTTTGTTGATGTTTGACATTTTTTTATTATAATCGAAGAGTAGCAGACGAGCATGCAGTCCACCTGATGGTAAGTGGCTACTGCCGCCCATGGACATCTGTAATCAACCCCAGATAAGATAAGATATTCCTACCTGAGGTCGGCCACAGACGCGCCGCTACCCCTGAGGACTAAGCTGGAACGCCTCGGAAAAGTCTGTCTCTCTTACCACACACTTCAAACCGGAACACAGCAGCGCCTAACACTGCTGTTACCCTTTACACCCGAGATGATATGAGCGTGAGTTTCACTTTAAAAAAAATCCCACGTGATAGCTTCTTATTTTTCGAAACGCAACCGATGTCGATCGATCGTGAGGAGAGTATCGCACGTGCTACCGGCTAAGTGAGCGGGATGCAGGCGGTCAGTTGTGCTAGGGACTCGTCCAAAGATGGCAGATTTTTTCGACCCGCGCACTGTCACAGGTATATAATTATTTTTGGTATTAAATGTTTAGTATCTATTATTAATTATAGCTAATTTGAAAGCTAAAAGAACACTAAATACGTGGAATTTAGTAGTTTATTCGATTAACTTGCAATTTAGATACAATTAGGTTGCAAATTTCAACTGTTACGATCGTGTGCCTACGGTTGTTGGTGCAGAATAACGTTTGATGAAAATGCTTTTATTGCTATTACCAGTTATGTGTAAGTTTCGTCAATATCAATTTTGTTTGTTTCAATTTTAGGGGTACATTTAAATGACGATCAGATTTTGCCAGTGCGGGGTGAGGAGAAATGTATCGGACATTGAAGATCTTCATGAAAGTGAAGAGCTTCAACCAAATAGATTAGAACAGTTTCAATTTGAAGAATTGTGCCCTGAAACAGATCCAGAAGCACATGCAGACCCTCAAATAGAAACTGACCTAGAATTGGATCTGAACTTGAGCCTGAACCTCAACCATCTACTTTAAAATCATCCCTAGAAATTTCTCGCCGCCGAGCATCTTCACGTCCAACACATCGAAAAATAGCTTGGAAAAGAATACGTTTTCTGTCTTCAAAAGGTCTACACATCCCTACCAACATCTCCAGTAAAGTTTCCAAAGAAATATTTTTCTTAATATTTTAATTATGAGGCTCTTGATATGTAACCAGATGCACAAATTTATATTATCTAAGAAGAACCGGTCGAAAACTTAATTTAATTGCAATAGATATGGCTAAAGTTTTCTCCACCTGCATTATCATTGGATGTATTCCCTAGCCAAGAATACCTACGCCTTGGAGACCTGGATTTAAGACGGAGGCAATAACGGAAGAAAGAAGAATGTTGATTTTCATAGAATTACGTAGTTTAGGTTTCATTGCCAAGACAGATTTTTTATAAAGACTAATGAAAATAAAGAGAGTGATGTTAAATATCTCCAAATTGTTTTAATTTTCTAATATTTTTTGATAAAAAACTATTTTTTTTTTGCAATTTTCACGATCGTGAGTGTGACAGTTCCCACCGGAGACTCACGATCGTGCGGGTCGATTTCTGGATTACGTATAAACTCTGGATTTTTTTTCGTATTTTTTGTGGATCCCTTAAGCTATATAAAAAGCCGTAATAAACGTTTTGAATCGGAAATTGCGAAAAAAAATCTTCGGTTGTAAAGGGTTAGGTAGAAATAGGTGTGGCGGTGGTGCCGCCGGAGTCGAACCACAAAGGGTTCTACCACCTTCAAACACATGCGTGCGGACGCGGCACATTACTTCGAGAACCTAAACGAGCCTAAGATTGACCCCTGTTCCCTGGCGTGAGGGGCCAAAGTTCCTAGGCAGTTACTGCTGATGCTAAAATAACTTCATGTAACTTACTCCGCTAGCATAGACCGGTTCCTGATTGTGAACTGTCTGGCATTCGAAGTTATCTCCCACGGGCAAATGCTTGAAGTACTCATCTTTGATCGTGTCCGCGTTGGGACATGTCGACTTCAGGAACATTTCGTTGAAAACTGGAAGAGATTAAAATTGCAATAGCAGATGAACAACAGCACATAGTACAACTGACAGAAAAATACTGATGTAAGTGGTTTAATTGCAACGCACCATAGAAATAGATCAGCCCTGATGTCCTGCTCCCAGCCCTGCCCTTATAATTATAAGTAACGAGCTTTTGCCCGCGGTTTCGCTCGCGTTACGAAGTAATATTTTCATCCCTATGAATTTATCAAAATCCTTTCTTAGCGGATGCCTACGTCATAACATCTACCTGCATGACAAATTTCAGCCCGATCCATCTAGATGGATCTGGATGGATATAAAAAACCACTGGTGGTTTGGGCTTTGCGTTGATAGATCACTACGTCAGTCAGTCACCTTTGAGTTATATATATTTAGATAGTGTTTTATGTAGGATACTTACTACACTTAACTTCAAGTAGTGCAGAATATACGAGCCATCAGAGGAACTATGTTAATTTTTTAAAATTAAGTAGGTACATGATAGTATCACATCAAAGCGTATTAAATCAGATATTTAAGAAGCCAAATTATTTAAAATCGTTCAAACATCATGTTACCCGTTAATTACCTTATGTGAATGCAGTAACTCTGGTAGTTCAAAAAAGATAAGAGAGAGGACAAAAGACAAAGAAGGTAAGAGACAAAACATTGCCTTATTTAGACTTAGAGAACCTTACTTTTTTATATTATAGCAGTAGCAGACGAGCATGCAGTCCACCTGATGGTAAGTGGCTACTGCTGCCCATAGACATCTGTAATCAACCCCAGATAGCTGAGGTCAGCCACAAATGCGCTGCTACCCCTGAGGACTAAGCTGGAATGCCTCGGAAAAGTCTGTCTCCCTTACCACACCCTTCAAACCAGAACACAGCAGCGCCTAACACTGCTGTTATTAGGTAGAAAGAGGTGTGGCGGTGGTGCCTTCGGAGTCCAACCACAAAGGGTTCTACCACCTTCCAAATACGTACCATATTCCTTCCATTTCTTTGGAGCGGTTTTTGCAGCCTTCACACTCCTGAGCACCTCTCGTCGCTGCGAGGCTTGGAAGTCAGCCATGTCACCAAACATCACGAACGGTCGGTTCTCGCCTTCCAGCATCTCCCACCAGGTCTTCTCGCGTGGTAGCTCTGAATATATGGGTGCCGTGATATTATGTACTCAAATTTATTTTATAATGTAGGACTAGCAGACGAGCACGCAGTCAACCTGATTGTAAGTGGCTACTGCCGCCCATGGACGACTGTAATTAACCCTAGATAGGATTAGATATTACCTGAGGTCGGCCACAGATGCACCGCTACTCCTGAGGACTAAGCTGGAACGCCTCGGAAAAGTATGTCTCCCTTACCACACCCTTCAAACCAGAACACAGCAGCGCGTAACACTGCTGTTATGAGGTAGAAATAGGTGTGGCGATGGTGCCGCCGGAGTCGTAGAGGGTTCTACCATCTTCGAGTTACTAATATCTAATATCAAGACAAAAGATAAATAACCTTCTTCCATAACAGTTTCTTCTTCACCAACATCGCAGGGATCTTCTTTGGGATTGTCTACGACAGGCGACTGAATTTTGAGGAGGTCTGGCATGTTAAAGAAATATTGGTTCGTATCAGGTGTTCCACCAGCAAAATGATACACGAAGTTTTGGAACTGGGAAAAATTAAGACAAAATTGTATTACGATTTCAATATATGAATCTTATGTAAATATTGAACTTCTTGTGTAAATGAATCTTCTAGATGATAAATATGTCTTCATCAACCCATTGTTGGACACGGGGCCAACTCCCAGTCCACCAACACGCCCTTTTTTATCTTTTCGAGGTGGAAACCTTCAAAATGTACCCGACGACGTGGGAGCGACGCCGGGTTATGTGGGATTTGTACTGCACTAAAACCCCCCCGGTGGGTGGCTCAGTGCTTGTTGGAGAACTCCGGGATCTCCAACGGAACACAACCGGAGTCCTCCAAGCGCGATGCCCGGGTCGGGCTCTGCCCTGAGGAAGCGTTCGCTCCTACCACAACATCTGGTGATTACGACGGCATGCGACCACACATACCGCCGTCCTTCCCGGGGTAGCATACTGGACGGTTCGAGCTCCCCGCTCTTGCCGCCCGCAACCCCGGAAGCCCCCGTTTAGTCGCCTCTTACGACAGGCAGTGGATACCGTAGCCCTATTCTAGTCCCGGAACTACAGCTACAATCAACACGCCCTTACAACTCTTCTCACTCCTCTCAGAGTGAGAGAGTTTATGCCGTAGTCCCGTCCGTAGGTTTGGTAGACTTAAAAATACATTAAGAACTTCCATTTTTTTAAGAATTCTCAAGCGTGTAAGTTTTTCTTACAATGTTTTCCTTCAACGATAAGCAAATGACCATTAATTTCAATTTTGAAAAATCAAACGTAAGTACCTAGAATTCAAACCTTGAAATTAAAGCCACTAGACTGTTTTAAAACAATACGAATTTCAGCACTATTTCGAAATATAATTCTCAAATATACAGACCTGTTTCATAATTTGTTGCATCTTCTGTCGCCATTCGTGGTCAACTCTGGCAGCAGTTTTGTATCCTCTGGATAGATGAAGGATCAGCGCTTGTCCCTCAGAAAGCAGGTCTTGTAAAGCTCGGATATATGTCGTGTATTCTGCAGAAAAATCCTTTGTAAACTTATTTAGGAACTGGTTCTTATACCTAATCAAAATTCAAGATTCGTAAATCCTGGTTAGGGAGACACGCTTATTTTTTTGTGATTCTTGCAACTCGATTAAAAATGACAAATTCCAATATGATATTAATTTAAAATCACATTCTCTGAAGGATGTTCAAATAATGTCGTGAAACTAGATGTTAATATTAGGTACAGCTTAATGTGAAACACTTATTATTTATATTTATTATATTAGCAATAAAAACTATATGCAAAAAATAGTTTAATAATTATTAAATATTTAAACGATATTCCTAACAAGTCACCATGATTATCAAAGTATTCTATAACATCCAAACAGAAGTAGATATCGTCCAGTTTGGAAGTTTTGGATCAGATTATTGTCGCCGAAAATCTTGACCAGGGTGACCAAGACCTGTGACAACCTAGTCTAAACTAACGTTCAGTGATCCTCAAGATCTCTAGTTTGCTCTTCTGCCGCTCAGACGCGAGGACGTACATCAGCCCCGCTAAGTTCTTGCACTCCAGCTGTCGTTGTAACGCCATTATCTTCTCCTTCCTCTCTCTGTGAGCTTCTCGCAACATGTAGCTTGCACGGGTTTGCTCATTGCTGTGAATCAAATTACAATAAGATCAATCCCTCAGGTTCAAAAGGATTTTCGAAGGGTTTTTAAGAGATCGGCGACAAGCCTTAGGTTCTAAACTATAATACATTAGCAATTTGCTTGTAACATTCCTCTCAGTAGCGAAATTCCTTCCATTAGTAGTTGACGATCAAAAAGAGGATCAGTTTTAATTGAAAACCTTTTTAATTTGATTTGTGTTTTAGTTTTTTTAACACGCTTTTATTAGCTTGGGTTATATGTATGTATGTAACTATGTAACGGAATCTTTGAACCCGATTTCTATCCACTTTGAACGTTCAGTTTAATTCAAAATTTTGAAGAATTATCAAAAAACCGATGAAAATACACGATTTTAATAATTTTGTACCATTGTTTGTAACATCCTCAGAATTCACGATTTTCGAGGAGAGATTGTTCGAGCGCCTTAGAGAAAGTTCATCGTAAGTTACTAGATTGATTTTTAGGATTCCGTACTCACAGGGTAAAACGAACGAACGAATTGATTTCTAGATTGAAAATTATTTTTTACTTTTTAGTTGATTTTATCATAAAAGCGTGTTTTTTAGTTTTTTAAACAATATTTATTAGGTACTCTAAGTGTCTTCTTTAACTTTTATTGATAGCTAATAGCTATATGCATTTATATTATATTAAGTATAAATAATTACAAAAAATCTTTCATAACGGGACTTACTGTAGAATAAAATCAAATCTCTCCTTCAACAACTTTATTTCCTTCTCCATGCGCTGCTGGAAATCTGTTTTTAACTCTTCTTCTTTGTCTCGAAGCATCTTCTCCAAATCATCAGCTCTAGCCTTCTGTTTTTCTATTTCATCATTCTTACAAGGGCAGACTATATGATCGTGTCTTTTAGAAGGTTTATCCTCTGTTTTTGGTTTGGCTTCAATCTTAGGGGTTTCTTCTTTGGTAGACCCATCATCAGTTAGCTCGGTAGACGATCCAACCGGCGTATTCTGTTCTTCCCGAATGATTTCTAATACTTCTGTGGTGTCTGAGATGGTGACGAGGCGTTCGTGACTTGCGTGGCGGGACATCTGAGGAATTTCAATATTGGGGATGTTAAAAATACATCATCAATTGTGCCCAGAATACTTCGTTTAACTCCGAAGGCATTACCGGCATACCTATTTCTGCTATAATATAACAAGATTGTTAAGCGCTGCTTTGATTTAAATTGAAGAGCGTTGTAAGAGAGAGACCCCAGACTCCCACTGACATTAGTCCTATCCTAATCCATGGGCTGTAGTTGCCATTTAGCAGTAGGCGGATTGTATGTTTGCTATTTGTTTCTATAATATAATAAAAAAAGATACGATCGGATTTACTTTTACTGTCGTGCATTACCTCGAAACATTGCCGATTAAAAAGTTTAGGCGTTAAAGCAGACATAGGTTTTCCTCGTGATCAAATGATGGATTTGCAAGCCATTTTTAATGTTAATATTATGTGGTAATGATTATGCAACCAAATGCGGAGAATTTTACTAATATATATTTTATTTGGGATGGGTAAGTGGCAGAAGAATGGTTTGACTGAGGAAACAACGCTGTAACAATTTCTGCCCTACTTAGCAGCTGTTTTGTTCTTTACAAAACACCTGCGTAACGCTATCAAAATAGCTAGCTATACTATTTAAATATCAGGAACGAACTATAATAATAATACTGGTAATGAGATAAGTATACAAAATAACACATTTTACATTTCTTTTGTCACGAGTAAAAATGCGCTTTTGCTTTGAAATTCTATAAATAAAGATATATTTTTGCTATCGGCTGGAAACATCGTGACGTGTTGTATCTAAGTATGTAAGTATTAATAAATACACGTGTTTTTAGAGAGAGATAAAAGGTTAGAGGTGAAAAATAAATTTCTAAACGTAAACACGAAGCGTAAACATTGTATTTATTATGAAATAATAATAGATATTAATTAAGTTTTTAATATTTCGAAAATTAGATTCATTTACATAAAACAATTGGTTTGTACTTATGTACTAATCTATGGTCACCACATGGTTATTTTGTATTCATAACAATGAAATGGCACGTGTTCAAGTTGAGTGAAAGTGCATGGTTTAATGAAGCGCGCGTATATTTTGAATATCAATTCGGACACTTAGTTTATGGTTTCATTTATTTTAAAAATATTAAAAAAAAAAATCTAATCTAAGTGTTATTTGTAAAGAAAATACTGTTTACCTATATTTCATGAACAACTTAAGTGAACGGTGGTTAAAATTACTTTAAATATTTACTTTTATACCTTAAAAAATACTTAATACAAGTGTTTTAGAAATACAATTAATTTCACATTTTTCTTTTCAACTTTACATTCAAACTTTTTGTAGTTAAGCTTAAGTTAAGCTACTAGTTAAAAGTCGAAGTCGATTAAAATGTGGATATTGACCTTTAAATAATTATTTATTGAATTCAAAAGTAAAATCTTGTACGTTAACGATGTATTTTGTTAAAATGCCTTTAGCGGAAGAATTATGAATCAGCCTAAGCCTGTATAAACAATATTATTGTTATCTTAATTCTGAGAATGATATATTATTGGACATTGCGAACGTTTTTACGTTTCCAGGTATTTACGAAATTCGTAGTGGAAGGGATTAAAGAGAAGAGCTTTATGTTGAGTCGCACTGTTAATATTATTATGACATTTAGAATTTTTACTACTTAAGTAAGCAGCGTATTGCACGCTCAATAATTTTAATACAATACCTAAATATAAAATATTTTATATCACGGCGTGCGTAAATTGACGTTTTACGCACGCTTCGCGTGCGCAAAACCCCCATTTCCGACCCCGTAATATAAAATTTTATACAACACGCGGACGAAAAATGTTTTTCTGACTCGTGTGATTGCAGTCCTCGCCTGCGGCTCGGCCTGCAAACTCACACTTGTCAGAAAAAAATTTTTCGTCCTCGTATTGTAATGTACTAATAATCATTATTTATTGTGGCATAAAAATTAGAGCACGTTTGTGTTATTATAATATTGCCCACGGTGAACGCATGGCAACATCGTAAGTCGGAATTTTGCTGTCGTGCATGAAGTTTGTAGCATGTGATGTATCGTGAAAAGTGATAATTTTTTACGAAAAAGTGTTGATTAATTGGACAGTGGTGTGATTGGAAGTGTTAAAAAAATCTCGTTGTGCGTGTACCAAGTGGTGTGTGTTGTGTAAACGGCGTCATAGTCCACATATACGAATTACATGGATAAAGCCGTCACCTGAGGTTTTAAAGGTTAGCTTTTTTCGTCTGTTGTTTGTCTTAAAATAGATTTCTGTGCGGGTTGCAATGATATTTCAGTTTTGTTTGTGTAACGCCTTCATGTGACTTTTCAGTTTTTTCTGGGGACCTTGAACTAGAAACTGGTAGCAACCTTTTTTCGTTATCGTATCAAGGTTATGTTTCAGTGCGCGCATTTTGACGGGATGCTAATGTTTGTTTTGTTCTTGAAAAACTGTGTTAATAGGAGAAATTAAAAAAAAATGTGTGATGGGACTTTTATTGTTGGCGATAAAGGCGCGAAATAGCGTTTAAAAATCGAATTCAAACACGACGGCCCGACCTAACCTGTACGTGGTCAATGTTAATTTTTTGCAACATTTTTTGTTCTAGTTCGAGTAACCGTTATCTCTAGCCAGGCGGAGTGCAATAAAGCGTTTTATTACAAGCAACTGATGTTTTTAGGTACAAATTGCATTGGGATCACATGATTTACTGCTTGTTTTCACATTTTGACAGATGGCCAGATCGTCCGCGTATCTTTTTCGTTGACAGTATCACGATGTAGAAGTAAATTCTACGATAACAATCTTGAGTAATACTATTTCATCCATTATCTCTGTTTGGTAATACCTGTAATAACTTACATTATTGCTACAAATCCATTTCCCGCAATATCTAGCAGTTATCTATGATTGAAATGGTCTGTTTTGTCACTGTTATAAATAAAAATTCAATATTTATGACTCAATTTAAATTGCATATTAATGGGTTAATTAACTATTTTTTTAATATATTTCTAAATAAACTCCAAAGGCATGTAAAGTACAGCTGATTTCTTTATATGTGTAGTATTAGGGTTTGCTAATTAAGTTCAAAATTTTACCATAGTTCTTATGAAATATTTGAGGATTTTTTATTACTGAAACGAAAGCTCTTTAATACATAAAAAAAAATGTTTACAATCAAAAGAGAAAACACTAAAATATTTTGTCAATGCCTATGCCTATGCCTGTCTATGCCTATTTATATATAGAGTTCTGTAAAAAACTTTAAATTATTAAATTGAGTCAAAAAGCTAAATATTTCAGTCTGATATTCATAATCAATTCAATTTAATTTATTCTAAGCTTCTATAAAACTACTTTGTTAGCACAGCTGTCCCTTTGCTGGGTATCGGTGCTTCTTGGGTCAAATTTAAATAATAGAAGTCTTTAACAACCATATTACTGCAACTCTAACATAAATTAGGGTAAATATGGGCTAAGGCATTCTCGACGAGTCAACCCTGGGTGAAAGCAAAACATTGAATACTGCCTTATACTTCAAGAAATATGATGATAACATCATGTCCCTATACTTTATTTTTTTAAATCAAGTTGATCCACAATATGATATGGTATTGCTACTCAAATTTTTCAACTAAGCTATTTATTTATTTGTATGCAACCTTCAAATCCAATCAAATCAAATCATTTATTTTGCTTAATATAGGTATACAGCTGTTATATCCTCAAAATAGTATATCACAGGACATACCGCTACTTTGCAAGAAGAATGGCACAACTCAAAATTATTTTTCCTGTTAAAGATACAATTTAATCCCAAATATTTCATATATTAATGTGTCTTAAAAGTACTGTAGTTATAAAACTACTAATAGTCATATTTATCATCATTTCAATTCTATTAAATAAAAGATTTCGAAACAAAAACATTGTTTAAATATAAACTGGCTCTCCTGGAAAATTGCCTTTTTTACTTGTGCCATTATTCTTGCATAGAAGCGATACTTGAAAAAAATACATACAGCCAAATACAGAACCACTTCATTTTAGAAGTCGGTTAAAAAGCAAAATTTCGATATTCCTACTCCATCTATTTGCAAGAAATGTGACACCTATATAAGACCTCACAAGACCACACATTAGACAGGCAACGTTCAGTAGCAATAGTGACTGATTAGGCTTTATTTTCGAAATTGGTTTCTGACACTAATATGTTCACTTTTTTTCAATGTTTATTTGAACAAAATTTGGAATCATTCAAATAATTATTACTTGTTCATATAAGTGTATTAAACCATGTTCTAATCTCAGTCAGTAAATAAAATAGAAGGACCTTTCTTCGCCAACTTCCTTCTAGAGAAAGATTTATGCCATTAAAAATAACTTGTAAAAAAAACAGTCTCCCAAATTAATTCTTCATATTTCAATTAATTATGATATTTCCATAAAATATATTTTTATTAATAATGCTTAGGGCTTTCTACACTCACAGCTCAACACTAGGATTCCCTGTATTGTGGGTGGTTACATTATGGACACACACAGAGACAAATACACAAACACCCAGACCCAGAAACAGAAACCTAAATTCATCATTTATAATCTGTCTGGCCAGGGATCGAACCCAGGAACCTCTGCGCATCAGACTGGTATAGTGACCGCTCAGCCACGCGGGTCGGTATAATTGATACTTGACCCCCATAGTAAAAATATGGAGTTTAAACCCCTGTCTATTTATTGAAATATGAATAAATACAATAGATACAATTATCTATCTCTAATTAAATTCATAGAATAATTTTGACGGTTCATGTTGTTTTCAGCTGGATAAATATTAACACTGTTCTAATCTCTTATTTCAAGAGTTTATAAATGTTCGTAACACTATAAAAATTTCCATTTAATGTCTGGTTACAAGATACTTATTTTTTTTCTCTGAAAGCAGATATAAAAATAATGATTTTGCATATTAACAAATTTTTATGGCAAATCATTCGAAAGTGGATATTTTGTTTCAACTAATTTATATATTTTTTTTATGTTTGAGTTAACTTTTATGTAAATAACACTGGAATTAGATTATTTATTTACGCTAGGGCTAATAAATTTGTCCCTGTAGTTCCGGGACTAGAATAGGGCTACGGTATCCCCTGCCTGTCGTAAGGGGCTTCCGGGGTTGCAGGTGGCAAGAGTGGGAGCTTGAACTGCCCGGCACTTATATAAAATATTACTACTATAAATATACACTCTAATTTATATTTTACCTTGTTTTCACAATCCAATCAATGTTGCACAGCTACAATTTTTTTTGTTATTTTTATAATTTTTTACCATATGTTTTTGATATTTTTTGTCAATTTGACATTTTGTTCTGACAGACTTACTTTTTTAAATGTTTTAAAGACAACTAACCAGTAATTTTTTCATACATAAGTTTTGTTTCTTTGAAATTATTTAAATAATCATAATAACACTCCTTGTTATGTAATTTAGGACCTATCTTTAGTTAGTATCTTTATAATCTGTTTTGACTTTTGTAATAAAGATAAAAACAAAGGGATTTGGTTCAGTTTTATAGCAGTGTTTACTAATGGTTTCTGATGGAAGCAAAGAGATAAAGCACATAGAGTTATAGAGTGGATATTGTCAATATATTCTTACAAAACCATTTATCCTACTTCACACAGATTTCACCAAGAATTGATCAATGTTTGACATTTCAAAACAATAAAAACCAATTGGTAGTAGATTTTAGACGATACTTCTCCCTGTGTCCGCATGCTTCTACCACTTCACAGTTGAATGTCTTTGGGTAGGGTAGGGAAGGTAAGGAAGGGTTTGGGAGAGGAGATTGTCTTGCGGGGATCGACGACCCTCCTGGCGGAGCAGTAACCTTACCAGTCTGACACACAAAGGGTTCTAGATTTGATCTACAGTCAAACAGATAACTGAAAACTGAAATTATGAATTTAGATGTTTGTGCTTTTGTCTTTGTTCACTTCCATGGCACCCACAATACAAGGAATCCTAGTGTGGGGCTGTGACTGTAGCATCTTTGTTAATAAGGTTTCTAAATAATTTTTCAGCAAGATTTAATAGTCATAGGCACTCTATTATATATACTCACTCTATTTTCGAGTTACATGCAGATGTCAATAATGGCATACATTTTCCCACTACAGTCATGTAAATCTCTATTTGTTTGTTAATTATGTTAAGATCATGACTAGAGATGGAGTGGTGGGAGTGGTCACCATACGGGTCTGACATGCAAAGAGTCCCGGGTTCGATCCCCGTCCAGAGAGATATCTAAATGATGAATTTAGATTTGTGTTTCTGGGTCTGTGTGTTTGTATATTTGTCGCTGTGTGTGTCCATGGCACCCACGACACAGGGAATCCTAGTGTGGGGGCTGTGAGTGTAGAAAGCATTTATTATTATTTATTCAGATGAATTCATTTATAATTAATTTTTCCAATATTAGTAGTGAATAATACTTTGTTTTAAAATATATATATATTTTTGTCATTTTCCTGCTCACTTATTATTATATGTGCCTAAAGACACTTTGTTATAAAGTAGGAATTTGAATATGTTGGATCTCATTCTATCTAAATATTTTGTTAATATGAGTCATAGTAGGATTTCAAATGTTTTGTTATTGAAGACTGAGAGGTTAAAGATCAAGTAAATTTTTGCATATCATTCCTTGCATCAGATCAAATCATACATACACTTTTAGTGGTATAAATTTGGCTTTTCTATCTGGGAGTGCCTGGTTCAAACTTGATTTTCAAAGTTATGTGCTTATTAAGATATAATTTGCTTTAGTATTGAAGGCAAATAGCATGTGAAAATTGAAGAGTTCTTTAAAAAAGAAGGAATTGTCTGTCTGTTCTTTAGAAAAGAAGAATTGTATGTGTAAAGACCACCAAGTCTCACAAATTCCACTTGCTCAGTCTGGTGACTATGACTTTAATCATTTGCACTCTCAAAGGGCTGTAATGTCAGTGTTGTTACACTCTTTAAATCAGAACACAGTAGTGCTTAACTGTGTTGTTATAAGGCAGAAATAGGTGTGGGGGATGTGCTTCCTGAGGCAAACCCAGAAGGGTTCTACCAGCTTTTGTTCTGTTTTTGTGTATGTCAAGTTTTGTTGTGTCCCTATATGATTAGTACTTGTTTCCAAATAAACAATATATTACACAATATTAACGCATATTTAATTAACGCCGAAAATATGAGTGAATCACTCATAAACAAGTAAATAAAAAACAAATAATTTTTTTGTGAGGTGAATCATAAGTGTTATCTCTTCTAGTGAAATTATATAGCAATCTCAAAATCATATTGCAATTAAGTATGACATTGATTTATCTATTCTTTCATCATTATCATTGTCCCACTACTGGGCAAGGGTCTCCCCTTAGAATGAGGAAGATGAGGCCATAGTCCATTGTGCTGGCCAAGTGTGTATTGGACTGCATATACCTATGAGATTTTTTTATAAATCTTTCAGATGTGCAGGTTTCTTACAATGTTTTACTTTACCGTTCAAGCATGTGATCATTAATTTCCAATACGCACATAACTTTGAAAAAAATCAGAGGTGCTTGCCTGGGATTTGAACCTCAGGCTATGGAGAGGCAGAGTTTCTTAACCACTAGGCTATTACTGCTATTTATGCATTCCTTACTGTCATGAAATATGGTTATTGATAAGCACATAACGTCATATAGATACAATTTCAGGGCGGAGTTAGGAGAGGATTACCTACAGCCTTGAACTTGAGACTGACTTGTGAATGAGTTTCAAGTTATTAAAATATATTTCTGTTGTAATTCGCTGCTCTGAAAACAAATTGATGAAAAAAAAAAAAAAACTAACAATATACAGTATTTGAAATAAATCTATAAAACGGTCCAATTCTGTCTGTATAGATGTCTCACTGTTGCTGTTTTGAAGGTGGCAAGACCCTTTGAGGTTCCACTTCGGGTCTACCGCCATAGCTTATTCTGCCTTATATCGGTAATTTTAAGTGCTATTGTGTTCCAGTTTGCAGCTACACATATTTATTTAAGTTCCAATTTATTCCTCAGGGGTAGCAATGTATCTGACTGGCCTATGTCAGCTAGGATACTATTTCATCTGGAGTTGATTACAGATGTCCATGGGTGGCAGTAGCCTCTTACCATCAGATAGACTGCATGCTGGTTTACTACTTGAACATTATAAATATTAAAAAATAGGTACGCAACTTTGTATAGTGATCTTTTATACTGTAATTTATATTGGTGCCATTTCTTTCCCAGATATGGAGTCGCATATTCTAAATATGTACCATCAGGCTCGCTATCGCACCATTGGCCATAAGATTATGCGCACAACAAGCGAGTCTTTGTCATCGGAGAGCAGTTGTAACCAGAACAGCCCAGAATATTCTCAGAATCAGCAGGCAAGCCAGTATGAGGACGAGAGCCATGGAAGGGAGTATTGGCATCGTCAGGACGGTAATAAGTGTCGTGAGTGGAGTCAGAGTCAAACAGTGAGTGGTCTGTTGATGTATTTTTATGTTTTAAGACTTTTATGTTGATTGCCGTGTCAGCACGCTTGGCGTTTGTCACAAATTAAATCCGGTACTAATGTTTGGTTTGAACAACATCTATGCTACAAGTAAGTGTCAAACTACTCAGTCTAACTCACGTTCTATCCACACGTTTGATTTGTGACGGTTTGTCAAGCGTACACGCGGCAATAGAGTTGTATGGTTGAGGCATAAGCATGAGGCAAATTTATGCATGTTTCTGTCATTTAATTGACATATGACATAAAATATTGATATTGATGATACTTTCGTAACATTTTTTTTAGTTTACTGGTGGAATGATTTCAGGTGAATATAACACATAGTCAAGACTCGAGTTCTGAAGATGAAGAACAAATTGATGTTCAAGAGGTGTCTGTAGAAAAGGCCTGCGATTCTGGTGATCAAATGGAGCTTCTGGAACCAGATAATATGGAAGAAAATTCTCTTGTAGAAGGAGACGA
Organism: Epargyreus clarus clarus; assembly: GCA_014595695.2. NCBI lineage: Eukaryota > Metazoa > Arthropoda > Insecta > Lepidoptera > Hesperiidae > Epargyreus > Epargyreus clarus. The sequence continues at coordinate 2,328,344 of JACTTY020000028.1, forward strand.
CTATGATATAATCCAAGTTTTTGCTGTAGACCCAGACTTAGACCTTCTTGAAGCTTCATCAGACGAAGAAAAAGAATCTGATGATTACTATATAAATGAACATATTGAAGAATCGGATAATAGTGAATATGTCAATACCGAAGACAAAAATAACCAAAAAAATCATATAAGTCATGATGGTATAGGCATAAACTTGGATAATCCAGTAGTTTCAAATGTCGATGAATATTTCATAAAAGATAACGATGAAAAACATATACTAGAAGTAAAAGATGAGCCTGTGGTAAAAGATGTTGATGAGTACTTCATAAAAAACCCAAAAGACGACTTAAAACCACCTAATTTAGATGATTTTCTAGTTAAAAATAAATTGTTAGAAGAAGAACATACTGATTTTCGGATACCAAAAAGTATTCCGAATGTGGATGAATTTTTCGTAATAGAACAGGAGAAAAGTCTTAAGGTAGAAAAAGATGAACCACAAGAAGACTTGGAAAACGAAGATCCTCACGATGTGTCAATTAATGAGTCTGATTTGGAAGTACTGCCCAACATTGAAGAATTAAAAAGATATCTATTAGATGATTTGCCGTATACTAAGTTTAAAAACTTACAAAAGTCGTGCTCAGTACCACATTCGCCGATGCATAACATATGTATGGATATCGATGCTAAAACCTGTTTAAGTTTTGAAAGCCTCAACCTTGATTTATCTGATATAGCCTTTGAAAACGATAAAGACAAATCTTGCAGTACAGCCAAAAGTGATGACATTCCGCGAACGTTAACAGACGAAGACGTTAATAGCTTTTTGATTACATGTAAACCAGAAGTAAAGGATATTAAAGATGAGGACGATCTTAGCCATCAGGACATGGAAATAGATCGACCGGTTGAGTCTACGATTGCGAATATTGAAACGTCGCCAGCTCTTCTCATTCCTGACCGAAAATGCACATCGACCCCGATTCCCAAACCCACAGTGGCTACAGTCTTAGACTACTGCATAGAAAAACCTGTTCTGAAGAAGGAAACCGAAGTGAAAATGGAACTAGATGATTTTGTTGATGTGGAATCTTGCCACGACACTGTTATACCAGTGTTGGAAGCAAACAATTTGAGCTCTCTACTGGAACAATTCGAAGCCACGGAAAAGTTGAATAGTAAAACAAAGCTTGCACCTGATAGTAGACCCGTAGTAGAACCGAAAGTTAAATCATACAATAGCTTAACGAACGGTATGCGCTTGCAGGACGCCGGAGTTCAACTGAACAAGACAAAAATGCGACAAATATTGGTGAGTATGTTTTATATTATGTCACAATAAATTTCAGATCCCTTGAGAAAACATTATCCTACGTTGACATATTGCAGATGCAGCCGACAGTTAACACAACGGTTAGGAGATCGCCAAGTCCTGTGCATTCAGACCACGACTATTGCTCTTCTAAAAAGCGCCACAGCCTTCCTAATATAAAAGGGGGACAGAGTCTATTGAAACCTGAAGTCTTATCCAGTAACAATAAAATCTTGAACTCTAGACATAGATCGTGTAAGAATAAAAAAGTTGTCTATCACTTAAGCAGTGATGATGAGAGCGAAAAGAGTGATAACGTTAAGAAAAACAAAAGTATGAACAATCGTAGTGTCGATGACAGTGATATAAAGCTTAAAAAAATAAACCTAAAACAAACTGTCAAACCTTCCGTTAATTTGAGCTATCGTAAAAAAATATCACCTACACATAGTGCTTTGAACGATAGTAATGTTGACAAAAGTAACGATTCTGTGATTGTGAAACGTGCTTATAAAGCAAGTGATACTTCTTGTAGTCAAAATTCTAATGGTAGCATTAAGTTAACTATAAAAAATAAATCTGAAGTTATACTAAATACCTGTGATGCTAATGACAATCATAAAAGTAAAAGTAGTGAAAAACATAAAGTAAGTAGTGTGAGTGAAAAGTCTTTAAACAATGTTAAGAACAATTCAGTTAAAGTTATTGAAAATTTAGATAGGAACGAAATAAAAAATACCGTTAGTATAGCGAATGAAAGAAAATGTAAGGAAGAATCAAACAACAATATTGATATTAAAGAAGAACCAAACACGAATTCGGAACATTTTTACACAGCTCTGTTTAGCAATAAACAAGACGTTCTAATACCTCAATCAATTCCATTGAAAACTGAAGAAAAAGCACAAGAGGAGGATGTAAAAAGAGTTGTTGATGTTTCAAGTATAAATGAAACAGAACAGCCACAAAAGAAGAAGAAACTTAATTTACAAGAATATAAACTGAGACGTGGCGTAAGTTCCAACAACAGTTCAGCGACAGTGAGTCCTGAAGCAATATTCCCTGATATTCCAATCCTTGCATCTTCGGACAAAGTGCCAAAATATGCGATCAGCCCTGTACCAGCTAATGGCCTAACACCAGTCAAAGAAGAGGCAAGCATAGAGGCTCCTAAAAAGATCTTTGATCCTATTAGAGAAGCGTCTAGGAAAATTTTGATGAATACAAAAAAGCAAAAGGCAGAGGCTACGAGAAAGCGAGATGAAGACATTGTCATGAGCAAAATACCTAAAGTTGAAAATTTACAACTACAACCTCTTATCAGTGATGCTGAAATGATGAAAATCGTGGGAATGGCTCCTGCTGAAATATTGCCAGTCCCTGTTGTAACTGAAAAACCTCAACCACTTAAAGAGTATGATGAGATAGTCATGGTCAGTATCGGTACAAACACAGACGAAAATGTTTTCAAACAATTAGCAAAGCATCATGATACCATGAAAGTAAAAAGTCCGTCGCCTGTAGTGGATAATAGCAAATCTACTATCAACTTTAAAATTAAAAAGTCGGATCACGTACTCAAACATAATGTATTCGACGCTGTAAAAAGTGACAGAGGTTTAATTGAAGATAAAAAACATAGTTCTGATATAAGACTGGATAAAGAGAGGTTTAAAGACATAACAGCGACATTGAAAAGCGTAGAAAAACAAGTTGATACTAAAATTTCTAGTAATTCGTTATTTGCGAGCATACAAGATACAGTGATGAAGAAAGCTCCCACCAATTCTAGCCAGATGTCTTCTAATGAGCATAGATCAAAACCAACATCACCCTCGGATAAGCGTGATAGGACCAAGCGTTTGAAAACTTCAATCGTGCGAGAATTTGACGCTAATGCAGAACATGGAGAGGACAAGATAATTCTCCATCTCAATAAAGAGAGGCAAAAGCCGAACATAGCTAGCATCACTGTTCAAACCGACCAAGTCGCACAATTTACGACTTTGCCCGATAATCGACACACATCTGAAGAAAATACAATTGCCAAACATCAAAGGCAGGAAACACCAAGAAAGAGGAACGATAGTGACATGTCGTTATCAAGTGAAGGTAGCCCAGTTCGAGCGAGAAAACGCACGAACACTAGCAATGCAGATGACAAAGTTAAGCATAAGACGGAGAGCAGACGAGATGTGAAGTCGAAAGAGAAAAGATCGTGCTCTCGCGACCGCCACGACAGCTACCGTCGCTCTAGATCCCCATCAAGGAATCATAGGCGGAAACGTTCACATAGTCGAAACAGATCCCGATCGCGCGGTCGGTATCGACGGTACAGACGATCTGACTCGCCGTACAGAAGGAAACGAAGATCTAGATCGAGATCGCGCTCCCCTTACCGCCCAAGTCGCCGCTCACCTTCAATCAGACGAGACTACAGATCGAATCGAACTCGATCGAAATCTAGACACACGACGCGGTCTAGAAGTCCCATGCCTAAGAAGAAAAGTCCTCAATATAACATTAATAATGCACTGGATAGGAAGTCCAATCGCTCCCTAACGCCTCCGATGAGAAAGCCGACTGTTTCAGAAAGTTCTGAATCGTCGTCGTCTTCGTCGTCAAGGTAAGTATAGATGGGTGGGCTTTTATGTATCTAATACAAGTTAATATAGGGTAGTAATAAATCTATAACTCAAGTCAACTAAAATTCTAATTTGAGGTTAATTACACAGTTTAGAATGTGGTAGAATCCTATGTTGGTCGACTCCGGCGGCATTACCGCCTCACCTATTTCTGCCTAATAACATCAGTGTTAAACGCTGCTGTGTTTTGGTTTGAAGTGCATGGGAAGGTTGACAGACTTTTCCCAGGCATTCCAGATTAGTTCTCAGGGTAACAGCCTATCTGTGGCCGACCTCAGGTCCGGTAGCCACTTATCAGGTCGCTAGTCTACTATTTCTATATTTTACTTAAAATGTCCATGGACCGTGCCATTTTCAATTTAGGTGGATTGTGTAGTCGATTATATCTATTTATATGCATAAAAGGCATGTTAAACAATAATAGTAATACGTAACTAAAAATACAACATGGTTTGTAATTTTCTTAATATCTGTGTTTTAACAGTTTGATTTTACTCATCATATTTTATCACTTAAAAATATTATAAACTTTCATGTTGATTTTTGACATTTGTTTCATGTACCTATTTGAAAGTGTAAAGCGATTATTTCTAAACGATATTTCTTCTCATTCATAGTTCCTCATCTTCGTCAAGTAGTTCTTCTGACAGTTCAAGAGATTCAAGAAGATCCGGCTCTTACCGTGTAGAGGACTACAGGAAAACAAGTTTCAAGAGTCCATACAGCTCTGAAGATAGGTAATTTTAAATTCATTCATTCATTTTTGTGTATGTGTAATTCATAAGAAATAAAAAATAAATGATTTTGTGAACCTAATAAAATTAAGTGTTTTTATTGAAATCAGTAATAAAAATATTTTGTAGATACTTTTGTGAAAGCGTCTTTAAATTTTTTAATATAAACTGCTTATTGTGAAAAGGTTTGAAAGTTTATTGTAGTAATATTTCCATTTTTTCTTCCAGGGAAAACAATGCACCAGTGGAAGAGAGACGGATAGTGTTTGTGGGTAAGCTAGAGAAGGATATAACTAAAGCAAGCCTGAGGGGACAGTTCACCAAGTTTGGACCCATCACGGAAGTGCGTCTTCATACTAAGGAGGATGGGTGAGTGACTATGTGTTCTATTGACTAATAAACTAAGAATTGTTATCAAAAATGTCCCAACTAAGACTGCTAACTAAACTATTTTATTATATTAAAAATATTAAAATTATATCGCTCTAAGTTGTGTATACAATGGAATGTTTATATAAAATAATCGTTATAACTTCATGTTATGAAATAATTCCCAAGCAACTCTTATTTAGACGAATTATTTAGGGAATTTATTATCATCCTCGACGTTAATTTTTACGACAAAATTGATACAAATTACAGTTATATAAAATCACGGTATATGGAGAATACATTAGTAGAGTCCGCGCCAAACTGCTAGTCCGCTCCGAACACAGGAATTAATTGCGTCGCCATAGCAAATTGTATGCTACACCTGCTCGCAACAACTTCAGAGCGGACTAGCAGTTTGGCGCGAACTTTACTTATACTTACTATTCACATATATTCTATATAATATACATATATTTCAACCCAGACCTATTCTTCTAGGACTAGGTATGGTTTCGTGACGTTCAAGCGCCAAAGGGACGCTTGGACGGCGGTGGAGTCGGCCAGTACCTTCCCGCAGTACGACGTCGGCTTCGGTGGTCGCAGGGACTTCTGTAGGCAGAGTTATGCTGATCTCGGTGAGTTGATTTCGAAGGGCTTGCCTTATGTAAGGGAGGGAATTAGTGACGATGGAGGGCAATTTACTAAAGAGACGCGAATTCATGCAATAGTACGGATGAAGGGTTAAATAATTGAAAATGATATTCTATTAGCATAGTTACATGGAATATAGTGAGATGAAAAGATAAATTATAGCCACGTTTTTAATGACACAACTCAGTATTTGAATTAAACTGCATTTCCCTTAAGTATTGCACTGTAGAATTTGGGATAAATTACTAAATATTTTATCATGATAAATCTTAATTTTGGGTTCAATGTAGTCAAAGTTTAATTGAAGTAAAACTATTTTGTTAATTCAAATAAATTTAATAAAATAATAAATTAGTGTTTTATGAAATAACATAATGTAAAGTTTGGAAAAACGCGAGATATAAGGGCAAATTAGAGCTATTTTTCTCAAATATCACCCTTATGCATGCCTGATCTTCATTAATACTCGTTATCCACCGCTTTGTTAGAATTCGTTTTATAAAACTAAAGAATCACATGAAGAGATTCTTTCACATTCTTTTCCATTAACAGATGGCCTGGAAGCCAAGTATACGGAAAGCGCTTTCCACGGCCAGCCGGCACTACCTGTGCGTAGGAACGACGACATGTCCTTCGAACAAATGTTGCTAGATATGAAAAAGAAACTAAACAAGCGAAAAGGCGAGAAGTCACGCAACGACGACAGTATAGCTTGACACTTGTTTCTTACCTTAGCCTTTTTTTTTCATTCGACGGCCAGCGCCATCTGTCACAGCAGCTGTCAAACTGACAGGTCCGCTGGCGGGTGCAAACGTCAAACTGACAGTTCGCGTTCCGTTCCGTGCAATCGAAAAGACATTTTTGTTTTTGTTTATGATTCGTTAAAGACGTTGCTCACACGATGTACCTACTTCCTTAGTTAAATTATTTTGATTAGTTCTCTGCTACCGATATAGTTCTTTTAACCAATGTAAATATTAGTTTTAGTATGTTTTCGTATATAGATCTACGTATGTATGTATAACATTGTTAACACTACCTCTTATGTTATGTTAGTCAATTTAATTTCTTTTTAACATCTGTGAATTTGTACATATACTTTAGTTAGTATTCTGAAAGACTCTGCTCCTATTTACGTTAGTTTAAAAAATAGGTTCGTATGATATTAAAAATAGAGATTGCTTATACGCTGTTCAATAAGGATTCGGTTGTACAAAAAGTACATTTTTTTAAGTATATTGCGATCATGTCTATGATTTTCTGTTAAAGTGATTTCACAGACAGACATGTACATATTAACCTTATATATGTTGTGATTAATAAATAAATTTGAGAGTTTTTTTTTGTTTTATAGAGGCTTATCGATAAATAATTTGAACAAAAATATAGGTCGTTACTCAGTGTTTGATGTATAAAAATGTATTCTTGATGGCGATTCATATAATAAGCGTTATAAAGTCTATACAGGGCGAATTTTTCAAACGGGCCTTCAGAGCCAAATCCGAAACTATAAGATTTAGCGAAAAATGCTGAAAGGAGTTACGAGGCTGATTTTGATAAAAACTAAAACTGCATCATTACTTTTTTAAAACTTAATGAAGCTGTTTTATTTTTGATCTAATGCGGCCTCGTTACTCCTTTCAGCATTTTTAGTTATAAATCCTTATGGTTTCGAATTTGGCCCTGAAGGCCCATTTGAAAAATTCACCCTGTATATGAAGCTCAGTTCTAGCTCAGTGGTAATTTTATTCGTAACTAATTTTACTGAATAATGCATTGATTCGTAATATTTTTTAACTGCTGGTTGCATAATGCACAGCTCAATAAATATATATGAGAGCTGTAGCTCAGCTCACGGTTTTTGAGCATTAGCTGAAGACCGGCATTTTGACAACTCATAGACTTTCGGCTCATAAACTTTATGAACTCTACTGAGTATATTAATTTTATAGGATAAACTTTATGAATTCTACCAGCTTAATTAAATATTAGAGAAAAGTGCAGATTTTTGTGAGTCTCGCTTTGTTTGTATGTAATTGAGCTGCAGCTCGAAGCTTCTTGGTCACGTGATTTAAATATCTGAGCTGAGAACTGAGTTACACACGTCATCTATTACGTTCAATGAGACTAGTCGCCATCTTAACACTAATTAATTAAATATGTTTTGTTTATATAAAACCTGGTCGATCAACGATTTTCGCTATCTTTCTGATATATTATAAACAGTAGTTAATTGTAGTGTAACAAACGAAAGACTGCCTAACATTAGCACAGCGTTTAGGAATTGAGGGTAAAGTGTAGTGAAGAGGGTATATTGGCAAGGTATTTGTCAAATATTGTCGAAGGACTTTGATATATTGAGAAAGGGTAAATTTTTTGGGTATCACGCCTGATTTAGGACAATGAGGGTATATGAGACGAAGTGTGAGGACTAAAACATGTTCATATGATTTGACGTTCTTTCTATGTAACGTTTAGATACTCGTGAACAATTCGCCGAGTAACTCGTCGAACAACGATGAGTATGTAAACGTCGTCGACGAATAAAGACTAACAATCCTTAAACCCATACTCCGTGGAGAACGAACTTGCTTCGTGGCATGTACCGAACATGTACAAGTGTACTGTTCTCGCTTGTACATATTCGTACTCACGTCTATTCGTCTCTATTCGACGAGTATCTAAACGATGCATGCGTTATGTCGTGCAGTAATGTGACGTCGTGTCGTGGAAATCTATGACATTTATTAACAAAATTAGACCTTTTTGACTTTACCTATGAATTTCTTACCCAATTCCTTTATAGTAAATGTACCTATATGTAAAATAATACATGTAAAATAATATAACATATTCGAAAAAGATAAAAATGTTTCAACTATGTAAACCGTTGTCTATGGATTGTTGTTACAATATGTAGCAATAATAACAATATATCGTTATAAATAACGATATAATATAATTAAAATTATTGAGACTATTTAAACGTTTGAAACAATATAATCATTGATTTTTCATGTTAAAAATTCGAAGACTAATTTCATCTTTACATAGTTAAACATAAACATACTGTTCTGAATATATTACCACATATTTGGTGGGAAAACGGCATCTAAATCTGACTGAAAAAGTCTATAAGTAACCAGACATACGTTACATATTATATATTTTATGATATTTTTATAAATGTTGTAATATGAAATCTTGATAGGATAGCATTTTTTTCATCTGAATGTAAAAATTTTTTGGTATCTTACAGAAAAAACTATATAATCGAAATACTTTGTGTATAACGGACTATTGCCGCTTAAATAATGGATACCTATTGTAAAATAGTAAACTGACTGCTTTTTAAAACCTGAAATCACTTCTAAAACTTTGGTTAATTCTATAAGATATGTCCTGGCAATCTTTTGCACTGAACTATAAGATTTTATTGTGTATATGTATATAAAATACATAACAGTAGATGACAAGCACGTAATAATAATCACATGTGAATGTTATAATACGCGTTGTCGCTTATCATGTGTAGAAACTATGTACAATGATATATAGTAATTATGTACTATTTAAACTATTATGAATGATATGTAATGTATATAATAACGTTCAGGGTCTGGTAAGTCCGTCAACACTTGTTACCTATGTTTACCACTTAATGACTAAGTGCTACTATATATTACTTATAACACATCATCAGCTTTCGCGCTATAACGTTATTTCCAATGATATTATAAGTATTATATTGTTAATTGAGGCTGTTAGAACCAGAGCAGTACTTAGGCTGCTCTGCAAAAAACAATTTACAATATGGAGAAAAGTAAAAGTTAGCGGTGGGTCGTTGAAGTTTTTTCGGTCAACGAAACGTCAACGTTAATTTCCATTGATCAACTAGTTGATCAACTAGTTAATTTCGTCAACGAGTAAACGTGTTACTAATTTCAACTTGCATCAATAATAAACGGTTTTTAACTATGCTGCAACGATCAACGCTTCTCTACTGAAGTGCGGTAAATGTTATTTTAGAAACAATTTGACGTAGTGCGTGTTATTAAATATCAATATAAAGAATTGATAAATATAATTATTTATTAGGAAATGATTCGATATGTTCTACATAATTGGAGTTTAAATTATGCTATTATACCGACAATCAAGCTCGTCTGCTACTCGTATATTATAAAAAAAAATTAACGTAAGTTTAATTCTAAACAAAATACAATTTTACGTTGAAAATAACGAAACGTTCCGTTTAACGTCGTTGACGTAACGTTGATTCGTTGAACGGTTGATTTAACTTGTTCGTTGATTCAACGACCATCGTTACAAAATACAATTTACGTTGAAAATAACGAAACGTTACGTTCAACGTCGTTGACGTATTTAACTAGTTAATTTCTATTGGGTTAACGTTGATTCGTTGAAAGTGAACCAACGGTTGATTTAACTAGTTCGTTGATTCAACGACCACCGCTAGTAAAAGTGTATAGTCCGCTCTGAAGTTGTTGCGAGGAGGTGCAGTCATATAATTTACTATAGCGACGCGATTCATTTATGTATTCAGAGCGGACTAGCACTTTTACGCGGACTATACAACATATTTAAATTACGAAAATACAGATAGGTAAAAAATCATTAAAATTCAGTTAGGCCACTGGTTCTAGCAGCCTCAATTATAGTATCATTCATTATATGTTATATTATAACGTATTGATGTTATAATATAACGTTATTTAGCATGTTATAACGTCGATCCAGCTATTTATAACGGTTTTTGAAATATATTTTATTATAAACGTTTAGCAATGATTTGAATAACTTTGTTACGTTTGAAAATTAACGTCGTATGCTTTTTTTTTCAATTACATTTTAACAAGTTTGTTGAATGTTTTGTTTTTGGAAACGATTTTTTTAGTTATCTTGTATTTAACTCTAAAATGTTTATCTTAAGATATCAGCTAGTAATCTTTAATCTAGCTAATATGTAATTCGGAAGTAAATTATGCTATAATATTTGGACGCCGTATTAGTTGTCTGTTAAAATATATTTTGCAAAGAATCTTTAGCATATAAGGAGATATATAAATGTGAAGAATCGGTGTAATTGTGTTTGATGTGTCTTAACAAGGAAGATAGAAAAATAAACTTTAAAAATCTTTATTTTCATGCAATGTTTCATATTTGTGTTCAAAACTGATCAACTATTTTGCTTAGACGTTGCATTTTACAAAAACTAAAGATCCTATTGTAAACTTTGATATGTATGTTAAGAGATTGTTATATGTAATTTATATATATTTTTTCTGCTGTATAGAATATTCTTAATTTATAAAATTGCTTCCAGTTTTTATGCCAGTGCCAAATGAACGCCGAAATTTTTGTTCCTATATTGTCAACTACAATAAATTATACTGCGTATCAATAGAATTTTACTGTAGATAATGTTAGCTGCAAATTACACGCTTTATATAAAAACACAAGATGTAGTAACTTATATAGCATTGTATGATGTATTTATTGAACTTATTTCCGCATTAATACTGAAAGAGACATGAAATATTATATACAATATATAAGTAATAAAAATGACAGTAGTTACTGGCTGCGTTCCAATTCACATAAAAACAAATGATTGAGGAAATTCCGTTTTGCAAGATATTTGGGATATTCGAAGTGTGATATTTTGGGATTTTACCATATATTGGAATGCGGCTAGTACAATTAGAGATATAGGTGTTGTCGTAGGTAACTTATGTCTTTATGTACACACAGGTATTATATGTAGATAGACACCTAAAACTTGATACGAAATATATTTCTACGACTAGATTTTTCAATGCGGATTCAAATTTCGAAATTATTACACGATCTTTCAGAACAACACAGTTGTTATTGGCTTCCAACTGCCAAGTGTACGGTAAGTCGTATGACGTTAAAAAACCAACGTAAAATATAATCGAAACAAAAATAACGTAGCTGCTATATTTAACGTTGTAATTATATTTGTGTTTTTAACGTAACCGTTATTCTGTGTTATAAAATCCAAATTAGATTTAAATACCCTTCGATACTAAGCTTTTACCCTTTCGACGCCTCTGTGGGCGTGTAAGTAGAAAAACTATATAAATGTGAAAATTCAAAATGTTTTATTTAGCGTCTTGAAAGTCTAAGGCTGCTAGCATTGTGGTGCGCTGATATTTCTGTGAAACGAATGCATTGAGACGAGAGTATCTATGCAATGAGGACATAATGTAAGTACCTTACAACTATTGGCTTTGTCAGAGAATTAAAATGAAATCAGCATTTGAAACCAATGTGATTTATGTGTTGATATCAAAATATTTCACATTCAAAGAATTTTGATAAAATATATTCAATATGGTCCTTACTAAGTTAAAGAAAGTAGTCTTCGTTACCCAAATAAATATGTTTATGCATTATTTTATGCATCAAACTTAAAGCAGTATCTGTGGTCGTAATATAGAAAACTATAATGTTTTTTTTGTTTATCAAAAGCGTTACAGTAACGCTTTCCGTTAATAACTGTCACTTCTTTATTATAACAGGAACTTTATGAACCCACGCTATCGAATTTTCTAACATAATCTTTATGCTACATACTATCTTTGTGCATCATCACCATCAACCCATTACTGTCCCACTGCTGGGCACGGGTCTGCTCTTATAATGAGATGGATTAGGCCATAGTCCACCGCGCTGGCCAAGTGCGAATTGGTAGACTTCACATACATTTGAGATTTTTTTTATAAATCTCTCAGGTATGCAGGTTTCCTCACGATGTTTTCCTTTACAGTTTAGCAAGTGATAATTAATTTCTAATACGCACATAACTTTGAAAAATCAGAGGTGCGTGCCTGGGCTTTCAACCACGGACCCCTCGATCGAGAGGCCGAGTTTCTTAACCACTAGGCTATCACTGGTACAAAATCATTGTGCATATTATATAATTGAAAATTATATTGAAACTGCATAATAAAACATTGGTATTTGGTATTGTTACTGTTCAATGTTTACCGGGTATCTTTTTATCTATGGAGTAAGCTTTTTTGTAGAAATATTAACTTTTCCCAAAGGAAAATCTAATATTTTGCCTTTATATTAGGTGCCCGTTTCTATAGTCGTGGTTCGATAATAAAAATCGAAAGTATGACCTAAGTCTGTTTCAAAAAATAAAACTATAAAAAAATGAAATTCTATTTTTGTACGGTAACAGATATGATTCTGGCTTTATGGTAAATATTAATTGTAAAACGTAATGTAATATTCTTAAAATTTGTCTACTCAACAATTTGAATCTTTGTTCAAGGGTATTTTGGGCCGTTTCTAGGTAATTCCATTCCATACAGTTGCCAAAAAATTGGTGCTGACATTAAAAAAATACGTATATTCCGATTATGTTATACGGTTCTGTAGAGTGTGGTATCTGGGGGCCTACCACCATATTTTAAAAACCATTACAGTTCAGGAAAGTTTTATTTCCTCCTTAAAACAGTAAAATATTCCGTCATTCACAGTTGAACAAACTCAAACCCTCATTAATTTTTCGCTTATTCATTGCATAAAACCAACTAAAATTGTCATATTTTTCTTAAAAGTTAAATTTCCTGCATAAAAATAAAAGTATGATTAAAATAATATTGTGTTAAGAGATGGTAGTCTGTCATTTTTCGCGCGCTCTCTCATATTTCAAATCATTCTAATTTATCGGACTTTCCTTTTACCGGTGTATGATAGATCGTAGAATGGAAGTTAATTGAAATGTATGGTGCTTAAAATGTTTCTGATTTTGTAACTTCATCTATAGAATAACATTGGAAAGAGTTCCTGCAGTTTTCAAAAAAATAATGTTCTCGCGTCTTTTATCGATTATTTTATATTGTACTTATTCTAAAATTTATTATTTTACGCGTCTTTGCTACTGAAAATGAGAAAAAAATATGTAAATACACTGGGGGCAGAGGTTGCATATTGATTTCATAAATAAAGTTAGGATATGAAAGAATGGATACGAAAATCGTTTTTAGAAAATTGACACAATTAAAGGCTGAAGTAGTATTGTAGGTTTAGCAGCTCTCATATTACGCACTATGGAAATATGGCAGTTAGTAGTAATTTCACACTAATTTTACGAAAAAATTAACGATTTTAAAATACAAAACATTGGTAAAAATAAAGGCATTGCATTATTCCTAAAGTCTGCATACGTCTACATACGTGTTAAATAAAATTGGCAAATGATACAGATAATACTGTAAAATGCTTTTCCCGCCATAAAAAGTTGGTGTTAAAGACTATAAAATAAAAATATAGCACTGAAATTCGTATGTCGTTCGAAATAGGGATAAAATATTTTTGTATATTCTGTAATTTTCCTATTTGGTTGAGTTGAATCACGGGCTAGAAAATAAAGGTTCCTTTATTTTTACATGAGTCCTTTACCCTTATACAATTATACTGCCGCAAGGTAGTGGTTCTTGTTATTGTTGGCGTTTTACAGTCTGTTGTACAGGCATCAGACCACATGTTAGTACATACAGTCAATAAGACCATCGTAAACTGACCCCGACCACATAACTTGGTCGTATCCGGCGCAGTGCGTAGTTGATTGGATTATTTATGGATTTTATTGGATAATTAAAACCATAGACTAAGTGACGGGTCACAGACCTCAATAAATGGGATTGACTATCAATACAACAATACAACTTAACTACAAAATACAACTTAAAATGTAAATCATAGGAGAATAAAAAATGCGTTTGTGACTAATCTGAGGTGGATATGACTACTGTAATTTTAAAAACATTTAAATATAACTCCTTAATCAAATTTATTATTTATTTTGTTTGATTAACAGAAGGCGGTGTTAAAAAATTGTATATTGTTTCACAGACCAAATAACATTTTTTACCAAAATAAAACAATTTATATTATATATTTTATATTATCTATATATAATATGTGTCAATGAACGATATAAATCAAAATGGTGACTTGTGTATTATGTTTCTCCCTCGCACTTTATAGAGAACGAGCAAGAGGGAATTAAAAATTCTGCCATTTTGAAGTACGATCTTGAATAATATGCCAGTTTGTTCTTCGTAAGTACAAATAATTTTATGTATTTGTATACGCGGTTCTATGTGTGTGTAAATTTGTAAATATGGAGGGTCTGTGTGAGTGTATATATCTGTGTTTGTGTATGTTTCATATGCGGTTCAAAATTTCTAAATTTATTGAAATGAAAATGTACGAGTATTTTTCATTTTGTCTAAGGCTTATGTGGGGTAGAATTTATGCATATCTAACACACATAAAGACACATACACACAGTTTGTATTTATATAAACACACATAACACCACTTGTATGAATACTATTATTATACTCAAATTTAATCTTGCTCTTTTTAAAGTTCAATAATATTTAATAATTATTAAACAGATAATTAGACAGAAGTCTAGTTACAGGGTATTTTTTTGGCGAACGTAATAGGTATATTTTATCTACAATTTCAATATAAATCCATGGTTTATTTCTTTTAGGATTGTCTGTGCTGGCCGCGAAATCTGTACTACAGATAATATAATATATAATAATATGATTTCTTAGAAAATAATATTCTGCCAAGTAATACTCTAAAATCTTCGAACTGCTTTAGTTAAGTTTTTAGTCAAATTGATTTGTACGAAGTTAATTATGATAATTAAGTAGGTTTTATAAATTACCATTGCTTAAAACAAGGAATATATTGCCTTATAGAAAATGCTTCATATCAAATTTAAATAAATGTAAAACATGCTGAATTACAAATTAAAATTGACTTCTAGGTATTTATTGTTCTTGATATGAGAGATCGGTTTGAAAGGTTTTTATTATTTTGTAATTGAATAAAAAATGCTTCAACGACAATCAGCAAAAGTAAAAACAAAAAAATATATTACAGATTGGCGGGATTCCACTTATACACAACGATGACCGCGCTGTTGTGTAGAAATGCAATGTGTAATTTTTTTCGGGTTTTAGATTAATTCTTAGACATTTTCGTTTTAAGAAATAATCTTTATATAATCGGGAAAAAAAAATCTATTTGGCCTCTACTTAATAAGGTGTAATAATTGATTTAAAAAGTTTTAGTTTTTTTATCGTGCAAATTACGTAAAATATAAGAGTAGATAACAAGATAATTAAAAAATAGAGTATTCAAAATTTAATCGAACCGAAGAGACTGTCATTTGTGGCTAAAATTGAAAATAAATTTTGTTGATTGTCGTGAGCTCAGTATGTCCTTGTAAATAAATAAATAAATGGTGACTACTGTAGGTAAAACGCAATAGACACTACGGCTAAACCATACGACACGACGTCGTATTGTGGGACATTGCGTGGTGTCGCGAAACGATGTCGTGACGTGGGCTTGCGTCGAAAAATCACGACACGACATCGTAAAGTGCCTCGTTACGGCGCCGTGTCGTGTGCCTTATAAGGTCGTACGACTAGTCGTACCACTTACACTAAAAGTCCAATTTTGATCAAACAATAGTTTTAGTTCATAGTTATGGTTAAATAGTAGCAGTGAAAATGTTTTATACGTAATGTTGTTGAAAATAAAGTATTTTGAACAGAAATGTGTTTTCTTTTACCTTCCATGCGGTTTGGTATGACTACATTTGTGTCCTTATTTTAAAAAGGAGAATAATAGGAGTTCTCAGCTGGGTTTCGCAACCCAGACTAGACAAGTTTTATTTCATGCTGAGCATGCAGCTTACCTTTTTTTTATAATATAGGAGTAGCAGACGAGCATGCAGTCCACTTGATGGTAAGTGGCTACTGCCGCCCATTAACATCTGTAATCAACCCCAGATAAGATTAGATATTCCTACCTGAGGTTGGCCACAGATGCACCGCAACCCTTGAGGACTAAGCTGGAACGCCTCGGAAAAGTATGTCTCCGTTACCACACCCTTCAAAACGGAACACAGCAGCGCCTAACACTGCTGTTATTAGGCAGAAATAGATGTGGCGGTGGTGCCGCTGGAGTCGAACTACAAAGGGTTCTACCACCTTCACCATCACCCTTCACCTGATGGTAAGTGACTAGAGTCGCCCATGAATATTTGTAATCAAACCCAGATAAGATGTCAGTTCTACCTGAGGTAGACCACAGATGCGTTACAGGAGTATCCACCGAGGACTAAGTTGAAACGACTCGGATAATCATGGCTTATTAAATCCTTTAAACAGGAACAATTAGCGCTTATTTACTGCTGTTATTCGGCAAGAAATGTGTGGCAGGTGCCTCTGGAATTCAAAGGGCTCTGCCACGAGCAAAGAGCAAATTGGGTATTAGCGATTTAAATTCCATAGTAATTTAAAAGAAAAAAACGTACGTCATGTAATTATATCGAAAATTATTTGTTTAACGAATTTTATCAGCGACATCTGTCATGAAGTAATAGAACCTCCACAGCTTTTGTATGCAACGTTTATCAGAGACATCTATTGTGATTTTTTAGAACTACAACGGTTATAAGCTGGGTGCTATGGAGCACATTCTATTAAAAACTGTTTTGGCTGTGTTTCAGTAAAAAGTTAACTAGATGTCGCTCAAATGCTTTACAGAAGAGCATCGAAGAATATAAAAATATCTGTGATAATAAATGTACAGTAGTCATAGATTAGTTAAGATACTTCGCCGCCTTGAAATTGAATGAAGCACAAACGGCTTATTTTAGTAAGTTCTTTTTTTGAATTCTTGACAAATAAAAACATTTTTAGAGAAAATTTACGAATAAATAACTAATACTGCGTAATTTACGTAATAAATAAATAATTATTTCAAATATTTAAGGGACATTTTAGCACGGAGACGTGGCAAAACTTTTTTACGCAACTATTTCAATTCTCAAAACTGGGTACATTTTCTTGTTAGGAATGAGTAATCTTTACTAACCTATGACAGTAGTATAAATTATATAATGCAATTTATTAGAATAAAAACTACGTAATACCAACTCAGCCTACACTTGTAGGTTTTATGAAGCAGATAAATTTGGTAACTTTTTCTAAAGTTAAGCTTCTAAACATATATAAGTAATATGTCATTACAATTTAAAAATATGGGTATAGCTAGCAATTCTTCTGTAATGTAGCAGGATAAATCCAATAGAACAGATCTAAACTTTTTCCTGTTTTAAAGCTTGTTATATGTAAATTTAGTTTGACTGAAAGTTCATTTTCTACTCCTCTCATAAAAAAAAACATTGAATCGAAAAACTTACTTAAACACCGCACAAGTTAGCCACATCCATAAACAAGCATCACATTCGAAAAATAACCAAAAGTTGAAAGGGCCTCATTATCCATAAGTAGGTACTCAGATCAGAGAATAAAACGTGCCCCTCAAGGTTCCTACAAGGGCAATTATAGGGGTAAATTAGTCGTAAGGGTCCGCACACCGACGCGGAAGGCCTTAAGGCTACCACACTAATTTTCGACGGCATTACACTTCCTTGCAACAGAATTTATTTAACACAACCATTGCTGCTTACGTAATGAAAGCTTAACAATTTTTCCTTTAAAGCCAGCAATGGATTGGGTGCAAACAGAAATTGTGAGTTCGAATTGGAATAATAAAGAAATGCTCCATTTCGCCTACGGGCTAAGGGAGTGAATGAATGGGCATTTAAGGGTTCTAGCAGACGGTTCTCTGCCGTAGATCTCAACAAAGAACTATTAAAAGGAAGATTTAAAAGCTAATTGGTTGGGAAAACAGATCGCGTCTGCGTTATCGGAAAACTGTAATTAATGATAATGAATACCTATAGTGGTTATTGAATATAAATGGAAGTTTAAATAACGATAAAAAGTAAAGTTCTGACATTGATAAATGACATACAATACAATAAACATTGATTTATTTATTGCAATAAATGGTTTATGGCATTTAAATAGGCTACGATTTTTACAGATAAAATGGTTGCATCAAAACACTTCCCAATTTTTGCCTATTAAAACATTGTGGCTACCTACTTTAAGATTGGAGGGGTGTGGCAATTTGCTACATTCCTATAACAGGTATGCCAACCTTGAAAAATATTTTTATAACATTGAAGTAGGAAACGACCATAGTCCACCCAATGGTAAGTGGCCATTGGCTTCCAAGGTCATCAAGAACAGGGATTCTACCAGAAGCCAATCACAGATGCGTTGCTATTTCTGTGGACTAAGTACAGGCCTTATACGTAATTCAGTGGTAAAGTAGGTATCTGCAAGAGACGTACTTAGTTCTGAGCATAGATTAGTAAAGATTACTCACTCCTAACAAGAAAATGTACCCAGTTTTGAGAATTGAAATAGTTGCGTAAAAATGTTTTGCCACGTCTCCGTGCTAAAATGTCCCTAAAATTGTTGAAATAATTATTTATTTATTATGTAAATTATGCAGTATTAGTTATTTATTCGTAAATTTTGTCTAAAAATGTTTTTATTTGTCAAGAATTCAAAAAAATAACTTACTATAATAAGCTGTTTGTGGCTTCATTCAATTTCAAGGCGGCGAAGTATCTTTACTAATCTATGGTTCTGAGGCTAAGCTTCGCAACTGTGATTCGACTCCGGAGACACCATCGCCACACCCATTTTTGCCTCATAACAGCTGTGTTAAGCGCTGCTGTGTTTTGGTTTGAAGGATGTGGTAAGGAAGACGTATTCATCCGTGGAATTTCAGCTTATTCCTCAGGGGTAACGGTGCATCTGTAGCCGGCCTCAGATAGGAATCTTATCTGGGGTTGATTACAGATGTCCATGGACCGACATTTACCATCAGGTGGGCTACGTGATCGTTTCCCACTCCTATTAAAAAAAACGGTGATACAGGTAAGACCAATCTGATTTATACTTAATTACATATACATATACATGATTTACCATCAGGTGAACTGCATATTCGTCTCCTACTCCTATTAAGTATAGGTATAATAAAAACTAGTGAGTGGCTTATGGTACGAGTAATTATTTCGACTTAATTACAGATTGACTTACCATCAGGTGGTGCACGCTCGATTGCCTTCCATAAAATATTACTACCAACATCAAAGAGCTGAGATAAACCAGAAAGTTAATGCTTGATGAAAGGCTTTCGCGGTTAATTACTGTTTTAAAGCTTGTAGCGCTGAGTCAGTTGAGATAGTTTTAATGGGGTATAAATGTTCACACAATACAGCTGATTATTAGTTCGTAGCCCCACTGCTGGGCATAAGTTTCTCCTCAATTATCTTCTTTTAATAAAGAATCATGTCGTCGTACGTCATTAAACTATTACTGTCCCACTGCTGGGCACGTGTCTCCTCTCAGAATGAGAAGGATTAGGCCATAGTCCACCGCGCTGGCCAAGTGCGTATTGGTAGTCTTCACGTACCTTTGAGATGTTTTTTCATATAAATCTCTCAGGTATGCAGGTTTCATCACGATGTTTTCCTTCATCGTTTTAAGCAAGTGCTAATTAATTTCTAATTTTCTAATAGGCACATCACTTTGAAAAATCAGACGTGCGTGTCTGGGATTTGAACCTCGGACCCCTCGTTTGAGAGGCCGAGTTTCTAATCCATAAGGATATCACTGCTTTTTAAAGAACCACACCTACCTATAACTATAACATATCTACTTCATTATTACCACTGCAATTGTCTTGTGGTTGAAGGTAGAACTCTTTGTGGTTCGACTCCGGCGGAACACCGCCACACCTATTTCTGCCTAATAACAGCAGTGTTAAGTGCTGCTGTGTTCTGGTTTGAAGGGTGAAGCAAGGGAGACATACTTTTCCAAGGCGTTCCAGCTTAGTCCTCAGAGGTAGCGGTGCATATGCGGCCGACCTCAGGTAGAAATCTAATCCTATCTGGTGTTGATTACAGATGTCCATAAGCGGCAGTAGCCACTTACCATCAGGTGGACTGCATGCTCGTCTGCTACTCCTATATACTACTCCTGCTACTCCTACACTCTTAATCGAGTCCGTACTTTAAAACCCAATCAGGTCTTAAAGGTCACCCATCTAACTACTGATTGCGTCTGCCGTTGCTTAATATTGCATAGTCAATACTAACATGTACCGTGTGGAACACGAACGTTGTTTTCCTCTTTACTACATACATATAAAATACTACATATAAAATACTACATATAAAATATCCTAAGTATTAAAAACTCAATGTTTTAATGACGCAGTACGGGGTTCGTACCCCTTGCTTTTACCTCTAATTTTTCAAGTTATGTGCGTATTACAAATTAATTATTACTTGCTGAAATGGCAAAGGAAAACATCGAGATATAGCCTGCATCCCAGACAGTTCTTAAAAAATTGTGAAACAAAAACTAAAACAGCAGAAATCCCACAAAATGTAGGTACATTTTTATCCACATACCTATGGGAACCATAGGTCTTACAAATTGTTGTACTTGCTTCGACAGTACATATACTAAAATTGGAACGACACAGAGATTAGCATGGCCCCTGCGCAAAGATGACACACAAAATCGTGAAGCGTTCTTTGCTTCTCTCCCCTGTAGTTCCGGGACTAGAATAGGGCTACGGTATCACCTGCCTGTCGTAAGAGGCGACTAAAAGGGGCTTTCGGGGTTGCGGGACGGCGGTATATGTGGTCGCATTCCGTCGTATACACCAGACGGTGTGGTGACACAAACTCGCCCGGGCGGAGCCCGACGGGGCAGTGCGCTGAGAGGACTCCGGTCGCGTTGCTTTGGCGATCCCGGAGTCCTCTACGCAGCGCCGAGGACGGCCACCGGGGGCTTTTAGTGCGGTAAGAGTCTCTGTCCATCCCTGTCCCTGTCCCTGTCTCGCTCCCACGGCACCGGGTACCTTTTGAAGGTTTCATCCTCGAAAAAAAAGGTCTTACAAATTGTTACAATATTATGTTCTTACACTAATAATGGATTTTGTTTATTTTGTTACGAAACACGTAACAAAATTAACAAAACATTTAAACATATAATACCTAAATATATTTCAATCCCTTTAATGATAAAGGACAATTTGCAAGCCTTTCACAAACGCATTTCATCTCTACAATAATTAAAGATTAACAGAGCGCAGATAAAACGGTAGAGCAAATGGTAGAGCCTTTTGTGTGGTCGGTTACACAGCTGTTTAAGCGCAGTTTATCGGAGTTGGTAGAGCCGGCCGCGGTTAGGCTCTACCGGCTGTTTATAGGTAAAACCTAAATTACTGTGAGCTTTTATTTTAAAGCTAACGAGCGTACAGTCCACCTGATAAAGGCTGTTCTTTGTAATCGATCTCCAATAGTAAACTTGCAGGTTTTTTTATAAGATTGAAGAATGAGCATACGGTCGATCAGATGGTAAATGGTTTCTGCTTATTGACATCTGAAACCAACTCCACTCAGGTATATGTTCTATACATAATATCCCTCCATTCTATATACCTCTATATACCCCTATATACCCTATATATCTAGTACCCCTGTTCAATAACAGGTAGTTCTGGGACCAGAATAGGGTTACCGTATCCTCTGCCTGTCGTAAGAGGCGACTAAAAGTGGGCTTCCGGGTTTGCGGACAGCAAGAGTGAGAGCTCAAACCGCCCAGCCAGCGACCCCGGGAAGGACGGCGCTATGTGTGGTCGCATACCGCCGTGCACACTAGACGGTGTGGCGAGCGTCAAGCTCACCTGGGCGGAGCCCGACGGGGCAACGTGCTAATGACCTTTTGAAGGTTTCCCCCTCGTTGACAAAAAAAAGGCGTCATCTACAACCTTCACCGAAATGTAGAAAATATTTCACGGTAGAAAAGGTGTGACATAAGTATTTCCCTGGTCGGACCTTACTCCTTCTCCCACATTTTATGCCAATTAAACACTATTCCATTTTTTAGTTCCGACAACTAGTTCTAGGCTCTTTTTTTATAATACAGGAGTAGCAGACGAGCATACAGTCCACCTGATGGTAAGTGGCTACTGCCGCCCATGGACATCTGTAATCAACCCAGATAGGATTAGATATTCCTACCTGAGGTCGGCTACAGATGCGCCGCTACCCCTGAGGACTAAGCTGGAACGCCTCGGAAAAGTCTGTCTCCCTTACCACACCCTTCAACCGGAACACAGTAGCGCATAACACTGCTGTTATTAGGTAGAAATAGGTGTGGCGGTGGTGCCGCTGGAGTCGAGCCACAAAGGGTTCTACCATCTTCAGCCTCTTAAAATTGCCTTTTTAAACCAGAACAGAAGCAGCACTTGTCACTTCTGTTGTAATGAAGAATAGGTGTGGCGACTTTGACGCCATATTCGCATTATATACCATGAACTTACTCTTAAAATAATAAATTACACGAAGTGAGCTCAGTGTCACATTTCATATAAATGTCATTCCATTAGACCTATTTATGTAAGTGAAGTAAAACGTAAGTAAAATGGAAGTAAACATAAATGATTTGTGTGATCTTAACGATTAGAACAGTGATAGCCTAGTGGTTAAGAAACTCGGCCTCTCGATCGAGGGGTCCGAGGTTCAAATCCCAGGCACGCACCTCTGATTTTTCAAAAGTTATGTGCGTATTAGAAATTAATTATCACTTGCTAAACGGTGAAGGAAAACATCGTGAGGAAACCTGCACACCTGAGAGAAAAAAAAAACTCAAAGGCGTGTGAAGTCTACCAATACGCACTTGTCCAGCGCGGTGGACTACGGCCTAATCCTTCTCATTCTGAGAGGATCCGATCCCAGCAGTGGGACAATAATGGGTTGACGATGATGATGGTGATGATGAACGATTAGAAATGAAGACCTTATGGTGACTTCTTCCTATTTGAAGTTGATTATTACATGTCCATGAGTACTAGTGACACGTAAGGTGGACATAACAGGTGGACTATATTCGATTGCTATTTTGATTGTTAAAAAATATAATTAGTACTTGGGAACAAATTAGAACAACTTATTACGGATAAAGTTATGATTGAACAACGTTATCAAATTATTGAAGTTTTGTGGTCTACTCTAACGAGTATGAAATCTGATCGTAAGTGATCACTGCCTTCCTGGGACATCTGTGACAAAGTCCATATAAAAGAGGGACTCTACCCGAAGCCAATCAGCATTGCCACTTTAGAGAACTAAGATGGTCGGTCATAATTTATATAAGACAGCCGGCATCTACGTGCTTTCACTAAAACTAACGCTTCACGCTCGAAATAGGTGTGACAGTGGTACCTCCCTCAAAACATACTAGCTCTATATAATAGGTATCTACGCCAAAAATATTTATTTAATAGTTTTGTGTATCTTAAAACAATGTTTTGTCGATTCAGACATCAGAATCAGAATTCGCATCATTTCTGTAAAGTTAAAAGGTAATATATCCAAAATTTTACGAGAGTACTTAACTCCATTACCCTGTACGATTCACCCTGACAGTATTTAGCACTCTGTAACCACCGCAACTCACCGGTGCGCGAGTTTCAACAATTCGGGGGTAAGTACCAACCCTTAATTGTGTTAGACTTTAGGCTGTTACTCACTTTTGACGATCGATTACCTACCACCGTTGTGTGCGCCCTTACCACCCTATCACGGTACCGTAAGGGTGATTTTGTTTGTGAGTATTTGTGAGAATAGGACAGCGATATAAACGCTTGGTTGAGTCGATAGGGGTGGCGCCTCTGGCAAGTGACGCCCCAAATTCTAAGGGTAGTTGTCAGTCGCGAAACAAGGCTGCCCGGGGTCTCACGTCAATAATCGAGGCCTATTACGAAGTTGACTAAGTGAGTAATCAGTTGTCTTGTGAGAGTAACGGACTGTGTTGTGTTATGTTTCAATTTTTTGTGAAGTGGAGAATCTGTTGGTGGTAAGTGTTCGTTACATTTAATTGTACTTAATTTTGCCTAAAGTTAGTTGAATTTTATTTTTGTAAAAAAAAATATTTTTCTCTTGTAATAATTTTTCATTATTTAAATCGGTAATTACCTAATTGCATAGTCGAAAATGCGGCCGAAATATCCGTTTTCGAAAGACGGTTAATAACTACCTATATTTGGTACGTTTGTTAAAAGTTATTTCTCGAAGAACCTATTTGAATGAATTTCACTTGAAAGGTTCAAAAATTTATAAAATTTATAAAACAATAAATTTATAAAATGATTAGAGCTCTTTATTACATTAATTTTAGAATTTTTTATTAGATTAATTTTAGAAATCTTTGTTAGATTTCTATGATTAGATTTCTAAAATTATTAGGCTTATTTTTATAATTTATGTTACATTGATCTCTATCTCTAATCATTTTTTAAGTTTTGTGTATTAATTACAAAACGGAGAAAATATCCCCATTTTTTTAATTTACTACGAAACTGTTCACTGTAAGAATTATAAATTTTAAAAATATTGCTTTACTATTATATGCAGCTGGATGAAAACTGAAAATTTGAGTGAAGTTTTTACATTCTTTACCGTATCACAAAATCATGGAGACAGTTATTCTATCCCATCTTAGTCAGTGTATTCTGGTTTCTGTGGGGAACTGTTGCCCAGTCGTGGGAAAGAACTGAGCAGTGAGTCTAAAATATTTCACTAGATGTTTGTGAAAGCATAATAACAATGTGTTACAAGACCATAGTAAAGTGGATTTTAAAATCGATTTATATTTTGAATTCTATAATTCGGGTTTATAATTATATAATTCGGGTTTTCTATTTGGTAGTTGTATAGTCTTGATAACAATTTTTATCATAAAGATGTAAAAGATGGTAGTGATACACTTTTACATGGAGTTTTGCTTATCATAATTTTTGAAGAAAAAGACAGTGGCGCTATACCGCGGTTATATCTTTTATATAGGTGTGGTATTGGTGCTTCCCCTTTGAAACTTTATGGGCTCTACCATCTTTGAATAAATAATTGGTGCATAGAAATACATAGGTACCTATTATTGCCCATTTCTTTTTTATACTATTTGTAGCAAAAGGACCATGCAGCCCACCTGATGGTAAGCTTCTGCCGCCTACGATATCTGTAACCTCAGATAAGATTAGAATCTTACCTGATATTTGGTCATGGATACCTCAGAGGACTAATTTTTAAGGGCTCAGATAACTATATCTTCCTTACAACACATTTCAAATCAGAATATAGCAGTGTTTAACTCTGCTGTTATTAAGAAATAGGTGTGGCTGTGGTGCCTTCGGAGTCGCACAAACACTTTTACCGCTCACCTAATTTTGTGTTCTAAAACGTATTTGAACAAAGTGAATGGGCGCAGTGTATAACAAATAAAAAGATTAAAAAAGCCTCAAGCATTAATTTCGGAAGTGTAATTAATTAAATACGAGTGTACTGGGGAGGACTATTCTAATGCCGGATTAAGTGTGTAGTTGTTATGTTTTTGGACACGAAAACCTACATGTTTTAGTCAAATTATGTGTCGAATAGACAGCCTTTTCCGGAATATAATTTTATAAGCGTATAATCCTCTGAATATGTGATTCATTAGGACTTTTCATGGTTCGTCTGTGTGGGAGATTTTCGCCTTTTTTTAGGTTTTAGAGGTTTTAAGGGTGGTTGTAAGAGGGAAGAAACATACAAACTTCTGGTTTATAACTGTGTTAAACGAAGCGTCGTTCCATCCGAGCGAACTCCTAGCGAGGAGTAAGAGAGTAGGTAGAGATAAAAGTGGTAGAACCTTTGTGGTTTGACTTCGATAGCACAACCGCACCTACTTCTGCCTAATAACAGCAGTGTTAGCGCTGATGTATGTATTGAAGGGCAAGGGAAAATATTTATTCAAGGCGGTCTAACCAAGTTCTGAGTGGTAGCCTCAAGATACTTGTTATATCAGGGGTTGAATACAGATTGCTGTTCAAAGACTCGCATTGCGGGGCGCTTTCAAAAATGGCCTGATATGGAGATGGTATCGGGTTTGATTCCTGGCCAGGCTAACGATAAATTTGAGCTTACTTCCGGGTTTAGGTGGTTTTTATTCGTATTTGTGTGTCCAGGACATCCACGTGCCATCGTAGTGTCGTCAATACATTACAGTCCCACTGTTGGGAACGGGTCTCCTCTCAGGATGAGAAGGATTAGGTCATAGTCCACCGCGCTGGCCAAGTGCGTATTGGTGGACTTTACTTACTTACCTTTAAGATTGTTTTTTAGTTTAGTTAGTAGTTTAGTTTCCACCTTAGTGTTTAAAACGACATTTTCTTATTATTTGTGTACTAGCTGACCTGGCAAACGCTGTGTTGCCATATAAATAAAAAAAATGTTAAGGCTGAACAACTCTTGAAAAATAGATAGTAAGCCGATTCTCAGACCTACTGAAGATACATATAAAATTTGGTGAAATCGGTAAAGCCGTTTCGGAGGAGTACGGTAACTAACATTGTGATACGAGAATTTTATATACATATAAGATAGTAAAGAGAACTCGCAAGTTGTGTAGGTTTCCTCAGAGTGTTGTCTTTCATCGTTAAAGCGAAAAAGAATTAATTTTTAATTAAATGCTAATTATGAGCATTGTTTCAACGGAAGTTTAATTATTTAACATGTCAAATTTCAATTTAAAACTTAAAAAAGTCAATTATTCAATTTGATGGTTTCAATTTTTAATTAATTTAAATTTTATCGAAACACATTACAATGTTGCTGCTAATTAATAAATGAACTTTTAACACGAGTGTGCGAAGTCATAAAGATTAGAAATTCAAATTCAACCCTTTTACGATTTGAGATGGCCGATGGGCGTTATTGTCCCGTAACGATTTTTTTGTAATTAGATCATTTTAGGTTGAGATAAGATTATATGTAATAGAGTTGAATTATGTTTTTATTTTTGTTTTTCTCAGATTTCTTATTATATATTTATTGATCTCTATATAGTTTCTAATATTTTTAAATATTTTTTTAAATATACTTTCAAAGTATCTATAAATATTTGTTTCTGTGGTCTATAGGTTTTTTACAGTTTAATCTCTCTCTAGAAAATCGTTTATATTCCATAAATTCAATTAAACTTATACATATAAATATGTACTATTTATTTGTACTCGTATATAAGTTAAATATACAGGCACTTATATACAAACTCTATATTTATTTTATGTTGGAAAGCGGGAATCTTCGAAATCGGTCAACCGACTTAAATGAAATTTCGCCAAATATATGTGTTTTTATGTTGGTTACAGCTTTGAAAAATATTTAACTTTCTTAATTTACTTAGATAAGAGACTTTGATAGAAGGCGCCATTAAAATACTATTTAGAAGCAAGAGAAGAAAAGTAGGTGTAATATTGCCTCTATGAATCAACTAACTTATTTTATTATAACAGAAAAATAAGTCACGCTTGCGTTATCATTAAATTAATGAATAAACAAATAACCTTTATAATATTTTGGTAACCTAATCGCCTTCGGAATCAGGCGATTAGCATGCAAGGGGTTATGTTACGGCGTTTACGGCTGATGGTATCAAAGAGGCCATATGTCCGTGCTTGCTCATCAGCAATTTGAGGGTTAACTTTGTTAATTTATCTGTGCATTCGATTTATTATCTGTGGGTCGTTTTGTTTTATGTGGAGAGACTATTAAACATTTTTTGGTTTTAGGGAATAATATTTTTTAATTTTCTTTTTTAAATTTAAAGTACTGTATTAGTAAATGCTTGCAGCCCCTCTAATAGTAAGTTGGCACTGCCACTCATGGATATCAGAACCTAAATGCATTTAGAGCAGCGATTTTACCTGATGCTTTCACCTAAATGCAAGAACTTCGTCTTGCTAGAAATAGGTGTGGCGGTGGCGCCTCCCCAGTCAAGTAGATACTAGGTCTACTGCCTTTCAATAATATATTTTCTTTAGTAATATCAATATTTTATGATACCTAAACTGATGGTCAAGGGTCCCTTCACACTTCTGGATAGGTCTAAAACCTTATATTTACAGAAAATCTGACATATTATTGCCTTATAATAATTGTGTTAAAAAGTATTGTTATGGTTTAAAAAATAGGTAGAGTCACTTCAGGTGTTCTGACTTAGTTCTTAGGGGTAGCAAGGCATCTGTGGCTAACCTAAGGTAGGAATTTTTTCATCCGGGTTTGATTACAGATGTCCATGTGCGGCTAAGGCCAATTACCATCATCTGAAATGTACGCTCAGGTGTACTTAAAAAAACAATATCTTTATTAAAATCAATACACCATTATAATAACACCACCTGTAACCCATAACACTAACAAACAATAATTTAACAAAAAATCGATTAGAAATTCGAATTCAAAACAGTGCTATTCAAAGCTAGTAAAAAATTAATCGATTTTGAAAAGTATCGATTTCTCTTCCACTCGGTTGGTTCGACGCCCGGTGCTTCAGATTTAATCGATATACACGTATCAGCTTACAAGATTGTGTTTAAACAATAGTCGATACAATGTTTACTTACAATGAAAGTAATGTTTACTTATAGTTTTGAAGGTAGAACCACAAAGAGTTCGACTTCGGCGGCACCGCCGCAAGTATTTCTGTCTAATAACAGCAGTGTTAAGAGCTGATATGTTGTGTTCTGGTTTGAATGGTATAAAGGAGGCATACTTATTCAAGACGTCCCAACTTAGTCCTCAGGGATAGCAACTTCTTATCAGTGGTCTTCCTCAGGTAGGATTAAAGTTGATAGAACTCTCCACTGTGAGTATGAACTAGAGTGGAGTGTGAACCACTGTTCGATTCCGGCGGCACCACCGTCACACCTATTTCTGCCTAATAGTAGCAGTGTTAAGCGCAGCTGTGTTCTGGTTTGAAGAACTGACAACTGACTGACTGGTACAAGAACTGGTTATCTGGGGGTCAGTAACCACTTACCATCAGATGGACTGCGTGGTCATTCTATATTTTATCAAATTTTGTACTACAATTCTGTAATGTATCCCAAATTGAATTGGGAACTAACTTGATATTGGCCGCAGGACCGTTTTTATCTCTGACTACTTAGTTAAACGCGTCGTGTAAATGTCCTCTTGCCACAACCTTCGAATTACAGAAAAACAGCATAGCTACAAGCTACAACGCGGTAATAGTGGGAATGAGTGAAGTAAAAAAACATTCATAGTATTTTTCAGATTTTTTTTATAATATAGAAGTTGCCGACGACCTTACCTCCTGATGGTAAGTGGCTACCGCCGCCCATGGGCAAATGTAATCAACTCCAGAGAGGATTAGATTCCTACCTGAGGTCGGCTATAGATGCGCCGCTACCCCTGAAGACTTTTTTTTTATAATATAGAAGTAGCAGACGAGCATGCAGTCCACCTGATGGTAAGTGGCTACTGCCGCCCATGGACATCTGTAATCAACCCCAGATAGGATTAGATATTCCTACCTGAGGTCGGCCACAGATGCGCCGCTACCCCTGAGGAGTAAGCTGGAACGCCTCGGAAGAGTATGTCTCCCTTACCACACTCTTCAAACCGGAACACAGCAGCGCTTAACACTGCTGTTATTAGGTAGAAATAGGTGTGGCGGTGGTGCCGCCGGAGTCGAACCACAAAGGGTTCTACCACCTTCGAAGTAAGCTGGAACACCTCTAAAAAGTATGTCTTCTATATAAATTATCTATTGGATATTACACATCATATTTAATTTAAACGACCACTTAACAGTTAAATGCGAACGCGGTCTAAAAAAACCATGAAACATAATTTCGTGTTAATATAAAATGATGCCCGATTTCAACCCGTAAACGTGCGATACCGCAGTGATAGAGCCGCCAGTTGAGAGCGGTACATTGCATTTTACGCCGGCCAATAAATATGTATTAAACGAATGATGCTTATCATTGGAAATTTAGTGCTCGGGGACTTTTTGTCCGAAGCGATCGACGGGTTGAGTGGTTTCACATAATGATTGCTCTGTTCGATACATTTAATCGTGATTTATTTTAGTTATGTTCATTTTGAAGTAATTATGTTATTGACTCATCCAATACTAAGTGGGTTACGGAAAAAGTATCAAAATTACCTTTATTACTGCGGGCAGCATTTCCTACTATTTAATGTATGCAGCCCATCTGATACAATGTTGATACTGCCGCTATGGTCACCTGAAGTCCATTACATTTGCATTGATGTTCCTGAGAACTAAATGATAGTCTCATATGAAAGTCATCCACAACCTTCCACCGAAACACGTGTTTTTACGTTAGAAATAGGTGTAACCTTATCGGTCAAACCACACTGCTTTTACCACTTTTCAAGTAATATTAAAGATTTACTTGAAGGTGGTAGAACCCTTTGTGGTTCGACTTCGGAGTATAATAACGGCAGGGTTAAGCTTTCTTGAGTTGCTTTGAAGGGTAAGGGAGACATGCTTATCCGAGGCATTCCAACTTAGTCCTCAAGGATACCAAGGCATCTATAACCAACCTTAAATAGGAATCTAATCTTATCATGGGTTGATTACAGATGTCCATGAGCGGCAGAATTTATTTACCATTTCGTGGGCTGCATGCTCTTTTACCTCAATATTATAACAAAACAGACTTCTCCGGGGTTGATTACAGATGTCCATGGGCGGCTGTAGCCACTTACCATCAAGTGGACTGTATGCGTTGCTACTTCAACATAAGAAAAACAAAAGAAAGCTGCTCTTTTTATTCACTATCAACTCTACTATAATCCTAATTACGTTAGAACTAAAAGAAACTTGATCCAAATCTAAAAAGTATCCGGCGATTACGTTAAAACCTCGATCGCGAACACATTACTTATTCATCTGTTAAGTACGGAACCCTTAATATTGCGGGCCCTTGGGACAGCCCTAATACGACTAAGAACAATAA
This sequence comes from Epargyreus clarus clarus, assembly GCA_014595695.2. NCBI lineage: Eukaryota > Metazoa > Arthropoda > Insecta > Lepidoptera > Hesperiidae > Epargyreus > Epargyreus clarus. Next base: position 2,359,921 of record JACTTY020000028.1, read on the forward strand.
CGCACTTTAGCATTATGAATTATAGATCACTCATCTCTTAAGACGTTTAAGGGGTAATAAAAGACGCAAGGAAATTAGGTTAGGATTTTTTGTTTAGGTTAGGTTGTGAGGCTTTTTTAATTGATGTAGGCAATGAGTGCTTGCTTAAACGGTGAAGGAAAAAATCGTCAGGAAACCTTTTACTTTTTAAAAAAGGTTTCAAAGGTATGTAAAGTCTACTAATTCGCATTTGGCCAACGCGGTGGACTATGGCCTAATCCTTTTCATTCTGAGAGGAGACCCGTGTCCAGTGGGACAGTGATGGGTTGATGATTAAATAAAATGTAATGAATGAGTATGCGGTCTATTTGACAGTAAGCATTCACTGACAACGGATCTTGCTTCAGCTATGGCCATCTGTGTCTTTGTATTTTGGACGCTTGTCTTAAAATCGAGACTACCAAAGATTAATTCACTATAAATTGATTGGACTAAAGTAATTGGTGATCTAAACAACTAAAGTGCTCTAGTAATTTGCTCATTATATTTTGCCGAAACTTACTTTCAAAGATAGATCCTCATTTGTGAATTCTACGGGCATTCCTATACAAAATTGTAAAAGAAAATTTCTCAAAAACGTATTTTTGTTCCAGGTTCCTATAAAATGCGGTGCTGATTCCACCATGGACTCCCCGGTTTCCTCCCAGGACAACGACATCGAGGTGAACGTGGTCTCCGGCGCCAGCAGCCCCGACATCCCCTCATCACCACGGAAAGACCAGAAGAGCCCCTTCTACGACTTAAAGAAGGATAAAGAAGAGAAGGCAACCGGCAGCGCTCCTTACACGAGCTTCTCGATAAGCTCTATTCTGAATCGAGCGGAACCTAGAAGAGAGTCGAATGTTCTAGAAGCAGCCTTAGCAGCGAATCATTTTGGAAATGCCAACGATGCTATGCTGTCAAGGTTAGTATTTTATCATTACTATTGGTTGCAGTAATGAGCTTAGTCGAAACAGCCTTTCAATCGGAAGTCTGTGTTTTAAAATGTAAGCGCATTTGATTTGTCAAAGTAGTTTAGCCGTTTTTTTATATATCTATACTAATATTATAAAGAGGAAAACTTTGTTTGTTTGTTTGATTGTAAAGAATAGGCTCAAAAACTGCTGGACCAATTTTAAAAATTCTTTCACCATTCGAAAGCTACATTATCCACGAGTAACATAGGCTATATTTTATATGAAATATATTTAATAAATAGATTTTGAAGCGGTACAAAGTTTGCCGCGTCAGCTAGTGGGTAATGTAGGAGTAGCAGACGAGTATGCAGTCCACCTGATGGTATGTGGCTATTGCCGCTAATGGACATCTGTAATCAACCCCAGATAGGATTACATATACCAACCAGAGGTCGGCCTCAGATGCACCGCCATCCCTGAGGTCTAAGTTGGAACGCCTCTGAAAAGTATATCTCCTTTATCACACAAAAGTAAAAGTAAATGAAAAGACAGCTTGCATATTATCACTTAATTACAAATATTAAGTACTATTTTAGCAGAGTTTAAAGATTTTCCCACGTGTAAGTTTGCCTTATAGTTAATTTTTGGAAAATCGAACATGATTGCCTTGTCGTGAACACAAATTGGCGAGGCCACAGAAACCGATGCTACTCCAACCGTATCTTAGTCTAATCAATGTGCCTCGTTTGAACAGGCGAGTGTACTTGAAACTGTAGCACGTTGATTGTAAGTCACGAATACGCGAGTCTGTTTGAAATGTTGTCACCTTACACAAATAACTATTTTACGAGTACAAGTAATGTCGTTGATGTTATAAACTCATTAATTGTCCCATTACTGGACACGGGTCTTCTTTGAAAGTGGTATGGGTTAACCATAGTAGAATCAGTGAATTTCATACGCCTTTAAGATTTTTTTAAACTTACTTATTTATTACTTGCTTTTATTGCGTTTTTTATCTTGCGTTTCCTTCCATAGGTTTCCTCACGATGTGTTCGTCCAACGCTATATTACGTAATAACTAATTCATATGTCATGTAGATTCATATGAGAAAAAAAAATGTAAATAATTGAGACATTCTTGCTACAACGCTAATTTATTAATCTCATATTCTACCATTTCTAGGCTCGAATGTTCTTTCAGAATTAGCAATATTAAGCTCACTGTGCTATCTAAATAGACATTACACAATTCTGTGTAATGTTAGTGTCAAAGACATAGAACACTGAAAATACTGAATTTTAACTCCATAGCCAACATATCAACAACACTAAAATTTTTACCGCAGCTGCTTAGTGGAGTACTTGCTAACAACTAAGTTAGTGTTATTTTCTTAAGAAGTTCCTATTACATATATGTTTGCTAGTAAGAAAATACTCCAGTAAATGTCCGATGTAAACAGAGCACAATCGATCAGCGGGCAGTAGCCAGGCAAGTTGCCTAATAACATTATCCTACAACTTTGATCATTTGCGGTTCGAACTTCGGCTTTTAGTGGTCTTGCTCATGCAGATTGGCGGAAACTTTATATTGTCCATATTGAATTACTGATAAGATAAGTGATAGTCTGGTGTCAGTTTGTAGGTGACAGTCTTGTTTTGAGAATAAATTTGAAAATGTTGCTTTGTGTTTCGGATTTTTTGACTTATGTCTTTAGTTTCTGGACTTCGTATTATTTTAGGGGGTTGTTTTTTTAATAAATTAGGGGAAATGTTGAATTTATTTCTTTTAATTAAGTGCGATTTGAAGGTTTGAATAAGCGATGAAATAAGATTAATTATTGTGCCACTGCGGGGTATGGGTCTCTTCTCAAAGTTTAAGCCACAGTCCACCACGCTGGCCAAGTGCAGATTGGAAGACTTCCTTGATACTATTTTTAATTTTCAAGTGTGTAGATTTCGTCAATATGTTTTCCTTCACTGTTTAAGAAAGTGATAATTAAACTTTAATACGCACATCACTTTGTGCCTGGAATTCGAACATCAGATGTCCTAATTGAGAGGGCAAGTTACGAACCACTAATCTACCACGTCTCTTTAATTTAACCTTTAACAATCAGAAAAATGTTATGACGTAATATAACTACTTACATGGTACAGAATTTGCCAATCAGTGACAAATCAATGGTTTCCTTGCGAAAGTTTATTTTAACCCTAACATATAACAAAATCTTTGATACCATCAAATACCACCGCAATTTTCTTCAAACTACACTTCCTAAACCCACAAACAGTGTTATTCCACTTAATCCACGGCCCACCAAACGAAATAAAAACAAAAACCCTCTACCCTTATCCATTTAATCCGTATGAAGAAACATCATTACCCCATCTAATCAACGGGGGTTACAAGTAGTTTCCCCTTTACAGGGTAAAAACGACCCTTTTATCTTGCAACACTGCGTAAAACTCGGCGGAATGGGCAAACGAGGCTGGCAACAAATTGGGACACGTCACCCGTCCTGTACAACATGACAGTTGAGGTCCGTCTAGTGACATTTCGACCGCTTATTTTGATTAACGTTGTTCAAACTTTGAAGATTTGGTTGCGAAGCCAATATTTGTAAATAGGGGCGGCTGTTACAACTTTGAAGATCAAATTGGCGATATTGAAAGTATAATTATTTAATTTATGAAATGAATGGCGCGGGAATTAGAACAGATTCAATACTTTATTTTTAAACGTCAATGGTTGAATTGAACTGAAAATTGAAAACAAAAATATGTAAGTATACTTTGAAGACCCTGGATGATGCAAAGTATTTCAACTTTGCATCATCCAGGGTCTTCAAAGTATGTTTTTAAATATTATAGTTCTCATAATATTAAGTATACATAAACTTTGCAGTATAGTGAATTAATTCATCTCATCTAATAATCTTATCTAATAATCTAATAATCTCATCTAAGTCGATAACCCAATTTATAACTGTGTTTACTTATAACTAAAGAAAATAGTTTGTTATATACCATCTCCACATTAAGAAAACATTACGTTGATTGATGTCAACGAGCACAGATAAAAAAGACATCACATAATCTGTATCGTCGTTTTCAAATAGGTAAATAAACTTGCAAACAAATTGGCTGAGAGAAAAAAATCTGTAAGCGTCCCGTTCCCTTAATTACGCCTACGGTGACGGCGGACATTTTCCTGCGATGTAAACGATCTGTCATTGTTGGCGCCTTTTTGTTGACGTTTCAATTTTTTTCTTTTAACTTTTTTTTCTACACTGTTTTGTGTACGGTTTACGTCTTAGTGAGCTAATTAAGTAATTTTAGAAGAAAAATACGAAACGATTGTCGAGGGTTGTTTTTTAAAAATTAGGGGAATGAAACGCTGAGTTTATTTCTTAATTAAGCGATTTTAAGGTCTGAATAAGCGAAATAAGATTAAGATTCTTTGAGCTTTTATATTTGCAAAATCTCATTGTGTTGGAATTATTTGTTTTACTTCAAAGTGAGCGCTTTGATAAGTTTTTAGGACCAAGTGTCATGCAAAAAGCTCAAATAAAAATATCTTAAATATGTTTTACTTATAAGTAGTATTTTACTAATTATCTGGCATACCGCGCTTGAATACTAAAATACAACAGCACTCTTATTCGTTTTATAAACATACAGATAGTAAATACATCATATTAAGGAAAAAAATCGATAAAAAAGTATTTTTAAAAAGTTGCCAATACCTATGGGCGAAAAAATATATTGAATCATAGACAATATGTGTTAAGAATATCAGTAAACCATAAACTACCATTATATTATCTACTTCAAAAAACAATATACGAAAATGGAATTCGAACCACACTATTCCGTGTTTGATTATCTACAAATCTTTCTGTCTGTCAGTGGAAAGCCCTAAAGCCTTTGATCCCCATTGTATGTTCTATCCGTTATTTACGACTAGCTTTGTCCCCTGACTTCGCTTGATCTTAATTTTTCCTTTGGGAGAAAAAAGAGTTGATTGAAATGTATTTTTGAAATTCATAGATTTAGATGTTTAGGTTTTAAAAAAAATATTAGGATTTTAGAGTTCATAGATTTTTTATACACACTTATCGTTTCATGTGCAAATAAATTTCATTTTAATTTTGAAGAACATAAGTATAATAAAAAATCAGCAAAAAGAATTTAATGGATATAATTTTTTTTATACTTTTGTTAATTATAATAATGTATATTTTATGAATATACCGATAGTAGCTGAATGAACACACTATATTTTATTAAATAATGTGAAGAGTTAAATTATAATTACCTTAATTAAAATGCAGCTACGGTGCAAAACAATGGTGTAGATGCTACGACAAGGTCTACGAGGTCTACGAAACTCGTAGAGGTTGATATTTGAAATCCAATCGTGGAAATTGTAATAAATTTTTGGACATATGTTTTTTCGACATACATACCTATTTATTAAAATACCATAAGCAAAGTCTACCGCAGAGTAAATGTTCAATTGATCACTGTATTTATGACAATTTTTCAAATCTGAAGATTTTTTTTTTATAATATAAGAGTAGCAGACGAGAATGCAGTCCACTTAATGGTAAGTGGCTACTGCCGCCCATGGACATCTGTAATCAACCTCAGATACGATTAGATATTCCTACCTGAGGTCGGCCACAGATGCGCCGCTACCCCTGAGGACTAAGCTGGAACGCCTCGGAAAAGTCTGTCTCCCTTACCACACCCTTCAAACCGGAACACAGCACCTTCGAAACGAAACTTCGATAGATGTTAATCCTACATAACGTTAACCATAAAGAGTTACTGCCTCTTAGGATAAGGTATTACGCGTTACCATACCCTTCAAAATAGACCACCAACCGAACACGGCAGTTATTAGGCAGAAATAGGTGTGACGATGGTGACTCCGGAATCAAACTGCACTATCTACTCTCCAACAAACATAAGATAACTTCAAACCCCTTTCATAGTCTTATCCCAAAAAAACTACTTTTAGATACTTACTCATGTGAAAACATATCAAACATCACGACACATTGGCTCAACAAAAATATTTACAGTGAAAAGATTAGGTGCATCTTCACACGGCGTGGCTACCCCTTATAAAGCAACCCTAAATGGCTCTATAATAATAACGGAAGCACCCCAAATCTTGCAAATACCGTCAAGACTCTTAGGGTGGTTCTCGCCCCTTTATAAGTATAAATTATTTAACGTCTGCTTTGATGGTGCAAGTTATAAGCGACAGCGGGGCTGGGAGTTTTGTAAACTCGAGTTATAGGAGAAAGCGGAAAATAAATAGATTCTATACATTATATTGGAACATCTTAAGTATATTAATGATAGTTTAAGAAAAGTGCGAGTTATGTCTTTTCATCCGAATAATCTAAAAAGTAAAGTTTTCAAGACTAGTAATTAGTTGTATAGTTTTAAAAAATTGTAGCATATTGTACTAGACCCTATAAAGTGTAAAGTATCAAATAAGTTTACGATTTATTAATTAATTTTAATAATATTAAGTACTCTTAATATATTCATGTCTGTCTAAAAAAATAACCATTGCAACTTCTCTATTGGAAAAAGTCGTCCAATAATATCCTACTGCACTTATGACCGCGAATAACAATGAGTTAACCGCAGTTAAAAATTAATTAATTGGTTTAACAGTCTAATTACGGTTGGTATATATTTTTAGCAAAGTATTTGATAAAGTTTGTTATTTTAGGTTTGGATTAATTTGAAAATACTTTATAATATGATTTATTAGTTTAATAGACAAATAATTTTAAATAAAATAGTTTTCAACATTGTATGTAACCTTAAATAAATCTTTATATATTTATGCTAACTAAAATAATAAATACTTAAGTTTCTAACTTGGACCAAGCCTCAAATACTCTCAAGTTATATACGCCAGAATTCCTTAAACAAGGGGAAGTGTTTATGTTCTTATCCGTTTACACTGATTTATATCGGGGTTCTTGAGGTTTTTGGGGTTTTTGGGGGTTTTATAGGAATCCTTACATTTTGTAGCGTTATTTGATGTACGGGTTTTGAGAAAAATGTTAAAGATTGTAAAAATATGTAGCGATTATTGAAGATATCTAAAAATGTTATAAAACATTTGTCGGATTTATTGACGATAAAGTTTAGTTATGTATTTTAGTACAAGATTTTTTTTTCCAAAAACAATTCGTGTTCTTTCATTCTTTTATCTAAAAATAACAAAGATCTTTCACGGATTTATGAAACATACTTTATACTGTTCCCAAATAATAAGAGAAACAGTTAAACCGAATTTTGTCGCTTTCCAAAATTTTCGTTTAAGTACACAGATAGAAATAATAAATAACTTCAACAACAATCTGAGTGTGATGCAAAAAAATAATTTAGATTGCGAAACCTTTTAGCGCGACATCTCCCCTCGCTGCTTTCATTCAGCCAATGCCGTCATATAATATCGACAGTTAGTTAACCTTACACTGGAAAAATGGCTGTTACATTGTCGTCTCGACCTAGGAAATAAGTGAAAAGGTATCTCCAGAAGCTTTTAAGCGCGTCCGAGAATACCTCCCTATCTGTGAAACCAACAAAAGGCTCCCGCTTGCACGGACAACGGATACAACTAAACACTTGCTATAAAAGAAAGTACAAACGCCATTATTAGTAACAAGCGCAGAGTGTCGGGACGACGCGCCGCGGCAAAAAGAGTAAACTTGCGACGCGCATCGATTTTTATACCCCTCGAGGGAGGCGGGGTCACGAATGGGCCAATCAGAGCGCGGTGAGCCGACCAATCACGTCACGTTCCTTTCCGCTTTAAAAGGAAGCAGTACTTTCGTGTAATGGAATTTGAGTTTGGAACTTCTCGGATTAGTAGCGGGCGATGCAAATTGGTGGAGCCGCCGCGATTTTGTACAACCCTATTGACTCGGTTTAATATCGGTTTTTAAATTGGACTGAATGGAATATATTTATGGAGTGGAGAATATTGTTGCTATGGATTTAATTTGACGGTTATGTAATTGGACGGTAGTTTGTAAAGATATTCTTTGGTAACGGATTTACGAGTATTATTTTGTTTATGGTTGTTACACATTTTTAGCAAAGTATTTGATTATTTTTTTTTATTTTTGGGTTTCACTTATTCAGAAATACGATAAAATATGATTATATTGATTATATGATTATATTGATATTAGTTTTATAGACAAATAATTTTAAATACAAAATTTTCAACTTTGTATGACTGTTTTTTTTAATTATAAATGTTTTTGGAATGTTTCAATTCATGTTTACTGTAACATGTTCACCTACGCCTGTAGCATACATTACGGCTTGAGATATATAAGGTCGTGGGTTCAATTCCCGAATGAATGAACATATAACTTACTCCAAGATTATTTATGGAGATGTTAATTTGTAATTTACACAAAATTAATGTATCTACTTAATTAATTAAAAATGACCCTCGTGGCACCGCAGGCACCATTATCAGTCTGACACGCAGAGGGTTCCGGGTTCTATTCCCATCTAGACCGACGCCAAAATGATTAATTTCGATTTATGTTCCAACTTTGCTCGTTTTTACACGACTATGTCAGAAGGAGAGTAATGTTTTTGAACGTATTTATGTCTCATTCTTTGACACGCTGCAGCCCAAACGGCTTGACGTATTTTGACATATGAGGTGTCGTTGGATTCGTCTAAATTGTGAAAGTGACATAGACAAAGATATATAGTTTTTTAAAATATGGCCCCTAAGAGTATAAATAGGGGGTGAGAATTTTTATTTTTATTTATCAATATGTGTATCAATCATTTAATTGTTTTAAAGCATTTGGTTTATTGTTTTTTATAATTATTTCTGTAATAACCAGACATTATTTATAAACGCAGGCTTGTTGAAAATATGGCCCCTGCGAATAAAAAACAGAGGGCGGGGTGGTACTTTCTTTTTATTTATTAATATGGCTAGTAAACACTGAATTGTTTTAAAGCTGTTTTTTTATAATAATTTGATTAACTACAAGATATTGTTTTTAACGCGGATGTAACCGCGGGGTCACAACTAACGTTACAAGTTACATATTTAGTTTGTAATAGGATAAAAACCTATCGAGATCGAGTACATTGAAGTGCATTCAAAGATTATATATAATCCATTTACTTTCCTTATGTAACGTCGAGTTCTGTTCTTAAGTGACGTGGTATGGAATAGTAGGTACCTAATAATAATGTAGACGTTATTTTTTACCCGCTTGCAGAGGGTAATGTTTTTTATTCGGAGGGTAATTTTGTATATCTATATGTATGTCTCATTTCTTGCCTTTTTAATATAATATAGGAGTAGCAGACGAGCATGCAGTCCACCTGATGGTAAGTGGCTACTGCCGCCCATGAACATTTGTAATCAACCCCACATAGGATTAGATATTCCTACCTGAGGTCGGCCACAGATGCACCGCTACCCCTGAGGACTAAGCTGGAACGCCTCGGAAAAGTATGTCTCCCTTACCACACCCTTCAAACCGGAACACAGCAGCGCCTAACACTGCTGTTATGAGGCAGAAATAGGTGTGGCGGTGATGCCGCCGGAGTCGAACCACAAAGGGTTCTACCATCTTCGTACGCCCTACAGCCCAAACGGCTTGACGGTTTAACATATGAGGTGTCGTTGGATTTGTCTAAATTTTGGAAGTAACATAGGCTATAATTTAAGCAGACGGGCTTTTATTTTTATAATTATTACTTGTCTCTTTTTACAATATTGAATAAACGAGCAGACAACCTGATGGTAAGTAGTCACGTCAAGCCAACCAACTCCATTTAGATCATAAACCTATCATATCTCAAGCCAATTACAAACACGTTGCCATTTCAGAGAAAATGATAAATAAGTAAGTCAACCAACAATCAAACCAATGTAATGTAATGTCGCCAGCGTTTTGGGGACTCTACCAAGGGACAGCAATTTGAATGAAGCTTTTTATATTTAAATTATTTTTCATAACTATTTTAAAACCTGTTTTATTAATATATTTGTATTTCTATTAGGTTAATATTGTAAATAATTTACTATGTAATTGACGATAAATAATTATGCAATCAAACCTCATGACTCATATTTGCTTTATGCTAAAAATAGGTGTGACGGCGGTACTTCCATTCTGAATCTAACACCTTTAATACATAATAATACATATATAAATAATAACAAACGCTACAAAAACTACTTATTTCCAGCAATAGTGAAGCATAAAATAAAACCTCTCCTTAAACACTTCCAAAGAAATTCTTTGAAACGTTTCCGATGTAGGTATTTTCCCATTTCCCTATGTATTCATTTGTTTATTCCCGATGGGATAGCGCTTGTACGGGAATGTTAAAGGGTGATAACGATTGGGAATATAGTGGTTATATCGTAACACTACTGTGTTTTATAGATGACTCTTCTCCATAACGAGTCTAGTGAAGTGGTGGTAGATGTAATGACACTCAAAAGTGTTCTGCAATGAACCTATTTTGGTAAAAAAATGATTTTTTGATTTTGATTTTTGATTGGTGTTGAGAAGGAAAACAGTGATAGTTATATATCTGATAGGGTTCTATTTCTGAGTTTTTCAAGTATATTTTCGTGTTAAAAAAATTGTTGGTGATGGAAAACATCGCGAAAGAACCTAGATTACAGAGTTCTCTAAAAAAAAATTATGACATTTCTATTCAGTGACTTCACTGATGTTGCGCGTAAAGTGTGGATATATATGTTTGTCTCTTTCTACGTAACACCTTAACTTTTCGTGTTACACTTGATTTTACTCCTCATAAAATTTCCGTACCGGGCCTTATAACTCAAATCGTTTCTTAAGGAGTAAACTCCAAAAATTAAACATGTGGAATTTATCAATCTGCACTGGGCCAGCGTGGTGGACCTTGCCTTCTCACTCTAAGAATAGATAAATACTTTCTGATTGGTAATAAATATTTAGTTTCTACAACAGGATTTTTTGATTACCCATTTAAAACTAAGTAGAATTGGTTACAGGTGTCACGGGGCGGTGGGGCCACTAACCATCAGGTGGAATACATTCATGCATTTGTTACTCCAACTTTATAAAAATGTTACAAGTACTATTCTCATTATAGAGGAAACTTAGAAGTGATCTAGGAAAGTTAGAATCTTTATGATATATGATATCTTTATGATGCTTAGGCATAGAAAGCATAAACATCAAACTAAAATCTTAATGTTAAACTCCCATGTGCTAACTACGTTTTTTAGCTCGAAAATTTCGATAAAAGTATTAATACAATATAAAGAAAATAATATATACGAGGGAATATTAAGTTTAAAACTAAAATATTTACATAAAATTTACTAAAGTGCTTCCGTCCATTGCAACATTCAAATCTGAATACAAAGAATTACTTACGATATACAAAATTCGCTCAAAGGAACCCTAACAATACACATTAGTAATAATAAGGATACATCATAATATAAATGCAAGATTCGAAGCGGCGTAGACAGCCGTAGCATTTCGTAGACGTTTCGTAGCTCCGTAGCGCACCGTAGATCTAGCGTAGGAGCTCTTAATCTCGAGAATTTGTGTACAATAGAACATAGGTATTGCAAGGGATAAAATATAAGGAAAAAATAAGTAAAACACTGAATGAAAACTTTCTTTATTAGTAATAAAGGTGATGGAATTCTGTGTGGTTTGATTGGGAAGTCACCTTAATATATCCTTCACAGTGTAAGGCACATTTGTTTTAAAGTGTCTAGGTAGCACTCGAATTTGATTGGAATCGCTTGGAGTCACAGATTACAAATATGTTGTCATGAAAATAAATGAAATAATTCTTGATAGAACTTAACATTTTTTAATAGTAAATTATGATTAAATAAAATTAATTAATTATCATATAAAATGCATAACAACACCACAACTATAATAAAAACAAAAATGTGATAACTTAATAAAATAATTTAATTTGAAATAATTTAATAACATCACTATTCCCGATTTGATTAGTTTCTGATCTATAATTGGCATTTTAATGACATAAACCTTTTTTAATTTATTAAATGATCTTAAAGATCATTATGATAATCCTTAATTTTAATAACTAACAATAATTACTGATTTATAAGATATTAAACTACACATATCAAGTTACAAACATAAATCTTGTATCATTAACCAATCTATCGATACGAGCACATCCCTATCGCAGATCCCGAGAGTGCGGCGCCAATCCGCTTTGTTCTCGACAATCGATATTGTACCCGCTATCGAGGATAGCGATCGCTGTTTACCGATTCTCGATAAGTGAAGTTGTTTATTTACTGTAAACAGAGTAAAGAATATGTGTGTTTTTGTATGTGGAGTATTAAAAATGTGTGTGAGAAGTTGTATTATAGTTTAATAAAATATAATATATATAATTTAATAAAGGATTGTCTATCTGTACAAATAAGTAAGTGAAAATTAAACCTAGTAAAAATATATAAATTTAGTAAAAATAAGTAATATTATGTTTTAGTAAAAATATGATAGTTTTAAAAAACTAGAAACCACGCAAAGATCGCATAAAATCGTTATACTGTCGATCCTGACCTACAATGGGACAATTATTAAAATGGTGTATTACCACCGGTTCTTGATGACTGTTCGAAATTCTGAATTACCAAATTCCATGGGTTGGTTGACCGTGTCGGTGGCTACCCATCCGACATCCGATCGCTCTGTTTAACTTTGTAGATCCATCACGAACCAAACAAAGTTAGGTCTAAAACACGTACGCAGGACGATACGACAGAACGTCGCATCGTAATACGACGTGATGTCGTTCCGCGAAACTGTCGTGTCGTTACGAGTTTTACGATGTGTCGTAGATAACTACGACACGACATCATTATCGGTATGAAGTATTTACTGTTTAAAGGGTGCTAAGGGAAAAATACTTTCCCGAGACGTTCCAGCTTAGTTCTCAGGGGCTGCAGCGCATCTGTGGCCGACTTGAGATAGGAATCTAATCCTATCTGCGGTTGATTACAGATGTCCATGGGCGGTAATAGCCACTCATCATCAGGTGGACTGCATATCCGTCTGCTACTCCTGTATAATAAAAAATCTTCAGAAAAGTTTTAGACGTCGATGAAATCACTGGGTAGTCCGCGCCAAACTGCTAGTCCGCTTTGAAGTTGTTGCGAGCAGGTGTAGTCATACAATTTGCTATGGCGACGCGATCCATTTCTATATTCAGAGCGGACTAGCAGTTTTACGCGGACTATACCTACCTACCTAAAAGATATAACATCATATAAAATAGACTAGAAACTAGAAAGTAGATATAAAATCACCCCTATTTTTACAGCAGACAACCATTGCAACGTGTGTGATTTATCACCTGTCCCGGCTTCCTTGGGCGTGAAGACATGTACTTTAATAGTACCGACGTCACTTTAAATCACTTCTAAGTTAACTGTGTTTGTGTAAAAGTTTTTGGTGTGAGTGTGTTGACGTACTAGCCAGCAGTGTTGTGCTGCTGTGTTTTGAAGGGTGCGTGTAAGGGAGACATGCTTTCTCGAGGTATTCTAGCTTAGTCCTCAGGAGTAGCGGTGCATCTGTGGCCGACGTCAGATTTTTTTATACATAATATAGGAGTAGCAGAGCTTGCAGTCCATCGGATGGTAAGTGGCTACTTCCGCTCATGGACATCTGTAATAAGCCCCAGATAGGATTAGATATTTCTACCTGAGGTTAGCCACAGATGTGCCGCTACCCCTTAGGACTACGCTGGTACGCCTCGGAAAAGTATGCTTCCCTTACCACACTCTTAAACCAGAACACAGCAGCGCTTAACACTGCTGTCATTAGGCTGATTACTGATATCCAGGCCATAGGCGGCAGTAGCCACTTACCATCAGGTGGACTGCATGCTCGTCTGCTACTTCTATATCGTAAAAAACTTACGTGGACTACCTTTCAATTTAAATTCATTTTTATATAAAGCTTATATTTCGTAGGGTTTTTTAAACCTAACTTTAAATTATCGATTTACAGTCATTTTTAAATAAATCTTATATTTTGTAAGTTTTCAAACATAACTTTACTTTATCTTTTATCTTTTAAGATTCCACTCCATAATCATTTCCCAATCGATACCCATAAAGAATAGAGTGCGATCGTTCCGAAGTGAAAAAGCTTGTTTATGTCATCGGAAAGTGTTCACGAAATGGGAAAAACGCTCCAACTATCACACACAAAGTGATTTATTACCTTCCGTTCGGTATTTACTGTTATTTACTTTATTTTTAGGGTTCTGTGGGGTAGAACGGAACCCTGTTACTATACATAAGAAAGAAAGAAAGAAAGAAAATACTTTATTCAGGAATATTGCAACACACAGTACATTTACAAATAGACAAAATAAATACACAAACTGCACGGTTATACTGCACATCCGCTGTCTATGTCTTTTTTATTGTGAAGGTAGTAGAAGTAGCAGACGAGCATGCAGTCCATCTGATGGTAAGTGGTTATTGCCGTGAATGAACACCTATAACCAACCCCAGATACAATTAGATATTCCTACCTGAGGCTGGCCATAGATGCGCCGCTACCCCTGAGGACTTAGCTGGAATACCTCGAAAAAGCATGTCTCCCTCGCCATATCCTTCAAAACACAGCAGCTAGAACGCTTCGGAAAGGTATATCACCACCGCCCTTCATCCTTCACCCTTCATCGGCGACCTCAGGTAGGAATCTAATCTTATCTGGGCTTGATCACAGATGTCCATGGGCGGCAGTAGCCACTTACCATCAGGTGGACTGCAAGCTCGTCTGCTTCTATATTATAAAAAACATACCGTACACCAGGTCAAATAGTTCCTCGGAACACTATTGTAAAGCCGGTAGAACACGCAGAGGGAACCTATGTCTCCTCGCATGTCACATTTTTGCAAAGTATGTGAATGTCTCGATTTGTTTCAGATTGGGCCTGATCTCCCAGTGGAGTGCACTTGCTGGTAGATACGGTGGTTTCCCAGCCCCCTGGTACTGGCAGAGGCCGCATGAGCGGACGCCACCTAGAGGTAACTATGCTCAAAATAAAGACTTTTGGAGTGTTAGTAATGATCTAAATATGATCATTCGTCATCATCAACAACCCATTATTGTCCCACTGCTGAGCACGGGTCTCCTCTCAGAGTGAGAAGGATTAGGCTATAGTCCACCGCGCTGGCCAAGTGCGTATTGGTAGACTTCACATACCTTTGAGATTTTTTTTAACAAATCTCTCAGGTGTACAGTACAGGTTTCCTCATGATGTTTTCCTTCGCCGTTTTAGCAAGTGTTAATTAATTTCTAATACGCACACACACACACATAACTTTGAAAAATCAGACGTGCATGCCTGGGCTTTGAACCTCGGACCCGTCGATTGAGGTGCCGAGTTTTTAACCAGTAGGCTATCACCGCTCTTAATAGGATTAGGAAATAGGATTCTAAACTTTACAGAATTAAAGAAGTGATTGGAATTATTTAAAAAGTCAATATTCGACCGATATCGCCGAAAATTTCGACCGACCTCTAACGATTATATTGATTGTCTTGTCAGCAGTGTGATTAGTAATGAACTTTTTAGTCGGTGTAGATAAAGACAGCAAAAAATCGTAATAGTCGGACTAGCTTTTACACGCGGGTTCGTTTGCATTCAGAGATGTTATGTATCCTTCGGGAACGTTACTTTTTCTGGATTATATATACCCTATGTTCTTTCCCTACCCTTACCATGATTTTTACGTTTTCACAAATATGACTGTTTTGGTATTTGTTTACGTATTTGCCCATACAATTTCCAATCAGCGCCCCTAGCAGATTGTATCAGAACTATAGTGTCAGTAACGTAACATTAAATGTCTAAATTGACAAATGGCGCTTTATGTTTTGTCTCTCTTTTTTGCGAACATGTGAGGTAGACAAAAAGACTTGAGCACTTTCTTATTGTTACGTTTACTCAGTCTACTGAGCAAACGTAACAGAATAATGGATTGAGTAAACGTAACGTAAAATTGTGGGATGTTTTGAAAACTCATGGTAAGGGTACTGAACCCCTGACAACGTGTGAACAAATGACAGTCGGTTATGTAGTTATGACGAGAAAGTGTAACAAACAGACTTACATTCGCATAATATTAGTTAGGATACAACAACGCCGGCGCCGCACTGCTAAGGCTACATCGATTGTGGTCGGGTTACCGTGATTTTGAAGGGTTGTTAGGTCACTCGGTTTAAAGGGCTTAGTACTATCCCCTAGCCACTAGTGTTCAACGTTAAGTTCACGAAAATATATCGGTACGGACGAATATATTTGTCAAAATTTTATATTGGTTATCAACGCAATAATTTCTTGGTTAAATTGTTATTTTTGTATTCGATTGAAGCAGTAAAAGAGCTTACAGACCTGGATAGGAAGTGGTCACCGTCCATCTGCCGTCTGTGACAAACTCTATATAGAAAAGGGGGCCTACCACCATCTTTTAAAAATCATCATAGTTCAGAAAAAAATATTTCCTTCTTAAAACAGTAAAATATTCCGTCATACACAGTTGAATAAACTTAAACCCTTATTAATTTTTCGCTTATCCATTGTATAAAACCAACTGAACTTGTTAAGTATATTTTGCTTAAAAAGATAGATTTCCCTGCAAAAAAAGTAAAAGTATGATTTTTTTTATAACATAAGAGTAGCAGACGAGCATGCAGTCCACCTGATGGTAAGTGGATACTGCCGCCCATGGACATCTGTAATCAACCCCAGATAGGATTAGATATTCCTACCTGAGGTCGGCCACAGATGCGCCGCTACCCCTGAGGACTAAGCTGGAACGCCTCGGAAAAGTCTGTCTCCCGTACCACACCCTTCAAACCGGAACACAGGAGCGCTTAACACTGCTGTTATTAGGCAGAAATAGGTGTGGCGGTGGTGCCGCCGGAGTCGACCACAAAGGGTTCTACCACCTTCCCCCCGGTCGAATCATATTTGTTTGGGAGACCGAACCGTACTTGAATATATGAATCATAATCCTCATGTTAGGTTAAGCGACATCATTTGAAGGCGGTAGAACCCTTTGTGGTTCAACTCCGGCGGCCACATCTATTTCTGCCTTATAACAGCATTTTTAAGCGCTGCTGTGTTCTGGTTTGAATTGTGCGGTAAGTGAGACATACATTTCTGAGGCGTTCCAGCTTAGTCTTCAGGGGTAGCGGCACATTTTTTGGCGACCTCAGGTAAGAATCTCATCTATCTGGGGTTGATTATGATGTCCATCAGCGGCAGTAGCCACTTATTATCAGGTGGACTGTATGCTCGTCTGCTACCCTTATATTATAAAAAAGTGTGCATTATGAAAGTATGGATAAAAAATCATTACATTGAGTTTGGTCGCCCATAGACATCTTATCTGAGGTGAATAATCTTAGATAAGGTTACACTTCCACCTGAGGTAGTGTAGACTTAGTCACACCTAGGAACTTACACCTTAGATAACACTACTGGCATTAGGCAGAAATAGGTGAAGCATTGGTGCGTCACGAATCTAACCTCAAATAACCTCTCTTCCTTTGGGAAGTTATTCGAGGAATATTCGTCAATAAATTCTATGATTTTACAGAGGAAGTAGCTTAGTTCTAAATATTAATTAAACATCGTCTTTCACTTGATATTTTCGGCTCAAAAGCCTGTGACCGAGTTTGCAGCTACCTTGCATTTTGATATAACACGAAATTGGAAGTTTAATTACTGTTTTAGAGGAAAATCTATCTCCATTTCGTAGTTTAGTAAAGGCGAAATATAAATGCCCTATAAATCTATATAATTTTGACACTCAAAGATCACCGTTTATCAATTTTAGTATAGTTATTAGAAATTCAACAGTTGAGTTTTCAGTTATATTACTTCTTATTAATCAACCGTTTCTGTCCCACCGTTGGGCACGGGTCTCATTAAGAGTGAGAGGGATTTAAGACATAGTCCAGTACATCATCAACCCATTACTGTCCCACTACTGGGCACGGGTCTCCTCTCATAATGAGAAGGATTAGGCCATAGTCCACCGCGCTGGCCAAGTGTGAATTGGTATATTTCACACACCCTTTAGATTTTTTCAAACTCTCTGGCAGGCCAGTTCTTCACTGTTAAACAAGTGATAATTAGTTTATAATACGCATATAACATTGAAAGATCAGAGGAGGCCTAGGATTTAAGGCTCGGAGCTTACGTATGACGAAACTACGTAGACCAATTCGCACATCTGGGAGGAAACCAGTATCCAGAGACAGGACAAATGATAAAAATAGTTTGATGACAAGAAATAAATGAGACTTAATTGTGCTAAATCACGTGAAAACATATTCACACGAAAACTACCAAGCATTACTAATTAAAATAACAAAATACAAAATTAATAATCGCTTCAAAACGTAAGTAATTGGCTGTATCGCGAATTTGTCAAAACAGTTACCCGTCTGTCTGTTAAAACAACTTTGTCCTTATATAAGGCTCTGTTACAGCGAAACGAATGCGAAACGAAAGCTGTCCGAAGCGATTCTGTGGTATAGTCCGCGTAAAACTGCTAGTCCGCTCTGAAGTTGTTGCCAGGTGTAGTCATACAATTTGCTATGGCGACGCGATTCATTTCTATATTCAGAGCGGATTAGTAGTTTTACGCGGACTATACCTACTTCCATTAAATAGCAATGAAGAAATAAATAAATAAATATAGTTCAAAAAACTAAAAAACACGCTTTTATGATAAAATCAAATAAAAAGCTTTCGGTACTCTATTTCATTCTTTCATACATGCAGGGTAAGATAAGGATGTATGTTGATCTCTTTCTACTAAAAAACCGAGTTACTCACTGACAAACATACTCGTACAAGTGAAGCTAATATAAAGCGTGTAAAAATAAAAGAATTATTGAAGTCTTAAAGGCAGTGGTTTGACGGGTAACAAACTTTACGCCCATTGCTAGTGTGAAGTTCTGTTCTGTTCTGTTCCATGACACTAGTGGAGGGTGTAGATGCCTATACTTACATATGGGGCGACATACTTACATATCGGATTTACATAAAAACCTTTGTTTTCAAAAGAACTCTTTGAGATTCGTCTCCGGCGGCGCCATAGCCACACCTATTTCTGCCTATTAACACTAGTGTTATGCTCTGGTGTGTTCTGGTTTGAATGATGGGGTAAGAAAGACCAACTAAGTCCTCATTGGAGATTTGAATGGTATGGTAAGTAACAGGATTAGAATAGCTGGAATATTTCGGGAAAGTATGTCTCCATTCATCATCATCAATCCATTATTGTCCCACTGCTGGGCACGGGTCTCCTCTCAGAATGAGAAGAATTAGGCCATAGTCTACCGCGCTGGCCAAGTGCGTATTGGAGAACTTCACATACCGTTCTGATTCTTTTTATAAATCTGTTAGATAGGCAGATTTCCTCACAATTTTTCCTTCACCGTTTAAGCAAGTGATAGTTAATATCTAATACGCACAATTTTGAAAAATCACAGGTCCGTGCCTAGGATTTGAACCTCGCACCCTTCGATCGAGAGGCCAAGTTAACCATTATCAAGGCTATCACTTTTTATGTCTCCATTGCACCTTGTAAACAAATAAATAAGCCAAAATCTCGTCCCACTCGCTCCGCTGTAAGTGTGACAGCGGGTTGAAAGCGAACAAGCAATCGTCATCTACTGCTCCCTCAACCCCACTCATTTCGCTTTAATTTTCCAAAACCCATCTCAGAAACAAAGGCAGCGCCATTTCACGCGGCTAAAACCGACCGAACAATGCTTTTCTACCATCCGCCTACGATTATCTACGTATAGCAACACTGGAATGTCAAACATGTAGCCGTCCCGCTCGCACGCACGACCCGTGTGACATAGTGATGTGATATTTAGGTGGCTTTATCCGCGGATTGTTGATCCGAACTTTTATGTATGATTTCTTTCATAATTTTTTATAATCACTTGAATTGTCTACTTAATTATATTTTAATAGAAGTAAAGACAAGTTTTATTGTTATCAATTTCATTTAATCGTTTTTTGTTATTGTTGTGTTTTCATTCTGTAAACCATAAGAAACGAATATTTTATGCTCAATTTGTGAATATTAAATTTTTTTTTATTATATAATCGACATTTGTTTCACAATGGCGCAATTGCGTTAATAACAGCTTTGTATCTTTAAAAACTTGTGACGAACACTGTCTACATTAATTAATTTATTTATCAAATTATCTTTCAAACATACAGTTGCGAGTCACGATATCCGATCGCAGAATCAGCACATCACTAAGTTCGCGCCAAAAGCAATGTCGCTACGTAGATGTCGTGCGGTTGTTTTAATTTTCGAATGCGGTTGGTTGGATGCCGGTTGTTAGTAGATTCGTACTTTATTTTGTATCGGCCCTTCCCAAGTGATGCGGCAAGTTGGGGCTGATTGCGAAAGTAGGATACAGATTAAAAAGCTTAGGAATAAAGGTGAATTGACAGTAGCGATACGACTATCTGATGTACTTAGTTGCCATAATTTTGTCAATAACGCGTTTTTTTTAAGTAATAAAAAGTAACATACAGCTCGCCTGTTGTTTTTTTACAATATATTAGTTGCAGATGAGTATTCAGAACACCTGATGGTAAGTGGTTACTGCCGCCCATGGACATATGTAATCTACCCTAGATAAAATTATATGCCTACCTGAGGTCGGCCATAGATGCGCCGCTATCCTTGAGGACTAAGCTGGAGTGCTTCGGAAAAGTCTGACTCTTACCACACCCTTCAGACCAGAACACAGCAGCACCTAACACTGCTGTTATTAGGCAGAAATAGGTGTGGCGGTGATGCCGCCGGAGTCGAACCACAAAGGGTTCTACCACGTAACTATATTCCACTTTCAAGCAGTAACATTAGGTGACGTTTTGATTTCGGATTAGGTTTAAATAACTTAATTCAAATCAAATCATTTTTTTTATTCAAAATAGGTTATTTACAGAGCACTTATTGAATGTACAGTAAAACTACCACCACTTCACAAGGGGGTTTGTTATGGAGAAGATTTGTATCCTTAATTGTATTGTATTTTTAACTCTTAAACTTCATGATAGTTACAGATCATTTTTTGTTTTTTTTTTACCCGACTGCAAACAAAAGACACCGGCACCAACTCCAAACCTATTTTTGCCTAATAACAGCAGTGTAAGCTCTTTCCCAAGCCTTTTAATTATTATAAAAAAACCATACAAAACAAAACTCGCCCACTTAAAAACCTAACTCGTTCTACAAACTGTAAACTACTTAAATGGTAAGCGTTTGTGTAAACAGCAAGCGAACGGTAACAAAGGATTACAGGGCTTCTAAAATCAATGGTATCACAGCACACGGTCCAGTAAGCACGACCTCTTTAGCATACGACTATTAATAACTACAAGAGATCTTCGTAAATTGGTCAACCCTTGTACAGTTGGAAGCGGGAATGCGAGCTGTTTTGAGCCTTTATAACTAGGAATATGGGTAGTATTGGTTAGTTTGTAACATGAGCTCCATTTCGATTGTAGTGATTCTCACAGCGCTGATGACATTGCGTTCGCGCCCATTTCGTGTTCGATTTTGATGTTCGAATTGTTTGACGCAATTCGATACGTTCGGTGAATGCTTTTGTCTATGGTTGTAATTTTTTCTCGTGTGATTTTTTTATGATTCTGACTAGTGTTTTGGCTAAAGGTTTTGTATTGATATTTTATGAATAATTTGATTAATATTGTGAATTTAAATTTTATCGTCAATTGTGTTTTTTTAGTATGAAAATAGTAATTGAAGTAGGTATATTTTATCGAATTTAAAGATATTTTTTTTTTGTGTTTAACAGTCCGTATAAGAGCCTTTTTTGTCACATATTGGTTATGACCACACGCGTGACAGGAAACGCCCTTGCTTTAGGGTTCGGGTTTGATTTCCGGTCAGAGAGATAACTAAATAATGAATTTAGATTTCTGTGATAGCCTAATGGTTAACAGACTCGGCCTCTCGATCGGGGGTTCCGAGGTTCAAATCCCAGGCACACACCTCTGATTTTTCAAAGTTATGTGCGTATTAGAAATTAATTATCACTTGTTTAAGCGGTGAAGGAAAACATCGTGAGGAAACCTGCATAAAAAAATCTATCTCAACGGTATGTGAGGTATACCAATACGCACTTGGCCAGCGCGGTGGACTATGGCCCAATCCTTCTCATCCTGAAAGGAGACCCGTGCCCAGCATTGGGACAATTAAGGATTGGTCCAAAGACACGGAATCGTAGTGTGAAACTATTCAAGTAGAAAGTCTCTTTTTTCAATAAGCATATACTTATCTATATACAATACATTCGTCCTAATAAAGCCTGACCTAGAATTACGAATCCGGCTTTGTATACAAGAAAAGCCGCGAAATTGCCTAATCGTAGGCGCGGGATTACCCCACCGCGGATTAATTCCATTAATTGGATATCAAAAATACCGATTTTATCGAAACCCGTGAAATGTAATCCTTACAAATGTATTATTTACGTAACGTACATAAACTTAAGCAGTTATATCGTAAACCAAAACCAAACCTGATTGGGAATCAAACCTAGACTGGTTTGATTCCCAAGCATGCGTTCGAGTTTTCGATTAACTTATAGCCAACTGGTTGAAAACGTGAAAAATAAAAATAAAGCTCCCAGAAATATGAGACAGTTCATTCAATTCAGAATGACACACAAATAAGTAAACTTATTATTAAATCAAATAAGATGAAATAAAAATGACTTTTTTTTTGTTGATAACTAAAAATTTACTAGGAATATAGAATTATTAAATAAAGATTCTGAAGGAAGCGGAAATTTAACATAAGGAGTTCCATTTTACCGGAACTCTACCACTATTACATATTTGTAGTTTTAATTAAACGCCGAAAATAGATCATACTATTTAATAAAGTTGCTGTATTGATAAAAAGTAACTTTACGAAAAATAAGACATTTTCATAAAGGTTTAAAAGGTCTTAAAGCTGAATTGACGACTTACATGAGGCTATCTTAGTCCTCAGTACCCTTACCAGGAGTTTTTACGTTTCGACAAATATGACTGTTTTGGTATTTGTTTACGTATTTGCCCATACAAATTCCAATCAGCGCCCCTAGCGTATTTTGTCAGAACTAGGAAATCGTATGGGCCAATACGTAAACAAATACCAAAACAGTCATATTTGTCGAAACGTAAAAACTCCTGGTAAGGGTACAGGAGTGGCGACGCATCTATAATCGGCTTCAGGTAGACCCATATTCTATATGGACATGTGTAGAAAATTTCTGATGACCCGCGTAGCGGAGAGGTCACCATACCGGTCTGACGCGCAAAGGGTTCCGGGTTCGATCCCCGGCCAGACAGATATCTGAATGATGAATTAGGATATCTGTACTGGGTCTGGGTGTTTGTGTATTCGTCTTTGTGTGTGTTAATGGCACCCACGAAAGCGTTTACATATTTCATTATTTCATAGGACGTAGTGAACACTTACCATCAGTGCATGCTCGTTTTCTAACTCAGACTTACAAAAACATGTTACTATAACAAAAAGTTATCATTCATATATAAATTATGTAAATCTGCAAAAGACACGCAAATAGGCATTTGGTATCTTGCAACCCCTTTAATTAACCCTCATATGTTTTTTCGAAAGCTCCAAATTTAATGAATGTAAAGTTTCATATCTCTTTGATAAAGTTAATGTTCGGAGGGGAAATTACTTGTTATTCTAATCAAATGATTTTATATCTCTTTATTTTTTTTAGAAGTTTTTATTTAATGTGCTTTGTTAATTGGTATGTGATAGACTAGTGGTTAAGAAACTCGGTCCTTGATTGTAGGGTCCGAGGTTCAAATCTCAAGCACTTACTATTACTATTAGGTGTAAGTAACTTGTTTTAAATTTCATTTTAATTAATCAGTATACTAACATTTTGTTCTTTGTTACAGAAGACTCGATCACCAACGAAGATGGTTCAGCCGGCGGTTCCCCACGGCCGCGTAGTCCCCCACGGGCCCCTACACCCCCATCCCCTTCCAGATCGTCCCCCCGCTCCCCTCGCCTACACCCTGCACTCTACCCCCAGCAACAAGACCCCCAGGACTCCGACCCTGATGTCGACGAAAGCGACGACTTTGATAAAGACGAGAAAAGAGACCCCAACGCCAATCTGGGGAAAAGAAAGAAGAAGACCAGGACCGTCTTCTCCCGGTCCCAAGTCTTCCAACTCGAGTCTACCTTCGACATGAAGAGATACCTCAGCAGTTCTGAGCGCGCTGGCCTAGCCGCGAGCCTCCATTTGACGGAAACACAAGTCAAAATATGGTTTCAGAATCGTCGTAATAAATGGAAGAGGCAACTGGCAGCTGAACTGGAAGCGGCGAATATGGCCCACGCTGCGCAACGCTTGGTCCGAGTGCCCATTTTGTATCACGAGTCCCGACCCACGTCGATGCCGCACACGCCATTGCCAATACACCCGCAATTCTCCAACGAAACGGGAGTCTACTTCCCCTCTCAAGCGCCGCAGCAGCTGCAGCCGCTGCCAGCCTCCCCCGTCACGTCCCGAGCGCCGCTGTCCAGCTTAGTGTAGTGTCCGCTTCAAGCCGCTGGAAGATCAGCGGCTGACGGACCAGTTTGAATTCGGAACGTGATTTAACTTTAAAGTGGCGCGAACTAGTCATGTGAAGTGTCAAATGCCAAGCCAAATCCATAATTCTAGTGTTAAATAAGCTTTAGGAGTAACTTTTCTTTTTGTTTTTGAAGTTATACTTCTTTTGGCGTTTGGCAATTTTTTTTTTAATATGGGTCGGAGTTGCGTGCCGATGAAACACATAATTTATTTGTAGCATTTACTTTCGTCCATTGCTCGGTTGCTCAGTTAAAAATATTTAATTGTTACGCCAAAGAAGTATAACTTCTTACGCTTTTTTTTCAACGGAATAGAGAAGTTGATAAATTTAATGTACCGTACAAAATCGTTGTCATTCCACGTTTGTATATTATTGTATATAGAGAAATGTTTTAATATCTTTCTTGTATTTATTCTGTGCTAAGTATAGTTAATGTTGTAAATAGTTAGTAGCAATTCATGGAACTGATTGAGATGGCGCTTCTTGTGAGGTTCGTCTGAAAACATGGCAACAAAATTATTATTTAATTATATGCAAATATGAAATAAAAAAAATAAACGTCAAATTAAAAAAAAGATGGTAATTGTGACAAGCATATTAAAATTAAAAAAATGGAACGTTATAAAAGCCACGTAAAAAGAGATTTTTTTGTACCAAATAACAAAAAAATGTTAAATTTTGTTGTATTTAATATAAAGCAAATTAATGATGAACTTAAAATAATCACGAGTCAATTTAACAATGATAATCTCAAGTAGGTAGTAAATAAAACATAATTTTAATGTAGCTTATTTAAACCTAACAATCCTGTTTATTTGAAAAAAAAATACTTTACATGATTATAGACGTAATATTGTCTAATATCGTTTCCAAAGGCCTCTTTCCTGTCACGCAGGCATCATTCACGTGCTCCAACGCGTGAATCATGTTCCCATTTATACTAATGGACATTACGCGAATAAAGGTCACATTTATGAGTATATCTAGAGAAAACGTGTCGTGTCGCGAAATAATAATTCTATAACACAATATTTAGACAGATGCAGCCTGTGACTGCGCGGTCGTGTGACAAGATATACACATTGTTATAGAATGATTTGATTTTGTTTGCTACCGTGTCACACACGTACATTGCCTTTTTTTTTTTTTTTTTTTTCTTCTCGAGGGGGAAACCTTCAAAAGGTACCCGACGACGTGGGAGCGACGCCGGGTTATGTGGGATTTTTACCGCACTAAAACCCCCCCGGTGGCCGTCCTCAACGCTTGTTGGAGAACTCCGGGATCTCCGACGGAACACAACCGGAGCCCTCCAAGCGCGATGCCCCGATCGGGCTCTACCCTGGAGGAGCAGTTTTCGCTCCTCCCACACCATGTAGTGTTTACGACGGTATGCGACCACACATACCGCCGTCCTTCCCGGGGTCGCTAGCTGGACGGTTCGAGCTCCCACTCTTGCCGCCCGCAACCCCGGAAGCCCCCTTTTAGTCGCCTCCTACGACAGGCAGAGGATACCGTAGCCCTATTCTAGTCCCGGAACTACAGGGACAACACGTACATTGCCTGCACATATAAATGCATCATATTTTGAATCAAATCAAATCTCTTTATTCGCTGCAGTCTCTTTGTGACTTGCAAGTGGTACGCATGACAAGAAAAGTACCTTTAACGATATGCAAGTGGTGCACATGTGGACCACATTCGCAAGCCCGCGTGATAATAAAGCCCTAAGTCCTAAAGTGAAACTAATAACTAACTAAGTGAACTAATAAGGGAAACTTTTTGTAAGGTTACGAGAAACTTAGTGCCAAGAATTTTTCATCACCGATTTTCTTTTTCGCTGCTGTGTTCCGGTTTGAAGGGTGTGGTAAGGGACGCAGACTTTTCCGAGGCGTTCCAGCTTAGTCCTCAGGGGTAGCGGCGCATCTGTGGCCGACCTCAGGTAGGAATATCTAATCCTATCTGGGGTTGATTACAGAAGTCCATGGGTGGCAGTAGCCACTTACCATCAGGTGGACTGCATGCTCGTCTGTTACTCCTATATTATAAAAAAAACCGACCCAAAACTGCCCTTGTGCTGGGAATCATCTCAGGATATAATACGAGTAGTAGTTAGTACGAGTAGTAGTTCTTTTACGGATGTTTTCTGCAAGTCAAATGGCTGCCATTATTAATAATCATCTGGTGGAGTTATCAAATGTCTGATAAAAAAATAAAACAATTTTCTACTAGGCAAAAAATGTTGTCTTTAAAATTAGCAAAAATTGACAAAGTTCAATTTTTGGTAGGTACACAATACTTAATATTAATAATACTAGAAATTATTTATCACTTGCTAAAACGGTGAAGGAAAACATCGTGAGAAAACCGGCATACCTGAGAAATTAATAAAAAAACAATCACAAAGGTATGTGAAGTCTACCAATCAGGTCAGCGCGGTAGACCTAATCCTCGCGCGCCTAATCCCTCTCACTATGAGAGGAAAAACGTGCCCAGCATTGGGACAGTAATGGGTTGCTGAATGACACAATAATTGCTTAAGATCGATTATTACGAGTGGGTTGCATCATAAATGTCTACATAATGCTAAGCATCCGTCAAATACATGGTTAAAAATTCAATAGTTAAGTACACCATTTTAGTTTGCAATTACGTCATACCTATCACCTGCTATTAAACCCACGATTTCGATCGGTTAAAGATCGGATAATCAACCGTCACCAATCCATTACTGCTGCCACGGGTCCCCTCTCAGGATGAGAACGATTAGGCCATAGTCCACCACGTTGGCCAAGTGCTTTTTTTTTTTGCAGGTTTCCTCACGATGTTTTCTTTCAACGTTTAAGCAAGTAATAGTAATTCCTAATACGCATAAGTTTGAAAAATCAGCCTGGATTTGAACCTCGGACCCCTAGTTCGAGAGGCGGAGTTTCTTAACCATTACGCTATAGCTATCAGTAATTGCTTTCAATAGTTGCAATCAAGTCAAGTGGTAGAGATCGAAGTCAATCGCCGGATGACGTCACAAAGGGTTGATTGTAAAGGCACGATTGTGCCTCCACTTAAAGCACATAAGCGGCGTTATATGGCTATTATCTCGATTTGATTGTCTATTGTGTCACTGAATAAGGTACACAAACAATATGAATTAATTGATTAAGAGATCTGTACCCTTACCAGGAGTTTTTACGTTTCGACAAATATGACTGTTTTGGTATTTGTTTACGTATTGGCCCATACAAATTCCAATCAGCGCCCCTAGCGTTGTGTCAGAACTAGGAAATCGTATGGGCCAATACGTAAACAAATACCAAAACAGTCATATTTGTCGAAACGTAAAAACTCTTGGTAAGGGTACAGTCCTATTGCTGGCCCTTGATCTCTTAGAATGAGAAGGGCTTAGGGTATATTCTATCACACCATTTTCCTTAAGTAAAAAAAATATCAGGCGTGTACAGTCCCCGTAAAACAGCTAGTCCGCTCTGAATCATCAGCAACCCATTATTGTCCCACTGCTGGGCACGGGTCTCCTCTCAGAATGAGAAGGATTAGGCCATAGTCCACCGCGCTGGCCAAGTGCGTATTGGTAGACTTCACATACCTTTGAGATTTTTTTTATAAATCTCTCAGGTATGCAGGTTTCCTCTCGATGTTTTCCTTCACCGTTTAGCAAGTGATAATTAATTTCTAATACGCACATAACTTTGAAAAATCAGAGGTGCGTGCCTGGGATTTGAACCTCGGACCCCTCGATCGAGAGGCCGAGTTTCTTAACCACTAGGCTATCACTGCCTACTGCTAGTCCGCTCTGAATATAGAAATGAGTTGTGTCGCCATAACAAATTGTATGACTACACCTACTCGCAACAACTTCAGAGCGGACTAGCAGTTTGGCGCAGACTATAGTTACGTGACGATTTCTATTCAACTCCTGTAAACCGTGTTATGGAACTTCTTTTCAAAGGCCAAAACTTTGTTATAAAATGGAGTATTTTTTCTTTAAAATATAGTTTTCTTACAAAATGTTAATTTATGCATAATTTTATGTGATTTTTCTTAATGTTTGAACTGATAAAATGTCAAGAAATTGTTTTCGATTTTTTTTCCAATAGAATAATGTTGCTATGTTATAAATTCTCCTAAAATGTTGCCATGTCGCATGGATGTAATTCTGTAATGTTGCTAGCCTAAATAAAATGCTTAATTCTAAATATTAATGTTATTTATTGATAGTAGTTCAAGGATATTCGTAAAATGCATTGTATTATTATCTATGCTAAGATCAGACAGTAAATAAAAGAATTATGCCATATAAAATGTATATTTTATTTTCTATGTATAAGTTCCCTCTAAATAAATATTTAAAATAAGTTTTTTAGATATTGTATAGGTTACATTACGACTTATGTAGGTACTCTACATGTACAAGACTTTAATGTCTTGTACGACTGTCTCGGGTTCGATCCCCGGTCAGGTAGACATCTAAACAATTTAGTCACGCGACGGATTGTGTATATATAAGTAACGAAAGGAAAATGGATCATTTTAAATTATTTAGCATTTTTTAATGTAAAGGTATTTTCAAAATTTTCAAATTGAGAAATTCTGGTATTCCTTAAAATTTACACTTAAATTGTTCATATAACTAAAATAAAATTTATTAAAACTATTTTCATTACACAAAAAATATTACTGACATAATTAAAACTAAATTCATTTATAACAATGTAGTTAATTAGTAACATTTAACTACACAACATTACTTAACTAAACAAACAAATTACTAATGTGTTAAATCTCCCACAAATTAGCGTGTAGAGAATTAGGTCGTGAATAATAAATCGGGGAAAAATTAGTAAAAGCAGGGTAACACTAAACGTTGGCGCGTGGCTTCCGGCCAGCCGCAGCCTTCCGCCGGAAGTGGGGTGAGGGTGTTATAAATTTAGAGGATCAACAGGCTATTTATGACCATGGTGGTCACCGCATATACTCAGAGGCTTGCGACTTGGGACGTCGTGTTATGTGGGATATTTACCGCACTAAAACCCCTCGGTGGCCGTCCTCAGCGCTTGGTGGGGAACTCCAGGATCTCCAGCGAAAAAACCGGAGTCGTCCAAGCACGAGGCCCTGCCCTGGAGTGCTCCTCCCGCTTTACGCTCCTCCCGCACACTAGGTGTCTACGACGGCATGCGACCACACATACCATCGTCTTTGTCACGGGGTCACTAGCTGGACGGTTGGAGCTCCCACTCTTGCCGCCTGCAACTCCGGAAGCCCCTTTTTAGTCGTCTCTTACGACAGTCTACAGTCCGGTCTACGTCCCGGAACTACAGTAACAATTATAAACACAGCTAATAACTACTACGCACTAATACATAAACGAAGCCTGAAATTTATGTCTCAAATGAAGTACCAAGTACAAACAACCAATTCATTAACTCGAAGTAAATATCGATTATCATAACACAATAATCGCCACTAAAACGGTCTGAAGATATCTATTTAATTAAGTGATTCGTTATTAATACCTTTTGCTCGTAAATGTAGCAAACGACGCCATATCACGAAGGTTCGCAATAAAGCAGCTTCGCTTTTATCGCCTCGTAATACAGATTATATTGGTATATCGGTGCTATTCTAATTACTGTTGGATGTAGGGTTGCCAGCTTTGAAGAAAAAATAGCCGTTTTGAGTAAAAAAAAAATGTAAAACATGGTACTGTTTGGAATTACGGATAAATAGAACACATTAAAAAATGCAAATATATAACATACGAAAATATAGCAGTTTACTATATTTTTGCCGATTCACCTTTAAACCTCAGACGCCCAGATAGGATTAGATACTCCTGCCTGAGTTCGCCTACAAGTATGTCGCTGCCTCTGAGGACTAAGCTGGCATGCCTCGAATAAGTATATCTCCCTTACCACACTCTTCAAACCAGAACACAGCAACGCTTAACACTGCTGTTATTAGAAAGAAATAGGTGTGGGGGGGTGCCGCTGGAGTCGAACCACAAAGGGTACTTCCATCTTCAAACTTACTAAAATATAGTACAATACTATAGTAATAAATATTAAAAATGTAAGTGTGGCAACCCTAGCTAGAACACGGAATCGCTATCAGATATAGTACAATCTTACTCTTATTACATCACAATAAGGTTTATTTTGTCAAGTTTTACCGAATTCATTACGCAATCCCTCTTTTTGATATGCAATTACAGCGCTTATGCTGTTGTGTGAAAGACTAAACTTGTGTAGCAATAACGTGTTTGTTAAATTGAGGGCTAGTTCCTACACGAATTAGTTTTACAAATGAAATCTATTTTACCTTGAAGTGTTTTAGCACTGTTTTGTAGTTTTAAGGGCGTGGTGAGGATCAAACACTGAGGTATTCTAGTTCACGCATAGATTAGTAAAGATACTTCGCCGCCTTGAAATTGAATGAAGCCACAAACGGCTTATTTTAGTAAGTTCTTTTTTTGAATTCTTGACAAATAAAACATTTTGGGAGAAAATTTACGAATAAATAACTAATACTGCGTAATTTATGTAATAAATATATAATTATTTCAAATATTTTAGGGACATTTTAGCACGGAGACGTGGCAAAACTTTTTTACGCAACTATTTCAATTCTCAAAACTGGGTACATTTTCTTGTTAGGAGTGAGTAATCTTTACTGATTTATGAGTTCACGCTAGATAATAACCAAACTGAATTTGGGTTTGGTAATCTCTTGGGTTTGGTAACCTCTTGCTTGCTACAAATAAAAAAAATGATCTATGGTTCACAAAAATTGATAATTGATTGTTGTTAATAAATTAATAAATACCGTTGATCAATTACTAGAATTTCAGTCCTGTACCCTTACCAGAAGTTTTTACGTTTCGACAAATATGACTATTTTGGTATTTGTTTACGTATTTGCCCATACAAATTCCATTCAGCGCCCCTAGCGGATTGTGTCAGAACTAGGAAATTGTATTGGCCAACCCACAACTCCACACCTATTTCTGCCTAATAATAACAGTGTTAGGCGCTGTTGTGTTCCGTTTTGAAGGGTGTAGTAAGGGAAACATAGTTTTTCGAGGCGTTCCAACTTAGTCCTCAAAGGCAGCGGCGCATCTGTGGCCGACCTCAGGTAGGAATATCTAAACCTATAATCCTGGGATTCATTACAGATGTCCATGGGCGGCAGTACCTACTTACCATCAGGTGGACTGCATGCTCGTCTGCTACTCCTATATTATAAAAAAAAATGTAATACAAAGTTATAGATCCTACAAAATTGCCCTGAAAATATATCGTGTACGCCATAAAATAAATGTATAAACTAAAAAACATTTTCATTCACAACACAAGTTCGTAAAACAATATTCAAACATCGTAACTAATAACCGAATCGTAAAAATGAAATATCAAAAAATGGACGCTTAAAAAATAAACATAAAATACCATGTCCACTATCCGTACGAATTAAAACGAACGTTCCGGACGGAATCCGGCGCGTGTCGTGCGTTGCGTTCTGGAATCTTAATTTAATTAAACAACGTTATCGCAATCGGTAAGTGTTGCCACGCTTCGACATTTGGATTTAGTTTGTTAGGTAGTTCATTATTGGAATTAAATGTGTTGTGTAGGCTATGAGTGCTGATAAAGTTGATTTTTGTGTGTTTGTTTATAATATATATGTAGGAAATAAAGCGTGTAATTCTCGTGGATGATTCGTCACTGTCACTCATGAGCATACAATAAAAGAAAAACAATTGTTTACAAAAACAACAGATTAGACAGATAAGATTAGAGTCGTACAATCACAGATGCGATCCTTCAGGAATAAGTTGGAATGCGTCGTGATTATAAGATAGAAATCGTTTTTTTTTGTCGTGGCGTTGGAACCTCCAGTGTCCAACCATTAAAGCTCTACCACATTCGCTCTACACTTTTCTACAAATTCATCGAGACTAGAGCGAGCCACAAAAATAAACATACACTCGTATATACACTTTTATATATTTTATATCTCTTTTTTAACCATTTGTAACTTTTTCTACATCAATTAGGTAATAAATATTATTCACATGATATGATATGAACATACCAAAGATTATTTTATTTATATTATTTACTATTATGAAACAAATACTACTTGTGACATTGCAACAATATTGAATAATGATTTTGCCGGTTTATAGCGGTTAAGCTCGTATACCGACCGTATATTGAGAAAAAAAATAAACAGACAATTAACAATAATTTGCGTCTGTAAACGAAAGGAAAAAATGTCAGTAACAATTAATTACGCACAGATAATTTACGCGGTGTCCAGTGCGATAACGAAATGGCCAGCTAATGGCGGGCTCGATGTCAACCATGTTTGCTTTTAAAACGTGTCATTATTCAAATTTCGAATGGCAGATGCGTTCATTAATCGATTTTGGACGCACGTGCCGCTATTTATTATTTACCGTTGATTATGAAATTTTTGAACGAAATTGATCTTTATTAGAATTGGAATAAATTTAATTTATTGTTTTATGGATTATTAATTTAATTTTGTCTAAGACTTAAGAGTGCCAAATTAAATAGAGGGTTTGAATTTAAATTATGTTCTTTATTCCAAAGGTTTACGGTACTTATTTAGTGTAAGATAAATTTGTTACGTAAATGTAATTGTTTAGTTATGTTTGGATGCATGGGTTTTGAGCAAAGCAGTTAATGATCTGTTTAATTATAATTACGTGAGTTAACAGCAATTAAATTTGGAGTTAATGACTCGTGGAGAAGTAGATATTAGGTTCAAGAATAAGTAATTATAAGACATAGATTAGTAAAGATTACGCACTCCTAACAAGAAAATGTATCCAGTTTTGAGAATTGAAATAGTTGCGTAAAAAAGTTTTGCCACGTCTCCGTGCTAAAATGTTCCTAAAATATTTGAAATAATTATTTATTTATTATGTAAATTAAGCAGTATTAGTTATTTATTCGTAAATTTTCTCTAAAAATATTTTTATTTGTCAAGAATTAAAAAAAACCAACTTACGAATAGCCGTTTGTGGCTTCATCAATTTCAAGGCGGCGAAGTATCTTTACTAATCTATGTTATAAGATTGTTTAATAATAGAAATAGTCATCTAGTCGAATAACGAAAAATTCTAATATTTTTCGTGATTCGACTATATGACTATGGCTACAAATTATTTTTATTTTATAACTAACGTGTGCATACAGCAATTTTATTCTGGTTTAAGAGTGGTTAAGACAAAACATTTAGGTATATATGTACAACGGAATAATATTTTGTTTTCTTGAAAAAACAACAATGTTTTGTTAATCGGTAGGTATTAAATAATATTTTCTTAGTAATTAAAGAAAATTTAATTATCTGGCTTTTAATTATTAAAAATAACAGCATTACTCAAATGATAAATAATATGATGAAAATGATTTTTGAAAATCTAGAAACAAATTTGAACAGTCGTCAAAAAATATGTCTAAATTTTTGGAAGCACTCTACGGCTATGGTAAACCTAACCTCTCATAGGTTATTTTGCACCCCAAAATTACTTAGGGTTTCGTGGCAAAAATCGAAAAACCGTAATATAATTGATTGCTCTATTAACGAGCCGTTTCCGTGTCTTCATAGTCGAGAACTTGATATTGCTGTTAAGGGTAAGTCAGGCCTTACAACAATAACGTATTTATTTGAGGGTGGTAAAACCCTTTGTGGTTTGATTCTGAAGGTACCACGGCCAGACCTCTATATGCCCAATAATAGCAGTATTAAGCGCTGCTGTGTTCTTTGAAGGGTGTGGTAAGGGAGACATACTTTTCCGAGGCGTTCCAGCTTACTCCTCAAGGATAGCGGCGCATCTTTTGACCGGCCTCAGGTAGGAATATTTAATCCTATCTGGTGTTGATTACAGATGTCCATGGGCGGCAGTAGCCACTTACTGCACTGTGGACTGCATGCTCGTCTGATACTCCTATATTATAAAAAAACCTTGCATAAAAATAAAAGAATATAAGAAATAGAATATAAGAAATAAAATACAAAACATCCTAACTTCTCCTTAAGCGGTAGTTATTTCAACTGACTATAACCGGGTGTGGTGGATACTGCCAGTTAACGACTTTGTTATTACCGTAACATAAACTGTATTAAACTTTAGTAATAATCCACTAAACTATTATAAATAAATAAATAAAGTTAGAAACCTTCGTGGTTCATCACTGCTGGTATAGTCCGCGTAAAACTGCTAGTCCAATCTATTCAGATTGACATGAATCGCGTCGCCATAGCAAATTGTATGACTACACCAGCTCGCAACAACTTCAGAGCGGACTAGAAGTTTGGCGCGGACTATACCACCGCCACAGTTCTTTTTGTTTTTTTTTATATATATATATATATATAATATAGGAGTAGCAGACAAGCATGCAGTCCACCTGATGGTAAGTGGCTACTGACGCACATGGACATCTGTAATCAACCCTAGATAGGATTACATACACCTACCTAAGTTCGGCCACAGGGGCACCCTTTAGGACTAAGCTGTAATCCTCAGAGAAGTATCTCTTCCTTACCACACAGCAACGTCTAATACTGTTATTATTAGGCACAAATAGACAGAAATACGAGTAGGTATAATACCATTTAAATTAAGAATAAATAAACACATGATTACTATTTAAACATGCAACTTAAAAAAAGAACACATCGTTAGCGCCAAAATACAAACATGACCGAAAGACCGTTATTACGGTAGCTTCTATCTGGTGGTTAGATCGCTAATTCAGCGATCGAGCGATACAAAAATTCGGGGGTGAGCGCGTGCGAATGATAATTTTAATTTTGGCCCAATTTAATGAATGCGATAAAACAAGCAAGAAACGTAGGCTATTATGCTCTTTAATTTATGGTATGCGCACACGCATAGTGTCGATGTTTTTCGACTCTATGTATAGTCTGCTCTGAAGTTGTTGCGAGCATGTGTGGTCATACAATTTGCTATGGCGACGTGATTCATTTCTTTATTCAATGCGGAATAGCTATTTTACGCGGATTAAACCCTGGATATATTTAGAAATAAACCAAGTTGTGATGGAATGAATAGTTTTTGGAGTTTCGAAAAGATAGTAGATACTTATTTTTAATTATAGACAGACAGTATAGAAATTTCTCTATTTTGCAAAATAGTAGACACTTGTTGTCATGGACCTATTAGAACCAAATCGACACGAAAACTGCTAATGCTCTGTAGTTTTAGCGACAACATAGTCTATGCGAGTATCGTTCACGTGATAGTAGCCATCGTCATTACTGTCATCGTCCCACTGCTGGGCACGGGTCTCTTCTCAGAATGAGAAGGATTAGGCCGTAGTCCGCCGCGCTGGCCAAGTGCGTATTGGTAGACTACACATACTTTTGAGAACACATATGTAAGATCTCTCCGGTACGCAAGTTTCCTTCCCCGTTTGCACCCCTCGACCACTAGGCTATCACTGCCATCGATAACCAATGGGTGGCTACTTATTATTCCTAAAACAGGCATAACAACTTCCAATTGACAAACGTAAAACCAATTAATATCCGTTACACGTGCGCACCGTACATACATTTGGGTCTCATTACCGACAGACAGACAGATACATTATACATTCGTGTAATTAGACAATAAATTAACTTCCTTATGGATGCGCGGTGAGATAGCGTGGCGGCGGTTACACTCTATTCGACTGTAATAGATGCATCTTTTTTGTTATAAAGGAGTAGTAAACTAGAAGGTGATAGAACCCATTGAGGTTCGACTCCGGCGGCACCACCGCCACACCTATTCTGCTTAATAACAGCATTGTAAAGCGCTACTGTTGGTTTGAAGCGTGTAGTAAGGGAGATATACTTTTCTAAGGCGTTCGAGCTTAGTCCTCAGAAGTAGCGGCGCATCTGTGGCCGACCTCAGGTAGGAATCTAATCTTATCTGGGGTTGATTACAGATGTTCATGGGCGGCAGTAGCCACTTAACATCAGGTGGACTGCATGCTCGTCTGTTACTCTTATATAATAAAAAGAAAAAAAACACGTCTGCTTAAAAATATTGTTTATGTCACTTAAAACGTATCCAACTACATTTTTTTTAATTCTTTAAGTCGTTAAGGCTATAGGGAAGCATAAGACATACATACTAAGACATTACCCGCGCTCAAAAAGCCTCACCGTAGTTAAGCGAAGGGGATGTATAGGGGTGGAGTGCTAATGCTTAACAGCGTATCCAGCGCGGAATTACTCAAATCTAATTAAGTACCGGCCATCATACTTTTATTACGAGCACGAAAGCGACACTTACTTTTGTAATAATATTATTATTAACTTGTATGTTGGTGTATAATGTAATTTTTATTTATCTTTTTTCTTTGTTTCTTTGTTTGTTTTTCTTTCTTTACATTGTTACTTTGTTATGTTTATTTTTCTGTTATCTTTTTCATAGTAGAAATTGTTTTTATTAGTTTGTGTTGAATTAATTAAAAATATACGTATGTTTTTGTATTGTATTGTAGTGCTAAATACACGTCATTTTTCTTCGTCTTTCTTTCTTTCTAATTGTTTATTTCCCAAATAGATAAATATATACAAAAATCAGTATATCGGGCATGGCTTTTCCTTCGGTATGGATGTAGTTCATTATGTTTGAATATATAGGTTGTAGGAGTCTGTTTTTTTCGCCTAGATTCAGGAAGTAGCTGTCCAGACCCAAAACCCCTCTACCAACTTTTACTACTTAGATCATAGATTAGAAAGGATTACTCGCTCCTAATAAGTAAATGTAACCTTTTGACAATTGTCACTGTTTTCGTGTTAATAAATACTTAAAAATGTAGTTTTTAGATCGTTTACGAATGAAACGATATTAATTGCACTTTTTCTTCGATTTCGTGTCTTAACTGCGGATGTCGGCATTATTCCGCGTAAAATACGTCATGACAGCACTTAAACGGCTGACAGAATTGTCAGCTGTTTAAGTCATTTAATGGCTTCCTTCAATTACAAGGCGGGGAGATATCTATACTTATCAATGACTTAGATTTACGTGGATCTAACTACAATAATACTTAAGTTATAATTACTTATTAAGTATAATTTTAAGTACAAAGTACATTATAATAAGTATATTTTGATTAAATAAAAGCATACTACTTAATCCATAGATTAGTAAAGATTACTCACTCCTAACAAGAAAATGTACCCAGTTTTAAGAATTAAAATAGTTGCATAAAAAAGTGTTGTCATGTCTCCGTGCTGAAATGTCCCTAAAATATTTGAAATAATTATTTAATTTATTACGTAAATTACGCAGTATTAGTTATGTATTCGTAAATTTTCTCTAAAAATGTTTTATTTGTCAAGAATTCAAAAAAAGAACTTACTAATAAGCCGTTTGTGGCTTCATTAAATTTCAAGGCGGCGAAGTATCTTTACTAATCTATGATTATAATAAGTATATTTTGATTAAATAAAAGCATACTACTTAATCAAACAAGATCGTAATTGTGATCAGCGGGCCGCGGGGGCCGCTAATAGTCGACGGATTGACGATATGTGTCGCCACTCGCCATTAGCCGCCATTACTGGTACCGTCACAGATTAAACACAGTTATACAGACGAGATAAATATATTTTAATAAAACAATAATGTGTAAAAAATAATTTCGTTTATAGACAATTTTGTTTTTTTTTTTTGTGCATACACTATTTTGGTACTCTAAACTCTTAATAATTATTTAAGCAATGTTTTTTAAGTGTTATTTTGAAATTCTTTTAACTCTTATTCATACTTCTAAATCATAAAATACTATTGGTACCTATCACTTTTGTATTTCCTATGTATACAGAGTTTTGTTCATATTACAAACTGCACAAACATTTCTGAAAGGTGTGATTAAAAACAACATTTATGATATAGCAGAATTTTAAAATTTAAAGGCTTATTTTCAATCAAAATTAACATTAAGTAAAGTAATGAAAATGTATAAAAATACGGACATATGCCATATAAAAAATAACGCGTAAGTTTTATTTTCTTCATAAAACTATATCTTTAAACACAATTATCATAGGTAATTCAGCGACCATCAAAAATTATATAATCTATTAAAATTGTTTATATCATTTTTAATCTGTTTATAATCTGTGTAGACTGTCAGTAGATAAAAGTAGTTTATAATCTGTGCCCGCCCTTCGGTCGCGCGGGAGGGTCGAGTTTCGCGCCATTTGGCCAACCGGCCGTGTAATAGCTCTGTAGGATGAACTCTCACTGGAATGTTTTATGAAAATTACATTTTATTTTATTTACTCGCAGAGTAAGTGTACTGTAAGGATTAATTTACTCAAAATATATCACATTTTAAGATAGTAGGTTGGTGTTTGTAACATGAGTATGCATGGTGATATCGGTGATATACGTACAA
This sequence comes from Epargyreus clarus clarus, assembly GCA_014595695.2. Taxonomy (NCBI): domain Eukaryota; kingdom Metazoa; phylum Arthropoda; class Insecta; order Lepidoptera; family Hesperiidae; genus Epargyreus; species Epargyreus clarus. Next base: position 2,399,123 of record JACTTY020000028.1, read on the forward strand.
TTACAAACAATTATGTTGTTTAAAAAATCATTATTATTTATACACAATTTAGTAGTTCACTAACTACATAATGCATTTATTGTAACAAGTACCTTTGCACAAATTTTTATGTATAAGTCTTGTGTATCAATTAGCTATGTGTGCATAAATAAATAAATAAATAAGCTTGAATAGAAAATAACACCTACAGTAGAAATTAGTAAATATACTAAATGTTATTATTTTAGGGCCTCTTTTCTCTTTTAACAAATTTTTACTCATTTTTCGTAGTAAAAATAAAGTTGTAAAAGGCTCAATTTTAGAGTATTTAATAACTGTATCATACAATAACAGAGTCCAGCATAAAAATTAAGAAAACGTTTTAATGTATTATAACTTTTCCGTATAAATTCCCTACTAAATATCAACTTAATTAAAATAATAATTCCCAGTGTGCGCCTCCCCTTCAAGTCTCTGATGTACCACAGCTACTGGCATTGTCTATTTGAATTTAGAATAAGCCAGCTCGAAATTTGAATTGAGATGTTTGTTTTCGATTCGATGGTTTAATTCGATTCGCTGCGGAAGCTGTTAGCGTAACAAGGAGTTTGAATTTCGAATGCGCTCCGCGAATTCTGATTGGCTGTGAGGTTTGTTCCGAGTTTTAGATTTCGATTTGGTTTGTTTGCGCAGTGGTAAAAATGGAGTAGGCGTCGTAATATTTCACATGAAGATTTTTTATAGGTATTTACTATGCGTTTGAACTATTGTAAGTGCGTTTATAGAGAAGTCGGTACGCCTGTAAGCAATAATATTTAGTCTTAAGTATTTTTTGCTGACCTAATATCGAAATATGACAATTTCTAGTATTAAGTAATTGTCAAATGACGATGTTTGAT